>CM067886.1:14840982-16146873 GCA_034621355.1 Mycalesis mineus
TAACTAGCCACGGCGAAAGCCTCCCAGACCAAGACAAATTAAGAAAAATCTTAATTTTACGATGCTGCATAGAAATCTGTCAGAGATATATAGCAAAATACCTCACTCCTCCTTACCATTTAGAGTATCTTATACTTATGGCAAGTTCAATGCAATATATAAATATGTATATAAATATATGGACCTCCGCCTTACATATCCACCGCGTATACCACTGTGCCATGGATAATGATTTCAAGTCACTGTACCTAATATTATTTTGATAAGCTAAGAGATCTGCGTATTCTGCGTTCTGTGTTCAACATTACAAACGACGCAAAACTCAGAAGGTCTGAACTGAAATAAATATCTGCTCAGGCGCTTACCGATAGTAACAAGTGATAGGTAATAGGTGCGTGTGCTTTATTTTGTATGATTTAAGGATTTTTATTATATTCTAGTTACATCTATATTAACGACTATATCTATATTGACGGCCGAGTGGCGCAGTGGGTAGTGACCCCGCTTCTGCTTTCTAGGCTGTGGGTTCGATTCCCACATCTGTATTAGTAAAATGTTTGTGTGATGAGCACGGATGTTTTCCAGTATCTGGGTGCTTATCTATATATTATAACTTTTTATGTATAGTATATAAATATTCATCAGTTATCATAGCACCCAGAACACAAGCTACTTACGAGTACGCTTACTTTGGGGCTATATAGCGATATGTGTAATTGTCCTATAATATTTAAATAAGTTTAAAAATGTGTAAACGTAGTTACATCCTACGACATGACGTAAGTAGAATGAATGGAAACATAAAGGTGTCTGACTCATCTACGCCTACTGCTCATAGTGTGGAAATATACGTAGGTAAAAGCCTTTAACGAACATCATCAAAAAAATATGGATATAAATAAAGAAATAAAAAAAAGATGTGTGGCACTTGGAGACTGCCGCGGTAAAGCTATTGCATAGCATTTTTTATCAACTTATGTTTACCTACCGACGTCATCGGGACCGTGGCCTAGCGATAAGGCGCTCTAAGTGCCCGAATTGCCCGAAAAATTTCGGAACCGACGGGATTCGAACCCGTGTCTCTCTGGCAATCCGAGCACTTAGAGCGCCTTACCGCTAAGCCACGTTCCCCGATGACGTCGTTGCCGAAATTGTGCTTTTGATATTATGTTTTTGATACTCAGGGGGTGTTAGGTTTTTTCGTTACGGAATTTCTGTATTCGGTCTCCACGCTCAAGGCCCGCGATAAAAGCTATACAATAGCTTAATAAATATTATATGTGTTGTTCTTTGCAACCTTTCGCAAAGATTGCAAATTTGCAAAATTCGGCCATCTGTTCATAGACCATATATATTCAATATATCTTGCAAATCAATCTAGTTGTCACAAAATATTGGCACCACGTAAAGAAGACTGTTATGACAGTGTGCAATCAATAGTGATGTAACATAATATCAATATATTATCGAACAAATTATTATTAATCAACTGCATAATGCAAATAATCAGCTGTTATAGATAGCAATTTAATAAGATTAATAAAACAAATTTTCTTAAGATAAAAATGTTTACATAATAAATATTTAATGAACCACTAGCGTTATTGGTAATGATGGCCCTCGATTTAATATCACGTTCGAAATAATTATGTAAACAATATTCTCCGTCGTTTGGTTTTATCATCGGGATCCACAACACTAAAATTGTAGATGCGATAAATTATAACTTTACGACGTTAGACGTACCACGTCACGATAAACAGGGCGACGTACAATTCTTCCTGAGTTTAGTCTTTACAGGTGGAGTGCACGGGAGACATTGGTATTCCGTCGTCGTCGGTTCTGTAGAGATTCCGAAGATAACAAAGATGATCACTGAGGAGGTTTTAGTGGGTAAAAATCCTTCATAACTCAACTTCTCCCTCAATTTAAATGTCTTTTAGGCGATTTCCCATCGTCAACAAAATATACATGCCATATAACAATTGACAATATAAAAAGCACCAATAATTCTCGAATGTAGTCACAAACACCAGAACGATCATCGTATTCTGCCACGAATATAGACATTAGATCAAAAGCAACAATTCTTAACATGAAAAACAAAAAATAGTGCCAAAAAAGGGTCGATTTTTACTAAATATACAAGTAATTATATAATTATACAAATGTTCTACGTTGAGATGACGATTTTGCTTTGATGTTCAAAAAATATAAATAATCACCAAGACGTTACAACAAATTCCATCCACTTCTTAACTTCGGTCTGCTTCTAGTTAGTAGATCTTCGAAATAAGAAAAACCTATATTGTATACCCCAATATATGTTCTGATGGAGAGAGCAATAACTGGATCAACGAGACCATGTCTTTTTATTCCCCCTTTATATATATGTGAATCCTTTATGAAAACTAAAACTCAAAACTCTTTTTTACCCTTATATGAAAGGAAAACGACGGAGTTTGCATTAAGAGTGAGTACGTCAATATGAACCTTGGATAGGATCGGGCCTTTGAACCATTTAGGAATAACCTAAACTCTACATACATAAGCACTTTCAATAGTTGCTCAAAGATCGGTACAGGATCAGTAAAGGATTGTGTATTCTATGAGATCGGTTACAGTAATCGGTTTTTCCTACTTCGTATTTCCATTGTGCGCTTTCTCGTACGGTGCCTTTAGCATTCCATGAAGTAGCCTTGTGTAGCTTCAATTGGAAATCAATGGTGTCGTTTTCACTTGCTATACCTATTTAGGCCACCCATTGTTCCTTCGGCGCGTCACATTTCGTATCGGGCCTGTATTGAGTCATACAATGTACCTATAGCTAAGTAGCTATTCATTGTTAGAACGCATTGTGAGATCATAAACAAAGGAATACCTGTAATCACCTCATACCTACTATATATTAATTGTACTATACTATAGTATTAATTGTTTCAATGACTAAAAACCGTCTTGTTAGAGTGGGTACTAAAGAAAAATGATGACCAGGCCTTTTAGACCTCCAAGCACTGATATTAATCCATTGGCTTACTACAGAGATATCCTGGGTTCGATTCCTAGTAGCAGGGTAAATTTTCTACATTTGCTCCGATCAGCTCTGGTGATAGGTAAGTTTTGGCCGAGGCTAGGTACCAACCTATTCACAAGAACGTACTTCTAATCGATTTAGCGTTTCGGTATGATGCCACGTTAAAACGATTTGAAGGTTACCTATATCCCAGATATGGTCTTTCCGTTTGTGTATGGATTTATTGTTCTTTCGATTGATTATGGAACAAACATGATGAGTAGATGTTTTTAGTTCCTGAAAATCATCAGACCGTTTTCAAAACGGTTTTATATTTAACTTTTAACTGACAGGCTTGACTTTAAAAGTATTAAAATAAATGATTTTGATTATAATACGGCACTATGTTTATTAGTACATATTTGCCATCTTATCATTTTTGACCTCATCAATCCTCCGATTCTTCAGTACATTTCAACTAATTCGCAATCCGTCTCTGATTTGGTATGCAAAAACTGTACACGATCAAACTATTTCCCCCGCATTTTTGTACTAGCGGATGTTCGACCGTTAATGTAACAAAAAATGCTCCGACCCGGATGCAGTTCTTCAAAAAAACCGGTGGCATTAGCACATATGTCGATTCCAATGTTCCAGTCGAAAGACCCTTCTTGTATTTGAATAATTCCTCTGATACTATAGCTTTTGCGAACGGCTTTGCTTGAGTTAATTCGCTTCAAGTTCTGACTGCAACCTAAGTCGTCCATGACAGATGTCATTTACGTGGATCAAACCTTCACTAATGTTGTCGCTTGGGTTTTCATTATTTCATCCCTGACTTCATATCCTTGACTTGCACAAAGCATTTAGCGTCTTCACTTCCTTTAGTCATTTGCGTATTCATTTTTTATAGCCATAACTAGCTAGCTAGGGTTTAGGTTTAGAAAGCTCTCTCTAATTCCTTATTTCCAGTTTCAATCAAGTTTCTAGAGGTTTTTGTATATACAGAGATACATTCATAATTCATCATTCTCTTCCATACTTCCTTAGCTTCTTCCATTCCTATTAATCCTTTCATACAAGTTCGTCGGTTCGTGTTGGTACTCTTAACCCAGGCCTTAACCCAGGAACATTCGCCTAGGTCTTCCCCTTGCAACATTTCTACTCACGATGGCCTCACATCTCTTTTGATAATTTTCTTTTATCAATTCTCTCGACATGCCCAAACCATCTAACCATCTCTTTCTCAATTTTAGTCATTTTCTCATTGTTTACACCGCAAGGACTCCAGAATAGTGATTTTAGTTTTAAAAGTATTTTCAGCAATCAAAATAAAACAAACATATCTAAATTTAGCCTCTATACATCTCTGTGTATGCCACTTTGTATAATGTTTTTTTTATACCTATCACGGTATTCTTCAGCCCAAAGTTTCCGCTGGAAACGGAAACTTGATAACTCAACTTATATATGCGAACGAACCAAACATGTCTGGATCTAACTAGTAGATAATATATTACCTATTAGATAAAATAACTATGTTGCAACTCACAGACCGATCATAAATAGATTATTATTACAAACGACTAAGTGGTTATGACATAACTAATGAAAGATCACGGGAGATAAGTTTTAATTCACAAAACAACAATTCCGAGTATTAGCCTGAATGGCTGGTTGAAGTTTGTGTCTAAAAAAAAACACGATCTCTACCTGAGGTTACTTTTTCTACTGTCCAGATGTAACTATCAGCCGCACAATAATGGTGAGACCATTAAATTTTCATTTCATTTCTCTAGACACGTCCTCAATGAAATGACATCACCAGCGATATATTGGCTCATTCGTTAAATCACTACATAAATTTGCATCTGTTATCGAACTTTTTTTACTTCGATATTCCTACCTATAAGAAAAACGTTGGCATTGATTAGTTATTATGAGTTTTATAGAGACGGATAATGTTCCTTAGTAGAAACAATATTTCTTGCTCTACCTTCCTTCTGGGGTTATACATATCTTTAGGTATAATTACCCAATTGTGTCAGAGGGTCCAAATTACTATTGTATGATTAATATTTTTGGGCAGGAAGTTTGGTTTCGGTAGTAGCTGGTAGTACGCTGTTAGCCGTCCCGTATGGTAGCGTTATCGCTCGTCCTTGACACAGAGACGTCGCGTGCACAACGCGCCTTATTGTCGCTGCAACCTTGCGGAAATTATACTGATATACTCGTACTCGTACCTAGCCCCTGCCGCGATAACGCGCTGGTCACTGGTGCTAGCCGATTGAGTCAGTTCGCTCAGCCGGAAAAGGCATTCACATTTAACCCTCTCTCGATTCTGGCCGTCATTAAGAGTAGCTCCGGAGTACGCTTTGTGTCCTCTTGAGGCTTTTCGAAGGACTAAAAGATAGTACGATCACAGGACGAAAGTGGGCGGCATGGCACGACTCTCGCCGACCGGAAACCTAATTCCCGGATGCGGCCGCGCGGGGATTTCGCCGGAAGCTCGATAAATGAGCACATCCGCTGCCGTCGCCCGCGCCGCAAAATTTGGCACCGCGAGCGCTCGCAGCTCGCTTCCGGCCCCCGCCCCCCTCGCCGTCCCCGTTCGCCTGCGAAAATAGCGGCCGACCGCTTCGTGTACGCGGTTCATTCAGTATGGCCGCCTTCCATTCATAAAAAGGCGAGGCGCGCGCGGAGGGACGCGCGGCGGCGGGGCGCTGCCCTCCGCCGGCCCGCTCCCGCGCCCGACGCCAGTGCGGAATGTGCCAGCGAACGGAACGGTCGTTTCGTTGGAGCGTAGCGCTAACGCTCCCGGTTTTCCATTAAAATGTGTATAAGAATAAGTGCAGTGAATCCGCACGAGTTCGGAACGGTTACGAAAATCGCCGTCATCGAGATCAGGAGTAGAAATCAACGAAGAACTTCACCGAGGAAGTGAGTAGCGGCCATATTGCAGTGATAACCGCGCGGCGGGCGGACGAGAATCGAGGCCGGTGCGTGGGCCGCCCCCCGCCCGCGCCAGGTGCCGCTTCGGACCGCGCCGGGCTTTGAGCCTTCCCGTGGATTTGCGCGGCCAAAATTCGGTGGTTCTGCCGTATTTTTGTGTGTCAGTGAGCCTACCGGCGCGGTTTCGGTGCGGCACGAGCGGCCGAGCGACAGAGCTCAGTGCAGTGTGTGGGGCCAGTCGGCCCGAGTGCCCTTGTGTGATGTGTGTAGGAGACGTGACCCTGGAACGTCTGCTGTAAGTACTTGTCCAACGTCATCCCGCATCCAGGACGTGACGCGACGGAGCGGCTTCGTCCGGCTACAGCTAATGGCCCGCGCGCATGCTGTAATCGGTAGTCACTCTGATCGCAAAAAAATTGAGCAAACATGAATGACGGATGCGTCGAGCGACAAGCTGAGCAGCCAGTAGGAGCGCCGCACGTGTGCGCCCCGCGCCTCGCGAGAACTTGCCGACGAGTTCGAGAATGCTTTCATTTATAAAGCTGCCTCAAACATCATTACAAATATACAGCTATCGTTCCAAGTGTTGGAACACTCGATTTGTAGCCTTTGATAGGTTTCATAACTTCAAAGCATTGAGCGTTGAGAACCTATAAAACAAAAACTGATAGTGGGCTAAACTCTAAAGCAACATTGACAGTGTAGATTACAACACAGATTCATTATAAATTCTCATCGACGAAATCCGAATTATTATAGCAACAGGCACCAATGTGGACGAAGTTTCGATAACTAAATGATGATAAGAAAAAACGGTTTGTAAACAATACACACAGTCTATCTTTTACGAAACCGTGTGAGGTTTAATTTGAACGCATTTCTACGATTTAAATAAAATTTATATCTACATTAGAGCCGGTCGCTGCTGCGGGCGCCTAACGATCATTATTTTATTGAGACAAAACCGTAATATATGTAGTCACATTATATTCATTAAAATTCGGTCCATAATCTATCCAACAGATTCCAATTAAGAAACCGCGAAGGCGTTCTAGCTGTCATGTGTAAAATAATATACTAGACGAAATTTCTTAAATTAATATTCATAATGTCAAAGCATTAATGGCCACATTTGTATATTTTATAGGAATACTAATTTCCCATCCATAAAGATGCTGTTCCAACGAAATATACGTTTATTTTATTGAATACCCGCCTATTAGTGTTTTCAATACAGAATTACCTATTTAGATATCAGAAGAAATAGATTTAATTAATAGGTTATCAATTAAACCAATTTTATCATTTAATGAGATACTAAAACTAAATAAAATAAACATTCATATTTGTACTCAATTTAAAACGTTACTAAAGATACCGACTAACACCTCTTTAAGATCACCAACAAATGGTAAATCTCTCATAATAGAAGGTTCATTTATCTTTGAATTTCAAAGTAATATTGTCAAATCTTCAGCTTCTATCAGAAACAGGATTTGAGAGAAAACTTAACTCGATTTAAAAGCAAGTAACTTACCAGCAGCTCTCTTCGACTGGTTGCTGATAGTCCAGGACTATTGAGATTGGAAATATATTCAAAAGATCTGTAATAACAGTGAATGTGAATTTTTTGCTATGTTAAAGAAACGAAACTGACTAGTTCTAATTAAGAGGAAAGTTTTTAGTATAGACCATAGTCTATATGATGTTTTCGTTATTATGAAAATACGTGATCGAACTAAAACAATTAAATGTAATTATCAAATTAACGATGTAAACGCGACTTTATTTCATCGACGATAGGCAGATACTTAGGAAAACCAGATGCCTATCGTAGTTTACATATATGCAAATAGTTCAAGATATTATTAATCCCCTCGCAGCAATATATCAGTTCTGACCATAATACGTTTTTATACTTGCAGTACGTTAATGAGCACATCACGAAATTGCAAAGCAAAACTAAAAATCCAGACTTTAAAATATTCCTTTTATAGGAATAGTGGAGAAATTTTATTTAAATCTTGATTATTTGAATATTAGGACGAAACAGAAGATTCGTTTGAGTTTTGCACTAACTGATTCCTAATTATCAGGCCCTACTTATATTAGGCGACGCATTGCTTTCCAAATTATAGATAAAATTAAATACGTGTCGTAGTAAGACAATATGATACAATCTCCACAAATTCCTTGGTTGCAAGTTATGCCTTTGATTTATCTAGCTCTAGGACTGATATTTCACTAAAATGAAAGACTTGTTTATTTTCGCTTTCGATTAATCCATAATTACGCATCGATCATGATCAAAAATTTGTATTCAAATCAAAAATTGTACTCAACATCGGCCTTTCTTTAAAACAAGCCTTTGCCTTAAAACAAGGGGTAACTTTGTGAATTTTAATACAGTATAGATACGAATTAATGTTAACTTCAGATATGTGACTACATGACCACATAAGTGTCCATTTATCACGCTTGAAGCTTTAGAAATGTTATCACAGACCAATGAATAGCTTGTCCACAAGAATTTTTCTTGTATCTTGATTGATTTCTATATCCATCGCTTGTAGTTTTCGAAATTTCGATTCGAGAACGTACAAAATAAATTACTTTTCGACACTCAAGTATTTTCCCTTAATTTGAAAATTAAATACTATACCAAAGATGTTGCATTAGTTGTACATCAATCTTCAGTTTAAGTCTTGTCGATGTTTGTCAGATGTTGTTATAACTTTTAGTTTACCAATAATCGCTATCTTGAATATCAATCACATAATCAAATTGTAAATTCTGCAAAAATTACAACAGTGTAAAAAAGAGTCTTGAAAAGTTTTTATCGCGCAAGATACAGGTCCTTTACGTAAAGGGAAACTCTTCCAACTCTCAAAGCGAGTTAAATTACGGGATAATTGTTTTGTAATGCCAAACATAAAATAACAACGTATTTTTTATTTATAATTGCGTTCATAGATAAACAAAGTTTACACTATAATTGCTGAAATGTCCTTCGATATTCTCCAGTAGCCACACTAGTAACCATCATTGTAAGCCTTAAAAACCTCATTTTACAATTATAATTAGTGCAATAATAAATTTAACCTTATTTATATATAACCTGATTTTGTTCTCTATATTCCTATTGAAATTCTAAGTGGACTACGTTATAAGCCATAAATTAATATTAAAGTCCGTTTTGAATTAAAAAGTATTAGAAATTCAAATAAGTGTCGTTATAAAGCGACAAGATGTGGTCTATTGAGGATAATAACACATTTGCAGTAACGAGCTCAAAAGTCAAATCCTGATTTCCAAGACTACTCTCGATATCTAGGTTTTTTGATAGACGTAAAAACGTTTGCGTATAATTATAGGGAAGCTATTAGAATATAGCAGATTTGCGATAACAGTAAACAGGATACCGATACCTGAACCACGCCCACTGTAAGTTCATGGTCACAGATCGTAAATCGGCCGCTTTATTGGTTCGTGAAGAGTTGAAGACCAAGCCTTAGAAATTTTATACAGACGTTGATATTATATGTAACTTCCTTGTTAGAATTTCTTAATAAAGTAAAGGAAATTGAAAATATTCGACATTTTGCATTTTCTGCAGACAACTTGGAGCGATGAGAATACAAAATACGAGGTGGTTGGCATAATGGAATACAATAGTATCAGCAAATTTAACTCATGTCGTTAATCTTATGTTGTGAATGGAAAGACAAATAAACAAGATTTCCCGGTAAGAGATATATTAGGTCTTTATGATGGCGTTTCTTGCCGATAAACATAACCTAACGTAATCAATCAGCTAACCATCGTTATGATATTATATAGTAAGTTTAAAAGCTTAAAAGTTTCAAGGTTGTTAGTTAGATCAAGGCTTGTTCTTATACGTACTTGTTGCAAATCACTTTATGCTTCTGATTATAAGATAAACCAATATACAAGTAATTGATTAATTTGTCCTCACTTCCTAGAGTGAGCACGTATCCGTGTGTAATCTTGATGCTTCCGAAACTCTTCCTTTCTCTACTATGTTTTACGTTTTTAATTAATACATTTACGTAAAGTACGTCATTAACTATATTACATAGAAATTATTTATTAGCAAAATATTTTGTCACATTATAAAGTACATTCAATAAAATGTTTGTTGCCGACAAAATTTGTACCGATAATCATGTTTTAGTACTTTTTGGAATCCTTATAATGGATAGACTTTTCGTAATATGAATAATTGTATCATTTGTTCGTAGTTGTCTTTGCATTATCGTTTTTGCACAATAGGATCTAATGTTTCTACTTATTGGTTTTTAGTCTTGAGCAGCCAAAGAAGCATTAAACACCATAACAATGCGTTCAATGTGTAATTTCGTTTTCTTCTTTCGTCATATATTCGGCTTGTTCTGATTTTTTTATTGTATCTGTCCAAATTTGCGAATTGTAAATTAATCCCGGATTATGTATAACTATTATAACCTGGATGTAAACTAATTTATTATTACAGAGGTTATCTTTGTTGACATTAACTACGTTCATCCTGTTGATGTTTGTTGCTCTTTTGTGCAAAAACTACCGAATGGATTTTGATGAAACTTTACAATAATACAGCTTATTCATCAGAATAATATATAGGCTACTTTTTATCCCGAGATTTTTACGGGAACTGGTACTACGCGGGCGAAACCGCACGCGTTTTCTAGTAGATAAATAAATTTCAATAAATCATGCATTACTACACTTCTTAATTTAGTTTGGTCTCATTTCCACTTTAAAATAAGGTAGAGGGACACTAAAATTTGTATATGTATATATATATGTGTATATTTATTTGTAATTTATTATAATATATAATAGTATAATAGATGCGGGTGTAAGATTGTTTTAATTTTGTGATCATTTAAATGTACGCTGTGAGAAAGCTCTTTTAAAGGGTACCTATACCGAGAAGATTTAAGGGCACGTTTCTAGTTATATGTTTTGTATTCTTAACTTACATTTTTTGATCAAAGATTCGTTATTTATGCTACTGCCAAATTATGAGGGTGATTTTTGTGAGAGACGAAACCAAATTGCGCATGATGTGAATGAAAACTTCGGTGTTACAACGGCTAATTACGTTCAGTGGCGTACAATACAACCATGGAATAAATAAAATTATTATCCTTATCCATAAAGTTAAAATGGTGCGATACAATGTTGCATTGAAAATTCTACTGCGCATGCGCGAATTCAAGGGACAGGGTAGAGATTAAACCACCGCGCCTGCCTAGCAGTTTTTCATTACAGTACTGGCTACCAAACGTAATAATTATTACCAAACAACCTGTAGGAATAAATAGCTTTGTGTTATGGTTTGACGTTTTGTAAGTAGTAAATTACGAAACAGGAGTATACAGTATTACATTATTATAAGTCTACTTTGCTACCACCTAAAATTCTTTTCCTTATTTTAAAAGACAAGTCCTCTAAGTTTTTAAGTTGTTCAGAAAACAGGTGCAGGAAATAATTATTCTGGGGTTAATGTCTTGACGTCGATAATTTTGTGACATCTTTTGGTTCATTCAAACCTTTCCTCAACTGGACAGTCTGGTTTTGATATCGAGGGCGTCAGAACCATCCAGGTGTAATTCGTAACGTTTATAATATAAACTATATATTTTGCGATGGTGGACGTTGAACAAGTATAGTACCTAATGTTAATATTGAATGTACGTGTGTGCTAGGTTAATGCTTTTAGTATATGTTTAGTTACTTAGATGTTAACCAATTAACTAACGTTGGCAATTTGTTGTTCTGCAGGTGGGGACGATGAGGGAACAGGAAGGCGACGGCCCCGAGAGCCGTTAGCCGGACTCGATGGACGAGTATGGCGGGCCGGCGGCGCCGCCCCGGCCGCCCAAACCGGCGGCGCGCGTGCACGGCGCGGGCGCGGCCGGCGGCACGGGCGCCCGCCAGCCCGCCGTGTCGCTGTTGCGGCCGCGGCCCGAAGCCGAGCGCGAGCGCAACGCGTACGTGGAGGCGCCGCGTCGCGCGCCGCCCGCGCCGCCGCACCGTCACGCCGCCGCGCAGCCGCTCAAGCCGGTGACGGCGCAGCCGGGCGGCGACAAACGGCGCGCGCCGGCCGCCGAGTCGATCGTGTGCGAGGCGTGCGGGCGCTGCCGCTGCTCGCAGTGCGCGCGGCCGCGCCCGCTGCCGTCGCACTGGCTGTGCGGCTCGTGCCTGTGCAGCGCCGAGGCGTGCGTGGACTACGCGTCGTGCATGTGCTGCGCCAAGGCGCTGTTCTACCACTGCGGGAGCGGCGAGGAGGAGGCCAGCGAGCCGTGCGCGTGCGGCCCGCGGCTGGCGTGCGTGGCGGCGCTGGCCGTGCCGCTGCCGTGCCTGTGGCTGTACTGGCCGCTGCGCGGGTGCGCGGCGGCGGGCGCGGCCGTGTACGCGCGCTGCCGCCGCGCGGGCTGCCGCTGCCCCGAGCCGTCGACGCTCTCCAGTATTATCTAGTCCGCCGCGCGGGGCCCGTTGTACAAATATTTATTGCGCGCGGAGCTGGCGGCCGCGGAGCGCGGGGCCGCGGGACCGGCGCCCCGCGCTGAGTGTCGTGTGGTGTCGTGTAAATATAGTCGTATAGTGTGTGAATGTACGTGAACGTGTCGCCGAACGTGAACGCAGTCTCAAATTGTCTTGAGACCGAAACGTGTCATAAGAAAACGCAAACATTTAGTATTTTGGATTCCACACAAATCCAAGGAAGAAGATTAAGAAATGAATGAGATATAAAACTTACTTATTAAGATGTAGATAATTTACCATTTATTTATTAACTGAATTTGTATTTATTTGTAAATAAAACGACATTATATTATAAATACGAATGTTTACTACAATATTTGTTTTCTTTGAACTGACCTGTCGGAGATCTGCAACAATGCTGCGATGTGATCAAGCTCCATGGCTCTTGCGTCATCGCAGCAAATATAATAAGTACTTAAAAAAAGTTATGTGTATTAAAAGTAAAGGATGATATGAAGTAGAGAGATACTCCTACACACTGAAGCAGTGTTTTGCAATATTTTTGTGTTGAACTGTAACTGAACCTACGATATTAAGAATTTTAGAGGCCAGCCATTAAAAGAAAACCGCGGAAAGCAGTGTGTCATGAGCTCAGTGAAACACTGCACTAGAGCTACCTATTTTATGTCACGTTTCCAAACATTCTGTCGCATCAATAAGTAGTCTCTACGAAAGTATAAACAACCTCCTAAACATCGGACTAATGTTACATCTACTCATCCAGACATCTAAATGATGATTCCGTAACCGAAATCTCTACCCGGACTATCAATCAGATCCGGTCATTGTCATGGTCCTATTAGATAGTATTATGACACATCAATGGGTAGAATATAATTATTCAAAAATGATTCATTTCTATTCTTCTGTTTCTATGGCTCAATTTTATTTACAAACAGAAACAGTGCAGTATTAATTCGTCCACGTATATAATAACAGAATAACAGCAGTTGTTAATTGAAGATAATTGGAGTTTGCAACTAAATAATCCGCAGAGAGACTATACTAATAAGTATCGTCGCAGACAAATAAGATCACTGCATCAGCAAGAAGCCACAGCGAATTGTGGCTGGTTCTCAAACAAACCCCTGTATATTCAATAACTGGTTCCAACACAATTCGTAGAGGAACTCTGACATCAGACATCGGACTCGATCATACAGATCCGTCATAATATCGGTTTCCATGACTGTAAAGCTCATATAACGACAGATGACATTGTCCCGACAGGAGTGGTGAATAAGTAGTGCTGTGTTAGCCATGTTTGTAAGCCTCTTTACCCTCTAAACATCGGACTCTCATAGGGATCCGTCATACACAGGTTTCCATAACTGTAAAGCTCATATCCACGGATGACAGCGGCGGGCGGGCGCGGCGGCAGAGTATAAATAGTGCTTCGTTAGCCGTGGGAGGAAGCGAGGCGCGCCGCTTCCTCCGCGGCAGGATGCGCCTCCCGTCTCACTCTTCCTTCCACCGCTCCATGTTTGTTCCATCGCTGGAATGTACTCCGTAAATATACAACTTACTGCATTATTGATCATCGGTACTGTTATTAAACTAACGGGATGTTTAATACTGATTTCAACAAATTGTCGACACTAAAGTTACTGACTAGCTGTTATCAATTCTTAACTCATGTGGTCTCGGGCTTATTAACTTTGACATTGTGAGGATTTTTGTTAACAATGCACTTTACGGAGTAAAAGATGTGGTTGACATTGATTTGATGTTATATATATATATATTGATGACGACCTCCGTGGCGCAGTGATATGCGCGGTGGATTTATAAGACGGAGGTCCTAGGTTCGATTCCACCCTATCGACCGTACCGCCAAGCGATTTAGCGTTCCGGTACGATGTCGTGTAGAAATTGTAGTCGATGTTATATATATCACTAAATTTAGTGAATAGGCCTGCAGGAGTAAAACAGCAAAGCGGATTGCGAGTCAGCCTATAGTCAATAAATGAAGACTGGTAATTACGAATCATCATCATCATCATCAACAGCCGATGGACGTCCACAGCTGGACATAGGCCTTTTAGCGCTGGCAACAGGCGGCCCAGCGTCGTGTTTGGAAGTCCCTAAAAAATGTTTAATATACGTGCCTAAATCCGCGACAAACTCATTTGTTGTAAAGCTAAGTTAAGCATGTAAACCCTAAATATAAAGTCACCGAACATTGAACCTCTTAAACCTGCTCGTAAGAGCAATTTTGAAATCAAGCTTGTAGTAAATCATAACAAACCTCAAAACAAACTTAGCCAGGGTTTTCCTTTTTATTATGATCATTTTACAACATTATTTAGAGCTAAATATACCTAGCCAAATAGAGCATAAAATCTATAGTAAGTACGATTTACAAGCGGTAGAGTAGATAAGTACCTACCTACTACACACTCCAAGGATCGCCTAAATTAGGACAACAGATGTCGACAAGGCGCGTTTGATGGCATGATCGCCAGACGTGGATGTGATAAAGGGAAACTTATAGGGCGATAGTACATACTTTTGTGAGATACTTTGTTTGACCTACTTCAAAGAGGAGATACTCAAACTGTATGTTTTGAAGGGCCTAGTTTCGACTTTCCGCTGGGCTGATTGAAATTTTCTTAACTGGTCTCGATCTGGCTGGTTATCATCCCGCTGACAAAGACGTACTGCCAAGCGATTTAGCGTTCCGGTACGATGTGTACTAACCGAAAGATTTTGATCTTATTTTACTCCTAAGAAATTAGCCATCTAGACATCTGCATCCGTCTTACATTATATCATCAAAACGAATCTAACAACTATCACTATCAGTGTCTAATGTGAGTTTGTTACCTAGCGACTGCGTAAAAACGTAACGCAAATTTATATGGAATTGAAGTAGTGCCATCTAGTAATAGCGAGAGTAAACGATTCTTTTTCTTTATAATTTGACGTTACGAGTGATTACGTTTTAGTCGCTCGGTGAAAAACTCACATTTGCCCCACAGATGTCCATGACTATAAACGGGATTGTAGGCTTAACGTGCTCTCCGAGGTACGGGGTTAACACCAACTTCCCAACTCGCAGCTTTATATTTTACAGAAAGAAAAATTCGGTATTATTCCATAGGCCGACTTACGATTTGAACTCAGGACTTAGTGAACCTAAACCACTTAGGCTAACCACTGGACCAACTGTTCAGTCAATTATTTCTTAATATTATAATTTAGTTTTTAATTTTTATATAATATGTAATAACCAGAATACCTTGTTATTTGGTAAATGAAAGGAAATTTCGTAAATTGTATTTAAGTAGGTACCTGGTTTCGAATTGCATAATCTACGAATATTTTTATAATTACAATTCCTAAATATATACAATAACTAGCTGTTACATACTGACTACTTCATTAGCAGCATTATTAGCCTATTTTAATGATCCACTATGTTAATAGCTTGTCTTTAAGGAAATGTATCTGGAGCTTAGACCCATCACACTTCTATAATGCAGCTCGGCGGGCATAGAGTGATAATTCTGTAGCGATTGTTCTCAGTAACGATGTTATTATAATGACTGCGACTGTCGCATTAATGTCCTTTCTTGGGCACGGAGGCATGCACCACTAACTTGCCAAGTCCAGGCTGAACATTGCTACTCAGAATTTCTTGGAAGAAAGATTAGCTCAGTCAATATTTTAAAGCCAAACCTAGGACTAATAAATAACCTCTTCATCCAAAGCTACCCATTAGCCTCACGAGATAGTTGCACATAAATACACACTTAGAAATGTTATGTATCTGCTTAAAAGTTTTTCAGTTTTTACGCTTAAGGGGAAAATTCGTCATCTTAAAAAAATATGGCTAATATTATTTCTATAAGCAAAAATAAAAACATTATGTAACATGCCATGACTGCCGCGGTAAAGCTATTGCACAGAAGTTAAGCAACATCAGGCGCAGTCAGTAATTGGATGTTTGACCGCCTGGGAACACCGCGTGATGTTGGCTTTTTAAAATTTTTATTTTTTTTTATTTTTATTAAGTTGATAAAAAACTTATGCAATTATAATTATATATTTATAAATTTAAATTTAAAAAAAATTAAAAATTATTAAAAAAATAAAACAAATTAAAAAATAAATAAAAAATAAAAAAGCCAATATCACGCGGTGTTCCCAGGCGGTCACCCCCATCCAAGTACAGACCGCGCCCGATGTTGCTTAACTTCGGTGATCGGACGAGAACCGGTGTATTCAACATGCAATGGACGTTAGCTAAATGCGAATAAGACAATCTGAAAAAACTAAAAAGGGTGGGGGGTGTTAGGTTTTTTCGTTACGGAATTTCTAGATTCGGTCGCCACGCTCAAGACCCGCGATAAAAGCTATGCAATAGCTTAAAAAATATTTCAATAGAGGAGATATTTTGCTTTACTGGAAGTAAGTTCGACTCTACCTTGACCAAAGCATAAACAAGGCAGGTAACGCGATTGTTTGCGTCACTGGCCGAACGTAAATAATTTATGTCCTCTCGATGGAAAATAAAAAGGAAATCCATTTTCAAGTTTTCTGATCAAAACAGACGTAAATCTATTTTTCATGCATTTCAATAAGCCGTACGCAGTGACAAACAGCGGGAAGTGGGTATGTGTCATGCTTTATAGACTAGGAGTTAGTGGGATATTGGAGGAGGTGGTAAAAACAAAATGAAAACCATTTATTTCAAGCCTGAATTTAAAATCAAGGTTTCAGTAGATTGTGGGAAATTGCAAGAAATTCTAGAAACAAAATAAAATCCATTTAACTTAGACCTCGCTTCGGATTCAAGGTTCCAGAAGGTGGTTGAAAGTTGGAGGAGGTAATAACAAAATAAAATTTAGTTATTTAATTGTCTTGACTCAAAGTCAAAGGTAAATAACTTAAGCGTTACTGATAGGTTAACTGGACGGTCTCACCACTAAGGAGTTGTGAATTTCACGCGCTTTTTAACTTATAAAATAGACTACAATATTTAATTGGAGAGTAAGAATATTGGTCATCAAGATCATCATTTACAGCTGATGGACATCAACTGCTGGATATAGGTCTGTTTAGGGACCTCCAAACACAACTACTCTGGGCCGCCTGTGGCCAACGGCTCCCTGCGACTCGTTTAATGTCATCAGTCCATCTAGTGCGGGGTCGAACAACACTGCCCTTTCCGGTGCGGGGTCACCGTTCTAGCACCTTGAGCTTCCAACGTCCATCAGCTGTTCGAACCACGTGCCCCGCCTTCTCTTCAATTCTGCTACTCACTGAGCTATGTCTGTTAGTTTGGTTCTTCTGCGGATCTCCTCATTTCTGATTCGATAACGCAGATATACTCTGAGCATTGGTCTTTCCATCGCCCGCTGAATATTAGTCAATGATCATATTTTAAAATTATCTCAAATAGTCTTTTTTTCATCGTATTTTATTCTTTTGTAATAGTCATACCTAAGTACACTATCCGTTGTGCATCCACATTGAATTTACTATATAGAATCTGTTGCATGTATAATATTAGTTTGCCTCTATAAATTTCCTACCAGCTCTTTGTCTACAAGGCTACAAAGTATCGTCGGTATATGGAATCGCTCCCGATATATTTAGGTCCTGCTGTATCGGTCGTGTGACCGCGTGCGCAACCACTGTGATACTTACTATACAGAATCAGTTCAATTCATATTATTGATTTGTTACTATAAATTGCCCACCAGCTCTTTGTCTACAAGGCTACAAAGTATCGTCGGTACATGGAATCGCTCCCGATATATTTAGGTCCTGCTGTCGGTCGTGTGACCGCGTGCGCAACCACTGTGAATTTAAATGGATACTTAGATACTTACTAATACAGGATCTGTTCTGAATCTTTTCACATGTAGGATATTAGAATACAAAACAAAAACAATTTTGTAGTATTCTAATTTTTATTCTAATAGCAATTGTAAAATAGCGCAAAAGCTTGATTAATTACTGAAAAATCACACTCAAAAAGTATGAAACAAGAAATTTTTCTCATCATAAATCCATACTAATATTACATTTTGAATTGCTTTAAAAATATAAACTTTCATTACTTTAACGTTGTCACACACTTTCTGTTTCTTTTTTAATTTTATTGACTACAAGTTGGCCCTTGACTGTTATCACACCTGATATTAAGGAATTTGCAATCTAAGATGGAAGCGGACTAACTTGTTAGGAGTAGGATGTAATCCACACCCTTTTCGGTTTCTACACGACATCGTACTGGAACGTTAAATCGTTTGGTGGCTGTCCTTGTCGGTAGGGTGGTAACTAGCCACGGCGAAAGCCTCCCACCAGTGTTGGTTTTATTTAACAGACTTAACTTCAAAAACAGGATATCTAGTGTTGGGATCACAGAACTTTTCTGTACATTTGTAAAAATAAACAAAATTTAATGAATAAAAGGTAACAGATATCAAGTAGGTTGATAAGTCCTATTACTGTCTGACCCTGGAAAAGAATAAAAATTTATCGCGTAAATTTCGGAGATGAAAGTAGTTATTAATGAAAATTGGTACTTTAACTATCTCATAAATATCTATCTACTAATATTATAAAGCTAAAGAGTTCGTTTGTTTGTTTATTAAACGTGCTTATCTCAGGAACTACTGTTTTAATTAACAAATTTTTCAAGTTCGCATTTGTACAACAATACGAAATTGGCTTATCTATTCGTTTATATGTCATTCCTATCGCAGCGTTTTATGTGGCAATGTGCAATGGTCAAAAACCGGGAAAGGATCTTTTGACCTACGCTTCAGGGAAGATGGATTATTGTTGTCATTGTGAGAGCTCGGGGCGGCGGAGGTGTTCCGTGGCGCTTTGTACATAAACATGGCATTTACAATGCTTACTTAGCGTACAGTACGTTTTGCTACCTTGTTGCTCTAGTGGTAAGTATGTCGCATCGAATCGCGAGGTCCTGGGTTTCATTTTGAGTCGTGATGAGTGTAATATCCTATTTGTTAAATGTATGTGTTTTATGTGGCGCTTACGTAAATACAAAATGCATTATTCGCACATCGCGCAGTACTGTACGCACTTCAGACCACTGGGTTCCAGGTCAAGGTCGAAGTATGAAATAAGATTAAGATCCTGTTCGCTCCGATAAAATAAGTAATGAGCTTTTCTTTCTTCTAAGAATTTTTCAGTACTTAAAAATACTCATCCGCTTCGCTCGCTTCTTTAATGCAAGTTTCTGTTATCTGTGGATTGATAATTTAACTCTTTAATTTTTATCTATCAAATGTTATTGGTCGGAATCTATGGCTTATAGTCCTTTGCGAGGGTGTATACAGAATTATCAACTTACAAACACTGTGCTGAAAATATTCACTGAACATTTTTCGGAAAGAAAAGCTTAATATTACCATATTATATTATAGTCAAGCTTTACAATTCGATTATCAAATCTTACTTTTTATCGATCGTATTCCTTGACCTATGTGACCCTAGTGCAGTGGCAATCAGATTGTTCGATGCACCTATATGAAACAAAAATATGAATTTTGTTTTGTTTTTCCCTCACAAAAACAAAGAATGTGCCCGTCAATACACCGAGACACCGGATTTCAATTTTCAAGTCGCAAGAGGCAAAAAGCTTGTCCTCAGATGGTACAGCAGTTACCCAACTGTATGCTAACTAAGCTGCACTATATCACTGTCAAATCTTGCTATTTATCGATCGCATTCCTTGACCTGTGCCCCTGCTGCAGTGGCACTCGGATTGTTGTGCACTGTGAATAATGCACATCGTTATTGCGTTCATGAAAAGGATTTTTATAGATAGCTTTTTCTTTTAAAGTATAGCCATCATTGAACTTCACCTTCATACCATATTTTAAATGAAGAAGTAAGTATAAAGTGAGCGGCAATCAAATAATATCAATAATTTAAAGTAATTAAAAAACTTCCTTGTTGGCCAGTGGTTAAACTAAGTTGCTTTAGAACACGAGATCCAGGCTTCAAGTCCTAGACCAGCTATGATATATAATGTATTTTTTTCTTCCAAAAATGCTCAGAGAACGAGATAACAACACTAATGATCGTTAGAAGATTCAAACATCACTCAGACTGTCTGTCCAACAACCAGCATTATAAAGTGGTAAAGCTCCATATTTCCTCTCTTGGAAGGTAAGTCTGATTCTGTAATAGGCGCATCCAACAGTTATTTACTTAATACTTACCATCCATCCAAAAGCGTATGAACATCTTTGGAGACCACAACAGCGGCAACGATGTCATATCAGATACGTAACCGCACGTAAGTATTAAATTTTTCGCACCAGACTAAATAAAAGTAATCACTGATAAGCGTACAATATTCTAAATATAGAGGTTCAGATTTGTTACAAAGAACCTGTAGACGATAAGGAACGCTGTTATAACGACTTATAATTGGAAATTTTCAGACTATATTCTTTCTATGAAATAAAAAATATAAAGTTTTTGGGAAATTGTAAAAATTTCTAAACAATTTTACGCAAGGACAAAGCGCTCGCAAATGGGGTTTCTTTTAGGGAAGAAGAGTCAGAAACTTCTAGAAAAAATACTTTACTCAATTATTGATACGACAAAAGCAAAATGTTTGAATGTGTCAACTTGCCCGGTTACAATCATGTAGTTAAAGCCTAACCATACGGACTTTAGTTATACTGAATTGCAATTATTTGAATTTCAGGCTCAGAAATTGCATATCTTTATGAAATCAATTATCCGGATATTCGATAACCCGAGTAAATATCAATTGGTCCGGTTATTCGAGTGTAGTGTGTTTGAAACCGAGAGTATTTGGCGTTGCATCGAAGGCGCAGACGATAAGGCAGGTCATCGCGCAGGAAGCGGCACCTCAAACGATGCGGCACTGTGATAACGAGTTGAGCAAGCTACTCGTACGAGCGCTCGTTGCTAACCTATCTCAAGACCGAAATTAAACAATTAGACCGCCTGTGTAGACGTAAAACTCAAAGATACTTCTAGGAAATACCTACTCGTAAATATTTATCCACTTCGCAAGTATTTCACAATGGAAATTTAGTTTGCGATTGATGTTGCCACTGCAATGCTCAATTGCAAGTTTAGTAATCCAGTACTTCTCTATGTAACACTATTACAAAATGTGACGACCTCCGTGGCGCAGTGGTATGCGCTGTGGATTCATAAGACGGAGATCCTGGGTTCGATTCCCGGCAGGGCAGATAGAGATTTTCCTAAATTTGTCTTGTGTAATTGGTGTAATAGCAGTCAAGGGCCAACTTGTAGTCGATAAAAGATAATAACGCATCGGAACAACTCCTGAAAATGGTCCGAATTTTCTAAAAAAAATCTGAGGCAAACGTAGATATTGCCCGAACTGGGTAACTTTGTTGCTATTCAGGTGTCAGGTATTTCGTGGAAACTACATTCCATATAGCATTCGGATTTATTAGTAGTAAAGCTTTTTGTCAAAGCACTATTCTAAATGGTATGGATTATTATATATTTGCTTAGCCTTTGCCTCAGGTTTATGGACACAAGGCGATGCCTAGACAATTATTTATACAAAAGCAAAAAAGAACGTATAAAAAGTGATAACAGGACCGTGTGTGTGTGTGTGTATATATATATATATATATATATGTGTGTGTGTGTGTGTATATATATATGTGTGTGTGTGTGTGTGTGTGTGTGTGTGTGTGTGTGTGTGTGTGTGTGTGTGTGTGTGTGTGTGTGTGTGTGTGTGTGTGTGTGTGTGTGTGTGTGATATGTGATATGTGTGTGATATATGCTTACCTTTCTCAATTAAACTTTTCTATTTAAGTACATATTTTAGAAGTTTTACACAACTGCAGTAAGCATTTACTAAAAAAGATACACGCATTTTTAAGTTTTGAATTTTTTCCGTGTATTGTAAGTGGTTGTATATCAACAACAGCTTGTAACGAAACGTGCGTAATCCTTATTGGTGTGTTTAATATTTTAATGGGCACAATAGATCTGACTCGCGGATCAACGCGAATCTGTAACACCTGCCCGTGTCAAACTAAAGTTCAGATGTCCTTAAAGCACTTGTAATGCTAAGTGGTCTTATACAGCTTTTGTTACAGATTATATTATAGGTATAGATACCTAAGTAATAGAAGGTGCTTACGGATCTCATGAGGTGCAGAGAGAACAAACATATGGACCTTTTAATGTTAATAATTTGGAAAGCCATCACACACTATTTGTCTTAAAGCCCCATAGTTAAGGGTCCGGATCCGGACTCAACACCGGGAGGTCATGGGTTCAATACCCATTCCTAACACAAGCTTTAACACTTGATTTAATCACAGATTCTCTCTTCTGTTTCTTCTTTTCTAGTGAGTTAGGCAGCAGAAGATTTTCTCTTCTACTTTAGTGACTTAGACTGTCAACGGTATATATTTGCACACGAGTAGTTTATGTCCCACTTTGCCTACTTTGCAAGTAAATATTACAAAAACCTTGTACTCTAGTACAGATTTATGCATGGGCATCGGTAGGTACCGAAGCTTATCCGCTCCCCGTTTAAGATTCCTGACGTCAAGCGCGAGCGGCCACATAAACCGAGTCCGCTCAACGAAACCATAAATCGATTCATTCATACGACGCTCCGGTTCATCAATCAATCGCCTATAAATAAAAGATGTAAACGCGGCACGGGCGAAGCGGCTCCCACTTCTGACGTCAGCTACAATGCATGGTGGTTTTTCTTATTCTAAATATCTACTTGGTTTTCTCCTGCGACTCTTGTTGACTGATGAAATCGAACAAACGAAGGTTTCATAGCAATGTTGACGTAACAAGTAGACAGGCCAGTGAAAAACCGTCGTCTATCAGAGCAATAATTCGCAGGAAATGCTAGAAACAAGTTCTGTTTGAAAAAAGCGCTGCCTTGCATTGTAAAACAAAAACCTTACTGCGTAGGTTATGAACTGAGAAAAACAAGGATCACGTATGTGTATAAAATTTCATATTTATTTTATATGAAATAAGCTCACGTTTGTCCTCGTGGTAAGTGCAGATGTAGTCTAAGGTGGGTCGCTTTTGTTTAGAAAATGCCTATTTACTCTCGTTTCAAATATTGGCCATATTTAAAACTAGAGGACGCCCGCCGTTTCGCCCAAGTAGTTCTCGTTATCTTGGGAATTTCGGGATAAAGTTTGGTCTATGTTCGGTTTAGGTTCGATTCTGATATGTAAGCTAAATTATTGTGAAGTTTCATCAAAATCCATTCAGTAGTTTTTGCGTGAAAAACTAGAAAACATCCATACATACAAACTTCATAATATTAGTAAGGATACATTTTATTATTAACTAGCCGCCCCCGCAACCCCCCTTGCGGGTGGAATTTCGTAAAATCCGTTCTTAGCTGACCTCTACTTGGCGAAAGGAATATTCCTACCAAATTTCAAGTCGCTACGCCTTATGGTTCCAGAAATATCGGGATGAGTCAATGTATAGGTGGGAATCTCTTATATATATATAGATTTAATTATTTAATAATCTAAAAAAAATAATTAATAGACTACTCAAAACGATTATTCGATTTAATACAATTAAATATTTTACTAATTACAGTTAACCAAAGTTCAGCCAAAACCGAATTTAATTTTCATCGAAACTCGAATAAAATATAATAATAAATCTTTTTGTATTAATCCCGTGAAAACAAACCGACTAATGCACTGTTTGTTAATAATATGTAGCTACTTGTAGACGGATAGATTCCCAAGAAAAATTACATTATAGAGAAGTCATAAATAAGAAACAAGTTTCTTGTCCACGGAGGCAAGTGCAACTTGAATATATTATCCAGCGTTGGTTTTTGTTCGTTTCTATTGCGTATTACGGATAGAGGTAGCTCGGTGTCCTGGCGGGTTGAATGGTAGGCCTTGAAAACAATTTATACCGGGATTCTGAAAAACTAACGTAGGTAATGCTAGATTATTCAAAGAGTTAGAGACTAAGTTTACGTAAGCACCTGTGATGAACAACTTTACGTTTTATTAGAATACTAGCTGACCCGCCAAACGTTGTTTTGCACTAAAAATTTAAAAAAAAATTTAGATGAAAATTAGATAGTAGCCGAGTCTCAGACCTGCTGAATACGCATACAAAATTTGGTAAAAAACGGTAAAGCCGTTTCGGAGGAATACGGTAACTAACATTGTGACGGGGAATTTTTATATATTAGATATACTATCGCGAGTATTTTCATATTATTAAAAATAAACGGCTGAAACTCATGTAACTGTTGGAGTATCTATGCTCGACTAGTTTTGAGCCCATACGAGGCCCTTGGTCATGAGTTTGCTTGTTCGTCGTGCAAGTGGGCGTGAAAGAAACTGGCAGCGCAAGTAGCGCACGTTGGCTTTGGGGGAGGTAGGTAGGGAAATTTTAAAATTATATTGTATAAGGACAAAGCTAGAAACATACATACATACCGCTCATTGCAAAACCACCTTCTCATTTTGTCATCATCGTAAGATTTTTCGTAAAATTCTTAACCTTTATTTGTCACCTATGGATCACAGCCGAACACAGCTAAACACAAACTAGTGACCGAACTAACAGAATTTAAGTACCTACCAATAAAAGATTTAAGCTAATTGAGATCCACACGAACATTTGACGGTCTCCGTGGCGCAATGCTATGCTCAGTGGATTTACAAGATCCTATGGAGTGTCCTGGGTTCGATTGTCAGCTGGACCGATTGAGATTATCTAAATTGGTCCAGGTCTGGACCAATCGTCAACAATCGGAAGCCGACTACGGGAATTCGCGCACGCGTCGCACAAGAGGCGGAGTAGTTCGGAGCGCAACGTTGCCAGTGACGGAGCCGCAGGGGAGGTTGGTATCTCCATGCTGCGTGTTGTCCATGCTCCAGAAGGGGGAGAGTTGGAAATAGAGGGACAAGGATAGAGATAAATAACTTGTACGGGAGTCAAGAAGGTGGCCCGGTGATGAAACGCGAAGAAAAGTGCGGACTCCGGGTCGCTCTCCTGACGATTCGGCCTGCATAACCGCGAGATTGATAAGGCCATGGGAAGATAGTGGGTTGGTCCAGGTCTGGCTGGTGAGAGGCTGTAGCAAGGCTAGTTACCATCCGATCGACAAAGACGTACCGCCACAGCGTTCCGGTACGATATCGTCTAGAAACCGAAGGGGATTTCATTCGACTCCTAACAAGTTACCGCTTCCATCACTTACTATCAGGTGTGATTGCATCAAGGGCTAACATCATGAACATTTCCATATCCTACTGTATATTTCATCACGAAAAGTATCGTTCCCGGTAGAAAAAAACTTCAACACTCGAGCGAAGCTGCGGGAAATAGCTATTAAGTCTTAATAGTATTGTATAGTGGTATATAATTTATGATGTCGTTAAAAATTGTCGTTAAAAGACAGAAATGTTTAAGTTTAGATTCGTTATCACAATCAGATCCAGACGTCTTACAACGCGCGTATGAGCGTATGACACCATTAGCAGACGGCTGGAGATAATGCGGATATTTCACATTTGTGTCAATCTGCTTGTAGAAAAGCGTCTTTATCGCACCACGTATCAGAGTAAAGCTGCGTGCACATACACGCTAAAGATATAAACTTTAAGAGCTTGCGTTAAAAATAATTCAAGTGATCTGATTTTTGTGTAATTTGTAAAAGTACGAGTACAATGTACGCGCTGTCTGATATCTACGAAGAACGCAGAAGCCAGAACTCGAAATTTTGAGTGTTATGTGTTAAAGTTACAGAGTGAAGGCTGTACAGCTATTATCCCGAGGAAATCTTTACGGTCGATACATTTTAAACTGAGTCGTCGGACAATAAATGTCACAGACAGTAATTTAATCAAACGCTCTATTCAGTTTTGGATATTCTATTTAACGAAATTAAAACGCCTAGTATAGTGACTTCTGTATACGATTGTACTTCCTGACTGAATTTATCACGACGACCGACCGATACGACGACTCAGTTTTAAATGCGTCGACTCAAAAATTACGTATTTTTTGTTACAAAAGCTTTTCTTCCAAAGCTTCTCTCTCTCTTCTCTATCTAGTTATCTATGGTCCAAACTTAAAGTTGTCTATCGTATTTATCTGTTAGGCACATTGGGTACCAAACCTACAGTCTAAGGAGATTTTAAGGGAATATGAAAACAACATCCGTCAAACGTTTGCTCTATTCACATTGGCACACAGGGGAAGCGAAGCGTCGTAACATAGATTTAGACGTGCGTCTTGTAAGTGATACGATGTGAACTACGTTCCGAGTCGGTGGTAGAGTCACTGCAAACAGTCAAACATGTCGTCTCAAAAGTGCGTGTAAACAACTTGAAATAAACCAATTTTGATTTTAACTAAGTTGATAAATCGAGATAGTAATTATAGTAAGTTCAATAACTAGATTCTTGCGCATAAAAATATGTCCGTGTCGCTTCGCTTTACATCTGCGCAAATATGGCTGGAACCTTCGGCTGGGTAGCGTACCACATGAAACATTCTGAAAATGAAAAGGTTCATCTTCTAGTACATGTTATAAAAACTTTGTTGATTTTACACCTGTACTCAAATCAGATCAGTCTAAGTTGTGCGCTCTGGCCTTTGCTCGTCTGCGCGATAAACTATAGTCCTACGCACTCCTAACATAAACTATTTATGTAAGGATGTAAGAAGGTTTTAGTATATAATTTGTTAAGTTTTTGTATAATTTTTTTTTATCGACTACAAGTTGGTGTTTTATTGTATCTATATAAGTGTTGGCCCTTGACTGCTATCACACCTGATGCTAAGTGTTGATGCAGTCTAAGATGAAAGCGGGCTAACTTGTTAGGAGTGGGACGAAAATCCACACCCCTTTCGGTTTCTACGCGACATCGTACCGGAACGCTAAATCGCTTGGCGATACGTCTTCGTCGGTAGGGTGGTAACTAGCCACGACGAAAGCCTCCCACCAGCCAGACCAAGACAAATTAAGAAAAATCTCAATCTGCCCCGCCGGGAATCGAACCCAGGACCTCCGTCTTATAAATCCACCGCGCATACCACTGCGCCACGGAGGTAATTTACGGAAATATGAAGATAAATGTTGGAAGAATATTTGAGCTTTCATCGATAACGCTGCTATACCCATTTGAGATATATCAAAATAATGTATGGAAGGATTGTTGCTCTTTATTAGTACTACAAACTACGCCATCATGTCTGTATCTTATAAAGATAGCTTGCAATACTCATTCTTTTCATTAAAAACTGTAAGTGATTTTTTTTGCTTTTTTGGTGTTTGTAATATATAATTTAGATCGCGGACATCGGCTAGTTTAAGAATAAAAATGGAAGTGTTCGGCAAAACACGAGAGCGTCGTCGGCAATGATAAAAATATGCCCTCGATGTCTGCCTACGCGCCCGTAGGTAGCCCTCCTACCCATTCAAACCACTTGTTTTGCTTAGCTTATAGATAACAATAATAGCCGAATATATATTAATAGCTAATAAAATTGTATAGAAGTTACTCGCTCCTTATCGAACTTAGTAAAAAAATCTTCTAGAAAAATTAATACATTCGAATAATAATGTGGCTACTTACCCCTACTGCCGGCCACCGCACAATCGAGGCGATCCGGCCCGTCCTCGAGCTTTGGACGAGCCGAAAACACGGAGATTTCTCCTTCCACCTTGTGCAGATCCTCTCGGGGCATGGCTGCTTCGGGAGGTATCTGTGCAAGGTTGCAGTGTCATGAGTGCGGCCACGCCGAGGACTCGGCTCAACACACATTGGACTCGTGCGTCCAGTGGTCAACTCAGCGCGCCGCCCTTGTGGCGGTAGTGGGGTCTGACCTCTCGTTGCCCACCGTTGTTCACGCCATGGTGAGCAGTGAAAGGTCTTGGACTGCCGTTGCCTCCTTCTGTGAGGAGGTTATGACGCTGAAGGAGGCGGCGGAACGTCGGCGGGAGGAAAATGCCGCGGACCCGATTCGCCGCCGAAGGGCGGGGCGCAGACGTCGCGCACACGATCGTCGCCTGCCTCCCTAACGAGATGCTCCGGGCAGTGGGCTTGAGGAACCCATCGCCTGTTGAGACTCAGCCCCAGACGGATTTTAGGGAATCCATTGATTCCTCAGTTGAGGGTCTGCTTCGGTGGACGCCGCTCGCTGGGTTGCGGAAGATTCATGATGCTCCCGGGACCCAGTCACCAGGCGGCGCGATGGAACATCGCTGGGTTTTAGTGGGTATTCCAGCTGATACTCGGCAGGGGAGTCCCACATACCCCTCTGTTTCCGGAGGGGATGCGTAAACGCATTTCCCAGCGTAAAAAAAAAAAAAAAAAAAAAAGGGTTTTCGCTAGTGTAGCATACAGTGGACTCCCAGTAATATTTTGCAGGGCAGTGTTAGGTTATAGCGTACTGCCTTCTTACTGTCCATGTACCACCTCTAGTCCAAATTATATAGATCAAAATTGCCTAAATTATGTTTGTATACATTCAACAGTGATAGCCTTTCTGACATAGGCCGGATTAGATTGACTCCTGATTAATTAAAGGTCCGCTTTGTTAATGTGACACTGAATGTTACTTATAGCTCGTACAAATTGATAGTATTCGTGAAATTTGCGCTTGCGCAGTCATTTTTTTGTTTTTGGTAAAGGTTAGTTTAGGTAGGCGCGTAAATGTAAACTAAACAAAATTAAAATGAGTAATATTTTTAAAGTTGTTGCCAAGGGTCAAAGCGGCAGCCGGCTGCTATTCTCACGTACATTTCAATCACGCCTGCGCTTTAAGTGGTCACAAACTATAGAAGGCAGATAGGGTAGTGAGGTCTAAAGGTTAGCTCTATATTTTTCTCAATTAAATTAGCCAATTATTGTCGTACCTATTTTTTATTTTAGAGTATGTACCTATAGTCCAAAAAGAAAATGGAAAATATAGGATCAATAAAAGTATTTGGTCATCAGTCCGCAAAATAAGAAACAATTAAAGTATTTTAGTACATAGATATTATACTGCGGAGGACGTTGGTTTTTTCACGTTGAGCTCCGAAACATAACGAATTTCTATGATTTTCACTGATTAGGTGCTTTTTAAACAACATATTGTGTTAAAAACCTTACCCAAAAGTCGTCTAAATGTTTCGTGAACGTAAACATAACTGCACGTTGTATAACAGTGTAAACTCAGTCTAAGATAATGATTTAACGCTTGGTTACGAAATAATTTTGGTATTTATAAGCCTATAATTGTCAAACTGCTGAGTAATGGCCTCAATTTCGTGTTGATGGCGAATCAATGCTTGACTGTTTTGCGACAGCCACCATTTAAGGGCCATTCATAAATTACGTCACAAAAATTTACTGATTTTTTGACAATTGTGAGACTCCCCATACGATGTCATATTTTGCTCTTTAACCGACCAAAAAAATGACGAGGTTTTGTAATGTAATCCGATTTTGATAATTCTTTATTTATTAGAAAGGATATATATACTTCTTACTTTAATTTACTTAACCATATCTATGAAGTCGGTGCCAAAAAGTAGTAGTAGTTAAAGTAGAAAGCTTGGCTTCTACTTTACGGACGTTACTAAAACCCACAGAAATAATATACGAGTAGGTATATTCGGTTGAATTGAGAAACGCCTTTTTTGAAGTCGTTTAAAAATGCTTTTCTATTTCGTTAAACTACGAGTATAATAAACTTTTCTTTCCTTTATGGCACGTTTTATAGATGTGCTTCAGTAAATTATTAAAGTAACTAAATGATACAATTATTTTTTACTTCTTAATTCAAAATACATATTCTAGAAATTGGTCAATTAAATAGTACAAAGTAGTTTTATTTTGGCTAAGAGATTTATATAATTTTTGGAAAAAGACAAACTATATTCTATGCTCTGATCTGAGTTCCGAATCCGAGATCTCGAGATGCAAAGACACATAAGCTTACCCCTACAGCAAGGCAGTATATGTAGCTAACATAGATCCACGATTATTGCGATAAATTTATCACGTTTTGTTATGATATTACGGTACGATAAGTTTAAGCCATACGAAGCTTAAACATAAACTTATTGCTCGACAGCGTCATAAAATACACTAAGCTTAAGGACGCATAAACTGCGACAGACTTACAGGAAAGCGAAAGGAGGATAACAAATTATGAAATGCAAAGTAAATCGAAGATCTCCTTAAATTATGTGACGTATAAATAGCATTACAAGTTAAATATACGCGAATCATTCAGTCAGCCGATGTCCCTTGAAGCGGTTATGTTCATTCGCTTTGTATAGATCTGGAACGCCCTTCTACTTAGACGTACTTAAGTTAGTAAATGGATATTATCTTAAATGTCTTTCCACTATTTAGGCAAGCGCATTCTACTTACTATGTACTCCATCATTATTTAGGTACTAGCAGTCAAAATTGTGATCGCTATCGCAAAGCGCAAAAATAAAAAGATATTACGTATCCACATCCGTTTTTTTAAATAGAAAAAAAATATATTTTCTGTATTTCTGTCTTGAAACTCTGGATCTGGATAATGAAAGAATTTTTAATTTTAAAGTAAGTAACGCATGTGTAGCGCCTTGTAGGACGTGGTAAAATAGGAAAGGTATTCTTCAATGCCCAATTGAAATATAGCATGACACGGACCTTACACTCGTAGTCTCGACCTCAGTGTTCTGATCTTACATGTATCTAGCGTATTTACGTACGGATGTAAAACATGTCAAAAAATTCCTTGTTGCTGCAACACCAGTACCGACAAACGCCCCGCCATCTAAGAACGACCTCTCGCACACAACCTCACAAATGGTAGTCTCTTATTTATTACTTATTGGCCATTGTTTTCGGCTTATCAACGGGTAACTACAGAATAAGAACGGTGTCTAGCAATATCCAATTTGCATAGCATGGCCCGCTTGACCCTAACACCACAGTGACCTGTAGGGTTATAAGACTATGTGAGAGCAAATACTCTAAACTAAGGCGCTACGCCTTAGTTGTTTGCTCCCACAGTACAGTACAGATGGTTCCACGTCTCCATCGATGTATGGAGCACGTTAAAAGTTGTTTCAGATTACCTCGATCGGTGTCGCAACACGAGCCCTTCCTGCTGACACCTGAGCCGTCGCCCGCGCAGCCTGCGCGCAGCGGCCACTCGCACACAATCCCACAAATGTGGTTAATATGCAACTTACACTGCGCCGGGTAATAGGATTACGATGAAATTATTATTGGTCTCGGTTCCGCTCTGGTGACTAGAGACCGTTTTCTATATAAGTACGTAGGTAATCTTTTGATTGCCTTTGAGCAGTGGATAGTCTATGTGGCGTCGAGAAGTTTAAGGTTCAGATTAAGGCTATTTGCTACAAACTTTAACATGGGTGTACATAAGAAGCGAATAAACCAATTCCTCAAAGGCCAGCAACATAATAGTAGTCCTTATGGTTTTGCAAATGTACATGGGCGGCAGTAATCACATAAGATCAGGAGACCCGCATGCTCGTTTGCCCGCTTTAATAGCGATAAGAATAGAATAAGAATCAGCCTAAGAAAATCTCAATAAAATTCTCAGCTAGATGTTGGAAAGACGACGGTGTTAGACCACCTTGCCTAGGAAATGTTAAAACAAATTTAAATTTAAAATCGTTTATTTCAAGTGGCTAGAGTTAGGTTTACAAGCACATTTCATACGTCATGTTAGACTATTTGAAGTTGTGACTCTCGGCTCGGAATACACGCGGGCCTTCCGAGCCGGTGGTAGAGACAGAACAGATAATAATATAATATTTAAAATGTGAAAATTCGAGGAAATATATAAATAATTACACAATATAATTTTTCTTATTTTTCTCCGGCAAAAACTGAAATTATGTAAATTTTCCCTTGTAGGTTTTTGTCCTACATATATTGCCATAAAATCTGGGAACCCTAGCCAAACCTGTGAAAACATGAAATACAAAAAAAGGCATCAAGCCGTTTGTAAAGCACATGGGAAGTACGGAATTAATTCTCGTTCAATGACAAAGGTGCAATGCTCGACAGCCGATGAAAAAACGATGAAAATGCCTCGCGCCATGTTTTAAATTTCAATTTGTCACTTGTCACTTTTATCGCCTAAACAATTTGACTTTGAATTTAGAATTCCTTGTAAGGCGTCATAGTTTTAAATCTATGTGAGTATAATAAATATTTGTCTGTTTGTCTACTACATTTTGACTAAACCAATTTCGATGAATTTTGGTGTAGAAACCTAAATGTGGTTGTGGGATTACCAAAGAACATAAATTACGTTATTTAAAGTAATTTATGTTGTTTTGGCTAGTGGGAGGCTACGGTCGTGGCTAGTTACTACTCTAGCGACAAAGACAAAGCGATTAGCATTCCGGCAAGATGTCATGTAGAAACCAAAACGGGCGTGAGTTTCATCCTGCTCCTAACAAGTTAGCCCGCTCCATATTCATCACCTGTGGGGCAAGTGTGAGTTTTTCACCGTGCGACTGCGTAAAAACGTATTCACTCATAACGTCAAATTATGTAGCAAAAAAGAGTTTACTCTCGCTATAACTAGATGGCGCTACTAAAATTCCATACAAATTTGCGTTACGTTATTACGCAGTCGCTCGGTAACAAACTCACACTCGGCACTCTGACATCATCAACTAGTATCATCTGTTGTAATCGCAGTCAAAAGCTGACTTGTAAGTATTTAGTTCTTGACTTCATGACGACTTGATATCTTTTTTAAGGGATGTCGATATTAAGATTATATTGAAATTTAAGATTCGAGAGGGTTATCAATAAAAATATATCATTACTCAAGTTCTACTTATAATTCAGACGTTATAGACTTTCAGTTGTATAAGCTCAATAATAAAATTCCTTTTACCTATTCAAACAAGAGTGATGTATTTAATGTAAACGAGTAAAGCGCTCATTTCATAAAATATTAACACTAATTGAGAGCAAGCTATCTCAATATTAAACAACGTCAGTATCTTAAGCTTTGTCGGTCTCGTACAGGCGTGTACACAAGATGTTCATGTATTTGGTATGTGCCGGACAGCAGTGGGTCGTGCCGGACGCGCATCCGGCTTCCTACGTACCGCCGCGGGGCCGGACACCGCGCCAGATAATACACCAACATCCGTTCCTGACGCATCGCCGACACTTTATCGGTGGATAGAAACGTAAACAACGGCTTGATGTTATGCAGTACCAGTGTACACAGTACCTAGTATAATGTCTAACTTGATATCATAATTTGACAAGCCTATTTTAACTACAGGGTCAGGCTTTCTATGATGGAAGGGATATGAAGCGTAAAGCCTCCACGGTACTCTAATACGGATAGGCAGGCTTGGTAATATTTCAATCTTACGTTTACTACTCGGGATCGACGGTTTTACGTGCTCTTCGAGGCATAGTGTCATCATCTAGATAAGATTTCCCTATTTTAGATAGTCGTTTGTTTTTTCGATTATTTTAGAAAGTGCGTCGTTTGATTAATTTTACTTAAGAAGAGTGCGCTAATTTCGCAGTCAATTAACAAAATGACAAATTATTACACTTGTATGCAGAATGAAGGATTGATTTTCGGGAAGTGGAAGTCATAAACTAAAACTAGTGTGACTATAATATAAAACAAAAACCACCAAAAAATGCTCGCTGAAATTCGAATGACGTTCGCAACTGTTTGTTACGCAATTAAAATTGACAAGTGGATATCAAACTTATCAATAATGCATATTTTCCAGCTGAAGACGATTTTACTTATATTCGTATGTGAATTTAAGATTTGAGGAACACGTGTTTCCGCTTAGCTGTAAATCGATAAAAGGTATTGATGAGATTAATGTTCAGCTACAGATTTATATACAGAACAAGAAATTGGTATATCTTCCTTCTGGCTCTTTCTTAATGTTTTTTAATAATATTCATTTACATATTATTATATTTTTTTATGTATTTTTATTTTGATACTTTTTATATATACTATCATTTATTTATTTACATTTCATAAATTTCAGCAATGTAAAAAACATAAAAACCACTAGATCAAAAATATATAAAAAAAGCACATTCCGCCTGCTGCGAGGCCCGGGGCACGTGGCTGAGCGGTAAGGAGCTCTAAATACGCGCCGGTTCAAGAATTACCGCTTCTAGCCGACCGTCCCAATAACGTCAGTTTTAAAGATGTAAACATAAGTTGATAAAATATATAGGACAATATGTTGAACAACTTTACCGCGGTAATCTCTGAGGCAACGTCTTTTTTTGATACTTTTTTATTCTTATTATTTTAAAACTAGGGTGGATTCTGAAGTGGGATGATCGATGAGATGTTCGTTCGTTGCAATTTTTTAAAAACAACGATGATATTTTCATTTCTGGACATTTGAAAGAGGTCGTTAAATTAAAAGAGTATCAATAACGTTAAATTAATGAGTTTGAAACAGCGTACGTGTATCAAGTAGATCATATAGCAACTGCAGCCGCACATGCTCTATCCGGCGCCGCGTCCGGACGCGTACGCCGGACGCGCTTCCGCTATTGATCTGATTTATTAATTACTGGCAATTTTCCGACACTTACTATCCAGTCAATTCTATTATTATTAGGTATCTACTATGTAGAATAACCTAGAGTATCGATAACATCGAATTAATACCTTTCAAATAATATACTGCTGGATGTAGTTGGCTAAAGACCGTGGTGTTTGGGAAGAGGCCTTTAAGAGGCCTATGTCCAGCAGTGATCGTCTATAGGCTGATAATGATGATGATGATGATTATGATGAAACCGTTTGCCTACCTGTATCAAGTCCTTCATAATCATCATCATTAACAGCTGGTAGGCGTCCGCTGTTGGACATACCTAAACCTTTTTTGGCACTTCCAAACACAACGATCTTGAGCCGCCTGTTGCCAGCAGCTTCCTGCGCCACTTTTGATGTCTTCAGTCCACCTGGTGGGGGTCGACCAACACTGCGCCTGCGCGGGGTTGCCAATCCAGCACCTTGGGCCCCCAACGTCCATCAGCTGTTCGAGCCACGTGCCCCGCCCATTGCCACTTCAGTTCTGCGACTTGCTGAGCTATGTCGGTTATTTTGTTTCTTCTGCGGATGTCCTCATTTCTGATTCGATCACGCAGATATGCTCTGAACATTGCTCTTTCCATCGCCCGCTGAGTGACTCTGAGCCTTATTATTAAGCCCGCAGTCAGCGACCAAGACTCGGATCCGTAAGTCATCACTGGCAACACGAACTGTTCGAACAGTGCGTGAAAAGTGTTTACTAATTTAATAAAGGTGAAAGTTTGTATGTGTTTGTTACTCTTCACCCAAAAACTACTGAACAGATTTTGGTGAAACTTCACAATAATATAGCTTATATGTCAGAATAGCACGTAGATCACATTCTAGTCTGAAATTCCGACGTTGTATGTTTTGCAAGAATCTACATTACTGGCAATTCCTTGACACTTCATTCTAGTAATTTTTATTATTTACTTGTAGAAGGCAAAAGGTTACGGTGTAGATCTCTAACTCAACAAGAATTAGAAGACGTAGTCCACATCCCTTGGACGCGTACTAAGCGATTTGGTTCCTCATTCCGCATACACACTATAATTTCGAATGAATTTGACGACCACCGTGGCGCAGTGGTATGCGTGGTGGATTCATAAGACGAAGGTCCTGGGTTCGATTCCCGATGGGGCAGATTGGGATTTTTTTTAATTTGTCTTCGTCTGGCTGGTGGGAGGCTTTCGCCGTGGTTAGTTACCACCCTACCGACAAAGACGTACCGCCAAGCGACTTAGCGTTCCGGTACAATGTCGTGTAGAAACCGATAGGAGTGTGGATTTCATCGTACTCCTAACAAGTTAGCCCGCTTCCATCTTAGATTGCATTATCACTGAACATCAGGTGTGATAGCAGTCAAGGGCCAACTTGTAGTCGATAAAAAAAAAGCCATTTCAGCTTTCATTTTCCCTACCACCTATAATACTGGTATCTTTAAGTCTAAAGTGAATAGGCATCTTCTAGGCAAGCGCGTACCACCGTAGGCTTCAACACTTACCATCAGTCGTGATTGCAGTCAAGCATTAAAAGAATCTGTTGAATCCGATCGCATTGCGAAGTAGATGGAAATGACAGTGGTATTGTTAGCGCGGATATGTGAATGTGATGACGTCAGCGGGCGGCGGGAAGCGCATCCGCATCACCTACGAATCACTTGTGCCACTTGCATACGACTGCTGTACAGAGTGCTAACCACTAGACCGATCTTAATGTCCTGAGTTCAAATCCTGGGCCCGGTGTTGGATTTTATCCTGAGTTTTCCTTTCTTTTATGAATCCTTTTACCTTCTTCTTAAATCTTATTTATCAGCATATTAATGACCTAGTAGGACAACGCATTCCCCCTTATAGAAGAGGGGATACGTGGCTTATTATACCCACCGCGCTGCTCCAAAGCGGATTGGCGAGTGTTTGATTATATATCGATCACTATAGGCTTAACAAGCTCTCCAAGGTACAAGGGTACCAACACTACCAACTACCCGATTCCGGACTTAGAATTTTACTGAAAATTTATTAGATAAACGAAAAACTCAGTATATTAATATAACTATAGCTTAAGCCTGGATTCGAACCCAAGATCCCTTGATCTCAAGCCACATGGATCGACAAAGACGTATCGCCAAGCGATTTAGCGTTCCGGTACGATGTCGTGTAGAAACCGAAAGGGATGTGGATTTTCGTCCCACTCCTAACAAGTTAGCCCGCTTCCATCTTAGACTGCATCATCACTTAACATGAGGTGTGATAGCAGTCAAGGGCCAACTTGTAGTCGATAAAAAAAAAACATGGCTAACAACACCGCTAGACCAGCGAGGCCGCTTTAACACTCTTATCTTTTATTGAGGAACACCGCATTCAAACCCGTTGCGTAATATAAAAGGTCTGAAGTGTACATGAAATTGCCTCGTTGGTTTAGTGGTTAGCCCATGCGGTTTCGATCACAAGGTCCTGGATTCGAATCCTGGGTCGGGTCTCGGAATAATTCAGAGTTTTAAATTTTTTTAATGAAGTTATCAGTACATTCGAAACCCTGTGCCGGGTAATTGGTGGTGTTACACCCTTGTGCCTCGGATAGTATGTCAAGCCGTCGGTTCCGGTCACTATCATCAACATCAGATAGTGATCGTTAATAAATGAAACATTATCAACCTGAGGCAGCGTGGTGGGTGTACGCTCCATATCCCCTCTCCTATAAGGAGGGAGGCCTGGCCGTTAATAGGCTGATAATGATGATGAAGCGTTCATAGGAAGCTACTTGATTTTATGCTAAGTACGAATAAGTTAAAATTTATATGTACCTTCGATGCATTGCATCCTTTATAGATAAACCGTGGGCAGGTAACCACTACCTACGTTTTCCACAAACTCGTATCGCGTTTCACAATTTTCTTATCTAGAGACCAAACGCAATACATAATTAAATGTCGATTAGTATTTGTAACCAATGAATTGCCAACGAATTCACCCACGTTGCACTTTCTGTGATCCAAATCGTGTTGGAGTTGGAGACATTTAAATGTACCTGTGCACCAGACCGGACAAAGTACTGACAGGTTGTTTTTAACCGACGAAAAAAAACGGAGGAGGTTCTCAATTCGACACGTACATATTGTTTTTTAACTATTTACAGAGTTGTCCGATTTTGATAATTCTTTTTTTATTAGAAAGGGCATACTTCCAAAGTCATCATGTTAGGATCTGATGATGATATCCTGGGAAAATTGAAGGAACTTTTCAAATTTTATAAGCACACTTGCAGCGATTTCGGTTATTGTGTAAGTATCGGTAGCTTTTTGGCTACAAGTGCCGTATAAATACGTGGCGATAAAACTAAAATGCAAGAAATAAAAATTTTTAAATAAAAATAGAACCGACTGAAAACGCACTAAAAAGTAAAAAGTAACTGTGTCATTTAGTTACTTTAATTTACTTAAGCATATCTAGGAGTCGGTGCCAGCCAAGGTTTCTACTTTAAGGACGTTACCTAGAACCCACAAACTGCTTTACTAGGCCCTACGTAAAATAAATGTTCCTTAAACTTGGCTGGCACCGACTTCATAGATATGCTTAAGTAAATTAAAGCAACTAAATGACACAGTTATTTTTTACTTTTTAGTGCGTTTTGAGTCGGTTCTATTTTTTGTTAAAAATTTTTATTCTTACAACGGTCCGTGGATTTATAAGACGGAAGTTTTGGGTTCGATTCCCGGTTGGGCCAATTAAGATTTTGTAAATTGGTCCGGCCTGGCTGGTAGGAAGCTTTGGCCGTGGCTAGTTACCACCCTACTGACAAAATGTACTACAAAGCGATTTAGCGTTCCGGTACGATGTCGAGTAGATACAGATAGTTCGCCAGCTTTTGTCTTTGTTTTTTTTATTATTATTATTATTGCATTATCACATACCATCAGGTGTAATGGCAGTCAAGGGTAATTTTTTTATTGATTACAAGTTAGCCCTTGGCTGCAGTCACACCTGATGGTAAGTGATGTAGCAATCTAAGATGGAAGCGGGCTAACTTGTTAGGAGTAGAATTTTGACGACCTCCGTGGCGCAGTGGTATGCGCGGTGGATTTATAAGACGGAGGTCCTGGGTTCGATTCCCGGCGGGGCAGATTGAGATTTTTCTTAATTTGTCTTGGTCTGGCTGGTGGGAGGCTTTCGTCGTGGCTAGTTACCACCCTACCGACAAAGACGTATCGCCAAGCGATTTAGCGTTCCGGTACGATGTCGTGTAGAAACCGAAAGGGGTGTGGATTTTCGTCCCACTCCTAACAAGTTAGCCCTCTTCCATTTTAGGCTGCATCATCACTTAACATCAGGTGTGATAGCAGTCAAGGGCCAACTTGTAGTCGATAAAAAAAAGGATGAAATCCACAAACCTTTGGTTTCTACACGACATCGTACCGGAACGCTAAATCGCTTGGCGGCACATCTTTGTAGGTAGGTAGACCTGGACCAATTTAGAAAATCGCAATTGGCCCAACCGGGAATCGAACCCAGGACCTTCGTCTTATAAATCCAGTGCATATACCACTACAATGAATAAAAAATAAATGTTTAGATAAATCTTTTTTAATATATCATAAATGAATAGCAAGTCTAATTCACATAAGATGTCCAAGGTCGACATTAACATTTACAAGCGGTTCTTCGCCGCGTTGGCAGCAGTTCATTCATACTGGTAGCCCACGCGACCCCCCCTCTCCCCCGCCCCTCCCGCCGCCACCTCGCCTAACAGCCTCCCCACCCCCGCCTACTCACCACCTAACTACGCTGGGTTTAACTTGGTGATTATGTAAGGATTGCCAACCGTCTTGTTTTTCCGGTATAAATCCTACTCACAATCGTCGATACAAATGTATACTCCATACAAGTATGTAAGTTTGTTTGTTATTTAAAATTGACAGCTTTTAAATATATGCCTATGAATGTATATACGGTATTTACATCAATCAATAAAATTTCGACTGTCTGTCTATTTGACTAGTACTTTTAACAACCAACCATCAATCTTAAAGCAGAAAGAAATTGTTAGTACATGCTACAATTATTAAGTAAATAAACCAACCACGGAACTTGTATCATTCTGGTTTTGAGAGGTTTCAAAAGTGAAGAACTTGAAATATCCGTAAAACATATTTAATTTTGTTTTATTTTGGATGCGAAGCCATGTCGCCAATGTCGAGACACAGCTGAATAGCAACCTTATGAAGAACATCATTAAAGATTAATCATGATGGTTTTGGGGCTGCGCGAGCCAAATAATAGGCATGAACGGTAAAAAGTGTTAAAACAATATAATTAATATAATATCCATCTACTGCTGGCAGTGGCTAAATCTGAAATTCACTGCTATTAATTTGTCAAGCATCGCGAAAATTCTCGTTCTACGTTTTGAATAATATTTGAAGAAGAAGAAGAAACACTTTATTGCACATAAAATAGATATAACAGATACATGAAAAAAAGGATTAAAATAAACATGCAAAGGCGGCCTTATTGCTAGAAGCAATCTCTTACAGGCAACCTAGTGGAAGGATATTTGAGAATCGTAAGCGGGGTGGCGCAATGAAAAGAAATTACTATTTTATTGAATTTAAATATTCAGTTTTATCTTCCATCTTGCCAGGCAGGATCTTAAAATCTTCACACAGAACTGGACGCCACAAAGGTTCTTATGCAAGGTGATGAAACTTGCGAGTCCTGAATTTCAGAACAGTTCCATGGTGACTGTACATTTAAATATGAATGAACAAGTACATATTATTTTGGTGTCATACAACTTCATATATAAGTTTATATTCATTAATGAAATTGAAATATTGAAGAAAAGGTAACATGGTTGTAAAGTTAATCACTTTCTTATAACATTTTTTTAGCTTTTAACCTAGCTTTAGGTAACACACATTAGACTATATTAATAGTAAATATTAATAATAAATATTATGGGACAATTACACACATCGCTATATAGCCCCAAAGTAAGCTAAGGTAGCTCGTGTTATAATAACTGATGAATATTTTTATATATATATTATACATAAATATTTATAATATATAGATAAACACCCAGACACTGGAAAACATCCATGCTCATCACACGAACATTTTCCAGATGTGGGAATCGAACCCACAGCCTAGGACGCAGAAGCAGGGTCACTACCCACTGCGCCACTCGGCTGTCAGTAGTATATCATATCTACTTACTTCTAAAACAATCTGTAGGAATACTAGGAAGGAATAGGAATACTGTCATATTTCAAATATGAGTAGCATTCTTCTTTTTATTGAAATCCTCCTTGGTCGTTAAAATAAAAAAATTAGTGGTACTACTCGAGTACTGAAACGTCATTCAATAATTCTCCTTTCCTATTCTTTTACTTCCTATACTCCAAATTCGTATACCCAAACATAACTTAACCATCTTTGAGTGGTACCGAATTTCAGGGGGGTTATAATTGAGTGGTGCATTTGAATGATGTTTCTGATGGTAAGTCTACTACGACCTTTTCAAATACACGTGTAAATCGGCTGACGTAGCGTTGCGGCGACTCGTCTACGTGTTCGTCTACCTACCGGTGCAATGACGTCACGACTTTGGAAAACTATCGCCGGTAATGAATTCCGGTTGCGTCACACCACTCCATGCCAACGCCACCTATTGACATGGGAGCTCATTGTGTATAACATTATGGGCATTTTATAGGAAATATGTCCACCCACGCGTTGTCTAATGACTTGAATTACGTATGATATATATGGACTCGTTGGTACAATGGTTAGATTAGGTGGCTTAGGATAAAATCCTAAGTTCTACTCCTAAGTCGGACTATGGAATGATACGGAGTTCTTCTTTTATCTGAGGAATTTTCTGTGAACTCTAAGGACGGAACTAACAGGTTGTATCACCATGCCTCGGAGAGCACGTTAAGCCATCGGTCTCAGCAACTATCTATACTTGTAATAAAACTGTAACGGGTCTAATTCTGAACATTGAAGATATTTTTGAAATTTTAATTGGAGGTCACTAAATAATCGATACTGAACCCAAAAATGTAATTTGTAAAATTTTGTGCCTATAGGTCTGTTTAGATTTTTGTCGGCCGCGATTCACGCCGAAACTACTCAATAGATCTAAATGAAACCTGGCACGATTTTAGTTCATATTGTAAGGTAATATACGTAGGATACTTTATGTAGCGAAAATTAAAATAAAAGAGGTTAAAAGATGGGTTAAAAGTTCGTATGGAAAGTCTTTCATTTTTGAAGTTATGTTTATGAAAATTAGTATAAAAACTACTGAATAAATCATAACGTGATTCAAGGATTTTTAAAATGTCACCCCGAAAAGGTTATATAGGGGTTGAAAATTTGTATGAAAAGTTCTTAATTTTTCCACATATGTTTCCACGCGGATGAAGTCGCTAGTCATTAATATGTGAATTAGGGTGAACTACGCGGGTGATTCCGCGTCCTCTAATTCAAATACAAAAAAGACGTGTGGCACTCGGAGACTGCCGCGGTAAAGCTATTGCATAGCATTTTTTATCAACTTGTGCAATTATAATTATATATTTATTTTATTTAAGCAGTATTTTTTTTACAAGCGTGATATTTCAAAAAGTCATTAAAAGTTCTGGTATTTATCGATAGATGGAAAAAGTATCACCGCTGTGCCGGTCGGAGTGGGGGGTGTTAGGTTTTTTTTCGTTACGGAATTTCTGGATTCGGTCTCCACGCTCAAGGCCCGCAATAGAAGCTATGCAATAGCTTTAAACGTTTCGAAATGATATTTGAGACATCTTTATGAAATTAAATACCTAAGATTATGCAGCAAATAACAGTTGTGTTATTAAATTAATAGAATAATTACCTTTTTTTAACGTGGGGAAATCCTCATGGATATCTTCACACCACGGGGGTGCGCGAAGGTTATGTCGGACTCTTACCGACTAAAACCCCACGGCGTTCCACCTATACGCCTGAAAACTGGGCCACGGGAATTTACCTACCACAACCTAGCCAGCGACATCTTAGCTACTAAACCTCCACTCAGGGAAAAAATAAAATAATTACCTACTCCATACCTCAATCATCACTCTTGTTATACAATTAATGAAAATTGTAATGAGCGAACATTCAAGTAAAAAGTTACATTCGATTCTGCGTTGTGACTAAATTGTGTCTACACCCAAGTCAAGGTTAAGAGGGGGTCGCCTCCCACTCCTCGACCCCCCACTCGACTCCACTCCATTCATGAAATCAGAGGGACTTATTACATTTATTTGCATAACGATATTCAAGAGCTACCAATTGAGAAGATAAAAATAGACTTTAATAAAGGAATTAAAACGATTTAATTGTGTCAGTTTTAAATGTTAAAAGTGTGTTACGAATTTTTGCCAAAATCACAAGGAGGTTTTCTATTTTTCAAGTGTGTTTCTAGCATTTTTAACTGATATCAAAAGGATCCTCATTCAATGGAGTCTTTAACTTTCTATATATAATTGATCCCCTGGTCACTTTTGGATATTAATTTTTTTCTGGTCCCACGATCATGTTAGTATTTGACTCTAGGATCCTGAAGAAATCGAGGGAACTCTTAAAATGTTTTATTACCCAATACGTAATTTTTTGTATTGACGACCTCTGTGGCGCAGTGGTATGTGCAGCGGATTTATAAGACGGAGGTCCTGGGTTCGATTCCCGGCAGGACTCATTATGATTTTCTTAATTGGTCTTGTCTGGCCGGTAGGTGGCTTTGGCCGGCAAAGACGTACCGCCAAGCGATTAAACGTTCCATAAATTCGATAACGTGCAGAAACCGCAAGGGGTGTGGATGTTTTCATCTTACTCCTTAGCCCATCTTTTGACGACCTCCGTGGCGCAGTGGAATGCGCGATGAATTTATAAGACGGAGGTCCTGGGTTCGATTCCCGGCGGGGCAAATTGAGATTTTTCTTAATTTGTCTTGGTCTGGCTGGTGGAAGGCTTTCGTCGTGGCTAGTTACCACCCTACCGACAAAGACGTATTAGCGTTCCGGTACGATGTCGTGTAGAAACCGAAAGGGGTGTGGATTTTTGTCCCACTCCTCACAAGTTAGCCCGCTTCCATGTTAGACTGCATCACAGGTGTGAAAGCAGTCAAGGGCCAACTTGTAGTCGATAAAAAAAGCCCTCTTCCAAATTAGATTGCATCATCACTTACCATCAGCTGTGTTTGCAATAAAGGACTAACTTGTAATGAATAAAAACATCAGTTTTTCGTCCTATCCTGGCAGATATACATACTACGAGTATATATACAGGGTTGTATCAAATTATACTGCTATTATAGAGATGAAACTGCGAATGCACTTTGAATCTTTGTATAACATTTACCTTTCCATAAATACCCGAGTTGGTGGAATCCTATTATATAGAAATGTGACACTTTAAATCATCTTCGAAGTTTACACTACGGGAGTGAGGAGCGTAGGCGGCGCGGGGGCGACGCGTAGGCGAGCCGTGCTATAGCGCGCTATAGCTGACTGCCGCGCTGATCTAGTGCTTAGCCTCTATGGCTCCGATCACCAAGTCCTGGGTTCAAACTCTGTAGGCACTCTCTCTAAATAAGCACAGAAGAGATATGTCCAATAAGAAAACAAGAAATGTCGTCCAATAGCGCACAATCATAAATATCGCTTGCTCCTTCGTTTTGCTAGCGTGAAATAGAGATTTGGATATAGAGATAGAGGGAGCAAGCGATATTGTTATTAGCAATGTTTCCGATTTCAACGCTATCGGGCGTTTCTCTTTTTCTCTACTCGACATATCTCTCCCGTGCGTATCTTAAATCTACTGGGACGGATCGTGGAATAATTTCGAGTACTTTTTTCTTGTAAAAAATTTTCAGTAAATTCTAACATAGGAGTCGGGAAGATGATATTGACGTCACACACCCGTGTCTCGTAGAGCGCGTTAAGTTTTCGGCTCTATTAAGCATTTTCGCACTAGAGGTGCTAGATTCAATCTCCGACTTATTGAGTATAGTCGTAGACTCTCCTAAGACAGACATTTTGATTAGTTAGAGGGAAAAGTGGAATATTGCACAGCAATAAAGGTGTTTAAGAGGGGTACTGTTAGTTTATTTAGCTTTCAAAAATGACTATGATGCGAATTTTTTATTTGAAATATGACAAGATTGTGGTAGTTCAAATATTTTTAGAACTTGTGAGCATCGTATTCGTCTCTATCTCTCTCTCTCTATTCACAGTATCATGTTAGGCAGAGAGAGAGAATTCGAAACTGTGGAGTATATCTTGGATTAGGAACAATAGTGCACAAGCGCAAGCCCAGAGCCGGGTTAGCTCCGTGTCGTGTTCAGTGGAGCACGCGCGGCTCGGGCCCGCTCGGGCACGGTCGGGCGCACTCGGCTGCGCGTGCGACGCCCCGCAGGAAACAGGAAGTGGACTAACCGCGGGTTTCCGCTCCCATTCGCCGCCGCTCGCTGCCGGACGCACTGTTTCATTTGCTGCTAGGGCTGCTACGTGCTGTGTGGATGCCTGTACATACTGTAGTCTCTGATGTATCCCTGCCCCAGCACACTGGGGCAACTGCCCAACACCCTGTGATAAATAGGGCTCCGTACTTCCTGTCAGATCAGGTATCATCTGTTTTAACAGTGTTTTACAAAGACATACGATCCTCATTGATACCAATTTGCCCAAGACCCTAACCTAGAGACGAGTATCATAGCATTCCACGGATTGGACCTGGTCCATCGTGAAGCAGAGAGGTAAATTCCGACTTGTCACTCGATTGTAGGTTTAAGGGATCCCTTAGTGACCGGTCAACACTATACAATCTCTGCTTCGAGCATCCTGCCAAACCAAATCTGGTTGGTCATAGAATTAGTATAGGACTTGCTGCAGTTCACTTTTGGTCAGACCAAGGACTTTAAGCAGGTTATATAGTGTTTTACGGTAGGTTAATAATATCGATCCATTCAGATAATTTTATGGGAGTTATCTATGTCGCATTTAACTATTAAGTTTTCATCGAATTTCATTAGAAAGGCAGCCCTGTGAAACAGTTAGCTCGCCGTATTTTGTGCCATTGAAGTAATAATATGATACTATGAGCTTCACCTACCGGATGTGCGCGTAACACGAGATTGTTTGTGTCTCTTTTGCTTTGCTTTGCTTTGCTCAGCGAACGCGCTCTTTAATTACTGTTTATTCTTTCAAACATAACAAGCGATAATAGGTAATGTCCTGTTGTAATAGACCTTGACACTTCGTAACAGAGTTCATTGTTAACACTATGCTCTAAGATCTTTTGTTGTATCCGATAAACTCTTAGACTCGGACCTAGCAAATCATGATCCGAAGCCGCATAGAGCTGCGACAGGATAAATGAAGCAGTTTTTTGCTTAACTAGATGGAAAGGATGATCGAATTCGAAAGATGTTTGTTAAATATTTAAATAAAAATGGTTTTCCTTCGCAGCGTTCGAGCTTTTTCATTATTAATATATTAATTTTAAATTAAAAATTAATATATTTATTATAAATTTATAAAATCAATATCAATTATTTTATTAATTTAAATTAATATTTATAAAAATATACTTAAATTAAAAATTTTAATAACGTAAGGATTTGTCGTAGCAGCTTCAAACAGATCAGAATATCAACAGCTAAACTAATCTAATATTTGTTTGAAACCTAATAGCTCGTGACGTCAGCGAGTAGGCGAGGGGTGAACAGGGATGAGGTGGAGCAGCTCAATGAAACTAGCGTGTCAAAGTGACGTTTCATTCACTTGATACTTATGTAACGCTTTACGTATACCAAAATTGAAGAGTAATATAAATTAACTTTAAATGCTTCTCGATTTATCTGGAAGAATTTTCTCAGTTACAGCCTCGACGTTGAAAATTCGTACAAACATACATACATACTCTCACGCCTCATTTCCATAGCGGTAGGCAGAGACCATGTCCTTCTACTTGCCTCGATCCTTCCTTATCTCTGTCGCTTCTTCCAATGTCATTAAACCTTTCGCATTCATACACAAATAGGTTTAGGAAATTTTGACCTGACCTTTAACTAGAAGGTACTCTCGCCTTATAAATCCCTTTCGTAAATCTCCTTTCATGCATTTTCTCTACATGACCAAACCATGTGTGCAATTTTCTATATCAGAATGTCGTCTATCAGCGACAATATTCCAAGTGAATCTTTGACCTCTTAGTAAGTACATCAACCTTAGTTATTATGAACTAAAATAATCCAATATTAGTTTGAACTTTGAAAGCTATCGCTCGTGTCATCGGCGCGTGGGCGAGGGGTGACAGAGTGTAAGGTGGAGCAGTTCAGTGAAACTACCGTGTCAACACAGATGTTTCATTCACAGTATCACTACATTTTATAAAACAAAGGCCCCCACCGTGTCTGTCTATTGGTTCGTGATGAACTCAAAAAACAAAGACTAACAGATTTTCTGTTAGTCTTTGTTCTGTTTGTTTTCTGCAGTTTTCACCACTAGATAGAGTGATTATTGAAAAAGGTATTTGTTATTTGTTAAGGTTTTGTATAAATTGATTAAAATAATTTTAGGAATAGTCGCACTTTTCCTAGCAGACAAAGTCTTATACTCGAAGACGAATAATTTTCAACAAATTTCGATGTTTCTTTTTAAAATAAAAATATAATGGTATTACGACCGTTTACAATTTAATTATTTCACTTCGTGTGCAGATAAAAGCTGATACTATTGCTAAAAGTTTGGCTTTACGAAATTCATTGATTTCCCAACAACCTCAACTTATTAACCTTGTTTCAAGTTGGACATCAGCAGGTCTAAATTTAGACGTTTTGTTGTAAAAGAGTTTATTCAATCCCACGTACGATCCTAAAACAGATCTTTGTTCCTAAACTAATCTTAATGACCGAACTTTCCAATCTATTTATATCTACTTAGTGGAAGGAATCAGCTCAAAATAAATTTGATGACTTTTCTGGAATATATCTTATATCAGAAATTGAGTTATAATAATTTGGGGGTCTCCCCCCCCAAATGATGCGGATCGAGTGTGACGTCACTGCGTAGGCGGGCGACCTGCAGGGTGGGGTGCAGGGTGTGAGTTCAATGGAACTGTTATGTCACCAGTTCATATCTCGATAGCGTCATAGCGACTTTCTTGGCGTCAGTGTTCCTACGTCTATTGAGAAACAAAACAGTTGGGGGGTATTTTGTAACATTCCCATATTTTGTCAAACAAAATAGACATTCCGCCAGGGTTGTTTTATGACAACCTTGTTTTTACGTAAATCCAGCATATCTTTTGTAGGCACATGACTTAGTATTAGTAGTTATAAGTAGTATTTAGTGAACTTGTATTGCTGGCTTATTAAGATATATTAATGCAGAATCTTTTTATAGGAATCTTATCGTTGCTCTGCATTTTTAAAAGCAGACAAAACACCGCTATATGAAATTATTAAGGTTTTGTACATATTGTTGTAGAAAAATGAAATTGAGTTTTATTTAGCCGGAAAAATTGAGCCAGAATTCTGAAGTTTGGAGTAATACTTAGGCTTGTTCTTGAGTTAGACAAAATAACATACTTTTCTTATAAAAAATAGCTTGCGCTTGGCCACAAACATGCCTGATGGACTATCACGATGATGATGGATGCTGATGTGGTCTAAGATGTGATGCGCTTGGCTACAATGTGCCTATTTGCTCTTGCCTTGAAGTTCTTTATCGACTACAAGTTAGCCCTTGACTCCAATTACACCTGATGGTAAAGGCTGATGCAATCTATGATGGAAGCCGACTAACTTGTTAGAAGTAGGATAAAATCTACAACCCTTACGGTCTCCACATGACATCGTATCGGAACGCTAAATCGCTTTGTCGGTAGGGCGGTAACTAGCCATGGCCGAAGCCACCCACCAACCAAACCTGGGCCAATTTAGAAAATCTTAATGGGCCCAGACGGGAATCGAACCTAGGACCTCCGTCTTATTAATCCACTGTGTGACGGCCGAGTGCCGCAGTGGGTCACGGTTCTTCTTCTCTTCTCACTGCTTCTGCGTCCTAGGCTGCGTTCGATTCCCACATCTGAAAAATGTTTGTGTGGTGAGCGAGAATGTTTTCAGTGTCAGGGTGATTATCTATATATTATAAGTATTTATGTATAATATATATAAAAATAATTATCAGTTATCATAGTACCCATTACACGCTTTACGCTCACTTTGGGGCTATATAGCGATGTGTGTAATTGTCCTATAATATTTATTTATTTATTTATTCTGCACACCACTGCCTTACGGAAACCAATATTTATAAATTAAGAGCACTCTGTATGTAAACATTGCAAAAAATGTGAGTATAGTATCTCAACACATACTTACAGAAACCACAGCGGCGTCGACGGAAACATCAATGAACAAGCCCCGCGCCATTCTTATCCGACTTCCGCTATCCGTCTTTATCACACGCGCCACAAATGATATCGCGTAATGAGACAGATATATGTTGGGTACGTGCGTCGCGAATAAATACAATTCCATTGATTGTGAAAGTAGTGAATTAGATCCAAGTGTTTTCTGTACGAGTTCGCTCGGATGTCGCGAGTAGTTTTTAAAGGTCACTTCGTTTCTGTAGTAGGAAGTTGATCTTTGCTGTTACGTCTGGATTTTAAATAAGAGAATTTGCATGATCGCCATAATAATAATTAATCGTTTTCATGCTTAGATGGTTTGAGCATAAAGAGAGAACGGATGAAAGAAGGTTAGGCGAGGGTGAATGGAAATGATAGAAGGGAAAGGCCTAGGTAAATGTTCCTGGATTAAATTCAGGACATTTTTAAGTATAGCCAGTCAAGAGTACCCCAGAGGAGGTAGACAGAAGAAGATGCCTTCCTACCGCTGCCGTATGCATGAGCAAAAGAGAAGCAAGACAGATTGGCGCCATACAGCGTTACGTAACAAAGCAGTTTATCCACCAATAAGACGTTATCACTTCAATATCTGTAGATAATTTAAAAATAAACATACAGACGAATTGAGAACCTCCTCCTATTTTGAAGTCGGTTAAAGATACATTCCACAATCAAGTTTTACTGCAAGAATGGTGTTCTGTTTATTCTGTTTTTGACGGCCTCCGTGGCGCAGTGGTATGTGCGGTGGATTTATAAGACGAAGGTCCTGGGTTCGATTCCCGGCGGGGCAGATTGAAACTTTTCTTAATTTGTGGCTGTCTGGCTGGTGGGAGGCTTTCACCGTGGCTAGTTACCACCCTACCGACAAAGACGTACCGCTAAGCGATTTAGCGTTCCGGTACGATGTCGTGTAGAAATCGAAAAGGGTGTGGATGTTCATCCTACTCCTAACAAGTTAGCTCGCTTCCATCTTAGATTGCATCATCACTTACCATCAGATGTGATAGCAGACAAGGGCCAACTTGTAGTTGATAAAAAAAAGGTAGGTACCTACTAGTATGGGTCGATAGAAACATTGTCAAGCTTGGCTAGGCCATTTGAAGCTATACTTATAAACGAGTCTCATCTATGTCTGTATTGTTTACATTCGCCAAACAATCATCTTACACTCGTTTAATTACAGCGAGTCCCAAAGGAAACACTAAGTAGGAAATAATAATTGACGCGGGCAGGGAGCGTTTCCGGCGCGGAGCGGAAGTAACGCCATACGCCTCCGCAAGGGAAGTGGCCCCTTTCTTGTGCTCTTGATGCGCTCGCCGGCTGCCGACTCGCCCCACTCCACCCGCACTGCGATCCCATTCACGAAACCGTGGGAGAGTTACGACAAGCTCCATAGCGCAGTGGTGTATTCGATATTCATGACACCGAATCCCGGTTCAAAAAAAAAAATGTATGCGTGTACTAGCGTACACTCGTAAGAAGTGAAACTAACTAAATTATCAACAATCAAGTATTAGAAAAAATTGATACCATAATTACACCCGAGTGTTAGTGTATTGAAAAATACAATCAAAAACTGAGGTTAATTTTAAATAACGTGGAAAAATAAATACCATAATTACACCTAAGTATTAGAAAAAGAGAAGTAATTACTTACTTTTTTTAGAAATTCACTGGAATTAGAATTAAAATAAACCCTTTGATTTTGCTGATCACTTCAATATAACATATATATATATTTATCACGTCACTTCCATAAGTCAAAGATGGCGCGTAACGGAAAAATGTGACGCGTAACGAAAAAATGTTACACTAAATTTATTTTCACTTCAAAAATTATGATATTCAGTTCAACAAAAAAATATTTTTGTTGCTCTACACCGTTACAATGATGGTGCATATACGGATTGTTACTGCCGCTAAGCAGCAATATTCTGATTAATATTACTGGTGAAATTATATGCTTGAAGCTCTGGAAAAGGACTACATATTTTGTAGCTGAACCATAATATTACCTACGAATATTTACGGACCGCTTAACATTTCCTCCATTAAAATCAGTAGGTATGCCAATTCTTGAAACAATCGTCAGTATTGAAGCCGATGTAAAACAGTTGCAAAGGAAATGTAACAGAAACCTGAATTCTCATAATGACATTTTGTCGTTTTTGACTGACAGTAGAAGGTGGGATGAGATGTGGACACGAAGAATTTTTTTCAAAAATCGCAATATCTACAGATCAGAAGTATAGGCAGAATTGAAAAAAAATTAAAACATATAAACTAAGAAAGGCCTTTAAAATTATCACTTCCTTCATCACGTCCTTTTGTCGTCACCGGTAAAAAGAATTCAAACTAAACCACCCGTAACGACTAATTCATGAATGAAACATAATGATATACCATTTGAAAAACCCCTGACATATATTTATAATGTATAGTTTACACGCTCGCCAGCACACGGTCGGTTCACCTTTCGGTTCAGCTCAGGATATGAATGAACGGCGTGTGTATTTTTACACCGCTCGCAGTGCATTGCATCTTTATTCCACTGACACTATTTATATTGCCGGATTATCTAAATAGCCTTAGAGGAGGTCGCCTTTTAAAGAAAACATTTCTTAGAGAAGTGAATTACGATATTGACAAAAATTAGGTAGTAGCTTTGTACTGTACATTTATAATCGAACCACAACACTGGAATTAGAATATCGAATAAAGTACTTATTTATTTTGCTATTGTCTGCAAAATCTGGCGGATCCAAGCGATGAAATTACCCAAAGTTGTCAAAATCATCTATGTACGTTTTACTCTAAAATTGGGACATCCTCAGGACAAATCTTTTTTAACCCCCGACGCAAAAACGACGGGGTGCTATAGGTTTGACGTGTTTGTGTAAATGTATGTGTATGTGTCTGTCTGTGGCATCGTAACTCCCAAACGGATGATCCGATTTTAGGAAAGGTATATCAGTCGAGAGTGTTCTTAGCTATGTTCAGGACTTCAAGGTCATCAGGTCGTTTGTTAGGTGTGATAGAAATGTTACACGCACGTCACGCATGTCTTCTGGAAAGACTGAGCTGGTCTGATGATAAGGCTCGAAGGTAGGAGACGTGACCCTGGTCTACCTTTTTGGTAAACCCATCGAGTTTGGGCTCGTTGAATTTGTCTTGACTGGTTCTTTTCATGATTCTAATTGACGAGGACCTGATGCTGTAAATGGGATGTGGCATATGAAACCCTGGAATGCCGGAATGAAACGTATAAACCGATTAATAGTTTTGCTGAAGAATGACCAAAGTTTAATATTTATTTGGGTCTGGGGTTTTTTAAATTTTTAATTTAATAGTTACCTAATCTGACAATTATTATATCTCTCGCCAAGCATTATTTACATGTACAGATCAAAATGATATTGACATGAGGATTAACACCAATGTCTCTAGTTGACAGTCATAGGGTGGCGCATTATACTATAGGACAATATCCTATTCTCGTTGAGATGAGCTAAGCGACCGTATCCTTAGAAGCTCAGTAAATATTAAGCAATGGCAAGAAGAACAATGAGATACAGGACGTCTCTCTAAGATAGTCAATTATGTGTCAGACGTACATAAAGGTACCCATGACTGACAATAAGTTTTGGATGGAGTTTTGCGGTAACTAGCTAAATATATTATAAGTCCGTGATTTAGCTCTATCTTTCAGCTTACAACACCATTGTTCCGAGATACATCTTCGCTGCTAGAATATATTTTTATTATTAGTTCGCGCTTTACAATTTTTGTAGGAAGCAAAATAAAGAATGCTCTTAAATCAATGCTCTACGCAGAGGCGCGTGTTGGCATGGTACCAACAACATAAGCACTTCCACCATCACTCATTCACATCTACTAATTATATCTATATTTTTTATTTATATTACACTGATTTATATTTTCATTTATAGAAAAATGTTTTGAGCTTTTATTTTTTTGGGCTTGACTGAAGTCTTATAACTTGAGTAGGTATTACGTTTACTTGTGCCGTCTTTCTACTGCCTAGCAGCAGCATTGTTGTGTTCCGATTTAAAGAGTATAGCTATAGGTAAAATTATAACATGAGGTTTAATATATGCCTCAAAGAAACATGTTGCCGCGTACCGTGTTATAGGACTTGTTCCTTGTAAAATGATGTTGCTATAGGCATACTATTACTGTATATAGCTATACAGTAATATTAATTCTAGACAGATTAAGAGACTACTATTTTTTTTTTTTCTTTGAACATGTTTGTTTCAACTATACGATAGACTAATATATTATTCACCGGTTTTATTGTGTCTTTATTTTTACCCGACTGCGTCAGAAGGAGTGTTATGTTTTTCGAGCGTATGTATGTATGTATGTATATATGTCCATTTCTTCGGCACGCGCTACAGCCTAAACGACTGAACGGATTTTGACAGGTGAGGTGTCGTTAAATTCGTTAAAATTGTGGTAGTGACATAAGCTATATAAATTTTTAAAATGGTGGCTGTAAATGGGGGAAAAAAGAGGGGATGTGGGTATTTCTTTCTCTTATCTTAGCAATATAGGTATCAATTTAAAGGTCGTAAAAAGGCCATTTCTAAAATATAGATCATGTTTATATTGCCGTTTTAACAAAAAACCCGCCTGCAGCACCATAAAGTATTTAAAATTTTATATAGATATAGTGATCCTTGTTTTTCTCTTTTCAGTTCATAGCTTCTATGCGGTCGGGTTTTTTGTTTTAATAATAATATTTATTACTTGCATTGGGAGCGCTGTCGCCTACAATACAAGAAAATGTATCTACTTCAGGTACAGACATTTTCACATCACATTTTTGCGTCATTTAAAAATAGTCTTATGTATGAATAACTGTATAACTTGTGGTAGCTAATAAATAAATAAATAAATAAATTTGAATTTAAATATTACTTCTAGATAAAACTGAAATAATAATAAATGATAATCATTACAATAAAATAAACCATTTAGTAAATATGTTATATAAAGCTCGTGAAGTCGCATAGCATAGGTACTATCAGCATTCAGTAGGTACATTCAGTTTTCGAGTCCAATAATAATAATCTACATTTAGTATCACAAATGTCATATGATGTCTCGTTATCAGGGAAATTATGAATGAAACTGGCTCAGAGAGGTCCGATAAGCGAGATTGTGGCGGCCGCTGGTGTTTCTCGAACGAAACCGTGTAATAAATAGGAAGCCCATTAGGAAGTCAAATGTCAGTAAGATGTACTTGTTGTAACATCGATTTATCGCTTTTATGCCAAATATAGACGCGATTGCGAATCCTGTTATGTATGATTGCCTACTTATAATTATTTTTCTTACTAGTTTGTACACTTTTGAAACTAAAGAAGGAACGTGTGAAAGTGATATTGAAAAGAGAGTGAATGCTGGGAATATGGTGAATGGTGCACTTCATACCTTTGCAATTAGCCAGGTGTTCTCGGGTAGCTCATTTATCATTTCAAGAGCAACCTAGGCAGGAAAACAACTTGCAGAGGCACAAGTTGAGATGATCCTTACTGGTAGAGTGTAAGGGTGACACCGATATGTATTTCTAACGAACGAACGATGCTACATCAAATCCAAGACATTCTGATTAAAGGGCAGGTAAAAAGTACCCTAAACCGACGCACTTGAATAACAGATTTAATGAAATTGGAGCTGCAAAAAACTCAGCACTTGCTCTTTTAAAGTTAATGGTACAATTTGTAATTCATATCAGTCTACAATTTAAGTTGTGCAATCTTTTTTGCAGAGAAAAAGAGAACTGAACACTTATAAAAATCTCCTAGGAATTCTTCCTTTATCTGTCTACAACCTACAGGTTCATTGGTTAGCCTAATTAAGTCCAGGATTCGAGGTCTAATACTAAGAAATATTGAGGTGTTTTAGATATATCCAGAATCAGTTTTTATTTTTTAGTAGTTTTGATTTATATTTATGCTAATGATTTTCCATGACTGCTAAAAAGAGTTGGCAAAAAAGCACTTGTTTATTAAAAACGTTGTTTTTAATAAAATCTAAAATTAAACAAGTCACTGCTTTGTTATAGATATTTCTTTTTAAAAAAATTGACTGTGCGCAAAATATATAAAAAGATTAATAATTCGGCTACTCGAAGCGATTGGCATCTGACCTCATCAACCCGTATAATAATACCTAAAACAGAAACCACACAGACTCGAGTCTCTCGAGTCGCGCGTATAAACAAGGATTATATAAAAACGCGATGAATGGAGCTCGGCCGCAATTGATAAAGTTTAATAGTGGATTTGAATGAACCATCTGCCCGGCCAGGTGTGCCGCAGGGCGGCGCGGACAAAGAGCAGTCGGGCGAAACTGCCAGGCGAATGATAACATCTCGACGTGATGCCCCAATTGGAGTTTAGGCGCAGCGCAAACGTAGACGCTGCCTCTGTTAATGATTGTTGATTTAACGTCACCATTGCTACGTAACTTTTTAGACGGAATATTCCTGCTTTTGATGTGATGCATCTCGACAGCATTTTTGCGAAGCGCAAACGTAACGTAACACGACATTCATTTTCTAACTCGCTTTCTGTCAAGCTGATGACGTGCTGCCTCAATGATAAATGACAATAAAAACATCTCAATGGCAGTCCTGTTTATGGACTGTTCATCCTGGTACAGCACCAGAACAAACAGTATTTGTATGTCCTGTTTCGTACGTACTGTTTCGTTTTTATGCATAACCTAAGCTATACTGATTTTAAATGCCATACTTTCAAAGTGAAGCATAAATTCAGTCTATAAAAATAAATATCTTATTTGATCTATTATTTTTTAAGTGTCAAATGACCGCGCTGGACTCTTTAACCTATTTCCTGTGTCAGTGTCGAGTTTCAATAACAAAAAGTGTCTACGTCTGCGCGATGCCTAAGCTGTATATAACACTGTACGATCTAGATATACGAGAACCTACACATAGACCTTTTTACAATTTTGATCGAATTACGCATTCGTAAGTGCATGCAGTCAATGAACCTAGAGATGCGCTAACCTGGATTTAGTTTGGCATGGATACAGACGAGAACAAACAGAATAGTACAATGTAATTCACATTTGATTCTCAATAGATATTTATACTCACCTCATCATTTGAAGCTTGTTTTTCAGGGTAGGTATATTTTTCAGAGGTTAAAGTACTGTGGCAAAAGTAGGTGCAGAACCTAATCTTATTTTAGAGGAGATTTAGAGATTAAACCCACAATCGGCTCCCATGCAGGTTGACAGGCTAAAACGTGACTATTTTTGTGTAACAATCACTGATGTTGATGATACCTAATGAACGAAACGAAAAAAAAAACAAACATAAAAGGTATTACACTCCCAGCCAGGATTTAAGCTCGGGACATTAATATCTAAAACCGTAAAGACACTTGACCAATATTTATATCGAATAAATATTAAATTTTGCAGAGTTTCTATGACAAAATTAAGCCTAAGACCTAGCAAACAGCGCGTATCCTAGCTAAAATGTATGCAAGCAGATGACTTTGTCAGAGAAGGCACGTGAAAAACATATAAAACAAAGCTGTTTTATTATTTTTATAATTTATAATATATTTGGCTTTATTAAATATTAATTCTGTTGTCGCCATACATATTGGAATGTGTTCTGTAGCTGGAAAGACAATACGTCTGTATACCCCTAAAGTGCCAACAACGCAAGGTAAGGTACCTATAGTTATTCTTTGGTGGCGTAAACTCAAATTAATTAGTGTTCGTATAATCTGCGGCGTAGGCTCGTTCCCACGATGCGCCCGCGCCGGAAACGCTCCCCGCCCGCGCGCCGCGCTAAGCCGGGCCCCGTTCCGCCGCTCACGCACGCTTCCTTCGAAACATCGTTGATCGTACTCACTTAGCAGCGGGCCTCGACTGAAGGCACGTATCATAGACAAGTGAGAGTGGGGTTGCCAATCTACAAGTTTTTCTATTTTGTCCCGAAGATGGACAATTGTGTATAAATCGCGATAGACGCACCGGAGCTAACAACAGGACCTACGAGCCAGCTTATATGAGCGATCCAATATAATGGTTGGTACGATACGATATTTGCAGAATTCTATATGGAAAAATTAGATAAATGTGATTGCATATCGCTCACTGCTCTATACAAGATAACAATCGTATCATTGATTCACGAAAAAACACACGAAATGATTAATTTCATGGCCACTGGTGAAATTAAATACATAATTGGTATAGCAGTTTGTGACACAGCTTATCCAGAGAAGTATTGAAAAATTTTAAAAAACTTCCTTAGCACTGGAAATGATTGCATTGCCGTTTATGTTGTTTCTATCGCGTATGCACTGCACAATGTTGCTCTTTCCAGTCGATGTCCTGTAGAATGGAATATTCATAGTGACCCTAGTATCACAGCGAAATAGCAGTCCATTCACGGACATCTTTTGTTGATATTAGGCGCACTACATCCGCTTACAACCGTCTGTTGTTGTAACAATACATGCAGCGATAAAGCAACGGAAGGAAGCCATTTTTTGCATATTGCGTCTCTGTGTGCCGTGTTTCCGAAATCCGACTCCTGTTTCCGGTTTCCGTTTTTTTTTTGAGTTCGCAAGATGTACGTCTTTGTAACATGCGGGTATTTTAAATGGTTTTATGACTTTATTATCAGTTCAATTTTTTTTACTATTATTTTATGTTGGTGTTTACAACGGTTCTGTAAGCTCACACTACAAAAAAAACTGCCTCCTTTGTCCACTGAGCTTAGAGCGATTTTCTGATTTCGAGTCCTGGGTAGAGTTATAAAATATTGACCTTTTCTTTCTTCTACAAATTCTATGTAGCAGCTCGGAGTTAAGTAGTTAGTCGTGCCTCAAGGAGCATCAAAAGTTGGTTCCTGACTTTGCCATTAAAATCTGATAGGCCTGATAGTGATTGATGAAGTTACACCCTAAGCCTAAGCCCGCCAATCCAAATTGCAGCAACCTAGTGGGTCTAAGCTCCAATTCCCCCTCCCCAACAAGAAGGAAGAGTTGGTCAGACGGAATTAAGTAAACACATAAATAATCAGCACACGTATACTCAAAAACATAACCCTCTTTCATAAGTCGGGTAAAAGATAGAGCAATATTTAAGCTAAGACTCAAGTGAAGGGACACGTACGTAAGTACTTGAAACAACACGGGATGTGCCTCGCGAGCGGAAACAGGGAACTTAGAGCACCGTGAGAAATACTCTTCACTTTTGAGTGTCTAATCTTATGAGTGATAGTAGCTAATATATATGTAACTTACTGTAAAGTATACTTAGAGACAAGCAAATGATTTTTACCAAAGAGATCTCGTTGATTTGCCAGAATTTTCTTCTCACATCATGATGTTACAATTACATACTATCACGTCACATTACCATAGGGGGAAGGCAGAGACCACGTCCTTCCACTTGGCATGATCTTTGCATATCTCTCTCGCTTCTGCCAATTTTATTAAACTTTTCATAAAAGTACACAAGTTTAGGGTACTTGGCCTTTAATCAGAATGTCCTGGATTTTGTCCAGACACGTTCGCCTTGCTCTTCCCCTTCCAACATTTACAACATAAGTCTAGCATTCTGGGATACCTTCTGGTTATTCATAAACGAATGAAGTCCACGATTCATCACATTTCAAAAAACATTTTAGTTTACCTATATACCTTTTTTAACTAAGTATTTTTATATTTAAAATGTTGTACCTTCACTTAAAAAACAATTATACTAATCACCAGTTTTATCTGTTAACGATGATTAACTAGTGGAATGTCTATCAGATGACGATAATCCTTAAACATCATCACAAGTATTTAGTCATACTCGGCCAAGTTCCTATACCACAACATACAGGGACCACAGTATATATTTCATTACATACAGAACTCTAAATCGTTCGGCCTTGAGACTGTGCCTTCCATTTGGTAACTATCCGAAGCTATTTCAAACAGAACTCTAAGTGCCCGGATTGCCAGAGAGACGCGGGTTCGAATCCCGTTGGTTCCGCAATTTTTGATATTATGTTTATTCTTAAATATTTCAAACAGATCAGCTGAGGTTAGTTACCCTCACAGACTACGTTCATCCTGATATTTTAGCGCGTAAAATCAGTATAAAAATTAGGTGCTATACCACAATGCATCGTGTAGGATCTAGTAGCCCTAACAACTAAAAAAAATACTTTTTATGTTTTGTTTGCCGGCAGAGTGGAATCTAGCCTCTGGCCCGGCCGTTAAATTCTTTGTGTTCCACTCCCGTGCCTCAGAGAGCACGTTAAGCTGTCGGTCGTCACTATTTTCAACATCTGACAGCAATAGTTAGTGAATTAAACATGAACACCCCATGAACGCAAATCCGTATTGGAGCAGCGTGGTGAGTCTACGTTCCATATCAACATTACAATGAGGCCTTGCCCTGCAGTGGGCCCTTAATATGCTGATAATGAAAAGAGGTACCTACTTATTAAAGTTTTATATAGATAGGTTGAAATATCTAAAGTAAGGCAGCCTATATCATACGCATCATACGAAATTCGGTGGTACGGTGCGTGCGAGCGAAGCCCCGCGAACGACGGAATGCGTCGCCGCTCGGCAGGTGTGTTCCTCACGCTGTGCGCTGCGGCTTGTGGACCTTCCGCTTTAAAATATTACACTTTTAAAATTTTGTGTTAATACGAGCATGGTATACTGCTTTAGAACAAAATTATTTTCGATATGTCGTAGAGATGTAGTGACTAAAATCGAGAAAAGTATGAGATGACAGAGAGAATAAGAGAATGTAGAGTGAATAAATCATGACAAGTGAAAGGACGTGGCCTTCCAATAAAGCGTGATGTCATGTAGAGTTAGCGTATTCCTTTAGTTAGTATAAGTATTTCTAGATGGTTTATACCAACGACTCGAATTTTTTTTACTATATTCAATCAGACGACTTGAGTCTAAAAGCGCTTATCTACGAGTACAAAATAACAATAGAGACAGTCAAACAAAAGTTTTATAAAATTAGTTTTTGTCGATATTTTTAGTTAATTTTATTCATTGTATGAGTACCATGATTTCTGTAAGTATAAATCCCTTGAACTCTTATTTACGATAAAACCAAATTATAATCAGTAAAAAATTTAAAAAGCACAAACATTTGTGTAAAATTTTCTGCACCATAATAAAAAAATACAGTACAAAGCTAAATTATCTTGATCTTTTGATCGACGTTAGCTTTCAACCAAAATAACATTTCAGCATCGATTAAAAGCTACGATCTGACACAGACACACATATTTATAATACCTACTCCTGAACCCCCAACATACAACGAAAACTACATTGGGGTTTAAAAAATACATGGATGCCACGAACACACAAAACGCGCCTTATCCACAGTGTTACAACGGACAGTGATTTCGGGAACCACATGTCATTTCCTTTGCAGCCATATGCGGGGTAGGGAGCAGGGACGTTCGGCCCATTTCAATACCAATACTTATTATACGCGTACGAAGGGGTGAATCGCAAAAAATACACCCGCACCTTGCTTTGTGCTATTCCATGGTCATGTTAATACAATGCGACGCTGCGGAGCCCTTAGGACATCTGGGACGGGTTGTTTTAAATTATATTTAAGTATATAAAAATCTTAAAGTATATAATAATTTACATAGACTAGCTCTTAAGGCTACTACTTTGAAGTGGCAGTGGGCTGGTAATGTCTCTCGAACGACTGATGGTCGTTGGAGTCGGAAAGTCCTGGACTGGAAACCGCATCCCGGCAAGCGGAGCGTAGGGCGTTCACCCAATTATACTAAAGCCAAACTCGATTGAGAATGCTTGTCAACAAACAAATGAAGGTAGGAATCACTAGTCATTTTATACCTACTTGTTAATGACGAATTCATAACAATAAATTAGATTAGTAAGCTTAAAACTAATTAATATATTCAATATCTTTTAAATAAGATTTTATAAAAAACAAAACATTATTTTAAATTTATTAGCCATAAAATGAGTTGCATTTTCTACCTTCATTTTAAATTTGTTTGTTGACAAGCAATCTCAATTGAGTTTGCCTTTAGTATAGATGAATTGGTGGCTGGCACCAATTTGATGTAAATACCCAGTAATAGAGGAGGTTGGCGCTGCTTAAAGGAGGCCTACGTTTAAAAGTGGATCTCATCATTATAATGACTGATGATGATGAGATAATTAAAGTATAACACCTCGGAACTGTCACATCAATATATGCTGAAAACAGTGCATTCGTATACTCTTATAAAGCTGCAGGTAGAAGTATTTTTTTGGACTCGACACCTAAGTGTACGGTCTTTTTGTGGATTTAGAATTATGTTTGGTGAAAGCGATAGAAATACCTACACAGTGACTTTAAAAAATTATTTACAGTTGGTTTTGCTTCACGGTTAAGGGGCCGGTGTCAACACCCAAAGCTCGTGGATTCGAGTCCCGTCGCTTAGACTATTGTCGTATCCGCTGCTAACATGCTATTAACACAATGCTTACTGTTCTTCGGAGAGATAGAAAAATACTCGTCATATTAAAAATAACAAAAACCATCACATTATCTAGATTTAAACATCCCGAAACGTACCGATACATTGCGATGTTGTTAACACAATTCTGTGTACAAAATAATGATTTTAAATTTAAAAAAATCTTAATATTTAACACCTCAATCACCTTGAAGATTTAAGCAAATTTTTGTCCATATATATCTCTCAGGATTGTATCTAAAAAGTCTTTTCTAGACATGTATTCTCTCTCCCTAACTCCTTGACGGCTTGATAGGGTATTTACCTGAAACGTATTTCTAGCCGAAGCAGTTTTAACAAATTTCTAACATCACTTCAGTGACGCTTAAAAATAGTTACACATAAACAATGATTTATCAGATGTAGGTATCGCATCAGAGATTTTTCATGTAAATAAAACGAGCCATGTCGTAAGTATAAATGTTGTTAAACTGTACACAATACAAGACAACACAATGCAGTGCAAGATATTCAATGAAACACAAGAAACAATTAGAAGTACAATATATTAACTAATCATAACAAGTCAAAGGCATGATATCGGCATTCAAGGAATGCTCGCATGACTGACATAATCGACTGCCCGACACAATGGACCGAGCTGGAGGCACACTGGAAGCGAAGCTAAACATATTAACGAGCTTTTTTATGCTTTTTTTATGTAGGTCCAATCTATAAAAATTCTGAAATACACGATAATGAACAAACTATACTAAAGCCAAACTCGATTGAGAATGCTTGTCAACAAACAAATTACAAATGAAGGTAGAAATCACTAGTCATTTTACACCTAATTTTTTTTAATTAACTAGTCAATGACTAATTCATGACAATAAATTAGATTAGTAAGTTTAAAACCAATTGTTATATTCAATATCTTTTAAATAAGATTTTTCAAAATAGTAGAACATAATTTTAAATTTATTTGGCATAAAATGTGTTGCATTTTCTACCTTCATTTTTAATTTGTACGTTGACAAGCATTCTCAATCGAGTTTGGCTTTAGTATAGTGTATTTCTAATACACTAGTTTTTAATCCAACATTCTTAATTATTTGTGTAGATCAAATCACTCTTTGAGGTAATCGAATGCTTACTGTCAGAACCGAAGCTAAGGCTGTTTACAACTTAGGCAAAAGCTTGTACAAGCATTTACGTTTATATAAATAATTTTTATATACATAAATTTTTATATAATAAAAGTTTATATACATAACTTTTGCACGCCATAAATAATAACGGCAGTACACTGGCCGTTATTCTGTGCCAAATATAAAATACATTTTTACCAATTTACAATAATTACAATATCAGTCTATTAAATAAATTTTAAGATTCACAATTTTAATAAAAAACGGGAAATTGTGATAACAATTGTTTAAAAATAAAAAGTGAATTAAATATATCAGAAATTTTCAATGTATTAACGAAGTTCGCCGCACACTGGGAGCGAAGCAAAAACTTTTTACTAGTTATTAGGTGTGTGACTATCATTCCTCCACTTTGCCCGAAACAGGTAACTTAACTTTTTTGAGATACATATAAAAACATTAGGAGACGTTGCTGGCTAAGATAGAACCTATATATACATCCTTGTAACATGCAACACATACCGTTGATCTGATGAGTGATGACATGGTTTCTTTTGTTCTTTATAATTGGAGGACTGAATGACAATGGTTTTTAGACCTACACACAGACGGACGGACGGATTAAAAGCGCTCATCTACGCCAGGCCTTATGTGTAGGTACTTATACGCGGCCGTAGAAGCCGGGCTGTCTATCTAGTACGGAGTACGCCGTGACAGGAATAAACTGCTATCATTGCAGATACGATGCGCGGCGCTGCGTCGAGTGTTTGTACTTATCACAATGCCTGTAAATTCATTGCTTTTTAGGGTTCCGTACCTACCCAAAAGTTAAAACATCTGCCCGTCTGTCACAAGGCTGTATCTCATAAACCGGGATAAATAGACAGTTCAAAATTTCAGAGATCATCTATTTCTGTTGTCGCTATAACAACAAATACTGAAAAAAGAATAAAATTAATATTTACGTAGGGCTTCCATACATCAAACCCTTTTTTAGCACATTTATTTCACCAAATCACTGCATGATATTACCTCATATAATTTTTAATGAAATAAATTACCGCTTAAATAAAAAATATTACTGACACTTGAGAGTAAACATAATGCAGGCTGAGCGTATTGGTTGAACAAGATTAGAGCCGTATACTCGTTAGATGGTACGCAGCTTACAAAAATCCTTTATTCCTTTTTGACTTGGCGGTTGTACAGAAAACTAAAAGCTAGAAGCATATTCGACAAAAAAATCTACATTTTTAAAAGACAAATCGTATCTCTATAATATCCTTGTGATTACTAAATAATTTGTTTTGATAAGGAATTAATTTTAGTTGTATAAATGATGAATTAAACGTAAGCATATGAATTAAATGATTTTTTAAAGCACAAAAAGTTCTATATCTGTTAAAATATAAAAGATAGATATATACTGTCGCAGATTATTTTGTAGAAATTTTAAGGATACATAAAGTCCCTATACATAGCTTTCAATTATTCTCAATAGTTAAGGCAACGCATGCGGATAAAGCCGATTTAACAGATTTTTGCGATAAGACTTGCGCGACAAAAACTATGAGAACTCGGTTAATATATACAATACAAATATAATATATATATGACACTCGCCGATAGTGTAGCATACTACTGGTGAAAGAATTTTTTAAATCGAATCAGTTGTTCCGAAGATTAGCCCTTTTTTGATTTACAAATTTACAAACTTTACCTCTTCGTAATATTAGTATATATTATTAATTATTAACAGTAAAAACATAAATATAACGCAATATGTAGTATAAGAGTTAAAAACATTCAAACTAAATAAATATTAAATGTTCATAGATACAGTAGATAGATAGGGGTAATGATTTATATCTTTATTCGTTAGATATCTTTAAGTCAAAGAACCGTGTTATAGCAGCATTTCTTCGAATCCAATCTAATTTTGGTCGAGGAACTTCCGGTGTCTATAGAAACTTGTTTAAAGGAAAATCAACCATGGGTGTAATTGTCGACTGTTTTTCGCATTCATTATGACTCTGCGATATTGCAAAAAGTATCTATCTGTAAAGAATTATATGTGGAAATTTATTGCAACTTATATTCTTTCAACTGGCGTAAGTTACACCCGTCTTCTAACGTTTAAAGAGTGAAGATTCTAAATTTCTCATCTACTTTCAAATGGAATGGTATTTATAACTTACAAGTTACACTCACGGGCGTAGAGTAGCTTACATGCAGATGGAGGGGAGGGTTTATAAATTAGTTAGCTTTTGCATTAGTGTCCTCGGTAAACTATGTAATTTAGTTTTCAATCTTTCGGGGCATCCAGATCCTCAAAACCCCCGTTTAAATACGCCCCATCTAAATACGCACTTAACTGAAATTATTTCAAATTCAATTGTACAAAAATGTTACATACTTTAAATAATCCAACATAGAAAATTACCTATACTTAGCTTAAATTCTCAATAGTTTAGAAATATTATGTTCGGAAACACAGCACCTTTTGGTTGCTTTGGGTCCAAGATTGCTCCTGAAACCATAGTCTCTAACCTACTCAGCCTGTTTGTAGTTTCGCTACTGCTGAAGCATGGTCTTAAGGAATTCCGTAATTTTGTCGACCTCTGTCACTCTATGTCGTAGCCGATGATCCCTCGTCTGCGCTACGCCATGGCACAGGACATGGCAGTCGCAACTCGCAACCAGACATTAGCATGCAACGGCGCGTGCACGCCGGAAGCCGCCGCGGGAACATGGCGCGCACTTACATCCAAGATGGCGGCGAACTTACAATGAATCAATAATTAACGAACGATTTCATATTTCAAATCCATCGAGCCTTATAAACGAGATGTGATGTAACCCACCCCATACGAGGAGCGCAGCCTTCCGAATGCGCGGCAGCTATCCTTGACTGACCAAAAGGATCCATCGAAATTGATCTTGCATCATTATTATTAAGGTCCTGTACGCTTTGGCGGGAGGTCGGCTTAGTACCTTTGCACGTGTAGGCAGCTTTTTATGTCTGATTGTCTCGATTCTCTGAATCGCCGGTGATCATTATTGTTTTTAATCGTGATTGAATGGAACCTGTGGCCGGACATTTGCATTTTTTTATTGCTTAAAAGAATACATTATATTTTTAAAGTTCCTGTCAGTGATATTTTTAAAAGGTTTCATGCAAGTCATTTCGTTTTGCTTACAATGTTTCGACACGTACAAATGAATAAAAGTTCGGCATATACCTATTTATGATATTGTTATGAAAATCTCTCGGATAATCGCTGATCACACAAACAGGCCAATTCAATAAGTACAAGTAGGTATCCTTTGTGTCTACGATTTATAGTCAAAGTTATTATCTGTGTGCCAAAGTGATCATCATACAAATTGATCATCATTAACTTCTGTCTATTATACAGTAGGTATGTAGGTAGACTGCCTCGTTGGTCTAGTGGTTAGCCTATCTAGCTTCGATCACGAGGTCCTGGGTTCGAATCCTGGGTCGGGTCACGGAATAATTCTGAGCTTTTCATTCTTCTATGAATTTCTCAGTACATTCCAAGCCCGTAGTCGGGAAGTTGGTGGTGTTACACTCCCATCATCATTCATCATTATCAGCCTATTAACGGCCCACTACAGGGCCAGGCCTCCCTCCTTATAGGAGAGGGGATATGGAGCGTAGACCCACCACGCGGCTCCAATGCGGGTTGGCGGGCTTAAGGTGATAATGTCTTATTTATTAGCGATCACTATCAGATGTTGATTATAGTGATCGCCGGGGCCCGACGGCCCAACGTGTTTTCCGAGTCACGGGGGTGTCTCACCACCAACTTCCCGACTCCAGGTTTGGAACATACTGAAAATTTCATAGAAGAATGAACTCTGAACTATTCCGGCGATCCGACCTAGGACAGGTCAGCGATTTGACCCCAGGACCTAGTGATCAAAGCCACATAGTCTAACCACTAAACCAACGAGGCAGTCGATTAAGTCGCATACTCGTTGTAAATTCAATCGAAATATAATAAGGTATACATACGCGTATGTGATCGAGGATGCAATAGAAACCTATCTCTTCAGTATTCCTATTGAACCATAGCCCCTTGTATGTGAGTATCTATTCCATGCCTAGGCGGCAGGCTGAGAGGTGGTCACGCGACGGAATTGTGTTGACTGTATTTCCAATTGCCGTCCCTCCAGGGGTCTTCGATTTTATTTCTTTAGCAGCTACATTTTCATTCGTTTTTTTTTTAATTCTTTATGGGTATATTTAGTTCTTGTTAGGCTAAGACACCGGCGGGTAATCGGAGGTACCGAAGCGCGTCCAGTTTTTGTTGCCCGGTTAAGGAGGTACTTAAACACATCTCTGGAACGCCTAAGGTCCACGGACCTCGCCATGGACATCCATTGGACGTGCACTAAACCTTCATTATTCACATTTCTGATTCATTTTTAGTATTTTAGATATGATGTACATTTTGAATAACCAAAGAAAGGGAAAAAGCGTGAATACATTATGTTTAAACTTTAAAGCATCCTTCTATTCAATCACGCACTAGGTTCACAAGGTTATGACAGCCTCGTTGGACCGCCAGTTAGAAATAAAATATAGGCTTATGATAATAGATAATTATTTATCGTTGTAGGATGCAAACATGATCGCAATCGTGAAGTGGACACAAACTTGGACGTAAGCATGGACGCAAACGTAAAGAACCGTGGACGCAAGCATGGACGCAATGTAGCATGTCCACGAGTGCATCTCTCGGCTCGTCACGACTACCTCTACCTTCGACAACGGTCCGTATCGTCCAGTTTTTGTGCTGCACTTTTTACCGGAAAACGAGGGTTCCGCGCCAATGGACTGACATTTATTTCTACTTTTATCCCGTCATTAAATATTGGTCGTCTAAGCCAACTTATTACGACAAATTATTAAGCCTTTGTTACTATAAGCCTAATAATAAATAATTAAACGTTTGATATTTAATACATAATTATTATTATTATTTTGTCACAGCAAAGGATCTCTGGAAGAGATAATTATGTTTACCGCCTTGAATCTGCTCACTACAGGTACGACCGTCTGTCTCTTCGCATGTGAAGTAAGCTTGGAGCTTACATCCAACACGCTGCTCCATAACGGATTGGCGAGTATATAATGCTAACTTTACATACACTTAAAGTTATTGTACTTCTAAAAGTCATTATCAAATGTTATTGATGATAACCGGAAACGATGGCTTTTCGTGACATCTCAAAATTTCCAAATCTTCTTCAGCTGATTTTCTTTTGATCGGAAAAGGTCAATTTTACACACCTAGACCCAAAACCCGAATTCTGACCAAGGGCTACGTGATACTAAGCCACATAACACCATATGAAATAAACGAGGTAGTTAACTCAACCATTTATAGGTAGTTAGGTCAAAAAGCCTAGTCTCCCTTGCGCTGCGATGTGACGTAGCGTAGCGCTCGTGACGTGTCGGCGGGTCGCGGGGGGCGGGAAGGCCGCTGACCTGCGCCCGCGCTCCCGCTATCCTGCGAGATGTTTATACCGCTTTTTTTAAGGGACTGTGTACTTACTTGTTCTGTCAATATCTCAATACAGCGCGATAAAAAGTTGGATCTAGATTTTCTGGGTAGTTTGCTCGTCTTGTAAAAACATTGTATAAAAACAATATACAATTACTGATGTCAAAATCTATATCAATATTGAATGAAAAAATAAAAGAACATTTTAGGAAAGCGAAAATTTTTTTAAATGTTTACGTTCTAGTATCTATCTTCTTAACTTATCTAACTTCTTTTTACCAGAGTAATGTTTCCGATCTCGATAGATAGGAAATCCATCGAGATAGGAAACATTTATACACTTTATCCTTTATTTCAAAAGAAGGCTGTTATACAAGCACCTATAAACAGCTAAGTCTAGTCTAGTGAGAGCATATGTCGATTCTGGAAAATACGTAAGTATCGAAGCCGATGTACAACGGTTGCAAAGCGGATATAACAGAAAACGGTATTCTCCAACATTTTGCCATATCAACAATCGAACTGCAGGTGGGATGATTGACGGTATGTAAGTTCTGCTCTTTTAAAATAATTGTAGGTACGTAGGTATAGTTTGTAAATTGCCATACTTAATTACTTGAACTGTAAAATTACAGTTCATTTTATCCTTTCTTGCAGAGAAGTCGAATGCTTCCAATAATCTTTCTTAAAAAGTTTTGTAACCTTTCACGACAGTGTCTTAGTACTTTTCCTTAACAAGTGTCATATTCCTAGGCACTCTAACATTTCACTTCAACTCGATTTTGTTGTACAATCTGTGCACAGTTTCTCGATCTAATTAAGTGAAAGATAAAACCAGCTATAATAAGAAACATCAAGCTTTCTCCGAAGTCTAATTGGGGCATGCGTAACTAGAGGTCTAGGAATACAATAGCCTGCCGTTAGTTGCGCCGTGGAGTCGTAATAGCGTGTTAAGGGCACGTGTATACACCATCTAATGATTACTGGGAACCACCTACTCGTTAGTACACGACTACTTGTATATCTTAATTGGAATACCTAACCTGAACGTAGAAGCTGACGTTCGAATTAAGATTTAAGGTTACTTAGGTAACTATACTTAAACCAAACTTGGTGTGGGATCATAATGAACAGATTTTTTTAATTTATTGCAAGTTAGTCCTTGACTGCAATCACACCTGATGTTAAGTGATGATGCAATCTAAGATGGAAGCGGGCTAACTTGTTAGGAGTAGGATTAAATCCACACCCCTTTCTGTTACTACACGACGTCGTACCGGAACGTTAAATCGCTTGTCGGTAGGGTAGTAACTAGCCGTGGTCTGTACTTCTTACCAGCCAGAGCTGGACCAATTTAGAAAGTCTTAATCTGCCCATATGGGAATCGAACCCAGGACCTGTCTTATAAATCCACTGCGCATAGATACCACCACGCCACGGAAGCCGTCAAATCTTTATTGACAAACAATAATAAAAAATTAAGGTAGAAAACCCATGTTAATTCATGATTCAATTCAATTACTAACTAATAAATGTTATTCAAAAGTTATTAACTATATTATCTACTTACCTAATTGTTATAAACTTATTAATCTAACTTATTGTCATTTGTTTGTCATGAAGATTCCACATTGAGTTTGGCTTTAGTGCCTATAAGTAAGTATACCTATTTGATTTGAAGATTGTGTGTTCCGTTTTATCTAAGTCTTCAAGGTCTTTAAAAAAGAATTAATGAGGTTTCAGTTGTTTAAAAGGCAAAAGACACACGTTTTACTTTTACTTAAACTCACTTCTATTTCATATCTTTCTTGCAAACAGCAGGTTTTAACTTTATGCCTTTAGCCGTATGTATGTTTTTTACTTAAATGCCTCAAGTTCTAGTGATTATAGCCTATGTGGTATCTGATTAAATGATCCTAAAACTAGTAAATTTTAAGTTTTAATTTATTTCAAAAATTCTCAGTCTGAAGTGATGGTAAATGTTTAATGCACGTTATGCTGTCAGTGGGTACGACAATACTCCCACATGAAACCATCTTCATACTGTCCAGTTCACTTCGCACTTCATCCATAGTTTTTAAGGAGAGCAACCGCTGCGGTTTCATCTCGTTTTACCCGTCATTAAAAATTGATTCTTCTAGGCAGAATATAACCGAACCGGCGGAACCTTAAGTTACACTTTTTAAAAATGCTTGTAGAAAAGATTTTTCAGAATAAAATGAATTTAAATGTTAATTTTATTAGGACGCGAGTATGATGCAAGTCGGTATCTTAGACCAGGTTATCTACACCGTACACGGATCCGAATGCAATCAAAACCATTCACTTGTCAACGTAACATCGGAATTAATTATTCATCACTAATTAGCTGGCTGCCGGCGGAGATCACAGCCGCTGCCGGAAACAGGAAGAGGGCAATCAACGTGGCTAAAAATATCACACATTTGGTGTTCATCCGGCGAGCGATGTGCTCCCGCGGCGGGTAGGGCGAAATTACAACCAAGTTCCGAAATAACTCCTCATTTCACCGACATATACTTAGCTGGGTAGGTAAGTAGATACCGCGAAGGGCTTGTTGTCCTATAACGCTGGAATTTGAATTTGCGTCACTTGCGTTCCAATATTATCTATAAAAAAATTCAAATCCGTTTATTTCAAGTATGTTTAGTTTACAAGTCGGACTATTTGTAAAAACTGCTACCGGCTCGGAAGGCAGGTTATGTTGAGAAGAGTCGGCAAAAAACTTATATCTAATCTATACTACTATACTCATTTATATTTATCCTCTGATCTCAAGAATAGATGAAAATATTTAAATGAAGTTTTGTACATACATTTGGGCTTTGTTTTGAAAACCGCAAAAAAAAATTAAAAATAGCGACATGTCGTACACGTTTGATGGACTATCTCGTATAGGTAACATGTGGGTTGAAAGGTGGATTAAATCAGACAAACTAACAACTTTTAGCTTAGCACACTGTTACCTCAAAAGTCTTTAATATATTATTTTTCATTATTAAGAATTAACTGTAAAAACAACACCGAGCTGAGTTCGGTCCACCCAAGTAATAGTCCAGTACAAGATTCCGCTTGATTAAAGTAGGTAATTATACTAAAGCCAAACTCGATTGAGAATGCTTGTCAACAAACAAATTTAAAATGAAGGTAGAAAATGCAACACATTTTTTGCCTAATAAATTTAAAATTATGTTTTGTTATTTTAAAAAATCTTATTTAAAAGATATTGAATATAATAATTACTTTTAAGCTTAGTAATCTAATTTATTATTATGAGTTCGTCATTAACTAGTTAATTTAAAAAAATAGGTGTAAAATGACTAGTGATTTCTACCCCCATTTTTAATTTGTTTGTTGACAAGCATTCTCAATCGAGTTTGGCTTTAGTATAGAATTTAATAGTAAATCTCTCTACTATTAAACTCACTTTGCTCATTTTATAAAATTCTCTCGAGTTTTTTAAAACTACTTATGATGTTTAAGAATACAATTTTTACGAATCCGTATCAAATAGTCCATCCAAATCGGACGCAATTGAAGTATACGTGAACAGTTTACACACAATTAGGAAGCTTATCGTTCTATTACAATGTGTAATAGCTGGTAACCGATAACATCGACCTTCCTATCGAAAAAAGCGTCGAGCGTTTTATCGGAATGTCATCGTAACAATTATTATTTATTGGTCGGTCAGTGCTGATATTACGATTCCCGCCAAGCGCTCGCCGGCACATAATTATATAATTTCTATTATTTATATGCGCGGGCGGCGCGTGTGCCCGCATCGAAACTACGCGGCTTCCTCCGTGGCTCCTGTACGAAGAATCCCGACGGCCAGTTCTCGCTACAGAGGATGTGCGCCGACGCAATGATTTCATTCACAAAAAGTTCCTGTCGCGACTATCCGTCGCTTTTCCTGCAGGTGACGCGCGTCGTCAGCTCCGCTTCCTTTGCATCGTTCTGCGAGCGTCAACGCCGCAAACATCGTTTGAAATTAAAAAAAAACTAATTTATTTTTGACTAACGGACGCCTGCGACTCGGTCCGCAAGAAATTTTGTTTTGTGATAATCCGAAAAAAATAGCCAATGCCCTTTCTCAGACTATAAACTGTCTCTGTACCAAATTTTATTTAAATCGATTCGGTAGTTTAGGCGTGAGTGAGTAACAAACAGACAGAGTTATTTTTATATTTATAATATTAGTATAAAGAAAGAAAGAGCCTTCCATCGATTCTCCAAAACGTTACACCACAAACATTTACTTCATACAAATTCTCCTGTTTGATTTTTGTTTCTTATTTTATTATTTATATATATTATTCTGTTTATTAGCTTAGCCATAACTACCTTCAAATCTAACGAAAATCTGTGTTAATAGTGTTTAATAAAGATTTACTGGAACCCACAGGACGACATTCATGTTGCAGAGACAAGAAATTCTCTAAAACAGAGCCTGAATTAGGGCTTGGATACATATATCTATGGCTTTATAACTTTCGTGTCTCTGTTAAAAATGAACTCGAGTTTTAATAACCCCTATTATGCTACCGTTCATAATCTAGGTACTAATTTTTTATTTCACCCTATTCGCCTTCACTTCAAAATAAAGTACATCCTAACTAGGATCTAGGACAAATAATAAAATGGTCTCATTAAGACTATTTAGCAACACGTGGGTAGCGTAACCTTAAATAAAACAAACAAGTAGAACGTACGTAGGTAGGTATTGATACTTTACTATAAACTTATATAACTTATTACATGGAAATGCAATACATTTTATTCAAAAGCAGCTTAACTAGAGGATTTATAATTATAGGACGGACACCTTACGATTATGATATTTAGAATAGGTCAGAATCATATTTCATGTGTATACACGCACTATCCTAATTATATGAAGAGTAAAACAAATATGGAGAAAAAGGAAAAGTTTCTACTTTACGCAAGGAGTTCGCAAATTGAGAATTTGAAATAAAAACATATGGAGAGGGCGCTGCAGTGCGCTGACACAAGTGCGCTTAGTGTTTATTTTAAAGAACAATGGCAAGATTATACTTGAGTGATTTCGGAGACGTCTACAAATGTGACTTATACAAAACTGAATAATTTAATTCATAATTATTTTATACTAAATTAGTTTTACATGTTAAAGCTGAGATTATTATTAATTAAATAAACATTTATTTGATTAAATTCATATGCAATGGTGGCTTAGAATCACAATACTGGTATAGATGCGCCACTGGCGAATCAGTTTTTTAGGAGTTTACACGTCGTCTCTACTAGATGGCACTAGTAACTTTACTTTCGCATATATATGTATGTATTACACAATATTTTATTCAAAAATAAAACAAAGCAATATAGTTATTAACTGCAGCACAATCAGAATCCAGAAAACAAGCAAATTAAGTCAAAATGGCAATCACTACTAGTAGCGACATCTAGTATTGTTTTAGAGCTCTATGCTATTTAGTTGACCCGCCTTGTAAACTACGAGTAGTTGGCACTACTTTCCACACAAAAATGAAAAATCAAACTGCGTGCTTTTTGTCATAGCTTACTGTGCTTGCCTATTTTTATTATGGTAATATCTTTTTTTGTGGCCTCGTCAAACGAAAAATCTTGGTGATTATGTTTCTGTAATAGAACCACAATGGTTTTTACATTTTTTCCTACATAGACGCTTCTAATAGATTTCAGGTAAAATGTTGTATGGACTCTTGCCATTGTTCTTTGTAATTGGCTGATTTCTGTAAAATACGTTTAGATCTATGGACAATACGCGAGAGGATATGCAATAAGCATCAAAGATAAATTACAAACAAAAACAAAATTCAAGAATTTTAAACAAATAATATGTACTTGCCTACATTAGGTTTATAATATACGTTAATACTATTGTGAAGCTTAGGAAAATTAAGGATAAATAAAGGCTTTATTAGTACATAACATGGATTCCTTTCCTTCTTTAATTAATAAATATGTATTTAAATAATTGACCGTTAGATTTTTTAATAACATCGGTAACGAAAGTGCCTCAATTGCGATCGCGCAAATAAGTCACTTCGGGATGGGTGACCGTCATTTTTATCTGGGCCACAAGATGGCGCTCTTTTGTGAAATATTAGCAAATTAAAAAAATAGTTTAAAACAAGAATTTTATTATTATCGTAAATGCTGATATTTTAGTAACATGAATTTTTACATTACTTTTATTGACTCATATTTTAATTGTACAATAATTTAGGATTAATTACCTAAATAAAGTAATATTTCTATAAATTACATAGAAGTGAAGTGCAGAAATAACGCAACGTGATATCAAAAACCATATTTGCAGTGTATAACAGATACGTAGAACGTGTACTTTTACTTCTATTAATCTATTTATAAATATAGCTCTAGGTAAAGTAAACACAGAAATGTACGAAAAAGTATTTTAAAACATATTACTAGCCGTATTTTAAATCAAGCAATGATCTGATCTGTATGTATTTCAAGTGCAAAGGTACTTATTTATTGAAAATTTTTCTGTGTTAAGTTTAATTCTGTTGGCTTTTAGAAACAGCTAAAGCGCTTGTTAATATAGCCTGGTGTATAATATAAAGAACTGTGCTACTAGAAGAAATTATTCCCTTCGTTTTTAGAGAGGTTTTTTTAATTTCCTGGCCAGGCTATAATCAGTAAGATTTGAAAGTATGTTACGTAGATTCAAGATGGTCCTAGAGGGCGCTGTTTATTGATATTGTCTATGGTTTCAACAATAAAACAATAATGAAAAGTAATTTGAAATAGAGGGCGCTATATGACAAAAGCTGGCGGTAATAAAAAGGTGCTTTTAGTGTATTCACAACTATATAGAAATAGGTTTAATTTACATGCTAGCGTATTATAATTACCCTGACTAGAATACAACATTTAAACTAACAATTCCAAATTTATAATTTCATTATGTATTTCGTTTATCTTTAGATTATGATTTTGTATTCATTTTCTTATTTGTAAACAGGACTACCACAGGATACATTTAAAAAACATTAAAACATTCAACATATTTGCAACGCCATCTGTTAAATGGAAAAGGTATTATGTCATAAAAGTCTTATTGGCAAAAACAAGATAACTGAACTATAAAGTTTGGAGCCAGAAACATCAAAAGACATACTAAGAAACACTGCGAGAAGGCGTCACAAATATATATTTTAATGTAAGTGTACATATAAATAATAATAAATACCAGATTTTATTTAAATAAAATTACAGAGCGAAGTTATTTTTAAGTATTATCCATTGAATGTCATCGCACATTATTTGTAGAAGCAGACATGTCCATAATTCGCCAAAAACCAACAATTTTTGGTTACTTCAGACTACGTAATGCAATTGTTGATATCTTTATAAGCGATTAGCTTTTAGAAAAATTATAATTAAAGGACATTATTCACGGCCCGTACAACATATATCAATATTTCATTCATATTGAGGTTTAAGTTTTTTTTTATCGACTACAAGTTGGCCCCTGACTGCTATCACACCTGATGTTAAGTGATTATGCAATCTAAGATGGAAGCGGGCTAACTTGTTAGGAGTAGGATGAAATCAAAACACCCCTATCGGTTTCTACACGACATCATACCAGAACGATAAATCACTTGGCGGCACGTCTTTGTCGGTAGGGTGGTAGCTAGCCACGGCGAAAGCCTCCCACCAGCCAGACCAAGACTAATTAAGAAAAATATCAATTTGCCCCGCCGGGAATCGAATCCAGGACCTCAGTCTTATAAATCCACCGCGCATACCACTGCGCCACGGAGGTCGTCAAAAAGTGCGGAATTTTTCCAAGACTTTTGTTTTTAATCAGATGTGTTGCTATTATAAACATTTACAATAATTTTATGCTCAAACTTCAATATGAACGAAAGTATAAGTATCACAGCATTGCTGTCATAGTTTAAAATGTTCAAAATAGTACCCTCAATCCAAAAAATATATATAATTACTTTAAATTACTTTATTTTCTAGGCCGGCACTTTGAAATTGTGGTACGTTTTGAATGATCTCCTTTAAATAGTTAATTAATCAGATATTTGTACTTTAAAAAATGTGCAACTAAAGTCAAACACAAGTAAGACCATAAATCTAAATAAAATAAATGCTAGCTTAAGCAGTTTGTTGTTTATAATGATTAGTTTACTAATCCAGATCTCTCGAATTCAATTTCATATTCTAGCTAACATCTCAAGACACCTTATATCAAAAACACGTTTACGAATTAGAACAAAAAACTCAAAACAAAATAACATGTAAATGCCTTATAGTTGTACTTGTATGTATACTTCTAGAACAATAGTAGTTTTGACTAATTTTCAGAGACTGGTATTAAAAAACGGAACAATCTTGTTTTGATGGAAAAAATTAATACTAAAATAAATTTTTCAAGTTTCCCAGCGCACTAAAAAGTAAAAAATAATTGCGTCATTTAGTTGTTTTAATTTACTTAAGCATATCACGTACATACAAGTTAGTACCATTCGAAATTTCTACTTTAAAGACATAACCTACAACCCACAAAGTGCTTTGCTATTTCATAAAATAAATGTTCCTTGAACTTCGATGGCACCGACTTCACAGATATAGCTTAAGTAAATTAAAGTAACTAAATGACAACATTATTTTTTACTTTTTAGTGCGTTTAGAAGTCGGTTAAATTTTTACTTAATTTTTAAAGTTAATGTTTTTTTAAAAACTGTGACTAAGAAATGGTTGTCTGAAAAGTCGATTTACGGTCGATAATTTTATTTGATAACGTCATAAGAAAACATTCAAAGCCAAATGTTTCTCTATCGCTTGTTCCGCACTCTCGTTTGCACGCTTGACTTTTTTACGGTCGTGCGTGCGCACGAAACAAATTAGCCGGCTTTCATCGATTTACAAGACGTTATTACGTCAAAAAATATTTCGTAATTTATTGAATACGCACTAAAGGTCTAGGAATATACATGCAAGTTATTATACTCAGTAGGTGTTTTACATAGGGCGGGTTCATTAAACGTAAAACAATCTGACACGCGATGTTGTTATCAGCAGATCTCCGTCGAAGAACTTTGTTTCGATCACGACATTGCCACTGAAAAATAAATTAAGTATTCATTAATTAGTACTATAAAACATATGAAAAGGATATTCTAATGGACAAATAATAATAAAGAAATAACTTTAACGACAGATACAGACATTTTGACGACCTCCGTGGCGCAGTGGTATGCGCGGTGGATTTATAAGACGGAGGTCCCGGGTTCGATTCCCGGCGGGGCAGATTGAAATTTTTCTTAATTTGTCTTGGTCTGGCTGGTGGGAGGCTTTTGCCGCGGCTAGTTACCAACCTACCGACAAAGACGTATCGCCAAGCTATTTAGCGTTCCGGTACGATGTCGTGTAGAAACCGAAAGGGGTGTGGATTTTCGTCCCACTCCTAACAAGTTAGCCCGCTTCCATCTTAGACTGCATCATTGCCTAACATCAGGTGTGATAACAGCCAAGGGTCAACTTGTAGTCGATAAAAAAAAGACAGTAGATAAGTCAGTATGATGGTTTAACTAATCTATACTACTTTTATACGGAGGAAAAATTGTATGTTTTAAGGGGCTAATTTCTAGTTGGAGAGTGAAAATAATTTTTTAAATTATAGCTGGACTCATGAGAAATTATTGGCTTATTTGTATCCATTTGGACCAGCTACTATTTCTGTAATTGTACACGGCTAGGTGACTTTTTTGAAATGTATGTAACAGCCTATTATAATAAAATTACTCTAGTTCGTACTGGTCATCAAATCTGCTCTGAGCACGAGCTGCTGTAGTTATATCCACGATTATAATTGATTTTGTAGTACAAAATAGTTACCAGCGCCGTCATCTTGCGCAGTTCGGTGTTTTGCAACTTCAGTGGAGACTTGATAATAGTTTTGAGGTGTATCTTATTGTATATGAAATTCTACCTCAATTAAAGCTTATTAATAGGCATAATTAAGAATTTCTGGTAATCTTTTACAATGACGACGACGATTTTTGACGACCTACTACCGAGGTTGATTTGTAAGACGGAGGTTCTGGGTTCGATTCCCGTCGGGGCAGATTGAGATTTTTCTTAATTTGTCTTGGTCTGGCTGGTGGGAGGCTTTCGCCGTGGCTAGTTACCATTCTACCGACAAAGACGTACCGGCAAGCGATTTAGCGTTCCGGTATGATGACGTGTAGAAACCGATAGGGGTGTGGATTTCATCCTACTCCTAACAAGTTAGTTAGTCCATCTTAGATTGCATCATCACTTAACATCAGGTGTGATAGCAGTCAAGAGCCAACTTCTAGTTGATAAAAAAAAAATGTCTGTTTATTTTTAGCAAGTCATAATTAAGTATTGGCTTGGGGTATCCATTTGCAAATGCATAAAATCCTAAAGAATCTATCGTAAAAATTTCGTTGGAGTTTTGCAGTTGTACAACAACATATTGAACTATGTGTACTCACTTTAGAACATTAGCGGGCATCATCTGTGACTCAGGCGCAGACTCTATGATGGACTGCCAGGTGTTGGTGGAATTGGGAATCACATAGCCAAACTCAAAGAACCATTCTTCCAAGCATCTGCCTTTGAATAATACTTTCTAAAAATTAACAAAAGTACATCTTTACTTCCAATTACTGAATTAAGTTTAAGCAAATAATTTATAATAAAATAATAAGCAATACACGAGTTCTATAATAGTAAGAACAATTTTGTATGAAAATGTAGAAGATTAGTAGTAAAAAAGATTCTAATGAATTGAGGACCTCCTTTTTGTTAGTAAAGTCGGTTAGAAAATGGGCCTACTAATTAAGGTTTTTGACGACCTCCGTGGCGCAGTGGTATGCGCGGTTGATTTATAAGGCGGAGGTCCTGGGTTCGATTCCCGGCGGGGCAGATTGAGATTTTTCTTAATTAATAATGTCTTGGTCTTGCTGGTGGGAGGCTTTCGCCGTGGCTAGTTACCACCCTACCGACAAAGACGTATCGCCAAGCGATTTAGCATTCCGGTACGATGTCGTGTAGAAATCGAAAGGGGTGTGGATTTCATCCTACTCCTAACAGTTTAGCCCGCTTCCATCTTAGACTGCATCATCACTAAACATCAGGTGTGATAGCAGTCAAGGGCCAACTTGTAGTCGATTAAAAAAAAAAAAAAAAAAGTTATAGAGCCCAGTATGGAAAGATGAAGATGCTAATGCCGAGATATCTCGTGTAGAGAAGAAGACATTCGCGCTCGAAGACAAATATATTGCTTTCCCTTTCGTTGCTTTGGGAAGAAAATGACTTAGATTGAGTACATACAATTTTACAGGTATCTCGTTGGACGCATTTTAAGTTTCCAGTACATGTTAGCTACAATAAAGCCCAGCGGAAAAGTGATAACGAAGGACAAAAGTAGTAATAGAAGGGACAGCAGTTTGGATCAATGACAAGACAACCAAGATGACAAAAAAAGTTGTCATATTAAGTCTGTGGCGCTGACGTTATTGCAGACATATTTCAACTTATAACAATATTTCAATTTTGATCATCTAAAATAAAAAATATATCACATCTCACTTGTTCTAGCCGAAACTTGTCCATGGACTCTACAGAGCTGAAGTTCATCTCTCGGGAAACGACGCGACACTTGAGTATTCGTTTGGGTACTCTTGCCTCATGCTCCACATCCGGATTTGACATGTCTTCATTGTGCTGCCAAAGAACTTTACCTGTCATCAAATATCAATTAATATTTATAGAAAACTTTACAGAGTAATTTTATTTTCTCCATTCATGTTAAAATGGGGTATGCATAAATTACGTAAGGCCAAATTGGCAATTTCTTCTGCTCCCTTCCCTCTTTCCCTGCTACCCTCCTTCCCCTGAACTTCCAAACTGAGGGGAAAGAAGGTAGGGAGGTAGGATGAGATGTCGTAAGTGTTTGCTCAATTCCCTACCCTGCCCCTAGTCTCGGATTTTTCAATATACATATAGTAACCCAAATATATTTCAGCCAAAGAGGAGATTTTCGAAAGAACTCAAGTGCAGCAGTTGAACTTAATGGACGATACATTTCATGTTGTTGATCATCTCTATAAAAAATGAACCCTTCATTTTATTGTTAAGTATTTCTGATGATAAACTTTTATGAATATTTTGGAGGATTGCCCTGAAGTGCACCCCTATATAAAAGGTACATACTTGAAAGGTTATGCTATGTTCATCTGCTGCAGGTTTTTCAAGAAAAATTAAGTGAGATATCTGCCCTCACTTCCCCAAATGAGTTTGGGTGAGAGTCGACCTCCCTTCTCTAACCACCCCACAAAATTATGGATGCCTCCATAAAGACGCAGTCCACTTTTTCTAAGGACGACATGGGTAACAGAAGATTTACAAGGGTTATAGTGCACTCTAGTGGGTCTCAATTAAGAATGCTAAAAACTATTTTTAAAACCATTTAAATTTATATTTTTGATATTTGGAAATACAGATGTGAAGGTTACAGTATAAGTCACTGCAGACTATACTCTTGCCAAATTAGATCTGATTGTGTGAGTAAGTCATATTTTAAAAACATTAAAATTTATTTTATTTAATTTAACTACAAGAAATAACATACCTGTATCTACATCTCTCAAATTCATGTGATTACTGTAAAAAGTATTAAGGATGTTTATTTATAATGTTCTATTAAGTTTTAAATGAAAGTGGCTTTATAAATATATGATGGTTTATATTCCAGTATTATTTAAAAAATAACACAAATATGCAGACAGAAAAATGTTGCTTATAATAATATAGAATTAAAAAAAAAAACAAAATCAAATAATAGGTATGCACTGCTTAAACAAAACAATTATTATTATATTATTACGAACTCAATAGGTTCTAGTGATGATGAAGTGAAACTAAAACTATTTATATAAAGCACCTAAACAGTTTCACAAAGATTCTGTAACTATTTTGTATGTAATTTTCAGTCACTTTTCTGGGCAATGACAACTATAAAAGTTCCAGTAGGCCAAACTTTTTCAGCTAATAGTTTGATTTGATTCTTAAGCAATATGAAGATGTATGTGCTAATAACAATTCATTCTTCATCCTAATTAAAGTTTCACAGCCCCGAGGGGTCCCCTGGCAACCGTCAGGCAAATAATGACAGCTGTCATTATAGCTCAGTCGCTACCCAGGTAGCCGCGGGCCTCAAAGAAGGTTTGAATGTCAGGCCCACAGGGGTTAAGAAGTGGACTAAACTATTAACCAATAGTTTAGTCTCGCGGACCTCTTAGGCGATCTATATTCTTGTGCAAAATGTAACAAGCAGCCTCTCTGAATTGTTAAAGAATGCTGACAACCTAAAGTTAAGACATTGCATTTGCTTACTACACCCATAGACTTGTTTATTATATTATATACAAATTTTTAACTGTATAGTTCAACAAAGTAAAAGAATAATATAAATGAACAGACTATTATTTAGTAAGTCTACAGGTTCACTGACACAAGCACAGGGTGTGTTGCGGTGTCTAGTAAGCACAATATACATATTGCATTAGGACTTCAATACAAAGAGAGAACAGATCAACATAAGATATAAGAACTAGATATCTGGACACAACAGCAAACTATCCATCGACAACTTCTTCAATTCCACTTTCAAGCTCCTACTATATAAAGTAATGCTTAAACCAGTCTGGATGTATGGAAACTGCAAACATACCACCTACTATAGTTAGAAATAAAGGGTGGATGTTCTCTCTGTAGAATACACTGGCCAAATGATCGTCATCATTATCACATTTGCTAGTAGCACCTCAAGATAAATACAGAAGATAAAAAATTAATTTGCTTTAAGGAAAAGGCAATTACACTGACAGTCCTAACATGTGTATGTGTTATCTTAGTTCTCCATATATATAAATTATGATAACTTAAGTTATGAAATTCATAGCTTGATTTCCATTTAATGATCAATATAATGAATTCATGAACTGATTATAAAAAGGATACATTTGGAAACCACTCAGGACAGATTTAATCCGATCTTGCTCGGGCTCATCGGCTGGCATGAGCTCCGTCATCATGTAGAACCTTATTACACTTCAGATGCTAGTACAAGGTAGAAAATTAAAATAAATTACACAATTCAAGTTTCGCAAACTGCTATCAGCAATAGGATACTACTTATGACAAAAAGCAATATAGTATAATAAGGAATGCTTTAGCACAATTTATTGTGTTATTTCATACAAAGCACAATCCATCGATATAGAGTAATTTTTAATAAAAAGCGAAATTGTAAAAAAATGATTCACGTTGACGAGCTGAGTACAAACAAAAACTGATTTGACAGCTGAGCTGACACTGACAGTCACAGAACACTAAAACTTCTAACGGTGCTGACAGTGCAATGCCTTTAAACGTGACAGATATCAACGTCAATTATCTGTACCGTCGACTAGTCTGTACTCTGTGGTAAGATTAATCATTCAAAATGGCGTTTGTCTTGACAGATTGTATTCGTAGAAATTAGAATGAGAATGTTAATTGGTATTTTTTGTGTTTAATTTGTATTGTGAAAACATTGATATAGAAATTAGGCAAATAGCGAATGTTTATTCTGTTGCCCTTAAGTTACTCAAATTAGATGATTAGAAGAATCATTTATTTCTATGAACTCAAAAAGTGAAACTGACGAAGCTTCAAGGTAAATTCGTCTCGAGGCAACCGATTTCTTATTTTTCTTTCAAATAAAATATCTTGCTGTGTAACGCAATTAATGAATTTTAATATTACGCATCCCTGAGTAGGTCAATTAATTGTAAGACGTAATTGAGATGAAATGCGCTGCAGAGGTTATGCATTACTTGCCATTTTCGATCTTTGTTGACAAAATGACAATTCGGAAAATTATTGACTGGACCTTCGGTTGCTTTGTTTCAGGGGGAACGAAGCATCATCGTCAAATAACGAGTCAACCCCAAGTGTTCCCAAGAGCCACTCTGTGACTGGTATATGCTCAGATACGAGTTCCAACAAAACTAAGGACATCATGAAGCGTGCGGCTGCTAAACAACTGATTGAACGATATTTTTATCAACTGCTTGATGGGTGCGGAAACCCTGAATGTGACAACCAATATTGTGCATCTAGTGGGGAGGTAGGTACCTTTTAAGTGCTGATATTTTCAACTTTACAAATACAACAACAATAAATAATAGTAAACAATAATAATAACAACAATAACAAAATACTTTTGTAAACAGAAATTTTATTATAGCAGTAGACTTATTGTTTAATCTAATTTCTACTATAGTGCTTCTTCAAAAAGGCATCTTATATCTTCAATATTTACTTGAAATAATCAAAATAAACATTTATAGAAACATTTTGTGACTCTAGGCTAGAAATCTAACTCCAAATGAAGCAGCAGCAGAGGCAATTAAGTTATTCTACTCAGAAGCTCGGCTGTGTGACTCTCTGCCCAGCAAGATGCCTCGAACAGACCCAAATATCAATAGTGTTTGTGCTACAACCCCTTGGTTAGTATGAAATGTCCTAACATATTTCTCTCATCATTATTATTAGCCTATAAATAACCCTCTACATGGCCAGGCCTCCCTCCTTATAGGGGTCACATTGTACAAATGGAGCCCTATTTCTCTTGGTTGCAGTCTTAAATGTGAAAGGCTAACACTGATTTCATGAGATTTTTTGTTGTACATAGTCCAAACCATATAAATTGGCTATAAAGGGCGTTGAACTCTTGAGAGCTTGAGTCTTGCTCCCACATAATAAGTTTTGCTGATATACAATGTTAACAATGTTGCCAATCAGCAACTATTATATTTGTTTTTGTCAGAACAATTGTTTATAACAATAAAAAAGTAATTGTTTTGTAATACATTGTAATTTTTTACTTGATTGCATACATAAGTTAGATCTAGGCAGAGAATTATATCTTCAACATTTTTATTAACCATGTTATATGGATATCACAAGCTTTTGATGTTGCACTCTTACAAAGGGATTGACTGATTTTTCAAAAAAAAAATTGTTCATAGATATTCAGGATCAGCTTTTCTAATAATAAAGTTAAGACATGATTGCACATCATTTCATCAGTTCAAAAAGGTAATTGCTAAGGAAAAATTATACAATTTCAGCACAGCAGGCACAATGAACTTAGGCATGAAAGAGGACACTGGTGACTATCCCTCTTGCAGTTCGTCACGTTTCATGGACAAATACAAACCAGACTCTAGTCAGCAAATGGATTCCAAAAATATTAGACATAACAGTAAGAGTTTTCATATTAGTAGAATGTAGTTTTTAGTTTATTAAACAACTATCTAGATGTTAGTAGCAGTTTTCGCGTAAGCTTATATATATCCCTTAGATATGCTACATTTCTCCTAGATGAAAGATATGGTACCTTATGACACTACTGAAAATGTATCACCTATATTTCATTTAGATGGTTCAAAGTTGAGGGTGAAAGCATAACAATGACACTTGTTTTGGGTTCTATCATATCAATGTAGATGTGTAAATAATTCAATTATAAATATTCAACTAAAAAAAGAAATTTAAAAAAAGTGTTCTTTCTACGAAGCTGCAGTACCAGTAACAACTATTTTAAAACCGAAACTGCTCTGTTTCCATAAACTATTAAAATAAGAGTTCCCAAGAAATTGTATAAAAAGAGTTACTTACTAACCTAATAAATAATGTATAATTACCAGTAGTGATAATGATGTTAAATGGCTTTAATACATGAAAATTGAACTATGAAAAACTTAGTTAAATTGTAATTATTTAATTAATCAACTAATTATGCATTAGTTAATGATAGTCCACCATATTACAAGAGTACTTATCCTAAATACAATACATATATTAAGTAAACTAAAGCTTCTGAAATAGTATCCTATATAAATTCAGAGGAGTGACAATGAATGTCTCTAGTGAAATAACAGTGGAATATAAATTAAAAACAAAATGGCTCCTCCAAGCTCTAGACGATTTGCTGTTATCATTACTTACAGATGGTGCACCGTTAACTGAGGAGCGTATATACGAACTGTGCGATGAATGTCTCCAAACAAAGAACCCAAAGCCTCTCATCAGAGCTCTAGGTGAAGCTTTTACACAGCCGGCTGTATTGGCTCGATGTTTTCAAAGGAAAGTAGTTGACGCTGATAATAGTAGTGAAACAAAGGCTAAACCAGGTAAGTAGTCAATATATATTTTTTTTAAATCATTTTTAATTTTGTATTCAGTATGACATGATAAATGTGATTTCAAAGGAACCTCAAACTTTTTATTACTTGTGAAAAGCTTTCATTTACTTAATTTACTATTTTCTATAAGGGATTTTCTAGAGGTATTCTTTCATAGAGGCATATTATACTTTTGAATTTGTTTTATATCAAAAAGCTGCCCAGAGTTTGTTGCACATTCTGCATTCATTAAAACCTTAAATTGTTGTATTATGAGAGAAGAAGTCTTAGTTTCTCTGCTGGCTTTAAAAAGTTTATTTATTTCAAAATTAACTTATGATAAAGTCAGTAATAATGGTTGTAGCTTCAAATAATTTAGGAAATATAATGTTAAATTTTTACAGCATGTTTATTTTTTAATACAATATAACTTAATTTAATCCTAAATTAGTGTTAGTTGCGTCAAAACTAGGAAGTCCAATGTTCTTAATACAATTTGGCATGTACCTTTTTTTTAGATAAAGAATCCAAAGCTATGTGTTCATCTAGTGATCCAGACAAGGATGTGGACAGTGTGGCGGGGCCTGGCCTGGACGTGGCGTCTTGTCGGAGAGCTTTCCAGTATCTTGCTAAAGTATGTTCCATAGACTTCATCCAGCTCAAACAACTGACAAAAATTAAACATCATCATTCATCATTATCAGCCTATTAGCGGCCCGCTACAGGGCCAGGCCTCCCTCCTTATAGGAGAGGGAATATGGACCGTAGACCCACCACGCTGCTCCAGTGCGGGTTGGCAGGCTTAGGGTGATAATGTTTCATTTATTAATGATCACTATTAGGTGGTGTAACACCACCAACTTACCGACTCTGGGCTTGGAATATACTGAGAATTTCATAGAAGAATGAAAAACTCAGAATTATTCCGTGACCCGACCCAGGATTCGAACCCGGGACCTCGCGATCGAAGCCGCATAGGCTAACCACTAGACCAACGAGGCAGTCTACATAAAAATTAAACATAACATATCATAATTGGAAAAGGGATGCTTAGATGGGCTGGGTGAAAGTAGATGAATAGAAAGAAGATTAACAAAGAGATTTTGAAGCCAGGGTGAATGGAAATGTTGGAAGGGGAATGTTACTGGACGAAATTTAGGACATTTAAAAGTATAGCCAAGTCAAGAGTATACTAAACTGACAAACTTGTATGAAAGGATTAATGAGAGTGGAAGAAGCTAAGGAGGTATGCCTATCCCTATTGGAATAAGGCATGATAATTTGTATAAATAAATAAATAATATACTGTATTATAGATATTGTGCACTGGTACAATATAAAGTTCTGGGGCTTGCACCTTTTTGCTTACGGTTACTTTTTATAAATAGTCCATCAAAATAAAAAAAATAAGAATAATGATTGAAGTGCATCCTCATAATAATAAACCAAGCAACCAATTTTATTCATCGGCATGAAATGATGTCACTGATAACATGTTTTTTCGAATCATTTCATGCCGATGAATAAAATTGGTTGCTTGGTTTATTATGAGGATTACTAATATTGGTCACATAAAATAGTTTTTATGTGACCAATATTAGCCTTACCATTCCATGTATTCACTGTGCGGGTGCTGGGTCCATTGTGTGGCTGAGAGGAAAACTCTGAACAGAGATATAGGTTTAAGGGAACTATTTATGACATGTCAACACTCGCCTTCACTCGAATTATTTTCCCGCTCAACCAAATCTGTTAAGATCCTGCTAGAGCAACTTTAGACACGTGTTGTAGTTATAAATTATAAATAAAAAGTGTGGGTGTATACCTGATATAAAGATTTATTAATATACTATATATATATATATTTGACGACCTCCGTGGCGCAGTGGTTTGCGCGGTGGATTTATAAGACGGAGGTCCTGGGTTCGATTCCCGGCGGTGCAGATTGAGGTTTTTCTTAATTTGTCTTGGTCTGGCTGGTGGGAGGCTTTCGCCGTGGCTAGTTACCACCCTACCGACAAAGACATAGCGCCAAGCGATTTAGCGTTTCGGTACGATGTCGTGTAGAAACCGATAGGGGTGTGGATTTCATCCTACTCCTAGCAAGTTAGCCCGCTTCCATCTTAGACTGCATCATCACTTAACATCAGGTGTGATAGCAGTCAAGGGCCAACTTGTAGTCGATAAAAAAAAAATACTATTATTTTATTTACTAATATAAATTTATTAGGTGCCATCAGATTTCTACAGCTCAGCACTAGTAACTGCGCTCACAACTCTTGCTGAGAGCCTGATGATTGAGATGCAACTACACACAAGGACTTTGAGTTTAGATGATGCTGTCAATTGTTTTGTCATCGCCTTTGAAGTGCCAGACCTTGGGTGCAGTGAATACTTGGAGATAGCACTGCCACTGCTGTGTGTCGCTGCTGAGCATCTGCCTGTTAAAGGTAATAGATTTAACTCATCAAGTATGGAAGCTGCAGCCGGGTGCCTACTTCATGTACATTTCAGTCAAGCTTGATCCTTGAGTGAACTAGTTAAATTTAAGTAGAAAATAAATAAAATATTAATAATTAGGTAATATTGAAGCCGTTAAAGCAAAACAAAATTTTCAACCAATCACTAGCCCTTAAAAATAAAGCAAGAAATGTTCAGAAATCTTTTTTTTTAATTTTGTTGCAATTAAAGGCATCTAGACTGCTATTTTTTTAATTTCAGGACAAGCTAAACTAGCCAGAATATGGGCGCAATATTGCAAAGAAAGTCTGCGCCACATACTGGAGACTCTACAGCAACTGATCACGCTGAGAGTTATATCCACTAACTATGTCAGACATTTTCAAGTGCAAGACGACACCACGGTCACCATGGCAACTAAAATTATGAAGGTAAGTCGCTTATTCTCGAAAAATCTATACATTGTAGAAACTGAAACATGTATGAATTTCTAACAACTCCTAAAAGCGGACTAACTCCGCTTTAGCATTACGTTCCCTTTTATCCTTTCCTCCATTCCATTGTATGCCAAACCCAAGGCATAAAAAAATATCACCCGTCTATCGTGTTTCAATGGCATTAATTAATTGACTGTCATAAATTCTCTTCCAGATAGTGTACTACGCGAACATGTTGGCGGGCGTGATGGAGCCCAGCACGCTGCGCGAGGAGCCAGTGGTCATCCCTAGTCAGCCGGACCCGCTGGGCGACGCGCTCGACCACCTCTACCCGCTCTCCTCCATCAAGAGGTTGAAGCAAGTGCCATACGAGGACGCACTCGGTGAGAATTGTACCACCTAAGCACTATGCAGCCCAGCACGCTGCGCGAGGAGCCGGTGATCATCTCTAGTCAGCCAGACCCGCAGGGCGATGTGCACGACCACCTTTACCTGCTCTCCTTCATCAAGAGGTTGAAGCAAGTGCCATACGAGGATGCACTCGGTGAGATTTCAACCATCTAAAAAAGCACTATGGAGTCGGCAAAGGTACCCTCGGAATTACGAAATTCCTGTACAGTTACGCATTCACATGGTGGTTAAATGATTTTTTTTTTAATTTCATAAACTATCCCCCAGGTGGCTGGTGTTTTGGCGGATAATATGCTTAAGTTTTGAATGAACATTTTAGTTTATGTTGCTCTATGTAATTAAACTTTCTTTTTATTCTCTTTACAAGATAGCGATGCATACTCGTACTTACCATTTAATGATAAAATAGTATAAACAATTCATGCATGATTTCATCATGTTTTAAATTGTTTTGTTTTTGTATTGAACCTAAGACCTCCATTTTCCAATAATTTTCAAGCTAGGGCTAGACAGTTTGATGGACCTTCGTTACCATAGCCTGCCGCTAACAACTGTCAAGTTCGAGCATTTTTTGTCTTTGAAACGCATAGAGGTTAAACATGATTCTTGGGCGAGAATAATCCCTTAAAGGAGCTCCTACAATGTCTTTGAATTCCATTTTATACCATTCTCAAATGCATATATTTACTTAAGAATTTTCAAAAAAATTAATTTCTTTGTTTTTTACTTTCAGGCCTTGAATTAGGTATAAATGTATTAGATGCTAGGAAACCTTATTTGCCATTTGAAGAGTTCTACAACGAACCACTAAGTGATACTATAGAGATGGATATAGATTTAGCTAATTGTAAAACTGATGTCGATGACATAGGTAAGTCGATTTTCGTCGATTGATTTTTATATTTTATCTCTGCAATTGATTATTAAATATAAAAAACAAAATATTTCGTATCTACATTTATCTAAAATGACAAAAAAAAATTATAACTTGAACTATATAATACTAATAACTGAATTGAACACAGTGTCGTTTTAGAGTCATCCTCTTTGAGAGTTGTAGTATAGAGTTGAACAGACAGTCAGTAGCGTATGGTACTGTCGAACCGAACTCCGCGGCGACCAACTGGAAACTAAAATGTCTCGCGTTAATAGCTGTGACTCTGATAAACCGGCTTGGCAATTAGGGAAGAGATTATCCTGAATAGAGCTATTAAATTTTCGATTTTACATTCTTTAATATCTTACAGGTAATAAGTTCTCGTTTCTCAAATATCCGTTTATACTGACGGCGGCCGCCAAGTCACTGGGGCTGTACTACGAGAACCGCATCCGCATGTACTCGGAGCGGCGCGTGTCGCTGCTGCACGTGGTGGTGGGCGCGGCGCCGCCCATGTCCTCCTTCCTGCGGCTCAAGGTGCGGCGCTCGCACATCATCGACGACGCGCTGGTCGAGGTGAGTACGCACCCGTGAGCGCATCTGCATGCAAACACATCCGTATTAATCATCATCATCATCATTACCAGCCGGTAGACGTCCACTGTTGGACACGTTTGATGTCGTCCGTCCACCTGGTTGGGGGTCGACCAACGCTGCGCTTTCCGGTGCGGGGTCGCCAATCAAATGGGCCCCCAACGTCCATCAGCTGTTCGAACTACGTGTCCCGCCCATTGCCACTTCAGTTCTGCGACTCGCTGAGCTATGTCGGTTACTTTGGTTCTTTTGCGGATCTCCTCATTTCTGATTCGATCACGCAAAGATACTCCGAGCATTGCTCTTTCTATCGGCCGCTGAGTGACTCTGAGCCTTCTTTGAAGCCCGCAGTCAGCGACCAAGACTCGGATCCATAGGTCGTCACATCCGTATTAATATAATATAGGAATTAGGAGTTTAACTAGTAGGCCGCTTGAATCCGTGGTTTACCGACGTAACGCTCGGGCAGTGCAATTACGTCATCACCTGAGCGCGCGCTTGGTCCGTGCTGCCCCGGTAACATCCCTTCCCAACTAACTTTTGACTAACATACACGGTATAGACTAAGCTTTACTATAATAAAATTATTGTCTTATGCTCTGTGGTAAATTTCCATGACATTCAATGTTAATATTACTCTAAATATATTTTTCGTGTCATTCAATGGTCGCGTGCGTCCGAAGTGCAGAGTAGTACGCGCGCGGGCGAACCGCCTGTACGTCCGTAATTCGTTAACGGCTTTTTCAAAAATGAGGGCTGATAGAGAATACTAATGCAGTAAACACACTATTTTCGTTTTGGTTAGCATATATTTGTGTAACACACGACTGTAGCTTAACTTTAAAAATTTCTTACAGTTGGAGATGATAGCCATGGAACGCACTTTGGATCTGAAGAAGCAACTAGTGGTAGAGTTTGAGGGCGAGCAGGGCATAGACGAGGGCGGCGTCAGCAAGGAGTTCTTCCAACTTGTGGTGGAGCAGATCTTCAACCCTGACTACGGCATGTTTACACAGAGACCTGATGAGCACACTGTCTGGTATGCATGCTTGTATTAAATCTTTAGTTTAAAAAACATCTGCGAGAAACGTTATGGGAAAATTGAAAAATAATATTTTAGTCTATGTCACTTCCACAATTGTAACTGTCTATGTTATGTCTGTTTTTATGTTTCAAAATTGCTAGAATACCAGTCTTATGTCACTTCCACAATTGTAACTAGTCATGTCTGTTTTTTTATGTTTCAAAATTGCTAGAATACTAATCTTACATGAAAAAAACGAGAAGTGTTTTAACCACAGATTTAGGTAGAATAACTTATCGTTTAGTAATCTTAGTCCTGAACCCGTTGTGTGTGGACAGTTCTTTTTTTTTATCGACTACAAGTTGGCCCTTGACTGCTATCACACCAGATGTTAAGTGATGATGCAGTCTAAGATGGTAGCGGGCTAACATGTTAGGAGTGGGACAAAAATCCACACCCCTTTCGGTTTCTACACGACACCGACCGGAACGCTAAACTGCTTAGCGGTATATCTTTGTCGGTAGGGTGGTAACTAGCCACGGCGAAAGCCTACCAGCCAGACCAATATATCACACGAACGAACTTTTTACATAATTGGTAATTTTATTGTGGCAAAATAAGAAATGCGTTAGTTTTGTTTTTGAAAAAATAACTTCATTCACTTGATCTTTATTTATTATCTGAATCCGAATCTTCCAAGTTAATCTTTTAATTGTGAAAATACTTAAATTTTAGGTTCAACCCCACATCATTCGAGACAGAAGCTCAGTTCACACTGATCGGTATAGTGTTGGGGCTCGCGATCTATAACAACATCATACTAGCCGTCAACTTCCCCATGGTCGTCTATAGGAAGCTGATGGGGAAGAAAGGCTCCTTTGAGGACTTGGCAGACTGGAATGCGGTTAGTTTTTACTAGCAATACTAATTTTGCAGAGGTTTTTCTAATGTTAATAAATAGAAGATTAGGCAATGGTCGCAGATGAGGGGATTTTAAAAAGTTAAGAGGTGTCAAGGGACACCCGGATGGAACGAAGTTCCTTTCGATTAATTAGTGAAGGAATTGTAATAAAATTTAATTTTTTTTAAGTAATAATAATATTTGTTGTTGTACACCGAAACACCAGAGGGCGCCACGAGAGCGCGAGACAGCATACAGCGCGGGCGCCCCCGCCGCTCACGCGCACACACATCAAAGGCGGCGGCAAGATCCTTTGATCAAAAAGTGTCGTGACAACTTTTCGTACGAATTTTTTCCGTCTAGCCCCCTTTCACAACGCGCGATAAGGAACTTCGTTCCAAAACTCTAGTATATTAGCCGTTACACGCTTTACTCATGGTTTATTTATTTTCATAAAAATAAGAGTTGCATAAAATAAAAGCAATTGTGAAAATAGCGAAATTAATAAAAAACAATTTCCATTGCATTACTCCTATGGAAAATGTAACGTTATACAATTTTATTATAACAGAACAGAACTTTGTAATAGGTTTTTCATTTTTCCAGACCCTATACAATGGATTAAAAGACATGTTAGATTACACAGGCAGTGATTTAGAGGAGGTGTACTACCAGACCTTCAGGATATGTTACACGGATGTTTTCGGCAACAACATATTTCACGATCTAAAAGAAAATGGAGATAACATATTTGTCACCCAAGAAAATAAAAGAGTGAGTTATTTTTTTTTATTCCTTTTCAGAAGTTGAAAGTTAAAAGGTGTCTCTATTGGTCAATGGGGGCAGAATGTATTTTTTCCGAAAACAAAATTATATTACAGGTTAATAATTATTAACCCGTAATATAATTTTGTTTTCTGACTGACTAATAGTCAGTCCTATATGGTAAAGGGTTTATGTTATTATAGGAGTTCGTAGACCTATATGCAGACTTCCTATTGAACAAGTCGGTGGAGACGCAGTTCAAGGCGTTCAGACGCGGGTTCGTGATGGTGACGGACGAGAGCCAGCTCGGCACGCTGTTCAGGCCCGAGGAGGTGGAGACGCTCGTGTGTGGTAGTAAGGTTAGTAGATTTATTTCACAATTCGTAGAGCTATACGCAGACTTCCTATTGAACAAGTCGGTGGAGACGCAGTTCAAGGCGTTCAGACGCGGGTTCGTGATGGTGACGGACGAGAGCCAGCTCGGCACGCTGTTCAGGCCCGAGGAGGTGGAGACGCTCGTGTGTGGTAGTAAGGTTAGTAGATTTATTTCACAATTCGTAGAGCTATACGCAGACTTCCTATTGAACAAGTCGGTGGAGACGCAGTTCAAGGCGTTCAGACGCGGGTTCGTGATGGTGACGGACGAGAGCCAGCTCGGCACGCTGTTCAGGCCCGAGGAGGTGGAGACGCTCGTGTGTGGTAGTAAGGTTAGTAGATTTATTTTACAATTCGTAGAGCTATACGCAGACTTCCTATTGAACAAGTCGGTGGAGACGCAGTTCAAGGCGTTCAGACGCGGGTTCGTGATGGTGACGGACGAGAGCCAGCTCGGCACGCTGTTCAGGCCCGAGGAGGTGGAGACGCTCGTGTGTGGTAGTAAGGTTAGTAGATTTATTTCACAATTCGTAGAGCTATACGCAGACTTCCTATTGAACAAGTCGGTGGAGACGCAGTTCAAGGCGTTCAGACGCGGGTTCGTGATGGTGACGGACGAGAGCCAGCTCGGCACGCTGTTCAGGCCCGAGGAGGTGGAGACGCTCGTGTGTGGTAGTAAGGTTAGTAGATTTATTTCACAATTCGTAGAGCTATACGCAGACTTCCTATTGAACAAGTCGGTGGAGACGCAGTTCAAGGCGTTCAGACGCGTGCTAAATATATTTTTTTTTAAAAAGCATTAAGCAAAGCCAAACATATGGCAGGCAGTTATCGCAAATACTTGAATAGTTGTAACAAAGACGTTCTGGGTTCAATACCTAAATAGGGTTATAGGGATAGATTATATGCATCACATCAATATTCTTTATTGACGCTAGCTATAAACCAAATTTACCTTATTACAGAATTTCGATTTCAACGAACTGGAAAAATCAACAGAATACGACGGCGGGTACACGGCGGAATCGCAAACGATAAAAGACTTCTGGAGCATCGTCCACAATCTGTCACTAGAGGACAAAAGAAAGCTTTTACAGTTCACGACAGGGTCTGACAGAGTGCCGGTGGGGGGCCTGAGCCATTTGAAACTAGTTATAGCGAGGAACGGGCCCGACTGCGCCCGCCTGCCGACCGCACATACATGCTTCAATGTCCTACTTCTCCCTGAATATGAAAACAAAGAGAAACTCGAAGATAGACTGATGAAAGCCATTAGCTATTCAAAAGGCTTCGGAATCATTTAAAATACAATCCTCGCAAAAAGATCACCTCTCGTTGATATAAAATATACTAAATATGGATAAAATGTCCTATGTCATGCTTTCATTAAGAAGTGTACCTTATGTAGATTGTAATAATGTTGAAATTTGATTGCCGCCATATATGTTGGTAAATTATTTTGTTTATAAAAAGTGACGTCACATTGATTTTTTTTGACGGCCTGCGTGTTTCAGTGTATTTGTGACGCGGAGGTCCTAGATTCGAAAGGATAACTTTTCAAAATTGGTCCAGATCTGGCTGTTAGGAGGCTTCGGTCACAGCTAGTTACCACCGAGGCGGACGAAAGATGTGCCGCCAAGCGATTTAGCGTTCCGGTACAATGTAGTGTACCTAGAAACCGGAAAGGGTGTGGATTAAATCCTACACCCAACCAGGGCCGCGCCAACCCCCCATAGCGCCTGTGTGCGAAACTTATGAAGCGCCTCACCTTGCACACACTTACAATTTACTGATTGTTCAAGTTCAAGTGTGTTTAATGTTTTGGCACTCTCGTGTCTTAAAGTCGGGGAATCCCCGTGACCCTACCCCGCTTGCGTCGCACGCATAGCATCGGGTTACATTCATAATTCATTCAAACAAACTCACGGCGGTTCTTTTGATTTTAACTGAGCTCGTAACTAATGTACACTAAAACCCAAATTGTAAAATTAAACTCTTATTATTGATATGTTAAAACTATCTGTGAGATAGGCAAATATGTAAAACGTTCATCGCATTCCCTGGAAAGAAAACAGCTTATGAATTCTAAACAAACCAGACAAGGCTATTCAATGTTTGATGTCATGACGCGTGCCTTTTTTTCAATGTCAGGCACAAGTCTGACCAAACAAGTTGGACATTTAGTAACTTATTTTTATACTCTTATTATAAACTGGACGCCCACGTTACCCGCGTGGTTCTCGTTCCCATAGGAATTTTAGGATAAAATGTGGCCTATGTGTTAAGCCAGGGTTTCAGCTAACTCTATACAAAATATTGTTAAAATTGCTCCAGCTGATCCACCTTTCGCCGTTATAATAGTAGTATGATCTACGAAAAAAACAGTAATGGCTTAACCCTGAACCAGGCAGCGCTATATTGATGAAAATGTGCTTTCGCAAGTGTTGGAATGACAAAATCGGTATTTCTTGCCTTAAAAAGGCACGCCAGTCATTTGTCTATTTAATATGTACTAATTTTAAATTGTAATTGCTTGTCAAAATTGACAATACGTACGGTCTGACGTCACAGTTCAGCATAGTAACCAAAAACATGAAGTGCCGTCGCTTATGTTAATATTCGAACGTTAGTTTTAAGGCCATTTTAGCATCATATAATTGCGATATGGCATAAAGATATTTGCACATTGTCGGATTATCAAACTATTATTTTATGATAATTCAAACTGATCACGCTTCTGCGAGCATATTTCATCTACAAAGAAAAAAGTTCTAAAAAGGTAGCGTTTAAGAAAGGCCGCATATTATAAGCCTTGTGATTTTTCTGAACTAGTGAAAGTAACTGATCGTCGTCCATTTTTTTGGAACGAAGTTCCTTATCGCGCGTTGTGAAAGGGGGCTAGACGGAAAAAATTCGTACGAAAAGTTGTCACGACACTTTTTGATCAAAGGATCTTGCCGCCGCCTTTGATGTGTGTGCGCGTGAGCGGCGGGGCGCTCGCGCTGTATGCTGTCTCGCGCTCTCGTGGCGCCCTCTGGTGTTTCGGTGTACAACAACAAATATTATTATTACTTAAAAAAAATAAAATTTTATTACAATTCCTTCACTAATTAATCGAAAGGAACTTCGTTCCATCCGGGTGTCCCTTGACACCTCTCAACTTTTTTTTAAATTTTGTAGCCCAACTATGCCGCCGGCCAGCCGCGAACTAAACTCAGACTCGCCGGAAAGAGTTTCTGATAGGTAAGCGGCGTGGTATATATGGCCGTCAGAAATTTTCTGACAGAAAAATTCTTACAATGGACTGATCAAAATCTGTCCGAACGCCGGAAATCGAAGTGTGCAAAGATTTCGCATTTTGATTTTTTTCATATTTATATTACCTATAATTCATTTTTAATCACATTGAAGCATAATAATTGTCCACGTCGAAAAAATAGCTTTTTTCGCCGTGAAACAACCGTAATGTGCAATCAACTTGATCAATACAATGATTTTGTGTATTTTCTGGTCAAATAATACGTCACAGCTGTTTATTGTATTTTATGTCAATGATTAAACAAAATATTGCCTATTGTTGTAAAGCCGTTCTTGGCGTATTTGTAACATTGATAATGAATTAAAGTTTGTTTTATTTATACAATACATTCTTGTTTTATTTTAAAACTAGGGGATGCCAGCAACTTCGTCTGCGTAGAAACGTATCTGGAAAAATTACGAACTTTTCATACAAACTTTTAACCCCTATGTAACCCTTTAGGTGTAAAGTTTTTAACCGACGAAAAAAACGGAGGAGGTTCTCAAATCTCAATTCGGCCCGTATATTTTTTTTTATGTATGAACACGCATAACTTTTTACAGAGTTGTCCGATTTTGATAATTCTTTTTATTAGAAAGGGCACACTACCAAGATGGTCCCATTGTTATCATATTAGGATCTGATGATATCCTGGGAAAATTGAAGGAACTCTTCAAATTTTATAGGCACACTTGCAGCGATTTCGGTTTTTGTGTAACTATCAGTAGCTTTTTGGCTACAAGTGCCGTATAATATACTATGACAGTATAGTATGAGTACGTTAGTTGGCGTGAAATCACTAAAAAGTAAGAAATAAAAATTTTTTAACAAAAAATAGAACTGACTCAAAAGTAAATAACTGTCATTTAGTTGCTTTCATTTACTAAGGCATATCTAGGAGTCGGTGCCAGCCAAGGTTTCTACTTTAAGGACATTACCTAGAACCCACAAACTGCTTTACTACGTTAAATAAATGTCCCTTAAACTTACTGGCACCGACTTTATAGATATGCTCAAGTAAATTAAAGCAACTACATTACACAGTTACTTTTTAGTGCGTTTTCAGTCGGTTCGTTTTTTTTATAAAAAATATTTAATTATCTTGTTTTATAATTTATTCAGTAGTACTTATACAATTTTTTATAAATATAACATTTAAAATGAAGGACTTTCGATACAAACTTTCTACACCTTCTATTTTAATTTTCGCACTGAAAAGTATTTTAAATACCTTACAATATAAATTAAAATCGTGCCAAGTTTTATTTGAATTTATTTCGTAGTTTCGGCGTGAATCGTGGCCGACAGAAATCCGGGTAGACAGACAAAAATTTTACAAATTACATACTTTTAGAATTGATTAAATAGTGTGTGTAAGGTATTAGAATGTCGACCCCAGTGTAAAGCGCACTGGTCTGGTCTGATGAATATCAAATGGGTCAGAGGAAGCCGCTGGGCATATGCGGCTCAGGATCGTTGTGTCGTACGTCCTTAAAAAAGGACTATGTCCAGCAGTGGACATCAACCAGCTGATAATGATAATGATGATATAGTGCCCCCCAAATAAAATTTTAAAATATCTTCAATGTACAGAATTTTTTTTTATCGACTATAAGTTAGCCCTAGACTGCTATCACACCTGATATTAAGTGATGATGCAATCCAAGATGGAAGCGGACCAACTTGTTAGGAGTAGGATGAAATCCACACCCCTATCGGTTTCTACACGACATCGTACCGAAACGCTAAATCGCTTGGCGATACGTCATTGTTGGTAGGGTGGTAACTGGCTACGGCGAAATAAGCCTCCCACCAGCCAGGCCAAGACAAATTAAGAAAAATCTCAATCTGCCCCGCCGGGAATCGAACCCAGGACCTCCGTTTTATAAATCCACCGCGCATACCACTGCGCCACGGAGATCGTCAAAATTGAATTGGATCAGTTTTATTATAAGTGTAGATGAAAATGAAACGCAGTGTTGCTTAGGAAATTATCATAATATTTATCCGAGAATAATAAATAAATGTAGACACACCTTTAGGTAGTATTAAATTATTTTTTGTAATTAAATAACTATTTCAAAAAATTCAATAACCTCACCAAATAGATGTTGATACGTTTTCAATTATGATTTACTATTACTTGTTAGTAAGATACCTTAGAGCAAGGATAATAAGTGCTTTTTATATAATAATAATTTAAATTAAAGTGTGATCAAAATACTAGGTAGGTAGGTACAAAGTTCCGGTTGTTTTAGGACGATCAAGTACTGCGTTTACTAATTTTCAAAATTAAATATCATCTTGGTATCCCTACTTAGAATACCTTAATACAATCTTATCTTTTTTGAGCTCTATTTAGATTTTACGAATTTTTATAACCATAACTTAATATATTCCATTCGTATTTGAGTTGTAGCCAGACGGACGAATAGCAATATGATTATAGTTCGTTTGCCTTTAGAATGCAGTGAGCGCTGGCCAAACCCCGCCCACCAACCAATCAAATCTTTTCAAATTACAAGGTTAAGTTCACAACTTCACAGAAGCCAATTGTAGGCATAGCTTCGAACGCGACGCTTGTGTCCTATAATTTGATTAGTTAGAGAGGGGCCAACGCTGCATTATATACACTAACTAACTATAGTTATATTAAAAGATTAGTTAAAATTTTGGGCGGCAAGATGCCCTTGAGCCTCAACTCGTGCACCACCAGCGGGAAGGGGCGGCGACACGGCGCCTGCGACGACTGCACTGACATGTCCGCTGAAGCGCGCCGCACTGGGTTCGGCCGTCTGGAAATAGCCGAACTAGATACGTTAAGATTGGAAGTAAAAAACTGATAAAAAGAACTGACTACTATGGTTATTTTTTCAAAAGAGTAAATATTAAGCAGAATGCCACGCGGCGGGGCTTGAAGCCCTCGTCTACATGCTCGCCGAACCAACCGATAAATTACCCTGTAGGTTTCAGGCGATGCCACTCCAAACTTTTGAAAAAGAATTAAATTAATGGTTAATAGAAAAAGATTACCTATATGAGATTAATTAATACATTTTAATTTTTTATTTTTAAACATTTTTATTATTTGTTTTAATTCTTTGTGTTGGTTATCTTTGTGTTTATTATTATATAGTTTTTAAGAACAAAAATATTACCATATTCTAGCAAATAAAGAGTGATTGATTTGATTGGGGAACACTGGGAAGGACTGTCACCTGTGCTTGGCGGCGGCAGCAGCCTGGCGGCGCGCGTGTCGCGAGCACACGCGGCGCGGCTCAGAGCCTTCGCCCGCGTGCTCGTCAGACACTGGGAAGGACTGTCACCTGTGCTTGGCGTCGCAACAGCAAGCCGCGGTGGCGATGGCGGCGGCAGCAGCCTGGCGGCGCGCGTGTCGCGAGCACACGCGGCGCGGCTCAGAGCCTTCGCCCGCGTGCTCGTCAGACACTGGGAAGGACTGTCACCTGTGCTTGGCGTCGCAACAGCAAGCCGCGGTGGCGATGGCGGCGGCAGCAGCCTGGCGGCGCGCGTGTCGCGAGCACACGCGGCGCGGCTCAGAGCCTTCGCCCGCGTGCTCGTCAGACACTGGGAAGGACTGTCACCTGTGCTTGGCGTCGCAACAGCAAGCCGCGGTGGCGATGGCGGCGGCAGCAGCCTGGCGGCGCGCGTGTCGCGAGCACACGCGGCGCGGCTCAGAGCCTTCGCCCGCGTGCTCGTCAGACACTGGGAAGGACTGTCACCTGTGCTTGGCGTCGCAACAGCAAGCCGCGGTGGCGATGGCGGCGGCAGCAGCCTGGCGGCGCGCGTGTCGCGAGCACACGCGGCGCGGCTCAGAGCCTTCGCCCGCGTGCTCGTCAGACACTGGGAAGGACTGTCACCTGTGCTTGGCGTCGCAACAGCAAGCCGCGGTGGCGATGGCGGCGGCAGCAGCCTGGCGGCGCGCGTGTCGCGAGCACACGCGGCGCGGCTCAGAGCCTTCGCCCGCGTGCTCGTCAGACACTGGGAAGGACTGTCACCTGTGCTTGGCGTCGCAACAGCAAGCCGCGGTGGCGATGGCGGCGGCAGCAGCCTGGCGGCGCGCGTGTCGCGAGCACACGCGGCGCGGCTCGGAGCCCTCGCCCTCGTTATCCTCGGACAGGCGCGCGGGCGCCGAACACCGTCGACACGCGCGCCACATCGACGCATACGTGGGCGCCGCAACGCGCTCCACCTACAAGTTAGATATACTATCAACTCGATAAAAACTTGATTGGTACTAAAAATTAGTTCTTTTTTCAAATCCGTAAAAAAGTAAAAGCCTCATTTAGCTAGATATCTAGCCTCCGATACATTACATTACGAAAGTACTGTGCTGTAACATTTTCACTCGTCTTACAATAGCATTTCAACGAAAAGTTTTTTATACAGAGATTGTTTTCTTAGAACGGCCGCATATTGTAAGAATTTTTAACCGACGAAAAAAAAACGGAGGAGGATCTCAATTCGACACGTATATATTTTTTTTTTAAATTATGAACACATAACTTTTTACAGAGTTGTCCGATTTTGATAATTATTTTTTTATTAGATAGGGCATACTTCCAAGGTGGTCCCATTGTCATCATGTTAGGATCTGATAATGATATCCTGGGGAAATCGAAGGAACTCTTCAAATTTTTGGAGGCAAGCTTACAGTGATTTCGGCCTTTGTCTCGGAATCGGTAGCTTTTTGGCTACTAGTGCCGTATAATATGCTATGACAGTATAGTACGAGTACGTTACGTGGCAATAAAATCACTAAAAAGTAAAAAATAAAAATTTTTAACAAAAAATAGAACCGACTCAAAACGCACTAAAAAGTAGAAAATAACTGTGTCATTTAGTTGCTTTAATTTATTTAAGCATATCTAGGAGTCGGTGCCAGCCAAGGTTTCTTCTTTAAGGACGTTACCTAGAACCCACAAACTGCTTTACTACGTTAAATAAATGTTCCTTAAACTTGGCTGGCACCGACTTCATAGATATACTTAAGTAAGTTAAAACAACCAAATGACACAGTTATTTTTTACTTTTTAGTGCGTTTTGAGTCGGTTCTATTGTTAAAAAAAAATTTTCTGTTAGAAAATTTCTGGCGCCCGTTCTTCCTTTCAACGAGTCTGAGTTTAATTCGCGGCTAGCCGGCAACATAAGTAGTTGGGTTTACAAAAGGTAAGAAAAAAAAACAAATTGGTCGACGATCTGTTACTTCAATAGCGTTATTATTCTACGTAGTTAAAAAAATTAAATCAGAAAATTTTCTGAGGTCCGATCGTTTGCATCCGGCACCCATCAGAATCGGACGTCAGACACGTCAGAATTCGTCCGGCGTGCGTCAGAAATTTTAGAACAGAAAAATTCTTACAATATGCGATCGTTCTTTCCCCTGTGCCTGTACATACACATGAGGCCCTGTGTGGGCGTCGCTAACATTATTTACATTATTAGGAACGACCCGCAGCTCACCTCAAACGTGTTAGCCTTCCGTCTCCGCCTGCGCGGTGCGGCGGCGGGCTTCTCGGGCCCCTTGCGGCGCTGCGCGGTGGGCGCCGCTCCGAACAGGCCGCGCTCCTCCGCCACGCGGATCATGTACTTGGCGTCCAGTCTGGTTATCTCCTGCGGGATGCCTACTCGCCAATCACTCAAGGATTGATAACCGTCGCATTATAACGTTTTTGAGGACAACTCAGTCTGTAAGTGCCTAACTAACCTAGATTTACAATAAATAAGTCCAATGTTAATTTATTGCTCGAGGCAATAAAGTTTGGCTAGCCAGGTAGGTTCTGTTGTAACTAGTAGCGGTAGTAGTAGTAGTAGCGGCAGATATTAATTTAAAAAATACGGATGCTTGGTTAGAACTGCCCACTAGTCATAGTATAGTAGGTAGGTAGATAATAATGCAACAAATTTTTTCGACATGTATAAGGTGGGTAGATGCCAAGTTTTAAAATGTAAAAAATGGCAGGATTTCTTTAGATTTATAAAACATTTTTTTGTACTTAATTTATTTTACTTCATCTTTGTAAAAATGTTAAGAACTAACCTTTCTCTGAATAAGTCCCAAATAACAGCCGTCACGATCCAAAATGTAATTTATATCCAAACCATTGCCGAGGCTCGGTAACGTTTGGATTTCAAACAAATCACACTCTGGTACCTGTAGAATATTCGCTACTCATTATTTTGTACTAAGACTCCTGCGGTTTCATCCGCGTTTCTCTTCCTCGAGGGAGTTTCGGGATAAAATGTGGCCTATGTGTCATTCTGATATGTCTATACTAATATCATAAAGAGGTAAAGTTTGTAAGTTTGTAAATATAGTTCTGTCGGGACTAATCTTCGGAACTACTGATCAGATTTTAAAAATTCTTTCACCAGTAGAATGCTACGTTATCGGTAAGTGTTATAGGCTATATTTTATATTTGTATTGTATATATTACACGAGTTATCACAGTTTTTGTCGCGCGAGTCGGACCGTGAAATTTATTAAATTTTGCTTTATGCGGGTACGCTGCCTTAGATATTTATTTTATGCACCTTAAAAAGTTCTACAAAAAAGTCCGCGATAGCATATGTCTAAAAGATTTATATTTTGGCAGATATATAACTTTTTGTGTTTTAAAAAAACATTTAATTCATATGCTTACGTTTACGTCATTATTTATAGAACTAAAGTTAAATCCTTATCCTTACCATATGTTATTTTAGTTATATAGTTTCGGAGATATTACAATATTAATTTATTACAAAAAAACATGACAATGCCGCTGTATCGTCCAAATTAAGTTGACCTCCTCCGTGTTATGTTATACGTACTGAATAGGGGTCGACATTTTCGTACCGATATTTTTTTGAGAATTCGATGTTTGATCTTTTCTTTCAATTTATTTGGCATGGCAGACGATGTTTATATAATAAACGGGCTTATCTCTAGATCTGCATGTCGGATTGAAAATTATTTTGTTTATTATGAAAGCTAGACTCTAAAGTGAAATAACACTAAAGTGAAATAGACTATTAAAAGCTATACATGTCAGCTTGCCATAAATATATATTGTTAATGTTAATGTACTGTAATATCGTACAATGTTTTACAAAAATGTAGATCTTTAGTACACGGGACGGGACGGAGGATATTGCTTCACGGGAAATGGGAATCTATAAAAAAATTAAATTGAGAGGGGTAGCGGTAAAAGAGCACACTATGTGAAAGTCTGTCTTTAAAATTAAAGGGGTACCTAAGAGGTTTTCACGTGGACGAAGTCGCGACGACTGCTAGTCTAATATAATAGAGAGGTACCTTGTATGCTTGATAGAAACACCTACCTTGTCCTACAATACACTGCCTAGTAAGCTATATTATTGTGAAGTTTCATTAAAATCCATTAAGCAGTTTTTGCTTGAAAGAGTAAGAAACATCCGTCCATCCATATCTACTACTTACTATTAGTAAGTCGATATATGTGTAGTTTATAGTATTTTGTCTGTGTATTTTTCATTACAGTACTATTAAATATTAGATGTAACTTACATATACATCGGGACTATCTTTATCGGGATCTCTGGGTATTGGATCGTTCTCAACCAGTGCCGGTATGGGCCTCGCTTTACTGGTCCAATGTGCAGCTCGTATAGAAACGTCGGCGCTCTCAGCTCTCTTCTTAAGAACTGTTGGTTCATCTGGATTAGGTCTTGCGGTGATGGGCGGAGAAGAGCGCGGGCGCTTTTGTGTTTGGTCCTGCACTTTGCCATCGACTTGGTCTTCCTTTTCGATCTCAGTTTGCTCTATCGACGTACAGGAATCTGTTCTAACTGCTTCCTGTGGTTGCTGCTGTTCTGCTACTTCTCTGTGCTTTGGCGTCTGTAAATAGTTATTGGTATTATCCCGTGTTTTGTAGAATACGTTGTCTATTATAAGACCGTCGCATGATTTTTTTTATATTATAAGCGAGCGTTTGACTGCAATCGCGCCTGATGGTAAGTGGAGATGCAGCCTTCGGTGGAACGCGCTTGCCGAGAAGATACCTATTCACTGTCATTTTGAAGACACCCAAATCGTAGGTAGTAGAGGAAACGGAGCTATCGCATCATCATATGCTGGACGTAGGCAAAAGGTAAAAAAGAAGCCCCATAGTAATATGGTATAAAATTTTCGAACTCTCTTGTTAAGCGTAAAATTCCTAATAAAATTTTTGGTCTACTTACAGAGTGGTCTCTATTCTTCTTCTTCAGCAGCGCGTGCCGCTCTCGCGCCAGTCGGTTGGCCTCCGCCACCGCGCGCGTCACCTGCGCCTCGTTCTCCGCTTCCAGCGCAGAGTGGGTCTCGTATAAAATTAACTGGATCTGAAACATTCGATACTTAATGAATTATAGAGTACGAGTAGACCAATGGTTCCCAAACTTGATTGGGCCCACTCACCTAACAAAAGCCGCCTAATGTGAGACTCGCATCTTGGCTATAATAAAATTTTTTAACAAAAAATAGAACCGACTCAAAGCGCACTAAAAAGTAAAAAATAACTTTGTCATTTAGTTGCTTTAATTTACTTAAGCATATCTATGAAGTCGGTGCCAGCAATTTTAAGGAACATTTATTTTACGTAGTAAAGAAGTTTGTGGGTTCTAGGTTACGTCCTTGAAAGTAGAAACCTTGGCTGGCACCGACTCCTAGATATGCTTAAGTAAATTAAAGCAACTAAATGACACAGTTATTTTTTACTTTTTAGTGCGCTTTGAGTCGGTTCTATTTTTTGTTAAAAAATTTTATTTCTTACTTTTTAGTGATTTATCGCCACGTAACATACTCGTGCTATACTGTCATAGTATATTATACGGCACTAGTAGCCAAAAAGCTACTGATACCGAGACAAAAACCGAAATCGCTGTAAGCGTGCCTCCAAAATTTGAAGAGTTCCTTCAATTTCCCCAGGATATCGTCATCAGATCCTAACATGCGGACAATGGGACCACCTTGGATGTATGCCCTTTCTAATAAAAAAAGAATTATCAAAATCGGACAACACTGTAAAAAGTTATGCGTGGTCATACATATAAAAAAAAAAAAAATATACGTGTCGAATTGAGAACCTCCTCCGTTTTTTTTCGTCGGTTAAAAATGGGGCATAAAATGTAGCGCTGAAATTAGTCTATGTTGTCGGAGGTAAGAAATTGTTTGCCAACGCGAAAACGAGACAAGTACTGGGGGGCAAGTGTGAGTTTTTCACCGAGCGACTGCGTAAAAACGTACTCACTTGTAATGTCAAATTATATAGAAAAAAAAGCGTTTACTCTCACTATAACTAGATGGCGCTACTCCAATTCCATATAAAATTTGTGTTTACTGTTCTCGATATCGACGCGGTAAAATCTTACACTAGGCACACTGAATCCTAGTTACTTTTAGTATGAGTGAACTTGATAAATTCAATTATTTTCGGTATTTAGTTTTAGTTCTCAGCAACTGAGAACGGCATTTCATTTCTTGCTGCGATTTGCGATCGTCGACATTTTTCAGTAACGTCACTTTTAACACTATGTGTCTTCGGATTACTACTTATTGGGTATGAGTCTCAGTACCTATTTCATAGCACGTATGAAATATTGAGCTTTGCTTTCGTCCAAAAAATTCTTACTAATCAGCCGGGAGATATAGGTTTTTGGTGTTCGGAAAATTTCCACGTCAGCAAAATATCAATTAATTCCTATTCGTTTATATTAAAATTGTCAATTTCTTATTTAGTAGATAATAATGCTGAATTGATTAATTATGATCGACTTTTAGATACGTTATTATAGTAGGTAGGGTACCTGAGGCTTGGACATCAGCGTTTTCAATGTCTTCCTTTGTTCTTCCAGGATAGACTGAACGCGCGCCTTCCCATTCGAGTCTATTTCAGATTCTGTAAGTACCTGAAAGTATTTTCAATATATTATTACAAAATAACAATGGCCAATGATTACATTAATCCAAAAATTATGATTTCTTCAGCATGCGGTTTCTATAGGAAGATGGTTGCCGATTTCGAAAATTCCCGATCATTTCCGGTGCAAATTTTCAAACCGAATAAAGAAAAACCAAGTAAAGCAAGTGTAAGGGGGATGATAGTTCCAGTCGGCCTCCCCAAATGTCAACCTCACCTGCTCGCGGTGCACCCTGCAGATGGACCAACGAGGCTCTGGCGACCGATGAATGGCGGTATAACCATTCCAAATAGGCTGGACTACAAAATGAGGCCAGTGTCAGGCAGCAGTGACACTGGTTCGAATAGTCCAGCTCTGCGGTGACCAACCCGCCTGCCCAGCGTGGTCACTATAGGGCATTTCTTTTATGGGAGACGGTCCAAGAAAACAGCCCCTAGTCCCCGGCAGCCCCGCTATTCCTGGCTCTGGCAGCGGTCATGGTAACGGCGGGGCAAGGGGTGTCAAGAATCTCCGGAAGAGATTCCGCTGCCAACCCCGACGACTGGACCTGGCAACATTCAACGCACGCACTTTGAGGACTGACGAAAAGGTGATCGAACTGGAAGAAGTATTAAGTAAGTTGCGCTGGAGCATTATAGGATTGTCTGAAGTCCGAAGAGAGGGCGAGGACTCGATAATCCTGAATTCCGGCAATTTACTATACTACCGGGAGGGCGAACATCTGTCCCAAGGTGGTGTTGGGTTTATCGTTCACAAGTCCCTCGTTAACAATGTTGTACGAGTCGAGAGTGTGTCGAGCAGGGTAGCGTTCCTTGTCCTCCGAATTACCAAACGGTATTCGTTGAAGGTTATACAGGTTTACGCACCGACCTCGGCACAACCCGACGAGGAGGTAGAGGTATTGTATGAGGATATTTCAAGAGCCCTGCATGCTTCGAACTCCTACTACAATGTTGTTATGGGGGATTTCAATGCAAAGCTGGGCGAGAGGAGTGGTTCAGAGTTGAGAGTGGGGCAATTTGGCTATGGGCAACGGAACCACAGGGGCCAAATGTTGGCTGACTTCATGGAGAAGGAGGGCCTCTTTATGATGAACTCCTTCTTCAAGAAGCCACCACATAGGAAATGGACCTGGTTGAGCCCCGATGGTTCCACGAGAAATGAGATTGACTTCATCTTGTCGACCAGACGGCATATATTCAACGATGTCTCTGTGATCAATAGGGTCAAAACCGGCAGTGATCACCGACTGGTAAGAGGCAGGTTGAATATCAATGTACAGCTTGAAAGGTACCGACTGGTGAAGTCAACGCTCCGACCTACTCGTGCCCACATCCAAAACCCCGAAAGCTTTCAACTGGAACTCCAGAACCGTTTCGATTGCCTAGCACATTGTGTTGATGTGGACGATCTGAACAACAGGCTAGTGGAAACTGTCCATTCGGTTGGGTCTAAGTTTTATAAGACCCACCGCCCAAAAACCAACAAGAAATTCTCTGACCAAACACTCAAGCTCATGGAGGAAAGACAAGGAATGCGATTACAGTCTTCAGGGGACGCTCTGAACTACCGACGTATCAATAGACAGATCTCTAAGTCGCAGAAATGTGACTTACGCCGCTACAAGACCGAGCGTATCATAGATACAATAAAACACAACCGTGGCTCGAAAGTGTTCGCGAAAGATCTGTCTATTGGACGCAGTCAGTTGACGCGTCTGAAGACCGATGACGGTAATCTCATTTCTTCCAAGCCCGAGATCTTGGGCGAGGTCGAGAAGTTCTATGGACAGTTATACACGTCAACTCAAAAGCCTGTTGACAATTTGGCTGAAGACCCCAGAGCCAAATTGACCCGACACTATACCGAAGATATCCCGGACGTCAGCCTAGACGAGATTAGTATGGCTCTCGAACACCTAAAGAACAACAAGGCGCCAGGTGATGACGGAATCACAGCAGAACTCCTGAAAGCGGGTGGTAAACCGATACTTGAAGTCCTTCAGCGATTGTTCAATTCCGTCATTCACGAGGGCAAGACGCCTCAGGCGTGGCACAGGAGCGTGGTTGTTCTGTTCTTCAAAAAGGGTGACAATACCTTGCTGAAGAATTACAGACCAATCTCGCTGCTGAGTCATGTCTACAAGTTGTTCTCCAGAGTCATCACGAATCGTCTCGCTCGTAGGTTTGATGACTTCCAGCCTCCCGAACAAGCCGGTTTCCGACAAGGCTTTAGTACCATAGACCACATCCATACGCTGCGGCAGGTTATACAAAAGACCGAAGAGTATAACCGGCCACTTTGCTTGGCGTTTGTGGACTATGAGAAAGCCTTTGATTCGGTGGAAACCTGGGCTGTGTTAAGGTCATTGCAGAGGTGCCGAATCGACTACCGGTACATCCAAGCGTTGCAGTGCCTGTACGAAAACGCCACCATGTCAGTCCGTATACAGGATGAGACTACGAGGCCAATCCAATTGCAGCGAGGAGTGCGACAGGGAGATGTTATCTCCCCGAAGCTATTTACCGCCGCATTGGAAGACGTCTTTAAGCTCTTGGACTGGAACGGACTTGGCATCAACATCAATGGCGAGTACCTCACTCAACTGCGGTTTGCCGACGATGTAGTGATAATGGCAGAATCTCTAGATGACCTTAATAATATGCTCAATGACCTCAGCAGAGTTTCTCAACAGGTGGGCCTTAAAATGAACATGAGCAAGACAAAGATCATGTGTAATGCTCATGTTTCGCTCCACCCAGTTATTGTTGAAAATTCTGCACTCGAAATTGTAGACGAGTATATATACCTAGGGCATATGGTCCAGTTAGGTAGGTCCAATTTCGAGAAAGAGGTGAACCGCCGAATACAACTCGGTTGGGCAGCGTTCGGGAAACTGCGTGACATCTTTTCGTCCAAAATTCCTCAGTGCCTGAAGACGAAGGTCTTCGAACAGTGCGTGTTGCCAGTGATGACATACGGATCCGAGACTTGGTCGCTAACTGCGGGCTTCATAAGAAGGCTCAGAGTCACTCAGCGGGCGATGGAAAGAGCAATGCTCGGAGTATCTCTGCGTGATCGAATCAGAAATGAGGAGATCCGCAGAAGAACCAAAGTAACCGACATAGCTCAGCGAGTCGCAGAACTGAAGTGGCAATGGGCGGGGCACGTGGTTCGAACAGCTGATGGACGTTGGGGGCCGAAGGTGCTAGAATGGCGACCCCGCACCGGAAAGCGCAGTGTTGGTCGACCCCCCACCAGGTGGACTGATGACATCAAACGGGTCGCAGGGAGCCGCTGGGCACATGCGGCTCAGGATCGTTGTGTTTGGAAGTCCCTAAAAAAGGCCTATGTCCAGCAGTGGACGTCCATTGGCTGATAATGATGATGATGATGAAGTAAAGCATAACATTGGGTTCAATATCGGGCGTAGCAGAAATGCAGGAGAGTGAACCGACCTGAGCTTATTTAAACAACAATAGTTACCTCTAACATGGCTAGATCGCCTCCTCTACCGCACACCAAGTCGATAGGATCAGTGACAGCGGAGTATGAGTTGGGCGGCGTGGCCAGCGCAGCCACCACTCCGTCCAACGCGCTGGCCACTAGCGGCGTGTCAACGTATACTGGGTCACTCAGCACACACACTAAAGCATTCGATTGGGGCAGTTCTGATGCTTCTATACCCAACTCTCGTAATGCACATACGTAGCTCTCCGCCCTATAATTAAAAAAAAGAAAAGTTATTAGCATTGTGGGTAAAGAATGGATAAATATTTTCTTTGTCAACTTTTTAAACGACTTCAAAAAAAAAGGCGTTTCTCAATTCGACCGTATATATATATATATTTTTTTTTTATTTTATGTGTGTTCGCGCATAACTTCGTCGTTTATGAACCGATTTTGATAATTCTTTTTTTGTTGAAAAGTAGATAGTCCGGTGGTGGTACCATGACAAGGAAACCAGGATCTGATGATGGGATCCTGGAGAAAACGAGGGAAACTTTCAAAAATTGTAGGGACAACAAGTACGTTTGTTAATTTTTCCGGTAAATATTTATGTTTTGGCCGGTCCCCTTCAGCGCACAAGGGTCTAGGGGCCCATAAGCTAGAACCTACGCGAAGGAAACTCACCAGCCGATCTGCGGTACGCGTCTGACTGGTTGACCTTCAAAAGGGCCTTCGAGAAGGGCTAAAAGAACTTACCGTGGCAGCTATCTCGGCAGCACTTGCAGGTTGTGTTAGGGTGTGTGTGTCGTGAGTGTTGTGTTGGTCTGTCTGGCCGAGTTACACTAGTTCACTGCACACGTCAATCAACCTATTTACAAAATTCCGGGTATCAACTAGCAAAAAACCACCCCGCGCGAATTCGGATTACAACGATACGCTCGCGCGATTCCGGGTGATGACAATACAATCGGTTACAAATCACACAATCAATTATAAATCAAGTACACAATACACTCCGCGCGACTTCGGGTGACAATTAGCAAACGACACGCCCCTTGCGAATCAGGTTGACAACTAATTACCGCGGGGAGCTGGACCGGCGAGTCCAACAGTCCCTATGTGCGCGCGCGCCTCGCTTTCTTGCGCCGAGAACTGTCAAATCGCCCGCCCGGCGCGAACAATCCCCCGCCCGCGAATCTAAGGCTTTAGGTTCGCTAATCAATCGGTAAACGCGCTAAGGTTGAAACCGAACGCTGCAAAACCGAATCTCCTACCATTATCTCCGCCAATCTCGGCACTCCGTCCGACCCGTACATCAATTTGATAATGCGTGCGCGACGCCAATACAAAGGCAACAAATTTGAGTCTTTGACTAACACCAAGTCACCGACCTTCGGAGGATCTGACTTATCAGTCCACTTAACGCGCTGCTGCAAAAGGTGCAGATACTCTAGAGACCAACGTTTCCAAAAACTCTGAGTCATCTGCTGCAACAATTCAAAACGAGTCAATCGTGAAACTTTCACGTCCCTGAAGGGGTACTCGGGCAGCGCGCGAAGTGGCTGACCAATCAAGAAATGCCCGGGTGTTAATACTTCCAAATCATTTGGATCAGACGAGAGCGGACAGAGGGGGCGAGAATTGAGTACGGCCTCAATTCTACAAAACACGGTAGCCAACTCTTCAAAAGTCAAAATAGTTTCACCGATTACACGGCGGAGATGCGTCTTGGCGATCTTCACCACAGCTTCAAATATCCCTCCCCAGTGAGGGCAAGCCGGAGGATCAAATTTCCAAGTTATCCCCATCTTGGACGCTGCGGTGTCAATCAAAGTTTTATTATTAGCCAAAAAATCTATAACTTCCTTCAAATAACGATCGGTTCCGCGATAATTCGTGCCGCAATCGCTTCGTATCAAGGCAGGCAGTCCCCGACGCGCAACAAATCTTGTCAGAGTAGCTACAAAGGCCTCAGTGCTGAGGGCACTCACGAGTTCGAGGTGGACGGCTTTCGTGGAGAGGCAAACAAATACGCACAAATAGGCCTTGACTGACCGGGCGTTTCGGAGGTGGGAGCTTTTCACCAGGAAGGCCCCAGCAAAATCCGTGCCTACTCCGTGGAACACACGTGAGGGCGTGACCCGATCAACAGGAAGATCTCCCATGATTGGTTGGAGGGTCGTGGCCTTCAACCGATAGCAAGGGATACAGCGAAATATGACGCTTCGAATAATGCGTCTCGCCGACAAAATCCAAAATTCACGCTGTAGAATGGCTGAAAGAGCATTACAACCAGCGTGCTCATTGCAGATATGATAGTGGCTCACCAGCAATTTTACAAAAGTACCTCCATTAGGAAGTAACAATGGGTGGCGCGCCCCGTAAGACAGCTCGGCGTTCCTCAGACGCCCACCAACCCTCAATAGACCATCAGGATCCACAAATGGGTTCAAGCGAGCAAGCGCACCCTTCAAAGTTGATCCGGATTTCAGGGTCTTTATTTCGGATGAAAATTGCTCTGCTTGTATTAAACGCACCCAATGCATTAGAGCATCCTTTCGTTCAGCAGGAGACAAAACTGGGTTCCGTAACTTATACTGAGGTTTCTTTCCATTATGACGAAATCGACGGATCCAACCAGTAACTCCAATCAATTTATCTAATGAGCTATATCGCTCTAGCAAAAAATTATAATTTGTAGGAGGAGGTTCCGTCACCACTCCAACTCGCAAACCCGGCAATGGTTCGGGATGAGAAAATCTGTTTTGCGGCCAAGAAGACTCAATTTGCGTCAGCCAGTCCGGACCCCACCAAAGAGAGTGGTTGACAAGCAAAGATCCATCGCAGCCACGCGAAGCGCAGTCTGCAGGATTCATCTCTCCAGGAACATGTCTCCAATTCACGGTCGTTTCCAAATTTTGAATCTGCGAGATGCGATTCGCAACAAAAACTTCCAGATTGTGAGGGGAGGCCCGAAGCCAACAGAGCACGATCTCACTATCTGTCCAAGCAAAAACTTGAGTCAATTCCACCACAGAGGATATTGACGATTTTACATGATGCAGCAATCTGGCTAGTAGGATGGCTCCTGACAATTCCAACTTCGGTATGGTTAACCTTGATCTAATAGGGGCCACCTTGCTTTTTGCCAAAACCAAATGTACCGCTACATCCCCGCGCTCACTGACGGTGCGCAGGTATACGCACGCTGCATATCCCTTTTCGCTCGCATCACAAAACCCGTGTAAGCTGGTCTTGCATTTTCCTGGCGGCAAGAATCGTCTAGGTATTGAGACCCGGTTAACTTCAGGGAGTGAGGACACAATCGAAGTCCATTCAAGATCTAAACCCCCCTGGAGTGGCTCATCCCAACCTACCTCAGCCATCCACAGCTTCTGAAGGAAGCATTTAGCCAGAAATATTACTGGTGTCACCCAACCATTCGGATCAAAGGTGCGGGCAATAGTGGATAGGACGGAACGCTTAGTCCAATGTTTTGGAGGGGGATCCAGCTTGACCCTGTACGTGAAGACATCCTGAACTGGCCTGTATTGTATTCCAAGCACGGACAGCAGGTTCGTATCATCAGGGTTCTCAAATATGTGGGGATCTTGCTGGTCCTCGCCAGGGAGATCCTTCAAGATGTCTGGCGAATTAGACAGCCATTTGCGCAATTCATAACCGCCGGCATCCAAAATAGCAATCAATTCATCACGCAACACAAGTGCTTCTTCAAGGGTTGAGGCTCCGGTGCAAATGTCATCCATATACACTGATGACTCCAAGACGGATGCTGCGCGAGGATATTTAAGTCTTTCGCGGTTCGCCAATTCCAACAAAGTCCTTATAGCGATGTAAGGACTCGATCTCAAACCGTAGGTCGTAGTGTTCAACTCATAAACCCGCATCTCATCGTCCGCATTCTCACGCCACAAAATCAGCTGATAATTTCTGTCATCGCGATGCACAATCGATTGCCTAAACATCATTTTGATGTCGGCCACAAAAACTACCTGATGACGACGAAAATGCGTGAGTATGTCCGAGATGTCCTTGAGGAGTTTCGGGCCTGAGTGCAAGCACTGGTTCAAAGATACACCGTTCGATGTGGGTGCGGACCCGTCAAATACCACCCTGATTTTGCTGTCAGGGGTTTTCAAAACGGCGTGGTGCGGTAGAAAGTAGTGTTCTTGCCTGCGCCAATCGAAGTTCGATATCGACATGTGACCCAGTTCTTCATATTCACGCATGAACTCAATGTATTTCTGCCGGAACGCGGCGTCCCTCCGCATACGACGTTCCATGGACAACAGTCTCTTCTCCGCCAAGGCTCTTGACTGTCCAAGTGGGGGTCGAGAGGGCAAAAATGGTAGTCGAGTAACAAATCGGCCATCCACACGGCGACCAGTGTTATTCTGGTAAAACAACTCACAATCCTGGTCGGATGGGTTCACTCGAGACGCCTGCGGGGGCTCCTCAATTTCCCAAAACCGCTTAACAAGATCAATAAGTGCGGTTCCTGTTGCTAGGCATGGCTCATCCAATGGTGAGGATGTCATAGGTAGGACTGGTCCAAAGAAACTGTATCCAAATATTGTAGGTATTGCGACTAATCCTTTGGTCTGCAAGGGCCTAAGACCACCTGTTACAATGCAGCCTAACACGTCGGCCCCCAGCAACAAATGAACAGGGCCAGGAACAAACCAGTCAGGGTCTGCAGGTGTTAAGCCAGATGTCAGATGGACCGCAACGTCCCAAATCCTCTCCTGAGGAAGGTCACCTAAAATATTATCAAGGACTGAAGCCTTGACCAAAACTCGGAGGTCACCCTCAATAGGTGCAAACATCAACTCCGCTTCTCCTCTAGGTGTAGGTGGAACTGATTCTCCAATACCTCTCATCAGACCCCCATATGGTGTCCGAGGTAGGTTCAAACTTGCTACCAGAGAAGACGATGCAATACAGCGTTGGGAACCCGAATCCAATAGCGCCCGAACAAACAAAAACTCTCCCTTCGGGTTCAACACCTTGACTAATACAGTTGGCAACAATACGAGCTGGCAAACAGCTCGTTCCCAGTTCAAGGTATTAGTCGGTGTGGTGGTAGTGGGAGAGAGGGCGGCAACTACCTAGCGCCTGCTACCTCGCCTCGCCCTCCCAATGGTTCGGGGAGCAGGTTCCAGAGTCGGTCTATCAGGGCCCCAACCCTGGTCCCAGACGGGGCGGTCATCAGCGGTCGGCGTCCTCACCATCATGCTGATGTTCGGCGTACGGTATCCGTGGCGGCCCGGCCTTGGAGGGCGGCGCTCCAAGCGCGGCCACTCCGCAAGAGGCGGTGACAATTGCGGCTGTCCTTGAGCACGCGCCTCAGTCTCTAGTCCTCCATTATCCAGTGGGTAGACGACTTCCTGCAAGGGCGGCGACACCTCTCGTCGTGTCGCTCCAAAACTCCTATCAAAATTCCGAGGAGGGGTAGAAACCCCCCCCGCCCGAAGGGGCGGTGACTCCACCCCGCGTCTAGAGGTAGACTGATGGTGGTCATCCCGGGGTGTCGAGGTCGGTCCGCTCCGGTTGGCACACAATAGTGCTAGGTGGTCTCCCTGGCAGTGGGGGCAAGGTCTCCTTTTGGGACAGTCCCGCTGCAAGTGCTGGCCCAGGCAAGAATAGCACCAGCGGCGCACATTCGCGATAGAGCGCCGTGCCCGGATCGAAAGAGCTCCAAATTCAGGGCAGTTCACCACCTGGTGGGTTGTCTGTTTGCAATAGCTGCAACGGACCTCGCCCGTTGCAGCCACTCGAAGGCGGGTGTTCACCCCCTTGGGTTCAACACGTCCCCCATGGGATGCCTTATGCTTACAAGGCCCGCCTTGGGCCGAACGGCCCGGTGGAGACGTGGGGTTGGGCACCCCGGCGTTCTCAATCAACCTGCACTCCTGCTCCAGGAACTGTATAAGTTCCTGGAAGAGAGGCAGATAAGTAGCCCCGTCGCCCCCGTATCTTTGCTCAAAGCGCAACTTCAAATCGGTGGGCAAGCGGGCCAGTACTAGATGGAGGAGCAAAAAGCTCCACTGGTCGACCGGTAAATCCAGTTTACGCAGGCCATTGCATGCGACCAAGACAGGATTCACCAGGTCCGACCTGAGCCTCTCCATATCCCGCAGAATGGGGAGTGAGATCAACTGTGTAACGTGCGCATCTGCCAATCGGCGCACGTTGCTATATCTCTTCGTCAGTAGGATCCGGGCGATGGGGTAATTACTCGGATCCAAGTCCAGGTGGGAGACGACCTCCAATGCCTCTCCCTCCAATGCGGACAATAAGTATGCCAGCTTCTGAGAGGGGGAGAGGTCCCTCCTGGCATCAACGAGCCCATTGAAAAGGGACTCAAAGCCCATCCATGAGCTCAAGCACCCGGAGAACCGGGGCAACTCTATGGTGGGTAGCCGGCCCAACAGTTCCGGATGGGTCTGGGGCCGCAAGGGCGAGTCCGAAATATGGCTGAACCTCGCCTGGCGAGTAAGCCTCCTGCTCTCCTCAACAATCCCGTCGCAAAACTCTTCTAACTGATTTAAGTCCTTTTGACAAGACTCAAGCGCGTCCTCATCGACCTCGTCCAACAATAAAATCGAACGATAGGCCTCCTCGGCGGCGGCCTGCCTTGATGCTACTTGGCTACATCGCTGGTGCAAGGCCTCGACGCGGTCCTCCCTACCTATTAAGGCGTGGGCGGTCGCAGCCCAACGCAGTTCTAATTTGACCCGGCTGGCCAGTTCTCGCAGGCTGGGCATCTTTAATCAATTTCCAACTAACTTGCCAACAACCAATTAAATAAACTCAATGAAACTTAGGTACCTATCAAGTTATCTAACAAAAAATATCGTCAATTATTTAAGCTAACAAATTCTTCAAATTAATTTACAAAATTACCTACCAATTCAATACCTATCAAAAAATTAGGTAAACTAAACAATTAGGTATTCATCAAAACAAACTAGGTAACTAAATAAAATTAAAATTAAATACAACTATAAAATTAAATGTAAACAATGCAAGCCTTAAATTTAATTCGAATTAAATACCTAATTAACCTAAGTAACAAATTAATTCGAATTATGTGGGTAGCTCAATAAAAGTCAAACAATTACAATTAGAACGTAACTTAAAGATCGTTTCAAAATAATACGAATTAAAGAACATACATCAAATAAATCCTAAATTTAAAGATGCCCAACCACGCGCTTGACAACGGTACCTACTAAGTAACTACCTACAATCCTATTAAGTAACTACCTACAATCCGGTAATATTTGTAAGACGTGGCGAAACCACGCTCTGCTACCAAAAAATTGTTTTGGCCGGTCCCCTTCAGCGCACAAGGGTCTAGGGGCCCATAAGCTAGAACCTACGCGAAGGAAACTCACCAGCCGATCTGCGGTACGCGTCTGACTGGTTGACCTTCAAAAGGGCCTTCGAGAAGGGCTAAAAGAACTTACCGTGGCAGCTATCTCGGCAGCACTTGCAGGTTGTGTTAGGGTGTGTGTGTCGTGAGTGTTGTGTTGGTCTGTCTGGCCGAGTTACACTAGTTCACTGCACACGTCAATCAACCTATTTACAAAATTCCGGGTATCAACTAGCAAAAAACCACCCCGCGCGAATTCGGATTACAACGATACGCTCGCGCGATTCCGGGTGATGACAATACAATCGGTTACAAATCACACAATCAATTATAAATCAAGTACACAATACACTCCGCGCGACTTCGGGTGACAATTAGCAAACGACACGCCCCTTGCGAATCAGGTTGACAACTAATTACCGCGGGGAGCTGGACCGGCGAGTCCAACAGTCCCTATGTGCGCGCGCGCCTCGCTTTCTTGCGCCGAGAACTGTCAAATCGCCCGCCCGGCGCGAACAATTTAAAAGCACTACAATTTGATGAAGGTCTGGAGTCGATGTGATGATGGAGCCGTTCTATATATAAGAGAACTCCGTAACGTTTTACAGTAGCTACCTTGTGTTTGGGCTCGATTAATTTGTCTCAATGAGAACTTTACATTTAGATGGGCTGTGACTGTCATTGAGGGTCTGGTGATGAAGACGAAGTACAGTTAAAGGAGCTCCGTAACGTTTTACAGTAGCTACCTTGTGTTTGGGCTCGATTAATTTGTCTCAATGAGAACTTTATATTTAGATGGGCTATGACTGTCATTAAGGGTCTGGCGATGAAGACGAGGGACAGCTGAGGGAGCTCTTTAACAGTTTACAGTAGCTACCTTGTGTTTGGGCTCGATTAATTTGTCTCAATGAGAACTTTACATTTAGATGGGCTGTGACTGTCATTAAGGGTCTGGTGATGAAGACGAGGGACAGCTGAGGGAGCTCTTTAACGGTTTACAGTAGCTACCTTGTGTTTGGGCTCGATTAATTTGTGTCAATGAGAACTTTATATTTAGATGGGCTGTGACTGTCATTGAGGGTCTGGCGATGAAGAAGAAGGACAGTTGAGGGAGCTATTTAACGGTTTACAGTAGATAGCTACTTTGTGATTGGGCTCGATTAATTTATGTCTCAATAAGAAGTTTGAAAGGTTATAGTTTCCAGTTAGTTTAATGTTTACTATGTCATGATCCAATGATGAGATCTACGAAAACTCGAGGAAACTCTTCAAACTTTATATTCACTTTTGCAGGGACGTCGGAATGTTATAAGTAGGTAGTGAATATTGGTACTTATGGTTTAGTTCGAGTAGGTTTATTAGTATGTTCGTTATTGATAAAGCACTAAAAAGTATGAAATAAAAAAATTTTAACAAAAAATAAAAACGCCTTCAAAACGCACTAAAAAGTATGAAGTCGGTGCCACCCGAGCTTTCTACTTTAAAGTCTTTACCTAAACTTGGATGGCACCGACTTCATAGATGTGATTAAGTAAATTAAAGTAAGTAAATGACGTAGTTATTTTTTACTTTTTAGTGCGTTTTGAAGGCGTTTTTATTTTTTGTTAAAATTTTTTTATTACAATTAAGTGAACAGCGCCGGTCACTGTCATCAACATCTGATAGTGATCGTTATTAAATGAAACCTTATCACCTAAGCCCGCCAACCCGCATTGGAGCAGCGTGGTGGGTGTACGCTTCATATCCCCTCTCCTATATGGAGGGAGGTCTGGCCCCGTAGTGGGCCGTTAATAGGCTGATAATGATGATGATGAACAGTCCAAGGATAAAACCTAAGGCCATTGCAAAATTTACCAGAAAATTTTTAAATAAAAATAGAACCGACTCAAAACGCACTAAAAAGTAAAAAATAACTGTGTCATTTAGTTGCTTTAATTTACTTAAGCATATCTATGAAGTCGGTGACAGCCAAGTTTAAGGAACCTTTCTTTTACATAGTAAAGCAGTTTGTGGGTTTTAGGTAACGTCCTTAAAGTAGAAACTTTGGCTGGCACCGACTCCTAGATATGCTTAAGTAAATTAAAGCAACTAAATGACACAGTTATTTTTTACTTTTTAGTGCGTTTTGAGTCGGTTCTATTTTTATTTAAAAAGTTTTATTTCTTACTTTTTAGTGATTTATCGCCACATATCGTACTCGTACTATACTGTCATAGTATATTATACGGCACTAGTAGCCAAAAGCTACCGATACCGAGACAAAAATCGAAATCGCTGTAAATGCCTCCAAAATTTGAAGAGTTCCTTCAATTTCCCCAGGATATCCTCATCAGATCCTAACATAATGACAATGGGACCATCTTGGAAGTATGCCCTTTCTAATAAAAAAAGAATTATCAAAATCGGACAATTCTGTAAAAAGTTATGCGTGGTCATACATTAAAAAAAAAATATAAGTGTCGAATTGAGAACCTCCTCCGTTTTTTTTCGTCGGTTAAAAAATTTTTAACAAATAAAAATTTTTAACAAAAAATAGAACCGACTCAAAACGCACTAAAAAGTAAAAAATAACTGTGTCATTTAGTTGCTTTAATTTACTTAAGCATATCTATAAAGTCGGTGCCAGCCCAGTTTAAGGAACATTTATTTTACGTAGTTAAGCAGTTTGTGGGTTCTAGGTAACGTCCTTAAAGTAGAAACCTTGGCTGGCACCGACTCCTAGATATGCTTAAGTAAATTAAAGCAACTAAATGACACAGTTATTTTTTACTTTTTAGTGCGTTTTGAGTCGGTTCTATTTTTTGTTAAAAATTTTTATTTCTTACTTTTTAGTGATTTATCGCCACGTAGCGTACTCGTACTATACTGTCATAGTATATTATATAGCACCAATAGCCAAAAAGCTACCGATACCGAGTCAAAAACCGAAATCGCTGTAAGCGTGCCTCCAAAATTTGAAGAGTTCCTTCAATTTCCCCAGGATATCATCAGCTGATCCTAACATGAGGACAATGGGACCACCTTGGATGTATGCCCTATCTAATAAAAAAAGAATTATCAAAATCGGACAACACTGTAAAAAGTTATGCGTGGTCATACATATAAAAAAAAAAAAAAAAAAAAAAATACGTGTCGAATTGAGAACCTCCTCCGTTTTTTTTCGTCGGTTAAAAATAGAACCGACTCCAAACGCACTAAAAAGTAAAAAATAACTGTGTAATTTAGTTGCTTTAATTTACTTAAGCATATCTAGGAGTCGGTGCCAGCCAAGGTTTCTACTTTCAAGGACGTTACCTAGAACCCACAAACTGCTTTACTACGTAAAATAAATGTTCCTTAAACTTGCTGGCACCGACTTCATAGAAATGCTTCAGTAAATTAAAGCAACTAAATTACACAGTTATTTTTTACTTTTTAGTGCGTTTGGAGTCGGTTCTATTTTTTGTTAAAAATTTTTATTTCTTACTTTTTAGCGATTTATCGCCACGTAGCGTACTCGTACTATACTGTCATAGTATATTATATGGCACTAGTAGCCAAAAAGCTACCGATACCGAATCAAAAACCGAAATCGCTGTAAGCGTGCCTCCAAAATTTGAAGAGTTCCTTCAATTTCCCCAGGATATCATCAGCAGATCCTAACATGATGACAATGGGACCACCTTGGATGTATACCCTTTCTAATAAAAAAAGAATTATCAAAATCGGACAACACTGTAAAAAGTTATGCGTGGTCATACATAAAAAAAAAAAAATTATACGTGTCGAATTGAGAACCTCCTCCGTTTTTTTTCGTCGGTAAAAAATGCTGTTATTTTCGGACTCACCTTATATTCCACGCCGCAAATCAGCATTACACTAAAAGTGTAGGGCGTCAGCCTATTCCGTACGAGAGACAATCCGAGAGTAGAGTTTTAGTTAGCTGAAACTCTAATCTGGCAGAGCTTTTTTACTCGCCCAACCTCCCGGTCCGATCCTGCTGCGATCATCTTATTTATGCATTTCTGCGGACTTCTATAAATTCTTGTTGTCTGTCTGTCTGTGCGTCTGTCCGCACTATTTATATGTTCCCCTACAACTTCCAAACGGTTTGGCCGATCCCCGATACAATGACACATTCTTATAGGAAAAAGTCTGAGGAGTGTTCTTACATACTTCTTTTTTTTATACCCGACTGCGTTAAAAAGAGGGAAATGTTTTTATGTGTCTTCGCGGATAACTTCGTCATTTATGAACCGATTTTGATGATTCATTTTTTGTTGGAAAGGGTTGGCCCGCTACAAGAACCTGACTCCCTGACTGGTGGGAAATATCTGCAGCTTAGACCCACTATGCTGCTCCAGTGTTGGTTGGCGGGCTTAAGGTCATAATAGTTTTATGACTATTTTAATCGCCCACTAGAAGAACCTGACTCCCTGACTTGTGGGAAATATCTGGAGCTTAGACCCACTGTGCTGCTCTAGTGTAGGTTGGCGGGCTTAAGGTTATAATAGTTTTACCTATGACTATTTTAATCGCCCAGTAGAAAAACCTGACTCCTTGACTCGTGGAAAAATATCTGGAGCTTAGACCCACCATGCTGTTACAGTGCGGGTAGGCGGACTTAAGATCATAATAGTTTTATGACTATTTTAATCGCCGACTAGAAGAACCTGACTCCCTGACTTGTGGGAAATATCTGGAGCTTAGACCCACCAAGCTGCTCCAGTGTGAGTTGATGGTATTAGGATAGTCATAGTTTTATGACTATATTAACTAGAAGAACCTGAGTATAACATTGGGTTCAAAATCGGGCGTAGCAGAAATCCAGGAGTGTGAACGTGGAAACCGTTCTCCGACCCAAACTTATTTATACTTTATTTGTACACCACATGGCATAAAATAAAAATATACAGAAATAATATTATGAAGGAAGTAGAGGTACAAAAGGCGGCCTTATCGCTTAGTAGCGATTTCTTCCAGGTAACCTTGGGAATCACCATCCACCCACCATCTTAAGAAGTTTGCAGCAAATTCACAGAAGAAAGCTCATACTTGTCCCCAGCACCAAACACGACCAGCTTCCCCAGTTCAGGAGTGGCCGGGGCAGCAGGTGTCTCAGCCTTCAGTATAGCGGCCAGCTCCCGGAGCTGCGCGGCCAGGTACGCGGAGCAGCGCGGTGACGACGCGTGCGTCTGCGCCACCACGCCCATGAGAGCGTTGGCGCGGAGAGCCCGACATAGCGTTGACGCACCCTCGCAGAACTCACGCTCCTGGAAAAACCAATAATTCAGCTATCGTAGATATAAAAATAAAAAATACAAAAGTGCATGGAGTGGAGTGGAAAGTAGCTGGATCAGAAAGGCGGATCGTGTGTGATGACAAGCTTTAAAAAGGATGATAACAATAAAAGTGCATGTGCTTTTCTAATAGTAACATTGGTACATACAATACGTAACTACAAAAAAATATTTTTTTAAATCTTGGAGTTTATTTTAGGTTATGTCTATACCTATTGTAGTAGTACCTACTCATAAATGGCTATACATCAAATTGTTACCTGGAGAACTATTACACCATCCTGCACCAAATCTAATTTCCCAATACTGATATTGTCTGGTGGACGAAGTGTAATGAATCTGAAAGTTTTTATTACGATAAATCATATACAGACAAATTCAGAGAAACCTAAGATCACTGATCACCTATATTGCATTGTAAACTACAACGCAATTTAGATATGATTGCCGATGAAATCACAGGCACATAAAAAGCCTTGGATATAATGCAAAGAGCAGCGCATTGTACAAGGTATTCCTTGTGAGTCCTAAGGAGTGTTGCCCCGAGGCATATAAAACTAACAGATGTATCTAACTGTTAGTTTTATATGCCTCAGAGAGTTGCAATAATCTAATTTTATACTACTGATGATATAGCCACGTACCTTGGACAAACACGATCAAATCTGTATTCCCCTGCGCAAAGCTGACGAGAATGACTGTACGAGTATCCCAATTCGTGGAGTTTTTTCACTAGCAGAGCAATTTTCCTTTAAGAAAAGAAATAGATAGATCAGTACCATTAGATATGTAACCTGTGATATTACTGCAAAGATATTTCAAATTGTCTACTCACTTCGCTTTGAAAGTGTTCACCCATCCAGTCACAGTATCCTTATTGACGCAAGCTGATATTCGCTCTTCTCGTAAGTGGGGCGGTAAGAGATCTGCTAACCTGGATGATATAATAATTGTTAAATTAAAGCCAAACCGCGTAATGAACACCTCACCTATGCGGAACGAGAATAGCGAGGAAGGTGCGGGCATCAGCACTCTGTGTAAGGAAAAATGCGCCTGTCGCTCGCTTGTACCACGGTCTATACCACGGTATATAATATTACCATGCTTGTACCGCACAGCTGACGATATAGTTCCCTATACCTGTCTATATGGATATTTTATTTTTACCGTTCGTGTATTACACCAGAACTCATAAGTGCAGAAAAGTCATCAGAAATTTTTTTTAACAAAAAATAGAACCGACTCAAAACGCACTAAAAAGTAAAAAATAACTGTCATTTAGTTGCTTTAATTTACTTAAGCATATCTATAAAGTCGGTGCCAGCAATTTTAAGGAACATTTATTTTACGTAGTAAAGCAGTTTGTCGGTTCTAGGTAACGTCCTTTAAGTAGAAACGTTGGCTGGCACCGACTGCTAGATATGCTAAATTTTTATTTCTTACTTTTTAGTAATTTATCACCACATAACGTACTCGTAGATATCTACTATACTGTCATAGTATCTATATTATACAGCACTGGTAGCCAAAAGGCTACCGAGATAAAAACCGAAATCGCTGTAAGCGTGCCTCCAAAATACGAAGAGTTCCTTCAATTTCCCCAGGATATCATCATCAGATCCTAACATAATGACAAAGGAACCACCTTGGAAGTATGCCCTTCCTAATAAAAAAAGAATTATCAAAATCCGACCATTCTGTAAAAAGTTATGCGTGGTCATACATAAAAAAAAATATAGGTGTCGAATCGAGAACCTCCTCCGATTTTTTTCGTCGGTTAAAAAGAAATGAGTCTCTTCACACTAGCGTTTTTAGGCATAAGCGTGATGTATGTATGTATAACCTACATCTTTCGGTATAAGTATGAAATTGTATACAGACTTTCATGAGTTTCGGTGATAGACGAGGTTTATAATTACGTGAGAGCCCTATTCTTTATCCGTATCCTGGCGATGGCTGCAGCGAAATGAACTCGCTCGTCCCATATGGCGGCTTCTACATCCCTGAACGGATAGCCAGCCTCCTCCAGCAGACGCGTGGCTCGCTCTATCTCTGCTCGCGGCCTGGACATCCACCGCCGCCTCGCCAACTCCATTAGGAACAACCATGTTGAATGACGATGATCTGAAAGCTGTCAAAGAAGAACCAAATCTATTAAAAAAATAAAAAAATAAATATTGTATGACAATTACACACTTCGCTATATAGCCTCAAAGTAAACGTATCCGTAACTAGCTTGTGATATGGGTACTATGGTAACTAATGGATATTTTTATATATATATTATACATAAATACTTAGAATATATAGATAAACTGGAAAATATCCATGCTCATCACACAAATATTTTCCAGGTGTGGGAATCGAACCCACAGTCAATGCATTGCATTGTTAGATGTACCATGGGCGAACTCAGGCGACATTGTGCAAGCGATGCCCTGATACTAATTTCCCCAAAATCCCGAAGCCTTTAGAGGTTATTTCACTTATGCGTAAAAACTCTCAAGTGTACCTAGTGACAATTTTAGGAGTATAGTAATGTGCTATCTAATATAATAGCAAATCTATCTATCTACTTACCTATCACTCAAATATATTATTAAAGATCATTAGAAATCACGTACCTAATATTGTCACTTGATGCAATCTTGTGCCAATACTGGGACTATAAATAATCCTGTAGCTATTTCAGATCAAGATACAAAAATCGTTGAGTAGAACAATTGCATAAATTAGCCTATATTTCAACCATTTATAGAGCGACATCATTGCAAAAATTGATAGCGTTTCTGAATTCTTTACATAATCGAAAATTCCTCTACAATTTCTAGTTTTACTAAAATACCATGTCGTATGCCTATTATTCATCGACTAACTCATAGGTTGAACGGATGTACAGACACTGTATAGTTCTGGGATGTGCGAGTAATTTTGCTTACCGCATATAAACTTTCAGCATAGTTAAAGTCCTGAAAAGCCTTATATTCTATGAGAAGATGTTGATGACCTTTGTTCAATTAGAGGGAAAACCGCCAGTTAAATGTTTCTGAAGTATTAATTTTGCTTAACCATTTCGGAAGTACATAATTAATATCTGTACAGTTAAAGTGTGTTATCTAAGCGATAAAACTCAAATGTAAATGTCTTTTGACGCGATTTCGCCGTGTTATTATTAATCGAAAGCACTTTATCAGATCGGTAAACGCAAAGCTAGATATTTCCACCAAAATAACCGCTTATACATACAAAGCTCGTTTTCGTGAGCGTCCTCAAAGAAAAATAAATGGATTCGGTCACGAGAGCGCCATAATGTGAGGTAGATGGGGCTATATTTTTTGCTGTTACATCTTGTCGAATGTGCTTTTATCGAAGTTATTGCTCGGTAATGACATTTCTTTAACCTTGGAAGCTTTGCCATGCAACCTTCAATAATATTTCAAGAGCGTTGTAGACCTATATCTTGATGTTTTATTTACTTTAAGGCCTATTAACTAAAATTGTTTCTAATATTTTAACTATTTACAGAATTAAATACACAAAATGCATTTTGAGCAATTTTTTTCTTATGAAACAAATTGCGCTGAAAATCTCTGCCTTTCCAAAAATCAGTTCAAAATATGCGATGTTATGTAGAATAAGAAAACATTGCATGATGTACGTTTGAAAATTTAGCTGCCACTTTGTGAAACCTTTTCAAATAGGTTGTTGCCAGAACTTTCATATCCATACAAAACGTATAACTTAACAAAGTTGGAATGGAGACATGTCGCCTCTGACAGCCACTGTCAGAATAAAAATAAGAACAGAAGAATTGCAGCACTGAAATAATAGACCTATGTGCAGGTTGACTTTATTAAGGGGTCGACCAAAACTGAACATGCAGCGCGAAATCGCCAAAATAAACTGTTGAGAGACTTTCGAATTGAAAAGTTTCTGACTACCAGAAATTTTGGATGCCGCAAAGTTTTTCAAATGCTGGCCAGCCGAATTGTATATCGCAGTTCATCTCTTTCCCTAAGTTGGGCCTACCTAGTTGTCTCATATATCTTATAGGTAGATACAAAGATTCGTCTACAATTTCGAGAGTAGAGTTTTCAGCAATGACTGGGGGATCGGAAAATGATTTCTGTCTTAATCAGGTTCATTTTAAGGTCTGCTTGTTGAGAAGCTCCGTTAACGTCATTAAGCATGGTAACGGTAAGGTATCATGAAGAGTTTTTGCGATTATGGCTACATCATGAGCGAGCCCCAGTTAGGTGATGAAGGTTAGTATGTACTCGTTTCTACTCGCAGTTGATGCTGATGTCAAAAATATTCCACTAAAGGAGCTTAAATTTGGTGACAATGCAGCATATGTTGGTTTTCTAATTAGGTCAAAAGTAGGTCCTTGTAACAAGCGTGTTTTTTGTTTGAAAGATCGCGATAAACCTTTAAAGCATCAGCTGATACGATGCTTTAAATTAAAGAAATACTTGTATTGATAACTGCTTTGCTCAGGTATGTGATGTCGGTAGGTATCGGTACGGACTATTGACTGCCCGCCAATCTATGCAGTTTTGCAAAATTGGCCTAGTTTTTGAACAAAACGCAAACGAGACATTGTGTGTTTTGTGGAAAATTGTTTGTTATCTAAGTCTTGGAATGTTGCTGGAAAATAGGCTTATTTTCAACCTACTTTACTTGAGACTTTATACGTCATCAGCAGCCCAATTGATATCTTATAAAATATCATTAAATCTGCTCATTTAATAGCCCGCTTCAAGGTCATGGTCTGGCATTCCTTTTTAGAGGAAAAAATATGTAAAGCTTAGACTCATCATACTGCTCTAATACGGGTTGGAAGTAGTAATAATATTTAGGGAGACGGCGTTTTACGCTGTATTTCTACCTAGGTATAATGATAAAGTGCAGTGCACGACCAGTGTGGACACGACCTTCAGTATTGAAGAAAACGACGAAGAAGAAGATAATGATAAAGACCGTGATCCACGGCTTACGGTTCCCCGAGGCACAAAAATTTTATCACCAGCTTCTCAACTGCATACTGTGAAAAAAGCTCACTGTTTCAAAGTCTGGCCAAACCTAGAGCCTCATAATTTCATAACCACATAGGTTGCTCACTTTACCAACGAGGAAATTAAAAATAATAATCCAAGCAATTCAAATATTACCTGTGGATAGTCGCCAAAAAAGTCGATGTCTTCTATTCCTTGATCCAATATTGTTTTGTCTGTAAAAGCAAAATAATGTAAAGTTATCATCCAACTTCCATTTTCACACTTTTTAGGGGGGAGAAAATCCTCATCAATATCCTCGTCGGATAGTGCCGGATTCATACCAGCCACTAAAACCCCGCCTGCCTTTACAGCTTTGGAGTACCTGCCTTTTTGGCCTACCACCAGCTAGATTGTCTATATAACCCTACTCTGCTACTTTTTGGCTGCTGCATCAGTGTTAAAAATGGCCCACTCGTATGTCGCAAGGTCTTAGTCATGTGTGTATATTTATTGAAACTGCTTTATTTTGTGACGCATAGTAGTCGGTAAGTAAAGGTATTGAAGTGTTAGAATAGTTTTTAAATTTCAAGTTAAAAGTCCAACTTAAAATAAGCAATTTTGTATTACTCTCTTAAGTCGAGGAAAAAGCATGTAGATCGATAGTTAGTCGATTTGCGACCTTTAAAATACCTGAACATGAAAGCGGTGCAACAAAGTTAATCGCCCGTTACCGCCAAATGAGAACCGTTCAACACACGCAAGTGTTTATCGCAACATAATCGCTTAGGTGTTTGATAAACTTAAATAGCGTTATACCTACCTGAAAGCCCGTAAACTAGTTTCAAAGTTCGCGTGAGACAATATCACCTACAAAGCCGTGATAACTTCACGCGGCAACTTTACTGCCACGACACCCACTTACGAATATTTCCTTCTGCTAGACATATTTTCTGGTTCTTTATAGGGATAAGGGAATGGCTTTTACGATCATCGTGTTATGTGATTTACGACGTAAAAGTCACGAACAATTTCAATAGCGCGATGCTAAAACGAATTTTTTTCACGCTTTATTGCTGTGCTATAAAAAATGATTTATTTATACGCATACCAAGATGTATAAAAAGCTCTTTGTATATACAACTTGATTTTTTATATAAAACTAGATATTGAGTGGAACTTCTTCCGTGTGGAATTCCGTTATTTCAAATATTTTTTCCTACCTGCCTACATTCAAAATTAAACCGCAAAAAAATCCTTATTTGTAGTTTTAACTCGGCAATTGGCTCACACTTTGAGTTTTAAATTAACTTGTTAATTGCAGATGTATTTAAAAGCTTTCGCTGTCCTTACATCGAAATACGTCATAGATGAGCGAATACACGCATCGCATTTCTTGTTCGTCCGCGAAGTTAACGTGCATCGGTGGCTTGCAAAGAAGTCGGGCTGCTTTCAGTACCTACGTAAAAAAAAATTATTATGTAAATAATTATTTTCTATAGCAATTTAGGTCAATGACGAAATACTCGACTGCTCGTCTGACAAGATTATCAATAATCAAGTAGGTATGTAGGTGTACAGTTTTATGTCATCTTTAAGATCTTCAATGATTCACATACTAAACTATACACATATTGTAATAAATCAATATTTACTTAATGTCTTTAAAATTTCAGAAACCAGAAGATACTAAAACGTTAAGCCTTTTCCTATAATATAGCAATCTTATAGTATTAATACTCTGCAATGTACTGTTTTAATATCAGAAGTGGGATTAAAACTGTAACCGATTTTTAATTCTTAAAGTCTGAAACCTGTTCTATATCCCAGGCTGGCCCCGGTGCAGCGCTGACGGGGACGGGAGGGGGCGCGTTTGGGTTTTTGGTGACCACCACGTAATTCCAGGGCGCCCACTCTTCTGGCGGGTCTTCCATTGGCTTTTTCTCATCTTGTTGCACTTCATCCCTGCAACAATTGGTATGCTAATTTACTATTACTTTTATTACTTTATTATTGGTTATCTTTGTTTGTTAAGTTTACTTATTGAATTATGAGAGTTAAAAGATAAGATCCAATAAGAAAAGTCAACCGCCATGCTTCTTTACACTGCTGTTTTCTGGTCTGGTCGCTAGTAAAATTACTGGCACATTGTTATGCCTCAGATTAAAGGATGCTGGGTGGGGCAATGTTCCTTCGTTAGTCAGCCGTACGAGCCAGTGTAGATGTAAACACCTGTGACCTGAAGTGTGCAAATGTGATGGCTAAGTGTCCTGTCAAATGTTGCTTTGTTAATACTGATGGTCTTTCCAACTATCGCTTGCTGGAATATTGAGATATAGAGGAAGAAAAGCAGTCATTGGGTATCCATAAAAACGATGTAACGTCTTGCCGTTACAGATAGTGTTAATATAAAACGAAATGGGTGGCCTCTTATCTGTAGGCAATCTAAGAAACGGAGTGCTTGCCTGCGTGATACAGGGGGATGATTCCATTATTATGTCACATTCACATTGTCTACTGAGAAGATTTAGTTTTGTAGTTTAATTTTAAAAATGATTAAAGTATAATATACTCGTATTTACGTTTGTTTAATTTTAGCAGGTCCATCCAACATTTCAAGCCATTATTTTACCCAAATGTTCCCAAAGAGACAAGAAGGATTACTTTTTAACTTGTGAGCCCTGTAAAGAGGCGTGACGCCATTTCCGATTTTTTTATAATTATATTCTAGTTGTTTTTACTACTTAATTAGATATACGGATTTGTATGTAGTAATATTTTTATAAGTAAGTTTTATAAATTATTCAGGTAAAAAACACTCAGAGTGTATTTATGAAAGTTTTTGAAAATAAATAATGACAGAAACGCCATACTTTTTTTTATTTAATTATATGTTTTTAGTAGGTACTTTGTAGGTTCTATTCAATATATTTTTTATGGTCACCTAGTCGTAAGGTTTCACTAAAACCATTTTAGTAGCTTTTGTATGTCAATGTCGCAAATCCATCGCAATTTTTCGCATTATTCCGTATAATAGAATTCCAAATACTGAGCCAAAAGGTTAAAGGATAGTAGCTAATACGTATACCTACATTTCATTTTACTTACAGCTTTTTGAGGGAGCAATTTAATTTATAAATATAGGGTAAAGAATGAAAAGCGGCCGTAATATATCACTCAAACAACGCATGTGAAGGGTAAATTGCCTTAGCTTTAACCTATCGCTGAAGCACTAGGGTGTCCAATCACACGAACATTTACGGACTCATACTTACTATTAAAGAACAAAAAATCGCAGAATATTAATATCTCTTATTATATGTACTAGCCCTTTTCCCAACGTCCAATTTAAGGCGTAAATTAAGTAAGGTTCTAGAGATTATAAATAGACAGATATCATCTTATAAAACATTATTTTGTATTCCGTTATTCCTCTTTTATGGCTCTGTCTCAATCATTTTATTCAATGCTCAGACTTAAACAATTGTAGTTGATCAAATAAATAGTGAATTTGTCTATTTCTGAATTCTGATGTGCCTATCTATACTAATATTATAAAGCTGAAAAGTTTGTTTGTTTGAAAACGCTAATCTCAGGAACTATTGGTTCGAATTGAAAAAATCTTGTTGTGTTGGATAGTACATTTATTGATGAAGCCTTATAACATCACTTTGCAACCAATAGAAGCGAAGAATCAGTGGAAAATGTGGAAAAACGGGGAGAATTATTCATCTTTGAGGGCTAATAATATTATAAGTTGTAAGGAGTAGCTTAGGCTATTTTTATTTTTGTAATATTTTTTGTTAATTCCATGCGGACGAAGTCGTTAGCGACATTCACTAGTTTGAAATATATTGCAGAAGAGGGTAGGTATCATTGCGTTCTTTTGCTAGAAGTTTTTTAGTCATGTTCGTCGTAACTTTTTTGGAGGTGCTTTTTTAATCAACAAAACTGCAGCTGTCCTGCGTTTACGTAGCCATGGTTGGTCGACCTACATGTGATACTAATCTACTGGCATAAGTTCATGGCCAGCCTGCACTATCGTGGTATTTTAACTACTTTGTTGCTCACATAACGTACTTTCTACAAAGAGGCAAATAATGAACTACTAAAAAAAAATACGAAAGTAGATACACTAATTGCTACTATTAACAAGTAAATTATTTTTATTCTTTTTAATTAAAAAGAACTAAAATTGTTAATTACCGACTAGTAAAAAACGTGTCTAAATAAGTCTATCAATTTATTGTTCCACAGAATTACTGACCTACCATATACCTACGTAGGTAATGGATACCCATACCGATTGGTCCCGGTCTGACTGGTCGGAGGCTTCGGCCGTGGCTAGTACCACCCTACCGACACAGACGCACCGCAAAGCGATTTAGCGTTCCGGAACGATGTCGTGTAAAACAAACTAAAAGGAGTGTGGATTTCGTCCTACTCTTAACAATTTAACCTCTTTTTATCTTAGACGCATCATCACTCAACATCAGGTGTGATTGCAGTTAAGGGCTCCACCATAAGACACTCCCCTTTTGCATCGGAGCTTAAAAGCTTAATCTATACTTGCCCATCACTATCGATATCATCACTCAAAGTCTTCTGCATCTCCACCAGCATGAAGTACTGAGTGAGTCTGTACTCCTTGTCACTCGGCAGCACCAGTCTCTCAGCCTCACTAGTGTCGCCCTCCTGCCTCGCTGCATCGTCTTGTATGAGCAGTTCAGCCAGCAACTTCGGGTACACGCTGAATAAGTTGCCATCACTGTACTCGCTGAGAACGATCCATAGCGCATTCGAGTCATATTTGTCTGACATTTCCTCAACTTTAATATATTATTTGGTTTAATAATAGTTTATAATTAAAACGTGAAAAAACACTTGTGTTTGTCGAGAAAAATGATCACGAAATTTGTCTTGTTTAACTTGGTTTTTATGGTCACCTTCCGAGTTAATTATTAGAGAGATCCATGGTTTTATATTCCGGGATTATTAGATTGAAATAAAAAAACTTCTTGACAAATTAAATTAATTGATTGATTGATGAATTATAATTCTTTTTCAAATTCCCAGGTAATGTTATGTTTATTTTTTATTATATTACATAGGTAAATATTTTCAAATTCTTTACAGGAATTACGGTGCTGACCAAATATAGGTCACTCAATATCAACTGTGGACAACTGTGAGATTGATTTAAAAATACTTATTGAGAATTTAGTTTCCGATTTATATTCCTAGTTATATGTTGTTATGGGCAGAGTTATGCCACTGACTGCCGACCGTTGACTGAAGATTCCGCATGTCGGAACCTCGGTATGTGGAACAACCTGTTGACTTTAGCTGTTCATTTCGTTGAGTGCTTTCTACAAGCGAAGTGAAAGAGTTAGGTACAATTCTTTTCTAAGGTTTTTTCAAAAGAAATTGACAATGTTTTAACAGGAAAATATAGAATCCCACATTATTTTTAAATATCTAAGCATAAAGATTGATCTACTTTCTTAAATTGGGCCTAGGACCAATTCCGAGTGATGAAGTCCATTTCAGCTTGTAATTACCGTTATTCTTTTTTGTAGATATGAAAGGCTATCGTAACCTTTGAATTAATATGTACTACGTAGTAGGTACATAGTAATTCAATGATCGTAATAGCAATTTATAATAATAATATAATTGTTTATTGAGGCAAAAAACCCATTATGTACAAAGTTAGATCACAAATGTATATCTAATATAAAATATAAATAAAATACGAGTAAAAACAGATTTTAGGAACATCTTAACTATATCGTACTAAAACTACTTCCTATTTGGATCTCGATGTACTGAGATCTAATTATTAATACAGCTCAAAACACTGAATGGATTGCGCTGAAATTTGGCTCAAAGAAAGTTATTACGTCATACGCTAGACATTCGCTAAAAATGATTTTAGTCAGTCATCTCTTTAGAGTATGAACCGGTGGTATATTTATAAGTATGGAGAATCGAGATTAAATAGATATTTGAAACTTCACTGAAGTACTTCTGTAAATAAATAAGTAGGAAGGTAGGGACTTACCTATCTAAATAAGTTTTTCGGACTGTTTCTAAATTCAACCCCAAGTGGAAGGAAATTAGTAAAAAGCTGATTCTCGCCGGCTAAATCACGGGCATCCGCTACTTAGTTTAGTAACTAAAAAGTTTTTCTTACTTTGATAGTAAATTCTTTTCTAAATCCTTTATGGTCTTGCAATAAAAACAGAAAATAAACTGTCATTCAGTCATACCAACCAATTTAAATCAATCTCACACCTTGGTTTCATACAAAATACTCAGTAAAATGTAGGCTGTTACTTAACAGACCGATTAAAACATGTATTCCTATTTTAATTTAGACCTCTGTAACTAAGATGCGGGCGAGAAAGTAGTAAAAACACAAAAATGGACCAGCCAATGACAAAGAAGGAGAGCTACGCGGAGCGCAGAAAACTGTTCAAGGACATCTGGGAGGCTTCCATGAAATATGATGATAAAGATGATATCATGACGAAGCCCAAAGTTATAAAGTACGGATGTTTTGAATTTAAATTAAGTATATTCAAATTCTCCGTCAGTCTGCATTTGAGCAGTCTGATAAATCTAACCTCCATATCTCATCTAAGTAGTCCTCTTATTTTAGTTGGGAAGTCTGGCCCTCTAGTAGTTTTTTTTTATCGACAAGTTGGCCCTTGACTGCTATCACACCTAATGTTAAGTGATGATGCAATCTAAGATCAAAGCGGGCTAACTTGTTAGGAGCAGGATGAAATCCACACTCCTATCGGTTTCTACACGTATAGTTGACAAGGTGATAATTAACAAATTAAGCTCTGATCATTGCGGTCAACTTATCACTATTCTAAACAACAAACCCATGAGCAACCAATGGTTAAACTTCAGGCCAATAACTGAAGGTAAATTAGAGAGATTCAAAAGCGTAATTTGTAGCAAAATTCCAAGTCTATCTTTTGTTAATCGTGACCCTAATATTCTTTTTGGTGCACTTTTTGAGACAATAGACAGTGAGTTTTCTAAAATATTCAATTTAAAACGTGTTAATTTAAGCCAAAAATTAAAGTTCAGTGACTGGGCTACTGTAGGTATTTATAAAAGTAGAGATAAATTGTATGAGTTGTATGATGAAAAACAGTATAATCACAGTCAAAAATTTTCGGAATTTGTTAAAAATTATTCAAAAACATTCAAACGCGTATGTATTAATGCAAAATCCATACACATGAAAGAGTTACTAATTAGAGCTGACAATAAGATACAAACCTCGTGGAACATAATAAATAACGCAACTGGCAAAATTAAACCTCGCCATATGAATTATGAATTAATTGTTGATAATAAAAAAATAAACAATAAAAACGAGGTTGTAAATGCTTTTGAAGACTTCTTCCAAAATGTACCTATCTTATTAACAGATTCGCTAAATTCGTCTCCTACGTCAGCCCTGAGGTTACTAAGAGACAATGTGAAAGAGTGCAACATTCTATTTAAATTTAATTATGTAACTGCTTTTGATATTATAAAAACATTTAAACTACTTAAATCAAAGAGGACTGGCGATCTGTGGGGGATGTCAGTAAAAGTAATATCTAATATAATAAATATCATTGCTCCACACTTAGCTGTTATTTTTAATGAATGTGTGGACTCAGGTACTTTTCCAAACCTAATGAAACATGGAAAACTTATTCCACTTTTTAAATCAGGCGACCAAGCAGATCTCAATAATTACAGACCGGTTTCAATATTGCCAACACTAAGTAAGGTCTTTGAAAAAATAGTTTTAAATCAACTGTTTAATCATTTTAACTTAAATAACTTACTTCATCCTGACCAATATGGTTTCACTAAAGGTCGCAATACTACTGATGCAGGTGCAAAACTATTAAAACACATCTTTGATGCCTGGGAAAGGTCTAAGAATGCTATTGGCGTATTCTGTGACTTGTCCAAGGCTTTCGATTGTGTTAACCATAAAACTCTTTTGCTTAAGTTAAGCCACTATGGCATTAAAAATGTTGCACTTAATCTCATTGCCTCTTATCTTAGTGATAGAACTCAAACGGTATGCATTAATGATATAAAGTCACGTGGCTCATCTCCTAAAATGGGCGTTCCACAGGGTTCAATTTTGGGTCCTTTTCTATTTTTAGTGTATATCAATGATTTACCATACCATGTTAGCGACATTTGTGAAATTGTACTGTTTGCTGATGACACATCTTTAATTTTTAAAACTGATAGAAATAAATGTGACTTTGACGATGTAAACCGTGCTGTATCGCATGTGTCGCATTGGTTTACTGCTAATAATTTAGTATTAAATGCAAAGAAAACTAAATGTGTTGAGTTTTCTTTACCGAATGTAAAAAAAATAAATAAGTCTTTAATGATAAATGGTGAAACGCTAAAGATGGAGAGTTCTACAGTCTTTCTAGGAGTGACCTTGGACTGTAAACTTCAGTGGAGCGCTCATATAGAGTCACTGACAGCTAAACTTAGCTCAGCAGCATTTGCAGTGAGAAAAATAAGACAGTTTACCGATGTAGAAACAGCTAGACTGGTTTATTTTGCTTACTTCCACAGTGTGATGTCTTATGGCATCTTGTTGTGGGGAAAGGCTGCTGACATAAATTCTGTCTTTATACTTCAGAAACGAGCAATTCGGTCGATTTATAAACTTAAACCACGCGAGTCCCTTCGAGTCAAATTTAAAGAAATAGGAATTCTTACAGTAGCCTGTCAATACATATTTAATAACCTAGTTTATGTTAAACAAAATATAAATATGTATAAACAGAAAAAGGATTTAAACGACCGTCTTCCTAGAAATGGACATAAGTTAGTCATATCAGCTTATCGCCTCCGAAAAATACAAAAATCTTTCGTAGGATTGGGTGTACTCTTCTACAACAAGATGCCCATTTCAGTTTTAGATCTGCCATTGCATAAGTTTAAACAATGTATTAAAACTCACTTACTGAGTCAGGGTTATTATACTATCGATGAATTTTTAAATGACAAAGATGTTCAAAGGCAATTGGATAGGCTTTCAACTTCACACAGGAAGTAAAATAAATAACTTTATGTAACAACACACTTAATATTGTAAAATTGATATATTATAAAAAGAGCAACTGTTGAGTTTCTTGCCGGCTCTTCTCAACAGGGCCTGCCTTCCGAGCCGGTGGTAGAGTCACTACAAATAGTCCAATTTGACGTTTCAAAAGTGCTTGTAATAAGCCTACTTGAAATAAACGATTTTGAATTTTGAATTTGAATTTGAATACACGACATCGCTAAGTCGCTTGGCGCTACGTCTTTGTCGGTAGGGTGGTAACTAGCCACGGCAAAAGCCTCCCACCAGCCAGATCAAAGCAAATTAAGAAAAATCTCAATCTGCCCCACCGGGATCGAACCCAGGACCTCCGTCTTAGAAATTCACCGCGCATACCACTGCGCTACGGAGGTCGTCAAAAAGGAGGTTGTTACATTAGCATTTTCCAAAACACTCGTTGCATTCTCGAAATCTTGACTTTACCAACTGAAAAATAGTTATTAAATAGAAGAGCAGGCAATATAATCAGCAATTGCTCTTTTGTATTTAATACAATTTTACAATATTTTTTTAAATATCAATTTTGAGAGATCACCTAGGACGGTATAATTTGAAATTTTTATTTTATTCAAAACAAATTAAGCTGTTGGTAAGATTGAAACTTCAGGTTAAATTCGGGGTTTCTGGAAGCGAACTGCAATATCATTTTATATAAGCTGGTAGGTACTAGTGCCCAGGTAAACAACAATGTATATGTAACTACAAACATGGTTCAAATAAGCAATTCAGCAAAATCAATTTCAGGACCCTAAGATTAAGTGAAGTGGACCGGTGTGTAGCGAAGAAGAAGAAAAAACAGAAATTGAAAAACCTACGAACGGTCTGTACAAAGCTGCTCGACTTTTGCGATCGACAAGAAGCGGATGATTTGTACTATGAGCAGGTTGATACTTTCTTAGGTTCATATATTAGTAACTAGGAGATACCCGGTGTCGTACCCATTTCTACTACAGTATTAATAATAACTAATTGGACTACAAAGGAAATAAAGACCCTATGTAAACGATAACCCTATAATTTTAGTATTTGCAGAAGTATTAACGTCTTGATTTAGCTTGAGCCAATAATTCACATAAATCAGGGAGATAAAGAGGTAAATCAAATTACAGCTTCCTGATTTAATCTATTCAATATTATCTTTATAGGTGACGGTAGCAGAACCTCAGAACTCGTCAGCTCCCCCAAATAAAGAGATACAAACAATAATAACGAAGCCAGTGAACACGAAAAAGAAAATAAAAAAAGCTAAAAGCATGTTTGCCCCGACTACCGACGCTCAGTTGCCTAGAGTCACCACAACGCACAGAAACAACCTCCTTCATAAAAGAATATCAAGAAATGCCTCTCCTGTAGCAGTCAAAGGGACTTGCATTTCATATGCGACCACTTTGAAAACCAAGCCAACTAATTTCAGTGTAACTCGTAAAGTAGTTGTTAACAAGAAAAAAGTATGTACGAACATGAGTTAAAATGGTCGAATGACGACGACCGTTACTTATGATTATGAGAACATTTTAAAAATAAAATGCTTCATGTATGGGGTATGAAACAGAAACTAATATCTACCTAATAAAGAATTCACTTATCGCACCGTACCTACTGTAATTAAAAAGATTCTTTTTTACATAAAGTGACTATAATTTTCTTTAAATTACACAATATCGTTAACAATGATCTACCTAATTTAATGTAATTTTTAAATTGGGTTTTGGACGGTGACTTGCATCCTTTAGATAATTTTATTTAGCTTACTCTAGGCTCCGTTAGGATAGGAGTATGTGTTCTGTGACTCTAGGTATCTGGTAAACGTATTATCCATTTTTTTTATTTCGCCTAGATATTTTGGCGTAGTTCTTCTGAGGAACTAATCTTTATTTTTGTAATTCCTTGGAGGTCACTGAATGTCATACCACAGAGTACGTCTTACATCATCTATGTAAATCGATAGTCTGTGCTCGCCTCTATAAGTCTATGTTTTTAATATTTATCTGTGGTACAAAATCAAACAGCTGAATCGGATGCGTTGAACAAAAAATTATCGTGTATTTAATAATTAATATCATTGTAATGTAGTAAAAAGTACATAACTAAAGCTTAGCCAGGAAGATAGCTTTGGTAAGATAATTGTAAAACTTTTAATACACAAAGAAACGAAACATCTATCGCAATGACAGTTTACGTCTTCGCATTACTTTTGTAATTGTTTGACAAACGCCGAAGTTTTGTGCTGTGGTCTGATGATGTGAAGAATCTAAACAGTGGATATTAAAGTTATTCTCATGATTTTTTGTGGAATTACCTTATAGATGTTGTAAAGTGGGCAATTGATAATGTCGGACTACGACCTGCAATTCGAGAAGGACCTGGAAAAAGCTCAGGCTCTGAGTTTAGAAAGTTTGGCATTGGAACAGTTTAAAAGGCAGAAGCAGCTATCTAGTTCAGGTAACTGACGTAATATTGTTTACTCCCGCACGTTTGAGATGCAACAAGGCCTTTTTCGATTAGACTACTGATGGGTTGCGTTTTAACAGCATCTTTGTTTGTTGGTGGACAGTCACAAACTTCGTAACTTTATAACAAAAGGCCGATTTTATTATGATAGCTACACCAATATACTTTTGCTCGTTTAATTTAACTTAGGGTTCTATTTTTACAACATTTTTTATAAGTTTTAAGTACTTATGCTTTTGAAGTATCATATGCTAATTACCCGACTGCGTCAGAAAGAGGGTAATGTTTTTTATATAACTATTCAATTTATGAAATTACCTTTAATTAAGGCATGTTTTAAAAATTGTATTATTAATTATCACTAATTATTCATGTACTTGTAATTACATAGTATAAATGAAGTCACTTTTGTAGCATGTTTGCTGATTTCATTTCAATTACACAGAAGATTTTAATGCAATTTTCAGTAAAAGATAGTGTTTCAAAAGGATGATTTATAGTTAAAAATTAATAGAGAATATTGTGCATGTATACAATGGGGATGACTTCGAGGGCGTTCACCACTGTATAGTAATATTATAAATGCAAAAGTAACTTTCTGTGTCTTACTCAATCACGCCTAAATTACTGAACCAATTCAAATGATAGTTTGTACAGAGGGTCTCATAAGGGATATAGGCTACTTTTTAATGAACTATCACAAATAGAGTTGAGAGATGGAGTCACAGATATCCAATAATAAAAATAAATAAATGAAGTAGTGTTAATCATAATTCACTTTCTGGGGTTATCTTATAATTTTTAACGTAAATCAGTTTTGATGAAGTAGATATTGTCTAAATGTGATCTACATTAAACAAGCAGTGGGTCAGCATTCTTTCAACAGTAGCATAACAATTCTTGTAATATAAACTATACTTAATAAAATAAAGTTGAAGAGTATTTTTATTTGATTGACTAATCTCAGGAACTAGTGATTATAAAAGTTCAAAACCCTATTCAAGGCGTCTTATAAGGTTTAGAAGTTGTCCTAAAAGACAGATAATGTAAGTATGTAGCCTAAACATATATATACTTATAATAAAAATGTAACAGGTCTAATGCTGTACATTGAAGATATTTTCTAAATTTTTATTGTAGGGCACTAAACGAGGGGCGGCTGATAAGTTCGTAGCCTAGAGTACTCAGAGAAAGAAAAGTTTAATTTTTATTTTTCAATATAGTCTTCCTCAAGTGAAATACACTTATCACATCGTGAAAACACTGCCTTTAAACCATTGAAATAATATTCTAAAGATTTCTTTTGAAAATGGATTTCCACGGCTGACTTCATCTCATTGTCATCCAAAAATTTTACCCCCTTAACTCCTTTTTTAATTTTAAAAAAGGAAAAAGTCACTGGGAGCCAGGTCCAGACTATAGGGGAGGTCGGTCAATTTCTGTGAACCCAGTGGCTTTTAAAGCATCCCTCGAAATGCGAGCGGTGTGAACGGGCGCGTTATCTTGCAGAAACAACACACCGCGCGCAAACTTGCCACATCTCTTCTGTACAACTGCTTCAAGTGCCTGACTCAATAAATTGGTGTAGTATTGACCATTCATGGTTGTGCCTTTAGGCAAGGCAATCAATTAATAAAATTCTCTCGCCATCCTAGAAAATAGTCGGTACTTCTTTGGTGGTCTCTCTCCTTTTTTAATCCACTGCATAGACTCTTGTTTGGACTCTGGATCGTACTGACGAATCCAGGTTTCGTCTACTGTTACCTTCTAAAAAATCCTTACAACTCGCCAGTCGTCGTTGTTTGTCGAGTGGTGTGAGCATTCGCGGTATCCAACGAGCACTAATTTTTTTCATCTGTAAATTTTGGTGTAAAATTTCTCCGATTCGCTCTTTACTAATCTGTAACACTTCAGCTATCTGCCACAATTTAATTCTTCTATCGGCTAATACTAATTTTTCAACTTTTTGAACATTTTCTTCGGTCACTACTGTCACAGGGCGGCCCGGGCGAGGGTCATCTTGACAGCTGTCTCTTCCTTCTTTAAAAAGTCGAGCCCATTTTTTTACCGTTGAATATGATGGCCCGGAATCCTGAAGAACCGATGACATTTCTTCAAAAATGTCTTTCGACGAGTTACCTTTTTTTACAAGGAATTTAATCACTGCGCTGTGTTCAAAATTGCGAGAATTTTCAGTTTCGGTCGACGTGTTGTTGCTTTTTCCAGGTTTCAGGTGTTAATGAACCAAATTGAACAAATGGCTGTTATTTATGCTATTAATTAATACCGCAAGTTATGCCATCAGTAAAGAGATGATACCTTCTTGCTAAGTACCTAAGGCCAGGAACTTATCAGCCGCCCCTCATATAATCAATACCTAAAAATTAACTTAAAAATGTAATTTTTTTAATTCTCGTCAAAAATAATCTACAAGAATATATTTCAAGTTAGAACACAGGTTTTAAAAAATAAAAAATAAAACAGTGAGAACTATTCATTCACCCAGATATAGAGTATTGGCATTAGTAAATTGTATCATACATAAGTCTAAAACATGGCTCGTGTAAATCAGCATGTTAAATTGAAAGCATATGAAATCAGTTGTTGAAATATATCCAATTGGGCCCATTCAATTGATAGCAAGGTTATCAGCCCCAGAGGAAGTGGAGTTCACTACCCTGTGTGGGAATTTAATTCACAAGAACACTGAACATATTTATTATTATTTATGAAGAAAATACTTTATTTGGCGGTGGTATATATATTTTTTATGTTAAAATTAATATTCATTTATTTACTACTACTGGACTCTTTGTTTAAAAGGAATTAAAATCAAATATAAATAATTTCTAAAATAAAAGTTGCCTAAGTTACTCTTTACTACAGTATCTACCTTCGAGACAAAGTCCCGTCAAAATCGGTCTAGTTATTGAGATTAGTTATCTAATAGAGATAAGGCAGATTTTATCAATATAAAAATTTTAATACTTAATTTTTTAATGTAAGCTAGGTTTTTTTTTTATTGACTACAAGTTGGCCCTTGACTGCTATCACACCTGATGTTAAGTGATGATGCAGTCTAAGATGGAAGCGGGCCAACTTGTTAGGAAATTAAGAAAAATCTCAATCTGCCCCGCCGGGAATCGAACCCGGACCTCCGTTATAAGGCATATATGATCCATTGGCACATTACTTAAGACGCGGAGGGTTATGCTGTGTTTTAGTGGGTATTCTGGTCGCTTATCAGCTAGCGAGTCCCACATATAGTTGTGTAAATGCATTTTCTAGTAGGAAAAAATGGTAATATAACAGAAAAACACATGTAAGGCAAATTACACAATAGTTTATTAGTTGGATGGAACTAATTATACACAATAGGATAAGTAATTACAGTCGTTAAATAAACTCTTATAGTTTAAGGTCACTGGTCACATTTCTTTCATGAAATTTATTTCTTCATGAAGATTAAATTGTAAAGTTTATTTCAATTATTATATTTCAAGTACTATGGAATGAGTAAACAGGTGCTTAAGAGCTGTTATGAAATCACAGCTATATTATAGGTATATATTAGAACATAGGCTTGTTGATATGAAACAGAGATTGTTAGTATTATTTGTAAAAACCTTTAAACAAAAAACAATACAATCATTGACTACAATCACAGCATGATGATGTAATGTAAGACGGAAGTGACCTAACTTATTAGGAGTAAGATAAATGTACCCCTTTCAGTGGACCACTAAACTGCTTGGTGGTACATCTTTGCCTGCAGGGTGGTAACTAGCCTCAGGTGAAGCTTCCCACCAACCAGATATGAATCTATTTAGAAAATCTCCATCGGCTCAGCGAGAATCAACCCCAGGACCTGTATTTAATCCACTGAACAATAAAACTGCATCACTGGGGCTGTCTAAAATTCAACCACCTTCTTTCTGAAGCCTTTTGAAGAATGTTCAAGGCTACATATTGTATAGTTTAGTTTCAAATTTGATCTAAAATGGTCTTATCTATTCTTCTATTTATTATTTTTGTCATATTCATATAATAAATGATACACAAAAAACATTAGCAAGTACATTGTGTTATCTATAGAGGTGAGACATTTTATCTTATCTCTGAAATCAACAAAATATATACTGGCAAAGTATTTCTTTAATGTACAAGTTAATAAATCAAAATTATTACAATCACTCACTGTACAAACTGTGTCAAATAATAATTCTCATTTGTATGAAAATCTAGCGAAAGATGAGCAATAAAGTTGTTCTATGCAGTATTTGTTCAAATAATAAATTAGATTATGATATAAAAATGTTTATTGATATGTAAGTTTAAACTTTATCAAAATAAAAATCAACACCCTCGGCTTGTAAAGTGGTCTAATTAAAAAAAAAGAATTATCAAAATCCGACAACTCTGCAAAAAGTTATGCGTGGTCATACATAAAAAAAAATATACGTGTTGAATTGAGAACCTCCTCCGTTTTTTCGGCGTTTAAAAAGTAAATTTTAAGCTATACAAATATACCATGTTTATAATTATAGTCATGATCGACATACAACAAGCTGCATCGTCATCATCTTGTTCTTTTCCCACTCAAGTGGGGTCAGCACAACATGTCATTCTCTTTCATTAAATTATGTCATGTGTCAAATCATCACATATTCCCTTCATATATATATATGTCGAAAGAGGAATTACCTTTTGGACGCAGGTACAAAGACTGGAATCATATTCAAATTGAGAGACACTGAGAGAATAACTCAAGTGGGGTCAGCGCGCAACACTCACCTCCTCTGTTCAACATTTGTCATTCTTTTTCAAGCATTAAATTATGTCACAAATTAATTATCACATGTGCCCTTCATATATTTATTTATATATATATATATATATATATATATATATATCCTCTTTCATACCACTCATCTCTTCTTTGGCCTTCCACTTACTAATATAACATCCCTCTTATTATATGCCTTTCATAACATGCAACAAGCTCAAACCATACTATTTGTCTAAATCTGTATTTCTACCACTTGTGTACAGTGTTACATGATATTTACAAATAACTTTATTGGCAGTCACTGACATTGCAAATACACAACATTTTCCACTTGGAGTTGTCCTATGACAAAATGTTTTAGGATAGACTATCAAGTTAATACTATACTAGAACTTGTAGTCTTAGTTTTATTTTGCTTCCACTCAAAACATCATATTCACTTTAATTGTCGTAAAACAAATATTATTAGAGCTAATTTGAGTTTGTTTACTTTTCTCATAACTCAAAAAGCTCTCACAGGATATTAGAACTTAGGTACAGTCAAGATTTCAATTACTGAGTTATTATGAGCTATTTATCAGGTTTCCCAAGTATTAAGAAAAATTCAAATCATTTATTAAACACTGACTTTGTATACATCTATTTTGTTTTTGTATTAAAACGCCTAAGCTTTTGGGTTATACTAGTTTAGTTTTGGCACTGCATTAAATATCTGGTGAATAGTGATAGCGATTGGGTCGAAGGATTTTATCGAATTATTATAATCTTTCAGATAATGGTCAAGATAGCAGCGGCAGTGTGCGGCGGCGCGACGAGAGCGACGGACCGCCGCCGGCTTTACCGCCACCGCCCAGAAGGCCGCCTAGAAGGACTTCAAGCTCGGAGAGTTCTAGGTGATTACATATCATTTACTATGACTCGACTGATACGTCCATCGACAATGGAGAACCGCGACATGAGGGACGGATCGCCGTACGCAGAAGGCTTAAACGCCGTACGTGTTTTGACTTTGATATGTGGATAGATAAAGGGAACGGCGGAAAGAGAAGGGACGCTTTCTTTATCACCCGGCAGTCCGCCTAAAATGACTTCTAGTTTGGAGAGTTATAGGCGAAATTAATTTTTTTACTTAATGACATAGATGTGTGCGAAGACGTGAGGAGAGAGGCGGACCAACATAGACTATAAATCGAAAGAATCGTAGTAGTACTTCTAGCTCAAAGAGGCTAGAACTAGCTTGCATGCATTTCTCATTATTTAATGCACTATACAGCCAAAATCGTTTGACGGATTTTAAATGTAGGGTGAGATTAGATTTGTATCGGTAGAGTGATTTGTGATTGACATTGAGTATATTATTTATTGCGTTTGATTTTTTATTGAACTCAGTTAAAAACTGTCTTTTCTATAACTTTGTGGTTAGTGAAATTGCTTATTATAAAACCAGTAAGGATGAGGTAAAATTATTATATCAGACATTTATTGATGCAATAGAAGGAAGTAGATAGGAAACGGAAAGAGGAAATGCATATTTGCCTTGTGGGGCAGAATATAAATAGTTAAACAATTTATATTCCACTGCTATAATGTTAATAACATATAAAATGAAGTCCTCGTCGGGTCTTCCTGTATTTCTGTTGACGATAAACTCAATGATTTGATTACTGAACAAACTGTTTTGCAGTTTTGACTATGGAGGATGGTTGTATGTAGCATCTATGGATTGCACGCCACTGACGTGCAATCCATAAATGCATAAATTCACTGCCTACCCAGTAGAGTCATGACATGGTTTTGTTATACCAACCCTAGTTAAAAACATTGTGCACGCCACTCTATGTATAATTTGCTATGGTTTTCTGTAAATTGCCAGAAATATCACGATATTTGTTGAAAGAGTCGGAAAAACTCAATATAGCTGCCTGGAAGTTTTCATTGAAAACGCTGCGAAAACTAAATGAGAAATATAATAAAAAATAACAAAACAATATATGGATGGATTGTCTCTCTTTATCACGACTACAAAAAAGTCCTCGATGGCATCTATCTATCTTTTAAGGATAACTTGCAATAGGTATTTTCTTTTATAAGAAGTGGTAAACGAAATTTTTTTTAATGGTGTTTTCGAAGGGATATCGCGGGCGAAGTCGCGGGCGTTTGGTAGTTTACAATAAAGTGAAAGACACTAAATCAGCCTGCGTCCACAGAAGCATACTTTCCAACCAATCAGAACATGATAAAACCAAAACTGACGTATCTAGTGATTGATTACATTTTGCAATAGTACTATTAATCAGTAATCAATTGTCGTTAAAATAATAGGGAGTTATTATTTATTTCTAGTACTATTACTAAAGTCATTACTACCGTCGCCTGTTTGGTTCTTGAATTATCCTGAAATTACGTTAACCGAACCGTTATCTTTTTAACTATCCAAGTGAGATCATCCTTCTACTAGGCTATGACACCAACTACATAAATGCAGAAATATGCATAATATTGAATTGAATGCTTTCTTTTTCGACCAAGAACATCTCAGTTTTTTTCTTTATTTCTTACATATACATAGATAGGAGAGAGAGGAGGGAGAGAAATACTCCTGTCCTACGGACATTAAATCTGTCTCTGTCATACACATCATTTTTATTTCAGGTCTACAGGTACTAGTCCGACTAGAAACGCCAGCAGTGATCTGATATCGTTCGCGAGCCCCACCAGCAAAACCGCGCCAAAGGATCCCCATGTTTCGCTCAAAGAGTACATCGATCAAATCAGCAAGTACGATATCGAGTTTTTTAAATTTTTAAGTTTCAATATGTAAATTGTGTGAGCCACAACACATTTAAGCTCTCTGAAAATGATGTTTATTCTGGAATGTTAAGCTTGCCTACAAACATACTTTTGTTTTGCTTTTTGTTTTGGTTTAAATTCTTTTAAACCACCCTTTAGGATATAATTTTTTAAAGCTGGCGAGATTCGGACACTCGTCCCTTCGGCTATCGCGGCTAGAGTGTCCTACCCCTGAACCACGGATGCTTAAATTATTATAATTAATTTCAGATTAGGTCAGCAGACCGAAGAGATCACATTAAACACGCCCGAACAATCTCAAGCCATGAACAATCAGTACAACCAACGGCCGGGCTATCCGTACGCGCCGTACAACTACGGCTACCCACCGCCGTACACACCAATGGCACCGTACCCGACCACGCCGTACGGAATGCCAACGCCAATGGGGCCAATGCCAAACTACGGCTACTACCCGCCAATGATGGGCCAAGACCAACACCAACAACCAACATACGTGGTGACCAATCCGCCAATATACGCGCCAACGATTCCATACGCACAAACTAGAATGGCCACGCCTTCGCCTTACGTATACCCCCCTCAAACACCTCAAGCGCCCGGTTCATACAACTACAATACAACGAATCTAATATCGAGGCCTACAAGACCAGCTGCGGTGTACTCCCAAGTGAATCAAATGCCAAGACTAGTTATGCCGCCTAGTAATGCACAAACGAAGAATACTAATAATAATAATAATAGTGTATTAGCGCCGGTTGTGAAGCCTGAGCCTTCCCGAAACAGTGTGGAGAGTAATACGTCGAAAAAGTCTGATGGGGTATGTAAAATACATTATACCAAAAAATATTATTAAACCTGAAAGAATCCGATAAGAAACTCGGCAATTGCACTTTTTATAAAATCATACTATTTTTCTTCGTGTGTGATGGTTAAAGTAGATCCAATTACCTTAACATATAAACTATTGATCTTATACGCTGCTAATAAATCAGTGCTTTCAGAATTTTTGTCTCTATTTATGTTGACAAAAGTCAAGGAGTGGGATTACAAAGTTGCAGGTCTCCTAATTCTTGACGTTAATTCCAATTGCCAGATTTTCGAAATACTGTTTTCTTTTAAGTACACTTTTCATTTAGCTAACCTACCCTGTTTAGTATCACGTTTTTCATGAGTATATCTGATGATCGATAAGTTTCAATTCGTACATTCGTCCCACTAAAATGCAAATCTGATCGGTTCCCATGAAACTACTGTTCCCGAAAATTTAACATTTCAGAGTTTTGTCAGGGGCATGTTCAGTCAGGGGCTACTTTTACGACTTAAATAAAAAAAATACATGAGCCTGAATTTTGAGTATAATTTGAAAATGATTGTTTTTTATACAATTCCAGTCCAACGGATCGGCCGACGAGTTGGGCAACCTACCGCAGTCGTTGAACCTGATCGACTTCGGCGGTCGCAAGCCGAGCGGGCAAGGTAGCGTAAGAGTCAGTGTGCTAGAGGCGTTCGATCCGCTCCTACTAACTGAACAGAATCATTCTGGTGAGTGGTTGGTGTCTCATTGCTTATATTGGGCCCAGTCTAGTTGATGGTCAATCATCATCATTATCAGCCATTAGGCTTAAAACGCAGTCAAGCCTCTTAGAATGCTCACTACTCTAATGTGAGTTAAGGTGAATGAATACGTTTGAATTTTCTAACGATTAATATCAGATGTTGTGTTGAAGAAACTCCGGAGGGCCTGGGTTTGATTCCCGGCAGGGCTTGAGATATTCTGAATTGGTCTGAGCCTGGCTGTCAGGAAGGCCTCGGCCGTGGCTATTACCACCCTATCTACACTATACATATTAACTATATTTTATTTTAATATTGGAACATTGATTAATTAATGGTCAGTGACTTTAGATCAGACTGGGCCCATTATATTATCGAGCTTGATGGCAGATGCTAAGAAGTATTTTTTTTTAATATTCAATTTATTTATGAAAAATTAAAAATAATAGTAAATATAAAAAAAGTCACGGAGTCTATTTTAATTTAAGACTTCTTGTGTTTTCAAAATATTGCATTGTTTTGCAAGAACAAAAAAAATATATATTTTATTTATTTTGATACATTAACATTATTATTAATTTTATTTTAGAAATTATGTGGAGGAACAGAGAAAACAGTCAATAAAGGAGAGTTTTTATGTTTTTGTTTGCCATCATACCTCAAAATCATTTGTGGTACTTTTTATACTTTTCATGGGTCAACGACAAATGTTGAGCTGCTTTTTGGGTTATCAGGCTTTCACAATCATTATCGTTTTCACTGTGTTGTCCTGGGTTTAAACTATATGTGACTTTGTTAATGTTTATATTTTGGATTAATCCCACTTCTGATATCATTTTGTTGTTATAAATTACGTTCATCAATCATTGATGATGTTGTCAGAATTAAAAATGTTTTATAATGCTTATAAGTATTTAAAAAATAACTAAATAGCTTTTGGCATGTGTTTGATTGATTTAGAAATCTTATTAAAATAAAATAACAGTGTTTTATTTTTAGAATATTAATTACAATTTTAGAAATATGGTAATATTGTTAATGAATTTCTGTTATTTAAATAATTAAAATAAAGATGTAATGTCCTTTAAGTCCGTTTGTCAATAGCATTTTTTTATTTGCCTCGTTATTGAGAAGTCTTAGTGCTATAAATAAAATTTTTAAACCGATTAATTTAACCGACTATCTATAAATAATGAATTTCTGTCATTTATTGACGACTACATCGTGTCATATTTTTCCCCTAATTATTGTGATACCACTTAAATCACATTTCGTTGATCCTCTCTAGTCTCTAGTGGGAAATATCTATATGGATAGATGGCCCCTTAGTATTTTTAGCAAACTTTCAATAATGCTTGCGGTTGGTTTCGTCGTGGGTGAAAACAAGTCTGTAGACCGAACCGTATAAGTTGGCAATAAAGGGCATTGAACCCTTAAGAACAAAGTTGCCAACCGACGAAACTTATTACGTAGGACTTGCGTAGTGGATTGCAAATAAATAAGCAAGAGTGAGATAGTTTGTTTTCTCCTTTGCCCTCGAGGGTTCAACGCCCTTTATTGCCAATTTATATGGTTCGAAATATACATGAAGTTCAAATGCTACACAGTATTTTCATAACAGATTACGCCGCGAAAAGCGAATGTTCGAGCGTGTACGAGGAATACGATCCGTTGGACTTCTTGTACGGAGAGACGGAGTTACGCGACGCGCCTGCCTATGCAACCATCAACAAGCGGGAGAGTGTGATGGTTCCCTCGCCGCCGCCCAAGAAGATACCTACAGTGCCCGCCGTGCCTAAACGACCGACCACGGTGGGTATTGACGCTAAGAAAATATATTAACTGTATATTTTGACGTGAAAACGTCTTATAATTCGATAGAGCCGGCTGCACGCACGAAAAAACATGACTCATGCGTTACCTCGCTTTGAGGCGTTCCATGTAAGGCTTGAAGTGCAAGCGAGAGCGCAGAACGAGCGACAAAGAAGCACAATCGGCCTTTGCGTTCGGCAGCGTTCGACATCCATCTATTTAATATAATTATTAATATATTAATTTTAAATTAAAAATTAATATATTTATTATAAATTTAAAACATAAATTTATAAAATCAAAATCAATTATTTTATTAATTTAAATTAATATTTATAAAAATATACATAAATTAAAAATTTTAATAACCAATTAAATGCTACTATACCAGTATTTTCTTAAGACGTTGTCACGTTCAACTATCGTCAGTAAACCGACTTTACAGACAACCAATTTTTAACATAATCAAGGAGCATGGCAATGCCTTCGCCAAGGCGAGCGCGAAGCAAACACTGCCTGCCATCTTTTACTGGAACCATTTCGCCGCAATTTCAGACCCTATTTTTAGAACCTCTAGATAAGACCAGAAAGCAGAAATTTTTGCCATCATTATTACCCTTTTAACTGCCTACTTCGTTTGTGCAGTGATAGTTAATGTGGCTTTGGATTATAAGGTTTTGGGTTCGAGCTTAAGGATATGGTAATCAGATTTTAATTTGCAGTAATAACTCAGAACTAGGAAGTTGCTAGGGGATATTCCTTGCCCCGAAAAGCATGATAATTCGTTGGTCTCGGTCATTATAATTATGTGATAGTGATCATAACAAAGTCATACATAGCCTTTTGCATGTTATTTAGAACTTTTTAATATTAGTAAGTTTAAACGCAGTAATTTTTAACATTTCCGATTTCAGAATAAACTCTACGACTGTATTATAAAGTCGCGAACAAAGAATTACGACAGCGAGCACAAAGCGTTTCTGAAAATGGTCATCGACGTACGGAGTAAGTGTTTACACAAGTTCTGGTTATTCTAGTTATGAAAATTCATTGTATAGTGAAAATACAATATAATTTGAGTTTTAAAAGCTCGTTTTCTTTTCATTTCTTCCTGGACTTTTCCGCACTTGTACGTGAAAGCTCATTTTACTACATTTAATAAATTTTACAAATGTATACCTTCTGCCAATCGTCAAGTCCCCTATAGAGGATTGTAATATAAGAATTACAAAAAGTCCGCGGTAGTATATGTCTATCTTTTAAGGATAACTTTTTATACCCATTTTTGATAAAAAAAGGGTTATGTTATTTTTTTTAATTTTGGTGTTTTTGGAAGGTTGCAATACATTATTACCACGCAGGCGAAGTAACGGGCGTCTGCTAGCACTAATTTTACGTTTATAGTATCTGCTATAATAATAACATATTATCTTTTATAGAAAGGTTTATTCACACGGACGAGAAGACAAACCCGGGTCACGTGATAGCGGCGCGCTCGGGAGGGAAGTACCCGCCGAACACCAGCATAAAGCTACTAGTGTACAACTCGCACACGGAAGAGCCTATCACATTTACTTCCGACGGTGAGAATTCATTATATTATAGAAAGGTTTATTCACACGGACGAGAAGACAAACCCGGGTCACGTGATAGCGGCGCGCTCGGGAGGGAAGTACCCGCCGAACACCAGCATAAAGCTACTAGTGTACAACTCGCACACGGAAGAGCCTATCACATTTACTTCCGACGGTGAGAATTCATTATATTATAGAAAGGTTTATTCACACGGACGAGAAGACAAACCCGGGTCACGTGATAGCGGCGCGCTCGGGAGGGAAGTACCCGCCGAACACCAGCATAAAGCTACTAGTGTACAACTCGCACACGGAAGAGCCTATCACATTTACTTCCGACGGTGAGAATTCATTATATTATAGAAAGGTTTATTCACACGGACGAGAAGACAAACCCGGGTCACGTGATAGCGGCGCGCTCGGGAGGGAAGTACCCGCCGAACACCAGCATAAAGCTACTAGTGTACAACTCGCACACGGAAGAGCCTATCACATTTACTTCCGACGGTGAGAATTCATTATATTATAGAAAGGTTTATTCACACGGACGAGAAGACAAACCCGGGTCACGTGATAGCGGCGCGCTCGGGAGGGAAGTACCCGCCGAACACCAGCATAAAGCTACTAGTGTACAACTCGCACACGGAAGAGCCTATCACATTTACTTCCGACGGTGAGAATTCATTATATTATAGAAAGGTTTATTCACACGGACGAGAAGACAAACCCGGGTCACGTGATAGCGGCGCGCTCGGGAGGGAAGTACCCGCCGAACACCAGCATAAAGCTACTAGTGTACAACTCGCACACGGAAGAGCCTATCACATTTACTTCCGACGGTGAGAATTCATTATATTATAGAAAGGTTTATTCACACGGACGAGAAGACAAACCCGGGTCACGTGATAGCGGCGCGCTCGGGAGGGAAGTACCCGCCGAACACCAGCATAAAGCTACTAGTGTACAACTCGCACACGGAAGAGCCTATCACATTTACTTCCGACGGTGAGAATTCATTATTTTATAGAAAGGTTTATTCACACGGACGAGAAGACAAACCCGGGTCACGTGATAGCGGCGCGCTCGGGAGGGAAGTACCCGCCGAACACCAGCATAAAGCTACTAGTGTACAACTCGCACACGGAAGAGCCTATCACGTTTACTTCCGACGGTGAGAATTCATTATATTATAGAAAGGTTTATTCACACGGACGAGAAGACAAACCCGGGTCACGTGATAGCGGCGCGCTCGGGAGGGAAGTACCCGCCGAACACCAGCATAAAGCTACTAGTGTACAACTCGCACACGGAAGAGCCTATCACATTTACTTCCGACGGTGAGAATTCATTATATTATAGAAAGGTTTATTCACACGGACGAGAAGACAAACCCGGGTCACGTGATAGCGGCGCGCTCGGGAGGGAAGTACCCGCCGAACACCAGCATAAAGCTACTAGTGTACAACTCGCACACGGAAGAGCCTATCACATTTACTTCCGACGGTGAGAATTCATTATATTATAGAAAGGTTTATTCACACGGACGAGAAGACAAACCCGGGTCACGTGATAGCGGCGCGCTCGGGAGGGAAGTACCCGCCGAACACCAGCATAAAGCTACTAGTGTACAACTCGCACACGGAAGAGCCTATCACATTTACTTCCGACGGTGAGAATTCATTATATTATAGAAAGGTTTATTCACACGGACGAGAAGACAAACCCGGGTCACGTGATAGCGGCGCGCTCGGGAGGGAAGTACCCGCCGAACACCAGCATAAAGCTACTAGTGTACAACTCGCACACGGAAGAGCCTATCACATTTACTTCCGACGGTGAGAATTCATTATATTATAATTATTCACACGGACGAGAAGACAAACCCGGGTCACGTGATAGCGGCGCGCTCGCCCGCCGAACACCAGCATAAAGCTACTAGTGTACAACTCGCACACGGAAGAGCCTATCTCGTTTTTACGGTCCAAATTTGACATAATTATGTTATCGGAAGGATAGAAAACTGCAGAATTAATCGTGAACCGAAGAACTCGAATTCAAAGCAAAATCGATTCAAATGGGGACCATATTAAAAAAAAAACCCCTCAAATTGGCGCTAAATTAGCGCCATATTAATTTTTTTTTATTCTATTTCGCCATGTTTTTGTTGTTTTTGCCATATCCATATTTAGAAGTAAATATGGATGTGGCAAAAACAATTAATTTTTCCGTCAACTAAATTAATGAATTCTAATTAAATTAGGGAGGAGGAGAGCAAATTAAATGGAGTGATGTCTGAACTGTAATTTTGTTTTCTACAGTGGAGTCAACCGTGGAGCATGTGATACTGACGGTAGTTTGTTCACTCGACGAAGATATAAGAGAAGATATGTCAGGATACATGTTGAGGGTAATTATTATTATTTACACTAACACCCTTGCTAATATTATAAATGCGAAAGTTTGTATGTAAGGATGGATGTTTGTTACTCTTTCACGCAAAAACTACTGAATGGATTTTGATGAAACTTCACAATGTATGCATAAGCTTACAACACAAGCCACATTTTATCCTGAAATTCCCACGGGAATGAGAAGTACGTGGGTGAAACCGCTGGCGTCCTCTAGTTATAAATACAAAAGTACATTAGGGCGTTGGTTTGATGTCAATTTTCGACTTAAATACTGACCTTTACAAAATGCTGAAGGCTAAATGTAGATTGCATATATTCAAACTAGTGACAGGTTTTGTCAGAGTAAAAAAACAACTATTCTTATGTGAAATATATATATAACCACACACCAAAACTATGAATGAATGATTTTAACGAATTAACACTGAATTATAACAATATCTATGTGAAACTGATCTGTTAATATCTGCATAGTAGGAAATCATTCATTTTGGGCCTTTTCTGAAAGTGCCAACAGAGAAATGGTATTATATTATATTTTTAATTTAATCATTTTTATTTTTTAGGTATGGGGTGCCAAAGAATACTTAACGCCAGGCAGTTCGCTCAGCGAATACGACTACATTCGCGAGAGTGTACGCCTAGAGAAAGACGTCCGTCTCTGTCTAACTGAAGGCAGGGAGACGGCGTTGGCGCGGACAGAAAGAGATGACGCGAGAGACGCGCATCTCACCTTAGATGATCTGATATCAACACAGGGCACTATGCCTATGTTGTCGTTTGATAACCTTTCTATTTTATTAGGTAAGTGTAGATTGATTTATTGATTTGCAAAGAAAAAAACTAAACTTATTAGTCTTAAGAGCCTGCGATAGCCCGACTTTCATTGTTTTATAAAAGCTAAAAGTTTGTTAGCCAATGCCACAAGTAAGTACGAGAGTACTATGGTGGCTTTAGATGGTAGTAGGTACCTTTAACCATCTAATTGTTGATAATATAAAAATTTGTCCCCAGACACTTCATTGTAATCCTTTAAATAAACACAATTAACTTTGTTGGGTCTCTAGCGAAAGGTTGCCATAACGCTAAGTTTTTCAAAACCTCAATTTTTTGTAATTTTATTGTTTTGTTTTTATATTTATTTAATAGGAACTAAATTATTTTTAGAGACCCTAGAAGGCGAATTATCCCGCGCAGTGGGCGTGCTGGGCGCGGAGGGCGTGTGCTCTCCCAGCGCTGTGTTCCAAGCGGTCAAGGCGATCTGCGCGCTGGCGGGCGGCGTTGAGACGCTCCATGTGACGCACACGCTCAACGCTTTCTCGCAGGCGTGTACTGCGCAGGTGAGCTCTTGTACTATATCTTATAAGTGTGGGCGTGTGACGGGCGTGCGAGCGTGCGTGCATGCGTGCGTGCGTGCGTGCGTGCGTGCGTGACCGTAAAATCGACGACGCTGTCATCTTGAGAGTCACCATAAGCCATCAGACGAAATGACGTCCTTTTCGTAATAGTCCATAATAATGCACCATCGCGATCATCGTTTAGCTATTAAGTAGTTATCGTTATCTATACCCTTGCAGACATGCGGGCGGGCGTGCGTGACCCTAAAATCATCAACGCTGTCATCTTGAGACTATGAGAGTCACCATAAGCCATCAGACGAAATGACGTCCTTTTCGTAATAGTCCAAAATAGTGCACCATCGCGATCATCGTTTAGCTATTAAATAGTTATCGTTATCTATACCCTTGCAGACATAGGTATCAGGAGAAACTGTCCACATACATAAATGAGCTTGCCAGAGGACACTCACATTCTTTCCCTTCTGTATTCTCTAACTCTCCATGGTGGACATCAATATGTTCCTTGCCTCTCGAAATTCGGCGTGCACAATCGTTAGCTTCTTTAGAGGCAGCATTCCGCGTTATGATCTCAATTACAGTAATTTCCATTTAACCAGCCAAAATCGTCTAGATTTTATTTGTTTATTTGTTAATTTGTTTTTTTATGTGTGTATGTATGTATGTATGTATGTATGTTATGTATGTATTTATGGTATTTATGTATGTATGTAAATATGGAGCCTGTTGTTAGCAAATCTACAGCAATTGTGTGAGACGAGCCTCCTCTCCAATATTGGTTGTCTGGAAGAGTCGCTCATTAGCTTATTTTGTAAGCTCTTTTCTTTGGTGTACAATAAAGAATATTTCATTCATTTCATTCATTCATTCATTCAAAGACGAGCTCCTACATATCACAATACCATACAGATTGCCATGATATGCTTCAAAAATGAAAAAAAAATCTGTACCCTTAATATACATACCTAAAAAAAATGTAATGTACACAGATTACGGGCACGGTACGACCGGAGATCCAATCGGACAGCGGCCCGTACTGTTCAGTGTCGCTGCGGGCGGCGAACGCGCGCGAGGCGCTCGCGCAGCAGTGCTCCCGCGTGCGCGATGCAGTGCGCGCACTGATTGCACTGTACACGCGCGCTAGGCTGCTCGACTTCCAAATGGCGGATGGACCGACTGTTGCCACGGATCCCAACAGTAAGTTATTCAATATCTGAGAGCTGCCTGTGCTCGATATCAGTGCTCGCACGTATTCGATGCAGTGCGCTCACTTATCGGACTTTACACGTGTTACAGACTATAGTTCGTTCGCGTTAAGAATGCAGCGAGCGCTGGCTTAACCTCGCCCCCTCACCAATGAAATCTTTTCAAATTATAAGGTCAAATTAACAGTTGAAGGCAGCTCAGATTGCGACGCGCGATTTGATTGATTGGTCGGGGGCGGGGCCGGCGAACAATGATGACTCACTGTAATCTAAACGCGAACGAACTATTTTACTTTTATATATATATGTCGAAAGTAGGTCAATCCTTTGTGTTTAGGGTAATTATAACTAAACCACAAATAGAACTGTATAATAACTGAAAGAATAATTAACAGCAACTTAATTAACAGAGAATTACTACTGGCAAATTATGGTATTACAATGATGCGTAACGTTTCGTGTTAATTAATGCAACCCCAAGACACCGCGACTCAAGCTGAGAGTAATAATTAATTCGTTTGCACAAATTAATTCTCCGACTTGTCTAGGTTAAACGATAAGCGAAGTACAACGTCTGCACCGCGCCACGCCAGAGCCTAGACTGCCCACCAGTTGTAGACCCGCTCCTTTTATACAAGTTAGAATAACTCAAGTAGTGGGTAGTGGGTAGTCCACTCACCCCACTACTTGAAAGGGTATCGAACGATGCGTCGCCGCAAGAGGACGTAGCTGGTGCACGTGCAGTTCAGACTTCTTTCTAGTCGCGTACGATGACGCAGGCGCCGTCATATACTTATATTTTTTACTTCTTAATAAAATATTAAAGCTTATTTACTTTAATTTCCATTAGAAGCGGTGTCATCTCAAACAGTATCAGAGACGATGTTGTTCTGCATCGAAGCGGTGCACTGTCTGCCGCACTGCTGGACGCACGACGAGTATCTGTTCCACACGCAGATATACTACGGCACGCGCCCGCTCAAGACCTTGCACGTCACGCACATATCCAAGATCGAGTGCGGGGGCTTTTACCCGAGGATCATCTTTGATACTTGGTAAGCGAATGTTGACAATGTTATTGTACGTAACGAGACAATAATAATAATCATCATCAGCTGATAGATGACCACTGTTTAGGTCTACATTCAGCGGCTTCTGATCATCTAATTGATGTCATCAGTACACCTAGTCCACCAATACTGAGCTTTCCGGTGCGAAGTCGTCTATCCAGTACTTTGAGACCCCCATGTCCATCAACCCTTCGAACTACGTTCCCCGATTATGCTTTGCAAATTTTCAATTAAAATCAAGATGTCATCCTGTTTTCTGTGCGAAATCGAAAGCAATAAATACCATAATTCTTTGCCAAGGACAGGACATTGGAAAGCTTTGGGGGAGGCCTATATCCAAGGACAGGCTGTACAGATGAAAACAAGTCAGCAAAAAAAAAAATAAATAAAAATAATTAAGTACCAGCATTTATTGTATGAAAAAAGTTATGTTTGTACAGCAATAAAGGTTTACTTTATTTTATTTATTTTTATCAGTGGTCAGTTTTATAATTTTCAGGTTAAATCTAGAAGACGTTCCAATCAACACGCTGCCGCGCGAGTCTAGACTCGTGCTCACGCTGTTCGGCCGCACGCAGCGCACTGACGAGCAGCACCAGAGCGAGCAGCAGAATAACAAAGAAGGAGAAGAAAACGGCGATGTGCAGTTCGAGCAAGTGGAGCTCGGCTGGACGGCCATACAGCTGTTCGATTACGATAAGTAAGATTTTACTTTATTTAATATGTTGTGTATTATGTCATAGGGCACAACAACATACAGCAATAGATAAGAAGAAAACTGGCCAAAAGCGAGTTGGACTTGCCCACCGGACTTTGCCACCTAAAAATTTACGATTTTCCTAATTTTCCCATCATCTGTGCTATAAGACATGATTTTATGTCAAATTTCAAGATTCTACGTCGACTGGAAGTAAGTACCCTTTAGGTTTTCGCAAGCATTGAAAATTTGCCACATAGCTGAGTATCAGATGATTTTAAACAGAAGTTTTCTTATTATTCAGATAAAAATATGAACAAATTTGCGTTATAATCTGATAATTCAGCAGGGTCTTGACCTTTGTTACCCTTTACTACTCAACGGAAACCTGTGACATAATATCCTGTCATACATACTTACTTACTGTAACAGTAGCGTGGTCAATCTTTCAGCTTTTATGAAAAAAGTCTGGCTCTTAAAATTGTTAATTAATTAATTAATTATTTATTATTAACAAAAGAATTCTGTCATCAGAATGTTAGCATCAGGCCATTACGTACTGCCCCTGTGGCCCGCGTGCTGCGACCGACGCATCGGCCCCGCGCCGCACCCGCTGCATACGCCGCCCGCGCCCTTCCCTCTCGTCAATATAGGTGAGTTCATTAAGTTAATGTTTGTTCAAAAAAATCATCACGTAAAACACTCAAGATACAAACAAAAAACATATGCAAAGTCATATTAAATCCATGACAAGAATACCTGTGAAGATAGCAAACTATTTATATAGTAACTAGCTCCGTGGAATCTAATTTTTCTAAGCTTTGAATGTCATATTTATTAATATCTTAATATTAACTGCCTAAGAAATAGGTCTTAAGCTTTCAAAATGACGATACTTTCATACAACATTTCATCCCACCTTTAACCCCTTACAACCCTTTTTTCGCAATTAAAAGTAGCCTATGTCCTTTTTCAGGCTCTAGACTTACTGTGTACCAAATTTCATTTAAATCGGTTCAGTAGTTGTAAAGTGAAAGCAAGACAGACAGACAGAGTTACTTTCGCATTTATAATATTAGTTAGGATATTTGACCGACCAACCCAGTAAGTGATGGTAAGTGTCTATAAACAGAAAATCACTTCTCAGGGTATGCAAAGAACACATCTTACAACATGCCGCCCTAAGTCTAACACCTTTGTAGCTGACATTAGAGGTCTGGTGATGGAAACGAAAGACAGTTAATGGAACTCCTCCACGGTTTACAATTGCTACCTTGTGATTGGGCTTTATTAATTTGAATTGATGAAAACTTTTCAGCTAAAATCTGTTCAATATCTTCAGATACCAGATGTAAATACAGCCGTTCTTAGCGACGACGGGACAAACAAAATATGTCTATCTCTTTTTATCTCATTTGCTGCTATCTGCCGCACTGCTCACGGCTTCAAAAGTCGGGGTCAAAACAGTTCATTTTTTGTAAACATTTTGACGGCTATTTGATTTTAGATATTTATTTTATTTCATTCAATGTCCTGAAGTGGTCGGAGTAATACATAAATTTTGTTCGTTCTCTGTTACTAGTATTTCCTATTATTATTTTTGTAGTTGAAGTATTTTAATGGTAAAGGAGGTAAAACGGGGATTTGTAAGATACACAGAATAAATACATATACAGTCAAGAATAATATTTTTAATTATAATTATATAAAATTTAATAGAACTTAAATAGTAATAGCCTTACATCATTTTTTTATTACTTGGTTATAAACTAGGTTAAAAAATGACGTACTTACACTGAAAAAAAAATTAAATCCTACAAGGAAATACGAATCAAGGTATTAAATTTTAGAGTGAGGGAGTCTGTCCCTTGAGTTCTTGGGGAGTGTTCTCGGAAAAATACAAATTTGTATGAATACAACACATTTGTACATATACATAAGGTATAAGGTATTATTTGCTTATGCCGTTACATGCTATTAAAGCTATCTCTGTCTATTGAGAAATATAACCCTTAATATTTTTTTTTTATTTGATCGCTTTAATTAGTTTTTTCATAACCTTATTTCTAACTAAATCTTGTTTCAGGATTTTATTTGAAAAAATTCAAATACCGTATTATAAAAAACGTAAATTTATTTTACATTTAAAAAAATAGTATAATCAAAAAAGGTTACTCAACCCTGCATAAGTGAATGACCTTGCAGTCGGTTTGTTTACATCTGGTCTCGCTTCTCCTTGAACGGACTTTAGATGGATTTTTGAAGGGATTTACAGTAGCGACCTTATTCTTTGTTCTCGATAAACAAACATTATAAACAGTAATTTTGGTTCGCAGAAATTCCCATATACACCCGGACAGGTGTCAAATGGACAGACGACGAGGAAGATAAGGAAAAATCATTGTCGGCTGACGATTTGCCCACCTTCGACAGTTTGGACGGACACACGCAGTCGCAGCTGCTGCATCTGATAGAGCAGGGCGCCTACCAGCGGATGCCCACTGAAGGTAGAGAGGTGAGGCCTTATACACGTGACAATCTGTATATTTACCGCACTATAGTTCGTTCGCGTTAAGATTGCAGTGACTCATCATTGTTCGCCTAACCCTGCTAATAAATCGATCATATTTTTTCAAATTACAAGGTCAAGTTCACAATTACCAGTTGAAACATGACGCGCGTAATTTGAAAAGATTTGATTGTTTAGGGGGCGGAGTTTCGCCGGTGAACAATGATGAGTCACTGCATTCTTAACGCGAATGAACTATAAAGTTGACTAACATAATTTGCTTCTAACTGTAAAATATCATTGTCCGAAGTGGAATAATTTAGTTTTTGGAAGCTAGCAAAGTAGCTTTTAAGTGAACCAGGTGGTCAAGTTATAGTGAAATGATCTCGGCTACTCTCTGGGCTACGATTGATATACGATCGGAAGCGTATTTTTAGTACCTTGTGTTGAAGTGCTGATTAAAGTCTCTACAGATTCATCATCATTATTATCAGCCACCATCATTAAAGGTTTATTATTTATCATCAGGTTTTATTATGTCAAATTCCATAATATTGTTAACGATGGTGGGCAGATTCTGTGGGAGAAGCGCCAGTATCTGGTGGAGCTGCCGGGCGCCTTGCCGCTGGTGCTGCTGGCGGCCACCAACTGGTGCGGCGAGCAGCGCGCGCAGCTCGTGTCGCTCATACAGCTGTGGGAGAAGCCCTCGCCGCTCAACTCCATGCATCTGCTGCTGCCCTGGTAATTATACTAAACTAGTTAACTATTTATGTAGGAAGTAACTATTATTTATCAAAACCTATTAATTTAATTAAATAAATTAGTTAAAAAAAGAGTAATTTCCAATAGTTTCCCAGATGCGGCAGTACGAAAAGTGGCTGCGTCGTTAGTGAACGGCATGTCGGACGACGAGCTGATCCGAGTGCTGCCGCAGCTTGCGCAAGCGCTGCGCTACGAGACGTATGAAGCGAGCCCGCTTGCAGGTGAGGCTTTGTTGATCGTATAACTGTCACCATGTATAGTTTGCGGGTGTCGCTTATAAATAAATAAAAATGAATAAAATAACCTATATTGCCATGAAAAGCATCTTATAGTAATACCACCCCTGGTTTTCACACTTGGAAGCCTGTATCGGGGAAACCTTATAAAAGACCATTTGGCAGTGTGTAGTTCAAAACCATTTCGTTTACATCTAACTAATTATGACTCTTAATATCGTCTTTTAGTCAGTGTTCATTGAACTTTATAATTTTTATTTGAATTTTAGATTATTAAAATAAATGTTTTGAAATTTCAGAGCAGATTGTTATATCAATTATGAAAATGTTGAATAATACAGGTGCCAAGATTGCACCATGGGGGACTCCCGAAGTACAACAAGTTACAACAACTTACAAGTGTATAATCTTTAACTACCACGTGTGAATACCTATCGGTTAAATAGCAGCAGAATCATGAAAGAAGCGATCCGCCCAGGACAAAGCTAGACATTTTTACAACCTTTAGATTGTGATTCACCTTCTCGAATGCCTTAGACATGTCCGTTTATGGAAAATGTTCACGACAGTTTATATTTAGATGTATTTTGTTTCAGAGGTGTTGCTATCTCGGTCGCTGTCCAGTCCGGCCGTGGCGCACAAGCTGTTTTGGCTTCTAGTCCATTCCTTGCCAAATGTACCACAGGTAATAACATATATTATATTCTCGTAATCTTTCGTATCCTAAACTAGCGGACGCCCGTGACTCCATCTACGAAAAATTCTGTTTGCGATAGTCCGACAAAAAGTAGCCTGTCTCTAGACATAAGCTTCAATCGCTTCAGTAATTGCGAGCGTCTGCTAGTTACATTGATACAATCGTATTTACAAGGCTTTGTGAGTAGGTGTTATATCAAGATGATTATTTTCCAGGCACCAAATCAGGAGTTCTTAGGCATAAGTTTAGAAGAGAATGCTGGGGACAGTCCAGAAATGGATGCCTGTTTGACGGCCACGTGGAGATATAGACTGCTCTTACGAGCGCTACTGGCCATCTGCGGAGAGAACTTGACTAAAACTCTACTTCGACAACAACTGCTTGTTAAGGTAACTTTATAGTAAGAAAAATGCCCTATAATAACAGAATTTTTATTAGGTAGCATGTAGTAGGTTAATGTACATGGAACACCATGTCCGCCGTGCAAATGGCGGTGTCTCAAGAAACCCATTAGGACTATTTCCAATTCTCATTTACGTGGGTAGAGGCTCCATTTGCCACGATCCTTGCATATCTCTCGCTCCTTTGAACTTTATTAAACTTTCCATACAAGTATGTCGGGTTTGGGTACTTTTAACCCTGCCTTTAATCAGTATGTCCTGGATTTGATCCAGGAACGTTCGCTTTGTTCTTCCCCTTCCAACATTCCTATTCACTCCCGCCTTATAAATACCTTTCGTAAGTCTCTTTTCATACATTCTCTCTATGTGACCAAACAATCTCACTATACCTTTCTCGATTTTAGTCACTACATCTTTTTACCACTCTCCTCTTCCCACTATTCTTAATTCTGTCACTCGGTTTAACTCCACTCACACTTCACAATGCTCTCATTTCTACTACATGTATATTACTTTCATGCTTCCTTCCATGTAATATTCAACTTTCATTATTATACATAAATTTTGGCACTAATGCTCCTCTATGTTTCCGTATAGCATAGAGATACAGACGGTAGTCGTATGTGAGGTCGCGATCACGATCTACCGTGTCTGTCATAGAAATAGTGGTCCGTCAAGGATCTCCAATAGGACCATTTCTATTTCTCATTTACATTAATGACCTACCTATCTATCAGCAAGTTAATGTATAATCTGAACGTATCCAGATGGTGGCGGACGTCGCGATGTCGGTGAAGTGCTCGAAGGAAGCTTTACGTCAGCGCGCGCTGTACGTGGGCGGCGAGAAGCTGTCGGGCTTGCTGCGCCAGGAGCCCGCCGCGCTGCCCTTCGCGCTGCACCGCTACGTGCACGACATCGACGTCAAGTAAGTCTATATCTAATCTAAATTCAATGAAGAGATACCAGACATAAACTCGAGCCGGTCATTTACTCGTTGCGACGACGGAATAAACAAAATATGTCTGTCTCTTTTTCACCGAGCGACTGCGTAAAAACGTAGTCACTAATAATGTCAAATTATATAGCTTGTTTGGCTCACGGCTTCCAAAAAATTTGCCCTTAACAAGAAGTTTTCAAAGCAGGCCTCACGAATAGAAGGGCACTCATGAAGGATAATAAATTAGTAAATACCACGTACGGAGCATCATCGAAATAGTTATGATAATGCTATTTTAATTTTAAGAGAGGGGAGACGGAATGTTTTATTTACGAATTATTAAAAAGTTGCAGCTTCAGTTTTCTTCATGGTTCAGTCACGCCAAACGATGTGGTGTGCCAACTTCTGTGTTTTTTGAAAGATGATTCATATACTTTTTAATTCGTTTTATTTACTTATTTTAGATCTTGCTCTTATTTCTCGTCGAACACACTTCCTTTGAAAATAAATTTTATTGGCATCGACTGCGCTGTCATTCCTGCAATGTTTAAGGTAAGTGGCTATATTTACAACAATGTTCTACGGTACAATTTAAAACTCACTTTTGACCATATTTGCTTCTTGTGTCTTTTAACAAAATCTGAATTTTGGTTAATTTTTAAAACTAAACTGAAAATTCATTTCCCTTAAAATTATTATATAGAAAAATCTTTACCTACTCGGGTTTTTTATTTTTATCGCTCATTAAATTTTTATTTAAATTCAATTCCTACGTGATGTTTACAGGTCGGCGATGATTTAAGACAAGATTCCTTAGTACTCCAAGTGATCAAAGTGATGGACACCTTGTGGCTGAAAGCTGGACTGGATCTCCGGATAGTGACGTTTCAAGCGCTACCCACTAGCAGGAAGCGGGGCATGATAGAAATAGTGTCTGAGGCGGAAACGTTACGCGCCATACAGACCGAGTGGGGTCTTACGGGCTCCTTCAAAGACAAACCCATAGCGGAGTGGCTCGCCAAACACAACCCCTCAGAGTTGGAGTACCAACGGGCTAGAGATAATTTCACAGGTACGTTAGATCTACGCCAAATCTAGATATCAAACTCCATCTAATTTGATACTCTTATCAAAATAGACGCTTTCTTAGTCTCTACTAAGAAAGCGTCTACAGCTATAATTCTTATTATTATTATACCTTGAATAAAAAACAAAATAGAAGAATTTAGCATTTTTATGTTGATTTTTAATGCAACAAAATAAAATTAGCTTAAAAATGTATCAATTAAATTTAATCAATCTTGGTATCATGCTTTCTCCACATCAAAAAAGGTAAAACTGGTAGAAAATGCTTAAAAGTTTCGCCTTTGTACATATTTTATTGTGTGCAATAAAGTTTTAAACAATCATTTTTTGAAAAAGAGACAAACAAATACTTTATTTTTGTGGATTTAAAAATATATTAAAGAACCTATAGCCCGTGATTGCCCAGTTTATGGTATTTGGTTGGGAAAGGTTTTTACGTCACTGTGACGAAATCATAATGAGCTAAGGACCTTATAATTCCTTTTTTTTATCCGGAATCCGCTGAATGTAGGCAATTTTGTGCGTATCTGCATATGCATTCCTTATATCCGGGCACTTGCTCGGATTCGCAACGTATACCCCGCGAATAAAGAACTTTTGTTCAGCCTCGTGCGCCGGGTACAGCGTGGCGACGTACTTGCTCGGCATCTGCGACCGCCACAATGACAACATCATGCTGAAGACGTCCGGACACCTGTTCCACATCGATTTCGGCAAGTTCCTGGGCGACGCGCAGATGTTTGGCAACTTTAAAAGGTTAGTAGGAGTTTATGGTTTGACATTAAATCTACAGGATGAAACTGTGATCCTTGCGGGATGTCAGTTTGTGAATAAATGTGTCTGTCCCTAGAGACCGCGCGCCTTTCGTGCTGACCAACGACATGGTTTACGTGATCAACGGCGGCGAGCGGCCCACGCAGCGCTTCCAGCACTTCGTGGAGCTGTGCTGCATGGCCTTCAACATCGTGCGCGCGCACCACGACCACATACTCGACTTGTTCGCGCTGGTACTTTCTAAAATTACTAACTTTGAAAAAAAATCACAAAACGTATCAAAATATTAAATTATTCAAAATTTTTATCTTCTATCTTATGTCCTAGCGGGAATGGTCTTTTTGACTGTTGGTTTTCCGTCACACAACCTACCATTGATATAATGTGATTTTGTAAATGACACATGTCTTAAGCTGTTCTAAAATAATGAAGGCTTTATTTGAATTTTACATAATATGTACATACATAACTTTACGCCATATCCATCAACTTACCACAGATTTACTTAGCTTTTCCACTCTCATTAATCCCTTAATACAAGCTCGTCGGTTTAGGGTACTCTTGACCTGGCTATTATTTAAAATGTCCTGAATTTGGTCCAGGAACATTCGCCTAGGCCTTCCCCTTCCAACATTTCCATTCACTCTCACCTCATAATTCTGTTTTGTTAATCTTCTTTCATACATTCTCTCTACATGCATAATACCGAGTGTACATTCGTCGGTCAGATGGCGATGTCCGGCGTGTCGGGCGTGTCGAGCGCGGCGGTGAGCTACGTGCGCGGCGCGCTGCTGCCGGCCGCCTCGAACGCTGAAGCGGCGGCCGCCTTCGCGCAGCTCATCAACTCATCGCTAAAGAGCAAGTCAGTTCAAACAACCACCTCTATACAGGGTGATTTTGCTTTAAGTGCGGGTATTTTTTTACGAATCTACATGAATAACAGATCATAAATCCACTAACAGTTCTGTACAGTTTTTAGACAGTGTCCTCGTGCATTTAATTTGTTCGATTGTTATTTATTTGTTGAAAAACGGACGCCGCAACTGATTTGTTGTCTCAGTAGGCAAACACCTACAAGAAAAGCTATATTTTGAATCGTTTACACCAGGTTCACGCCAATAAACTTCTTCCTGCACAATCTGGCACAGCTGAGAGCGAGCGGCGACCAGAGCAGCAGCTCTTCTGAACTACTGTCTTTCATGCCCCGAACTTACACGTGAGTACATATGTGGCGACCTCTTTTAACACTAAGAAGGTTTCAAGATCCCTTTCGGCAAGATGGAAGACAATATTGAGAAGAAAGTAACTAATGTTGACGATGTAATGGGGCATTGAGACTATTCTAAAGCCAAACTCAACAGAAAATGCTTATCAACAAAGAAATTTAAAATGAAGGTAGAAAATGCAACAAATTTTATGCCTAATAAATTAAATTTGTTTTATTTTTATAAAATCTTATTTATATGATATTGAATATATTAATTAATTTTAAGCTTACTAATCTAATTTATTGTCATGAATTCATTAACAAATTAATAAAAAAAATTAGCGAGTAAAATGACTAGTGATTTTTACCTTTATTTTTAATTTGTTTGTTGATAAGCACTCTGCATCGAGTTTGGCCTTAGTATAGAGCTACTGCTGACAGCGGATCGTAGCAATGTTAATTTATTAATTATTTTTTTACCATCTATATTTATTTAATACAGTTCTGTTACCTATTATGTTTATCAAGCAACCTTCCCTATAAATGGAAATGTCATCCGTTAACTCCCATAAAGATAGCTTGTTGATGAATTGGGTAGATTAACGTCAAATAAAATAGTGGCGTTTTAAATCCTTTTCAAACTTCATCGAACAAATGAAATTATGAAAAGACCAACATTTGAATAAATAATAAAATGTTATAACAGTTCGAATATTATTAAGTGTTAGACAGAGATGGCCCAACATCTCAGTACAAATTTTCATTTTATAAAAAAGGGACGGAAGTACTCCAAAATATCTTTTTCTGATTTTACTTTTATCTTCACCGTACGTCGTTATTTTTCGAGTCATGTACTTCACCGTATGTCGTTATTTTTCGAGTCATGTACTTCACCGTACGTCGTTATTTTTCGAGTCATGTACTTCACCGTATGTCGTTATTTTTCGAGTCATGTACTTCACTGTACGTCGTTATTTTTCGAGTCATTATCTTCACTGTACGTCGTTATTTTTCGAGTCATGTACCCTATTATCTTTATTTGGTTGACAGTATGGCGCAAGAGGGTCGCCTGGTGCGGGTGGAGTGCCTCAGCTACGAGAAGCGCTACGACCCGGAGAAGCACTACGTGTACGCACTGCGCGTGTACCGACAGGGCCAGACCACGCCCTCCGTGCTCTACCGCTCCTACAAGCACTTCACCGAGCTCTACCAGAAGATCTGCCTGCACTTCCCGCTGGCGAAGGTTCACAGGTGACTAATTGTAGTAATTATTATAAATTAACAGACGGAAGAAGGGCTTTTCTGAGCTATAAGAAGTGCTACGATCCATCGAAGCACCTTATGCAAGAAGCACTATGATCCGAGGCACTACGATCACATACTGAGTACTGGACCAGACTACGCCATCCGTGATCTACCGGTACCACTCGCAGTCAACTTTTGTTAAAACTTGCCCACTATTACTTTCGTGCGCGGTGCGTCGTCATTAATGACATGACATGTTATCTGTGTTCTTTGGCTATATCCAATTATCGCATTCCATCTTATAGCATAATCATTTGCTTTATCTCAGTAAGCTACTGTTTCAATGTTGCGTACGATAATTGTGATATTTTAATCATTGCATATAATTCCTAGTAAAACGACAAGGTCAGATCGATAATGCAATTGATTGTTATGATTTTTATAAGATTTTGTAACACTCAAACAAAATATTTACTTATCATTGTCTAAAGATGCGAGAACTACACTGCTTATAGCGAAACTATCTCTTTTATTTAAAAAATACACATTTTTTGTATGTTGGATAATGGACAAACGCTCACATTTCTTGGTAAATTTTATATTTCATATATTTACCTATTTGTTTTTTCACTTAAACAATTAAAACATTTTGTCTACTGACATTATGAAATCGTAATAAACAGAATGACATTTCAACTGTTGCAAACTAAGATTACTTTCTGAATAACTTAAATTGGCCTTAAAATCATACACATAAATAATACATCTCAATTATACATCATTAATTTTATTTATTTATATTTAATTTGTTCTTGTTTCCTGACTCCTTGTATTGCCAACATTATAATTTAAATCCAAGTGTTTTTGTTTTGTGGCACTCTTGCTGACACCAGCTTGTCTGTTCATCTGTTGTCGGTGTTGGGATATCAAGCCCCAGCTATCCATATCTTCCACTGGGTTTGCAAAGCTGGTGTTTCCGCTGCCATCATTCATGTTTGGTGTTACTTCTGGAACAGATGAATACGGCGGTGGACCGCTGCTCTTGCTTATCGAACTTTCTAGAGTGTTTGTGGGATATTGTTGTTTTTGACGGGAAGCGGATGGAGTTTTTGGCGCTTGTCGTTTGGCCTGATGCTTGATCGTTGGTTGTTCGGTCCGTTGTTGTTGGACTTGAGATGCGATACCCTGTTGTTGTGGTTGAGGCGCAGTCCGTTTTTTAAGTTTCTTTTGCTCTTCGTTTTTAGTTTTCTTTTCCTCTGCCTGTTTAGGTTGACTTTGTGCAGCACTAGTTTGTTTCACAACTTTTTGTTTCTCTGTTTCTTTTCTCAATTTTTCTGCTCGTTGTCTCTCTTTCTCTGCTAGTTTCTCTTGTTTTTTCTGCTCGGCGATGCGCTGTTTTTCTAACTTCTTTTGTTCTTTAACATTTATTTTTGGAGGTTGATTATTATTAGCAATCTGCGAAATATCAGGTACACTTTTTCTTACATTTACTGCCTTGTTGGAAGGTTTCGTTAAATCGCTGGTACTTTTTGACTGTTTATTTGACTGTAAGGACTTTTTCGTAGGCACTTTTGCTTGCTGTGTGTTTTCTTCAATCTTATTGAGAGATTCCGTGTAAAGATCGCTACCTGTAAATAAAAATGAAACTAAAATTAAATTACCCATTTGAAAAATATATCGGAGAAAACTTTTAAAGTTTTCTGACTGTACGCATAAAATGCTCGACACGTTAAGTAGTAACCAGCCTAGAATGCTGGAACATGCTACCCTGTACACGGTAGATAGAATAAATAACAAAGAAGTTAATTCTCGAGGAACTGTAATTTGTACGTTAATCATAACCACATAATTGTGCTTAGCGGCAATTATAGGTATATAATCCCTTTTACCCTAAAACACATTTTATAATTTGAAATTTCTAGATCCTTATCATGACATCATACTTTGGAATTTATATACTTAATCTAGCTGTGTAAACCTTGTAATATTACTAATTTTATTAATCTCTTTATCGTACTAGTACTGACATTCTTATGCTATTATTCTGTCAAGTGTTTGTTACACGGTATAATACTTGAGATAATACAATTGTTTACATAAATATTAATTATATCTAATGATAATGTCCCCCTGATCTTTAGAACAAAGTGATCAATCTCAAATTGATACTGAGCATCTGCAGGACATTTATATTTGAAACTAGGTACGAATGTGTGTGAAAGTAAAAGTATACTGTATGCTCCCAGACCGGACAACAAATCTACGTTTTTCTAACTCTAGTTTGATATAGAGTTTTTTGAATGAATAAACTTAACAACTTGGGTTTTGTTAGCGTGACCCTGAACTGTCCCCATACTATGCAATTAACAACTACCCCACGTTCATACTTTTTATTTAATACAAATTATTCAAAGCCCGATCAAATATTAATACTTATGATTTGTACCATTTATCTTTAGTATAAAAAAACCTCTACGAAATTTTATTAAAGATTCTTAAAGTATAGGTCTTTTGCTATACGTATAATATTTACTTATATATTATGCCACACTCAACAAAAATAAATACCAACCAATACCAATTATATCAAGAAATGAGTCACATGTGACTCCTGAACTTATTCCAAAAGTTCATTATGAGTCGCATGTGACTCATTGGACAGTGAAGTTGTCAAGCTAAGCCTGGTGCAACAAAGCTATTTCATTAAAGATAAAGTTATCCTAAAAAATCAGAGTACAGATTAAATTCTCTGGCGTTAGCTAGTAACAAAGTAGTGAAGACGATTACCTACCAAATAGTTCATCCTTGTTCGTCCTGTAGGCACCATTGAGAGCGATGCCAGGAGCCGTGTCAGAGTATTCCAAACCACTCTTCTTTCCGTTGTTCAAATTTAACGAAGCCTTGAAACGTAGAAACCTTAACATTGTGCACAAAACACTGTATTTATATAACACACATCACATATAAATTTATATCCAGAACTCTATTTCTTTATTCCGTTCTGAAACTCGACAGTCCAGGAAGCAAACTGTAACAACAATGGCGTTATCACATTTTCTTGACTCATTGTAAGTCTAGGAATTTTGTACACATCATTCTACGTACGAAAATTTCCTTTCAGGCGTGTTAAATGATAAGAAACAGAACAGCAATTTTAGTTTTGTATATATACACGAATTTACTCTATTCCCAATTATCGCCAAGTGTTATTTTAGCTGTGTTTATGTTCAACGTACACCATAATAACATATACTTGTTATAATAAAAGATAAGATAGTGAGTCCTGTCGATATTGTAACTGATGAGTAATATTATCGCTAAAAATATATGTAATCGTGGTGCTTTCAACGGGATTTTCTTGTTGATTGCATAAATGCATAATGAATGAAGATAATAGCTTTTTAAATATTAGAACAGATGAACATATCATCGGAAATTACTGGCAATGAGGCTTAACACTTGGCCGCACGTTAAATTCCGCAAGGAATACTTGTTCCACTTAAATTTAGGCCCTCCAACACCTATCAGTTTAAATTAAGTGACTTTAACCATGCTGAGTCAAGAAATACCATTAATTTTTATTCAGATGTTGTGCATCGCTTCGCCTACAAATGGCAATTACTCTTTATTTATAAGTATACTAGCTGACCCGGCAAACGTTGTTTTACATTAAAAATTAAAAAAAAATTTAGATGAAAATTAGATAGTAGCCGATTCTCAGACCTGCTGAATACGCATACAAAATTTGGTAAAAATCGGTAAAGCCGTTTCGGAGGAGTACGGTAACTAACATTGTGACAGGGAAATTTTATATATTAGACTATGGATAGGTAAAATATATCCTTCTTTCTTAATTTCAGTTTACCCATCGGTCTCCACGTCGGTCGGTCAAACGTGCGTCAAGTCGCCGAGAAGAGGTTCGCCGACGTGCAGGCGTTCCTCACGTCCCTGTTCAGTCTGGCGGATGAGATCGCGCACTCGGACCTCGTGTACACGTTCTTCCACCCGCTGCTCAGGGACCAGCAGGACGTCGAGCCGCAGAGGTTGAGGAAGGGTGAGTGTGCTATAAAAACTTCAGTCTCAACGTGTGCCATTTCCATGAGAAGAGGTTCACCGACGTGCAAGCGTTCCTCACGTCCCTGTTCAGTCTGGCGGATGAGATCGCGCACTCGGACCTCGTGTACACGTTCTTCCACCCGCTGCTCAGGGACCAGCAGGACGTCGAGCCGCAGAGGTTGAGGAAGGGTAAGTGTGCTACAAAAACTTCAGTCTCAACGTGTGCCATTTCCATGAGAAGAGGTTCGCCGACGTGCAAGCGTTCCTCACGTCCCTGTTCAGTCTGGCGGTTGAGATCGCGCACTCGGACCTCGTGTACACGTTCTTCCACCCGCTGCTCAGGGACCAGCAGGACGTCGAGCCGCAGAGGTTGAGGAAGGGTGAGTGTGCTATAAAAACTTCAGTCTCAACGTGTGCCATTTCCATGAGAAGAGGTTCACCGACGTGCAAGCGTTCCTCACGTCCCTGTTCAGTCTGGCGGATGAGATCGCGCACTCGGACCTCGTGTACACGTTCTTCCACCCGCTGCTCAGGGACCAGCAGGACGTCGAGCCGCAGAGGTTGAGGAAGGGTGAGTGTGCTATAAAAACTTCAGTCTCAACGTGTGCCATTTCCATGAGAAGAGGTTCACCGACGTGCAAGCCTTCGTCACGTCACTGTTGAACCTGGCAAACAAGATCGTGCACTCGGATCACTTGTACACGTCCTTCCACCCGTTCCTTAGGGACTAGCAGGGGGTCGAGTTGCAGAGGTCGAGGAAGGGTGCGTGTATTGATCACAATAGCGCTATAATATAATCAAATCCGATAAGTTTTAAGGTTTTTCAAGAATAGCAAATATTAATATTGGACTTTGAGATACTGTCCATTCACAGCACTATTTAACAACTGCTTTTTAGCCCTTAATAATTTCGAAGTATAGAGGATCCAATCGGTCTTCAACCTTAATTCCCAGAAAATTTGAATGTTGTACCTGAGTACAGGTTTTAAACTGAGTTTGAGGCAAACCTTTTTACCTGAGTTTGAGGTAAAAGGGAAATATCACATTGTAATGTTTAGCCGCTTGAAGAGTAAACTAAATGGCATTAACGAAACGCGTTCGCGTATATATGTATAAAAGTAACATCTCTTTCGCAGGTGAGTCTGTAGAGGAGTCCAGCAGTGGGTCTGGCTCGTTGAAGCTGTCAGTGCAGTACGCGGGCGGAGTCCTGTCAGTGCTGATACTGCACGCGCAGTCCTTGGCCGCCACGCCGCAGGGCCTGCCTCCCAACCCCTACGTTAAGGTATGCAAGGATATGTGACATGAAGACATGATTATAATGCTTTAACTCATTAATTGTTTACTCTTAAATTTTTTAGACTTTAAGGTAATTATTTTTACCGCAATGTAAACCTTTAATCGCTTGGCAATATATTTGGCACAATGGCAATTAACTTTGGCCTAATAATTTCAAACGAGAGTTAGGTTTACATTTCGATATTGACCCGAATAGTCCAGGGTTATTGAAATAAAAGCTAATAATAGTAATCGTAATGGTTTTGAAGAATTTTATTTTCTTAATTATTTCCCTATATTTTAAGCTTGTCAACTAAACTTAAAGATCAAATCAATATCAACGTTGTTCAATAAATTCCTTCATCATCATCATTCATTTATTCAGTTCATCATTTCTATTTCAGGTGTACTTAGTCCCAGATCCCAACAAAGAGACGAAGCGCAAAACGCGCGTCCTAAAACGGAACTCGCACCCATCTTTCATGGAAATGCTGGAGTATCGGCTCCCTCTAGAAGTCGTGAAGAACCGAAGTCTCCAAGCCACAGTGTGGAACTACGATTCCTTGCAGGAGAACCAATTTTTGGGGGGTGTGGTGATACCCCTAAATTCCTTGAATTTAAAGGAGGAGACAGTTGCATGGTATCCCTTGGAGTACATACCCCGGTAGCTAATACTCGCGCGCTCCGCTATGTGGACTACCGACTTCATAGTGCGGTGATGTGAGCCTGGCGATGCTTACGGGAGCGCACTCTATCGCTAACGGACTGCGTGTTGTTGATCAAGCTAAAGTTATTCATTAATCTTTTATATATTCAAATGAATTGCTGTTCCTAAATGTAGCCACATTTGTGGTGTTGCGTATGTTTTGGAATGAAAAATTGCAGTTTTTTTAAATACCCTTAATTTAAAGGTTATGGAATCAAAAATTGTAAATTAAAACACTCGAAATTTTTCAATATGAAGGGTCCTACGTAGGCTTCAAGCTTATTGTGGTACCACCCTGCCAGCAAAGATAGATATTAACGTTCCGGTACGACGCTATGTTGAACCAGCTAGAGGTATAAAGTTGCGTAAATCGTACGCTTTCCAATTTAGCGTGATACGATCTTAAACTGATTAATCATTTAGCATCAATGATGACTTAAGATCGAACGTAAGGACATATCGTAGTCACTACATATTATAGAATAAATTCCCCCGCCGCGTCTGTCTGTCTGTTTGCGATGTAAACGGATTTTTATGCAGTTTTCACCAATAAATGAGGAATTTGATGATAATTGATGATAATTGTTGGAAGTCGCGGATCGTTTGGGAGCTTTTGTTGAAAAACGCTGCCTGAACCTTTTGAGATATAACAAAACAATATTTGGAAGGACTACAAATAAGTCAACGAATATATCTATCTTTTAAAGATACCTATTTTTCTTAAAAAGGGGTCACGTGTATTATTTCCTTTCGTGTTCTTAGAAGGTTGCAATACATTATTTTGAGGGCAAAGTTGTGGGCGTCTGCTAGTAAATTATATTTAATAACCTTTGCATAAATTTTGGCAAAGTTCTTGAGGTTATTATAGAAAAATAAATTCGTTACCTTAAGTGGTATCCTGTAAAACAGATTCTTCGACCAAAAATTCCATTAAGATAAGTACGTAAAACTATGACTAAAGGCTTTGTTGACATACACGGCGTATCTAATTGATAGAAAAGCAATAAAAGTTAATGAAAGAAAGAAGTTACTGTAATTGTAATAAATGATTATGATTATAAGAACACAAAATGGCAGAAAGAACAACCGTTTATAGAAACGATAGACTATATTCATAGGTTAGATTCGTATATGGTTTCTGGGTTGGCGAAACTATCAACAATAAGCGAAGCGAAGCAAGCAAAGCCAAAGCAAACGAAAGAAGGAAATAGTTCGCTTCGGTTCGCTTTCACATTTCCATTTAACTGCATTCGAACAATTATTACAAAATAAAGCTTCTCTCTCTTTTGGCTCGCCGTGTAGTTGACAAAGCCTAAAATCTTTCGATATGTCTACTGTCCAAACTGGATGGCTTGGCGTTTAATAACTAGTTTAATTGTTTTGCACCAAACTATCTTAATTAACGGGCATTTATTTATACTTTTAATTGCACAGCAAAGCCATCTGGTTAGTAAGGACGTGACGTAAATAATATTGTGAGTCCTTTTGTTGTAGACCTTATTCATTAAAATGTTGCAGCAACGACGCAGAATTGAGCTCACGTTGGTTTTAACAACCACAGAGTATAGTATATTCTGCTTATCTATATCTAGGTCTAATGTAGGGCATTTGCAGGTCTGTAGCACGATCGAGGCATATCACAATTTAAATTATATGTATGTAATGTTGGCTTACTACGAACATGTAAACATCCTAATTAGATTTTTTAATATAATTCAGTGCGAAACGTGGACAATGTATAAACCATTTGACTAAATCCTCGCTTTCGCAGTACAGGAGTGCGTGGTGGCAACAGGGGAGCGAAAGATTAACGCCCAAATACTTGAACGTAAATTCGACTTATTTTGAAAGATTTCTATTGCAAACTCTTAAAGCAAGTATACTCGAGACTTACCTTAATTTAAATTGCGTTTTGATTATTCGGGAGTTACTTTGGTATGTGTCCGCTGCCCTATCTCGTTATACTTACTATCTATGCCACGTAGGCGAGAATTTAGTCAAGCGGCTTACTCATAGTATTGGCCGTAATTAGACTCACATTCCAAATTAGAAAATAAATATTTAAAGTTTTTCGAATATAATTATGATATAAAAATATATTTATGTTGTGCGCCAATTTTGATTTTTTAATTTTTGTAATAGACGGTTGGTTCCTGTGCGTTTAGAGATTTGCACGCACGTAATCCAAAAGTTACTAAGTTTTCAACCAGTCTACGAAGACATATAAAATTTAGGCGTTCTGAGTTCTGTGTTACGTAGTGTATTGCATGCGTGGACGACAGGCAGCGTGGTCTCCAACTGATAACTGCTTGGTGTTATACAGTTGCGCATATCGCGGTACGTCTGAGCTCCTGTATGCGGGGGCTATAATGGTACCGAATATTAAACCTAATAAAATGGTTTTCGATCGATTCCTCTATTAGTAGATAGACAACGCTAAATATTCTTACAAGCGTTCTATTTGCTAGGAAATATAAATAAATCTTTGGTACACAATTAACGATTTAAAATGCCGTAAGACCTAACGTTAATCAAAAACGGTTAGAACAGTAGCGCGTGCGTGCAAATACCGTCAAAATTACTTTGTAAGAGTCCGCGCAGATAGTAAGAAATCTTAATCGACGTTTTGAACCGCTTTATAACATTATATCGGTATCACTGATACGATTTAGCAGTAGCAGCAGCAGCAGGCGGTCAGAATCCGCTCTTTGCTGTATGTGCGCATTTATAAAGTTCTAACATTACAAAGAACACAGAACGTAGAACTCAAACAGCTTTCAACAGAACTCTTACTGTCTGTGCGTGCTCTAGATGTTAGAAGATTGCTAAGCGCTGGTGCTTGTAGGCTTGTTGTCTTTTGTAGGTTTTGTAAAATATTGTAGGATTCTATGTACACGCGTGAGTTAAAGTGATCGCACGTTTGAACGCGTAAAATTATAATAATTGCAAAAACAGTCACTGCTGTGAATGACTGTTGGTCCGATCGCCGTATTTGAAAACGTAACTGAAGGCAACTTACGATCGATAAATAAATCGATAGTGTTGTTACCCTACCTAAAACTAAGCCTTTTACTCAAGCGCGATGTAAGATTATAAACATTAGGTAGGTTAAATATCTTCAAAAAGATACTGAGAGGATTACGTTAAGGATAACCTGCCATATTATTATTTTTCTGATTTATATTCGATCTTCAGAAATAATCAAAGACGCGCATTAAAGTACTTTGCGCCATTACAACGCCATGGTTTTATTTAAAAAACGGAGGTATTTAAATTTTTCCAAATGCTGTTATTGAATTTTGCGCGTACAAATATGCGAGAAGCGTTATCAAGATCTGAAAGATTCGGACAGACTTTTTGATAATAATGTATTTCTGCTGCAGCTGTATAGCCACGCTAGATCGTGTACGCTGGTTTGTCTTTCTGTTTTATATCAATAGTTATTATAAGAAATGAAATATATTTTTAGAATCACTATTTATTGGAATTTAGATAATAATATTAATAATTAATTATGTATATCGCCGTTATAATATCATGTAATATACTGCTTTTGCATTCGTATACACTTTAAGAAGGCTTTTTCACGAGAGATTTACTGAGATGGGTAACTTTACTTATTAAGATGTGAAATTTTATAATTTAGGTAAATTTTATATCCACCTATCATCTATGCTCATATATGCTTTAAAATTAGAAAAAGAAATTTAATGGCTTTGTACTTCAAAATTTATTAATTTGTTTCACACATCTTCCTATACTCTGAACCATATAGATTGGCAATATAGGGTGTTGAACCCTCGAAAGTTGCTAAGAACAAATAAGTCACTGTGTGAGCCTCACTCTCAAATAATAAGTTTCGTCGGTTGCCAATATTGGTAACATTGAGACGCGTGCCTCACGTAGTGGAATGGAAATACATAGAGACAGAGAGACAGATATTAATTTAGGATAAAGGCCGCCGTTGCATGCATTCATGTTTATTATTTTTGTTACATTTAGTTTTTCTTACGTATTGTCAATGTAAAGTGTGTGTGCAATAAAGATTTTCTTCATCTTCTGTATGGTTCGGAGTGTATACGCATGTTTATACATCCCTGGTGGAAAGGCAGCACAATATGTCGTAGCGTTATCATATTTATCTGTTCCTATAACTTATAGATTATGGCAGCGATAGATGACCATATAAACGACAATAAAACTGTAGTTTGTCGACAGTTACGTCAATTATATCCACCTATAAAATTAAATGCAACTTTATAATAATTAGATTGTAACTTGCATTTGTTTTGTCATTTAAATTGCAGATAACGTAATAATTTGAAAGCGTACTACGTAAAGATATATCGAACATTACCAACGAGCCGTAAACTATGAATTTTCAATAAAAAAATAATTACGAGGTCATTACGTTCAACGTCAAATAAAAGCCATGCTGTTTATAAAGAAAAACAGCAAATGGGTGGACAGTTGCTTATATGCAATACACAACATCTGTTGGCATATTTTCCCTTGCATATACGTCGGTTGGCTTTCCGTAATTGATGTTGTATTAAGTGTGCGTTTAGTGGCGCTGCATCGCGTATTCGGTATTCCCAGCTAACGATATGACATACTACTCCGAACCATATAAATAAGCAACAAAGAGCGTTGAACCCTGGAAAGTTGCTTAGAGCAAAGGAGTGCGAATCAGTACTATCTATCTCTCTCCTACTTCTGTAAGTTTAAATAATAAGTTTCGTTGATTGACAATATTGGCAACCGATGATACTTATTATTTGGGCGGGAGACTCACACAGTTGATTGCACATACATAGGTAAGAGATAGATAGTAATTTCTACTCCTTTGCCAATCTATATGGTTCAGACTATAGAGGATCTACTGTGAGTTCTAACGTAAATTTATATGGAAAAAAGCCTTTACTCACGCTATAGCTAGATGACGCCGCTTTAATTCCATGTAAACTGACTTTAACCCACACTTGGCAGTCTGTTCTCACTTCGGACATACACTTGCTGAGTGTTAATTCGTACATCGCGGTTCCGGATACGCAATGGTGTTACTTGTAGCACGTGAACTTAGGAACGGGCCACACCAATGCTTTCGCGTTTGCGTCCAAGGGTTAAAATATTATTTAAACACACACTTATCCGAGCTGAACGAATCGAAGTCAAGGAGGCGTTGCAAACTACTCGCACCAGAAGAATTGACTGCATCAGAGTAATCATTTTTAAAACAGTGAAGAAATACTACTCACGCAGTTCTCTGTCGACCACATAGATGATGAAGTCATCCGAAGTCGTGTATGATTTTTGGGGTTCTTCCAGATTCGGACAATTAGACACGGGGAAGTATGCGAAATAAACAAAATTCTTAAATTCGTTTCGTAAAACTCATTCGGCTCGAGTATGTGTGCATTTCACCTTAAAACGCAAATATTAGAGCAGACCTAGACTTTTTGGCTTGGCCTCGCTATTAGTCATAATTTTGATAGTATAATGTTAATTTATGTATTGTAACTTTATGTATTGTGATGTAAAACGAAAAAGTATTTATACCTACCGCTTTTATCATATCGATAACCTCAAAGGCTTCCAGTATTTGCTCAAATTATTCACTGAGCAGAATTAGTTAACGGTAGACTGAATGTTTTTTGTATTTTGTATATATAAATTAATAACTTAGATAGTTTTTGTAAGAAATACCTAGCATCAATTCTATCCTAATGGAAACAAAATCAATTTGTTGTATATTACCTATTTGTATTTGTATGTTTAATAAATATCTTCGATGTATACTTTTTTTATTTTTATATATTTTATTAAAAAACTTTCAACTAATTTAAGTTAAAAATAATCAACGCCGTCGTTTTGAAATATTCCCTGCTATAAAGAGACAAAGGGGACACGGCTGACCCTTTCCTGAGCCGTTAAATAGACTTATGATTTTGATCATGTTTATGCTGATTATTTTTTATATACTATAAGTTGGGCCTTGACTGCTATCACACCTAATGTTAAGTGATGCAATCGAAGATGAAAGCGGGCTTAGATACTTGTTAGGAATAAGATGATATCCACACCCCTTTCGGCATCGTACTGGAAGGCTAAATTGCTTGGCGGCACGTTTTTATTGGTAGGATGATATCTAGCCATGGCGAAAGCGTAACACCAGCCAGACCAAAACAAATTGAGCAACATCAATCTGCCCTGCCGGAAATCGAACCCAGGACCTCCGTCTTAGGGCCTACGCTAAAACAGGCGCGGTCGCCCGCGCGCGGTTGTATAATGAAAAATAGTATGGACAGCGCGACGGAGCGCGGGCGCGGGTGGCGGGTACACGGCGCGGGCGCCCGCGACGGGCACACGCGAGCGGGTTTGTTTCTACAAATCAGTCGAGCGCCGCTAGATGCTACGGTCAAATAAATATTTGTTGATTTTATTAAATAAAATTATACTACCGCGCACACCACTGCGACACGGAGGCTGTCAAATAACTTAGATAGTAGAAACTACAATATTTTCGAACCCTATGAACTTTTCGTATACATCAAGCTTAATTGATGAAAACAATAGAAAGATAAAAACAAATTAAAGATTTTGCTCTGGTATCATATTTATTCATACAACAATATCTTCATCAGGGGTGAGGTTCAATAAATAGTTATTAGCCGCATACTTCCTCTGTCGCAAACCCTTCTCACCCAGATAAAACGGATACGATTCCGTCGTGGGTATGTAATAAAGTCCTGGTAAGCTGAAGTTGGTGCTTGGCCCTAAAACGTTGGTGCTTATGGGTGCCTGGTAGCAGTTGCCCTGTCTCACGTCGGCGAGGGAAGAGCAGTGGACGGCTAGGAATTTGTCTGGCTCGTTGTTCGCTATGATCCAGTAGATAGCTGCTCGTACATGGCTGCACAGTTGGAGGCAGGGCAGTAGATAGTTTAACTCCATCGCGGGTTGAAATTCGCCTGTAAAGGGCATTGAGACTGGATTACCTAAGGCTATAATTTTTGCTACTTTGAATAGGTCTTTAATAAAACCTTGTCTTAATAACTGCTATACTTAATCTTAACTATTATTATATAGATGAACGTTTGTATGTTTATTACTCTTTCACGCAAAAACTACTAAATGGATTTTGATGAAACTTCACAATATTATAGTTTATTAGAAAACGTAGACCACATTATATCCTAAAATTGCCACGGGATCGAAAACTACGCGGGTAAAACGGCGGGCATCCTCTAGTTGTTAATAATAATTAACGTGCAGTTGTGCTAGTCGAAAGACAATTTTTCAGATTGCGTTGAATACCAATTCTTAAGCTTCCAGCTCTCATATCTCTACGTATGATAATTGGCGGTCAGCACTGGCCTGGATGATACGGCCTCTATGCTCTTCGGGGCAGCCATGGCCGTCCATCGGTTCATTAGTATCAAAGTGAAGGAACCTGGGCGCCCAGGGCGTTCTGCTAATAACACCACAGCAGAACCAGCCTGGAAGAGGAGGATAGAATGCCGTATCACCCACGCCTGAAGATTCATTGGCAGACTGCAATGCTTCAGGTCGGGTCAACACAAGGCCAAGGATTGTGCGCTCTGTTAGGATAGCCTTCAATGGGCTCGGGGTTAGACTGGATCAGGCTGACATAAACCAAAAACTAATGGAGCGCATCGACGATCTGAAGCAGAAAATGGCTGCGTGGGGAACCACATACGACGATACTCGGAAAGAGTCAAGCGATTTCAGCAAAATCGTCTTTTCTTCAAATAAAGAGATTCTGAAGATATAGGTATTGATATGGCTACTAGCTACTTAGTACTTTAAAACAAATTTTTAAGAAGAAAGAAAAGAAGGAAGATTAATTAACAATATTTTTTATGGTTACGACCAAATATAGTAGATCGAAGGGTTCTTGTGAAAGGCTAATAGGTGAATAACCATGTACTTCTACTTGCCTCCGTTAATGTAAAAGTCCACGTGTCCCACGGGGTCTGGCAAGCCGAAGCCATCAATGTTGGTATGCACAGCGTCCACTCTTTGGGCCACGTCAGGGTTGATCCGCTCTGAGGGCGGCAAGCGACGGAAACATGGTCCCGCTGGATCTAGTCCTAGAGTAAATTAAGATACCTAAGGATGAGTTTGCTTAATGTCAATGCATTTAACCTATGTACCTATTTTATTAATAATCAGTGTAGGTATTTAGTTAGCCTTCCGTGTATTGACAATATAAGGAAATATTCAGAAAACAGATAAGGATTTTAAAAGCTAAAAGTAAATGTTTAAAAAAGTTGTTCCTTTTTTTAACCAACGAAAAAAAAAACGAAGGAGGTTCTCAATTCGACACGTATATATATATTTTTTTATGTATGACCACGCATAACTTTTTACAGAATTCTCCGATTTTGATAATTCTTTTTTATTAGAAAGGGCACACTTCCAAGGTGGTCCCATTGTCATCGTGTTAGGATCTGATGATAATATCCCGGAAAAATCGAAGGAAGTCTTAAAATTTTATAGGCACACTTGCAACGATTTCTTTTTTTGTGTAAGTATCGGTAGCTTTTTGGCTACAAGTGCCGTATAATATACTATGACAGTATAGGTAGTATGAGTACGTTACGTGGCGATAAATCACTAAAAAGTAAGAAATAACACTGTCATTTAGTTGCTTTAATTTATTTACAATCTACTCTTATAGATTGTAATCCTTACTAATATTAGAAAGACGAAAGTTTATAATTATGTATGATGGATATTTGTTGCTCTATCACGCAAAAACTACTGAATGGATTTTGATGAAACTTCACAACATTTAGTAAGATTGTGCTAGTAATAATTGATATTACATGTTCTTTTATTATTGTAATAGATTTGCTTACTAAATTAATTGCCAAAATAGGTACCTATTATGAAGAATAAGATCGTTATTTACCAGTCAATCTAGCCGGTTTCAGATGAGTCCGCTCGTGGTACCGAATAGCGGCGTACGAAGCTATGTGTGCACCGAGACTTCCTCCGAGCATTTCCAGCTTATGAGGAGATAGTCCCATGACAGTCAGCTCTACCAAAAACTCCCCCAGCATGTGTCCTAGTGGTTTCGTGAGGCGAGCTGCACTGTCAAAAAGAAGGTCCGTTAGCAATTTCTATATCTTGAGGTTTTGCTATACAGCGGATGGTGCAGGAGGGTGACGCAACGCTGGTACCACGTTGTTCTGTAGAGCGAGTCAAACAAAACGTCACACAAAGCGCGACAACTGTGTGACGTAGTAGTAATATAGTAGGTAATAAATAATTAATTTATGTAAGTAGACTAGAACCTTTCGCTACGATCTTTCAAGTCATGGCTTTAAAAGACTTTTTTACATAGATTAAAGACAACTAGACTAAAGCCAAACTCGATTGAGAATGTTTGTCAACAAACAAATTAAAAATGAAGGTAGAAAATGCAATACATTTTATGCCTAATAAATTTAAAATGATGTCCGGTTATTTTAAAAAATCTTATTTAAAAGATATTGAATATAATAATTAGTTTTAAGCTTACTTATCTAATTTATTGTCATGAATTCGTCATTAACTAGTTAATTTAAAAAAATAGGTGTAAAATGACTAGTGATTTCTACCTTCATTTTTAATTTGTTTGTTGACAAGTATTCTCAATCGAGTTTGGCTTTAGTATAGATGGAGCCCATAGCGTGTCCACTCGTGAGACAGCAAGACAGCCTTATTGACTTGATATGTCAATATTTAAAGTACCTACATCATGAAACGTTAAGTTTTAAAATATCGTAAAATACGAAATATTACTTTATATACGATAGTTTAGTTAACGCATAATACATGAAATTTGCTGAAAAAACAACATATCTAAGCTTTAAATCACCAATCAATGAAATGTAATTCCTTCGATTTTCCGTTCGCTGCGACTTTTGCAGCCGAAAATACTACAACCCACCATAGCACGATAACGTTTAAATTAATAACGTAACCACAAAATTATATTATTTATCAGCAAATTTAATAAAAAAGCTAATAATTGCTCAGATATGTCCTTTGTTTGTCACATCAAACAATAAAAACGAACACGCTGAAAGGGACAAAAATTAATCTTGTGTCACTTTCTAATATTATATAAAATAAATAAAATATATAAAATAAACGCCTAATGAAATAAGTCTGTCACGCTCTTGAACCTACAGCCGCGGTATGACTCCATCTATTTGTCATTAATCTATGCTTTTTTATGATAGATAGACTTGCACTTGACAACACTCACGCCTAATATATATATTATATAAAATAAATAAAATATATAAAATAAACGCCTAATGAATTTTCATTAATCTATGCTTTATGATAGATAGACTTGGACTAATGGAAAGCAATGTTGAGGTCTAAGTTGGAACGCGCTTACCTAGAAGACACCTATTCACTCTTGCCTTGAATGTTCAGATTGTAGGTGGTAGGAATCACTAACGCTGACTTTTTCAAAGTGTACTGATTTTCACACATGAGATCAAACAAACACACATTTTCAGTAGAGTTATTTAGGTACCTAACCAACCTGGTTACGGTAGATATCTAAATAACTTTATCTACTACAAGCAACATTCTTTTAGTTAGTATTTTCTAATAAAATTGGATTACGTACACTGGATAGGTGCGATGAAGTATCGGATAGATTTCCACAATAATGACGTTGGTTCCTCGCTCGAGGTAAGGGCTCGCTACCGCCCTACAGATTGGAGAGAAGGACGCATCTAAGTAACCGCTTATAAATACCTGAAAAAGAAAGCCCTCAACAAGTTCAGGATATTATTTTTTGCACTTGCTTCTTCAAAATCAATCCTGATCTTGTTCGGTATTAAACTCGTGAGGAATAAAGGAATTCTCTTACATTTTGTTAGGTAAAAGTTTTAGTTTGTCCTTCAAAATTACTCGATTCGAGTTGGACGTGTTTTTCTTGACATAATTTATGGACTCGTTTATGTAGCCTCTCCTTAAAGTACATATCATGATCATGATGATGCAATCTAAGATGGAAGCGATCTAACACGTTAGAAATGGGATGAAATCCATATCCCTTTCGGCTTTCTGCACGACACCAGTAAATATAGTACCGAAGCTATTTTGGAGAAGTAGGTAGGTATATAATACCTATTGGATTTCGCGCGCGAACTCTTACTGACACGGTAGATCGTTATATTTTTTGTCGTACCGACAAACTAAAATCTACCACCAGACCTGACACGAGACTTATCATTATCAATCTATTAACAAGGCTGTTTAGGACAAGATGCAAGCCTCATCAGGTGCATGCTCTTCCAATTTTAATGTAAAATCAATTAAATGCTGAAAATTACTTTCAGATTCCGCCCTTAGCCAGAGATCTACGATGCCCCCGTTCCAATCTCATTTTTAATGTGTAATCCGTTACCTCCGATTTTGGCGCGTGAAAGGCTCAAATTAGTAATTTGAGGGTTTTCTGTTCGTTCTTTCAAACACAGTTGTGCGCTTGAACTTTGCGATGCTCCCGTGTCCGTCTTAATGTAGAATCCGTTAAAAAAATTGCTGTTACTGTGATACTAATAAATTATATAAAAAAATGTTATGTACCATGACTATGTAACCCCCTGAATTGAAAGCTGGATCCACCAGTGGCTGTCGTAACTCGTAAGTACAAATAGTTGTATAAAGATTACCAAGGTTTTTCTCTTCTTGAAATCGAGGTGTTTGGCCACACAGCGCGCTCCTCGCCGACTCAGTGGGCATGTGACCTCCTCGCTACCCGTCCACCCACTGCTGGGTCGTAGCGCCACCACTGTTAAGGACTTTTTCGTTTTTGCCGACAACGTAGTGTTTTTTGTCATTCCTGGACCTACAAATAATGAAGTGGGTAAAAGAGAAAGGTGTAGTGTCATTGAGGGTAACAGCACGCGTCGGGTAAGATCACGCAGGGCTAATATATCATCAGGGAAAGGGTGTTTCTTTTCTGATGATTTATTAGCTTGATATATTAGATTATAAATGACGATGATTATAATATGGAAGCCATGCGATACAATGCAGTATATCATTATACAGTGTACAATTATTGTGTAAGAAAAAACAAAAATGATCGCTCTAGGCTCTATCCAGTAAACCTACTGGGTAAGTAAACTGTTTTGTTTACTGATCTTCTAATTCTTATTCTTCGCGACAAAGAGAACCAACTTTTGAGTTAGTATTCGGAGATTAGATTTGAAGATTTGTTTTACTACCAAATGTCCTTCAAATTACTTACGATACGAACTACCAGCCGCAACTGCGTTGGTACTATTATAGCATTAAGGGGTAAAAGTTAGAATCCTGATCGAGCCTCTTCATTGTCTTATTGAACTAATGAGGAATTCAGGATATTAACTTATAAACGATTTAAATACACTCGGAACGAAAATGTATTGGGATTTATTTAGTGAGAAATATCAAACACTCATAGAGGAGAGATTTGAAGGTTTTGATACTTTGAAATTAGTATCGCGGTAACCGTTTATATATACATATTTTATAGGACAAGAAATCTGGAGCTTACAACGACAACACTGCTCCGATGCAGTTTCGTGGCCTAACTAAGTATATAGTAACAGAAAAATTAAACTGTCAATCTGTACATACATTCAGCAAAAAGTCCAGTTGGATTACCGATATCGGTCTCAGCAAAAACAGCACTCCAGAGCCACAAAATAACGAACAATTTCATTTTGTAAATGATAAAATACCAAAACCGCGCGGCCCTTAACACACTGTACGCAGAACTAACGAGCCTGATGAAGTTTCTTATGAGAAGGTCATGAATAATGTTTTCGTAAGGCCAACTTCTAGCATTCGTCTAATTAGACTGATTCGCACGCGAGCAGTATACTTACTAAGTATACCGCTGAGATTTGAAACTTAATTGCACACTCAATTTTAACTTTAGAATAAATCTTAATAACTTTCGAATAAATTGAGAGTGAATTGACCCAGCTTTAAAGTACAAGGTCGTCCATAATTCTACAGTCAACTTTCTGTGCAGAAAGTCTATCTAAGTATAAATTTCTGTAATACAATAATAGTTATTTGTTATGCTAGACAGCAATATTAATTTTTGCTGCGAGTGCGCATATTGAATACCAAGCGAGCGAAGGATTCTAAGATAAGAAGATAATAATATCTAAACACGGTAAATTAAAACTTAAGGGTAAAATTATTGAAATGTGTTATAATAATAATAAGTAAATTGAAGCAACTAAATGACACAGTTATTTTTTACTTTTTAGTGCGATTTGAGTCGTTTCTATTTTTTGTTAAAAAAATTTTATCTTACTTTTTAGTGATTTATCGCCACGTAACGTACTCGTATTATACTATCATAGTATATTATATGGCACTTGTAGCCAAAAAGCTACCGATATTTACACAATAACCGAAATCGCTGCAAGTGTGCCTATAAAATTTGAAAAATTTCTTTAATTTTCCCAGGATATCATCATCAGATCCTAATATGAAAAATCAAAATCGAACAACTCTGTAAAAAGTTATGCGTGGTCATACATAAAAAAAAAACAAAAAATATACGTGTCAAATTGAGTTCCTCCGACCTCCTCCGTTTTTTTTCGTCGATTAAAAAAATAGTAAGCATCTAAATATCTTTTGTCGCTCGTTTAGTTTTTCTATTTCGTTATTATAATAAACTGGATACCTTACTAGGAATACAGAATACTTCAGTTAAAGTGTGGAGAAAACGCAGGTAAGGACATACGAGTGTTTATTTAGAATTCAGTCATTAAAATATAGAAAATAGACTAGATTAAATTGTCATTACCCATATTGGTAAACTCAATCTGGCTTTGCACGTTTTTGTATCGAGATCAAGTATTTGTACTAATGGCTGGTGGTGGAACTAGATTGATTTCCACAGCTCGGGAAACTTGCGTAGGGTTGTCACGCAACAGAAAATTTTCAAGCAAGCATTTCAATGATTTTCCTAACTTATTGTACTCTGATAGAATTTGACTGCAGGCTGCAAAAGTTTAATTGCATTCCTGAGAATATATATTTTGCTATGTAAAGCATACTAATAATTCGATAATATAATTGGATATTATTTATTAATGTGTTGGTTTGTGTTAGACTTTTTTGAGCCGGCACTAGATACACTACAACTAGTTTAACTTGACATTTCAAAAGTGCTTTAATATTAAGCCTATCTACTTCTAAACAACGAGTTTGAATTTTTTTTAAATATTAACCGTATTTTGTGTTTGTATTAAAACGCGTGCACAGATCTGATAACCCTGCCCGCTAAACGAGCCTCATCACAATGTGCGGTGATTTTTTCCAACGAGTGGTAGAAAGCCAATTATTTACTAACGTGCAAGCGCGACGCTGGCACCGGTTACACCGCGCCGGCCGCCAGTACAAGGCTGGGCCTCCACTCACTAACACGACTGACATGCTCCTGGCCGATCGCAAGCCTCAAATATGTTTACTGGATACACCGACACATAAGTGACAGTTTTCCCTGTGTGAATCTATCGTTTAATAAGGAACAATGAATGAAACATCGAATGATACTAGTACAGTGACAGACACTTGGATGTGGCTACGGGATGTGATGGGGTCGTGGCTCGAAGACCCTGGCGCGGAGGAGCACCAGGGTCTGAACATGAGCGCTTTGCAAATGGATCAGGCCTACATCGTCGGAGTGGCGGACAGAGACGTTGGGATTTATTCCGTGTCCGACGATTGCTTCAGAGTAAGTAAAAGATTTAGAACCGAATTTCAATATATAATCTTTAGATTTAGAATCGATGAAATGGTATTGATGAAATTGTAAGAATCGATTAGGTACGGATTACAAAAAGTTTAAAAGTTAAAGTTCAAACATTGAAAGTTTGCACGCTATGAAATGCGGATACTTTTTAGCGAACGCAAGTGCAAGGTCGCGTAGCTAAGATGCCTTTGTAGAGACATTTCTAAGCACATTCTCAACGATAATTAATATTATAACGATATTTAAAAACCACGTTTTTTAGACGGACACATAAAAGCTTACTAGAATTAGTACAGTGTTTGCCAACCCAAAAAAGCTCCAACTCGATTGATTTATGTTTTGTAATTAAGGAGTTCCTAGGTCACCAGATTAGCTCCATGGTAGGTACTATATTATTGAAGATGAACCTGTATGAGTACGTATAATATCTTCATCCAGTGGAACGTCAGAAGTGGTTTTAATTTGTTTTCCATAAAGATCATGACTTACTAACTGGGCAACATACGAGTACATTAAAACTTGTACCAATTAAAATTAAATTGACATGTCTCATTCCAAATCATATTATGATTTTATTAATTAAGTATTACAAAATAAACCACTCGTTAAAGTTCCTATAAGCTAATCAAGGTAGGCAATTATAATAATTTGTAAAATATCTTGTTTATTGAAACATAATATTATTTTCCTCAATTGTTAATTGCGGCATTTTCCTTCTGGTGCAATTCGCATGGAAAAGTAGATAGGTAAGGAAATGTATTGACCTACGACTATTTTTATTAAAATTGCGATTGCAATCACGGGCTAAACGTTAGCCGTGACTGTATTCGCATCTGATGATAAGTGATGATGCAATATAACATCCTTTTTGGTTTTTGCACAACATTCTACAGGTACACCAAATCGCTTGACGGTACGTCTTTGCCGCTTAGGTAGTAACTAGCCAAGCCCTGGGCGATAATTCTGTAAATCTGTAACGAAACTCAATAACTGCCGGGAATCGAACCTTGAGCATCTGTCTTATAAATCCAACGCGCTTACCGCTGAGCAACAGTAGCCGTCAACATGACATTATTAAACTAATTTTTCATTGAGTTTCTCCTATAAATAACATTTTCTTCGCAACTTAAGTATCGTTTAGACAAAGGCACTCGAGCATGTCAACGAGTATTTGGAACGTACCGCGAGCAAACATGTTAGTAAACTCTCAAGTGTTGTTGATAGATTCACTAAATCGAAGGTTACGGGTTCGATCACCTAGATATACATTGATAATTTCGTCTTAGTCAAAATGAACATTATCATTCATACAAATACATTTATTTGTATTCGTTTCACAGCCATTAAGTAATTACCTATCTTACTAAATCTACCTAACTAATAACTGTGTCATTTTGTTGCTTTAATTTACTTAAGCATATCTATGAACTCGGTGCCAGGCAAGGTTTCTACTTTAAGGACATTACCTAGAGCCCACAAACTGCTTTACTACATTAAATAAATGTTTCTTAAACTTGCTGGCACCGACTTCATATATATGATTAAGTAAATTAAAAACTTAGTTTCTATTTTTTGTTAAAAATGACTAATTAGCCCTTCACTGCAATCACACCTGGTAGTAAGTGATGACCCAACCTAAGATGGAAGCGGGCTAACTTGTTAGGAATAGGATGAAATCCACACCCCTTTAGGTTTCTACACGACATCGTACCGGAACGCTAAATCGCTTAACTATAACTTATACACTTGTTGGGACAATATTTAATTATTATTGAACGAGACCGTATTAAATATACTTCAAAAGTAATGTACCTATTTTAAATGTTATTAGTCTATTACTCACTCAAATTAAGTTGCTCATAAGTTTTGTAGACATGAACTTAATTTCGGAGTGGTTGCTCTACCATACTTAAGTATTTGATTACTTGTTTTGTTTCTATCACAATAAACATTACATAATGACTCAATTACAAAATAGAGTAGAATGAATAGTTAATAGGTAGGTACAACTTTCGCCAAGACAATGTAACCGATAGAGCCTTTGCCAATTAGTAACAATCGAAATACGCGGCAGTGAAAGAGATGTTGGTTATTGTCTATTTAGCATAGATACGCTATTTGAGGACAGTAGATGACCTCATCGATCGATACGTAATAAATTATGAGACAGTTTAGTTCGTGTCCATCATTTTGTTATTTTTAATTCAATTAAACCTTTCAAAGTTCCAAGAGTCATTGCAACGACAGGAAACAAATGAATATATCTTGAAAATCTAATACTATTTTTGCATTCGACAAAATAGGACAAATATTCGTCCGCTTTTCGTCGCTTCAGTGTTTCTTCTATACTGAGTTTTGATTAATAGAGTTGGTTTAAACAATAACATTTAAGCTATATTTCTATATCTATCCTCGGAAAGGGATCCGCGGGTTTTATCGCTTCGCTAAAATACCTAATAACAATCATGGATAGATATACAACACAATGAATAATTGAGGTCATTAGGTCTACGTTTCCTCAATAGACATCTCCTTTAATTCCCATAAAGAGTTAGAGAGGTATCGTCAGTCTTAGAGACGAAGTTGAAAATATCGCACGCCCTTACGTTGCAAAGGGATGAAAATATCGTTATCTATATTTTCGATTTGATAATTATTGTAAGAATCTACCTACTTTTCTACGATTGTATAATTATGAAGTTGAATAAAGTAATTACTTTTAATAATCATATAAACGATATACGGGTCATTCTCATTTAAGAGGGACTTTCGATGGCAAGGACAAAAAAATACCTTCTTTTTATACTTATTTCCTTAATGACCTATTTATTGTTTAAAACTAAATGTTTTCTACATGGTCACTCAAATTTATTACAGTAATGTAAGTAGTTTAGTCACAATAAGTTCCAATATAAGAAATAAGTCTCTCCCCTGGTCTGTCCCTAAGCCGACTTTATTTGTAAACCAGTTGTTATCAATGTATTGAAATTTAATAATTTCATTATCATCTTTAAATTTATACAGAACAATAACTTAGTCACAGTGTCTTATAAGTTAAACTACTTATATTACAATTTTTCATAAATAATATCAACGCCGAAATTTGTCCTTCGTATTTCGAATCTCGTCCCCTGGCTTTTTGTTTTCGTTTAAAAATCAGTTTTGTTTTGCTAGTTTGTGGAAGTTGTAACCTTGAATGCATAGGATGTAACCTGAAGCTAACAGTAAGCGGCGCATAAGCAAAATGTGCGGCCATTTTAACGGCCATTTTGGTCACGCCGCTCACTGGGTGTTGAAAAGTTCAGTGAATGGAGTCTTTCCTCTGGTAAGTTCTATTTAGCAATTGTTTGTTAAAGTACTGATATTAAATTCAATATTCACTATGAATAGTGCATACATTGTTAGATTTGGTTGTGAATTGCGTGTGAGAAATACTTTTGCAGATATTTTAAATATCAATCGAAAATGTATCTCCCCTGGCATATTTCCCCTGGCTATTTTCATGGCAGGGGAGATTCTTAACGCCCAGGGGAGATACATTTGTATGCATTTTCATGAATACTTCTATATTTTTGTCTAAACCTTTACTTGTCATTATGTATATCTTAACTTTAATATGACGTTTTTACAGTAAAAATGGCGCCTAGAGAAAAACGGCTTGAAAAGTAAAGGATAGCGGAATGATTACGATACCAAAGAATTAAAAGTGACCAAGAGAAGTACGCTCAACAAAAGTTAAGGAAAGGGAAAAATCTAAAAAAAAGAAAGAAAAAGGAGTTATTAAAACAATCAAGCAAATGGCTCCCAGAGAGCAGCGGAAAGCTAGAAAAGTATAGTAGGAGAGAAAAGGCAAAAATTCGTAGACGTCGTTTAGCACTCCAAGCAATGCTCCTGACACACCACCATGTACGGATAATGAATTCTCAAAATATAAACATACGAGCATATGTAGCACATCAAAAGTTAGTTCGAGCAAGAAAAGCAGATTAGTTGCTAGTGGCACTGATATTTCGTCAATAGATGGCTAAGTTAGAGAAAACCTGCCCGAATATTAAAATTTTCACCATAGATTATGCAGACATCTGAAAAAACAGCAAAATTTGATTCTATTGAAGGTATAAAGACTTTTTTAGATACACTAAAGGTGCACCAAGTTACCGGTTACGTATTTATACCAAATTCCTTGATATTGAAAAGTTTGAGCTGTTTCTATGACACAGAGTTATGTAGTCATTTTCTATTGTCTAGTTTGGATTATCCACAAACACTTCCTAAATATCTATGTGTTGATAACATATACGGAGCTAGCGATTCCGAAGATGAACCACTAATCAACCTTGCATGTCAAACACACCAGAAGAAGCCTCAAGAAATACTACAGCATTCTTTACATACCAGTTTTAAAACCAAACTACACAAAGATGATTCTAAGCCCTCAACATCTGGAAAGGAAAAATTCGGCAGCGGGGACTTTGTGCTAGTTAAACTTCAAGATGCAAAAACAGAATATCGTTATGTTGCAATGTGTATAGATATTAATGATGACAATGAACTTCAAGTTATATTTTGTAAAATCTGTAATGGAACTGGAAAACAGTTCTGAGTTAATGATGGCGTTATTTCTTTCATGACGTATTTTTTTTTAATTTAATGAATCTGTTGATGTCTTCGGAATGTTGGTTTTAGAAAAAGATTTTGTTTATTTTCCTTTTAATTAAAACGTTTTTATAGTTTACGTACAAGAAAAATTTGATACTGTTGAGGTTATTGTTTCTTTTAATTTCATTATTGACTTATTGAAAGCTGTAGTAAAGTTATAGATATTTTTGTTTTGATAGAAAGGAAAAGTAAAAAACCTGTACCTTGCAAAAATGTTTTGTACCTAGTGAATAAGAAACATTTAATATTATAAACAAACACTGCTAAGAAATAAAAAGTCTTATTATAAATAATACATAATTAAAATTTAAAATAAATAAATAAAGTTGATTCTTAAAAATAACTCTGTTTTAATATGTCTATTTCTCTTTCCTGTCCATAAAGTATCTACCCGTATGCTTCTTGTCTCTACCCTGTACTGAGTATCTACCCTGGTCACTTATAAAACGAGAAAAAACCAAAAAATTGTCTGGCCACTTTGTAAACATTTTGAACTTAAAAGTTTCCATATGAAAAATGTAAACTTAAATAAAAATTCAAAAAAAAATGCAGTGCCGTCACTTTTAATAATCATATAAACGATATACATCGTCTACAAAAGAATAACTATGTATCGCGGTTTATTTTGCAAATTATTAGTTCGCGAATAGCGATTTCTTAGTCCTTCGCCACGCTTGTAGTTCTGAAAGTTTCATGATGCAACCACGCACGAAATATATCAATGCAGACGTACTTATAATAACAAAACAAATAATTCTATTTTAATATTTCTCTACATAATAATAATAGATAGATATAAATTTAAGTTCAATCTATCCGTACTAATTAATATTCTTTTTCTTTACTCTTTCACGCAAATACAACTTAATGGATTTTGATGAAACTTTAAAACATTATAGCTTTGCATATCAGAATAACAGAAGGGGACGAAAACTACGCGGGTGAAACAGCGGGTCTCCAGTATATAAAGTTTCGTTATATAAAATTTGGTACAGAGATAGTTCTAGAGTCTGAGAAAGGACATAGGCTACTTTTTGTCAAACTATCACAAAATAGGAATTGTTCTAATCTTAGACGACAGTCTTCTCACTTGCCTTTGCTTTATAGCCCATTTTGTATAAATTCAATTATAAAAAAAAATAAAACCGTAATTATATTTTTTAATATGATCCTACAACCCCCATATCCTTCAAATAGAAAAAGTGAAAGTGAAACGTATGTTAGGAGTACCGACTTCTTACATCGTTTTTAGTTATACAAGGCAATCGATTGGGATCAAACCCATGGTACATGGGGCTATTGAGACTTAAATTTAAAAGTTAAGTATTACTTTAAATCTTAAAACTATAACTATAAAAATTAATAATCATCAGCATAAGGTCGATATTGACCCTTTAGCCATGGAGCTATTAAGCATGTGGTATTTCAAAATATCCAAGCCAACGGCCTTTAATTGCCTTCCGATTGACGTGTCATGGGAATTCCAGGGGAAACACGATAATTTACTTTGCACCCCCATGGATTGCACTTGCATTTTATATGTACAAGTGTATAACCTAATAAAAGTAGGTATAAAATTAAGTATAAGTAGCAAAATCGTTAGGGAGCCTAAGCTTTACAGTACCTAAATAGTTATATGTAGGTACACCTAAGTTTTAAGAGCTAGTAGGTACTTTGATAAGATATTTTTTGTCTCTTTGTTAAAGCATAACTGAAAAACTAATGGATCAATTTTAATGTTGTTTTTGCATGTTATTTTCATTTGTATGAATTATCTAAAAAACCGAATTTGTGCAGTAACACACTCCAATACACATAAAAAAATTTAACAAAAAAGAAAAAATAACTGTGTCATTTAGTTGCTTCAATTTACTTAAGCATATCTATGAAGTCGGTGCCAGCAAGTTTAAGGATTATTTATTATTTAACGTAGAAAAGCAGTTTGTGGGTTCTAGATAATGTTCTTAAAGTAGAAACCTTGGCTGGCACCGACTCCTAGATATGCTTAAGTAAATTAAAGCAACTAAATGACACAGTTATTTTTTTACTTTTTAGTGCATTTTGAGTCGGTTCTATTTTTTGTTAAAAATTTTCATTTTTTACGTTTTAGTTCTTTATCGCCACGCAACGTATTCGTATTATAATGTCATAGTATATTATACGGTTACACTAGTAGCCAAAAAGCTACCGATACTTATATCTACATACCGAAATCGCTGCAAGTGTGCCTATAAAATTTTAAGAGTTCCTTCAATTTTACCAGGATATCATCATCAAATCCTAATATGATAAAAATGGGACCACCTTGGAAGTGTGCCCTTTCGAATAAAAAAAGGATTATCAAAATCGGACAACTCTGTAAAAAGTTATAGTCATACATTAGAAATAAATAAAAAAAAATATATACGTGTCGAATTGAGAACCTCCTCCGATTTTTTTCGTCAGTTAAAAATACATAATTCACATATTTTTTAACGAAAGGAGTAAGTTCAGACTACAACCATACATTTGCTACGGTCCTTGCATACTTCCTCAGCTTCTGTATCTACCACCTGTTTTTAAAGCATCAATCTGTAAATCTCTCTATACAGCTGACTTAGGTAACTGTATTGGTGCAAGTATTTGATACTTGTATCGATACAAAACAAAACATAAAAATCGGATACTTTTTCGTGTAGATGTGTGCCACGCATTGCGAACACGCGATTGTTCTCGTCTGGGAGAAATTACAGCGCGTTATCGAGATATGTGCAAGTGATGAAACGATCGACTACCTAACTGTTACAATAAACTCTATTATATACACGCACGTGGAACGATGGAAAACTTAAACTAGGTGTGCGAGGAGCGCTTAAATCAGGTAGAACACCAAAGCGGATGATAATCGCTAAACGATAGAAAATTATTTTAAGGAATCGGACTTAATTATCTGCCTAACTAGATTCTATAGATATAGAGAGATTAAGATGAAATGAAAACTTACATTGTTTAGTTTAAAAACATATTTTGTTGAGGAGCGCTACCGTAGTAAATCCCGTAACTGAAGCAAATAGCGAACATACAAACAATGCCTCGTTGGAGCTCTCTCCTCTCCTCTAGTCGATTTCCTCATTGTCAGGGTCATGGCCCTTGCCAAAATGGTGGTTATCTTGAATCCTATTCGAAATGGGACGCCACTTTGCTCTATCTTCTGCTACCCGAAGAGTATCGTAGAACGTGAAGTCGAGTGGTGCGGATCTGATCAGACCAGCGCAGGAGACTAAGGCCACGCGGCCTTTTTCCTTCCACTTTGTCAGTAACTATTATGTAAGCCTAAACGTGGTGTCACATCACGAAGTTCTGGGTTCGAGTCCTAGATCGGATAGTGAAATATGGAGTTTTCTATCTTCCTTCCAAAAATTCCTCAGTCTGAAGTTGGTAAATCGATGGCGTTACACCCCCTGCCCAGGTCCCGGCTGATAGTGTTCTCTACAACCTATGCCCGCTAGCCCAAATTAGACCAGCCTGGGGACAGTGAGTCTAAAAGCCTCCCTCCCTTTCCGAAAGTGAGAGTAAGTACGTAGTCTGTTAGTGGACCGTTAAAGCTGCGTTTCGGTGTAAAGGAAATTTTTAATATTTATTTAAGGGTATGACTTGTTTCTTGGATGCACTGTTTAGGGTTACTAGTTAACGAGTACGTAATTGCTGTTAAGTTATTCCGTATAAAACTATGATTTAACATCACATAATAGTTGCATAATGTACGGTACTCGTATGCTTAGATTAAATCTGCTTTAACATTTACAGACCCGTTATGTAAGCTTACCTCTCCTCGTGTGTGTTCAAACATTTAGGATGAACCTTATGCTATATTTAGTACCTATGTGGCATTGTATACTTAGTACAGTTCTTTAGTGTGTCTTTTTTTAAAGTATATAAATATAAGTGTCTATTTAAAAATTATAAAATGAAATTCGTAATGTGTTGTGTTATTAAAGTACATTTTATGGAAACGAATTTTACGCAACAATCTGTTTTCTTCACCAGTAGCAAAGTGACTATATAAACGTCTTTCCAAAGCACTCCTTCACGACCTCCGTGGCGCAGTGGTATGCCGCAGTGGTATGCACGGTGGATTTGTAAGACGGAGGTCCTAGGTTCGATTCCCGGCGGGGCAGATTGAGATTTTTCTTAATTTGTCTTGGTCTGGCTGGTGGGAGGCTTTCGCCGTGGCTAGTGACCACCCTACCGACAAAGACGTACCGCCAAGTGATTTAGCTTTCCGGTACCATGTCGTGTAGAAACCGAAAGGGGTATGGGTTTCATCCTACTCCTAACAAATTAGCCCGCTTCCATCTTAGATTGCATCATCACTTAACATCAGGTATGATAGCAGTAGCAGCAGCTTGTAGTCGATAAAAAAAAAACTTATCTTCTACCTATATTCATCATAATTAGCCAATTTTGAGGGCTCACTACAGGGCCAGACCTCTCTTTTGGACCAGAGGATTATAGAGTTTAAACTCACCACGTTGCTCCAATGATGGCTATAGGGTGTTAATGTTTATAGGCCAAAGATCACTATAGACTAGACTAAGATGCATTTGGAAGCACTAACATCACCAACTTCCTAACTCCGAGTTAAGAATTTCTTCTACATTCTAACCATTTAATTACAGTGTCCATTCGAGCTACAGAGAAACATATCAGCCGGCTCAAAAGGCTGGTGGGTGGCGAGCACGGCCAGACGCTCTACACTGAGGGTGTATGAAGATATCGCAGACGAGTACATGACAGCTAGAAACACTTCGTAAGTATTAATATTTATATTTTAAATTAAGTTCATTTCGTTCAGAACAATGGTAAACACCTTACAAAATTGAGAAACCCAAACAACTGGTGGTCAGGGGCTTCAAATTAGGAACCTCCTCATAATACGCGTCGTCACAGTATAACCGCCTCATATATACGACCTACAGCAAAGCGAAGGATTGTTAATAATGAAGCTATTCACCACATAACACACAATTGGTTAAAAAGACCATCAGAAGAATAAGTATTCTATAAGATTCAATACTCCACATGGTAGTAATCGCATGAGTCATAAGCAATAAGTTATATATAAGGTTGTTTTGATAATACATACAAATTATATTTAGGACTTATATAAAAGTAAATATATATTGTTAATGTTAATGTAGGTACTGTAATGTCGCACAATATTGAACAAAAATGTAGATCTTTAATACACCAGACGGGGCGGAGGATATTGCTTCACGGGAATCTGTAAAAAAAGTTAAATTGAGAGGGGGAACGGGGCATGAGCACTTTTTATATGAAAGTCTGTCTTGAAAATTAGAAGGGTACCTTAGAGGTTTTCACGCGGACGAAGTCGCAGGTGAGTGCTAGTAAGTCTATAAAATTAAAGCATTTTAGAAATTAAGTTTTTTTTTATTGAGAAAGAATACAATAAGGAACTTAAGCTAACTTTTCCTAATAACTATACAAATCGTGCCCACGTGGAGTGGTGGCAAGAATACTGGCTGCATTTCCGCGTTGGATAGCCAGGCTAAGTTTTTAAAATTAAGTTAACATTCCTTTAAGCATATTTGGCAACGCTAACCTAAACTAACAATTTACTTAAGCAGTTCAACGACCGCTTACATTGAATACATAAGTGTGAAGAAGCTCTTAAAGCTATCATATCCCCTAAGACCCTATCAAATAGGTGTATTTTTATTACAATTATAAGGCTTCTCTCGATAAAACCTTATCGAAGTGTTACGACGGTTCATATTACATGTCCTTAAGACTCAGCTATTATCACCTATTAAGGTTTATACACCTTCCAAAAAGGAGGCGCCTATGTACTTTTGGCTACACCAAACTCACACCATTACCATACTATGGATGTCCTCTAGGCCCGCCGAAAAGCGAACCCAGGACCGATGACTTATAAATCCACCGCGCATAGGTACTGTTGCGCGACCGAGGCTGTCAGAAAGCTAACGTTAACAGTAGTTATACACACATAATAGGTACGTATGTAATAAAATATATCATTAATAGGCTGATAATTATGAGCAGTAATGAAATGAATAAAGAGATAAACGTAAAATAATTCCGAACATTGAATATGTAAATCTCACGTGCAAATAAAACGCTTTCATTTCGCAATGTAAACAAATGTGAGTAAAAGTTATCTTTCGGTAATATCTTTGGCATGCATCGACACAGTCAGACATTTACGCAAAGTTACTTAATATGTAACCCATACGTAATCTTGTACAATAGGCAGTAATGTGTAAAACATGTGAAAAATGAAATGTACATTTTTGATACTTGTCACGCAAAAAATCTGAAAGATTATATATTATTAGCTCATCTAATATTGTATAATAGGAAAATAATAGTAAAAAGTTGAAAGAGTAGATTAGACATCTAATCTTAGCTTTAAACAATATATGAATACCAAATTTCAAGAGTGTAGTTCTTACAGTTTCGGAAAAAAGTGGCTGTGAATGGCACACATGATTATCAGTGTTCCGTTTTTTGCCATTTGGCTACGGAATCCTAAAAAAACCAAATTCAAAACTATTGAATTAACTTCCAAACTGTTAAAAAATAATATCTATAACTGCGTCAGGAATCTTCGATATAAAATGTAAAGCATCGCAATCAGTATGTAGAGTAACAACTCAATTACAATATTTTTTACAACCGTTACTCATATTATGAGTAAGCTTTTAGATGCTAATGCTTAAATTACACACTCATTGTCTCCACGAACAATAACTCTACGTTACTAAGTTTTTCTCAGCTCTCTAAGGTCTTTGGTCAAGCTGCAACTTCCTTGTTAGATTCTATTGGCTAATTATGGCCTTTCTTATTTCCTTTTTTTTTTAGTTCATTCTACGTTTTCCTAGTGCTTTTGTTTTAACCTTTTCTAGCGATTTCAAAGAATTATTAAGACCGATTATGCTTTCTACTTATTTTATGGACATATACTCGTATTACCGACTTGTAACTAAGATTTTAGTTGGTAAAATCTACTTTTCAATTTTAAATTTGATTTAAAATAAAAACAAGACCTCTCGATAGCTATTTACGCTTTTATAATAATCGTTAATTGCCATTAATATATCAGAATATTAACATAAGTATTTATCATAAGTATATCAATAAGTAATCAATAATAAAAAATCAATTTGTGGTACAAGTACTTTGTTTTGTACCACAAATTATGTATTCTGTTGTACATAACTGTGTCATTTAGTTGCTTTAATTTACTTAAGCATATCTATGAAGTCGGTGCCAGCAAGTTTAAGGAACATCTTTTTAACGTAGTAAAGCAGTTTGTGGGTTCTGGGTAACGTCCTTAAAGTAAAAACCTTGGCTGGCACCGACTCCTAGATATGCATAAGTAAATTAAAGCAACTAAATTACACAGTTATTTTTTACTTTTTAGTGCGTTTTGAGTCAGTTTTATTTTTTGTTAAAAATTTTCATTTCTCACTTTTTAGTGATTTATCGCCACGTAACGTACTCGTACTATACTCTCATAGTATATTATACGGCACTAGTAGCCAAAAAGCTGCCGATACTTACACAAAAATCGAAATCGCTTATGTGTGCCTATAAAATTTTAAGAGTTCCCTCAAATTTTAACAGGATATCATCATCAGATCCTAACAGGATGACAATGGGACCATCTTGGAAGTGTGCCCTTTCTAATAAAAAAAAATTATCAAAATCGGACAACTCTGTAAAAAGTTATTCGTGGTCATACATAAAAAAATATATATACATGTCGAATTGAGAACCTCTTCCGTTTATTTTCGTCGGTTATAAACAAATTGTAGCTACTCGCAAAGCGTTAACATTTAGGATTAAAAAAGATTAATATATTTAAAAAAAAATTAATAATATTAGGTAAAAAGATAGTTTACAAGAAATAAAATTAATAAACAACTGTTTTTTTTACATAAATTAATATAGGTTTTATTTAATTGAAATTTTTTTGAAAATAAAGACAAAGTTAGTGGATCCGCGTGGAGTCAGCTTACTGTGTGCATTGCAGGGCTTTGACCCGCTGCGTGAAGTGTGGGTTGACAGGTTTCCATACGGACACCATGCTCCGTGCATAATGAGATATTGGTGTGATACATAATCAAGTGCCATGCTATTAAAATTATAAACGCGGAAGTATGGATGGATGGATGTTTGACTCTTTAACGCAAAAACTACAGAAAAGATTATGATGATTGATGACACTTATTGTAAAGTGTGTACTGCGTATACATCAGAATAACAAATATTCGTAGGCTACTTTTTTCGCGATTTTTTTTCGAAAAGGAGAACTACACGGGTGATACCGCGATAGACCTCTAGTATGATATAACGAGATTAGTAGATACATCATAAATATGCAATCATTCTGCACATCATCATAATGATATAAAAATACCTAATTAACGGCCCACTTCACGCGAGCCAAATGGCAAAAACTCCCTCCATAAAAAAAACCGGAGAAAAAAGAGGAGCTATCCCCAAAAGATAGATATATGCGGTCGCGAATTATTTTGGAGTCCTAATAAAGAGGAACAGTCCTTCCATACACTGTTTTGCTATATCTCAAATGGATTAGACAGTATTTTCAATAAAAGTTCCTAGACGGCCAGACACTTTGAAAAATTTCGTCATGTTCCAGCTAATACACAAAAAAACCTTAACAAATTATACATTAAACATTCCTCAGGAATCACTCTATTTATTTGTGAAAACCGCATAAAAATTCGTCCAGTAGTCTTTGAATTATCGCGACTTATTTTATAATAGGTAGGTATGTAATGATAGTGATCTACGCAAAAAGGGATGTTCTACTCGAAAGTTTGACTTATCTGTGGCGTTGTAACTTCTTAATGTAAAATACATCTAAAAATATATTCCAAAAATAAAATCATGTATGTATTTTCTTTTGAAGACTTAATTAACACTAATGAACTCTGCAATTTAAATAACTAACGAGTATTTTAAGTATTTTCGGCATCTTAAACGGGGAAGTCATATACTTAATTGTTATGTTGTTTACTTGCTAATTTGTTGGAATATTCCTAAATATAATATTTGTTTTAGCGGTCTATTGTGTCAGCTGAGACCGAACCTGGGACAGTTCGGCGTGTACACACTGAATGCGACCGGCGGCGGCTGCGACATACGGACCACTAAGGAGCCTGTCGATATTTATATGCGTAAGTTCACACAATAAAGATATCACTTAAAATTTTTATTTCAGTAACTCAAAAGATACCTATAAATTTTTATTGTAAAAAGTAATGTAAGTAATTATGGTAGAGTTAAGTGTGACATGGGTATAAGATTTTCCAAGTGAAGGTACATTTGTACTTTTTTAAATAATAGTAGAGTTTTTTTGTAATAGGTAGAGGTAATTTTCGCTTCCGCCATGGTCGCCTGTGTAACTACAGGCATATGAGGATTAGAGCCTACTCCTTAGGTCAACAGTCTGGGCAGCACTTTGTAGGACGTATTCCTTTGATACCTACGAAATGATGCTTTTAAGGTGCTTGATCCCTCAATGATAAACTATAAAAACAACTTTTTCTATAGCAAATAAAATGTTTTCATTATTCTTTTCTCCTCGCCTTTCTCTATTGGTCTTATAGTCTATAAAGTTAGTCTCTTCCATTTCCTTGCGGACGTTCATCGTCCACGTTTCTAATAGTTCTCTCTCCTTCTATATAGTTGTAGTAATGATAATAATTATATATGTATTTGAAAGATTTCTTTACAACAGAATATGTTTGTAGGGCGCAGATAATAAAGATTCGTATTACATCTGCATTTTACAAGAAACATCTCTACACAAGTCAATCATGCATCTTTATCATCGTGAACTCAAAATAACCGACCCCGATAAAAATGAAAGAGAGACGTCTGACAATAAAACGTATTTTCCTGCTCCATTTGATCGGGCAGCCATGACATACTAACAATAATCGGTGTCCTTGTTTTAGCATCGACATAAGCACCTGTTATTATCTTATATAGTTATGGCTCTTCTTCATAGAGATTTAGCGACAGAGCAGAGAGGCCATGCGATAGTTCGAATTTAAACAAGCGTGTTATTTAATCATCTACTAGCAATAACTCATCTGCTACTGAATTCGTAATCTTTCAATGAAGCAGACTCCTTTGCTTTAAATTTTTGCTTCTTGAAACGACTCATGCCTTTATCAAAAAACGCATGAGTAGTTGTTTATTTAGTAGCATAGTAGGCGCATTTCTTTTGTTATTCTTAGCCTGAACAGAGCATAAGAAGCATCCTATGCGCAAATCAGTAAACATGTGATTATATCATGTGTTTATATATATATAAGTCCAATACTGCCAATTACTTGTATTTTGTGCATAGAAATGTAGTGAATTTTATTTCTAAATTAAATGGGAACAAGAACAAAGCCTCTTTTTCCTGCCGATTAATTTTTAACATCAATAGCTCCATGATAAAGCGGCCGGACTTAATACCGAGAGGTCATGGTTTTCAAATTCGATTACTCTAACCACTAGTGGTCACTACTTATTTATAGTTATATTTATTAAATGAAAAGGGGAATATTGACCACACTTAAAAAACAATTGGCTAGTATATTAAAATATATTTTTCGATATAGTTTCTCCTCTCTATGCCTATCATATCTGCGTTTTATATCTCAGTTCTTCGTTAAGATTCCGATCGATTTCACTCATCTAGAGCTTGGCGATTAAGTTTTTTATCATTAGAAAACGGTCAGCGTTAGACATAAATCCAAACCCACTTTATGCTTGACAGTGATTTGTGCTGCGTGTTATTGTATACGATCTACGAAGACTATTCTTTCATCTAACCCCGTTATAGTCTGTGGTGATTGCCTCGTTGGCTTAGTGCTTAAGCTTTGATAACGAGGTACTAGGTTCTAATTCTGCGTCGGGTTGTGGAATAATTTTGATATTTGCTTTCTTCTAAGAAATTTTCAGAAAACTCTAACCCCGGAATCAGGATGTCGGTGGTGTTATACCCCCGTGACGTGACTCGAAGAGCACGGGAGTATTACGACTTTTGACTTAGAATTAACGATACATTTCTGAGAAGAAAAATACTTAGTACCTTTTTATACCAACCCTTGATCTATGAATCACAGTATAAGTCCTACAAAATTGGTCAATTTATATCCAATTTCAATTTCCATCCACAATCGAATTAACTACCTATCGAATTAACTGCAAATCGTTTATATGCACGATTCGCTTCATAATTCAGAGACCTACCTGCTTACCTTATTTACTCGAAAAAGGAAAACATATTTTGCAAATATTTACATAAGTATCAATGTCATATCGACAATAAGTTACGTAAATGAAATGCCGTTTTAAGGTATTCAAGTTCGCCAAATCTGTGTCGTCCAGCTGATTAGCCATACGATATTCGCACCGTTATTTCTATATGCAAATTAATCCGGCCAAGGCATCTTAAATATAGCTGCCATGTTATGTTGACCTTCGGTTGTATGAACTGAGGATTTCCTCAGCGGTACATAAATAAATCACTTTCCTTGGAGATGTTTACTTGCTTTCTATTTATTTACATTTTACTCAATCAATTTGTCCGACTAGGTACTTGTTGGCGTATGTATTCGAATAATCGAAATACCGGCAAATTGTATGTCTTTGAAGATAAGCGTTAATACAAAAATAAGGACCTGTATAAGTAGATAGATACAGAGCCTATTTATTCAATTAAAATTCTCATATGTTCATATTAAAACAGGCTTTCATACAAATGCGCTTTAAACAAAACTTTGAACAGGAATTCATATTCGTTTATTTCAAGTTTGCTTAGCTTGCAGTGAGAATAATCAAGTTCAACTATTTGTAGTTACTCTACCACTGTTTAGGAGTAGATTCGGAACAAAATAAACTAATTATTTTTATTTATAAATTACTTTATATTTCCCGTGTGAAGATAATACTTCTCATTAAGAAGCCCCTCCAAGCATCCTTATTATGGAGTAACTACGAATAGTATTTTTCACTTTTATTTGTTTAACTTTACACGAATTATGTACTTACCTAGATTATAAGTTTCGTTACTCACACATCATTTCATTCATTACGTTTCGCGGTTCGCTTCACAACCACGAAAATAATTGCGATGAATGATGATGATCATTACGAAAATGAGAAATCTTTAAATTTTCACTTTTTTCGCATGACGAATCTACGTAATCTGTCAAACATAACAATTCACAGTACGATGTGCGATGAAGCTTATAATAATTCACATTTACTTCGAATTGAATTACTAGAAGTGAACAATTCGTCATAATTTTGTTCAATTCCTCATCTAGCAAAAACTAGCTGTTTTTTTATTTCTACAAATTAGCCCTTGACTATAATCACACCTGATGGTAAGTGATGATGCAATCTAAGATGGAAGCAAACAAGTTGTTAGGAGTAGGATGAAATCCACACTCCTTTCGCTTTCTACTTGACATCGTACCGGAACGCTAAATCGCTTGACGGTACGTGTTTTCCGATAGGGTGGGTACTAACTAGCCACGGCCAAAGTTTCAGTCCAGCCGGGAATCGAACCCACGATGTTCGTCTGATAAATCCACCGCGTATACCACTGTGCTTCGGCCATCAAAACGGTACGCATTTAAAACAATAACTAGATGTTATAAAAACCGATCCAACTGCTAATGGGCGCAAGTCACGCGCTAAGGGTCGGAGAAAATTGTGAAAATCTGGCGGAACTAATGTCTAGCATTATATCCAGTGAAAGTACTAGTTTATTTGTAATAATTTATGATGCGACGAAATTGATATACGATAAGTTATTATTCTATAGTAATTGATAGTTGGTTTGTTGAAAAATTAATTAGGTAGTCTCCATTAAAATTACGTTAATGAGCTGTTGTTAAGCGTAAATATTTAATAACTAAATTGACAGGATCACTACCTTTAATTAATGGACTAGGTACCGTAAGCAAGGAAAGAAAGGAGGAGAGTAAAGGAACCTTAATTGGCAGCTAAACTAATTATCTGCTTTTCGAGTTTGTCGATGTGAGATTTAGAATATCACAGTGCAGATTAGAAATCACACATAAAATATTTATGATTAAACATACCCAGCAACCTGTAAACCAAAATTATAATATGACATTTAGAGGTCATTGTACAGATTCTAACCATTTTAACTACATCCCAAGTGTACACAAAAAAGCTAACAAATCAATAAATTGGTTAAAGACATCACTGCTTACATTCTTATCATATTGCTTGTCATCCAATTCAATTGTAAAACACCCGAAAGCGTCGAATAACATTTACACAACATTACGATTGGATCTACACGATTCATTGTCAATTGTAATTTGAAACTGATATCGCTTTGTCACTACTGATAGTTCAATTCACTAAGACGCGCCCCACTATTTCTCGCGAGGGGAAACCGAAGGGTGCGGGGAGTACAGTTCGAACATCAGTCTCGAGTCGACCACGGCTCGGTGTACACGGGCTATTGTAGGTTGTATCGCTGCGTGTCATGACCCAACGGAATGATGCTCTACTTAATTTTTTTACCAATATTATATTTATAATGTCAAAAAAACGTATCGTATGATGATAAACTACATATTTAAATGTGATTTAGCCAGAAAAATCGTTCCGTTGCCCATTCCTTCAGGTTGACCGACTTGACTTCAATTTTTCTACAAAGGTCACTTGATTGGTTTGTTACTGCCAATATAGATTTTCCAAATTAGCTTAGCAAAATAGCTTTGGTCATTGGTACTATCCTACTAAAAAAGACGTACCGTCAAGCGATTTAGCGTTCCGGTATCGTATAGAAACTAAAGAAATGTAGATTTCATGCTACTCCTAACAAGTTAGCCCGCTTCCATCTTAGTTTACATAAACTAACTTGTAATGAATCAAAATAATAATAGATACCATGGGTTCACGCTTTACAAAAACACTAGGGGTATGGTAGACAAGACAGCGTGGAATTGAGCTCAATCATTAAACTGTTTAAACAAAAGAAAAATAGATATACTAGGTACCTATCTGAGATGATTGTGGGTATGTGTGTTTTTAAGATATTTTTTAATGGGTTAATATATATGTCGAAGGAATTAGACTAGAGACTTAGAATAGATTGTTGTAATATTGTAATAGACGTCATTGTTTATGGAAATGTTACTGTCTGTGGATGTAATTATTTTTGGTATGTCACGAGTTTTTGACGTGACAACGTCTTGTAATTCAATAGAGCCGGCTACACGCACGAAAAAACATGACGTCATGCGTCGTTACCTCGCTTTGACGCGTTCCATGTAAGGCTTGAAGTGCAAGCGAGAGCGCGGAACTAGCGACAAAGAAGGACAATCGGCCTTTGCGTTCGGCAGCGTTCAACATCCGTCTATTAAATATAATTATTAAATATATTAATTTTAAATTAAAAATTAATATATTTATTATAAATTTAAAATATAAATTTATAAAATCAAAATCAATTATTTTATTAATTTAAATTAATATTTATAAAAATATAAAAATTTTAATAACCAATTAAATGCTACCATCCCATCAGTATTTTCTTAAGACATTGTCACGTTCAACTATCGTCAGTAAACTGACTATACAGACAACCAATTTTTTTTTATGAAAGTAATCGAATTAGAACTAATTATTAATCATTTAATGAGAGATATGAGATAGGTGCTTACTTAAAACTTTAACACAAAGTTAAATTCAATTTGATTTGATAAATGAATGAATGATTGATCTGTTTTAATACTCCAACCAATAAAAGAGTCAGGCGCAAAAGTCCTAGTAGAGTATTTACACCATCTTGAGGGGAATAAAGGAGTTGGGTAGTTAGTTTGTGTCTGGAGTGCGGAGTATAAAAGTATATCCTTACTTTTACACTGGTCGAGTTGGACCAGTGTAAAAGTGTTCTTAAGAAGTAAATTAAATTAGGGAGTAAAGTAAGATGGGTGTAAATAAACTACTGTTCTGAATCTTTATAATACGTCAGGAATTATAAAAATCTATTTCATGTATCAAAACATTGTGAACTTGCACAATATATCTGTTCGTGAAGACAAAGTCTTTGTAACCCTAGAAAACGCCCAAGAGATTAAGAACCACTAAAGATGATGTCAAGAAGAATGGTGATACTCCGATATATATATTAACCTATATCACAATATAATTTTGCTGTGCAGGACCAACACGACATATTCATCTTTAAAAAATGAGTTAAAATGAAGTAGAGCATACTGCTAGTCATACATGACATTCTTGTTGACATAATTAACTTGACACTTTGTGTGAGTGTGCACACATTGCTACTCGTTACGTAGTAATAGAACTCACATTCTTGCAGTTTTTATTGCACACTTGCACTGTAAGCGTTTGAAAAACAAAACACTACGAGCCATCGTGGATTGACCAAGCTATATATTAACGTTAAATTGGATTACAGTTAGAGGGAGGTACGGGTTTCGTTGTCCTAAATCTTTTGTTCCGTTGACTTGGAATTATTTGATGAACATCATCCGTTAGATGCGACCCAGAATACTAAGGAGTTGCTAAAGTGGATTATATTTTGTTGTACGACTGTATCAGTTGAGGATGTGTTCATTATTTTGAGCGCAGAACGCATTTCTTTTCTTTAAACGAGAATTAAAATTATAGGGTGTACAGATGAAAGAGATGAGATATTATAAATATATAATATATATTATTATTTTTTTCACTCATTTATTTATTTACAATTATTTTTTAAATTTTTAACAATGCTTATAAAACAATTTTAAAAACACTATTAACAATTTATAAAAAAATCCATTCCGCCTGCTGCGGGGCCTGGGGGTCCAAGCAACCGGTGGTCAGGGCTCCAGAGTGAGGAACCTCCTCACAATACGCGCCGTTTCAAGAATTACTGCCTTCTGTATCCGACCCTTGATCCAACAATTAAGCGAAAGCTTTTTAAGATGTTCGTCAAAGCTTTTCGCTATAAGACCGTTGACTGAAACGACTATAGGAACAATAATTGTTGAATCAACATTCCACATGGCGGTAATCTCATGGGCAAGGTCCAAGTATTTTGATACTTTTTCCTTTTCAGCTTTCATCAGATTATCGTCATGTGGAACAGTAATATCAACAATCATTGCACGGCGCGTTAATCGATCAATTATCACTATATCAGGTCTATTGGCTACAATATACCTATCAGTGATAATTGTTCGATCCCAGTAGAGCAACGCACTGCTATTTTCAAGAACTGACGCTGGGTCGTACCTATAGTAAGGCACCTCAAAATCGACAAGGCCATACCGAAGAGCAAGTTGTTGGTGGATTATCTTGGCTACTTGATTATGTCTGTGCAAGTATTCGCCATTAGCAAGATGAGAACACCCGGAAACTATATGTCTGAGGGATTCCCCAGGCTGATGACACGCTCGACATATGTCTAGAGTGCCATCTTTCATAATATGTTTCCGGTAGTTTCTCGTCTTGATAACCTCGTTCATAATTGCACAGACAAAACCCTCGGTTTCCCCAAAGAGGTCACCGAATTGCAACCAAGATACAGATGTTATTTGATCTACATCCGGCCCCGTGAGGGCCTTGTAGAAACGTCCATGCTCTCTTTACTCTTCCATATCGCCACACGATCTGAGTTACTAATTACTTTAGGCTTACGCCAGTTCTCTTTGCCAAGGGATAGTGGGGTAAGACCCTTGTCCACTGCAACGACATCCTTATGCATACCCACATTTATCTTGAGGAAATAATCTCTGAGATTGCACACCTCACGATTATGGAGGTTCTTGGCGTTCAAGAAACCAAGTCCCCCACACTTGCGTGGGAGGTACAATCTCATTACAGATGAACGTGGATGGTGCATCCGATATGACGTCAGCAGTTTGCGGACTTTACAGTCCAGGGAGCCCAGTTCAGTTTGAGTCCACTTTAGAATGCCAAAAGAGTATATGAGTGAGGGCATGACCCAGCTATTGTAGGCACGCACCTTATTACCACCTGATAAAAGACTTTTTAAGACTTTTTTCAGGCAGCCAAAGAAGCGTTCCTGCACTAGTTGTTTCATATTCCCTACCTCAATACCAAGTGCTTCTGACATTCCAAGGTATTTATAGGTCTCCCCTTCGCAAAGTGATTTGAGAATAATAGTTTCTGAAAGTACTATATTCTCAGAGCTCACAACTCTGCCACGCTCGATATTGATTACCGCACACTTGTCTACACCAAATTCCATTCTTATATCATTGCTAAAGTTTTGAGTAATCTTCAACAATGACACAAGGTCTGAACGCTTTGATGCATACAGTTTGAGGTCATCCATATAAAGCAAGTGAGATATGAGCTCACCACCCCTGCGAAGGCGAAAGCCTAGCCCTGAATCCATCAGCAAAGTACTGAGTCGATTAAGAGTTAGGCAAAACCATAAAGGGCTCAAACTATCGCCCTGGAAAATACCCCGCCTAATCCCTATCGGTTCACACAATTCAGAACTGTCAGAGATGCCTGGATGGTTAAGGACTGTCATCCACTGACTCATGCACGACTCAAGAAAAGAGCATAGTGTTTCATCGACCTTGTACAACCGCATGATCTCCATGAGCCATGAATGAGGCACTGAATCATAGGCCTTTTTATAGTCAATCCAAGCAGCTGTGAGATTTTTTCTGTTTCGCCGAACCTGCTGGCAAATAGCAGTGTCAATGAGGAGCAGTTCCTTTGTACCACGAGACCGGGCCTTGCATCCATTCTGTGTTGGGGCCAAAATATTATTTGCATTAATATGCATTGTTATTTTTGATGTTAGAATGGATGTAAGGAGCTTATAGATGGTAGGTAAGCATGTAATCGGTCGGTAGTTTTTGGGATCCGTGGTACTTCCGGATTTGTACAATAGGAACGAGACACCAGTTGTTAAGAATATCGGTAGCGATCCAATGTCAACGGCGTTTTGGAATTGTATTGCCAAGATAGAATGCGCACTACGGAACCATTTCAACCAGAAGTTGTGCAATCCATCCGGAGCTGGACATTTCCAGTTGGAAGCCGGCCGAATTGCACAGCCTACGTCTTCTGTAGTTATGGTTATTGGAACCATTTGTTCTACCATCGCGCATTTCTCCTTGACAATATTCATCCAAACGCCGGTTGTGTGATCAATGGGGGCCGACCAGATGCTACGCCAGAAATCTGACATAGCATCAGAAGTTGGAAACTCTCCATTAGTCACACACACACTAGATTGCTCCCAGTTCCTATATACTTTCCGTTGGTCACTTTGAAAGATCCGATTCTGATAGTATCGGTCATTGCGCTCTTTATAACGCCTGATACGTTTTGTCCATGCATAGACTTTCTGCTTCAAGAAGTCGATGCGATCCGTGACACAGTTCAAGTACTGGGACGGACGTGTATCAGTCCCAGCAAAAGCCTGGTTCACGAATCGCATGACCCTAGGGCGGTTATTGCCCTCCTTAAAGCAGATTAGCTTAGCAATGAGAGTTCTAGCCAGTGTGATACGCCTTTCGATTCTGGTCTGCCAAGCTGGAGCTTGACCCGTCCTCTGCGGGGCCGTGCGTGGTTCAGGGAATCTAACTCCCGCGATTCGACACGCCGCAACGGCTCCACAGTATAGGATCGAATGCGTATCACTTAGGTCCTCAGATGTTAAAAGGTAATTACCTAATATCCGGTCTAGAACCCCCACTAATGCCTCTTTATTTCGTCTATGTATAGGCAACCGAGGCAAACGTGGTCTTAAATTAAGAGGCATATACCTGTACATCAGAATCGCATCCTCCAAAGTTTTATTATTTATTATTATTATAATATATATATATGTACATTATTATGAATATATAATCGAACCCACGGCCTAAGACGCAGAAACAGGGTCACTACCCACTACGCCACAGAGACGAGTACAATATAAGAAAGAGTTTTCTCGCGAACATTGTACGAATATTAAGAAGGATCTGAATTTTATTTCCAACTAAGTTAACTATAGCTGTACTGCTGGATACATAGAATTTAGGGCACGAGTTCGAGCCGACTGGTGTAGTCGACGTGTCGCAGCGAGGCTGTTGAAATGAAATAGAAATAGAAATGAAATACATACAACACCTGCAAGCCAAGCCAAGCCGTTGCCATTTCTGCAGTCGGCTACAAACTCAAGTCAAAATCCAGATATCACAATAGGTCAATAAAACGTTCCACAATAATCAGTCAGTTTATTATAAATATTCGTAAATTAATTTGAGGGACAACTAAATATTATTGGCGCATTTATTATATTACACTGCCGCAAATACTTGTTATTTTTTCCGTAGGCTGAATAGAAAAGATCCCAGAACGCCATCCTGTCGTGGTTTATTCTGCGTTTGAGCTGAATGTCGGAGTCTATCACCATATAGGATCTGATATCGGTTGTTACTGGGCTCCATGTCACTGGCAGAAGCTCGTTTGTTTGTGGTGTTGGATTTCTAAAAAAAAACATAGATACAAGAAATTAATCGAATCTAAAAATTTATAGTTTTTAACTAGGTTAATATCGTTGTAGTTGTTAGTTTTTATTTCTTAACTACCACTTCTTTTAAATAGATAAAGAAAGGAGAGTACATATATAAGTACATATTTACAAAGAATCAAAACAACGCCCAAGAAACGCGAAATTCCTTTTTTGTAATGTTGAAGAATCGCTAATTGAATAATGAATAATGGGTGAACTAAATCATCGAGTAAATAATATGTGAACATCATAAAAACTTACCCAAATTTAATGAAATTTGCCCACATTGTTGTAATTCGATTACTTAACAATAACTTGCTATCGTCAGTTTCAACTCCAGCGTTCAGCATTTGAAACATAAATGGTAACTCTTCAGAGTTCGCTGCGCCGATTGCTTCATCATTATCGGCAAAACTAAACTCGTACTCGTAAACTGGATTAGCATTCTCGCTTAGGAGTTTAGTAATTGTCCTTTGGACAGGATGGTTATAAACAGTATCGGAATCGAACTTTTCCAATTGCGATTCAACGAGTTTGGAAACAGGTTCATCACCAATATAAAACCGTTTTATAATTTTTACAACTCTATCCAGTTGATCGTCATCTAAATTAAAGTTGTTTCTTATTACGTCATCGAATGGATCGCTTTTGAAATAATTATCACCATGAATGCTTGACAACTTTAGGTTTTCATTACTTGTATGGCCAATTAGAATAGGTGTGTTACGAACTTTCTTCTGATTGGATAATGAATATTGGTCAGACTCTACAAAATTATCGATTCCACTGAAAGATTTTTCTCTACAAGGTTTAAAGTTCAAATTTAGTTCTACCGCAGCCGCAGAGACCAGCTCGTGAGATGCTTGTGTTAGGAAACTCAATGCTTCTTCATTGCTAGTCGTATTCAATCCTAAATGTGCTGCAAGTTTGAGCGCTGCGTCTACATCAGCTTCGACAAACGTTCCAATATTTTGGGGAGTACCACTTTGTGCTATAACTTTATTGTAAATTTTTTGTTTGTCAGAATATAAGTGTAGTAATACTGAACTTGCACCTGCGCCTTGGCCTGCTATCGTTATATTGTAAGGATTACCACCAAATGACCCAATATTCGTCCTAATCCATTGTAATGCTTCGTATTGATCTTTTAATCCTTGATTGCCTGGTACGGCAGGAATATCGAGACACATAAATCCATAAGGTCCTAATCGATAGTTTACTGTAACCACTACGATATCTTGTTTGACAAACTTCTCTGGTCCATATTCACCACCAAAACCTACAGCAAAATCACCACCGTGAATCCACACTAGTACAGGAAGAGGATTTTGAGTGCTTGCGGCGATCGGTGAATAAATATTCAGGCGTAAACAATCCAATACTTCAGTTCCCACTGACAAAACATTAGGATCGTATATAGTTGATTGGGGACACTTAACTTGTCCGTAGTAAGCATTATACACGTTTACTCCGAATCCTGGATGAGGTTGTGCTGGCTGAAAGGATGAAAACATTATGTTAAAATGATTATTGATGCATAAACTTAACGAAAGCAACTAGAGCTTAATGATCTTTGCTTGAAAAGACGATTATGTAACTTTTGAACTTCAGAATTTATGAGCAGCTAAAATCACCACTTCAATCTTCAAAACATAGTTAAACAAAATAAGTTTCTTACACCGAATGGGTTACTTAGATCCACTAGAGCGTATGGTATTCCTAGAAATGATGAATAGCTTCCGTCATTTGATTTCGTGCCTCTCACAAGTCCTTGACCTAATATAACCAAAGGATCTACTCTAAAATCTATACAATTAACACTTATCACTAAACACAAAACGTAAATTAAAATTAGTTTCATTTTGAAAGAGCCATGAGATTACGGGGAATACAGTGCAGGTGCCACTTTCGTAAGCAACTTCAAAAATGCGCTGTCGATAAAAAGTTTTATCATAAGTAAGATGAACTTATCTAACACAAGATCGATATTCATCTCCGTTATCAAAAAGAGCTGATGATTGTTGTAAGTAGGTACTCTTGTGATGATTACAATGGTATCGTCATTGATAAGCACACGTCGTGATAAGATGCTGATTTTTATCATAAATTACATGGTTACGGTGAGTCCTGAGTTACGTACTGAATGCTTCCAAGATGAATATGTAGGTACATACAATAGGTACGCTCCTTCTTTAAGATGCGTTATAGGTATTTTTCTTCTTCTGCTTTGAGTGCCTCTTCGACTAGCGAAGGTTTTCAGTTAGCTTCGTAAACTTTTCTCTATCTTTCGCGAGGCGAAATAACAGTGCGGCACTCGCGATTTCGGTCAACTAATGTTTCTCAACTCCGACTACTTCCTGCGACCGAATAGGTGTTGTTATATGCCAGCAATTGCATTAATAGTGGCTTTGTGTGGTCAAAATCAGGCCGTGACTATTGTCGTATAAGTTTCAGGTATTTGCTATCACGATGTCTTTTGGAACACGTCAACGGAGCATGCGATGTTTGCTATAATTAAGTCTTACATTGCAATTTCATTGATTGATACAAATCAATGTTTCTATCTAAACAAGGATTTCTTTTTCCAAAAGCAATCGTATGGCTCAGCCGAGGGAAGCTGCACGTAAAGTTTGTTCCAAACTTCTTTCAGAGGCCATTATCGGCTCTCGTTTGAACATGATGTCACCCGACGGCAAGTGTAGACGTGACCTAAAATGAAACCACTAGCCTAGAAAATGCCTATTCTCTCTTGTGTTAAGGATAGACTGGGTATCAGGAAAATCACCTCGCCTAACTTTCAAACCTAAGCCATGAGATTAAAAAAAATTACTCTTGTGTGTTTTGTACGTACCTTAGGGACATCTATCTTTTCTATTAATTATTCCTATTTATATTTATGATTTTTATTCAGTTTAGAATCTTATTTTTTAGTGATTTTATTTTGGGCTCTTGTGTTTCTAGTTTGACGTCCTGATATTATGAAGAGAATAAATGAAACCTTCGTTGTGAGATCGTTGTTTAACGTTATATCCCTTGCCTAACCAACAAAATTACTGAAAAATATCTTATTACTTATTTTTGGTCTAGCTCCCATTCGCGCGTCAGGCGCAAGTAAGGAATTTCATTCCGAAATGAATAAAAAAGTGGTCACTAGATAAAATTCCCGTTTGTTTCAGCTCTACTTCTCCTGCTAGGTGTACTGGTGGGGGTATGGGTACTGTATGGAGTGCTGAGACTCATCATGTCTCGGGTCAGACGGTCGGCCAAGCTACGTTACGGGGACAAGGAGCTTGCTATACAGCAGAGACTACGAGCTTTGGACACATTCAGAGGGTGACATAAAGTTTATTCATTTTAAACAACACAAGTAGGATCATATTAAATACTACTATGACAAAATGATTAGAAAATTTAACGAAATTGTCCTTAATAATAATAATAATAATAAAAACTCTTTATTACACCAAAATAAGGATATAAAAATGAGAACATAAAAGATATACAATGATGTATCGGTGTAACGGTGGCCTAATTACTAAAAGCAATCTCTTCCAAATGATATTGTAGAGCCGATTGTGTACAAATGATAATTCAATGAGAACAAACATATTTATAATATGCATACATAGGATTACATATTATATTACACATAAAGATACATAAATATGAATATAATATACATATAGAAACTAAATAAAATACATACATCAATTAGTCCTTCTACAATTTCTAAATTATATTGTAGTGCCAATAAAGTCGTAACTTAGAATAATGGAGTTGGAAGGAAAGTCCCAGTCATTATTGCTACTGCCACAAATGGCCACTGACTCAAATATTTTCACCACACTGGTGTAGCATGGTGGTCTAATTCCTAAATTCCCTTTTCTATAAGAGAGCCTGGCACTACAGTGTTGTAATATATTAAAAATCAATTGATGGTGATGATCTCATTGATAATGGTGTCAACGAAATAAAGTATAATTCAATTGTCACAGGATGGCAATAGTGTTCATGATCTTCGTGAACGACGGCGCGGGCGGTTACTGGTGGATGGAGCATGCGACATGGAACGGGCTGGCTGCGGGCGACCTGGTGTTCCCGGCCTTCCTGTGGATCATGGGCGTGTGCGTGCCACTCTCCATCAAAAGTGCCTTCGCTAAGGGTGTGCCTAGGTGGAAGATCGTTTTACATATTATTCGGGTAAGGTTTTTTTATATTCATTTGTAGTCCATCAAACAAGGAAATCAAAAGTGAAATGAAATTCAAATTGAAATTAAATTGAAATTTAAAAGGTCTTCCAGGCAACCTTTAGATTAAAAATTTCGAGAGCGGGAGGGAGAGGTTTATTTTATTTACATTTTAATTACAACATAACTTTAACAAAGTTTGTAAACAACTGTCTTAATAAACGTATTTTTTTATTGCGTTGAATATTAGTTCGAAACAAACGCAAATTAATAATTTTTAATTAGGTACTGTAACGAAACCCGACACAGCAAATTTCGTAATTGTCTCTCTATAGTCTATAGTATCGTGTTAGATAGAGACCATATGGAAACTGACATTGTCGAGTTTACAAAATAGTGCTACAAAACAAAAATTTTAAAAATTACGATAATGATAATGAGTTAACAAGAAAACCAGTATTTAAATCGCAGGAAATGCAAAAATGTAACTACTATTCGTGGTTACTAATTTTAAAATAAAAAAATAAATTGATTTCTCAAATTCAAAACATATATCATGCTGCGCAAACCGGACACATCAATAAACTGCCGACAAATATTTGCGAAACGTTGCTAATTCCCAAATACAAGTACCTTTGCAGCAATTCAAATCAATTAACTTTTTTTACAGCTGATATAACTGAATTAAAATCAAGACGCGATAACCCGATTCGCTTCCAATCTGCCTTAATTCAATAAGACAGATAGTGTTTTTCTAATAAATTAAGTAATTTATTTTAAAATTTTTTGGGTTCCCTATAAGATATAAAGGCAAACTTGTTGCGTTTTAGAGTGGTAAACTTATGTAGTTTTAAATGATAGGACTTTACATGCTTTTCGCTAACATTGGATGAGAGAGGGAATTATTGATCATGGTTATTCATATAATTAAGTGGCTAATACGTTTTCCTTAAATACCAGAAGAAGTTAACTTAAACCCAAGTGGCATCAAGTAGATGTTAATATGCATTTCAATATAAGATAGCAATATCACGCAGAGCAGTGACGTGGTCGGGCGATGTTCCTGCCTGCATTTATGTAATAAGACTGGTTCTCAAAGGTTAACCGACCCGTCCACCCTTATTGTAAACAAAATAAGCGGTAGGACCAGTCTGCGAGCCTCGCTCCGTTCGAGCTTATGTAATGTTAGCGGTTATTGGATGTGATTTATCTCGATATGTATATTTTGCCTTTTTACAGTAGGTAGTTTTTTATGGTAGATAATAGTTTACAGAAGATGTCCTCCTCCTTATCGTCGCTGTCGTATTCGTCATAATTAAAGGTCATAACCCCTAATAATGACACGTTTTTTGGAGATACTTGTAGAGCCTTGGCATAGTAGAATGTTTCTGCCCTATTAGATTTTGTGTGATCAAATTTGATTCACTTTCAATTCAACCATTGTAGAGCTTTTTTAACTGGTGTGTCTACTTGCTAAGAACAACTTATGTTATAAGTATACTACTTGGGACATAGTCAAGTGTGACTATGTGCTATCTATCTATTTAATTTTTTTAGATCGAAACACAGTGATCTTTAATGAGATAGTGTAAAATATGAAAGGTTTCTAAATAATTAATGATATTTAAATTCAAAGTTAAGTAAAAATAGGGGAGACACTTTATTTTGAAGGCAAGCTGATCTGTAAACTCATCAATACTTTTCGAAAACATAAAGGCTGTGTGCTTAGCTTTGTAAATATTACTATTAAATGTTCTGAATGATGACCAACGGCCTAATGAGTCATCTGAGGCATGGAGTGTAACGCCACCAATTTTCCAACTCTGAACTGAAATTTTTTGTTGACAATTTCATAGAATAAAATAATAGATCAACCCACTTATCGAATCGAAATCCTCGTGATCTGAAACTGCATAGGCAACGAACCACCAAAGCAATAAGAAAGTTACGATCGAGTTTATTTGGACAGATTTTTGAAGAGATTTTTTAAGGTACATGTTAAAACAAAATACATAGTTAAAGTGTGGCCTCGGGTGTACTACAGCCACCAACTAAAAGTACTTACATAATATATTCACGAACCATCGTTAACGTTACATAATTCCCTTATTTACAGTTACATATCTCACGTATATATTCTACATGTGTTTCATACAAACTGCGATTTTATCTTTGCAACACAATTTCATTGGAAATTCAGCGGTCGCGTGCATGCGTGCGCTCTCTCGACTACCCTCGCTTGTAATCACGAATGTTTCGCATCACTTTTCATCCATTACATTATTTGTTCGTGTGTCAAAAATAGTATGTTAAAACATTCTTCAGTGTATCAGGTACACAGTATTATAGAAACGGGTAATTCGTGTAGGTATATTACGGTCATCAATTGATCTGGAGAGAGTGGACAAGCAGTTATATATAATAATAATATTGGGTAGTCGAAAAAGTCTTTTCGTATTTCTAATCAAACTTCAAGTAATTTTTTTTTATATTGATAATTAACTTTATTTAATTAAATATGTATCATTTTGGTAGTTACTATGCCATTTTCTGCTACGACATTATCCCATCAGGTAAAACTCTTCTCACAACTTACAATTTTCATTTTCATCATTTTATCCTCTTTATTTACCAAGCAATAGTCTGATGGTTCACATCGACTTATGGTCGATGTAAAATTTCAAGAATATCTAATTTTCCGAGTATTAAAATGTGTGGGTCTAGCGTTGTCCTGACGGAAGACTAACCCCTTTCGTTGATCAGTTCTGGAATGTTTCGATGCTTCCTTCAACTCATCAGTTGTTGACAGTAAAGTGTAGAATCAATCGTTCGGCTAGGCTGGAGCAGCTCATAGTGGATGATTCCTTTCCAATCCCACCAAACACTCAGCATAACCTTTCGAGGCGTCCGTCCTGGCTTTGAGACCGTTTGATGAGCTTCACCACGCTTGGACCATGATCTTTTTCGCACATAATTGTATTTGTCACTTTTCGTCTAGTCCTTGCTTCAGAAATGGTTCGATTTCATTTCGTTTCGCAAAATGCTGAGTGAGGTCCATTAAAATTTGGACAGAATTCATATCCCATCACATCCTGCAGCTTTTATTGTTCAAAACCGTTTGTGATGAATTTTATTTTGGCAATGTCATAGCTGTTAGTGATGGTCTTGTCAATCATTTCCATAATTTCATCGACTTTTTCAACGATAGGTCCTGCATCTTTCACATCGAAATTTCCAGAACGAAGGCGAGCAAACCATTGTTGTGCTACACGAAATGATATAGCATCGTCTCCGTGAACTTCACAAATTTCATTGGCGGCTTGCGTGGCATTCTTCCCTTTCTTATACAAAAAGTTCAAAATATAGCGATTTTCTTCAAAAAAACTTTTTTAACTTACCAAATTTTTTTCTTTAAAGTTAAATAGTGTTTTTTTTATATATTTTTGTAATATATACTTATAACATTGTTAAAAATTTATAAAGATATGTAAAATAAAATAAATGGAAGATAATATCATTTCCTGTACTTATTTTCAATGATACAAATGCAAATATTAATTTCCCTTTAATCAAGATTAGACACTACTAGGCTGCGCCACGCGGTTTCACCTGTGAAATCACATTATCGTATCGTAGTGTCGAGAAATCTGTTCTGGCGTCTATATTGAGATATGAGTAAGAATCTTTATCGCAAAATGACTAACTGAGCTAAATTTTAAGCCCTTAAGTGTAGAGTTTGAAATTTAGTGATGAGTCAATCAAATTGTATTTCGTTCATACATAATATGTATGTAGATTGCAGAGATCGTTTTGTTTCCAGCGTTCAGTGATGATGTTTTTGTTGGGCATATCAATGAACACCATCTACGGGTCCAACATGCTGGGCGAGCTGCGTATATTCGGCGTACTGCAGCGGCTAGCCGTGTCGTACCTCGTTGCAGCGGGCTTCTACGCACTCACTGCACCCAAGTATTACACGCCACCGAGGGTAAAAATTGTTTTCTTTTTTGAATATTTACGAGGATAAGGATTTTTTCACGGGAACTTCTAGACAATACCGACAATTCTAATATCGAATTTCAAAATTTTGGTTTAGGTACCATTTTTTTCTAGATCCTTTATTAAAATAAAGGTTCAAGTTAGAAGTCATATTATAGAGTAGATATTTACAAAAAGAATGAGCCATATAATTTTTGTTCACCTAAATAATAAGGCATTGATTTTCTTTGCATTTGAATTGCATCGCTTATCACCGGACATATGGATCAATTGTTGGTGTCTGATGACCAAGGATTTGATTACTATTATTTATTTATATGCCCATTTTACCAACAAAACCGTGTTTCGCTAGAAAGCGATATATTACATTTTTAAAGAAATGTTATTTTTTAATTCCCTAAAAATTGTGTTATCTACAAAAATAATTGTTTCCAGGGAGCATGTGGTCAGGCTCTGAAGGACGTGTTGTCGTGCGCATGGTGCTGGGTGCTGGCTGGCGTGCTCATAGCGCTGCACAGCGCCATCACCTTCATCATACATGACCCTGACTGCCCAGCGTAAGTAATGCTTGTTTTCAATTGTGTCACGTTTTTCGTCTCAGGTCAGCAGGTAAATATAGTTCTTCTTTAAATAACAGTGAGTCAGTGACAGACGCAAACCCAAAGCGCACTTATATCAGCTAGAATGTTTTATGTTGTCTTGATCAATCTGAAGTCCTCAAAATGTTAGATATTTAGAAAAAAACATATAAACGATATAAAGACATGAGGAAAATGGGAGAGATTTACTGACTGTCAGTTCATTTCTTATCCTGTAGAGAGACTTTTCTTCAAATAGTTTGGTAAGTACCTAAATCAAATGTAATTATATTTTTCTAAGTCCAGATCTTCTGGAACAGTCACAGGATAAGAGCAGTTTACAATTTACAAGCTAAAATTTAAGAGAAAGTTTAAAAGCTAATGTTATTATTTAAGATCAGAATATTCCTGTGTATGCCCTCCCTAATTATTTTTTTTTGTGGTCCTAGTGGCTACCTAGGACCTGGTGGTAAACATGACGAATGGGTGGCGCCTGAGTGCAGTGGGGGTGCAGCCGGCTACATCGATCGTCTGCTGTTGGGAAACAGTCATCTGTACCAGCACAGCGACGCGAGGAATGTTTACGGCGGACCTGCGACGGATCCAGAGGGGTTGTTAGGCAAGTTTACTTTAAAAATAACTCTCGCAAGGAGGGCCTACTGCGATCCAATACAATTTTCCAGTCCAAGTATCTTCTTCATCCATAGTGCTAGCTTCTTTTCAGGAATTTGCTCTTTTATATGTCGTATTACTTATGCCCACAAATCTTCTTACATTCTTTATTCTCGTTTAATCTTTTGGCATGAATTCTAAATAAAAAGAAAAACTATTTTCGAAGAACAGAATTTTGATCAACATCTAGTTTTTCGGTTTCTGTTCAACGGGATGCGATCTCCCGAAGCTTGTGTACCTAAATATTCCTACATATTGCTTATAACCAGTAAATAACTATGTTTTAAAAGAAGAAATATCTTTAGCGACTACGCGAATCGATTTATGTTACATGTTCAAGTTTTTAATTAGGAACTTTGTTTACGAATTCGGACACTATAAACAAAATAAATGCCAGTAAAAATAGGTTTACCTAACATATTTTCATTTTTAAAGGCAAAAAAGGTCAATCACAATGTAAGTACTTGTGTGTGTGTGTGTGTACTTTTTCACTTTGAAGAATGATCATATCTACGAAGTTATGTCATTTATCGTATCCTTAGATATGATAAGACAATAATTGTCAAGATTCCCAGACGACAAATTCCTGAAGATAAATATTGGCGCACATTTCATAATAGGACATAGGTATGTACCGATCTATCTACGAGTGCTTCAATGACCTCGATATCACGCATGAGATGGCATTAAGTGGTTCGGCATCAACAAAAAGTTCTCGCATATCGTAACAACGAACAATATATACCTACATATACAAAAACAATAGATATTATTGTCGATATCGACGACTACGTACCTTATTATGGATCCTCAACTCTATAGTATAGCCACTTCACAGCTATGTTCCTTGTGTTCCTTCCTATATAGATATATTCTCTACTTACCTTATTACCCACAACAACAAACACGACTTGTCATCCCTAATATTATATCTTTAGCTTACTAATATTGTTAAACTATCTACTCAAGCGAGATGTAGGGATTCGCTGGATCTAAGACAGACGTTTTCTAGCCGCCAGCGTTATAACTCGTTCTGCGTTCTTTCAATAGACACTTTACATAATGTCTAGTACTGGACGATCTGGCGATAATAATCGTCAATAAAAAACGTCAATAACTTTACGTATATACGTACGCGTGGCCATGACTAAAGGGATGTCATATCCGCAGGTTGTCTCACCTCAGCAGTGCAGGCTCTGTTCGGCGTGCAAGCGGGTGCGACTGTGCTGCTGCAACGCTCGCACAAAGCGCGTGTGTCCCGCTGGCTGGCCTGGGCGCTGGTGTTCGCGTTAGCTGGAGCGTTGCTGGCCGGCTTCAGCCGGGAGCATGGTGTCGTGCCCATTAACAAGAACCTTTGGTAACTCTTTATGATAAGCTATTAAATTCTAATTCTACCTTCCCAACCGGTAGTAGAGACACTATGTACTGACAGACCTAACGTTTCAAAAGTGCTTGTAAAACAGCCTAACTGAAAGAAATGATTTTTAATGTTGAATCAGGTACCAATCAACTGTCTATTGACATTTCCTTAGGTCAGTGGTTATTATCAATGCAGCTTTATCGGATTATGAGCTTCTTGGTTTGAGATCTAAATTCGACAGAGACATACCTATTGATATTTTCTGTTTTTTAAGAAATTAACAATATCAGCTCGGAATTGGAAATTTAATGGTCTTACATCCTCGTGTCGATTATTGAGTTCCAACATTATTACCCTTAGCCCGCCAATCTGCATTGAAACAACTTTCGGGGTCTATGGTCTAAATCCCTTAGCCTATAAGGAGACCCATTTATAACCTACCACAGGACTTCATTAATTCCATTTAATTTCTTTTTTATTACAGGTCCATGTCATTCGTCCTCGTAACGACAGCGGTTTGTCTGGCATTGCTCAGCATCTGCTACACATTCACGGATGCATGGCGCTTGTGGGGAGGCGGACCTTTTAGAGCACCGGGGCTCAACGCTATCGCCCTTTACATAGGCCATTCAGTTTGCGCACATCTGTTCCCTTTCCACTGGAGAGTACCCGGCATGAGAACGCATGGAATACGTCTCGTCGAAGCCGTATGGGGCACGGCTTTATGGGTCATCATTGCTCACATAATGGCCAGGAAGAAGGTTTTCATCACGCTCTGAGATGCAGTATTTCTTTAGCTATAATACAGCCAGGATAACGTGCTTCTAAGTTAGCTGCGTAAAAATTGTTATTGGTGCTCTTATTTTGGTGCCTTAGGGGTATAGACATACAAAGTTATTTCAAATTTTTTTCATCATCAAGCATATTAACTGGGTGATTTAAAAATTTAATAATTATATTGTTATGTCGTTTGCCTTATTGTATACGATTTACGTATTTAAACGTAGATTTAGTACCTTAGGAATAACTTGTTTCCCAAAACATGGATTAGAACTATGAACAAAATTTTAATAGGATAAGTACATTCACTTTCATAGCCCTACGAGTATTATTGTAGGTTCGAAATAATTTATATCCCTGGTGGATAGCGTAGCTTATAACTGGACTTTCGACTGGAGTCGAGTGGACTTCAGTGACGACAAAATTTACGAGAATTTTTATTTCTACAAAAAGTAGGACGTTATGTAGAAAGGTTGTCAGATTGTAACTAAGGTTTATTTGTAGGTTACATTAGTTTTATTGGGACTATTGTAAGTTACATGAGATTCCGTATTAAATCGCGGAACTTACATGCACGATTTGAGTTTGAATTGGTACAATATAAAGATATTGTATCAGTTTCTTCGTCTAACAATTTTGTTTTCTTTCTTTTCTTTTCTAGTAGGATATTTGAAAGTAAAATAATATAATAAAAAAGGCAAACTTGACCGAGTATTTATCCGCATGTTACAGAGGTGAGAGCGAAATGACTGTATATATAAAGAGTGCGTCTTATTACCCCCGCTTCTCTATAACGTTCAGAGGTAGACTCATAATTCTAGTTTGCCTAAAAATAATTCTGTGTTAATGTATTATGATTTTCAATTTATAAATGAAAATTGGAATTTATATTAAAATTTTTCGGTAATTACAAGGGTTCGAAGATTACGAGCCGCACGGTGAATTAATAAAATGCTAAGATAATTGTCTAATCATCTAAAGTTTGTTCTATCAATTTCGATGATTTTCAAACTGCAATATTATTTTCGCAAAATTCCAAAGGCGGCCGGTCAAAGATCATCGCACATGTAAAAATCTTTGAACCCGTTTATTTTACATGTTAGATACACTAAATGGATGTAATGTCACGATCACACATCATAAAAGACTGACTTAATTAAAACTTTGGAAATATTTAATAGTACCGCTATTGGCACGACTTCAAAACTTTGTGCTGTCTAAGTAGGCTACTTGTACTGCTTTTATTATGTAAAAAATAAAAAGATAACGTTATAATTATATTGATAAAGGTCTAGTCTAAATTATACGTTTCAACTAAAAATAATTATAATTGTAAATGAAAGACAGTAGATATGTGTTAAATAAATAAAAATCGATACTATTTTGAAATTTTCTATGTGGGCTTTTATTTTATAATATCCTCTAATCATCATAACACTACAGGCTACAGACCTCCATTCTTAAAGAGAGAGGAATAGAAATGTAGTACATACTCTCTTCGACCTCTACTTTAAAAGTATGTTAAAAGGGTTGGTAATCAAGTGACAAAGTTACAAATTTACAATTAATTACAGAAAAAGCAAAAGTTCAACATTTTCCTACAAAACTACAGACTCGCTCCAGGCCTGTCAAATATAAAACCTACAAAAAATGTCAAGTTCTTTTGCGCGGTAAATTTTAAAGTACTAGCGGGAACATGAAAGTTAGGGGGGTGTCAATGCGATCAAAACGACATTTCCTACTTGCGGCCTACGTAGCAGCGTGACGTATTGGGCACCAGTGCGTAACATCGCGTGGCGTTTGTCGCTTGCGCAGGACATACTGCTTCATGCGGTGAGGCGCGCATAGGCTTGTTTTATGTTTGACTGTATGAAATTTATGGACCAGCGACTTAACATGCTTTCCACGCCACGGTGTGTAAGTTACACAACTATTTCTTTTATTTTTGTAGTTAGATATTAGTTTACCGTAATAACTGGATTTTGATAGTCTGTATCTGCCGCTGCTGTCAACGAACTTAAGGTTAGGTAGCTGGTAGGTAAATAAAATAAAAATAAAACAATCGATGTACAATATCCGACGCTTTATTAGCTCAAGGGCGACAGTAAACCCGCAATGTCATTGAAAATTATAATAAAACAAACGATTCAACAAATCATGACTCAAGTTAACAGCGATAAGTTTTATAATAAATAAAACTATCAATAGAATTACACCTCAATATTAACAAATCGACACGGCCTAACAGTGTCTGTTGGAATCTATAACATGCTTGTCATCCATTCGAGAACATTATTAGAGAATACAACATTATCTAAAATGCAAAAAACGGAATTGAAAATTGAAACACAAGTTTGAGTTGGCGATAGCCTTAAAAACGAAGTTTGGCTTTTGGGGACCATGTTACAGATTCTGTAACAATTAACTATAACTTTTCTTTGTGTCTCAAGAGCAGTTCTAAAATGTATTGGAATGTTTGGGACCATATTAAAATATCAATTGATCGATTTAAATAACAGATAAGTTATTTAATTAGGAAATAGTTATTCAATGTTCAAATCTTCAGGTCGATATTCAAGGCATTTAAAAGTATGATATTTGGCTCGAGTTTCAATATTATTTTTGGTCCCAGCAAGCGTGATTTTTTCCTTCGGAATATTAGGTATTTTATTAATAAATCTCGAATGGATGTTACACTAGTGTCACCAACTGTATATATTTTCGTTTGGCATTTCATTTATATTGGTTATCTTATATCGATTCCCATGGACGCGAATACAAAACAAAAATCGATAAGTTTTAATATATCAACTAACTTTAGTAAATTTATATAAGTCGTTTCCAGTTAAATCACTCTTTTGTAGACGGTAAATGCCATAATAGGAATTAATATATTATAGGTACATTAATATAAAAGTTAAACACTTTCTTCAATATAATGTATAGTTTTATACAGTACAGCATTCTCTAAAACCGCAATACATTTAACTCTACGTTCGATAAATCGATACTTAGTACATTATGGTAAATCGATAACTGATAGGCAGGCACGCTTTGCTGTTTCCATGATTCAATTTTTAGGCCTAACGTCCATTAGGTCGAATCGAATCGAATCGCGGTCTCAACTTCGAAAAAGATCGAATCGAAAATTTTTAACACTAAAATTAAGTAGGAAACCGTAAGACGCTGTGCATAATCGAAAGCTTATCTACTTTGTTTATACAAAGTTGACAGTAACTCAGATTACAAGGTGGTAAGTATGTCTGATTACTCCTTGCACAAACAAACAAACATAAAAAAGTACAAAAATATAAAATGGTATTAGACACACGCATGCTGCAATATGGTATATGCGCGTATGATACGAATATCTTAGCATTTCATGGATTTATCGTGTATGTAAGTGTTGACAAAAATTTATAGGCGAAAAAAGGCATGTGATTCGATTCGACGGCGGCAGTGGACGTTAAGCTTTATAGTTACGCTAACTTATAACACTAATCTAAGATACATACTTACTCGTATAGCGACAGACACATAAAACAGTGTTTAAATATTAATATATATTTCTAAACTTTCATTAGAAAAAATCTCTTAAAATATATCTCAATAAATTCTTTTAAAAATCCCACATCGTGCCGGGAGCGATATATTATATTTAGAGCGATATAAATATATTTTTTATTCTCTTACTGCTAAATAGGAAGAACTTCTAAAAATGTATAAGAGAACATAGTAATTGCACACATAGTATAAATAGGTACTAACACGAATATAATATACCGATGAACGTATTATAAACATTTCGAATATTAATGTGTCGCAGAAATTTTGCCAAAGAAGAGATAAAATGAAAAAAATAAATAAATAAGCTTAAACGAATTTAAGTAGAATTAAAGAGACGCTTTGATAAAGTGCATAAAAATAAATTTACAAATAACTAAAAAAATTATTCGGAAAAATTTCAGCGACAAATTATATTGATTTCTACAACGATTATGCTTTACAATACGGAGCTCACTGCGTACGGCAAAACATTTTTCAGTTAATAAAAGTAATTGATTACAATTTTCCTTCAATATAATTCAAACATTCCTTTCAATCCTTGATTTTAAACATACATGCTATATATTAATAATCGGTATGTTTCGACATTCTAGAGCATTCCTTTAAACATTTTGCCGTATAACAAAGTCACGTAATGTGAGCCCCGTTTGATTTCAAGACAACATTCAATACAATATAAACAGGTAAATGGTTTGTACAGAGATTTTATATAATAAGTACTCGAGCTCACTTTAAGTCACTCATCGCTAAAAGAAACAAATGGAATGTTTAGTACAAAAGAATGTTAGTTCACAAACATGGCCGCTGTCACAAATTCTGAATAAGTTCGCTTTATACGCTGGCAAGACCTTAAATAAAATGCTTTTCGAGATTCTGTACATAGCCTTACTTATATATTATTAGACAGTAAAATGGATTTAATATTTGAAATTCGTAATTGCAACTTTATTTTTATAAGTAAGGCCGAAACTATTTAAGCAGTAGACAAATAAACAGCACGTAGAATATACAAAAAATTAAAATAACATTAATTTGTCATATTCGTAGTTAGTTGTACAGAGTTAGTTACGTCACTTTCATCGAAGGCATGCCATTATTTGTACTCGACTAAAGGCGTGTCTCCACTTGCGCTTTCACGTTCCTCTTGCGTCAACACCCTGACGCACAAGTCAAGGAAGCGTTCGCTACAAGACACGCCCTATGTATCTAATCAGAAGCGGTTACAGCTAATCTTTTCATCCCGAGGACCTCCACAAAAAGGCCTCGACTTTCTACGAGAGACTAGAGACATTACCGAAAAACATTTTCTCATACATATCGGTTAAATTAGGTCCGTTATTAGATGCGTATAACTAAACGTTACCTTAAATACATGATAAAATCTCTAGGACGATACACATTTCGCTATAAATGCAAATTCATGGAATTCAATATTAACAGATAAGACGCGCGCAGTGCGTTCATCTTAATTAATAAAATAATAATTATTATTATGCTACTATATAGCCGACAAATACCACACCCTGTCCAGCTGATATGGTATATACGTTATTTCGGTCTCTAAATAGTTATGGAGGAAACTTCAGTTTCGCCGCATGCCTACTAACCGCTGCTTTTTAAATCACAACAATCGATATAAAGTTTCAAGACCAATAACAGTAGAGTAGCGTGATCAATACAGCTATAGAATATTATTATGAAGATTGCGAAGCTTTCGCCATTGCGGCGACGTGTACGCTTCGAGCCGGGCGACCAATAGGAGCAGTCCGAACGTTAACGAAGAATCTGCGTCCTTTAGCGTAATTTAGTACGTCACGGAGTTGTACGATCATCGTTACGCTGAATAATGCAGAATGACAATCGTGAATCAAATGATAAGTTTAAACCCAGATCCAAATTGCCATTGTCATTGCCAGATTTGAATAACTACGTATGTTAAAACATATCTAATTTGTCGCAATTATAAGTAATATTACATGATCGTAAAAGTCCTAGGACAGGTTTAAATTTGAACTAAGGAAGAATCTTTCAAGAAAACGTCCCAGATTGGTCTCACAAAGGACGCGAGGCGAGGTAACAATTATAATCACTTAAAACTAATTGCACATTTTAATAAAAACACGCAGAATTTAAAACTTAAAACTAACAAGCCGTTCGGCAATTCATTAAATATATATTACGAGATTTCAAACAACACGCGTAAAATACCTAGCGACATTTATCTAGAACCCAGCACCGTCCTAAGTTTTCGAAAAAGTGCTGAGTAGTTTTAAAAATAAATATCTAATGTGGCACTCGAACGTTGGTATACCTAAAACCAAAATGCAGGTATAACATATATCCAGCACCACGAGTAACGATTTACTTACAATACAATGAGCAACCATTCAAACTAACAGTCCTTTGGATACCTACGCAACGGTCCGCGACAATATGTAAAGTTACATCCAAAATATACATTCGACAAAATATACACTCCATTTTGGGGACATCGTCGTTGTCACTGTTTCATTCACATATAAATATTATAAATAGTTGCTGTGAGGGTAGTTTGCATCAGTTCTCACAGCCGCTTTATTCATCTGCAGTTTCCAAAACCATAGAACCGGCTATAATACTGTCATTGTGTCCAAAGACTAAATATATTACACGAAAGCAAAACACTATCCCTTAGAAAGAAAACAACTTCATTCATCTGTTTTGAGAAAAAAGAAGAAAAATTTTAAACCAAAGATAAAGTGCCGGTTCTAGGATGAAGTTATGTTACCAGTTACTGAAACGCTGATCATGCTGCGTTTATTTACAAGCTGTATTCCCAAAAAGTAAATTGAAAAATTGCAACAAACATTTAGCAAAATAACATTGATTCGCCTTTCTGCACCTGCTATCAATGATGATAATAACTTCACTTGATCGTAGATTAGACATCATTTCAGAAACTGGTTAATTAGCTCTACTATACATGGTGACTATGGTGGTAGAAGCTGGCCTAGTGACGTCAGCGTGTCTGCCCGTTGGGTTGTATCCTGCAGATTTAAGTCCCTGTGCAAGTGAGGAGTGACGTCACAATATGAATCACTTCCTGGCGCCCCTGGTGACCAGGGCCTGCAGAGCTGCTAGTTGGCTCAGAAGATTCGCATTCGTCTGCTCGAGGGATTCAACCCTTTTCCTGTAGTCTGAATTCTCTGATACTAATATTTCTACCTTCCTCTCTAATTGGTCCATGTATTCCTTCTTCTTACGCCTGCTTTCTTGTGCTGATATCTGTAGCAAACATAATAATAATTGTAAAATATTAATTATTTTATTCGACAAAATAACTATATCAAAATCCAGATAAAAAACCGATAAAGACAAAGGAAGTACTTTGATAACGTTATTATTAAATAATTTATAGACATAACTTGGATTTTTTAACAGGAAAATTATCTAAATCTCAGAATGATTAAGTAGTGGTAAGTGATCCTTTAGAAAATTAGAACTAAATGTAATGCTTTTAAGAATATAGCAATACGCGCATAATCCATGCCAAACTTATAGTCCGCTTTAAAAATGTAAAACATCAAACTTAGCAGGAATTATAACTCCGTTGAAATGTACTTATACACTACACAAGCATACGTCTCATGTCAAGCGGACTAGAAGTTTAGCGTGCTTTGTTATACCTTATTTTTAATTTTCCTCCTGATCTTCTTGAGAGACTTCTCCTCGGCCTTGGTGAGAGGCAGGCGCGTGGGCACGGGGTAGCCCTCCGCTAGTAATGTGCGTTTCTCTTCTTCTGTTAAAACAAGCGTGCCCGTTGACCCTTTCTGTAGAGAAAAATATGTTATTGCAGATTTTTGTTCTAGTATCAAGACCTGACAAATGAACTAAAAAAGGCTATGGTTATAGAAGTGGGCACAAGAGGCAAAACACACATTTGATATGGGTTCACTCTATCTATATCATCTAGCACTGCTAGACTTATCATTAATCTTTGAAGCAAAATCTCTCTATAGTTATAGAGCGATTTTACCAAAGCCGCTTAGCCGCTAAGCTTAGCGGTTAAATTTGAATAGGCAACATATCGTTAATCCATTGCATACTCGCTCCATATTCATTTTAAATTAGTTTTCTTAAAACAACAGATAGCTGCAGAATCCAGTAGTGGCATCTTGCAATTTGGGCTGACTAGAACTGAATTGCAGCACGTTCTATATTATAAGCTCGATCCAAGGATCAAGTGGGTATGCAAATACAAAAAAGACGTACCGGTTGGCTGCTAATGAGCGGCGTGTTGATGGGTTGCCGCGAGTGGTGCGAGACGTACAGGTGGTTGCGGCGCGACGGCGGCGCGGGCGCGGCGGGCGCGGCAGCCTCGTGCGCGGGCGAGAGCGCGCCCTCGCTGTCTGACGAGGACAGGGAGGATGGCGGCGTCGGCGGCAGGTTGAATCCTGCTGTGGAAGATGATTTTTTTTATTTATTACAATTTAGTCCTGGACTGCAATCACACGGTATCAAAGAATGATCCACAAACCTTTCTACATGACATCATACCAGAACGCTAATTTAGATTGTGACACTGACGCAGATTATAACAATGAGCTTATGAGACGAGATAACTGTTGAATAATATTTATATAAGAGAGTAGAATTTGTTATTGAATAACACGACAAATCTAGCTGAGGTGATATGAGTAAAGTTAAAGAGTGATGTGTTAGTCAAGTAAAATCACTCCAATTTGTTTGAAATTGAAGCGTTTATCGCGCCGTTTCAATTCCGTATAAATTTAAGTCGACTTTAAACGCGCTACTTGATAAAAAATTTCCACACATCACACTGACATTTTATTTTCATTACAGCTGATTTTAAACATTTTAACAGGATGAAAGTATGAATGGTCTAAAATACCTTTATTGTTTTACTCAAATTACTTCCAATTGACCCTTAGGTACATTATGAGATGGCGAGAGTTATTGTACGAGTATGGTACTTGTGTACCCTAAGGCAATCAAGATTTCCGTCATGCTTATGGCGATGAGATCGCAATTCCCGCTTCTGTACAACGTCACAAAACAACATGTTTAGAAACTTTGTGAGTCTAGCTAATCTCCAAACCTTCGCCTTTATGTTACCATGTTTTGAAGTCTTTCATTCAGATGTCACATAGGATACATGGGAAAGGAATTAATTATTTGCTTAAGTTTTGCAGAGACTGCGTAAATCTAGGGACACAGTAGTGCCTTTGCCAAGACGAAACATAATTTAACCCCAATGCATTGTACATTAACAGAAGACAGTGAAAAAAATACTTTTTATTGGCTGATGAAAATTGCACGTTCATTGCCCGACAATGTCTTGTGGGTGGCACGTTGCTGGCATGTTGAAACGTGTGATTTATTTACCGGTGATAAGGGACTGACATTATGCATAACACTGAGCTGACAATGTAAAGCAGCAGTCATCAAAACAAATGACTCCAATGAATATAGGGATTATATCGTGACTGGAATGCAGTATACAAAATGCATGCTTATTCATTTATAAAAATTTGGTAAAGGTAATGTTACTATTATTTATTCATAGAAATGAAGAAACTTATGTTTGCTTTAAGGTGTACGATAATTTTTGTGGTGTAAAAGAAGATGTAGTGACTAAAATTGAGAAAGGGATGCTTAGATGGTTTGGACATGTAGAGAGAATGGATGAAAGAAGATTAACAAAAGAGATTTACAAGGCGAGGGTGAATAGAAATGTTGGAAGGGGAAGGCCTAGGCGAATGTTTCTGGACCAAATACAGGACATTTTAAAAAATGGCCAGGTCTAGAGTACCCTAAACCGACGAACTTGTATGAAAAGATTAATGAGAGTGGAAGAAGCTAAGGAAGTATGCAAGGACCGTGGCAAGTGGAGGGATGTGGTCTCTGCCTACCCCTATGGGAATAAGGCGTGATGTTTATGTATGTATGTATAATTTTTGTAGAAGGTTGTAAACTAAAGGTAGCTCGCGTATCGTATTTAAAAACCATGAACTACAAACTCCATTACTTCCACTTGTTGTAGAAATCAATGACTAAATGACTTCAGTATTTATATATTATATATCATAAGTTTTAGCTATAGTTTTTATCACCTTACTTTCTACATATGATTTTAAATAACACAGTATAGGTCAAGGCTAATTTAGTCGATAGTCTACGGCTAGACGATTACAAGTACTTACAAAGCCTTAGTCAAGTCGAGACATATAATAAATATAAATCACTAATTAATTGTCAATTAACATTTACTCTTTAACAATCACTAATACTATACGCGTGTCTCTTGTGTCGTCATATCTCCACATATGGTAATGATAATTATTACAACATTTAAATAATTTCTCGCCCTGACTAGAAATGACTAACTAGAAGTTCAACGCTGAAACTAACTCGCCTTGTAAAATATAAGAAACTTATGAAAGTCATATAAAAGTCGGAATAAAAATAAATTGCATTCTACAATGTCGTTCAGAATTCTCGATACTTTTATTGGCGTGCTCTAATTAAAAAGTCTTGTACCTGAAGTGCGAGCAACGTAACCTCAATGCAGAACTTGTTGTTATTCAGAGCTGGCTATACGTGAATTTAACATTCGTTTAACATTTTATTTTTTATACGGGTTGAGTCCTTGGACTAGTGGTTAGTCTTTAAGCTTGGGATCATGAGCTGTTTTTATTCCAAATGTTTAAATCCATGACTGACATGTTTGGACGTTGTTGGTTTTCCCATATCAAGGTGCGATAGCGTAGGTACCCGGAATTATTTACAATTTCTATCTTTCTGACTTTACAATTGAACATCGAGAGTCGACGTCCCCATACGGCTGCTCCAGTGTAGAAGTGAGATTGAAGACCCCCACTTTTAGTTATAATGTTTATATTTGAGCAGCATCTCTACCTGATGTGCCGGAGGATGTGACTTTGATGGAGAGCTTGTTGCTGTTGAGCTTGTTGGCGATGCGCGGCGCCGCGCTGACCCCCCCCCACTTTTAGTTATAATGTTTATATTTGAGCAGCATCTCTACCTGATGTGCTTTGATCGAGGGCGTGTTGCTGTTGAGCTTGTTGGCGATGCGCGGCGCCGCGCTGAGGAGCAGCTGCGGCACCCCGGCGGCCCCCACTTTTAATTTTAATGTTTATATTTGATCAGCATCTCTACCTGATGTGCCGGAGGATGTGACTTTGATGGAGAGCTTGTTGCTGTTGAGCTTGTTGGCGATGCGCGGCGCCGCGCTGAGGAGCAGCTGCGGCACCCCGGCGGCCCCCACTTTTTGCAGCACGGCTTGTGGCATGTGAATTGTACCGGTCTGAAAAATACGAAGCTTTTATTATTTAATGGCAGACCAGGTTCAGATTTCATACCACCTGAAATTTCCTACGAAATTAATATTTTCTTTCCTTAATTCACAAATAAACAAATTAGTCTCTCGAGTTTTAATTAATAAAATAATTATCTATATGTTCGCCATAAAACATATGGACTTGGCCTGAAAAACTTTGTTCTTGCATCTAGGTGAACGGCTGAATTAATTGCCGGTTAAGTTAAAACGAGTAACTACATATAAAAGTAAACCTCTTAAAGAAAATTTACCTAGATACTTTTTCTACATGTTAAGCATACAGAAAAGAAAAATCATTAAAATAAATTGTAGGACAAACAAACTTTTTTTAGCTTTTTAATTGTTTTTGAATGTAAAACTCTCTCTTGTCATTCCACAAGTTCGTGAAAATGTAAAGCGTGTTACACAAGCTGTGTAATTACAACGGACCTGCAGGTTCCGAATATTCTTGCACTTTTTAAGATCAATTTACGGAGAAAGTCGGAGTAACTATTTGAACTGTAGTAACCTTTTGAATTTTGTTAACTCATTGAGCCTTGATGGAATTTGGGCTTGAGCTCACGATCGCATTTCACATGTCAATTAAACGTGAAGTCATCTTCGGAACGTTTTACCGGAGTAACTATTTTTATTTATTTTTAATTTTAAACATGGCTAGTAGATAGCTAAGTGATACAGTCAGTTGCATTTGTTGCTCAGACACCTCCATTTTATAAAAGGTGACACTGTCAACAAACTAGTGTTCTTCAGGAGTGGGATTGGGATTTAACCCAAAGAGACCAAGTGACTATTATGTACATTGGCAAAGTTTAAGTTCAGAAGTCAAACTATTTATCGGCTCTAACATGTTTATCTGTACAAAAAGTAAAATTGCAATTTTAAATTAACAGGGTTTCACAAAATGCAACTGAAAGCACTTAAAGAATAGTTTTTAAAAATTGTTGTCTGTTCCGGCTTATCTCTGAAAAGGCCGGACAAAATTTGAATTCTCTCATCTGCTAGGAGAGATATATATTTCTCAGTGCATGCAAGCGACACGTCCTAAAACGCCAGTAACAAACCTTTCAAACAAGACAGCCCGAAACCTTCGGAAGAAAGCAAGCCTGTTTATCAATAGAAATAAACGTGACGGTAGTACTTTAGAATATTAGCTTATATAAAAAGTTCTACCCGGTAATAGAGTATGACAGACATCTGACAGTTATATTCTGTTTGAACTATTTTTCATAATGTTACGAGGATGATGATGACGACCTACCGTGTGGTCAATGACATAGTCGACGTGTGTGACAGGCGTGCCGGGGGTCGGTGAGGGCGGGCAGGAGGAGGCGGGCGACTCTGGCTCAGACTTGGGTTCGGCCTTCACTTCTGGCAGCGGGGAGTCACTTGACCGTCGTCTGCTCCGCCACGCGCTGGCTGGTATCGCTGGGTAACATTCGTCTTCCATGTCTGGAAGGTAAACATAATTAAAGGTAACATTCGCCCTTTATGTCTAGAAGTTAACGTAATCTTGGGTAAAATTCGCCTTCTATGTCTAGAAGTTAACGTAATCTTTTCATATTCGTTTTGTGTCTGAAAGTAAACATTAAAATCAATAAATCAAAATCTGGGGAAAAATCTGTCATCCAGTTCTTGAAGTAATTTAAGTGTAAGACAACGCTTAACTAGAAAAAAGTTATCGAGTCTACGGCTGACCAAAGAACTGGCCAACGGATTAGTTAGGCCATTCAAAGGGCAAAAAAGGGAAATACTGCCAGCAGCCTGGGCACTGTGTCTAATTGCAGTGGAGTTGATGAGGTTTGTGCGATGAGGTGGCACAGAAGTATGTGGAGGTCCTGGGTTTAATTCCTGGCGGGGCAGATTGAGATTTTTCTTAATTTGTTTGGTCTGGCTGGTGGGAGGCTTTTCGTCGTGGCTAGTTACCATCCTACCGACAAAGGCGTACCGCCACGATTTAGCGTTCCGGCGTTTAGCGTTCCGGTACGATGTCGTGTAGAAACCGAAAGGGGTGTGGATTTCATCGTACTCCTAACATGTTAGCCCGCTTTCATCTTAGATTGCATCATCACTTAACATCAGATGTGAATGTGTACCAGTCAAGGGTCTACTTGTAGTCAATAAAAAAAATAATTTCATTTCGTTTAGACAACGCTTATAATAGAAAATTAGAAACCTATTCTTTTTAAAAGTTTTTTAACTTTGACAACTCATTAATTCAGCAAATAAGAAGTCGGCGGTCTCAATGGTCGTTAGGGAATCGCTACAGCTATGTATTTTTTTTTGCAAAAATATCTAAAATTGCAATCAGTAAAATTAATAAATGACACAGATCTTATTAAACAGTTTCGAAAGCTCAATATGGTATTTCGGTACGTTGAAACGAAAACACAGCACAACCAGGTCATAAGTATTACGTACGAAAAATTCGATCACTTATGAAACCCGCCGCTCACTGCATCGATGTTTCGGTGTCGGCTCGTGTAAGTAACTTCCTCTTGAATCGGTTAAGAGTGCGTTTAGATCTACCGACATTGAGCGTGCCAGACACTTGTCGTGGCAGACAAAATCTATATAAATAAATAGCGAAATTTTTGTTTGTCTGGCTGTTTTGGCTAATCTAAAAATTCTTTTGTATATGACCCTAGGACTTATAAGGAGTGGCATAGGCCAATTTGTATCTCACGGGAACAGGAATTACTCGGGTGAAACCTACAGGGTCCTCTAGTACCTTATATTATGTATTTGAGAAGAACAGTGCAAACTAATGTATTCAGAAAAACATAACGTATTCGCAGTTATATATAATATTCTATCTGCGCGGTTGGTGATTGCAGCTGTTTGTGAATATACAGAGGTGTTTTTTACAACTGCCTGTGCGAGGCACGGCCAACACTGACAATGATGTGTCGATGTCTGACGGCACGCTTCTGTCACATTTGATGTAAGTGAATAGTGTCTGTTACGACACGTGTCTGGCACGATCAATATCGTTAGATATAAACGCAGCTATAATTTTCCGAGTTATGCTGTGCGGGCAATCACGTGGAACTCGTGTTGAAACGTTGCTGAATTGCATGCGAAATAATACTTTTTGTGCCGTTACATGAATAGGATAGTCGAGCATCGATTTCTTCTTAGCGTTTTTGCCAAACCAATGTTTTCGATTCGGAAATGCCAAAAGTAGACCGAATGAGTGTCTGTAAGTCGTTTCTTGAAAAATGCATCGTACAAACATTTCGTCGATCATCCCATCTTTAGTCCAACGTTAATCCAATAAGGTAAAATGTTATTGGAGAATCCTGATTTATCTCATATCCGCTTTGCGACAGTTGTACATCGGAATCAGTAATAATGATTTTTAAAAAACCGACGTAATAACTTCTATAAGTAAAAGACCTTAAAAAATTATCGTTGCAGGTTATAAACACACGTGTTAATAATAATCAAAAGAATCACTATTACGTTATTTTCGATAAGTCTTGATAGCAACAAGACCGCAAATAATTGCAATAACTGTTCATTGTTTATCTTTATTGAATCTAAATTGTTTTTTTAATGCATCTAGTGTATGTCATTTAATTTTATTATATAATTTTGATACTCTAAATACCGGCAAATAGATTTTGTAGAAAAACCTGTAAATAGATTTTGAATACACTTGGAGGAAATCAACATCAAGTACAATGGTCATCAAAGTCACACACTACTATACTTTATAACAGATGCTAGACTTAATGATTATACAATTAACAGCTTGTGGTCACAGACTATTAAAAATTCATAGTTAATAATGAGATATACAGTATAGTGACGTTACCACTACGAGCATTACCACTAAGACCAATCGCATAAAAGAGAGCTTTATGACCGAATAGTATATTAATATACAGTCTGGATATTTTTAGACCTTAGATATTTTTTTGATTTGATTTTAATTTAAACGACTACATATAACTGTAAATATTGTATAATGTCCTCTTTAGTCCTACTGTTCCCATTTATCTAAATTCTAAAAGAGCAATTCCACTTCCTACATGCAACTAATTGTCGCTCGCTTAGATCAGAGGACAACCTTCTCATAATTCTTCCTTCTATTCTAAATCCTTCTCTGTCAAAGCTGCTCTGCTCTGGAACTCTTTACCTCTAAATATTTGGCGTGCGCAATCACTAGCTACTTTTAAACGGCTGGTGAACTAGTAGGTACTCTCTTTATTTCATCTCTCCTGATTTTCTCCCCTGGATTTCGTCTAGTCTCAGTTATTTTCATTTATTTATTTATTTTTGTATGTTTGTATATTTATGTTTGTACATGTGTTTTTATGTATATAAGTATTTTATGTAAGTATATTAAGAGAAGACAGTAAGAATCATTCTTAATTTTTGTGTACCTACACCCGAACCTTCTCCAATATTTGAACTTTTCCACTTAAATATAATTGGTTGTCTGCAAGAGATTGCTCATTAGCGATAAGATCGCCAATTGTACATTAGATTTTTTAAGATACCGTCTCTTTCTAACTTTGTTTTTTATTATTTGGTGTACAATAAAGAATATTTCATTCATTCATTATATATGAAACTTGATCATTCGGAGATAATTTGTCACATCAATTTACATGTCATATACCAATGTTAAATATAATAGCCTCTGAGTAATCGTAATCCTGCGCTATTTTCGGTTCAGTTTAAAAATGGTTATGCTAGTTCGATAATAAAATAGTCCAAAAAGCTGATAATGCATCAAGTATTTTCTCGTCTCGATCCTTCTTCGTTGTGTAAAATCAGTATTATCAAATTTTCTGAACATTGTCTCCATAACAATCCGTAAATGCCCTTTTTTAAGAATAATTTACCAAATAGCAATTTCCGCAGGTCAGTCCAACCCAACTTATTATCAACTGATAAAAAGTCTGTCAGCATGAGCCCAAAGTAGTGTTGCTGTAAGGTTATTTACCGAAGTCATAACAAGAAATACGTCGGGGAAAACACTTTAAGACTAATTGATAACTGGAAAACGGGGCTTTTGTGTTCGAGTTGAATATATTAACTACAAGTAATACTCATAGTTTCGACAGTGGGCCTCTTATGAATATTTTTTGTACATGAATTTAAACATTTAACTTTACTGTACCTATTTTACTTTTTGTGATTTCTGAGAGCTTGTCCGGGAAATCACTATCATCATTGTTATTTCTTCCATCAAGCTATAGATAATGTATTTTGCCAAAGAAATTACTATATCACAAAACAGCATTAATAATTTAGTTTTGTTTAATGTTTTTGTATGGCCTTCGTGGCGCTGCCCTATGTGCGGTGAATTTAAACGGAGGTCTTAGGTTCAATTCTCTGCCGGTCTATTTAGATTTTTTAAAGTGGTACAAGTCTAGCTGGTGATAGGTTTCGGCCATGGCTAGTTACCAATCATCAAACAATTTCAGTATACTTCTAACAACTTAACCCGCTTAAGAGGATTTGGAGCACATACTATATATACCTACATACATTATGCTCCTCATAGAGCGGAAATTTTCTTTGTTTTACCACTTAGGTCCCCAATGGTGCACTGACTAGGTCATTTAGGCCAAACCACTATGACAGTGTCGTGATGTACCAGCTGAGTATAGTCTGACGAACGCCTAATTTGATGGAATGCTAGTGTGAAGGTGTAGTTTCGGCTATGGCTAGTTACCAATCATCAAACAATTTCATTATAAGTACTTCTAACATTTTCACTTACCATTAGGAGTGAAGCACTACATTTCTTTCTTAGCGGAACCGTAGCTATGTCACCGAGGGTATGAGCTTGCACAATAATTCTATTAGAGGAAAGACCTAGATGAAGAAGAGAGACGACGCTACGACTGTCTAAGGGCGTCTTCTGTAAGACTTGACTTTAAGGGCGTCTCTGGTACCATGTGTGTGTTCTATTATAGGCATGTTCTGGATCACCAGGACATAAACTTAATGTCTTAATGACTAAATTCAACATCAAACCATCAGGTTTTCTACTTAGTTGTTTGTCAACAAGTCAGTAACCTATAAGAAATACTTAGTTATCTGAATTTCGTCAAGAGTTAATAAAACATGAACCTTTTTGGACGATTTTAATGCGAATGATTTGTTTTCGTATGTACCTTTATATGACTCATGATTATGAGCGTTTATTTATAGACGCTGTTTGTTATTGCGTCTGATAATACCGCTGCAAATATTGAGTAAAACGTACAAGTGATATCTGCAGTATGACGCCGTGTGACACGAGACCTTCGAACAGGTAGATGATATGATGTGATAGTTTGAAGTCATCAACCTTGAAAAATCGAACGATAATCATCGCTATAACATTAATTGCATGTTTGACGACCTCCTTGGCGCAGTGGTATGTGCGGTGGATTTATAAGACGGAGGTCCTGGGTTCGATTCCCGGCGGGGCAGATTGAGATTTTTCTTAATTTGTCTTGGTCTGGCTGGTGGGTGGCTTTTGCCGTGGCTAGTTACCACCCTACCGACAAAGACGTATCGCCAAGCGATTTTAGCGTTCCGGTACGATGTCGTGTAGAAATCGAAAGGGGTGTGGATTTCCGTCCCACTCCTAACAAATTAGCCCGCTTCCATTTTAGACTGCATCATCACTTAACATCAGGTGTGATAGTAGTCAAGGGCCAACTTGTAGTCGATAAAAGAAAGAAAGAAATAATAACGGAAGATCGGCAGACGGTAGTGACTTATAGCGACCTAAGGAACTCTTGAATTAAAGACTTTTAGTTCGGGAAGAGGGAAGGTAATTAGATTAAATCGTAATCATTAAAAAAAAACACGTTTATATGAAAAGTTTCTATTTCATATAATAGAGATTAAGACGAATTATCGTCATCATCAGCCTGTTTCAATGGCCTACTTTTAATAGTCCGGTCCGGGTTTCTCTCTTGTTTGTAAGAGAAGAGGATTTAGAGCACATACTATATATCCATACATTATGCTCCAACGGAGTTCTACCCGCAATGCACCAAACTCCATTACTCCATCATAGAGCGGAAGTGTTCTTTGTTTTATCACCTAGGTCCCCAATGGTGCACTGATTAGGTCATTTAGGCCAAACCACTATGAGAGTGTCATGGTGTATCCCCTGTTGTATAGTCTGTCGAACGCCTAATTTGATGGAATGCTAGTGTGAAGGGGCTCTTAATCACCGGGCAATGAACAAGGCAATGTGTCAAAATAATAGTTAATAGACACATAGCGGCCATTCATCTTGGTTGTGGTTGTCATTAAACACCCAGATATTAAGATTCGTTAAGATCGTGACACGCCTCTAATATATTTATTGGCGATATGAGGTCAGTAAACTGTATTGTATCTACTTTTTTACGCAAGCTTTTATACGCATACCTATAGAAAATCGTATTATAATGTTCCTTACTTTAAGATAAGCGAGGAAACTTTTATGTGTAGATGGATGTTTGTTATTTCACGCAAAAACTACTGTATGGATATGACTAAATGATGCAATTATTTTTTTTTACTTTTTAGTGCGTTTTGAAGGTTTAATATTTTTATTTTTTTTTCTTACTTTTTAGTGATTTATCAACACGTAACCTGCTAGCTCGCCAACCCGCATTGGAGAAGCGTGGTGGGTGTACGCTCCATATCCCCTCTCCTATAAGGAGGGAGGCCTGGCCCTGTATTGGGCCGTCGATAGGCTGATAATGATGATGATGATGAACCTACTCGTACTATACTATTATAGTACATTACACCGCATTTGTAGCCATAAAACTACCGACACTTACACAAATACCTAAATGGTTGCAAGAGTGCCTATAAAATTTGAAGAGTTCCTTCAATTTACTCAGGATTTTATCGTCAGATCCTAGCATGATGACTATGGGACCATTTTGACCATTTCTAAAAAAAAAGAATTATCAATATTCAATATCGGACTACTCTGTGAAAAGTTATGCGTGGTCATACAAAAAAAAATCCCTGTCTCAGTTATGCCCAGTTGAACAATATCTAGCACAACAAAAAAATAATTATTTAAATCGGGCTTGTAGTTCCAGAGATATGCGAACACAAACATAAAAACACATACATACATACGCTTTTGAAATTTGGCCCATTTTTCAATAATATAGATAATAAAAACTGGAAGTTTAAAATGTGACATAAAGCGTCATTGATATATTAATAGGTTAAAAACACAAAGGCTACCTTTATCCCGAAATTCCCACGGGAACGAGAACCAACCACGCGGGTGAAACCGCGGGCGTCCTCTTGTATTTGTATATGCATTAAATGAAAAGCTGTTAATTTAAAATTACAAACAGCCACTTCAGTTTTATTTATTTGTATAGATGTAGATTAATTTACATAACAACAAAGTATAAATAAAATACTCGAAGTAAACAATTATTAACTGTAGTCTGTAAACTAATGTAAGATTATAGACCATCTGCATTAACATGAATGTTCTGTTTCTAGCAATAATATTAATTTGCATTGTAAAATTTTAAAGCTTTCAATACGTGAGAGTAGTTAGATACCTTTCACCAAACCAGTACCCCTTAGTGTGTGTGTGAGACTTCTCGAATGTAGCTATCGAGAAGTTTTTTTTATTATAAAATTGTTGTTTGTCTGAATATAATTATTAAACAGGATAAATAAATATTATACGACAATTACACACAACGCTATAAAGTCCCAAAGTAAGCATTTATGTTATGGGTACTATGATAACTAATGAATATTATTTATAAACATAAATACAGACACTGGGAAATATCCATGTTCATCACACAAACATTTTTCCAGATGTGGGAATCGTACCCACAGCATAGGAAGCAGAAGCAGGGTCACTACCCACTGCGCCACTCGGCCGTCAGAATAAAGTTAAGATATTTTCATTTTATACAGGAGGACGGAGAAAATATATCGATAATGACGTAGTTAAGTTTATTTCATGTGCTTCAGATACTAAGAGGTCGCTTGAGGTTTCATCCGTGTAGACCTCGTTTCAATGGGGATTTCGGGATGAAACGTGGCCCGTTATTCAGATATGTAAGCTTAGCAGTAAATGAAATCCATCTATACAGACAAACTTTCGCCTCTATAATATTAGTAACAACATTACAAATTTTATCTCTTTCATATATGAGAACTCGCGTCAGTTTAAAATGTGTGTGAACGTTCGTTTATTATGATCTTAAGCTTTAAAATAAACGCGCTTAAATGAATTATATTTTGAAAATACAAGATTTCACCGATACGCGAAACTGAATAAGTATCCAAAATTAATCAAAAGAATACGATTAAGATTAACAACAACAACAATCATCGTTGATTCAACGATGATTGTTCCTATAGTCGTTTCAGTCAAAGGTCTTTGAGCGAAAAGCTTTGACCAACCACCGGTTGCTTGGACCCCGGGGCGTCGCAACAGGCGGACTGTTTTTTTTTATACATTTTTAATAGCGTTTTTTTATATAATTTTATAAGCATTATTAAAAATTTTAAAAATAATTGTAAATAAATAAATGAGAGATAAAAGAGATTAAAAACTCGTGCTAAAGTACTCGTTATATTAATACCTAATAACGGTAAAAAGGGTTAAAAACGGACGCACTTTTAAATTCGTGCAGCGACATGTCCAAGAGACAAAGTCACCCGGATCCGAGAAAAGCCGACGAAAAAAACGGAGGAGGTTCTGAATTCGACACGTATCTATATATTTTTTTATGTATGACGCATAACTTTTTACAGAGTTGTCCGATTTTGATAATTATTTTTTTTTATTAGAAAAGGCACACTTCCAAGGTGGTCCCATTGTCATCATATCTCGGATCTGATGATGATATACTAGGAAAATTGAAGGAACACTTCAAATTTTTTTAGGCACACTTGCAGCGATTTCAGTTTTTGTGTAAGTATCGGTAGCTTTTTGGCTACAAGTGCCGTATAATACTGTGAGAGTAAAGTACGAGTACGTTACCTGGCAATAAATCACTAAAAAGTAAGAAATGAAATATTTTAACAAAAAATAGAGCCGACTCAAAACGCACTAAAAAGTTAAAAACAACTGTCATTTAGTTGCTTTAATTTACTTAAGCATATCTATGAAGTCGATACCAACATTTATTTAACGTAGTAAAGTAGTTTGTAGGTTCTAGGTAATGTCCTTAAAGTAGAAACCTTGGCTCGTAATTTTTTTGTAATATTTTTTCGAACTAACATTAAAACGTGGATGATTTCGGAGTTTTAATAGTTTGATCATTTCTTTATAGTACTGTAAACTATTTTAATTAGTAACACAAGTAGAAACTAGACTAGACTATTCAAAATGTTTGATATTTGAAAAAGGGGAATCAACTGTTAGAAAACTAAAAAATGAAAAAAATATGTTTAGATTTCTCTTACTCTTATGTAAAATCGATTCAAGGAAAGCAAAAGCGTTACAAATTTAGAAATTTAGATATCGTTCACTTTTTTCTGGCTAAAAAACTGGTATGAATATAGTTGAATGTTAAATCGAGAGGTAGGTGTTGCTGTTACATAAAAGCTAAAACATGTTGAATATTTTATTTCTTGTCGTATGTTGATTTGACAATATATTTTCAACATAATCATTTGTCATATCCAATGTAACTGGCAACTGATGATGACTTAAATAATAAAAAGACAAAAATATTAAATAAAAAACATACAAGATTATTTTCAATCAAATTCAATAAGATTAGTTACTTTTGCCTATGTTATTACCATAGACTTGGCTAAGAAAAGTGCACATCATTTATAAACATCATTATTAGAATTGTCTTTTCTCTTTACATATTTTATAAGTACCGCCATGTTAAATTTGTCATAACACTCCACAGACATCACTCTAAGTTATAATAAAATTTTTATCTTTTTCGGACTAACAATCGTAACCTTTGATATTGTAAATAGATAACAAATCAATTATGTTTTATTTTGAAACTAAACGTGCACTCACGATTTCAAAGCGTGCGTTATTATGTACCAAAAATAAATTAAGATAATAATTGTTTTAAGTACATTGATGTCGTAATGGTATTGTTTATTGGGACGAATATCTTAGCATTCCAAGGAATCACCGAGCGGGTGCCGGGTTCATCGTATGGCAGAGAGAAAACGCCGAACAGAGGCTGAGACTTGTGGCACGAATGTAGGCTTAAGAGAACTCTTTATGACATGCAACGTTCTCCTTCTCTTTTCGGATTATTCTCATATTCTGCCCAACCAGATCTGGTAGGATCCCGCAAGAGCAGCTTTGGACACTCGTTACAGAATACCTAGAGCTAACTGTAGTTCTAGTTAGGCCCAGGTCTTTGAGCAGGTTGTAGAAAGATTTTGCTGGTATATCTCTCCCCCCCACTTCTACTGCATATAAACTATCCAAAAAGCCATTTATTTGTACGGTCATAACACTTATTTGCTTTTAATGTATGGTCTTTGGGATAGTTGTTTCTGTTATATATAGACATATTATGGCCGTAAAACAGATTCCCAAAAAGGAAATATAACCATGACTCGAAAATACGTATCGTAAAGGTTTACTTTTTAAAAGTATACGTTACGTTACGTTTACGGAGGATTCAACATTCACTAATCTCACAAATCAACTTCTTTATACACATACCACATTTAATTGGGTTTACTAGTATTAACAAAATCTTTAAATAACTTAAAAACACACCTATAGTTCATATTTTTCAACCTTGGCCAACTAATACGGAGGTCTGCGAAGCGGAAAAACCTAGACTTGTGTATCGTTGGAGCAGATTAAAACCATAAAACCTTTATCGTTCTTCGCAATTAGATTATTCACTAACAATATTAATTTATGGCCCTCCATTAAATATATCGTCGCTTAAATAGAAAAGTGACATTTTTCAAAATTTTTCGAAAATGAGGTTATTTCATAAAACGAATCAGTTGACATCATTTTATCATGTGGATAAAAGACACTTCATAAACTACACGTTAGGCTCACTAGATGTCACAAGTGTCGTTTCGGTATTCTGCGGTTATTCGCCAGTTTGATTGTAGAAAAATGACACTTTGCCATTTGAAACTTGTCTACGAAGTTGAGTACATGTGCGTTCTTGTAGAAAAGTGTTATTTCTCAAAATAGTGCTTGAATTCGATTGCAAAGGGTAAGAAAAAAACAAAAAAAGAGAAGCTGTGCCGAGTGAATGCAGAATAAGTATAGCTAAACTATTAAGGAATTCTGGAAAAGGGTATAGGTATATCGACATCTAAGTTACAAAAACAAATGCCAGAAAGGCAAATGATAGTAACATGTACTGAAAAAATGTGAATGGAAATGTTATTACAAAATTAGTGAGGAGAAGCGAAAACTTATTTTTAGCCCGTATGAATGCAGCTTTGTAAAAAGAAAAAGAATGAAAATGAATGTCAGCAAAACGATAGTAATAATTTTTGAAAGAGATGAATATGTGACAGATTGTCATATTTTGATAGATGGAGAGAAAGTGGAAGAAGTAAAAGAGTTTAATACTGGGTAGTAAATTTACGAAATATGGAAAGTTTGAAAGTCCAAACCATCTGTTTGGGCATGTAGAGAGAATACATAAAAGAAGATTAACAAAAGCGATTTATGAGGCGAGAGTGAATGGAAATGTTGGAAGGGGAAGACCTAGGCGAATGTTTCTGGACCACATTCAGGACATTTAAACGTTAAGACGTTTGCAATTTCTATTTGCGGTTTTATATTATTATAAAAAATCAAGAAATTACGTAGATTTGAGTTAAAACTCATCGATATCAATATTGTTGCCATTAATTTATATTATAAATAGGTGTTACGTTCATATAGAGTTTATTACTGATTGTTATTTTGCATAATTTGATTAATTTTTTAGAAAATCCGTGTCTTAGTATTATCAATTTTATATAGAAAAACGACACTTCCTGTTATTAATGCCCCCTTTTTAATAAATCAACTATAATAACTACACTGTTTTGTTTCTTATGTAAATACCTTTTAAATGATATATAACACTTAGATATAAATATAATACATAACTAGAAAAACGAGTTTAAAAAAAATTGAAAACTTTAAATGGTCATAACTACAAAATTGATATTTTTGAATAATGCCACTTTTCTATTTAAGCGACGATATATCAATTCAATTTTGTCAATTTTTTTTTTAAACTAAAAAGAACAAACAACAGACACATCAAAAAGGAATCTTTTTAAATCTTGTATAAGTAGTGTTTTCACTTTATCTTCTTTGAAGTAAGTTTAGTTTAAAAGCACTAATGAAACGTCAAGTCCTCGGTAGTAGGAATTATACTATACCGGGACGGAAGGCAGATTCTATTGATAGCCGAAAATAAACTTTTTTTCAATCACAATTCACAAATTTTAATTTTTGTGTGATGGTGATTCAATTGCCTCCATTATTGGGACTAACTACCTTTATCTTTGAAAAAAGGAGAAGAGAGAATAAGTTAGAACGGACGCTGGAGTTTTAAATCGCATTTTGAGTTGCTTGGTCCCAAGCTTGTAAATGCTGCAGCGGCTCTTGGCAGACTCTTGCCTAACATCGGGGGACCAGAGTCAACTTGCAGGCGTCTGTATGCAGGAATATTATTTACGGTGTCATTGCATAGTAACCTTAATAAATATTTTTGAATATTTTACAGGTACTTCGAAGGGTCCAACAAATCTTGCAGAGGTTTACTGAAAGGTATAAAACCTGTGCCTGAAAAAACGGTAGAAAGAATCAGAGATCGGCTCAAAATGTTGAAAAAATCGATGGAAGGAAGTCCTCGAATAGGCAGCTGGAGAAGAGAGAATATTAGAGTGTTGAAACGGAAATTGGCTGGCATGAAGAAATGTTGAAGCTTGCCAGCAGTGTGGGGCTATAGAGGATACTGCACACCACACGCTCGTTGAGTGCACTGCCTGGGAGCCGCAAAGACATTCACTTGCAACCATTCTGGACGGAGACATCTCACTGCCGAGTGTAGTGAACGCTATGATTGGCAACATGAATCAGTGATCGCACAAGGAGGCCGAGACGAAGGCAGGCAGAGGAAGTCGTTATAGTCCGTTCAAGTGAATAAGAACAGATGCCGACGTCGGTACATCACAGTAGAATGTATACTTCGATCCTGTGGCGTACCATCCACTGACGCAGACGTGTCCGCTGGGTTTTAGGAGTCCCACATACCCTCCTGGAAGCAGATTCGATCTCCGTTTTGCTTCCGGAAGGGATCACGCATTTCCCAGCGTTAAAAAAAAAAAAAAAAAAGGACATACACTGCAGCAAAGCAGAAAACCGAAGGGACTTTATCCTCCTCTCTCAAGAAAAAAAATCCTAAACTCTACGAAAGATATTTTCAATTTTCAAAAGCGAAATTGCTCCATACACCTCTTAACACAAGGGCGATACTGTAGCTAAGTTTATAAACATCATAGATAGTAGACTAAATCTAAATATGTCCGCCACGTGATTCAAAGTGGAACACCGTTAACTCCACAAGGTCTAGGTCACGTGTACATAGCTTGTACCTATGTTCTTACGCAATGATAACAGGTAAATAAACTATTAATATTACGGGAATATTCTAACACATATGCGTTCACTTTGAGTAAATTATAAACACGTTTAAAAAGTCAAGTCTGTCTATTTTTGTGCTCGTAAAACAGATTTGAATAACAAGATTAGCAAGAAATTGAAATGTAGTTTCAATTGCACATTGGAGAATTTTCGTTTTAATGGAGAGAGAAGAGAAAAATTGTTTACGTAAAAAGAAATAAAGAAATAACTTTTGAGCAGATAAATATTACACCTACAGGAACGAAAAAACGAGTTTTGAACTTTAAGTTTATAAAACGGATTTCTTCAGTTTAATTTCTAAAAATAAAGTAAGCCCTTGAAATTAAGTAATTAAGGGATTTAAATGACTTTTAGTTTCAATAGATATGTTTGTAGGTCATTGTTATAAAACAGATCTTTCTATAACAAGTTTAACAGCAAGGTAAACAGAAGGGAAACAAATATTTTCAAAAAATGATTTTCAAACCGTATTATCAAAATAACAAAGTTGGTACCCGACTATGGAATTCCCAAAGAACAACGTCGCGCCAAAACCACAAAGCGAGCTGAGTCATCACCTTCAAATATCAGTAGAGATGCCTACAAGTACTGGGGACTTAGCTGGAAATGCTTGGAACCTAACCGCACTGCACGACGCCGGTTGAATTTTAATTGAAAACCAAATTGAGACATCAAATGCCTGTACTTTTAGCAGGAATGCTTCTTACTTTGGAGTCCAATTACCGATTTGTTTCTTAACTCGCATCGAATTTTAAAATACCTTTAACTTAAAGGTCGATCGATTAGTTATATACCACCCTTGATCACTTATAATATTTAATGGCAGTCATGAGATATTTGTGAGAGAGTTCGCCTGGGAAAGCGCTATGTGATTATTTTTGAACTCATGCTCAAGCCGCATAGTAAGGGTTTAAGTATCGTATTTATTATACAAAGCCTCAGTAAGGATAACGGGCACAGGTTTGTTCCACAATTAAATTATACCTAGTTTTAAAATTTCTGTCTGTCGGTCTGTCTCTTCGGTAATTTCAGAAAATCATTTCCATAGTTGGCATAGTAGGGTTTTAAGTGAAATTATCGTATTTATTATAGAGATTGATTTAAGCCATCAGGAATAAGAGAGAGAAATAATTTAATTGTAATAAGACGTAAAAATAAAAAAAAAAAAATTTTCGCTCTATCGAGGGCAACCATTAATTTGTGCAAATAGGTAAAAATAATATTATGTACACAGATAAGTTATTTATTATTAATATAAATATAGATAAACACAGGTAACTAAAAAAATAATAATATTTTTTTAGTTGTATCTGTATATAAATACAAATACAGGGCACAACACGAGGAGAGGTCAAACGTCTAAGGATCTCATCCATTAAGCTGCAACCTCTAAGGTACACTCTCGTGGAAGTTAATTCTTTCTAGTCATGCAAGTTAACTAACGACATTTCCTCCACTGAAGGGCACAAAGCACTTAGTGGTAAGGACAAGCTTGGAAATCTATTGTTTTGAAGACATTTTACGGCTTGAAAAAAGGCGGAGGTTCTATTAGATAGGTTTTTATGTAATAACGTAGTAAAAAGGCATCATTCATTTAACATTTTTCTATTCGTATATTGAATATCATGCATCATCTTTCATCATAAGTCTATTTTAACTAGTTTACTAATTTGTTTATTAGGCGTAGATTATGAAATCCTGGAGGTGTTTGAATCCTATGAATTATTATATTAGGCTTTTCTTTCTTCCTAAAAATTTGAAGCGCACCAGTTGAGAAGTTTATGGTGTTACACCAAAGTGAAAAGTCAAAGTCCAAATATCTTTATTCAGTTAAAAATTTTTATTATTAATTTTAAATAATAAATCATCAATGTGTCATTTAAATATAATGGTGAAAATTTATTGCCGGAAACTTAAAGGTTCGAGAAGAGCCCATAACATACTCAGCCAGGTTTTTTTAAACCACACCTCTGTGTTTCATAGAACAAGTCAAGCCAGTCATGTGTTATGACGATTATTACAGAGACGAGCCAGTATAGTTAGTATGCCGATAAAATATACTCTAGACAGTAGTATGAGATGATATAGTCACTAAGATATATACTAATGAATTGAGTGAATACACTAAGATATATATCAATTGACATAACGAATTTATCTCTATCTTTCCTTATCTCTAGTATCGCTTTAGAATGAGAGACATAGTGACCAATTCGTTAATAACACAGTCGAGTTATGAAAACATCCTCACAGAATAGTCCCTCAGGAGTCAAGTATTTAAAAACAAAATGCTTTGTAGGTCATTACGTAACGTAACGCTTCGTCGGTATTGTTTATTTGTTCCACGATAACGCGATAACATTATCACTGCATCGATGATTAACATTATACACTTTCTCAATCCAATAAGTACAGTCTGATAACGTTATTGATACACGGAATTCCCTGACATATGAGATGTTTAAAAAAGCAATAATGATATATTATTCTTTCGTTTAATAAAATTGTTTGTTTATTACTAACTGCTAACAGGGGTGTTGTTATGTTAGTTTGTTGTTTTGAGTTCCGCTTTTTTAAGAATTAATACATACCACCAGGCGGTTATACCTGTCATATAAAGTCGAACAGAACAGAACACAGAACTCAAAACGTCTGAAGTTTTCTGTGTGTATCTTAGAAAGATTTAATATTTTCTTGAATGCGTTTTGCTTGCTCTGTATAACTAGCGGCATGTAAGTCTAGCGCTGAATAATATATACAATAATTACCTAATTAATAGCCAATCATCAGACATCGTTTTAATATGTGTGTGTGTGTGCGTGCATGCGTGTGTGTGTATGTGTTTGTGTACGTTACGTGCGTGTTTGTGCTTATATATGTTAATGTTTATAGTTCTAATTTCCAAAGATTTCGTATTACTTAAGACATAATTATATAGTATAGATATTTACCATAAATGAATAAATAAATTTTGAAAATCTTACGGGGAGTAAAAAAATAAAACATTATTATATTGTCAATTTTTATTTTTAGATATAAGACTAGTCTTATCTGAATCTTTTAACAAACCAACTGAAAATTAACAATAATAACAGTGCAACTCAGGCCTGTACACTGGAAGTCCGCGGTGCGTCGTTTAGCTCCCCCATGATACCTAAATTTTTACTTCTGTAAACATTTAATGTATGTTATTTCATTCTACCGCGCAGGCAGCAAGGCAACCTCAGACAACGTAGTCTGACTACTACATTACCAAATATTAGTTATAGAGCAAATCCTGTGCAGAACGGAGGACTCTATCTGTGTGCACGGGCCTTTAATAAGGTATTAATAGACTGGCGTCCAATATCTTTATTAAGATACGATACGATCTTATTCCCTTGAGTTTCATGAGACGAGAATATTGTGATTATACGAGGAGTTTGTGTTAAATGAGGTTCAGGTTGTAGGTACTTTATGAGTATATGGATGTCTAAAATAGATTGTACCTATAGAATAGGGTCAATAAATATACCAAGTTCTGCTTTTGGTGTAACAAAAGGGGTGAAACAAAATTGTGAAGGGCGGAGTAACAAAATATACATACATAACATCAAGCCTCATTCCCACAGGGTATGCATGACTACGTCCATACATTTGCCACCTTCCTTCGTTACTTCCTTATCTTATCCTTATCATCTTCCACTACCATCAATTCTTTCATACCAGTTCGTCGGCCTGTACTCTTTACCTGGCCATATTTTAAATGTCATGAACTTAGTCCAGGTACAAACTCAAACTCAAAAAATCTTTATTCAATGAAATCTTTATGATTATTTTTGTCCACGCCAAATTATAGTCCATTAGATAATTAATATTTTTAATCTGTATTTTTTTTCTAATTTTTATTGTTTATGTTTGTTTATGTATTCTTTCTATTGTGTCTATGTCTATGTATGTATATAAACCGAAGCAATAAAATAACGGTCACTCCGCAACCAAAATTCAAGCCTTTTTTATTCAACGTACCTGTAACCTGTAACTTAGAGAACCCGAACACTATCTGGTTCTCATGTGTCGGTTTAAATAACCGACAATTTTGAATCGTCAATTTTCAAATTGTGAAAATTTTTTATTTTTAGATTATGAACATTTGCCTAGGCCAAAATATTCATTGACCCTCGCTTCATAAATCTCTTCGTAATGTAGAATCTGTACACGTTGATCTGATTAGCTCCATTTCACACTGTATTATGACTTGTGATGAGTCATTGAATTAATTAGTCTTGTAAAGACCGAGATTGATAGTTAGATTAGTTCACGGGTGATATCATAGATCTGATTTAGTAATGTCAAATTAGCTAATTATAAAAAAAAATTAGAATTAATGAAATGGAGACCGAATAATTGCCACCAATTTGTTTCATAATAGACATGCTTGATGCTTCTTACAACTGTATGTGTTATGGCATTTTTAAACGCTGGCAAAATATTTTTATGCTAAATTGCGCTCCACTATAATATTACCTGATGGATAGCAGTGATATAGTTGAAAGCTTACAATTAATATTTAGGAATTTTCAAGGGGAAAATAAATAAACCTCTAAATCTAAAGGCCGGCAACGCATCAGTAGCTCCTCTGGTGTCGCAGTTGTTCACGGACGGCGGTAATCATTTAACATGAGGTGATCCGCTTGATCGTTTGCTCGCTATTAGGTATATTATAGGTGTTCAGTTAGTCGGGGCAGCTGATAAAAGATCAGTAACTCACCGTCAACTTTGGTGTGTGGCGAGGCGGGCGCGGACTCGACGTCCGAGTGCAGGCTGTAGGAGTGCTCCGTCTTGATGGGCGCCGCGCCCAGCGCCGCGTCCGTCATGAGGCGGTCGTGCAGGATCACGCCCAGCTTGGAGTTGCGCTCGATCAGCCAGTCGCTCATGTCGGAGTCCTCGTCCAGCACGTCTTGCATCTCCTGCGAACAAACACGACATTATTATCAGCATATTGTATAACTGAGGTTACTAGCTAGTACCCGACTACAGCTAGTAGCAGTAAGCGAAGTGTCGCCGCATCACTAGCATTTTCCTTTTCAAGATAGTTATATACCTTTTTAAACGACTTCAAAAAAAAAGGCGTTTCTCAATTCGACCGTATATATTTTTTTTTTTTTTTTTTATGTGTGTTCGCGCATAACTTCGTCGTTTATGAACCGATTTTGATAATTCTTTTTTTGTTGGAAAGAAGATAGTCCGGTGGTGGTACCATGACAAGGAAACCAGGATCTGATGATGGGATCTTGGAGAAAACGAGGGGAACTTTCAAAAATTGTAGGGACAACAAGTACGTTTGTTAATTTTTCCGGTAAGTATTTAAAAGCACTTACAATTTTACTACGTTATTACATAAAAGTATTTACAATTTGATGAAAGTCTGGAGTCGATCTGATGATGGAACCGATCTATATATAAGAGAACTCCGTAACGTTTTACAGTAGCTACCTTGTGTTTGGGCTCGATTAATTTGTCTCAATGAGAACTTTACATTTAGATGGGCTGTGACTGTCATTAAGGGTCTGGCGATGAAGACGAGGGAGAGCTGAGGGAGCTCTTTAACGGTTTACAGTAGCTACCTTGTGTTTGGGCTCGATTAATTTGTCTCAATGAGAACTTTACATTTAGATGGGCTGTGACTGTCATTAAGGGTCTGGCGATGAAGACGAGGGACAGCTGAGGGAGCTCTTTAACGGTTTACAGTAGCTACCTTGTGTTTGGGCTCGATTAATTTGTCTCAATGAGAACTTTACATTTAGATGGGCTGTGACTGTCATTAAGGGTCTGGCGATGAAGACGAGGGACAGCTGAGGGAGCTCTTTAACGGTTTACAGTAGCTACCTTGTGTTTGGGCTCGATTAATTTGTGTCAATGAGAACTTTATATTTAGATGGGCTGTGACTGTCATTGAGGGTCTGGCGATGAAGAAGAAGGACAGTTGAGGGAGCTATTTAACGGTTTACAGTAGCTACTTTGTGATTGGGCTCGATTAATTTATGTCTCAATAAGAAGTTTGAAAGGTTATAGTTTCCAGTTAGTTTAATGTTTACTATGTCATGATCCAATGATGAGATCTACGAAAACTCGAGGAAACTCTTCAAACTTTATATTCACTTTTGCAGGGACGTCGGAATGTTATAAGTAGGTAGTGAATATTGGTACTTATGGTTTAGTTCGAGTAGGTTTATTAGTATGTTCGTTGTTGATAAAGCACTAAAAAGTATGAAATAAAAAAATTTTAACAAAAAATAAAAACGCCTTCAAAACGCACTAAAAAGTAAAAAATAACTACGTCATTTACTTACTTTAATTTACTTAATCACGTCTATGAAGTCGGTGCCACCCGAGCTTTCTACTTTAAAGTCTTTACCTAAACTTGGATAGCACCGACTTCATAGATGTGGTTAAGTAAATTAAAGTAAGTAAATGACGTAGTTATTTTTTACTTTTTAGTGCGTTTTGAAGGCGTTTTTAATTTTTTGTTAAAATTTTTTTTATCTCTATAGGAAGGTTTTTTTCAGCGAAACATCGTTGTTTTGAAGCGGCTAAAAATTTGCATAACAATTACAGTTGTAAAACCGACGATTTATGCTACAACAACATCGTCGATGGGACAGACGCCTCTAGTAAGGACCTAGTAGGGCGTCGACCATTACAGCACTTTCCGGTGCAATGTCCAACAACTTGGAACTCCAACGTTGGCCATAACAAGCAGTGGCGTAGCTAGGTAAGCAAGGGCCCTGGGGCAAATTGAAAAATGGGGCCCCTCTGCTATGTAAACTGATTAGGTTTTATCGAATAAAAATATGAAATATACAAATACTTTAAATATGCTAAGTTAAGGTTTTGTTTTCAATTGCTATTAGAGATAAATGTCGGAGACGAGTTTGGCCCATATTATTTCTTAAAAAATTTTTCATTATTTTTAATTTGCTAAATGATCTTTCAGCTGCTGCAGAAGTGACCGGAATTGTAGAGAATAATTATATTGCTGTAAATACTTCTATTACGTCGCATTCTAGCACTCCATATTTGCTCATTATTTCCTTACATAATTGGTGAACAGTCCATGCTTGAGTTATTTGAGGTAAAACTAAGTGACAAATATTAATAAATTGAAGTGAAAAACTAGGGCTTTTTTTTGAAAATATTCAGATATAACAACATTATATCTGAATATTTTCTTTGGAATTCGTCACACTTTTACTGTTTATTCTTTACATAAACGACATCAGTAACTGCTTTGAGCATACAAAGTTCTTCTTGTATGCAGACGACCTAAAAATATTCCTAGACACTAATAAACCATCTGATTGTCATTTAATTCAAGAAGACTTAAACCGTTTGTCGGAATAGTGCAAACTGAATAAATTACGTTTAAGTATACCTAAATGTTACGCTATCACATTTACTAAAAAAAAATAGTTGAATTTTTCTTATATCCTCAACAATGTAAATATAACCAAGACTTCCTCCGTTCACGATCTCGGTATTCAGCTCGATTCTAAACTACTCGTAGATGAACATATAATGCGTTCAACGAGGAACTTTACAAAACCATCGACCTACTTAGCTCTATACAAGTCCCTGATTAGGCCCCAGTTGGAGTATGCGTGCTGTATTTGGAACCCTCTTTATAACAAATACAAGCACCAGCTTGAAATGGTCCAAAAAAGTTCGTTCAATGCATTACAGATGCCATAGGTCAAGACTTCCTTACGTCGAACTACTAAAAAAATACAATCTTGTAACACTTGATTCTAGGCGCAAGTTGCTTGAGGCAATGGCATTGCATGGTCTCATTAAGAACAAGTACGATTGTCCTGAGTTAGTCAGTAAAATATCGCTCAATGTACTGAAGTACGCAGGTCGACGGCATATGCGTGCTTATAATCTATTCACCGTGAACTTCTGCAAAACTAAGACTGGAACATGTGCGCCTGTGCGTCGACTTGTGGACACATAATATAATAAACACTTTAACGAGGTTGATATATTTGCCTTGTCAGCTTGTAAATATAAAAAGACTATATCGAATCTATTACAAAAAACTAGGCTTTTTCCTCGTTCACTTATTTAACTTCTTTTACTTATTTTTTGTTTACTTGCTTACTTATTTTATTAATTTTTATTTATATTTATGTTTTGTTATGTTTTTCCATATTCGTACTGTTCATTGTTGATTTATGTCTGTATGTTTTGTGACGTCATAATCTTTCTGTGTATTCGTGGATAGTGTTGTTGTTTACATATTTAACCCTCTTTGTGTATGTACCTTAGATTTAAGATTCCAATATGTAAATGTTTGCTGTCCCAAATAAAAATAAATAAATAAATACCATATTTTCTAACAGTTTCACTGGCTTTGCACTTGAACAATTCAAAATCATTTCTATAAATTTGCAACTTTGCTTTGGTCTCTGGTAAAACTTTACTCGCCTCGCCGAAATTTATCGCCCCGGAAAAAAATTATCAACTGTGTTGTCATGATTAAAGTGCGGTTGCAACCTGTCATATTTATTTAAAAAATGGAAGAAATTTCCAAAAGTTCAGTCCGATCGAGATTTCTGGTGAGGATTAGAGGGCCCCCTGAGCTTGAGGGCCCCGGGGCACTGCCCCGCCTAGCCCCTACGTAGCTACGCCACTGATAACAAGCCCTACTTGCTTTTAATCTTTGACTCGCAATATACTGTTACGGATGACCAACCGAAGGAATTACGAAGTAAAAGAGTTTATAGTTGGAAACCTCATTTGGATTAAAAGTAAATGCAAGTTAAAAAAGAATAAGTCAAAAGAATGGAAAAATTCAAATTTAGTTCGTGTGCAGAACAAAGACTAGATTCAGAGAGTTCAAAGCAAGTTGTCGTTGAGTCACGACGGTTGAATGAATGTAGGGAGATGTTCCCTGAGAGTGTGCGCGTAAGGACGCTGGATCTGTAGTGGTCCCCCAGTGTGGTTGGGGTGTGTGGCCGTGAGGTGCCGAGGCAGATCACCGTCGCCGCCGTGATGGATTCCTTCAGGCTTAGAAGCGTGAAACGACGGCGTCGCAGCGAGCTGCATCGAATCTTGTATACCTATCTATTTATTGGTTAATAAACGTCTAGTTCTCCCTGTTGTGTGGTTGTTCTTCCAATCCCCGACCCCTAGGTCAACAATATTTTAATCTCTCTCCAATTTTTATTTGGGACTGCATAAAGAAATCCCACGTAACAATCAAAGCTACCTACAGCTTTTAGAGATCGTTTATCTTAATACGATGTTCATCAAGTTTTAATTAGGCGAGTGATTAGCAAATGTTCTTGAATACTGTGTGAAATATCTCATGGAACTTATCCAATTTGGACGGAATATTAAGACGTTGTCAGGAGGTTTAGCTGGTAGCTGTACCCCTATCTACATTTTACTAGGTATATTGATATTAGTGCTAATTGGAGGTAAAATGATAAGTCATGACGACAGACTCGAACCATAACCAGAGGTATAAAAAGAATCATTCTCAAAGCGGTAATGACAAAATTACACCCTATTAAATTAATTAGCTTAAAGCCATAAAGCATTAACAATCAGCACTTGAATCTACAAAGTTTTTTTTGTTATTCGTTACAAGTTAGGCCTTGGCTGCAACCTCAAGTAATGGTAAGTGATAATGCAATCTAAGATGGAAGCGTGCTAACTTGTTAGGAGTAGGATGAAATCGAGACCCCTTTCGGTTTATACACGATATCGTAACGGAACACTAAATCCCTTGGCGGTATCTTTTAGTCGGTAGGGTTGTAACTAGCCACTGTCCAAGCCTCCAACCAGCGCCACGGAGGCTTTCAAAAACGTTAAAAATTTTAAAAATTGGGGCTCTCTGTCTATCAAGTTGTATTTCAAAATTGTAAACTCAATATCGGCTCTGTAATCTAACAACAGTCCACAAAGCCCTAATAAGCCCTGACAGAGGAGGCGTTAGTCTATTAAGAAATAATAAATAGGCCCCATAAAGTAAACAGCCACAAAACCCTAATAGACGAGCCTCGATTTCGCAAAAACAAAACTCCCAAACCAGCGATGACCGCTCACTTATTTGGGAACGGATAAATAAAAACGTACGTTGTAACGAACAAGCATGACGGTAGAAAAATCCCAAGCACGCTTCAAAACACCGAGGTCAATAGCACGAGCTATTAATTCGCGCGTCTCTAGCGTTCGTTCGGCCCTCACCTTGGCCACACTACACTCGGCGCCTGCCGCCTTGGCTGACTGTGAATACTCAGATAATAGCACAGACTAAACGAATAGATACACGGAGACCCCGAAAGCTCTACGTTTATCAATTCTCTATGTGTCGCTACAAACGAAGTTCATTTTCAAGTTTATTTCATTTTATCTGCCTCATTTCTAGATTATTTTAAATCAGTTACGACAGGGGGCCTCAGAACGTCAATTATTCCCACTGCTCTAATGCATTGTGGCATTCTTAGTAACTGTGCTTTATTTTGTGACGGTTCTTTTTAATCATTACAAGTTAGCCCTTGACTGCAATTATACGCGATGTTAAGTGATGATGCAATCTACAATGGAAGCTTTTAAGGAGTAGGAAGAAATCCATACCCCTTTTGGTTTCTACACGACATTATGCCAGAACGCAAAATTGCTTGGCGGTACGTCGTTGTCGTTTTGTCGGCCTCCCAGAAGTGACTGAGGTAAGAAGGAATAATGTCAATATGGATTTTCATCAGTTATCATAATATCCAAAACACAAGCTACGCTTTGGGGCTAGATAGCGATGTGTGTATTTTCTTGTAATATATATTTATTTACCTATTTAAATTACCATTTATTTAAAAATTAAAGTAAGAACATCCATATAGAAGATACCACATTAAATTACCATTTTTTTACTTAGCACTGCTACACGCAAAAAACATCAAAACCCACCTTTTTAGATCAACATCAATTATGTCTGTTCAAAAAAAAAAGCCGTCTAACTTTTCCTTTAGTCTAAGCGTCAGCGGCGAATTGAGAAGTTAGTTCATAAGACGCTCACGCCCGCCAAACACGGTCGCCGACCCCTGGCAACGCCCAGCGACTTCACGATGAGCCAAACCACTTGATAACACCAAAGGTGGACGACCACTGCCTTATTTGTATTGCTGTTTAGAATCCTTAGTTAAAGCCTCTGTAATTTTCTCAGGATTCTTTATATGTTCTCGTAATTTGTCGTCGTGTCAATGTACGTAACTTCTAATCTATTTAGGCAACATGTTTACTCTAGTTGTAAAGTTAATAACGGATTTTAGTGTCTTTTTTATCCAAATGTCATCAACTCGTCATAAACATTATCAGCCTATTAGAACAGCCCACTACATGCCTCTTTTTTAGAAGGAAATATGGAATATAAATATCTATCAAGTTGCTCCTATACGGGTTGACTAGCCTAGGGTAGGATAATGTTTTTACTCTTGAGATAATCACAGTGTCATATGTTAAAAGTATTTGTCGGGACCGACATCTTAATGTGCTCTCCCAAATACAGATATTACACAACTTGAGAATTATTTGGAAGAAATAAAAATTCAATATTTCCGACCTGACTCAAAACCCAGGAATTCGTGGACACGCGCTGCAGTTGTACCTTTATAACAATAACTACAGTTCATTTATCTTTGTAACAATATATTAACATAATATGATTGTGATTCTAATCCACATTGTTTAAGAAGCCTTTTGACTTGTATTCTACTTTTTAGAAGTAAACAGTGTAATAATAACAGTATAACTAATCCCGATGTCGATTGTAATTCAGATTTGCATCACGTTCCATGGATTGTTGGCGTCGCCCAAGAATGAGGCGTGGAGTAAATGCAATACCCTCGGTACAGGCAATTGGTCAGATTTTTTTTGCTGTAGGCTCTATCGCAAAAGCGTCATCGTTTGGGCAAACAAGATAGGTAAAATTGAAGGCCTTCGTAGCGCAATGGAATGCCCGTTGGTTTTTTAGACGGAGGTCCTGGGTTCGATTACCGGCTGTGCCGGTTCAGATTTTCTAAATTAGTCCAGGTCTGGCTAGAAGGAAGCTTCGGCCTTAGGTAGTTACCACGCTACCGACAAAGGTGTAACGTTAAGAGACCAAGTGGATTTCATTCTATTTCTAACAAGTTAGCTCGCTTCTATCTTAGATTGTATCATCATTTACCATCAGGTGTGATTGCAGTCATGGGCTAACTTTTAATAAATACAAAAAAATCAGTAAAAAATTAAACAGACTTCAAAATGCATTAAAAATTAAAAATATATTGTATCATTTAGTTGCTTTAATTTACTTAAGGATATATGAAGTTGGCGCCATTTAAGTATAAGGAACGTTTATACGAAGGAAGCAGCAAAGCACTATGTGTGTTTTGAGTAATGTACTTAAGGTGGAAACCTAAACAAACGTAGAACTGGCGAGATTTCGAACTTTTCAGAGATTAAAGTGAAGGAACCGCCTTGCACTTGTAAGATATGGAATGAGCTTCCATCCTCGGTGTTCCCACAATCTTACAATTTGGGGATTTTCAAGGAGAGAGTAAATAAACACTTCAAAGGCCGGCATCGCATCAGTGGCGCCTCTGGTGTCGCAGTTTTTCATGGGCGGCGGTAATCACTTAACATGAGGTGATCCGCTTGCTCATTTGCTTGCTATTTTTATTTAAAAAAAAAGGAACGTAAGTGGCTAACATAACATATACTTATTTGCCTGCATAGTACTTAATGAATGTTTTATTACGCCAATATTTTTAGCGGTTACGAAACGAAATCATACAAAATATCAACACGAGATCACACAATAATATACCTTATCTCCGAGGAATAAAAACTAAAATACATTGTAACACTCTCGTATACACTGAGATTGCATTTGGACTCACCTATAGAATACATTGTTTAAGGCTAATCAACGATAACCAGCTGAAAGATTATGATTAACAAGACAGATTTTATCACGCAAGTGCATAACTCTTACTTCTATAGACATAAGAGTTAATTTGCATTGTCAATTTTTATAATTGCAACTAGCAAGTGGCCTTTAGGTGATTGTTATTTTATACACCGGTTTACGTATTTTGATTGTGAATGCAATTAGTTACGAATGAAGTGGGATTAAAACCGTTGCAATCGTTTAATGTAAGTACTTATTATTTAGGTAGCTATTTGAGATAAGTAATAGGAACCCATTCGTTTTTAAACTTTTGTTAGTTCTTAATAGATTTCTAGATTTGAATTGTAATTAGTTTTTTTTGTTCGAATTACAATATAGAAGTTCTTTGATTAATTTGCTCGCAAATGTTTAAGCGGTGTTAGTGCAATTTCAAAATAATCTTGCGTTGGTTAAGGTTTAATAATATTTTAGTTAGTAATTTGTGAATCTTGCCTTATTCCATAAAAGTTAAGTATTTTTGTGTTAATAATACTTGTAAATAATAGCACAAAATACATAATAATACAAGGTATCTAATCAAACGTGGTATAACTTATCTACAAAGAAGTGTTAATGGTGAAGTACCTACCTCGAAAAAATATTAGTGCTATGTAAAGTGCTGGAAATACATAGCAGTTTTACACCGGAAAACTCTTGTTAGTCGATCCGCCTCTAGGTAAGGTTGGATACTTAAAATAAATAAATAAATATTATAGGACAATTACACACATCGCTATATAGCCCCAAAGTAAGCGTACTCGTAAGCAGCTTGTATTATGCGTGCTATGATAACTGATGAATATTTTTATATATTTTATACATAAATACTTATAATATATAGATAAACACCCAGACACTTGAAAACATCCATGCTCATCACACAAACATTTTCCAGATGTGGGAATCGAACCCACAGCCTAGGACGCTGAAGCAGGGTCACTACCCACTCCGCCACTTGGCCGTCACTTTGGATGCACATGGAAAACTAGTGTTATCGCTGCTGCTGCAATTTCTGAATTTCCTGTTGAATCTCCTCAGTGGAATCTGCGTTCCTAACCGGTGGTAGAGTTAAGAGCTACGCACTCAACAGCAGATATGACGTTTCAAAAGTGCTTGTATAACAGCCTTTTTTTACGCTGGGGAATGAATTTACGCATTCCAGACGGAGACTGCGCATACAGAGCTGCTGCGCAGTCTCCGTCCGGGTATGTGGGACTCGCTGGCTGAAACAGCCAGAATACTCACTAAAATCCAGCGGAGCCGCCTGCGCCCCAGTTGGAGCGTCAAAGGATCGAGAATCATTCACTTTGACGCCCGGCGCGCACATCGGTGCACTCATTAGTGTCTACAAGCGTGGCATGAGATGCGCATACCGGCGTCTCCTGCTGCCCGTTCTTCTTCTGCGGAGCGGGTGAGCGTCAGCCGCCTGCTCTCTCTCCCACTCCGAGGCCTCCTTTAAGCCGATTATAGTCTCGGAAAAGGAGGCAACGTGGAACCACCCTACCTCGCTATCGAGCATGTGATTGACGACACTCGATAGCGAGAGGTCTCCGTTAAGAGTAGACACCAGTGAGTCTTGTATAACAGCCTAGTAGAAATAAATGAATTAGAATTCGAGTTGTATTTGAAAGTCAGTGTAGACTTTTCTCGTCTGACCTTTCTATAATAAACTCTCTAGCTTGGCAAAAAACAAAGTTTCAAGCTGAACTTTAATAACCAGCAATGCATAATCTATCACACCCCTGCATACATGTTTATCGATGTATGTCGCAACTCACAAAGCCGGCGAACTAGTTTCGCGCCTCGACGGACCTTGCATAATAATAGCATGGATAATGTCACTAGCTACAACCCAATTTGTGATCAACTTTTAACCGAGAAGTGTTAATAATCGATTCAGCAAATAATAGACAAATTAGATTAGACCAAAGGTAAGCTTGATTGAACATCGACTAAAGAGTAACAAGTTACTTTTACATTGAGTTTAAAATGTACAAGAAATCGAATTGTTTAAAGTCCTTTAAAGGCGAAAGTTAGTATGTATGGATGGATAGATGTTTGTTACTCTTTTACGCGGATGGCTCTAGTAGGATAATAAGTGGTAGACCTTCTGCTGGTAGGTACCAGCAGAAGGCATGGGGGTATAACACCACCAACTTTACTTCACAAGAAGGAAAAATTATTACACAACCCGATTCAGGGTTCAAACATAGGACCTTGTAATCGCAGCTTATGCGACTAACTACGAGGCAATTCAGTTTTGTGTAAATACGTCATGTAATAACAAGCCAAACCCTTTTTGATGGCGATCAATGGAGGCGCAGTGAACTTCTGAGAAGCCCGTGAACTCAGTTAATTTTTATAGGATTTCCTGTTTCCCAAGAATAGCTGCCTATTCAGCTAACTTTATGGTTATGAACGCGCCATAAATCTAGCAGTTAATAATATTTGATATACGACCTATAAATATTGCCTGTTCGCATATTTAGAGAAGATATTTTAAATTAACTTTCAAATTGCTGACTTTATAAACATTGCACAAATGTTACATTAGAATGCACCAACATAAGAATCAGCAATTCTAATTTATATGTTATTTATTTTAAACGTCAATTTGCTGACATTTGTGTTCTTTTAACACCAATAATTATTTAGATTTCCATTAGACTTTGATTTATATTGTCAGCATGTTTTTTAGCTTTACATGGATTTAAGTGAAAATTTCACTTCAGTTTTACTTGTAGGTGCTGCCTTTTTATAATATATACTTTATTATTGTTATTTTTTACTATATACTTTTTAAAAAAGTAGGCACTATATTGGATTCGTATGTTATGTATGTATGTTTATGTCTGATAGTGTTTTGCGATTCTTTTCAAATATAATGATCCAATTTGGAAAAAAAAATTTTATTTCATCATCATCAGTCCATTAACGGCTCACAACAGGACCAGGCCATTCTCTTAACAGGAGAGGGGATATGGAGCGTAGAACCACCATGCTGTTCCAATGTGGGCTGGCGGAATTACCGTTCGTTAATAAATGTTTCATTTATTACCCATCACTATCAGATGATGATAGTGACCGTGACCGACGGCTAAACGTGCTCTCCGAGGCACGGGGGTGTAACAATGCCCTTTTTATAATCATCTTAAAAAGGGAGGCTCTATATTGGATTAGTATGTATTGTATGTATGATTGTGTAGCTGCTGATAAAACTGATCCTATTTGGATAAGATTCTTTATTTAAAATGTGCTATACAAGTTTTTCAATAATAATTTAAAGGTCAGTTCCGGTCAAAATCTTTTAATGTAAGTAAGTACTTCTAGCTGCATTATTTTTCCACTTAACGCCGTGAGTGCACCTTGTTGGCGACTCGACATACGTTACTTAAGATTACACGAGTAAAATTTTATTACTATTTCTGCATTTATGCAATTTTAGCGTATCAGTTCAGCGATCTGTACCATGTTAAGGAACGCTATCATCATCATGTGCCATATTATGATTATGATTGTTAATACGTGACCACAAACTCTACGTAAAATAATAATAGTGGCTCTTATTTTGCAGTTTAAAGTTTTACAGTTATTGTATTGCGAAATAAAAATATATACCTATTTAGCCACTTCAGTAAATTCCTGTTAGGAAGCCTATACAAGTGATTATGTTTATAAGTTTGTTTATAAGTGAGTGTTTGCAGGGAGAATTATGAGAGATAGATTTTTTTTTATTCATTACAGCTTAGGCCTTGGCTACAATAACACCTAATGGTAAGTGACGATGCAAACTACGATGGAAGCGGGCATATTTGTTAGGAGTAGGATGAAATCTACACCCGTCGATTTCTACACGACATGGTCGGAACACTAAATCGCGTAGCGCTACGTCTTTATCGGTAAGGTGGTAACTAGCCACGGTGGAAGCCTTCCACCAGCTAGACTTGGATCAATTTGAATTCCGGATTTCCGTCTTATAAATGCACTGCGCACACTACTGCGCCACGGTGTCCCTCAAAAAGTAAACATTCTAACGTTTTTGTTAAAATATTTACGTCTGATGTTCTAACGTTTTTATTAAAATTAATTATTACGTGTTAACTAAGAAGTGAAACTGATTATGCCAAGTACGTTATTTTTCTAAGTTATGATGTGCCACTTTAAAACGCTTAGGTATCCATACCTATTATATTACATAGTAGCAATGACATGCGTAGATTTAATTCCTGCCGAAATCTTGGAATATTAAATTCGATATTCCGACAGTAACGGATTACGCGGATAAAACCGTGGGGCACAACTAGTAAAATTAAGAGAATATATAAAACTCATTGTCTGAAGGCACTTTAAAGAAAATTACCAAGAATTTAGTTGGAGATTAATAACGCGAAGTCTGTCTATAGATCGTGACCATCGATTTGGAATATAGATTCTGCAGAATAAACATAAGAAATAAAAGTGGCTAAAATCAACGATTTTAGCTTTTTCGTAAAGATTCCATTCCAGTAATTTTTGTTAATTCATTGGATAGCGATCAGTAAGTCTAACTCGACTTTAGGCTAAAACAGATAGTCATTGTCCAATAGTTAGTCGGTGGTCACACAAAATGCTCGGCACAGTTAAGTTACCTTAACTGTACCGAGCGATCTAATCAAAATATTTCATCGATACTTCGTACAACAGTGGATAAAATTCGCGGACATTTTAGTACTAGGTAAATATACAAGGACTCAATTGTTCAATTCATGAGTATTTCACATATTTAATCAATTCAATTAAAATCTTTTTAAATTTTAAGTAGGCTTACCTATTTTGCTAGCAAACGAAACTTTGACAGTTCTAGTGACTTTAGAAACGTAGACTAGGTATTTGGTAGAGACTCTACCATTACAAAATTTAAATTTTATCCTAATCTATAATTATTATACTACCACATAACAGATAATACCACATAGCAGTACAATTAAACTGGTTGCTTTTAATATTTACTTGGTAAAAATATTTTAAATGATATTAATAAGATAGTGCTAAAATGTTTTACGCATGTGACATTCCATCAGATAAAATAATGTGCCGTGCAGACCTATCCCAACTAAAGCGTATAACAATCAAGTTAACCTTCCGTTTTTAGCGGATGACGTACCGGCGCTGGCGCACTATGAAACAGCATATAATTACCGCCCGACCTCCAGCTAAATGTTTAAGACATAAATATTAATACATCCGACCAATTAAATACTACTTAAAAAGGTATTGAAATAATCTTCTCTCACGATTTCGAGCGAGAATGCACAACTAATTTGTGTTTATTGACGTTTTTATTTTAATAGAATCCGAATCAACTTATACGTTGTTATGATTTTTTTTTGTCAGATTCCTAATATTTAGGTTATCTGACAACTTTCAAAAATTTATGAATTCCACGATGATTCTATGTGTTTTTTCCGCAAAATCAAAATCAATTATTTTATCTATTTTGAAAGCACCATAAAGTTCTATGATCTTAAACCAAAATCAAAAATAAATAATTTTAAAAAGAATAAACACACCATAAAGAATAAGCTATGATCTATGAATACAAAAATATTAACTGATGAATATTTAATGTATATACATAAATACTTATAATATATAGATCATGTTTTTCAGACACTGAAAAACATCCAAGTTTATCATGTAAACATTTTTCCAGCTACGGGAATCGAACCCACAGCCTAGGATGCAGAAGCAGGATCACTACCAAGTAGGCCACTCCGCCGGTAAATGATGGAATTTAAGGTGACAGAACTTCTTCTCTACCTCCAGCATCACAGTGAGCTCTATTCGAAGTATATCTACTTATCTAGCGGTGTTATTTGATAGAAATCGGTTTCTATTGTACCGATACTAAATTACATTTTAGCGGTCTAAATAATGTTCTCGGAATAGCGTGAAAAACTCTTATAAGTGGGTCATATGACATTCAAACCATGCCCTTTTTAGACGTCTATTTCTTGCCGTGCTCGAGTGAATGTCTCATGAAATATCAACCGGCGCGGGCGCAAGGAATGGGAGCATTTTTTGTAAGATCTACTTTCACCGGCCGATAGTGGATTCGCATCCGGCTCAAGTACCGTTTGTATTGGCTATTATTTTGACAACCTTGCCGGTGCATGATGCTGTGACGCTGCCAAACATTCCCGACTCTTTAGATAGTGGAGTCAACTCCGTTTTCGGAAGGATTCCGTGTTACGTCAAATTAAAGAAACTCTTCTTTCCGCTTTGAAAGTGAACAAACGAGAATGCTTATCACCTGATGTTAAGAGGTTACCGCCGAACATATTGAATTGTAACACCTTTGATTGAGGCACTGTGCTGCTAGGCAACTTATTGATTTATTCAGATAAACCAACTGTTGTGAGCTTTAGTGGATGTTCAGCTTTTAATAGATTTTCACAAGATACACAGTACATAATTTTAAATTAAAATGTTATAATTACAGAGTCAATATATTTAGTTTGTATAATACTCTAAGTGCAGTAAGAAAAAACTGCGTCTAAAAAAATAATTACATACCTAGTTACAAAAATTTAAGTAAATTAAAGATATACTTAATACATATAGCAGTCCTTAAGTTAAATATTATCTACTGTTTATTTCAATAAGATACTAAATAAATAAAATCAAAATGTCAATTGGTAATATTAAAAATGTCAACAATTTTTCTCCTAAAATCATTATATTTGTTGTGAAATAAATCAGTATTATTTCACTTAGTCACAAGACTTTATACATGTCTGATATTCCTGGTAAAGGAGAATAGTTACTTAGTTTCGTTATATATGGCCTATGAAAGTGTATGGGTACTTAACATACGATTGAATCTATAAAATAATCTAAATTATATAGCTAGTGTTCATATGGTAACATTATAATATAATGACGTTGAGTCTTGTCAGTACTCTAACATTAAATACAGAATAAAGCTACCTCTAAAAAGCGGTATTTCAATAGATACAGTTACATAAGCAGATGCTCATCTGTGAACGCTCGCTCAGTTTCCATTGAGGACGAACATTATGCCTGATTAAAGCAACACCGTCGCATGCATGCATATGCTATCATGTGATGCAACGTGCAATATGTGGGGCATCGCATGCACACGAAATAGGTCGCCGAATAATAGAATGGCTTGAGAAATTCTCAGTACACAAACTAAATATGTTTTATAATGCATTAAACGATTTTCTACCTTTTCGCAATGTGTTAAGGTACGTATTCGTGCGTTGTAGAGTTAGGCTATTAATTTTGACAGTATTTTGCACGCTTCTTTAAAAGCATAACAGTGTCCGTTAGTTGCGCGGGCCTAATGTTTGAGAACGTGGGATTGATTGCCTAGGTACTAATAATATACATGGTTATAGACTTTTCATGTTTGCCAAGAGGTTCGTTGAACAGAGATCATCAATACATGGCAAAAAAATCTGAATTTATTTATTTCAAGTAGGCTGTATACACTTTTGAAACGTCAAGTCTCTCTCTCACTTTACTACTAATTTTGAAAACAGATTTGCCGAAAGCCGGCAAGAAACTCAACAGTTGCTTTTTTTAACCGACGAAAAAAACGAAGGAGGTTCTCAATTCGACACGTATATTTTTTTTTTATGTATGACCACGCATAACTTTTTACAAAGTTGTCCGATTTTGATAATTCTTTTTTTATTACAAAGGGCACACATCCAAGATAGCCCCATTATCATCATGTTAGGATCTGATGATGATATCCTGAAAAAATTAAAGGAACTCTTTAAATTTTATAGGCACACATTTCGGTTTTTGTGTAAGTATCATTTTTGGCTACAAGTGCCGTAGTATATTTAGAAGTCGGTACCAGCCTTCTACTTTCAGGTTTCTACTTTAAGGACATTACCTAGAACCCACAAACTGCTTTACTGCGTTAAATAATTAATGTTCCTTAAACTTGCTGGCACCGACTTCATAAATATGCTTAAGTAAATTAAAGAAACTAAATTACACAGTTATTTTTTACTTTTTAGTGCGTTTTGAGTCGGTTCTATTTTAAAAATGAATGTTACAATTTGTATTTCTTATTTTTACTTACTGATACTAGCAACCTTTTTATAATATAATTTTTATCTGGTAAACAGATGGATGGGTGAAAGAAACTTTCCACCCAACCATCTGCTGTGTGGAATATCATCGTCATTTAAAGTTAAAGCGGCTTAAACGGTGATGATTAGAAAACCAGCATCATTTACTTCTAAGTGTAATGATAATGATGTCTTACGCAATCGGGTTTTATGTTAATATTTACCAATTACCATTAAAGCAAAGAAAAAAATATTGATCTAAACTTAGTAAAGTCCCGTAAACATTTATATTGCCCTTCACTAAAACGTTTTATTGAATTAAGCCAAAAGTAATTCAGACACTATATAGAAAAGGCTGTCTAGACAATAGACGGCAAGAATAATTGCTTTGGACCTACATAAACATCGAGTTACACCACTAATAAACACCACTGGCCTCTAGGGAGATTTCGTGGAGAACTTTCTGTTGTAGGTCATCCATCGATGGCTTAAACCACTAAACCACAAAAATTAACCAAGGTGACACGAAATGTACTCGCATATATATGTAAATACCTATTTGGTTGATTCAACATTGAAGTAGATATTTATGGTTTATAGAGCATTAAGTTTTATGGTATCTGAAAATGCTTTTATATTGAATAAGATCGTATTTTATATAATTCGATGAATAAACAGTAAGTAGCTTGATTTGGTGCCTAACATATCTAGATAAATGCAAAAAATCTTCAGTACACGTTTGTCTCAAAAAGAATCTTGGTAAGCAACGCTACACTATCTGCTCGTATGGAATGCACATAAGCGACTACAAGCTACCTGTTGTGTTCGTCCATGATTAATAGCCGATGGATGTCCAGTGTTGGACATAGGCCTTTTTAAAGGACTTCCAAACACAACGATCCTGAGCCGCCTGTTGCCAGCGACCACTGAACCTAATAAGTTAATACTTTTCAAATATGTTGCTGCAGGTATAAAGCACTTTGTGTATAACTTACGAAATAACCACAGTTTCAGTACAAACTTGTCTGCGAAATTTTAAAGGTAAGCAATGGTTATCTGCCCGCATGAATTGCTCACAAACGCCTACTAAATACAAGCAAGTTACCTACTAAATTAATGATTTTAAAATGTGTTGCTCCAGTTATATGGTAATTAAATCAGTGACATTTACAGCGCAAAAGTCACTTGTATGTGGGCATGGGAGTACGAGGGCGTTGGAGTGACGTCACGGCACACAATTAGTCTAGACGCCTATGACGTAGTGAAGCACCGCCTCCGTCGAAATGGTAATGCGAATATTACGTAGATGGGACAGGGAACTGAATTAATTGTGTCAAATCGTATGAAATTCAAATATTCTGGAAATTATACTTTGGTCTCAGAATTTTTAATTACTACCTATTTTGTATAACAAAGTAAATTTTCGTTAATGTTTATAGAAAAAATCGAGACCGACAACGTGCTCTCCAAGACACGAGGAGTAACACCAACCAACTCTGGGCTTAGAGAGAATTTCTTAAAAGAAAGATAAGCTCAATGTTTCTAGCCACCTCAGGAAAAAATCTTAAGGTTTCTAGCCCAACTAGAACCCAGGCACTCGTGGCTGGAGGAACACTGGACAAAAGAGAGAGTCGACTAAGTTCCATACCACCTAGAAATTTCCAGTCTTTGGTGTAAATATATTACCATCTGTTTACAATCTTATGCTGAGAGCGGTAGTGATATAATTTCACCCAGAGTTAGATAATAAAGCATTCAACACGATAATCAGGTTTCATTGATAAACGTAGGATCTTCTTCATCCAATTTTCCAATATCCAGTTTCGTTATAACGCGAACGATATTACGCCAACGCGGAGATAGGCTGTGGAGGTTGCGTAGCGTAAAATCTCTCTACCTAATAAATCTGAAAGATGAGAGACGAACAGATTATATTTTACTCTCTACTAACTTTGTGACATTTTGTAACTTTGATTCTATTTATTTTGTAATTGGTTATACGTATATTTTAGAATAAACATAATATCAAAAATTGCGGAACCGACGGGATTCGAACCCTGCGTCACTCTGGCAAACCGGGCACTTAGAGCGCCTTACCGCTAGGCCACCATCGCGATGACGTCGGTGCCGAAATTGTACTTTGATATTATATTTTTGATATCTAGGTATACGGCCTATAATGCCATTCTACAGTATGAACTGAACGTGTTATTACTATCATCATTATAATACCATTGAAGGCTCATATTACGAATGAAGCTCTTCAATTTTTAAAGATGACATATTCCTATTTTATTCTTATACGTATTAAACACCTGCCTTGTTGTGTAGTGGATAACCACGTTAGTTTTTATTTCTTCTATGAAATTTTCAGTTAATTCTAAGTCTGGAGTTGGAAAGTGGTGGTGTTACACCCTCGTGCCTTGAAATACGCGTTACGTCCCAGTCTCTATCATCAACACCTAAATAGTGATCGTTAATTAATACATCAAAAGACATATAGGGTAGAACGGTGTACTAACTTGTGCTTTATGTGATCGCACCTTCACGGTCAAAATAGGTACTTTAGTCATTGAATGCAAATTAGAGAACTGATCATCCAAGGTAAAATATTAAGATTAAAGGAGTCAGAAGCAGTGCTGTATCCGAAATCGGCTTTGAAACATCATCATCATCATCAGGGTCAGACTCATGACATAGTCATGGTTTCGTTTCCCATCCGCTGGACTGTCATGTCATACCATTGTGGGTGTTAATATTTTGACTCTTTAACGATTATTTTCAGATTCCAAGGCATGGAGCGCTACACCACCAGCTTCGAGCTTAAAATTATTACTTTAATTTCTACATTATCATTATAATGAGTCCATTAACGTCTTATTACAAGGCCCGAGGTCATAAGAATACGTATTTACTTCGAAACTTTTCCTATACAACATAGTAAAATTATATTTTTATAAATGTCACTAGAACAGTCGGGTCGCGAGCAAATTATTCCAAAAAGAAATTTATTCATAGGAGAGTTCATCGTTATTCCGATACGTCGATTAGATGACGTAACTTTGTCCTCTATAAAGTAGGATTTATAATAAGTTTCATCTGGTAAAAAAGTAGTCTTCACTACTTTTAATTGACTTCGAAAAAGATATCTTCTAGAACTCCTTTTTGATTTTCTTAAAAAAGTAATGATTTGATGATGAAAAGATTTCGTTTGTCGTTTTTTAACCGAAGAAAAAAAACGGAGGACATTCTCAATTCGACACATATATATTTTTTTTATGTATGACCACGGATAACTTTTTACAGAGTTGTCCGATTTTGATAAACTCTTACTGAAAATCGAATCATAAATTAAAATCTGTTTGCGTAGTATAAAAGAATCAAGTGCACAAGTAGGAATTCACATTGTTTTATACTATGTAAAGATATATCATTATAGTAAAGAAGATACAGATAAAAGATATATTTCACAGTGATAGAGCCTCATAAATATTAAAAGTAGATCATCTGTGCCCCTCCCACGCTCTATAACACGAGCCATTGATAAATTACCGACCGTTCCCATACAATTTTCCAGCTGTACAGTTTCCTGAATGCAAACAACATTACGCCGACGCATTTTCCAGAGTGTCCTATGAGATAGTACGCGTTGCGTAGCTCTAAACTATTTTTAAATGTCACTTGGTACACTTGCGTACATATTACATAAGAAATCGGTATAAAATATTTTGTTTTGATAATTTTTCTTTTTATATAATTTTGGAACGAAGTTCCTTATCGCGCGTTGTGAAAGGGGGCTAGACGGAAAAAATTCGTACGAAAAGTTGTCACGACACTTTTTGATCAAAGGATCTTGCCGCCGCCTTTGATGTGTGTGCGCGTGAGCGGCGGGGGGCGCCCGCGCTGTATGCTGTCTCGCGCTCTCGTGGCGCCCTCTGGTGTTTCGGTGTACAACAACAAATATTATTATTACTTAAAAAAAATAAAATTTTATTACAATTCCTTCACTAATTAATCGAAAGGAACTTCGTTCTATCCGGGTGTCCCTTGACACCTCTCAACTTTTTTTTTTATAATTTTGTTTTGATATTTTTTCTTTTTACATAGGAAATCGGTATAAAATATTTTGTTTTGATAACTTATAGGTATTTGTATCGATCTATTTTAACCTCGACAGCGTAAATCTTGAAATCCGACTATGTAACACAATCCTATACATAGATAAATGTATTATAAAAAAAGTAGCTAGTCTAGCACCCTTTCACAACGCGCGATAAGGAACTTCGTTCCAAAAACATCGCAACAACATAATAGTTACTGGACAATTTTTGTTGGTTTTTTTACAGCTTAAGGCGGTTTTAAGTATACCTAATGCGACTTTTTTGTACAGTATGAAAAATTGTACGAGTAGATGATCGGTCTAAAAGCGTTACTAAAGTCACATCCTGAGTTAGGAATCAATATTACAGTAAGTAATCTAAAATGTATGCAGAATTAATTGTTATATTATTTAATCTAACTAATTAATAAAAGCGAAAGTTCGGATTGATGGACGTTTGTTATTAAATTATGCAAAAATTAAGGAGCAGATCTGGATACAATTTGATTTGGTAGATTGTAAACTGGAATAGCTACTGTTATGACCATATTCTTAAAGAAACTGGATTTATTAATTAGAGTGGAAGCAGCTAAGGAAGTATACCAGGACCGTGACAAATGGAAATGATGTAGTGTCTTCTTACCCCTATGGGAATGAGGGTATGTATCTGGATTTACGCGGGTGAAACCCTGGAACACAGCTAGTACCTTCTTAAATACCTATATATTAAATAACGTGAATGCTTTGTATCTCGCATAGTTCAATACATTGAATCGTAAGTTAATGTCAGCGGAGTAGAATGCTAGTAATTAATCTTCCACTTAAAGACAGCTAGCACAGGTTTTACTCGCAACTATGTAAAACACGCAGTATCTAATGAAAAACGTTAGTCTACGAGTAAATAGTAGCGTGTTCTTGTCAGCTGGGAATTATTTGCAGTTGTATCTATATTCATTTAGTGTTTTATAAGCGATAAAAGTAATGCTCGTTTTGCAATCACACTTACATTATAAAACTTAATGTTTATGTGTGTGTTCATGTTTGTTACACTTTCACGGCGCAGTTATGGATCCGATTTGGGTGCAATTTGGAATGGAGATGGATTATTCCCTGCATTAAAATATCGGCTACTTATCCCAATATTACCTTAATAAAATCGCGGGAGCGTCGATAACCTATTAGTATTGGTATGGTCTATATTACACAGTTTTATGGCAATAAGATTTTGGATCTAAATTATTTTTACCTGTTATCTCAAGAGTACCCTAAACCGACTTCATATGAAAGGATTAATGAAATTAGAGGAAGCGAAACTACATAGATCGTGGCAGGTGGGAGGACGTGGTCTTTGCGTGGTTCCTATGGGAGCGATGCGTGATGCTGTATGTAGCTAAATATATTCATAATTTGTGCTTAACTGTGCATGGAGGGGGAATACCATTTTCACTTATAAGTGTAACTTTGTAGTAGTAGTAATGTGTAGTAAATAGTCCACATTACTACTACTGCAAACTAATGCCTTCTACTAACTTCGGCCATATTTCCGATATGGATCAGTTCTAGTAGCGCTCTCGATCTAGGTTTTCTTATTTTTCTGGCTATGATATAGTTATGATACAGTTTGAGATATAAATAAATTTAAAATAAATGAAAACTTGAGTTGATTTTGTTCCCGAGCGTACGCGACGGTCGTCAGCAGGGCGCGGGGTGAGGTCACACGGCGCCGTGTCGTCACGCGGGCGGCTTCGGTTTTCAATTTTCCGCGCCCGTGACGCGCTCGCCGCCCGCCACCGCCCGCCCATACGATAGCCGATAACTGCCAGCGATTGCTTCCATTCTGTCGCTTCATCTAATTTAACACGTCCTCTTTAAGGCGTAAGGCGATTCTAAAAATAGGGTATCAAACGAGACACTCAATTTCATTCACTGATATTGTATTAGTTATACTTTTACTATATGATGTCGAGTATTTTAATGACAATGGGATCTTATAAATATGTGTTAAACGCATTATCTATGAAGTTATTACAAATGTATGTAAATTTTTTTTAAAGACTAAGCCACCAGCCCTATTAAGAAAATCTCAACCTGCCCCGCCGGGAACCGAACCCAGGACCTCCGTGTTACACATCCTCCACGCATACCACTGCGTCACGGAGGCTGTCAAAATATGTACATATTTAAGTGAATTATAATATCATGATATTGTGTTCCGTGGTTTCGACCGCGTATAGATTCCAGGGACTCATGGGAATATAGGCATAACATGCATGCTATAATCGTGACTACAAATAGACTTTACAATAATTAATGATGTACACGCAAATCATTGACTAATACAATGTATACTTGTGCTATGTGAAATACGTTATGTCGAGTAATGAGATCAGGAAGTAATCATTAAGTAATTTAATGTACGTTAAATCAAGCACAAATAATGTAAGGTATAAGTAAAACTGATCTCACGTGATCTCTATTACTTATATGGCTGGTATAAAATTGTTGGAGATGAAGTAACAAGAATTCTTCATGACATCGAAGATAAGACGAATAAAGAAGATAATCACTATATCCGCTCAAGTAAAAAATTGCTCAACTAGCCCCGCCCTACCCTACCTAATTCATCATCATCATCATTATCAGCCAATTAGCGGCCCACTATAGGGCTAGGCCTCCCTCCTTATAGGAGAGGTATGGAGCGTACACTCACCACGCTGCTCCAATGCGGATTGGCGGGTACCTAATTACTAATAGGTATATTAGCATTGTTGTTTGTAAAGTACGTAAAAATATTTCTGTTATATACGCGTAATAAAATAGTAGTTAGTTTTAAAAATCCTATCACGTAGAATATTTCCAGATCATATTTAGAGCATACGAATTATACTTGTGGTAAATTTCAACATTCTGTTACACTCCTTTCTAGGAATAATATTTGAACAATATTTATTACTGAATTCTATTTAGTGTTGATATAAAAATGATTAAGTTGTGGTCATTTATGTTTGTAAATAATGTATTATTAATTACTTTATCCATAATATTATTAATGAAATATTAAATAGATATTAATTGCTAGCATTTCCTCTTTTCATTCTCTCCTTATAGTGACACATAGGTATTTGTTAATATTTAAAACATGGACATTTTTCACTTGTTTTATTTTAAGTAAATTTTTAAACAAATACTTTGCAAAAGTAAGTACTAGTAGCGACTTTACCATTGGTCTGGAAAGCAGAAATACAGAATCATATGTCTTTGTAACTTTCATAGCGGAAATATGGGTTTAGCATTCCAAACGAGCTGTATAACATAATTAGATAATACTTTGTCACATCTAATTAGATTACGATAAATCTATATGTTACGTTTGTAATTACATAATGAAGTTATGTTGATAACGAAACATTTATTTTGGGTGGCCTTTATCTATGAACATGACAAAAATATTAATTTCCAAACGATGTAGATATATACATTCTGGAAAATTACTTTCGCCCTTAGAATATTAATTACCTTTTTATCATCGCACTGCAAGACACCGGATCATCTACAGGTTTATGGGGAAGCAAGAATAAGAGGATAATAAAAGGAGTAAGAATAATTTAAAGTTTATTGTCTTTTACTAAAATATTGAATCGGTGACAGAAACCGATTATTAAGCTTTCAAGACACCCTGTTCAGAAACCTGTGTATGCCGATCACTCCACTTTGCAGCGTGCGGCCAACGTTCACATTGTCATTAGGTACGTCAATCGTTTTGACCACGAGTTGCCTGAACTCTCAAACTTGGCAATTGGAGGCTAGGCTCTTTTACATAAAAAATTAGACTGAAATAATCAATCGGTGACCGAAGCCTAGTTTTCAAGAAAGATTAATTAATTCAAGACACCGTCAATTCCTGGAAACCTGCGTATTCCAATCACGCGATACCGCAGCGTGCATCGTGCGAGCGCGTTCGCACTACACTTTACGCCACTCATCGTTGTAAGGCTCTTATATTGACCATGGGTTGATGGACCCACTAGCTTGACAATCTCTCTGTCTTTAAAAAAAAAACAAATAGATAAATGGGTCTCTGAAATATTAATCTACGAGCGAAGCCTAGTTTCCTATAACGATAGTCAGTTGAAGACAGCGTGTACTGTGGTCAAACCTGCGTATGCCAGTCACGCGATAGCGGAGCGTGCGTCGTGCGGGCGCGTTCGCATTACGTCACTGCGTACCGTTAGCGGACAGGTATTTCAAATCGCAATACGGGATACAGATTATTATCGATGTAATTCTGTTTTATACGACATATTGGTAAGAAGTATTTAAGATTAGACGTGAGAATGTGTAAGCTATATTTAATTAAAACAAAGTCAGGTACACTGTTTATAAGTAAAGAACTGCTAAGTATTGAAATAGTTAGTGTTTATTTTGGTGACGTGGGGAAATCTTCTATAAAGTATAAAGATACCCAACCTTTGAGGGAAAACTCAGGTTACAGGGGATTTTTACACACTAAAACCCCTTCGGTGGCCATCTCCGTACAATGAGAGACACTCTGGGATCTCTAAGAACGAACGAACCAGTGAGAGAATTGTACGTCCCCTGGTCTAGCATCAAGGATCCTGTAATTTTAACGGCAACCATACTCTACAGACCTATATAGAGCAATGTCACTTGGCATCACAAATAAATGTGGTGGTGGTACTACTTCTCCAGTGGAACCCCTTCTCAAACCGCTGTCTACAGCAGTAATCCGAATTTCATTAGCTTAGTCAACTGATATCACGCGAAGATCCAAAGTTTTACATTATATAATAGGTACAGAAACAAATGTCCGTTGATAACACAATTTCCTTCCTGTGAGCGGTCTTATCATCGTTTCTGTTATAGTTGTGTTATTTCAGCTCATATTTTATGTACGAAGATGTCTATTCAGCTAATCTCTGGTACCTACTTACATCAAAAATATATATATTTTCCTAAATTGTATTTTGTAAAAAGCTGTTAATATGAAACTACAAATAGATAGTTTAATTTTTAACTAACGAAAAAAAACGGAGGAGGTTCTCAATTCGACACGTATATATTTTTTTATGTATAACCACGCATAACTTTTTACAGAGTTGTCCGATTTTGATAATTCTTTTTTTATTAGAAAGGGGAACACTTCTAAGACGGCCCCATTGTCATCATGTCATTGAAGGAACTCTTCAAATTTTATAGGCACACTTGCAGCGATTTAGATTTTTGTGTAAGTATCGGTAGCTTTTTGGCTACAAGTGCCATATAATATACTATGACAGTATAGTACGAGTACATTACGTGGCGATTAATCACTAAAAAGTAAGAAATGAAATTTTTTAACAAAAAATAGAACCGACTCACAACGCACTAAAAAGTAAAAAATAACTGTGTCATTTAGTTGCTTTAATTTACTTAAGCATATCTAAGAGTCGTCATGTCATCACCATTAGCTTGTTTTATATATTACTTACTCCATGCGGGTTCCTCTCCTATAAAACGAGGACATTTGGAGTTTAAATTCACCACTACTCCAAGCGAAGTTCATTGCTTTTTCGCAATTTTAATATTATAAGTATACCTTGGCTTTACTACAAGTGCTGTAAGCTGTCTAGCAGGACCAGATTTTGTTGGGCAGAAAAACTAATTCGAGCAGAGAAAGCGAGCGTTGACCGTTGGAATGCTAAGAAGTTTTAATGCTCTGTACCTCAAGTAGATTAATCAATTTGATGCAATAAATACTGAAAGATAACGTTCTAAAGATATGTAAGCCAATATGTTTACATCAAATATAGTGAAAATAGTGTTGCAAGAAAGGTAATTGCACAATTATATCGACCCGGATTCACTTTCGACTCGAGTGTGCATAGATAAAATTAATATAGTGCACAAGTACCCTTCTGTGTGTGTTGCGCGATTTCGATAGTTAGGTGTTAAATGATACGGTTTGAATTAACTTGTACGGTTTATTGGATTGATAGTCTGAGAGCTGATGCGAGTTAATGAGAGGCTACGAATATACTTTTTATTCATTTCAAGTTCACTGCAATCACATTTGATTGTAAGCGATGGTGCGATCTAAGATGAAGCAGGTAAAATCCACTACCCTTCAGGTTTTGACACGACATAGAGATTAATGGACAAAAAATACGATTATTACCGTTTTGGACTCTAAGCAGTAATAGATTTGACTACAAATTTTAATTTTTGCAGTAACACACATGAATCGTCGTCTTAAAGTTTTAATATAATGTAGATTTTGGTACCTATACCTGATAATACTTTGTCACATCTAATTAGATTACGATAAATCTATATGTTACGTTTGTAATTACATAATGAAGTTATGTTGATAACGAAACATTTATTTTGGGTGGCCTTTATCTATGAACATGACAAAAATATTAATTTCCAAACGATGTAGATATATACATTCTGGAAAATTACTTTCGCCCTTAGAATATTAATTACCTTTTTATCATCGCACTGCAAGACACCGGATCATCTACAGGTTTATGGGGAAGCAAGAATAAGAGGATAATAAAAGGAGTAAGAATAATTTAAAGTTTATTGTCTTTTACTAAAATATTGAATCGGTGACAGAAACCGATTATTAACCTTTCAAGACACCGTGTTCAGAAACCTGTGTATGTCGATCACTCCACTTTGCAGCGTGCGGCCAACGTTCACATTGTCATTAGGTGCGTCAATCGTTTTGACCACGAGTTGCCTGAACCCTCAAACTTGGCAATTGGAGGCTAGGCTCTTTTACATAAAAAAATTAGACTGAAATAATCAATCGGTGACCGAAGGTTAGTTTCCAAGAAAGATTAATTAGTTCAAGACACCGTGAACTCCTGGAAACCTGCGTATCCCGGTCACGCGATACCGCAGCGTGCATCGTGCGAGCGCGTTCGCACTACACTTTACGCCACTCATCGTTGTAAGGCTCTTATATTGACCATGGGTTGATGGACCCACTAGCTTGACAATCTCTCTGTCTTTAAAAAAAAAACAAATAGATAAATGGGTCTCTGAAATATTAATCTACGAGCGAAGCCTAGTTTCCTATAACGATAGTCAGTTGAAGACAGCGTGTACTGTGGTCAAACCTGCGTATGCCAGTCACGCGATAGCGGAGCGTGCGTCGTGCGGGCGCGTTCGCATTACGTCACTGCGTACCGTTAGCGGACAGGTATTTCAAATCGCAATACGGGATACAGATTATTATCGATGTAATTCTGTTTTATACGACATATTGGTAAGAAGTATTTAAGATTAGACGTGAGAATGTGTAAGCTATATTTAATTAAAACAAAGTCAGGTACACTGTTTATAAGTAAAGAACTGCTAAGTATTGAAATAGTTAGTGTTTATTTTGGTGACGTGGGGAAATCTTCTATAAAGTATAAAGATACCCAACCTTTGAGGGAAAACTCAGGTTACAGGGGATTTTTACACACTAAAACCCCTTCGGTGGCCATCTCCGTACAATGAGAGACACTCTGGGATCTCTAAGAACGAACGAACCAGTGAGAGAATTGTACGTCCCCTGGTCTAGCATCAAGGATCCTGCAATTTTAACGGCAACCATACTCTACAGACCTATATAGAGCAATGTCACTTGGCATCACAAATAAATGTGGTGGTGGTACTACTTCTCCAGTGGAACCCCTTCTCAAACCGCTGTCTACAGCAGTAATCCGAATTTCATTAGCTTAGTCAACTGATATCACGCGAAGATCCAAAGTTTTACATTATATAATAGGTACAGAAACAAATGTCCGTTGATAACACAATTTCCTTCCTGTGAGCGGTCTTATCATCGTTTCTGTTATAGTTGTGTTATTTCAGCTCATATTTTATGTACGAAGATGTCTATTCAGCTAATCTCTGGTACCTACTTACATCAAAAATATATATATTTTCCTAAATTGTATTTTGTAAAAAGCTGTTAATATGAAACTACAAATAGATAGTTTAATTTTTAACTAACGAAAAAAAACGGAGGAGGTTCTCAATTCGACACGTATATATTTTTTTATGTATAACCACGCATAACTTTTTACAGAGTTGTCCGATTTTGATAATTCTTTTTTTATTAGAAAGGGGAACACTTCTAAGACGGCCCCATTGTCATCATGTCATTGAAGGAACTCTTCAAATTTTATAGGCACACTTGCAGCGATTTAGATTTTTGTGTAAGTATCGGTAGCTTTTTGGCTACAAGTGCCATATAATATACTATGACAGTATAGTACGAGTACATTACGTGGCGATTAATCACTAAAAAGTAAGAAATGAAATTTTTTAACAAAAAATAGAACCGACTCACAACGCACTAAAAAGTAAAAAATAACTGTGTCATTTAGTTGCTTTAATTTACTTAAGCATATCTAAGAGTCGTCATGTCATCACCATTAGCTTGTTTTATATATTACTTACTCCATGCGGGTTCCTCTCCTATAAAACGAGGACATTTGGAGTTTAAATTCACCACTACTCCAAGCGAAGTTCATTGCTTTTTCGCAATTTTAATATTATAAGTATACCTTGGCTTTACTACAAGTGCTGTAAGCTGTCTAGCAGGACCAGATTTTGTTGGGCAGAAAAACTAATTCGAGCAGAGAAAGCGAGCGTTGACCGTTGGAATGCTAAGAAGTTTTAATGCTCTGTACCTCAAGTAGATTAATCAATTTGATGCAATAAATACTGAAAGATAACGTTCTAAAGATATGTAAGCCAATATGTTTACATCAAATATAGTGAAAATAGTGTTGCAAGAAAGGTAATTGCACAATTATATCGACCCGGATTCACTTTCGACTCGAGTGTGCATAGATAAAATTAATATAGTGCACAAGTACCCTTCTGTGTGTGTTGCGCGATTTCGATAGTTAGGTGTTAAATGATACGGTTTGAATTAACTTGTACGGTTTATTGGATTGATAGTCTGAGAGCTGATGCGAGTTAATGAGAGGCTACGAATATACTTTTTATTCATTTCAAGTTCACTGCAATCACATTTGATTGTAAGCGATGGTGCGATCTAAGATGAAGCAGGTAAAATCCACTACCCTTCAGGTTTTGACACGACATAGAGATTAATGGACAAAAAATACGATTATTACCGTTTTGGACTCTAAGCAGTAATAGATTTGACTACAAATTTTAATTTTTGCAGTAACACACATGAATCGTCGTCTTAAAGTTTTAATATAATGTAGATTTTGGTACCTATGGGCTTTATATTTTTAATAACCAAAATAGGCACCATAAGTATTAATTACACGAAATGGAAAATTCCTTCTCCGATACTGGTCCGTAATGTGTCCTCAGGGTAGACAGTGACTTTTATTTATGAAGTGCACGCCACTGCAGAACGATATATTTTACGTTTATTCTAGAATAAAAAGAAATTAGAGATAAGATAATATACATAAAAACGATAAGCCTTGAGTGTAAAAATCAATTAAAATTATAGCATTCCGCAGAAATGCAATAAAGAAAAATACACAATATAATCTTGGACTCAACTTCTTTCATTCGAAATGTAGCGCTTGTTAAGAGAACTTTTGCAGATGGGCTTTAGAGGATGCCCTCACCACGACTAGAGGGATTTATATTTTAAATAATTTGTGGCATGGATGCAGGCAGCTAAGGGTACCTTTGTGATCGGTCAACGCTCGCCTTCTGTGCTCGATTCATTCTCTCTGCCCAACCATATCTGGTAGAATCTTGCTAGAGCAGCTTTGCTGACATTGACACTCGTTCTAGAATGGAGTTTACTGCAGTTTTAGTTTGGCCAAGGTCTTTGAGCAGGTAGTTGAGAGATTTTGCTGGTCTACTGCACCCACATTGCATTACCTGTTATTTGCTGGTATACCTCTAATACACCAACATTACATAACCTATTATTTTTCATAAAACAAGAAATGAAAGGTTTTTATTTTATTTATTTTTGAATTTATTTTATTTGCACTACTTGCTCTTGCACTATAATGTATGCGTGCTCGGTATCGCAATGTACCGAGTGGCCCAGATTGACAGTCGGTGACATTGCGCCAGTTGCACTCTGTTTACTATTGTGATAACGGCCACTACTCCGTACGTAGCCGTATAGCGAGGCGAGAGTGGCTCTATTACGGCTATTATAAGGTGCTCAACGTTATCGAACTATTCTTAGCACATTCATTAATAGACGACGTAAACAACTTATTATGTGTCACAATAAATAGTATAAGTGGTTAAAATGAATGGTCTAATCTTTTCTTCGTTTGCAAAAAATTAAAAAAAAATCTATTTCAATGTTTAGTCAGTTAACGAAAAGCCTAAAAATGGTAGTATTGAGTAAAGTCAAATTGGAACTACGTGCATTACGGTTACAAAATAAATGTTAAAGAAGACTACTTCTTCCCTTTAATTTTTTAACCGACGAAAAAAAACGGAGGAGGTTCTCAATTCGTTTTTTTTTATGTATGACCACGCATAACTTTTTACAGAGTTGTCCGATTTTGATAATTCTTTTTTTATTAGAAAGGGCACACTTCCAAGATGGCCCCATTGTCATCATGTTAGGATCTGATGATGATATCCTGGAAAAATTAAGGAACTCTTTAAATTTTATAGGCACACTTGCAGTGATTTTGGTTTTTGTGTAAGTATCGGTACCTTTTTGGCTACAAGTGCTGTATAATATACTATGACAGTATAGTACGAGTACGTTACGTGGCGATAAATCACTAAAAAGTAAGAAATAAAAATTTTTAACAAAAAAATAGAACCGACTCAAAACGCACTAAAAAGTAAAAAATAACTGTGTCATTTAGTTGCTTTAATTTGCTTAGGCATATCTAGGAGTCGGTGCCAGCCAAGGTTTCTACTTTAAAGATATTACCTACAACCCAAAAACTGCTTTACTACGTTAAATAAATGTTCCTTAAACTTGCTGGCACCGACTTCATAGATATCCTTAAGTAAATTAAAGCAACTAAATGACACAGTAATTTTTTACTTTTTAGTGCGTTTGGAGTTCGTTCTATTTTTTGTTAAAACTTTTTTTTATTCTGTATAGGCTAGCGCTTGGCCACCACGTTTGATGGTTAGCGAACGCGCTTGCCTAGAAGGTGCCTATTTGCTCCTGACTTGAAGATACCAACATAGTAAATGATAGGGAAAACAATTGCTGGAAGGGAATTCCGCAATTATAATCAAACCGTCAGCTTTCGTCAATGATTTGGTTCGCTACATTGACTTTTTAAGCAATACAAGTAAAAAGAGAAAGTCCCGATGCGAAATTGGATTTTACTCCCTGTGTACGGATTTTTATTGCTATGGTAGCGGGCAAACAAGCATGCGGGTCACCTGATGTCAAGTGATATTATTGTGTGGTTGCCGATTACAGTCATATGTACCACTTTTTAATACAAGTTATCCATTGACTGCAGTCCTGTTGGTAAGTGTACCGACTATGTTCATGGTTGTAAGCGGCAGGACAACGATTTATAGGACGTACTCCTAACAAATGTCCTGCGAAGTATTGCTTTGTTTTTTTGTAGTATATGCAGTGGATTTATAAGACAGAGGTCCTGGGTTCGATTCCCGGCTGGACTGACTAAGATTTCCTCAATAGGTTACTAGTTATATCCCACCGACAAAGATGTGCCGCCAAGCGATTTGGCGTTCCGGCACGATGGGTAAAAACAGAAGAGGTGTGGATTTCATCCTACTCATAACAAGTCCGCTCTATCTTACATTGCATCATCACTTACCATTAGGTGTGATTGTAATCAAGAGATCTAACTTGTAATAAATAAAAAAATGCGTTTGTTTAACACTTAAAATCAAGTAGGCTATCTGCGCATACAAAAAACTATTAAGTAGGTACTATGAAACAAATCCAAACCATACAACTTTAGTTCGTTAAAGTTCTAACTAATTACGTCTAGTACCTAGATTACCTCACTTTATGTACGAGTACATATCTAGATTGTGTTTCTTCGACATAATTATAAAACAGTACATACACGGGCAATACTGGAATACATACTTGTACATGGAAATTACTCTAAGTCGGCTTACTGGTACACGTAATCGGATTGAGGCTCCTACGTAACAGAAGACAGTTCTGACAATCCTTGCAGACATTTCTTTATATGAGTTCACGACTCATTTATTTACATTTATTTATAATTATACATTTTATAGTTAAAACAAATAAAATTTAAAATAAAGGAAGATATATTTACAAAGCAATAAGCCATCGAATATGTCGTATTTTACACAAACTATACAGTAATGAATAGGTTACAGAGGAACGTCTTTCATATAAAAAAATGTCTTAGATTTACGATTCCCTAGGGAAATAAACAAATTTTTTTATAAGATTAGTCATCCATTATGACGCATAGCGATTTAAATTACTTTTGGATATCATTAAATAACCTTCGTGATGTTATTGTAAGTACAAACAATTTAAACACTCGGATTTCCTACTCCTAAAAGAACAAAAGTCAAACCCGTGAAGCGTATTCAAGTGATGTTAATATGTTTTTATTTTATTTGATAATACGTGTCCTTTTAAGTGGCAAATATTTCCCTCCAAATTATTGAAAAGCGAGAGCGAGAGCCTCGAAAAGGGGACGACAAAATTGTAGTGGTCGAGGATAGAACTACCAATGTATGATTTGGGTAGCACCTATGAGTTCTCGGGTCTCGGTCCCACAGCCATTAATCTGGAAGCTACGAGACTTTAAATGTATTGATTTAAATTCAGTAAACGTATAAACGATTACTCGTGCATAGCCACTTAGATCGCTTCGTAACGATTAATCGGTAGTTATTTCATACATTCTCTTCTGCCCTTTCACAAAGACACATTTAATCGTTACTCAATTTCTAGGAAAGGCTGCCGTTTCTCTTGATATTTCAGCCGTGAAAGTCGCGGCTTATGCAATAGGTATGGTTTCAATTCTTAGAAGCACCCGATAGTTTCAAAGGCATCTTTGAATTATTAGCGCAAGTAATTTACGCTGTGCATAACAAAGTGGAATAAATTGTAATTTATTATATTTGTTTATTGCTAAGCATAAAAGGAAAATAATACTGTATATTAAACATATAACAATTTGCATGTCTATACGTTGTATTATTATCAAAATATAGCAATAAACAAGAACTAAACATTTTTCCATGCAGTGTTACTCGTAAATTAAGGTACCAGAATGTATAAGGCTTTATTTCTAACTTTATTGTAAGGATAACTTCCGGTAAAATGTCTCTAGTAAATAAAAAAAAAATGTTATGTGATCAATATTGTTTTAAAATTTTTTAGATTTAATAACTATTATGCAAGATGTTAAAAATTTTTTTATCGACTACAAGTTGACCCTTGACTGCTATCACACCTGATGTTAAGTGATGACACAGTCTAAGATGGAAGCGGGCTAACATGTTATTAAAACACATGAATGCACTTTTTTTATAATAAATTAACCTTCTTCTTTTTTGAATTTGGTTAAGACTTCAAAAAAGATTTTTCTCAATTCGACCGTATATATTTTGTATTGCCCATAATATATAATATATTGGGGGATAGATTCGCCAGCTCCTGGACTATTATTTAAAATTGAACACTTTATGGATCCAACGCTGGCCCGTCTATTGGATTATTTCATGCAGTCCACGTGTCGCTTGTCCTAAAACAGTAGGGCCGTGAGAATTGTATAACGCATTCCATCATGGAGTTACACTGAAGGAACATCTACATTGAATTATAATAGGATTAAAGATAGACAATTATATTAATGATAGGCATAATGGTTAATTTATCATAATCACAATTAGACTTTGTTACTATACATAAAAGGGATCTTTGACCCACCTCACTGCAAAATTATGGCTTGGTTGGCGGACTTGCGGTGGTCATACTTTTATTTTTAGACGCGCCATGATATGTCATACATCCTACCATTGAAATATAAGCAAATACATGATCCATAATCAATGGTCAATGATTATGACGGCCGAGTTGCGCAGTGGGCATAGACCCTGCTTCTGCGACCTAGGCTGTGGGTTGGATTCCCACATCTGGAAAATGTTTGTGTGATGAGCATGGATGTTTTCCAGTGTCTGGGTGTTTATCTATATATTATATTTATTTATGTGTAATATATATAAAAATATTCATCAGTTATCATGGCACTCATAACACAAGCTACTTACGAGTACGCTTACTTTGGGGCTATATAGCGATGTGTGTAATTGTCATATAATATTTATTTATTTTAATGATAATGTTTCAATGATCTATCTACCAAAAGACACCTGCACAACTTAGCGTTTGTATGTTCTAAAAGATCAATTTCTCAAAAACTCGTAAAATGTTTTTTATTCACAAAATTCATCGCTTATTGAACATAAGTGTGTATATCTGCCAAATGCTTACTTGTAATCGATAAAAAATTGTACAGCAGCACGTAAAGTTAACATAAATCTCGACAAACCATCGCTAATAAGATCTCTGCTAGATACACACTTAATCGAACATCAAAACAGGTTACATTAACAGCATCTATTCTTTTAGACGAAATCATTCATAGCGCATCACCTGCATAACTGGTATGGCGAAAAACCTGTTAGATTCGAGCATTACTATCGCCGTCTCCCTCTGGTGGGAGGTTCAACAGGTGGTTGTAGTGCGCCGTCTCTGTCTAGCGTGGTATTTGTGTTCAACGGGATGTCAGGGCCCATCACTGACCGTCTCTTAAGATTCTGTACACGTCCACGCTCAAGGCAAACCTTTCCTTTGCCAGGGTTGCCACTTTGTTACTATTTTTTGTTGAATTTAATGCTAACCGATAAATTTACAGAGTGATAAAGGCAGCGCAGGATTGTTGTATGTAATGATGATAACAAAAGCTGATGTAATGATAATAATGATGATGAATCCTTGCTAATATTATAAAGGTGAAAGTTTGTATGTATGATGATGGATGTTTGTTACTCTTTCACGCAAAAACTACTAAATGGATTTCGATATAACTTACATATCTGAATAACACATGGCTACATTTTATCCCGAAATTCCCACAGGATAATACGATTTGATGATAATAGAATTCGTACATTTTAAATTTTTCTCCACATCATTATCACCATTCGTTTCATCTTTTTTTTTTTATCGACTACAAGTTGGCCCTTGACTGCTATCACACCTGATGTTAAGTGATGATGCAGTCTAAGATGGAAGCGGGCTAACTTGTTAAGAGTGGGACGAAAATCCACAACCCTTTCGGTTTCTACACGACACTAAATGCTTGGCGATACGTCTTTGTCGGTAGGGTGGTAACTAGCCACGGCGAAAGCCTGCCACCAGCCAGACCAAGACAAATTAAGAAAAATCTCAGTCTGCCCCGCCGGGAATCGAAACCAGGACCTCCGTCTTATGAATCCACCGCGCATACCACTACACCACGGAGGCTGAAAGTGATTGCAAAAAATTCACCCTTCAATCTTCCCCACGAATCCCAATTGCAATAGCATGGTGAATTTAAAACCCAATAGCTCCTTTCCAAAGATGAACGGCACGTTTATCCATTAATGAAACATTACAAAAGTCTAATGATCATTTAATACTAGTTTTAATATATATTTGTGACAACCCTGTTTTATATAAATAAGACATTTAAGGACGGTAGAAGGTAAACAATCTACTAGACGTAAAAAGCTTTCCGTTCCTTTCCCAAAGGTCAAAACATAAAACTTATGCTTTAATACGAATTTCTGTCCATTTTCGTTTTTATGCTTGTGTTCCACAATTATCGTAGAGACGAGTTAATCAAGCTGAAAAGTCATTATTTCGAAATCCGAAAGTTTGAACAATACAAACGTTTACCCTTTATTCGAAAATAAGTTTTCTTTGTTTTTCTTTTTCTTACACAATTGGCGTTTATATGGTGCCCCTTCTTTTGAGTCAACAATAGAACCAAACTTTGCATTAAGTCAGTTTAATATGTACTAACAACAACAACTGACTGGCATATTAACGCACAACTCAAACCATTAAACAACGCTGAAATGACATTTGGCACTTATAATATGTGTGCCAACTATGAAAGGATTTTCTAACACTCACATCCTAAAGTGGTTAAACAAGCTCAGGTTCAAGTATACACCAATTTTCACCCGGAAGAAGTCGCAGATTTCCGCTAGTTGTTTACAATATTTACATTTACAGCATTTTCCATAAAAAACTAAATAGCGGCTTGTCAAATGGCCAGGGTCAGGGTGGCCATAACAACTACGAACCCTGTTTACAAATGTAATTGTTTAAATAGTATTGGCATTTATAAACAACGCGACAGCCATAGACGCAACCTGTTGGCACAGTAATTATATTTAGACACGGCCTTCGCCTTCTGCTACTATAGCGGGCGATTCCACTTTTTGTCCCACTGTGGGAAAGCGAGGTTCCCAGAGCCTTCTAGGAAAATAGTCACATACATTGTTTTATAACCCGTGTTACACTGCCAACAGTACTTAACGGGTATTTCTTAATGCTACTTAACACTAGACATACAATTAATAATACATTCGACGGGAAAAGTATGATGTTACTTTATCGTCTACAAATAAAATACCAAACATGGTGTTCAATTTCTTATACTCTTTCAAGTTCGTCTAACAATAACCATATCTTACACGCTACCAAAGGTTATTTTTGTTAAAGATTGCTTACAACCTTCACTTTGCCCATGAAGTTATTTTCGTTAAAAGAATATTACATTGTCAGGCTATGGTAATACGTTTGGAGTGTTAGGTTTTCATGCTGATGTATTAGAATAAATAAATACATAATTATGAGGTTTTCAAAAATACAAGCTTAAGTACTTTTTAGAATTTAAACTATCTGAGTTTTCAAAAGGTGCATTGCAGGAATATGCTAAGGAAAAAACACCAGGTTAATTTGAAACTAATCGTGTTAATTTAAATAAATTGAAGTTAATTATCGCGGCTTTTCTGTTTCAGTAAAAATTACTGGTAGATACTTTTATCAAATAGCTACAAATTAAAGGAAAGACTTTGTATTTACGTAAGTCTCGAATTTTCAGCACCAAGTTGTTATACGGAAAGATAATGAACCAGCAATGTTTCACTATCAATACATGAATATGAATTACATAATTATGAAAGAAACATATATCGTAATTTAATTATGTACAATAAATTACGTATCGAAATACAAATGTTAGCAGTTGTCGACGCTAAAAGCCGATAATATATTGCCAAGAAATATGTTATTTATGTAATCTAGTAGATTAATTATCTGTTAATTATTTATTGTAATTAAAAATTCATTCTTCGGAAAATAATGTTATAAACTGTATTACTATATAACTTTTTTGTAATGACTGTTTTTTTCCAAAATGAAAAGGAATACCCTTCCCACAGATAATAAACACATGCACTTTATTTACGTAAGACTCAGGACGGTTATTATCTTGACATTACATCTTCTATGATATAAAACTGAATTACTGAATGTGTTGCTAAGAGCGAATCTCGAGAAAAGCTGCACCGATTTCGTAATTCATTTTTGTTGTGTTTGCTATTGTCAGGTGAAGGTTCTTATAAAAGAATAATATCAAGAAAAAAATTCACGGAAAATTAGAAAATTTAAAAAATCTTAACGACTATTTTATTGATATTTGTGACTTAACGAGTGAGCGTATCTGAATGAAATATGTCACAGAGATGTATTTCACAGTATACGGTTTTTGTCTAAAATAAATTCTGTTGAGATTTTCACATTCGCTTTCACACACCGTAGCAAAATAATATTAAAGCATCATATAAATTAAATTGAATTAATTAAGGTCGAATTTTAACCTAACAACTAGACGATATTAGTCATTAGAACATTATATTTGTGACTTAACGAGTGAGCGTATCTGAATAAAATATGTCACGGAGACGGATTATTGTCTGGTTTAGCAGATAGACTATTGCCTATTCGATTACTTTTACATACGGAAACTAGGCGGGTGAATCCTCGGCGCACCGCAAGTGTACTTATAAATTCTTAGAGTACGCGTAGTTTTTCTTACAGCATTTTTTTTCGGTGTCTCGGAAACAATATTCGGGATAAAAATATTACGTTGCTGTCTTTACCACGAGTGCCTACCTACCTATGCAAAATTACACGCAGCTGAGACAAAAAAGAGACAAAAAACAAACAAACAAACATTCAGATTTTAATACGTACAACTAAAGATTAGTATAGATAAGCATGTATAATATGTTACAATCAAATAATTACTTTCTAATATTCCACACTAATAGATATCACTTCTCAAATACAAGTTCCTTGACCTGCCAGGATACGGTACATATATTTTTATTTAAACAGCCAATTAATTTATTCAATTGGAATTTTCTGACAAGTGGCACCGGCGTATATCGACTTGTTACCTAACTCGATTTAAGCGATTGAGCGAAAAAAGTATAACAAAAAGCGGTCAGCCGACTCGTAAAGCAAATCACGATAACGTTTAACAGTTAACCGCTTATTGAAAGCGTAACGGTACTCATAATAAATGCCATAGACTATAGAGTTAGATCAAAGAGCAACTCTTCTTCAGATAATATAACTAGATACCAGGATTTCAGAATACTACTTCTTTTATAAAACTACGAACTTTTGATAGGTATCTTCTCAAACTATAACAAAATAAGAAGTTTGCGAATTCTTATACCTAGTAACTAGGAATTCGCAAACTTTTCTCGAATATTTTTTTCTTCGGATAGGACCTTTATATGCAATATAAATAATTTACATTCGTATTACAATAGTGATTCTTTATTTAATGCATTTCCATGGATACATTTTACAATAATACTCGTATGGCTCTTCCTACGTCAAGTGTTCATCATTGTAATTTAAATTCTATCCATAATACATTTACTCTAAATGTATATGATTAAATTGTCATCCTTCGAAGGAAATTACATCTCTAAGTCGTATTTCACAGTATACGGTTTTTGTCTAAAATAAATTCTGTTGAGATTTTCACATTCGCTTTCACACACCGTAACAAAATAATATTAAAGCATCATACAAATTAAATTGAATTAATTAAGGTCGAATTTTAACCTAACAACTAGACTATATTAATCATTATAACATTATATAAGTTTGAAAAGATATTATTATAGGTAAAACTTACAGAAATGTGCGTTGGAGCGACCAATGACCCAGCACTGTCGGCACTGTGACTCACGCAATTGTGCCCATATCTTTGAACTTACCTGTAAAAATACAATGAATCATTACTACAAATATTTACGCGCGATAAGAAGTCACATAGAAAGAAAATTGTAAATAAAATCGCAAATAAAAAAAACAAATTTTAAAGATCAATAAGATTTAATTATGTCAAAAAAGAAATTGGTTGTCTGTAAAGTCGGTTTACTGACGATAGTTGAACGTGACAACGTCTTAAGAAAATACTGATGGAATGGTAGCATTTAATTGGTTATTAAAATTTTTAATTTAAGTATATTTTTATAAATATTAATTTAAATTAATAAAATAATTGATTTTGATTTTATAAATTTATGTTTTAAATTTATAATAAATATATTAATTTTTAATTTAAAATTAATATATTTAATAATTATATTTAATAGACGGATGTCGAACGCTGCCGAACGCAAAGGCCGATTGTGCTTCTTTGTCGCTCGTTCTGCGCTCTCGCTTGCACTTCAAGCCTTACATGGAACGCCTCAAAGCGAGGTAACGCATGAGTCATGTTTTATTTTGCGTGCAGCCGGCTCTATCGAATTATAAGACGTTTTCACGTCAATAATTAAGTGATAAATTCGGATGTGTAAACAGTGAAAGGAAATCCGGGAAATAAACTGCTCTGCGTTACTTCCCGTAATTACGAGTAGGTCCCTACTAGTACAGTAAGCTCGAATGCAATTACAGCTCCTTTGTATGTTGATCCGCTAAATGCTTTGGTGAGCGCGCCAACAAGCGAGTAAGTCTCTGATCTCTATATACATACATTACATACGTATGAAAAAGACGGCCTCGGTGATGCAGTGGTGTGGACAGTGGATTTATAAGACGGAGGTCCTTGGTTCCCGATAGATTTGATTGAGATTTTCTGAATTGGTCCGGATCTGGTTGGTGGGGAGCTTCAGCTGTGACCACCCAATCGACAAAGACGAACCGCCAAGCGATGTAGCGTTCCGTTACGATGTCGTGTAGAAACCAAGAGGGGTAAAGAGTTCATTCTACTCCTAACAAGATAGCACCATCTTAGATTGTATAACCACTTACTATCAGGTATGACTGCAGTCAAATTAACTAGACAGGAATAAAAATAACTTTTTTTAATACAAGCCAGTCGGATAAAATAGTAGACATATTTGTCAAATAAAAGTTATGATAACTCAATTAAAATGTTATACATTCGCAACGAAATTAGAACGTGCTCCTTCTATGAAGTTGGTTAAAATGGATGTGACTACACAAACGCCCACATTTGGAAGAGTTGTTCTATTTTCAATGTTGATTACATTGTGAACTGCAAAAGCAATTGTTGGGATGTAATTTATAGTTTTTCTCTTCAGGGAGATCTGCGAACAATCGTAAATAGAGCCAATAATAATAGACACAGATTGATCTAAATTCAGGACATTTTAAAAAATGGTCAGATGAAGAGTACCCTATGTACCTGTTTGAAAGGAGTAATAAGTTCTAAAGAAGTTAAGGAAGTTTGCAAAGACCCTAGCAAGGGTCAAAGGCAAAGGAGGAATTTAGTCTCTATCTACGCCTGTGGGAATGAGGTCTATATATATGTACATCTACATACATAGATTTTTCGGTCGCATTTTAGACTTTTTTTAATATTGTAGACGAGAGCTTGACTGCAATCTCGGCTAATGGTAAACGATGATGCAGTCTAAGGTGGAAAACTACTTACTTGTTAGGAATAGGATAAAATCCACAAGACAAATTAAGAAAATCTCAATCAGCCCCGCCGGGAATCGAACCCAGGATCTCCGTCTTATAAACCCACCGCGCATACCACTGCGCCACGGAGGTCGTTAAAATAATAGGACACGAACTGATTCAAATTCACAAATCTTTAAATAATGGCAACTAGAGAAATAATTGATGCGTTGAAATAAGAAAGTTCTCTATTTTAGTAGTGTATTAAAACCACACATCCCATTACTTTGCACTGTTTAACACATATTGCGACACTAGAAAAATAGCCAATTACTTATACAAAGATGTTTCAATGGCAACTTTCGCTGATCTAGTTGCATGGGCCCATTGTTAAAGGACAATCGTTTTTCACTTTCACACGCATTACGCCTAGGCCCTTGCTTTACAATTGATTCGGAACACTGGTTTATCGTATACTAGCTGTTACTCGCGACTTTGTTTACGTACGTATTTGACAGCCTCCGTGGTGCAGCGATATAATTAACGCCGACGCAAAATGGCTAATTCGGAAAGCCAGGCTAAAGCGTTCTTATGCCTGAACAATAGTGGCCAGTTGTTTTGCGAGTCGTGCAACCGAATTTTTAAAACTAAGTTTGAATTCGTCAGTCACTTCCGCGCACACTCCAGACTCTAGACCCAACGTGTCGCCTTTGGCGGACACCTCAAAGAGGACATTATCATCACTAAATATTTTTTAACTATTTATATTTCTTCTAATCCTTGCAAACTATCAAATTTTTCATTAAAACCCGTTGAGCCATTTACTAACTAACAATAGAGGCAATAAATATTTTTATAATGACTAACATCTGATAGAGATCGCTATACAACACAACTCGCTATCGTGCGTAGAAAGAATGTCTTTGCTTGATTGCTTTGTTGTTTCATGACAGACTCATTGACTCATAAGGCCCTTTACACCTTATCTGATCCAAGTCCGAGAGTTATCACGTGTCCTAAGTGACCATAGTGCTAATTACATAAAGGACTTGATCGAAAATTCGTTCTCGGGACTTAAGAATACATTTCTCCAATTTGTAATAACGGAACGCGTGTGCTTTAACCAACGTTTATTCAACAACTGTGTGATGCGTGTCACAGACATCACACCACCGACATATCCACGTTACAATAATAATATTGTATGACTACCTACACATAGGTACATACACTACACAATTATTTGGAATATTAGTTATTTATAAACAGACCGAATTGACCGCAGTGTTACTAGTATGAATTGATCAACTTCATACAATCCGAATGGCTGAAAGCTTATAATCTATTTTATGTTCTTTTCTTTTTACCTCAATAGAGCTTGGATGGATTAATATCCATTAGATATTAAGAATCATACTAATGATGACACTTACAGTTCCCCATGATCATAACCTCGTGAAAGCCGAAAAGGAAAAAGTATTAAAATTCTTGGACATAACCGTGAAATTACCGTCATGTGGAATGTTGAGTCAACTATTATTGTTCCGATAGTCATTTCAATCAATGGTCTTTTTGCGAAAAGCTTTGACCAACATCTTAAGAAGCCTTCGCTTGGCTGTTGGATTAAGGATCAGATACAGAAGGCAGTAATTCTTGAGACAACGCGTATTGTGCGGAGGTTCCTCACTGTGATGCTCTGACCACTACTTGCTTGGCCGGCCTGCTGGCCCCGCAAGTGGAGGAGCAGATTTTTTTTTATAATTATATTAGTGTTTATGTATATATATTTGTATTATATAACATTATTAAAAATTGAAAAAAAAATGTAAATAAAAGAAAAGGATTTTGGCAATAATGCATTTTAAAGATAACACAACGACCTTGGTTGAAAGGTCGTTGGCTTAACATATCTACTAAAGATAAGAGCAATCGATCAATAATTTTAAGAAACCAATGTATTAAAATTAAGTATAATATGTTGCGCTGGAAAATAAAATAGATAATTTATTGCCTTCTGATTCGAAATCAACATTTGGATTCTATTCGAGTCTTTTTTTTATATCACACCTGATGTTAAGTGATGCCATCTAAGATGGAAGCGGGCTAACTTGTTAGAAGTAGGATGACATCTATAACTCTTTCGGCTTCAACACGACATCGTACCGGAAGGCTAAATCGCTTGGCGGTACGTCTTTGTTAGTATGGTGGTAACTAGCCTCGGCGAAAGCTTCTCACCAGCCAGACCAAAACAAATTTTAAAAATCTCAATCTGCCCCGAATCGAACCCAGGACCTCCGTCTTATAAATCCACTGCCCATACCACTGCGCCACAGAGGTCGTCAAATTCTTTTAATCATCGTATAATACAATGAGCAGTACTTACTCAAGATATGTTTAGATTAAGTCTTACTCTAGATAGAGTATGTTTACAGTACAGTTGGCGAAGTGCAGGCGGTCACTTGAGCATTGCACTCAATCGACCGGATCTCCGCCTTGCGCGTAATGTTTACAAGTCGCGTTCTACAAGCGGCACAATGTAGCATGAGTGTATGATAAATACATCCGTGAACATTGTAATACTGAGCTTTGGTTGACCAGACACGTGTTTGTTTATTCTTTATATTATTGACCATTACTAGCAGATCTTTGACTAGACTTTAACTTTTCATTATAAACATAGCCTTGGACTATACCTCTCTTCTTACGAGTATTTAGAGGAGAGTGATAGGATATAGGAGTAGGCAGGATTAATTCTCATTATCAGCCTACTAACGGCCCACCATAGGACCAGGCTCCATGTAGGTGAGGGGATATTACGCGTAAATCCACCACGCTGCTCCAAAGCGGGTTGGCGGGCTTAGAATGATAGTGCCGTGTTCATTAGCACTACCAACTTCTTGATTGGGGCTGGGATTGTACTGAATATTTCATAGAAGAATGGAATACTTACCGAAGTAATAGTCCGGCGACCTGACCCAGGTTCGAATCCAGGACCTCGTGATTGAAAGCACATAGTCACACAAGAGCTACTAGATCCAACACTCTGCTCTCTAATCTGGGTTGGTGGGTTTAGGATGATAATGTTTGTCTGTTACGAACACTATCAAATAATATTTATAATGACCGGGTCCGACAGCTTTACTTAAGACATTTAGATAACAGTTGGACATGGTTAGACAGTTCTTTCTAATCATGGGTTGGAATTAATTTTGTTTACAGACTCTCGTTACCACTAACTAGAGTTAATCATAGTTATGAGTTTTTTATAAGTAGCTAACGTACGCAAACGAGCATGCGGCATGCGGGTAACTGATGGTAATGATAGGAGACTGTCCCACGTGATATGCAGTACCATCGGGGAAACTATTAATTGAAATAAACATGGGTTTCAATATGCGCTGTTGTAAAAAATTTTTTTTGGACGACGGTGCAAACAATCCTTACTCAACACAAATTTAATAGGCACCATATACGCAATAGCATTCCACCATACACTGCGTCTAATCTTGCTTAAATATAAGCACTACGTTTAACATGAGACAAAATTGTAGGCAAGTGTAGCCTATGTAGAGCCTCTTATTTCCTTTATTCATCATCATCAGTATTTGGTCCTTATCTTCTCCTATGGAAATGACCTCAAATTAAAAAGGAAGTTAGAGTTCTACTACACTTAGGTTTATACATTACTGCTAAGGTTATCAATTATAAGGGCCAGTTTCACAACTATATTCTAAGCGTAAGTTTTGCAACTTTCTTACTTTGTGTCAATAAAAAAGACATAACTTACAAATAAGCTATCCGACACTTATCAGGTGGTGAAACTGGCCCTAAGGCTCTACGCGCGCCAACTGTCAGTTACCCGCTCATAAGGTACCGTACCTACAACGTGACAAGGGGACAGTTCGATGGAATGTCGTCAAGGCGCGGTGTATGGTGTGAAGGTCGTCCGCCCCTACTTCGTCCGGTCTCTGACCATACTTTCTTATCTTTTTATATTATTGAAGTACAATCAAAAACCTTTACTTTAGCCCTTTTGGTACGTAAAACAATTCGTGCACACCGGCTATAGTTTCCACATTTTTTGCAGAGGAATGTTTAGTTTTTTTGTTGTTTTCAATACGGATACGGATAGGTAGGTATTAAATACCTACTTACGACTTCGAACTCAGTATTTGCTACAACCTAAACAAAATACCGCACGGATTTACATAAAAATCTAAGTACTCTTATATATATCATAATTGTTAAAATTAATCAGCTAGCCTTGCTTGCATCATTAAACATCCATCTATTTATCGTCAGAAAATCACGTAAAAATCGTTTTTAACCGACGAAAAAAACGGAGGAGGTTCTCAATTCGACACGTATATATTTTTTTATGTATGACCGACCACGCATAACTTTTTACAGAGTTGTCCGATTTTGATAATTCTTTTTTTATTAGAAAAGGCACACTTCCAATGCGGTTCCATTGTCATCATGTTAGGATCTGATGTTGATATCCTGGGAAAATTGAAGGAACTCTTCAAAATTTATAGTCACACTTGCAGCGATTTCGGTTTTAGTGTAAGTATCGGTAGCGTTACGTGGGGATAAATCACTAAAAAGTAAGAAATAAAAATTTTTAACAAAAAATAGAACCGACTCAAAACGCACTAAAAAGTAAAAAATAACTGTGTCATTTAGTTGCTTTAATTAACTTAAGCATATCTAGGAGTCGGTGCGAGCCAAGGTTTCTACTTTAAGAACATTACCTAGAACCCACAAAGTGCTTTACTACGTGAATTAAGGTTTCTTAAACTTGCTGGCATGTTCTATATATCGTATATGACTTCATAGATATGCTTAAGTAAATTAAAGCAACTAAATGATGACACGGTTATTTTTTACTTTTTAGTGCGTTTGAGTCGGTCCTATTTTTTGTTAAAAATTTTTAATATACCAAATACATTGTTACAAAGAGAAACGGCTGAAACTCACGTGACTGTTATCGGAGCATGCCTGACTAGTTTCGAACCTTAGTCATGAGCCCTTAGTCATGACCTTGCTTGTTCATGCAACGCGGCGTGAAGCAAACTGTTGCATTCATGGAAAATAATAGTTTATATTCTAATATATCTGCTGTGCTAAGAAGAAAAATATATAAAAACAGGCCGGGAAACTACGAAATTACCTAAGCATTCTTTCTTTCGAACCTACGAGGTTTTAGTTTATAATTCATATTATTTTATACATCGCATTAATGTGTACTTGTCTACAAATAAACAGCAATCGCAATGAATATAATAGAGATTGATGTGAAAGTGGTAATTATTATGTTCAGTGACCTTCATGCCATACAGGGCCTGAAATACGAACATGTATCAATTATACGTAATGCCGATAAATGGATTGTAACATACATAGCAAATACAAGAAAATAAACACTCGTGTAATTTATTTTGTAGTGTTACATGCAAGGAAAAAATTCTAAGTTAATAACAGCAACAACAGAAGATTAACAAAAGAGATTTATGTGGCGAAGGCGAATGGAAGTGTTGGATTGGGAAGGCCTAGGCCAATGTTCTAGGACCAAATACAGAGCATTTTAAAGAATGGCCAGGTCAAGAGTACTCTAAAACGTCGAACTTGTATCAAAGGATTAATGAGAGTGGAAGAAGCTAAGAAAGTGTGTAAGGACCATGGCAAATGTAAGCATGTAGTCTCTGCCTATGGCCTGGAATGAGGCGTGATGTTATGTATGTACCTATGTATGTAAGTACCTAAAACATGTGCAAATTTCAATAAATTATTACTGACGATGTTTACTTGACTATAATTAATGCACCCTGCTGATATGTTAAGCGCGATAGTTCATGATAATAATTGTTTAAGCTAATTGGAAGCAACTTTATACCTACCTAACTCATAGCATAGCAGATATAGACTAAAATTTACACTTCGGGAAAGAAGGCAACTTCGCTATCCTGTATTTTACAAACATAAGTTTGCTCCACAAAGAAAATGTATAAGACTACAATCTTATATTCAAAAATAAAAATTGCGGAACCAACGGGTTTCAAACTCGGGTACTCTTGTCACCTTACCGCTAGGCTCCGGTGTTTTAGTGACTGTTCAAGTATGAATGTTAATATAATTAAATATTCTTCTTATAATTATTTTATTCGTGTAGATACAAAAAGTACAGACATAAGCAGATAATCCAAATACCCTACAAAAGTTAATAGGTAAGCTAAGTCTTAATGAGAACAACAATTAATATTAATTGGCATGAGAAGCGTAATTCTCACGGAGCTGGTGTATGCCAAATTAATTGATTTCACAATCGTCAAAGTGGGTTAAACAAATCTGCACGATCAAGCATTTTACTCAAATAAACAAAATTATGCTTGCATCGCTCAAGTAAATCTTACAAGTATTACAAAATATTGACTTGATTACGAAACAATTAAATGGTTTAGAAAGATGAGTCAGCATCTAAATAGGCATTAGAATCAGGTTAATTATGTTAAGTGTTGCCAGGTACAGTACACTTAGAAAAGTTAGAAATTATAATAAGAAAATGGCAAAAATATAAAGGTAGCCCAGATATTCGTTTTGAAATGAAACAAAGCTTGTAGCGTAATTTGTGCTTTCTAAAAAAGAGTGGAAAAGAAGATGCAGTGACTAAAATTGAGAAAGGGGTGCTTATATAGTTTGGTCATGTGGAGAATGGATGAAAGAAGATTATCAAAAGATATTTATGAGGTTACGGTAAATGGAAATGATGGAAGACCTAGGCGAATGTTCCTGGACGAATTCAGGACATTTTAAAGAATGGCCAGGTCAACAGATCCGACCAACTTGTATGGCATTAATCCTTTTAATGAGAGTGGAAGAAGCTAAGGAAGTATGCAAGGACCGTCGCAAATGGAAAGATCAAGTTTCTGCCTATCGTTAGGCGAAAGAAGCGTGATGTTAAGTATGTATGTAATAGTTTTAAGTGTACTATTGTAGGATGAGATCTTTTAAATTTGGTACAACACTACTGTTAGGTACTGCACCGTATTGAAGTATTTAGGCTTCTATGACATTTTATTTCGTGGAATAAATAATAAATAAATATTATAGGACAATGCACACATCGCTGTCTAGCCCCAAAATAGGCGTAGCTTGTGTTATGGATACTAAGATAGTTGCACTCAGACACTGAAAAACGTCCATGTTCATCACACAAATATATTCCAGATGTGGGAATCGAACCCACGGCCTTGGGCGCAGAAGTAGGGCCACTATTCACTGCGCCACTCGGGAATCAGCAATAATATTGGCATTTCTAATAAATACCTCAGCATCAACTACAGTTGTTAATACGTTCGTTGCAACTCTGCACGTTTAACCTCGATCTACTGGAAAGTGATGATCAAGACAACCTCACGTTCACAAAATGTGTATTAAGTTGACTCACACACAGCACATAGTGAAATCTGCATTTTAAAAGTAAAACATCAGCCTCAATGCTCCAGTGGTTAGTCTATGTAGAGTACGAACACAAGGTCTCAGGTTCGGGATATCTCGTTATGAAATATTAAGCTTCCCTTTCTTCCTATATATTTTCCTCTCAGTCCGGAGATAGGAAGTTGATGGTGTTACACCACCATAGGAATGGAAAACACAGTTAGTATTGGTCAGTATTAACATCTAATAGAAGAGTAAAACATTATACCAAAAACTCGCCGCCCATATTAAACCAGAGCGGTGTGTCCAAGCCTCACATCTTCTTTCCAAAAGGCAGGAGGCAAGGCCCAGTAGTAGTCTACTAGACCAAGCTAATAACAATGAATGAAGTGTAAAACCAGCAGTTTCAAACCGAATCTAAGAGGTATGCAAGGAACACGCCCAATAATGCATTGTTCTGTATCCGTCAATCTCAACTACCTATAGCTAGTATTAAGCCTGCAAAATCCTTCAGCAATCAGTGCTGCATGCTCTTTTTTCAAGAGAATGTAGCTATATGCTGAGCTGGGTCCTTTTTCTAGGTTATGTCACACATCGCAAGGTATTCTCCTGGCGACTACTAAACAAGTTGTGGTGTATGGCATAATTTCATTCATATAGATGTTTTTTTCTTCAGAAAAATAACAGTACCTAGGCTTAATATAAAATAGAAATTGTCATAACAATGGAAGGTACTTCCCTAAAGGTTTAAATGTGATCTACAAAATAAAAAAAAAGAAATTAACTTTCACGTGTTCCCGCCAATATTTAAGTCACGCCAACACGTGCTGCTACGGTTACGTGCGCTGACGCTATTATGTTATTATCTGTACTGCATATATCACCGTGCCCATCACTAGCGACGACACTCATAATTATGGCGATTTTTTTTGTATAGAAATTGCGAGAATAAAATATAATAACAAACCTATGAATGTCAACTAGTATTAAATGAAAATGAAATGAATACTAGTATTATAAAATAAATGCAAAAGTAAAGCTTAGTTTATACGAAGCCAGTGGGCATCATAAACTGACTACCAGTGCTGGCTGGAAATTGGTCTTGTTAAGCTATTATCGCGGGCCTTGAGCGTGGAGACCGAATACAGAAATTCCGTAACGAAAAAACCTAACACCCCCTGAGTATCAAAAACATAATATCAAAAGCACAATTTGGGCAACGACGTCATCGGGGAACGTGGCTTAGCGGTAAGGGCTCTAAGTGCCCGGATTGCCAGAGAGACACGGGTTCGAATCCCGTCGGTTCCGAATTTTTTTTTTCAAGCGTGATATTTCAAAAAGCCATTTTAAAAAAAAAATTAATGACTTTTTGCAATATCACGCTTAAAAAAAATTGCGGAACCGACGGGATTCCAACACGCGTCTCTCTGGTAATCCGGGCACTTAGAGCGCCTTACCGCTAGGCCACGGTCGCGATTACCTCGGTAGGTAAAAATAAGTTGATAAAAAAATGTTATGCAATAGCTTTACCGCGGCAGTCTCCGAGTGCCACACGTCTTTTTTTAAATACCTTTTTAAGCCAAGCCAGATGTACATTTCTTTCAGCAATTATTCGCAAATAATGATAAGTCCGTAATAAATACTTTAAAACCCATATTAGTGCAACTTTATAAAATGCGCCATAAAATAACATTTATTCTACAATGTGCTGACTACGTCATCCGCGTGAGTGAACTACGTAATGGCCCTTTACAATGAAATAAGCATCAACCTAACGTACTTGTAAAATATTCATATATTCACACAGTCTAAGCCTATTTCGCATACCGTCCGTTCTAAGTAATTTGCAAAGAATTTTTAATCACTGTTTTAAATACCAAGGCTTCCAGTTCTGCTTCAACTGGCGTGTAATTAATTACCATTATCCAAATACTATGCATCCAATCATTATTAATGAAACATTAATAATAGTTTCATAATTCAAGTTGCAACATTCCATAAAATAATTATTAAAATTAAAATTACTCTACCTTACAAGTACCTACTCGTAAGGTAGAGTAATCTTGATTGATATTTCGCCTTAACTTTAAAATATCAAGTTTAAAATATAAATGCTCTACTACGCAGAAATAATGTTTGCTAATACATCGACTAAATGAGGCCAAACTCGAAGTATTTACCCCAATTGGTTTAGGCGTTGTTATGATCGTGTAAATTGTCCCGAATTTCATCATAAAAACTCCAATTCCTGGTATCATATTATTTATTATTCGCGCAGTTAAAGCTGATAGTAGTTAACACTGTAATTTTAAAAGCATCCTTGCCAAGACCTGGGGGAAGTTATCAATATCAGAAACTCGTATTAAGCGGCACGATTTCTCGTTCCTGATACATACTGCAAAAATCTGGAATGCTCTTCCTGCTCACGTTTTCCCTACCACACCGCTCCACATATCTTCGAATTAAAATTCAATAGACATCTTCCACCAGTTCCACTAAAGGCTGAATCATCGCTAACATGTCGTCACTTATAGCCGAGCGTGGCCCAAATGGCTAAGCTTTTCTTTTCAAAAAAGTTTCGAGTTGCTTTATATTCAGAACGCCTGTAGACTTTCCTCAAAGGTCGTTGTTGACAGCTAGTTACGACAACGCATCAGCCGCTCTATCTTCGACCAACAAAAACGAGAACAATACAATCGATCTTAGTCCCATTCAATTGTCTAGCTAGTGAGACTGCATACAATTAAAACATTCGGATTCTGGGTCGATTGCGTCATGTAGAAAGTACCAAGTGGGTGATAAAATATACGACACATCACCGATTACTATGTATGAGGTATCATCCGAGCCAAGAATGTAGGGTTTACATCAAGATGCAGCTGATAGCTGCTTGTTGGCAGATTGTTGTAATAGATATACGCGATAGGTTGATTCTATCAGAATTTCGAATTTCTGGCCTCAACAGTGCCAAGTAGCCGCTTCTAAGTATTGAATAATAGTTTCGCTTTATTTAAGTTTAATTTTACAATATCCCTTGAAATAAAGAAAACAAATTTCAAATTTTGTTCGTACGTCTATAAATAAGCAATTTGCTTTTATGAACTTAAGTTACTTATGTGGATTTTGGACACTTAATTAGAATCACCTCTGATGATAGAGTCGACATGTGGTTTTAAACGCCTAAACTAATAAAATAAACCCATCGAGCATAAGCACGCTTGTTTTGGTAAGCACTACGATGGTACATACTCGTACTTGAGCATTGATTATAAATAAGTTTCCCCGGTACTGCGCTTGAGCAGAGTAACAATAGAGTAGAAATAATTTGTGGGACTGAGATGATTTTTAACAAAGCAACTGCTGAGTTTCCGCTGGATCTGCTTTCCGAACTGGTGGAAAAGTCACTACGTTCTAACAGACTTGACGTTTCATGAAAATTTTTAACAAAAAATAGAACCGACTCAAAACGCACTAAAAAGTAAAAAATAACTGTGTCATTTAGTTGCTTTAATTAACTTAGTAATGTCCTTAAAGTAGAAACCTTGGCTGGCACCGAAACTAAATAACACAGTTATTTTTTACTTTTTAGTGCGTTTTGAGTCGGTTCTATTTTTTAATAAAAAATTTTATTTCTTACTTTTTAGTGATTTAACGCCACGTAACGTACTCGTACTATACTCTCATAGCATTATACGGCACTTGTAGCCAAAAAGAAAACGATACTTACACAAAAACCGAAATCGGTGCAAGTGTGCCTGTACAATTTGAAGAGTTCCTTTAATTTTCCCAGGACATCAACATCAGATCCTAACATGATGACAATGGGACCACCTTGGAAGTGTGCCCTTTCTAATAAAAAAAGAATTATCAAAATCGGACAACTCTGTAAAAAGTTATGCGTGGTCATACATAAAAAAATATATATAGGTGTCGAATTGAGAACCTCCTCCGTTTTTCGGTTAAAAAGTGCAAGTAAAACAGCATACTTGAAATAAATGATTTTGAATTTGATAAATTACATACCTACTCGTAGAGGATCAATTTCAGTTGTATTTAAATAACTTTTTCAATGTTTTATCTATACTAAGACTCAAACACTAGACCTCACTATGATTGAATAAGCTAACTAAGAGACGAATGAGGTACAGAGAAATATTTATTCGCTCTATTAATTAGCAATACAGCAGATTTCCATCCTACAATGTTGGCGATATAATCAGATATTCATTACTCGGTCCACAATCTAGTATCTACTACCACCGGACATAATGTGTCTCTAAGTTGTTAAATATTAATCATTAAACGAAGGCGATTAACATTTAAGACATGTTTCATATATAAATACCAACTTGTATATCGTTAGTCTTAATAAAATAGAGATAAAACTGACTCGATACATGCATAAAATGCATAACTCCTAAATGAGATTCAGATTTAATATAGTGAATAGTGGAATGTAGGAAACTTGTTTATTTCACCAAAGTTTGGTTTGCTAATTTAAAAAGTATGTTGAAGTTTTTCCGCAAAAATAATACATAAGACAATTTTGACGGTCTCCGTGGCGCAGTGGTATACGCGGTGGAATTTATTTTTAAGACAGAGGTCCCGGGTTCGATTCCCGGCGGGGCAGCTTGAGATTTTTCTTAATTTGTCTTGGTCTGGCTGGTGGGAGGCTTTACCGACAAAGACGTACCGCCAAGCGATTTAGCGTTCCGGTACGATGTCGTGTAGAAACCGCAAGGGTGGTGGATTTCCATTCTACTCCTAACAAGTTACTCCGCTTCCATCTTAGATTGCATTATCACTTAACATCAAGTATGATAGCAGTCAAGGGCCGACTTGTAGTTAATAAAAAAAAGACAAATATTTATCAGTTATCATAGTATTTATTTATTTTTCAAAGTCACTAATTTATTCCGTAAGCATAATACGTAAAAAAGTAGGTACTTGTGGTGCCCTCAATCCACGTTTTTTATTTTTCTCAATACACGTTTTCTTCAGTCTATAAGAAGATTAAACATTGTTTCCTTTCTATTTTTAGTGACTTTTAAGTCTATAAGAAGAATGGTTTCCTTCTATTTTAGTGAGTTTTTTAGAACGAATTATTCGCTGTTTAAAATTATTTCAATGAGCTCACCACACGTCGTTTGATGAAATGTCGCATATTCAATGTGCTCCCGGATTCGCCGTTGCATATTAACTCGTGCAATCGCTAATCGTAACTAAGCCGGATTAAACAACAGACTGGACAGTGGATACTAGTAACAAGTGCCATACACAAACGGCTATATATATAACATCTCTATACATAAATATTATACATAGCTATTAGTTAATAGGGCTAATATCCGAGAACGATTTTTCATTGGTTTAAATAATTCTTATAATTTAAGTTCTATTCAGATTCTGATTCTGATTTAGGGAAAGTTTAAATAAAAGACTAAGATAAACCGTAAAGAACAGCTTTTTTCTAAGTAGAAGTCAGTGCCTCCCGAGCTTTCTTCTTTAAGGACGTTACCTAGACCCCACAAAGTGCTTTACTACTTCGTAAAAAAATGTTCTCTAAACTTGGATGGCACTGAATTTATAGATGTTTTAGTAAATTAAAGAAACTAAATGACGTAATTAATTTTGACGTTTTGGAATGCGTTCAATTTTTTTATTAAAATTTTTTTGAGATATAAGAAGTCAATAGTACAATAACGACAATATCTCGGGTCATCTGTGAAGTATGTATAAATTCAAATGGATAACTAAATAGTTACGTTGAAGTGCATATATACCTAGTGCATACCAGATCTCTAATAACGTTCAACACGTGTGTGTATTATGTGCCATAGTAACTCATAATTGCAAAAGGCACGCTCTCGATCGTGAGCGATACTTGCGCAAGAGCCTCTCAATATCATTGTCTGCCAATATTAGCACGACGAAGTGATCAAACAGGACAATGATTTACGAAATAAATGGATCCAATGCTCGATGCTATCATTCAAGAGACACATCATCAAGATCACATCAAAGGCACGTACTTAATGACTACTTTGACATTTAAATGATATGTTGATCATAATATATAATATAACTGCTTCGTTGGTCTAGTGGTTAGCCTGTCTGGCTTCGATCTCGAGGTGGTTCGAATACTGGCTCTGGTCACGGAATAATTCTGAGTTTTTCGTTCTTCTATAAAATTTGCACCCCCGTGTCTCGGAGAGCACGTTAAGCCGTCGGTCCCGGTCACTGTAATCAACATCTGATAGTGATCGTTAATAAATGAAACATTATCACCCGCCTGCCAACGCGCATTGGAGAAGCGTGTTGGATTTTCGCTCCATATCCCCTTGTTTACTTAGTACGAATTAAGCTATGTTTAGCTAAACTTTATAATATTAGGAATTTATTAGATATGTTAACATTATAACACCAAAATAATAATGACCCTGTTTTCCTTTTTAAATATTGGTATAGTAAATATATTTGGTATAGCAAATTTAAAAAGAAAGCAACGTGCCACAGCGGACTTTTTGTAATCATAATGAAAAGATCAATCCTTCCATACATTGTTTTGTTATATCTCAAAATGTTAAGACAGCGTTTTAAAAACTCTTAGGCGGCTTCGAACAATTATCGTTATTCTCGAGTAGGCTTAGTTTACAAGCACTTTTCAACATCAAGTTACGACTTTTTCTAGTGATTCTCCACTCCGTTTATGGATAATTGACACACACACTCCACCACTCCATTTATGGATAATTGAGGTGTTATGATACAAGAACACATAAAATACAGTACAATATGAATGTTTTCACAATAAAATATAATTCACATGGTGTGCACGGATGTAGCGCTCGGTCGAGTGAGCAGATGGTTATCGGATGAGTTTTCAGATAAGATTGCGGTAAACGGCCCGCCGTGGGAAAACGCGCGCAACTGCTGGAAAGTGGAAAAGCTGTGTTTTATCTATTACACTATTTAATTTACACTAATAAGGTCAATGACAGCTTTAACGATCACCTTTTTTTAAATTCATACCATGTAAACAGTGCAATGTCTTACGCATCTCCTTGACCGAATAGCCAAGCGAAGGCATTAGTTAACGCTTTCATTGTACTCGTACTTATTCGTCATATTCCCTCTTCCGGGAGGGTGGCCTGGCCCTGTAGTTGGCCGTTAATAGGCTGGTAATGATGATGATCAATACCTTGAGAAGGTTTCGCTTGGCTATTCGATCAGAATACAGTGCCTAGTTACCGAGCGACTGCGTGAAAACGGAAAGCAAATTTATGTGGAATTCAAGTAGCGCCATCTAGTTATAGCGAAAGTGAACGATTTTTTTTCTATGTAATTTGGCATTACGAGTGATTATGTTTTTTCACCGAGCGACTGCGTAAAAACGTACTCACTCGTAACGTCAAATTATATGAAAAAAAGCGTTTACTATAACTAGATGGCGCTACTTCAATTCCATATTAAATTTGCGTTTACTGTTTTCGATATCGACGCGGTAAAATCTTACACTAGGCACACTGAAGATATTTTCGAGACGGCGCATATTGCGAGTTATATGAAGTTTTAAGAAATGTACAGATACAGAATAGCGTTACAGTTTAAAAAGTCTTGCTTTTTCCTTAGGTTAAATTAAATTATTTACTATATGAATCAATTTCTTTAAAAATAGCGAAATATAGTATTTTCCCTTATCATAGCATACAAACACCGACAACAACAGTTATCGCTTGTTCAGATATTTTAGAAATCAATTTAAATGCATAATTGCAATTTCACCGTACTGTTGCTATATTATTTTTGATATGTACGGTGTATTTGTTTCGCTGACGACTTTTTCAACGATTAAAATAATAAAAATGTGTGTTGCAATCATTTCAATGCATAATTCACGTTATTTTATTAACAGAAACATGGCTGAAAAGCTCAGAGGAAGCTGAATTATTCCAAATATTAAATTACACACACTATTACAATATCAGAAATGATACCCGTGGTGGCGGTGTATCTATATATATACATAACAGTATAAATCACAGTCTCGATGAAGAAGTTTACTTAGGTGGCGTTAACTATCTCTGGGTCCATCTTGAAAAATTGGCATTAAATATAGGTGTAGTGTATAACCCTGACCCTTCAAACATTGGAGAATTTCTAGAAACTTACTCATCACAACTTGTTGAAAAAAAACGTGCCATTGTCTTCGGTGACTTTAACATCGATCTACTGACAAAAAATCGCTTCGAAAAGCGATATCGAGATACTCTACGAGAATCTGGCTATGAGCTTATTAACAAAATTCATCAAGACTATACGACGAGAGAGACATCCTCAACAAAAACTATTATCGACCATGTCTTCACCAATATAAAAGACAAATTTTTCCATATGGGTATAATTGATTCTCCTATGACTGACCACAAACAAATTTATGTAAAAATTAAAAAGTTCAAGGCTCCGAGAAAGAAGTATGAGAAATATGAAGTAATTAATTATGAAAAACTATACGAAATTATCAAAGTTTCATCCCTTTGCCTACACAGATACGAAGACATGGAAGGCTTTTTAAAATCTGCAATACAAGCAAGCAAAACTTCTAAAACTAAAATACTAAATCAACCTCGCGAAGACTGGATATGTAAGGAAGTTATTACCACAATAGCAAAACGAAATACATATTGGTATGAATTAAAAACAGATCCTAATAATGATGAACTAAAAACAAAGTTTATAACAGAAAAAAGAAAAACAGCTGAGAAAATAAAAATCTGTAAAGGAAATTACTACTATAATGCTTTTATAAAACATAAAAAACAACCCAAGAAAATGTGGAATACACTCAATACATTATCAAAAAATAAAATCAACACAGTCTGCTCCCCTCCAAAACTGATAACTACATTAGGTCATATAACTGATGGAAATGAAATTTGCGAAACGTTTAATAATTTCTTTTCTACGATTGGCTCGACTCTAGCAAAAATCATACTTGCAAAAACACAATCTCACATATCCACTACAACCTTACCCAAATATACAACTAGCTCATGCACACTCTCAAATACCCAAACGCACAATAACAATTTTGCTACATTCATACCTTGTGATACTGAAGAGATTGATGCAATTGTTGGTAACCTTGACCCTAATAGTAGTACAGGGATTGATGGTATAACTACAAAGGCCATAAAATGTATCTATAAACTAATAGGTAATGATCTGACTAACTGCATAAATAAATATTTTACTGATGGATGTTTTCCTGATTCTTTAAAAATAGCGCGAGTCACGCCAATCCATAAATCGGGTGCCAAAACTGATCCCAACAATTATCGTCCGATCTCAGTATTACCGGTCATGTTCAAAATCTTCGAAAAAGCTATATACAACAGATTGTACAAATACCTTACTTCTATTAATTTTATTTATAAGAAACAATATGGATTTCGTTCACAGTCAAACACTCTCTCGGCTACGGTAGATTTGATTACTAAATTACACACTAATATTGACCAGAAAAAAATTGCACTAGGATTATTTATTGATTTAAAAAAAGCTTTTGACACAATAAGCCATTCAATACTATTACAAAAACTTATAGATATAGGTATAACAGGAACAGCATATAAACTATTAGAATCTTATTTACAAAATAGGTACCAAATAGTAAAAATTTCTAAATATCAAAATAATCCCCACAGTACATCTGGTTTTGGCGTGCCACAAGGATCCATCCTAGGACCACTACTATTTCTTATTTATATAAACTCGATACATGAAATTAAACTACACGGTCATTTATCTCTATACGCTGATGATACCTGTCTTTTCTATTATGGTAGTTCTATAATCGATATAGTGAGCCTCGCTCAACAATATCTAAATAGCCTATCCATATGGTTTGAACAAAATCTCTTAACTGTTAATATATCAAAAACAAGCTATATTATATTTAAAAGTAAAAACAAAATTATTCCACCTCACCCACCTTTGCGGCTGTATAATCAAATCCTGGATCAAAAGAAAACTGAAAAATACCTAGGTTTACGATTGGATTGTGACTTGAATTGGAAAACACAAATTAAACATATTAGATCTAAGCTCTCTTCCATCATGGGATCACTACGAAATATGTCTCATTGTCTTACCCTTCAAGTCCGTAAACTAATATATAACTCCCTAATAAAACCACACTTATTATATCTAATTGAAGTTTGGGGTTTTGCGAGCAAAACTCACTTAAAAGATCTGCAAATTGCTCAAAACAAATTAATCAAAATGTTATTCAATTACGATTATTTAACTCCTACTTCCAAACTATATAAAAACTCAAATATTATGAATATAAAACAATTACATACCTACCACACCTGTATATTAATTAGAAAAATTCTTACCAAAACTATTCACACTCACATTACTTTCACAAAAAGAAACCAGGTACAGAGTCGAATCAGTCGTAGAAAGGACTATATTTTGTTACCTCGTCTCAGAACTTGCCTCGGGAGAAAAAACATAAAATTTGAAGGGGTAAATCTCTACAATAATTTACCCCGGGTAAAAAACTCAAAAACACTACACACATTCAAAAATAAGCTAAAAAAGCATATTTCTTTATCACAGTAGTATTACCATTAATGACTACACTGTGGTACGAATTCCGCACCAAAAATTGTGAATTTTAAAGAAGTTACAGGGGAAGCGGGCGGAAGGTTGCATTCCAGGCGAGTCTAAAATTATCGCGCACGGGCTATAAATAGATTATAGAAAAGTAATTTAAAAAAAAAAACGTTTGTTTCAAGCAGATTGTTTAAATTTAATTAGAATAAGTTTCATATTTCTCTGTAAGTGAAAATGTAAATATTTTTTTTTTAAAGAGAAATAAAATATTCTTTAACCTCAAAATTTATTCACCAAAAACATTTTAATGCAAAATGTTGCTAAGACTCGCACTGTCAAAATGATATCAGTATGTCGATTCTCGTCTCGTCTGTGCATCGTACGAACATCTCGTCATCATGTTCATCGTTCCACCATCAGTTCGTCTGTCAGTTCAATATGACAAAATGTCATTGCACCAATACCAATTTATGGTACATCCGCTTTTCAAGAATCGACAAACTAATCTCATATATTATATATTTTTTGAGAATTCGATCTTTGATCTTTTCTTTCAATTTATTTGGCATGGCAGATCATATCAATATAATATACGAAAAATTTTGTTCGTTTGTTTAAACGGGCTAATCTCTAGCTAGACTCAAAAGTGAAATAGACTATTTAATACAAGCTATACACATTAGCTTGCCATAAATATATATATTGTTAATGTTAACGTACTGTAATATCGTACAATGTTTAACAAAAATTTAGATCTTTAGTACACGGGTCGGGACGGAGGATATCGGTTGACGGAAAACTATAAAAAAATTAAATTGAGAGGGGTAGCGGGGAAAGAGCACACTTTATATGAAAGTCTGTCGTTAAAATTAAAAGGTACCTAAGATGTTTTCACGTGGACGAAGTCGCGGGCGACTGCTATTCATATTATAATCAGTCTGTCAGTAGGTATTTTTTGCTAATTTTCAGGCAAAGTTGGGAGTGAATAATATTCAACAGTAAAAGTTTGAAATATGATTTCCTCTTCAAATACATTACATAATAGACGTTTATAATCTCCGATTCAGCTTTCATGCCGAATTTATAATAAATAAACTTTCTATAAAGGAACTAGTTTATACGGACTCACAAAAAAGTGCCATAGAAACTACAATATTAATTTCCAGAGGCATTGAATTCTAAACAAGTATACAATCACAATAAAATCTCATTTAAAGCTGGATAGACGTCACGGCCGGGCATGGCGAATAAACGACCCGCATGTTTGGGGATCAACGACCGGACACGGCCGACGCAGTACCCCTAGCAAGAGATTTGCGGTATAAAGTTTTCGAGAATAGAATAATTAACCGACAAAAAATGGAGGAGGTTCTCAATTCGACGCGTATATTTTTGTATGTATATTCACGCATAAGTTTTTACAGAGTAGTCCGATTTTGATAATTCGTTTTTTATTAGAAAGGATGCTCCCGAAATATTCCTCATGTTAGGATCTGCTAATAAGTCCTGGGAAAATCGAAAGAACACTTAAAATTTTATAGGCTGTGCCGTGAAGTGACGAATAATGGTACAGTTATAGTTTAGTAACAGTATGTTTTCCTATGTACACTGTCAACAAATCCTACCTATGTCAAAATGTGTAAGAAAAAATATGAAAATTGAACCGTCTTCAAAACGGAGTAAAAAGTAAAAATATATATGATATTGCGTTAAAGACCTTACCTACAACCCACAAAGTACTTCGATACGTCGTTAAATAAACGTTCCTTAACCTTGGAACTTATGGTACCGACTTTATAAATTAAGTAAATTTTTTTTGTGGTAATAACTCTGACCGATATAGGTTAAATAAAAAAGAAGGTTCAAGTTATAACATTATTAAGTTGTGATTATTCTCAAAGTTAATAACAAAAATACAGCCATTCCACAAACTCCTTGACCCGCCCAACCCACGCGTCTAAAGAAAACTTCAAATGAAATTCAAATAGAGCGACCCATCAAGATGGAAGGTGCGACGGAAAGTAGGTACGAGTTTTCTATTAAACGGTAACTTTTACCGTGCCGAATTGTTGATTACATCGATTCGTGTGAACTCTACACTTGAACTTTCTCCTCTATCAATTGAAAGACATGGTAACATCGCCTTGAAAGTCTTCGCCTTCAGATGGGACATTAAGAACTGATACGAACTATATCTAGCTACATAAAGGACATAGGTAAAAAATTTATGGAAGTCTGCCACAGAGATGCCCAGAGATGATATATATGTCATTAAATAGTAAAGATCTTCTATTTTATCTAATAATAATAAAGTTACTTGTAGCTAAGCAGCCGCTGATGAAAGTTATGAAGGTTGTTAAATTTGAATTTTCATACTACGATGACGGTCACGTGATTCAGAACACAAAAAATTGATTGAAATTCGTATATTTTTGATATATTTTCAAGTGATTGCTATGAAACATAGGTAGTTGTTTAAAATTCATTGTGTATTTAAATAAAATAGTTAAATATGGGCACACGTTTGGACAGCCTGGGGCAAATTTTGGCAATGTCCTTTGTATGTTCCTTGAAAGTTTTTTTAACATGTCCTATTATACTGATTTCAGTTAAATAGTGGAAGCTAAACTGCTTAATGCCATTCGATTTTTTAATTGGACTGAAAGGAATATACGCAAGGGAAATGCGTAGACGATAATCATTATAATAATATAATCAACCATATTTTTCTGAATTAGGTAATTTCAAAATGCGCATTCAATTTTTAACCCAGGCGGGATTTAAAACCGCATCTCACTGGTAATTGCGGTACTAATAAATCTATACAAATAATTAAAACTTAAGCGTCTGTTTCAAAGTTTAAATAAACTGCTTTTCACTAAACGTATGCACCTTGCACTTAAATCAAAAAATAAATTTTTAAAAATTTTGTCTCTCGGTCTGTTCCTGCTAATGTCTGAAACATCTGGATCGCTTTTGACTGAACTTTCTTTCAAAAATAGCAAATGAAAGAATAACTTTAACAAATTTTTTATTTAGTAACTTAATTTATTTTAATTTTCGGCGAGAACAAATTCGCGGGCTATCAGCTAGTCTACAATAATGTTTTAAATAATGCAGTATAATGTAGTAAACAGTACACAATTGAGGAAAGCTGAATGTACATTAACAATGTGCTGTATGTCTGCTGTCCTTGAATATAAACGGGCCGATAAGCGTTTCATTTTATGGAGAATTTTGCAAACACATTTTTCATATTGACGTTATAATGAGTAGGTACGATATACCCCGGCAATTAGAACGGAAATATCTTTCATCTTTACCTAAAGGTATGTTTATTGTTTACTATGGAAAGTAACGTCAGATAATCATCAGAGCGCACGGCGGTGCCTCCGCCAAGTTGAGTCAAAAAGGGACAGTCGTACCATAAACATATTTACTTAAATGTATTTACATAAACATATTTACTTAAATATATTTACATAAACATATTTGCTTAAACAAATTTACTTAAATAGGTTTGCAACTAGAAATATATTGTAATAAACCCCTATTTATATTTTCAAGAACTGACGCTGGGTCGTACATGTAAAGCATCTCAAAATCGAAAAAGCCATAATTATTGAAGAGCAAGTTGTTGGTGGATTATCTTGGTTACATGATTATGTCTGTGCAAGTGTTCGCCATCAGCGAGATGAGGACACCCGGAAACAATATGCCTGAGGGATTCTCCAGGATGATGACACGTTCGTCATTTATGTCTAGGGTGTATGTATAGTACCTATATATGCAATTGACTGTTATTTTATTTAAATCTGCTGATTCTTTTTTGTTAGATTATATTCTTTCTGTGCATAAGTATTTTACAAGGTATATAAATTAATAGTGGTTAGTTTTTCCGAAATTATTAGGAATATTAATTTAAAAAGTTAATTGACATTGAAAATATAATAATATGAGTATTTCTCAACTGTGATATAATTTTAAAGATCGACGTTAAGGAATGTAAGATGAAGAACACACAAATTAAACATAAGCCTATAAAAACCATGGTTTATGGAACATAGCAAATAATTGCCTATTTTTATAATTCACGTGTACCGAAGCCGGTTGCCGTACGCACATCACAACAATATGGTAATGACATTATCAGCGATATAACCAAACAGGTTCCTCAAAACAAGGGTTGTTCACCTCTCCATGCGTGAACCGTGTAGTTTTTTAATCTAAAGTGTAACAAAAAGTTCATTTTTGTAATAATTGACTAACTAAGCAAATGGTCCACATGATGATAAGTGGAAAAGCATCCAACAGTTGCTTCAATCCTTGAATCATTAATACAGGTATAGTCTTTCTAGTTTAGGAAGACATTTGAAACTACGGATGAAGTAGTAAGGAGTGCAGGCGCCTTTTGTGTGAAACTGAAGAAGTGCTAGAGTAGCAAAATAAACACGATTGCACAAAATTACAAGCTGACTGCTAGTGTTTGCTCGTGAGCGTCGATTTTTAACCGACGTAAAAAAACGGAGGAGGTTCTCAATTCGACCCGTATTTTTTTACAGAGTTGTCCGATTTTGATAATTCTTTTTTTATTAGAAAAGGCACACTTCTAAGGTGGTCACATTGTCATCATGTTAGGATATGATGATGATATCCTGGGAAAATTGAAGGAACTCTTTAAATTGTATAGGCACACTTGCAGCGATTTCGGTTTTTGTGTAAGTATCGGTAGCTTTTTGGCTACAAGTGCCGTACTATGACAGTATAATACGAGTACATTACGTGGCGATAAATCACTAAAAATTAAGAAATAAAATTTTTTAACAAAAATAGAACCGACTCAAAACGAACTAAAAGGTAAAAAATAACTGTGTCATTTAGTTGCTTTAATTTACTTAAGCATATCTTGGAGTCGGTGCCAGCCAAGGTTTCTACTTTAAGGACATTACCTAGAACCCGCAAACTGCTTTACTACGTTAAATAAATGTTCCTTAAACGTGCTGGCACCGACTTCATAGATATGCTTAAGTGAATTAAAGCAACTAAATGACAGTTATTTTTAACCGACGAAAAAAAACGGAGGAGGTTCTCAATTCGACACGTATATTTTTTTTTTTTTTTTATGTATGACCACGCATAACTTTTTACAGTGTTGTCCGATTTTGATAATTCTTTTTTTATTAGAAAGAACATACATCCAAGGTGGTGCTATTGTCCTCATGTTAGGAACTGCTGATGATATCCTGGGGAAATTGAAGGAACTCTTCAAATTTTGGAGGCACGCTTACAGCGATTTCGGTTTTTGACTCGGTATCGGTAGCTTTTTGGCTACTAGTGCCATATAATATGCTATGACAGTATAGTACGAGTACGGTACGTGGCGATAAATCACTAAAAAGTAAGAAATAAAATTTTTTAACAAAAAATAAAAAGTAAAAAATAACTGTGTCATTTAGTTGCTTTAATTTACTTAAGCATATCTAGGAGTCGGTGCCAGCCAAGGTTTCTACTTTCAAGGACGTTACCTAGAACCCACAAACTGCTTTACTACATAAAATAAATGTTCCTTAAACTTGGCTGGCACCGACTTCATAGATATGCTTAAGTAAATTAAACCAACTAAATGACACAGTTATTTTTTACTTTTTAGTGCGTTTTGAGTCGGTTCTATTTTTTGTTAAAAATTTTTTTGTTAAACAGATTCAAACATAGATAAATAGTTAGGTATTCATAGGGTGGCGTTTCTGAGCCCCCGACATGCAAAATTGCTTTATAATCCTTTGAGTAGTTGATACAGAAAAACGTAATAAAAAGGTAAGGATAAGAATTTTCATGATATGTGTTTTCCTCTCCTGAGTTATAATTTTTGCATACTTTTTATTAGATATAAAATTATGTATTTCTGACTCGTGATTATGTAATTTGGTTGCATATGTGTGGCTTTTCAATTTGTAATTAGTTACTTGAACTGTAGAGATGGCATTTTCCTTAACAACAATAACATTACTAAGTTTATACATATATAATCTAAGTTATTAGAATTTCCTCAAGCAAAGTAAATAATATTATATTTAAATTTATTATCTGTAATATTGCAAATTGCACAACACAGTGGTCATTTAATTCTGATAAAAATAAAACTAAAAAGAAGCCATGTCCGATACAAAGAACGTATTTAGGCAATAAGCGACGAAAAGAGAAATCTAAGTAGGTATATGAATTTCAATTACCTATAGTTAAAGCAATTTTGACTTCATATGTCCAAATTTATATTTAAATATTGTGATATTATTGAAGATTATCTTTTTAATATTTTGATGTTAAGCGTAATTTATTAAAAGTTGATAAGTAGTTGTTAAAGTCCGTTGCAGTTACACGAAATATATTATCGATATGTTATTAAACATCAACACCAATTAGTCTTAAAATACTTTAGCTAAACTATTTGTAGTAGTTTATTTTATAGTTATTGTCATCCAAATGGTGTCCATTGTAGACGTTGGCTGGTGGGAGGCTTTCTCCACGGCTAGTTACCACCCTACCAACAAAGACGTACCGCAAAGCGATGTAGCGTTCCTAACAAGTTAACCCGCTTCCATCTTAGATTGCATCATCAGCTAACATTAGGTGTGATAGCAGACAAGGGCCACCTTGTAGTCGATAAAAAAAAATCATATTCATGAGCTCCATGCATTTAGCATTTCCCTATTTGATATCGACAGTTCACCTAGAATGAGGTCGCCAAGTTACGTTTTTCGGTGTGGGACCCCAATGTACATCATTTTATAATGTCAGCATCTTCAATAAGTTTTATTTGTACTTTAATTAGAGAAAATGGAGAAAACATTTTATTTTGTTAAGTTATTATCTGTAAATATAGTATATAATCTGTTAATATAGTAGTTCAGGGTTTTCCAGACGGATGATATAAACATCACACTTTTCCCAATGAGCACATCTGCGTCGACGTGATTTTACGAATGGTACATTTATATTCGACTTACTGTGAACCGAGGGCGATAAAAATGATAATGAGATGCCACGAGTCACGCCCGCATGTGATACATAATGACCGATATTATTGTGAGCGATTTTCTATACCTACACACTCACATTGTAGATAAATATGTTTTGAATCGTGTTGCAGTTATTATAGTGTTCCGGGGCATTATCGTGATCGTATAAAAACGACAACTGGAAACATATCATTATCTGAAAAAATTACAGGGAACACCACTTACATTAGGGTTTTTACTTGATTTTCTCTTTAACTCATGATTTGTAGTTTAAAATCCATAAAAATGGTTGTCGAAGTTAGTATTTACTAAGGTCATTGTGATGGCATAAAAAATTCCATTAGAAATATGTGTGCTCAATTTATTTTAGAACTTACTGAATTCGATAATTCCAAAAAGACGAAAAATGAAAACAATACGTAAGTTTTACGAAATAATACGTAAGTAAGCACGTTTAATTTCGATGATGCCAATTTTAGATCCCAATATCACTTTGTTACGTTCTGGTGCCCCAAATAAACCTTGCTATTTCGTGGGCAAAGGTTGGGCACCTTGTCTTTGCATGATCGTTTAGATGTTTTTTTTGGTAAACATTTTCTTTTATTTTAAAGTTTATTTTTATTTGTTTTAACTATAAAATATGTAATTGTATAAAGGAAAAATTTTGTCTAATTGTATATTTGCTGATAATACTGCGTCTACGAGTCCGTTACCCCAAGCTCGCCAAACCACATTGTTGCTAAGTATTTGTTCTTGTATGTAGTCGGTCTTCGATAGTAGAAAGCAGTCATGAACATAGGCAACACATTAATCAAATCTAATCCAGTTTGTGTATTTTAAATAGTCTTAATTTACAGTCACTTTCGCAACATCGCGTTTGTCTATTTGTACTGACTTTACTAACATGGACGCTCACTAATGTCATGTGCAAGTGATTAGAAGCTTTTGAGATGTGGTTGTATCGGTGCATGATTATGACACAAAATATCATAGACACAAGGTGTAAAAGGAGACGGTCTTGCAGAGAATGGCCAAACTGTAATGCCTAGGACACATCATGCAACCATGATAAATATCGGATCTTGCAAAGCTTAATACAGGACTCCTCCTGGCTTAAAAATTTACGCGAATGGTACGATACGAGTACAAAATCTTTGTTCCAGGCTGTTGCATCAAAAATAGCCGTAATAGTCGCTCAGCTCCGTTGAGATGAACATGAAAAAGTTAGATTCAACCAAGATAGCCAGATAATTAGGTGCTTTTTAAAATAGTAATCATATTTTACTTGCCAATTATTATTCAATCGACGATTTTTAATCGTAAGCCCCTTTAATATGACCATAATATTTCCTGGGACAATGTTTTATTGATAAACATGTGTTAATTGATTACAAAACATGTTTCTTTATCACTTTACTTATTTCAAGATAGAAATGTTTATGATAAAATATGCACAATTCGATATTATCATAATTTTAATGGATTTGTAATACGCTAATAAACTAACTTTGAGATTACTTAAAAGATATGTGTGTACTATTTAATTGTAACAAAAAAAATATTATTATAAAAACTAAAAACCCGACTGCTTAAAATAAATGAACTGAAAAGAGAAAAACAAGTATCACTCTATCTATATAACATTTTATATACTTTATGGTGCTGCAGGCCCCCGCCTTGTCCCTACAAACAATACTTTTTACAACGGACAAACAATATTTTTTCCCGCCTGCAGTAATATTTTTTTTTTTGAGACTTTTTAATTTTATTTTGTAGTATAGAAATGAGACACTTTTTGGCATTTTTTTGTTCAGACAGTAATCCATCCCCCTCTTTTTTCCCCACTTACAACCGCCATTTTGAAAATTTATATAGCCTATGTCACTACCACAATTCTGACGAATTGAACGACACCTCATGTGTCAAAATCCGTCCACATACATACGCTCGTAAAACATTACCCTCCTTCTGACGCAGTCGGGTAAAAATTTAAGGTAATTCATTATTAAGCGTAGTTTTATGAACCGCAATTTAGGTACACAGAAATTCCAAGTGGCAGTGCATTCTTGCATATTTTGCTACTGCAAAAAGATCTATCTCCATTTGATAAAACGCCGTTGCGGACAGAAATGACATTTTAAACCAATGTCAATAGACTAGATGTATTATCTATGGCAATTGCGTGCACAAGGTAAATAACTAGGGTATTAAGTACAGGAAATGGAAAATCCCTTCTCTAATACTGGTTCGTAATAAGACCTGAGGGTAGGCAGTGACTTTATACACTTCTAAAGTGCACGCCACTGTTTTCTGGTCGCGAGAGCTAAAGAGTACGCGGATTCGAGACCCATTGGTACCGCGATTTTTGATTTTATGTTTATTTTCAAATAGAAATTTAAAAATTATCCTACAGTATGGCTAATATTATTCAATAAAAATATAAATAATATATGTATTATATACATGAACAAGAATAACTAAAAACTTTTTACAAAAACTTTTTAAAAACTTGCTTTTACCGCGATCAAATGAAATGTTTAAAAGCGATTGTAAAGATTCTAAAAGATTTTTAACGACAGGTAATTAATAATCGTTCCAAATAAAATACCTAATTGGATATGCAAACCAGTACTTACTTGGCAATTAAAGATGCGATACACGTTCGACGAAATTTCCTCTAGGTCGTTGACCTCAAACGTGACGCGTCAACTATATAGTCGGTGTAACATTGACATTGGACATAACTATTGTTGCTTTAATAACATAGCACCTTATCTATACAACTTAGCTTTCGCTAAAATATGCTCCTTTGGCTCAATAGATTAATTAAGAGAGCGACCAAAGAATTTTATCTCGTTTTACATTCAACTACATTTGAATTAATGATAAGGGTTCCTTGACGCATTTCAAACTGAGTTGTCGGACAATAAATGTCACTGACAGGATATAGTTAATTAAACGCTCTATGAAGTTTTAGATATTCTATTTAACGAAATTAAAACGCCTGGTAGTGACTTTTGGATACTATTGACTGTAAATACTGGATAAGTTGTTATTTATTACGACCGATTGACCAGACGACTCAGTTTAAAATGCGTCGACTACAATCTCTCAGATATTAAACAATAGCTACAATTTATTATAAGAATAAATTTATCAAGTACATAGCCACTTACACAGTCGTGTAAACTTAATCCTTAGAAAATCTGCAATCATTCATACCACTTACCTGAAACAAAAAGAAAACTAAATTGAAAAAGAGTACATCGCAAAAATTCAAACGTGAAAATTGAAAACTGTTATCGCTGAATTTCCGCCATTCAGGGTAAACTTTATTCGTATCGAGTAAATGAAAACATTACTGCGTACAAACCTCCATTTTATTGCTGAAAGTGTAATAAAACACGCAAGCGACATCCTATCACAATAGTAGAGACGTTGAACATAAATTCGCGTGAACCTTTTTGTGCCATCGTAAATTCTTAGCTGTTTGTAACGTGCGAGCGTACAATGGCTGGCAATTAGCTGTTTCTCATGAATAAAACGCACGGCATAATGAACTGTACCAGAAGGAAATAAGGTGGAATATTGTTTGAATTTGTAAAGATAATCGATTTGTTATTGTTTTTGCTATGTAATTTTGGTACTTTTTTAAGTGACACGAACTGGATATGCTAGGTATTTTTAACACTTGATGATAGGGGTATTCCCTTTCTAAAGAGAAATTTATCAAATACTGTGTTCGCAAAAACATTACCTTTCTGACGCAGTCGGGTAATTTGGTAGATATCTTAGTGATATAAAAATTTTTAACAAAAAATAGAACCGACTCAAAACGCACTAAAAAGAAAAAATAAATAATAGTTTAAAAAAACTAAAAACACGCTTTTTATAGAAACCCAAACTAAAAAATAGAAAATAATTTTAGCAAATTTAAATTAAGAATAGTGTTAAAATTTTCATTAACTATAAATTAATAATAGTGTAAATAAAAAGAAATTATTTTATTTTAAAAAAGCGTGGGGTGCATGGTGTCAATATAGTTATAAATATTTTATTAACAGATATGAGTAGAGTGATTATCATTTTGATAATATCTTAAAAAGCACCCCACGCTTTTTTTAAAATAAAATATTTTTTTTTTATTTACACTATTATTAATTTATAGTTAATGAAAATTTTAACACTATTCTTAATTTAAATTTGCTAAAATTATTTTCTATTTTTTAGTTTGGGTTTCTATAAAAAGCGTGTTTTTAGTTTTTTTAAACTATTATTTATTTTTTACTTTTTAGTTTGGTTTATTTATAAAAGCGTGATTTTTTAGTTTTTTTAAACTATTATTTGTTGATTATCAAAAATATTCATACTATGTTTCATAGTAAGCGTCGACATCGAATTCACATTCGATGTTTACAATTCTTATTTTTACTTACAATCTGTACCCGCATTTGCCTGTGCCCCACCCTTAGCACAGTGACCAAGGAAACCACAGAAACCTGGCCAGAGTACAGTCGGCACGGGAGCGAGCCTTGGAAGTCGCAGAAAAACTGCGACTGCCAGGGCTCGAACCCACGCCTGAGCGACTGTTGTACGGGCAGATTAGCACTTAAACCGCTCGGCCACACAGTCGCTAGTAATTTATTTATTAGTGAGAATAAAATAATTATTTAATAAATATTATAAATACGGGGAATCAGAGTTCAATTTCGGAGAGGGAGCCTGAGAAACGGCTACCAGAACCAAGGAAGGCCGCAGGCGCGCAGATTACCCACGGAGAGTTATATACTGACATACTGACAAACTGACATACAAGTGAAGCTAATAAAAAGCGTGTAAAAATAAAGTTTGAAGAGTTTCCTCGAGTTTTCGTAGATCTCATCATCAGATCAAGACTTAGTTAACATTAAACCAACTGGAATCTTTCAAACTTCTCATTGAGACATATTAATCGAGCCCAAACACAAGGTAGCTACTGTAAACCGTTAAAGAGCTCCCTCAGCTGTCATTCTTCTTCATCGCCAGACCCTCAATGACAGTCACAGCCCATCTAGATGTAAGGTTCTCATTGAGACAAATTAATCGAGCCCAAACACAAGGTAGTTACTGTAAACCGTTAAAGAGCTCCCTCAGCTGTTCTTCGTCTTCATCGCCAGACCCTTGATGACAGTTACAGCCCATCTAAATGTAAAGTTCTCATTGCGACAAATTAATTGAGCCCAAACACAAGGTAGCTACTGTAAACCGTTAAAGAGCTCCCTTAACTGTCCTTCGTTTTCATCTGCAGACCTTCAATGACAGTCACAGTCCATCTAAATGTTAATTTCTCATCGAGACAAATTAATCAAGCCCAAACACAAGGTAGCTACTGTAAGCTGTTACGGAGCTCCCTTAACTGTACTTTGTCTTCATCACCAGACCCTCAATGACAGTCACAGCCCATCTAAATGTAAAGTTCTTATCAAAACAAATTAATCGAGCCCAAACACAAGGTAAATACAGTAAATCGTCAAGGAATTCTCTTATATGTAGATCGGCTCCATCATCAGATCGACTCCAGACCTTCATCGAATTGTAGTGCTTTTAAATACTTATCGGAAAAACTAACAAACGTACTTGTTGTCCCTACAATTTTTGAAAGTTCCCCTCGGTTTCTCCAGGATCCCATCATCAGATCCTGGTTTCCTTGTCATGGTACCATCATCGGACTATCTACTTTCCAACAAAAAAAGAATTATCAAAATCGGTTCATAAACGACGAAGTTATGCGCGAACACACATACGAGTTACATACTGACATACTGACATACTGACAAACTGACAAACTGACAAACTGACATACAAGTGAAGCTAATATAAAGCGTGTAATAACTGTGTCATTTAAGCATATCTATGAAGTCGGTGCCAGCAAGTTTAAGGAACATTTATTTAACGAATTAAATCAGTTTGTGGGTTCTAGGTAATTTTCTTAAAGTAGAAACCTTGGCTGATGCCGACTCCTAGATATGCTTAAGTAAATTAAAAAAAAAATTTTAACAAAAAATAAAAACGCCTTCAAAACGCACTAAAAAGTAAAAAATAACTACGTCATTTACTTACTTTAATTTACTTAACCTCATCTATGAAGTCGGTGCCATCCAAGTTCAGGTAAAGACTTTAAAGTAGAAGTCGGCACCGACTTCATAGATGTGATTAAGTAAATTAAAGTAACTAAATGACGTAGTTATTTTTTACTTTTTAGTGCGTTTTGAAGGCGTTTTTATTTTTTGTTAAAATTTTTTTATTTCATACTTTTTAGTGCTTTATCAACAACGAACATACTAATAAACCTACTCGAACTAAACCAAAAGTACCAATATCTACTAGCTACTTATAACATTCCGACGTCCCTGCAAAAGTGCATATTATAAAGTTTGAAGAGTTTCCTCGAGTTTTCGTAGATCTCATTATTGGATCATGACATAGTAAACATTAAATCGAGCCCAAACACAAGGTAGCTACTGTAAACCGTTAAAGAGCTCTCTCAGCTGTCCCTCGTCTACATCGCCAGACCCTTAATGACAGTCACAGCTCATCTAAATGTAAAGTTCTCATTGAGACAAATTAATCGAGCCCAAACACAAGGTAGCTACTGTAAAAACGTTAGGGAGCTCCCTTAACTGTACTTCGTCTTCATCACCAGACCCTCAATGACAGTCACAACCCATCTAAATGTAAAGATCTCATTGAGACAAATTAATCGAGCCCAAACACAAGGTAGCTACTGTAAAAACGTTAGGGAGCTCCCTTAACTGTACGTCGTCTTCATCACCAGACCCTCAATGACAGTCACAGCTCATCTAAATGTAAAGTTCTCATTGAGACAAATTAATCGAGCCCAAACACAAGGTAGCTACTGTAAAAACGTTAGGGAGCTCCCTTAACTGTACGTCGTCTTCATCACCAGACCCTCAATGACAGTCACAGCTCATCTAAATGTAAAGTTCTCATTGAGACAAATTAATCGAGCCCAAACACAAGGTAGCTACTGTAAAACGTTACGGAGCTCCCTTAATTGTACTTCGTCTTCATCACCAGACCCTCAATGACAGTCACAACCCATCTAAATGTAAAGATCTCATTGAGACAAATTAATCGAGCCCAAACACAAGGTAGCTACTGTAAAACGTTACGGAGTTCTCTTATATATAGATCGGCTCCATCATCAGATCGACTCCAGACCTTCATCAAATTGTAGTGCTTTTAAATACTTACCGGAAAAATTAACAAACGTACTTGTTGTCCCTACAATTTTTGAAAGTTCCCCTCATTTTCTCCAGGATCCCATCATCAGATCCTGGTTTCCTTGTCATGGTACCACCACCGGACTATCTACTTTCCAACAAAAAAAGAATAATCAAAATCGGTTCATAATCGACGAAGTTATGCGCGAACACACATAAAAAAAAAAAAAAAATATATATATACGGTCGAATTGAGAAACGCCTTTTTTTTTGAAGTCGTTTAAAAAACTAAATGACACAGTTATTTTTTACTTTTTAGTGCGTTTTGATCTTTTGAGTCGCTTCTATTTTTTATTTAAAATTTTTATTTCTTACTTTTTAGTGATTTATCGCCACGTAACGTACTCGTGCTATACTGAAAAAAAAATATGTGTCGAATTGAGAACCCCCTCCGTTTTTTTCGTCGGTTAAAAAAGTAGACAGGATCAAGTTGAATGATAATGGCAGATATTGTGAAAATAACTAGAAAACTTTCAGAACTCGTTTTAATAATTGATAAACAAACTTCAGATGCGTTTTAACCGACTGCGTCAGAAAGCGGGCAATGTTTTTATCACCCGTGTCCCCGCCTGCATCACCAGAAAGTATTTAGAATTTCATTTAGATATAGTAATCCTTCTTTTTCTCTTTTCAGTACATAACTTCTAAGCAGTCGGGTTTTTTGTATTTATAACAATCAATTTTTACGAACTTGGCTGACACACTGTCATATAAAAAAAATATAAACGATCATTTAACACATAAAAACATACGTATTATAATGATTGCTAGATCAATAAAACATAAGTATTGGTATATATAAGTAATTTATAAACACATTTACACATAGAGAAAATAGGCGGACAAATTCTTTGAACTTGTAAATAGTAAAGTATAATGTTACATAATCAGATATATGTGTACCGAGCTAGGACATCTGGTGACATTTACCCGAATTAAATCAAGTGTGACCTTTTGAAAGATGACCCTGTCTCGCGCAGCACATGTCCTGTCTGTGTCATCTCATTCATACGACGTGTTATCACAAGTGAGAGCTTTGTTATTGCGCACGATGGTTCCGTAGATAACATTTCTTTCTCTTAGCTTATATTACGTCGTTATACCACTATTGATTAAGTAATATTCCCGGTATAGTTCTACACAGTATAGCCACATACCTTTTTTTATTCATTAAAAGTTAGTTAACAATCACACCTGATGGTAAGTGATCATGCAATCTAAGATAGGAGCGAGCTCACGTGTTAGGAGTTGGATGAAAATCCACACCCTTTTTAGCTTCTATGTGACATCGTACCGGTACGCTAAATCGCTTGGCGGTACGTTTTTGTCGGTAGAATGGTCACTATAGGTGATCTAGCCACGGCCAAAGCCAGCCAGCCAGACCAGGACTAATTAAGAAAATCTCACTCGGCCCCGCCGGGAATCGAACCCTGGACATCCGTCTTATAAATCCACTGCGTCACGGATGCCGTCAAATAGTAGAGATAAGAGACCAAATCATACGTACTCTGCTGTCATAATTGATCACAATAAAATTCCCTCAAGTTTTACAACCCTCTATCATTTAACCGTCTAATAATGTCCTATTTTGTTTTAAATCCATCCGAAAAACAATAAAGCAAAGGAACCCTAAAGTGTCCTGCAGCGTACATCCGTTTGGGGTATAATTGACCTCACGACAGCGGTGTCGGGTTATATTATTCTTTCGACAGATAAAACTCTCGTTTACCCACTGATACACAAACAAATAATAAAAGATAACTTTATCTTTTCTTTACACATAATTATTTTGGCAACATTATCGCATTCGTGATTTGTGAAGCAACATTTTTGTCACTATCTAGTTTCTACGTATGTGTGTTTACACAAGGATTTATAAAATTAAAGTAGTGCTGCATGTTTTAGAAAGAAAATCTGTAGTATCTACTGCAATTTTTAAAATAGGGTCGAGGTTTAATATCTTTACATTTCTAAAATAAAAAAAACGGGCTAATAATAGAAGAAGAGTAATGAATGATGAAACTTCACAATAATATGTATATATAGCTTACATATCAGAAAAATACATTGACCATATTTTTAACCTACTTCAAAAAAGGAGGTTATCAATTCGACCCGTATGTAAGTAATATTTCCAAAACTGCCCAGTTTTCGCATACTTATTTATGAAGTCGGTGCCACTTGTAAGCTTTCTACTTTAAAGACGATACCTAATTCACACAAAGTGCTTTTTACAACAAATTGGTTGTTTACTAAATTTTCCTTAAACTTGGACGGCACCAAGTTTATAGATATGGTTAAGTAAATTAAAGTAACTAAATGACGAATTTATTAGTTACATTTCAGTGCGTTTTGAAGTCGGTTTAATTTTTTATTAATTTTTTTAAGAAATAGGTAGTTTTTGCAAACACGAATCTAAAATTCGCACTTCAGCTAGATATTTTAGAGATTTTTAACACCTAAATAATATAATGTAGGTAGCACAATGTATCTAAAATCGTACTTAAAATGTTATTAACAATAACAAGTAAACGTTTATTTTATTGATGTCTCGCCATGCGTTAGAAATAAAGACACGTATGTAAACTAAGCTATAACATAATTATAGTGGATCTTTGTTTAGGGCTGTTCAAATGGTTTTTATTGTACCACAAAAAAGACGCGTGGCACTCGGAGACTACCGCGGTAAAGCTATTACATAGCATTTTTTATCAACTTATGCAATTATAATTATATATTTATTTATGCAGTATTTTTTTTACAAGCGTGATATTTTAAAAAGTCGGGTTAAAAGTTAGGGGTGTTAGGTTTTTTTCGTTACGGAATTTCTGGATTCGGTTCGCTCAAGGCCCGCGATAGAAGCTATGCAATAGCTTAAAATAGTTATTTTTTTGTTGCGAATATGATTACTGGAAGTGCTGCAGTACGGAAGCAATGGCGACGAGTTGTGGAACTTGCCACTCCTGATGTGACGACCAATCTGTCAAGAGTTTGACGACGAAGAAGATGGAGAAGATTATCTACATATTATGTTAAGGAACTTTTTGTCAGCGGAAGCGAAAATCCATGAAAAATTAAAAAATCACAGCACTTGGAACAAAACAATTATTTGTATTTTTTTAAACCATTAAAGCAGCCGAACAGTTAAATTTTCCGTGAGATTTTATGTATGAAGACGTCATTGCGGATAATTTGAAAGTAATTATATACTTTGCAAGATGACTGTCACTGTCAGCGTTCTGTTTTCGTGACTCGATCTATAGTAAGTAAACGAGCGTGCCGTACGCCAATATAAATTGATACGTCTGCCAATTTTAAATAAATATTCATGAATAGAGAAACTTGCTCGACTTGTTTTTAATACTATTCAAAGACTCGACGGTAGGTGAATAATGAAAAAATTAAACATGCTTTTATTACGTACACTGTCTAAAAAGTATAAAAGTTACAATAAACTTACTTCGACTAGAGACAATTCATTTTCTACATTTTAATCTTCACACGGTTTGGGGGCAGCTAGGGGTTTGAAAGAATGCAAACAATACTTAATAATTAATTATCTAAAAAATAATTACATAAGACCTATAAATAAACGAAGTGACTAAGTATCATATGTAAAACATCAGCGATCCTAGGATGACTACATATCGGACATCAATCGATCAAGTATTGATCTGCGCAAGCTCCTAATTTTGGAGGTAAAAGTGGTACACGTGAGTTTTGGATGTAGATCTTGCAGTAACAGCTCATGGGGCTGGTGCCGTGTGTACGTGTGTTTAGGGCATCGCTTACTTGGCTGTTAGTAACACGCTCATTAACATTGCCAATAATATTGTCATTATGTAGGGTAAGTTTGCCTAATGTCGTAACACAGTGTAGCTAAATATGGCATTTGTGTGTGTACTCCTTTTGCCAAAAAAAATATAAATATTATAGGACAATTACACACATCGCTATATAGCCCCAAAGTAAGCGTACTCGTAAGTAGCTTGTATTATGGGTGCTATGATAACTGATGAATATTTTTATATATAATATACATAAATACTTATAATATATAGAAAAACACCCAAACACTGGAAAATATCCATGCTCATCACACAAACATTTTCCAGATGTGGGAATCGAACCCACGGCCTAGGACGCAGAAGCAGGGTTACTACCCACTGCGCCACACAATCTTTCGTTTTTGTTCAATTTATTGTTGTATACTTTTCTCATTTGATAACATTATTATTAAATTTATCTTAAAAAATTACAATAAAAAACAGCCACAATTAAGCAAACATGCATGGTGAAAAAATATGCCATGCCACTTCACAGACCGCTTATAAAAATCCCATCACGTTTTAAATTTCTTTGAACAACCGTTATGCCACTTACACCCCTTTTGAAAAAGCTGCAACTACCAATATTTGTCATTCAATTCAAGGTGAGCAGACACTAAATTTCGGAATTAGCGACATTGCGCTCGCGGCGTAATCCGCAAACACGCTGAACACTATTTATTTTACGAGACGGGGTCGACAACCTCGCAGGATGTCGTAATCGTAACTTCAGTTTGAGACAGTTTACGACGCGGAATATTTGGTGCATCGCGCAAGTCTACGGTGTACCTACCTAAATACCTACAACAATATAATATAGGCACATAAATATTAGGCTATGACAAATTAAAATCTCTATCAACTTCGTGCTGCTTTTTTTGCAGCCCTATTTGATTTTGAAATCCAGCGTCTTAAGAACTGTTAATAACATTAAAATACGAGTATAGTTTGAGGTCTTCATATTTTTGGTCCACAGTTCGGTTTGTGGCGACTATTTTAATCTTTGATTATATAATCATAGATTTAAATATATTGTCACTAGAACTGCATGTTTTTGCTCAGATTCACCTCCATGCTACCAATTAATTATCAAGAGTTTTTACGTTGTTGCTGAATATCTCTATTTAACAACAGGACACACAGGAAATGGACTCTTTTTGAATTTTGACAGAGTTCACATGGAGGAAGAAGAGAAACCGATACACCTAATGTTTAGATGAATGTTACGGTGCGGAATATGAAGACAACGTGTAGACTACATTCAAATCCCTGCGACACTCTATGAGGCGATCAGCGACCTGGTTGTCTTGCTACTCTCGGATGCTGAGCTCATCAAACAAACACAGCGGTCAACATTGTGACAGAGGTGTTGATCGTGACCGTGACTACGAGGATGGCCCAGGTAGAAGAATAAGAAGATACCTATGACAACTGGACTGATTAACAGTTGCTTCGGACATAGCGAAAATGTTTATTGACCAGTTAATTATTATTTTCTTTTCAAAACTCGTATTTTTTAAACTATGCTATAAACTCTGTTGACATTAAATAATTATGTTACAAATGAAGATATTATCTATTCGTAGGTACAAAATGACTTCATCGATATAAATAAGAATTTTATCATAGATGCGAAGTTTTAAATTAATTTCTTAACTAATATTTTTGACGCTATCTTAATTACAGAAAAGTGCATATTTATTTATCGTTCAGTTGCTTTATAAAACATACCTTGAAACACTAGCTGATGAACACGACTTCGTCTGCGCGAATATTCAACTTTTATTATACATCTTCATCATCAAAAAAATATTATGTGATTTGTATAAAATTTGAATATCAAAATTAAAGTTTAGCAATAAATTAAATTGTAAATTTGTACGAGTATCGACAAAAAAAAATTGAATTGTAAGCATCTTTATTTATATAAATTCGTTTAATTGATAATAATTGATGTCGGCCTAAGCGATTAGATAAGTAATAAACACAACATTGCTAACAACAGTGAATAATACTGTTGAGTTTGTTCATTATAAGCTATTTTTTAGATAAAAATAGTAATAAAAACGAAACCCGCACTAACTCGTAGGGAACATCTCCCTACGTTTCTTCTGTCGTCTTCACTGTTCGACGACTCGCTGTGACCCCTATGCGTATTTTTGTCACAGCAAAAATCAGTATTGTTGCGGTCGAACTGGATGAGTGCAGGTATTAATCCAGGCACTGTTACCCACAGGTAAGTAGGTAGGTATTAGGGTAAGTAGCCCTATTACCGACCTACCTACCACTTCCTACTCTAAGCTTAGCACCTATACCCTATACTTTATGTTAACGAGGGTAAAGCAGCGCATAGTAAAAATTTGATTCTGTTATGGACGGTAATTTTCCACGTAACATGGAAGAGATTCCCCTTGTCCCGTCAATATAAAATATATAAACAGGTCGACAAAACATTAAATGAAATGTCTGTACTTCACGCCTTATCAATCGCATTTGCAGTAAATACATTAAACAGATAATATAAGTCGTCCTTCACCTCAGGGTAAGCGTTCCTATAAACTTTTATATCCAAGCCGTGGTAACAAACTCGACACGTGTACTATCGCTATGTTTCCAATAGATGATAAACTTTATTGTACACTTGTTAGGAACACACATGTTAGGAACTTAATTTTTATCTTATCTAGTTATTTTTGAAATAAACTTTAATTATTCCTACGAAATTAATCAATTCTTTGAATGTGTTTAAAGCCACTAAATAAAATTTATTATTTCTATGGATATAATAAATAATTTCTTATAATCCAATAATATTTAAACTACTTAAATTACAAATAATAAATAAATGTAAAATCAGTAATCCTTACTAACATTATAAAAGCGAAAGTTTGTATTTATGGATAGATGGATACTTGTTACTCTTTTTACTGATTTCGAAGAAACTTAACAATAATATAGCTTACATATCAGAATAATATATAGACTACATTTTATCCCAAAATATCCACCGAAATGAAAACTACGCGGGCGAAGCCGCGAGCGTCCTCTAGTTCCAATGCCTTATTACTCGGCTATTTAGTAAAGCTTCAACAATAGAGATAGGTAAATTTATAGTAATAATTACGCACATTAACTGTGGCTTGTAAGACCTTCAAATGTAAGGTATATGGAAAGATCACATCCTGTTTGGCGATTTTCAACAAGTTCACCATTGTAAACAAGCCTACACGAGTTGACACGACCATTATTAGGTTATTGACGTCGGATTACGAACTAATCGCACGCGGCGCTTGCTTAACGGCGTGTTCATTTATCACAATTTATGCTCAGATGATGGGTGATGACGTTTACTTAGAAAGTCACTGACATTATTGACCTATCTTACATAGTAGCTAAGTTGCTTACGTTTAAATGTACGTGGTATTTATGCTGTAAATACTACCTTAAAGATATATGTGCAAAAGAATTCAAGAAATTAATGTTAGTGCCCTAGGATATATATTAAGTAATTTAATTTAAATTTTTAAATTAATAAAAGACGCATTGGTATTAAGTTTCTGTTTAAAGAAAAATATTGTTGTATGTGTGTTGTTTTCTTTAGAGGTTATATGTAAATTAAGATTATTTAAGTCGTGCCCCTTCCAGATATAATAATGGGAAATTGATATATTTCTAGGATACGAATATAAGCTACCCTACCCTTCTTTATTGAGATTATTGTGTGTGTATGGTTAACCCTAGACAATGTAATCATTTTTTTGGGGCCACCCACCGTAATTTATGTTTTTTGTACTTAACTACCAATATAAATGTTTTACAGTTAATGTTATAATGGATACAGAAAATCTTCCATTAGAAGAAACGGGTTTTCAAAAATATTGCCTCAAGAGATTACAAAAACATAAAATGTTAGACGTTATTAGACCTCAAGCAGCAGTTCCCATGAAACAGTGAATAAAACTTGATAGGTTTTAGTTTACACAAAGTCTTACGTTAAAACGGTGGGTTAAGTATGTACACATTGTCGGGCAATGGTCGGGTGATACTCAACTTTTATTAAATAGAAGATGTCTTTAAACTAATATGTGATTTACTGTTGTCGGCATTACTAGAAGAACATTTTTAATGCTACGAGTAGTAGCATTAATATAATGACAGCGGTAGTAGCTGACACACACGCCTTCGTTAACTTGCTGTTTGTAATTCAGTTATTTGGACAGCCATCTAAAAATATATTACTTATACTAATATAGTTAATAACCATATAGTTGCTTATTTTCTGTACCTGTTTCCTTAGTGAAAGTAGGTGCCCAACTTTTGATGGATGTATGCAAATTGTAGGCACTACAAATACACTTCCAAAGGAAACTAAGCCTACTTGAAATATACGACTTTTGAGTTTAAACTAAATAATTAAATAAATAATAATTCTAATGCTTAGCTAGTGATTGATTTATTTACAATGATTAATAAATCATCATCCTCAGCCTGTTGACGGCCTACTAGAGCCAGGTCTATCTCCGATAAGGCTTTATGAGGAGGAATTGGAGACCCATCCCGCTGCTCCAATGCGGATTGGCCGGCTTAAGGTGATAGTGATAATTCATTAACGATCACTATCAGATGTTGATGATAGTGACCGATACCGACGGCGTAACGTGCTCTCGGAGGCACAGGTGTGTAACTCCACCAACATCCCGACTCGGGGAATGTAATGAAATGAAAATTTTATATAAGAATGAAAAACTCAGAACAATAGCGCGACAATCAATCGAAGTCATAAAGGCTAACCCCTAGACCAACGAGGTACTCAACGAGTAACAAACAAACAATGTTAAGTGGGAAATGAAACGGGCGAAATAACAGATTTGATTGAAGTTTCTATAATGTGAAATTGATGATATGATTACAAAAGATGAAGGCTAGATACTAACCATATAATTTAAACAACCTACGAGTTGGCGCCTGAGTAGGTACGTAAACTGGTGACATCATAAGAAGCGATTCTGATAATAGTTGTTATCCATAGCCACCAGGAAAATACGGCGCCGATAGCGGGGAAGACCATCAGTAAGAATTAATTAGGCAAACGTAAACGAGATATGATAACTAAGACTTGGGGGAACAACAGTGACATTATAAGGTCAGGGAATTGAATGATAACAGTCACTTGAAATTCTGCTTTTGCGAAAATTAATTCTTTTAACAACAAACGTCCTCATTGGTCCAATGACCGACTAAAAAGGTACTGGATTTATGCCCTGTTTCAGCCTTTGGAATCGTTTCTTTTTTTATGTTTAGGAAATAAGAATTCAGTCTTTGGTGTTAAGCCACGTAGTTCAAAAATCCAAAAGTCCCGATGACGTTCATTAACATCCCATAGAGATTAGTATAGAGTTAAAAGTTACTTTCAAGCCCGAAGATGAGTATATAAACTCCAAATACTTCATTATAGAAGCAACGCTGCCAATAAAATTAGTCGATAATAATGAAGCTTGTCGATAACTTAAGCCGTATCCATTTTAACTGGTACAAGATGTACCAGATTTTATTCCCTTTTTTATTTAAATGCTTTATTGTACAATTACGAGATAACAAACAAAAAAATACATAAACATGGAAAAGAATTTTGTACAAGTGCGCAAAGTTGGTCTTATTGCAAAGGCAATGTCTCTACCAGATAACCTTTTGGAAGGAGGAATTATGGATTCTCTCGGGACTCGGGAAGAATAAGAACAGACACAAGCTTAGAGTTTATTAAATTTGTTTTTAAAAATTTAAATGTTTGTGGTTTTAATCTACCTATATAATTAAACCTAATAACCTTGACGCAAGATCTATGAAACTGGGCCAACATATTAACGAATTCAAATAATTATCGTGGCGTGTACACATTATTATAATTTCATACTGTTATCGATAGTTCACTGTTCATATCTATATCATTAGCTGGAGCGATTTCGTAGACTTTCAATTTACGTATTTTAAATAATTTTAATATTGGAAAAGATTATTTTTCATTGACCTATTTAATACAAAATCATTTATTTCAAGTAGTATGTTATTGAAACATCAAATCTGTCAATACGTGTTAACTCTACTAACCGGTGGTAAAGCCACTATGTATTAACAGACAGGCAGGAATTATGCCGAGAAGAGTCGGCAAGAAACTCAGGAGTTGCTCTTTTTTTTAATTATTTACAATTTTGGTTATCCCGTCTTGTGTGAAAGATAAACTGATTGGTTTCAAGAATCTTTGTCGTTAACAAATTCATTAATTTTACAGTAACCTCTACTTAGTAAATGGTTTTTAACACATTTATTAAACGTTTGTAAAGGCAAGTCCAATGAAATAAGATTACAAAATCTCAAATAAATTAACAGGAGTAAAGTCTGTGTTGCCTTAAATAGATGTAAATACTTATTATCTCTGACGTAAGAGTGGATAAAAATAACCATTTCGCTTGCTAAAAGTAAAAACCCACAGTGAAGTAAATACATAAGTAACAATGAACAGTTAACACGTTTGTGCGAAGACAAGAGTGTATGTTGGCTGAATTTCTTAGAACAAATCATTTTCTGCATCGCGTCTGTTTGAGCTATGTACGGTAAATGAATGGCTTTTATTCACATGTCAGTGCTAATGTCAGAGAAAGTATTGTTGAAGGAAGGTAACTACTGTCGAAAATTATTTACGCCGCTGTTGCTATTTGCACTACATGTTTATTAATTATTTTTGTTAGGTACTTTCTTGGACTGTAAGGTTTTTTGAGTATTTCTATGTACTATCTATATTTTATATTTTTATAAACCTCAAATTGTTCTATTTGAAAAATTTAAGTAAGATATTCTCTCTATCAGAACAGAAAAACGTCGACATCTTTACATTGGATAATCGGATAGTCATTGTAAATTTGATGAAAACAATTCCAGGTCTGGCTGGTAGACGGCTTCTGCCGTGGCTAGTTCCCACCTAACCGATAATATGCCACTAAGTGATTCAGCGTTTCGATACTATATCGTGTAAACCGAAAGGGGTGTGGATTTTATCCTACCCCTATCAAGTTAGCCCGCTTCCGTCTTAGATACCAACACTGTACATCAGGTGTGATTACAGTCAAGATCTAACTTGTAATTAACTAAAAATGAAAAAAAGAGCTATGATGCCACTTACTGACACATTACAGATAGACATGCTATAGTCAGAAACCCTTTTCTTCCATCGTGTTTAATTTCAAATAGAAATGTGTCACGATCCAATAGTATCCAATAACGTATTCTCGGAACTTTGTACGCAACAGGTGGTTACTACAAGTAGTATCCCATTCACTCGCTGCCGACTCGGCGCTAATTTAATGCTTTTATGAACGCATACAACTCTGACACCGCTCTTTTATTTGTATGGGATTTATGATTTTAGTAGTTTGTTTGTTTGGATATTAAGTCATCTCTTTATTACTGTGTCTACCTTTATCTTTACACTGTATTCATTAAATTATAATCATTTCTACAACTGGCTTTGCCCCGCGGTTTAACTTGTATGTATATGTAGTAAAGTCAGATAACCAACACCGAATGAAAAATTAAATTCAAAGTTCCAGAGACTATGATGGTTTAGCCTATCAAACAAGCTCTACATCCTTTCATTTGCCACGGTCCTTGCATCTGCATTATCTTCATCAACTCTCATTAATTCTTTTATACAAGTTGGTCGGTTTAGAAGACTCTTGACCTGGTCTTTCTTTAAAATGTCCTGCATTTAGTCCAGGAACATTCGCCTGGGCATTGACTTTCCGACATTTCCTTTAACCCTCGCCTCATAAATCTCTTTTGTTAATCTTCTTTCATCCATTCTATCTACGATTTTAGTCACAAAAGCTATTACACCACAATTTTTAGTTTAGTAAATAGCAAAAAATAGAAACAAATCATAAGGCATAAGATGATCGATGTCATGGCAAATGAAATAAGATATATAAGACCAAAATACTCTTAACATGGAAAATTGTTATTGAATATCTATTATCAACAGTCTTAAAGTTACACTAGACAGTGGTCTAGTGAAGTAGAGTTTACATGTACAGAGTGTAAAGTCTAGACTAAACATGATTTAGGTAAAAGTTTTTTCAAGCAACATTGAAAAAGAAGCAAAACAAATGGGTTTCTACAATAAAGTAAAAATGAAACAATAAAGGAATCTTTATTCATTCTGACAGAATTAAAAAGGGCTTATAAAAGGGCAACAAATTTAAAGGAGTAACCACAAAAGCAATTTATTATTGGAATACAAATTACAAATAATGTATAAAACAGGTTTTTACAATTCGGGGAATCCATAAACATTTCCACTTGCTGCTTTTGGTTGTAAATCAGGTTGATATTACAAATTTGAGGCATTCATTTTCTGATAACAATTTTTTGTCATTTGCCTATAAATCATTAGATTATTATGAACATAGAATTTCTAAAAGGCTCAAATCTGATCAAGTTGATTATGACCTTTTATAGATGAAGAAAGGTCGATTTTTCGTTTATCCATATAACTTAATTATCAATTTTGTATTAGTAAAAATTTCCTCTCAGTTCTAAGACAAAGGTTTTGCGTCATCTTTGTTCTACGCGTAGCTAAGGTCTGTAATGCCCTTCCGAGGTCAGTGTTTCCCTTTTCCTACAACTTTGGTATCTTTAAAACAAGAGTGAATAGCCATTTTCTAAGCAAGCGCCAAATCTACACCTACCATCAGGTGAGATCGTGGTCAAGCGCGAGGTTGTTTTATTCATTAAAAAAAAATAAGATTTTGTCAGTAAGTGTCCGAAAGTCCGTAAGTAAGCGAAAGTTTCCTATTAATTTGAAATAAATTTATAGTGTGTCTAGACTAATGTATTTCAAATTAATAAGGTGCCTGCCATTCTGGATAGAAAACATATATATAACATTCTAGCACATAAATAATATATACTACCTAAAGTTTTCAAAAATGTCATTGATTTCATAAACTTGGACTTAACTTTTGTGCCATTGTACCATTAGTAAAAAATTTATTCCATTCGTAAAATAACTAATATAAGTACTTTGTAATATTAATTGAATACTTCAAAATAATGCATTCTGATTTTTTGTAATGAAAATAATGTTATCGAATTTCGTTTTACCTTCTTTAACGTTATCAAGACACATTTATTGTCCCTTATTCATGTGTCATATCACAGTGATAAAGGAATGATCACCAAGTCAGCAATTGTTTAAATTAGCATGTTTAATTACAATCTGCATGTAAGTTTATTTATTTATGTTTTTATGTATAATATGTATTTTTTTTTGCATTACTTTGGATCATTTTTGTGTACATAAACCCGTGCCTGTTTTGTGTATTTCTCTCTTCTGTATAGGTAGTCTGGCAGAGATCGCTTTTAGCAATAAGAGCGCCAATTGTGCATTAGTTTACTTCTAAGTTTTATTATTATAATTACGGTCAACAATTAAGTACATTTATTCTTTTTCTTCTTTTAAGTGTTATACTTAAAGTAGTTCTTTTTCTCGGAAAATATTCTTTATTATTAGGGGGTCCTTGAAACCCTAAACTTTATACAATTCCCTACCCTGAATAATATTATAAAGGCAAAAGTTTGTATGTATGGATGGATGGTTGTTGGTTACTCTTTCACGCAAAAACTACTAAATGGATTTTGATTAAACTTCACAATAATACAGCTTACATGTAACTAATTTTATTCACAAAAAAATCACAAGAACTTCGCTTCCTGCTTGTTCTTTAGACTTAAAATAAATTGGTATACAAAATTATACTGATATAACTAAGTAATATACAAAAGGGGACCTCAAATCTTTTATTTAATGGAAAATTTAGGAAAATTACTATGTGGTTTTAGTAGCCCGCCATTTTAATAACAATAAACAACAACCTACGTAACTCAGAGATACCTTTTTTATAAAATTATGTGTTGATTGCCCATTAGCATTCTCCGAGTATCATCGGAAAATAAAACACATACATGGGTTCGAACGCTCTATGCTAATGTAACCAAGTGGCGTCACTTGATTAAAGGTTTTAGATAGAAACCGGAACCGATAGCCGCCCGGCGTGATGTACCAGTCACGAACAGTGTAGAAATATGAATACTAAGTGTTCATAACCACGTCTTTGGTTCTGTTGTTGCATTTGGAGATCCGATCCTGATAGGCGATAAAACTATTGGGAAAGCAAGACATCGATTGCTAATATGAGGTTTTAAAGTGCTTAAAGGGCTGACTGTTGGAAAAATGTAAATTGATTTTCAACAACCTTTTGGGAAATCATGGTTTGAAGTATTTTAATTTTAATATTTGAATAATTCAAAATTGACATTTGTACAAATCTTTAAAACTCCAGATTTCAAGGATCCCGAATCATATCCCAATTGTCGGCTATAACAATATTTAGAAACTGAGATGTTGTAAAACATTTCATATTAAATATAGTCCAAATAGACAAAAATATAATCATTTAATTAATTGATTTTATATTTTCAAAGTTATCAATAATCAAACTTCTCATAAATATCCGAAACACACTCTTAAGCCTTCAAAAACACGGCCTCAATCATTACGCACAGGCTGTCGTGCCTCGAGTCATGTTTCAATCAAAATCTTGGCCTCATTAGTATGTAAATGGAGAATGTACCCGGAAGAAAGCACCAGCTATGTAGCTAATGCGTGTGAATTAGCCTTTACGTGATTAAATTTAAAATAACCGAGAGCCGACGTGAACGAGCTAGCTACGAATACTTAACGGCGTCACGTTCTGATGACACTTCGTCTATGGGAATTCATTTCCATAGGATGTCTACATTACGGGTACTGTGTCTCAAGTCTGTCTATTTGGAACTACAATTAGGTACCAATGGATTGAACTGTTTCAACTAAGAAATAGACGGTAACAACCTGGACAATTGCATTGTTTTAATTTTAATAGAGATTGAGATAATGTCATGGAATGCTATTACATCTTTAAAGTCATATAACTGTAGTCATAGGTAATATAAATAACATAGGTATGCATAACAATATCTTTAATTTTCTAGAAACCGATACGATTTAAAATTTTTCATCACTTCACATCAGGTGTGATAGCAGTCAAGAGCCAACTTGTAGTCGATAAAAAAAAACTTTTATACTTACTAGTTTTAGTACTTATTAAGTTATCAATATATTTTTGTTGATAACTTAAAAACACTTATTTATATTGTTGTGCAAAAATTTGTACATAGAACCCCGATTTTATAAATAAAAATCAGCATCAGAAAGAAAATGTAGCCTCCCCAAAAATAGTCAATTTTTAACCAAATTCGCCAACAAAGTAATTTTAGACGATCCGAAGTCTAAGACGAGCTTATTCTAAAAATAGGAAAAAGGTGTTTGTAATTTAATTCCGCCAATTGAATTCTAACAAGAGATTATTGCGGATTTAGAAGATTTCTGTTTTTTATTGACTTTGATGTTTGATCCTTTTTTTTTTGCGATATTAAAATGGTGGGTGGATATTATATTTAGTTCTCATTTAAAAAAGCGGCTAATGAAATGGGACTTCGATACTACTAGCGTTGTTAGGCTAATTTAACTAGGTGTTTATTCATTTCTTTATTTAAATAATTTAGAAGAATAATTACAACAGAAATATTTTATAAAGAAAGTAGAATACAAAAGGCAGCCTTATTGCTAAGTAGAAATTTCCACCAGACAAACTTAGGTTTAGGAAATGACTGTGCAGCATGTTGTGTAAAACAAAATATAAATTGCTATAATACACATACATACAAATATGTTTATTTCAAATACATTTCTTCTTAGTGGGCTTGTTGTTTCTGAATCACTAGTAAGTACAGGTTCTACCAAAGATATGGCCAGACTGTTATGTTGCCTTTAACTGTCAAAAGTATTTACATTAATATACTTAATGTAATTAAAGTTAGTAGCTTAAAACAACATTTACATTACTGAAAAAAACTCGAACGTTTTTAGCAAAATCTTATGTAATACTCAATTTTCTCTTTAATCTAAATCACGAAAACAAAGCATGACAAGTCGCCACACACGATTAACTTGATAATAATCCTTAGCTGTTAATTCCGGAATGAAGGTCTGCAGATAAAATAATCTAATATTTATTACTTTCTTTAGATATTAACTTTATTACAGCTACATAATATTATGCATAAGCCTATTACTCAAAACGTAAACAAACATTACATTTATTTAATTCCCTACTAAAGATTTTACGATTCTTTACGAATAACAGAAGTATTAATATTTTTTGTACGTAGATACAATACATTTAAAGGTTATACCTACTCATACATACATACATAACATCACGCCTCATACCCACAGGGGTAGGCAGAGACTAGATCTTTCCAATTATCACGGTCCTTGCATACTTCTAAAGCTTCTTCCACTTTGATTAATCCTTTTACACAAGTTCGTAGCTTTAGGGTATTTTTGACCTGACCATATTTTAAAATGTCTTGAATTTGCCTAGGCCTTCCCCTTCCAACATTTCCATTCACCCTCGCCTCATAAATATGGCGGACCTACTCATACATTTCTGACTTTACAAAATTATACAATTTATGTTAGTTAAACTTACTTAGTACCATTTTTAACTTTAAAATTCTACGCGGCCAAAGTCACGGTCATTTGTTACTGACATAATATATTTAAGCACTTTATAATAGCACGTTATCATCAATCTAACGGCATTTCGCTAAACAAAAAAAGGAAAAAAATGCGATAAAAAATGTAGGAGGCGCTAGGTTTGCCAAAATAATCAAGACAAGATCAGCTATACTAATGTTAAGCTCCTAGACGATATTAACATAATTATTCATTAACATAACAGGATCTAGCCGCAAGCTTTGGCATTTTTGTGACATTTCGGATCGTACGATTATGTTACTATGAGAAATGGAAAATTAATTTTAGCGTTCTAGAAGGTACATAGATAACCAAATCTGGCCTGACTCTATTCGTGATCATTTCATAAATACTATATTTTCTTACATAAAGTTCACATTCTTCTCTTTTTAACCGACGAAAAAAAACAGAGGAGGTTCTTAATTCGACACGTATATTTTTTTTTATGTATGACCACGCATAACTTTTTTCGATCCGATTTTGATAATTCTTTTTTCAATAGAAAGGGTACACTTCCAAACTCTTCAAATTTTATAGGCATACTGGCAGCGATTTCGATTTTTGTGCTCGGTAGCTTTTTGGCTACAAGTGCCGTATAATAAACTATGACAGTATAGCACGAGTACGTTACGTGGCGATAAAAGACTGAAAAGTAAGAAATAAAAATTTTTAACAAAAAATAGAACCGACTCAAAACGCACTAAAAAGTAAAAAATAACTATGTCATTTAGTTGCTTTAATTTACTTAAGCATAACTAGGAGTCGGTGCCAGCTAAGGTTTCTACTTTAAGAACATTACCTAGAACCCACAAACTGCTTTACTACGTTAAATAAAAGTTCCTTAAACTTGCTGGCACCGACTTTATAGATATGCTTAAGTAAATTAAAGCAACTAAATGACACAGTTATTTTTTACTTTTTAGTGCGTTTTGAGTCGGTTGTATTTTTTGTTAAAAAATTTATTCCATCTGATTAAGTTACATTTACATGAGATACATGTAAATGTAACTTATATAAATGATACATAGATAACGACAAATATTTCTCTTCTCTAACATCTAAATAAATAAACACTTATAGTCGGTTTTAATAACTACTTTTTGTCAACAATTCAAAGTTACATAAGTTACTTGCTGTTGTTACTAAATAAAAACAATAGTTTATTATAAATATTTGAAGTCATATTAGTAAATTCTAACAAAACAATGAAATTGGATCAACAAAATCGAAAATGTATTTCGCAGTGAAGGTAGCCGCCTACATGCCGTGACTAACCACTCATCAACGCAGAGTCATAGCATTCGCTCGCTATTGTCGGCGCGATATATCAACATACTAGTTAAAAATATTGGAAGTTTATCGCATTTGGTAGTTGCCATCCCTGTGGTAGAAGGTCAACTACAAACGGTGACTAACCACTAGCCGACTAGTAGTTGCCAGCCGCTCGCTATTGTCGACGCGACATCGATAGCGCGAATACGGACGTCCGTTCCGGCCCTAATTCGGGCATCCCGTAATTCCTGACGGGTTTGTTTTGAATATAAATACGTTCTACAAATATTAACTTGTACCCTAGTAACTGGTTATAATTATAATTATATATTAACTTTATACGTTAATTATACCTGCGGCAACGTCTTTAATGAAATTTCTTTAAAATACTATTAGTACCTGTAGTTGATCGTAGGTATAATAGAAGAAGAATCAGAAACTGATAACATGTTGTTGTCAAAAATGTTGTTATTATCTGTTAGATCTTATTATTAAATGTCTTTATAACTTTTTCCTTTACAACGAAAATCTTATTCATGGAATACCCACCCTATTAAATACAATGTGCTGGTTCTTGACAATAAGATAAAACTATTGATTTATGTATGAAATTAGGAAATTCCCTTTTAAAAATGTAAAGTACTCTTTCAGGTTTTCCTTGAGAAATAGAAAACATTCTTAGTAATATTTCAATCGAGACCTTGTTTATTAATCTACATAAATTAAAAAAAATATAACATTACATATCCCTCCCTATATATATAACTAGCAATTTATGCGCCCTGTGCCAGCGTGCGTAACTGCGCCCTACAATTTGTAACTAACTCTAAATAAAGTATTGTTTGTATATGGTCTGGTTATTGTTGCGCCCTGTGCCTGGGCACCGCTGGCACTGCTCTAGTTACAGCACTGCTCCCCGGTATGTTAAAATTTGATTATATTTGGCACTCACAAAAATTACTCGGTTCCGAAATCTCTATCTTGTTAAGTCTACAAAGTAATCAAATGTCACCAGCTAAGCCTTTTTACAACGTCTTTCCACGAAGTAAGAAGGCCATGAGGAAAACTATTTAAATACTATTTTCGAATCGAATATCTTTCAATGGGCTGCCTAAAAAGAAAAAGTCAATACTCTCAACGAAATCTCTATTTTAATTTGATAGAGTGAGTCAATGACCCTCTTCACAGGTGTGCTTTGCGGAGATCATTGAATTATTACACATAGAAACGCTATCACCACACGAGAAAAAAGCACTCACTTATCTCTAAACGGTTATACTTAAAACTTTTAATACAAAGGGGCAAAATAGGTCGAAATTTTACAACTACGATGTCGCGGTATTTTTTTTATATACACACACGATGATTATTTTCAAAGATTCAATGTTGAGTTAGTTGAGTATAAGCTGCCAGCTTTTCTCAGCAGAACCTGCCTTCCGTTCCGGTGGTAGTCTCAGTCTCTACAAGTAGTCAAACTTGAAATTTCAAAAGTGCTTACTAACCCTACTTGAAATAAACTCATTGAAATTTGTATAAAAAGATGGCTTACTTTGGAAGTATTTTAGATGCTAGCTCGATCACTTTCCACTTTGCATGCGCTGGTTGAGTTTCTATGAGTAATAACTCTATGTCTGAGGGTCTACTTTTTGCCAATCACTTTTGTACAGTTAGATATTCATTATTATCTCAATGGTGATGCTGTGAGCATACAACCGTATCTGGAGGTACAGCGTTAGTAGTAGGTAGGGCTTCTAAAAATTGTTTTTAAAGTAAACAATAAAATTTCAAAAGTACCAACTACCAAGTGTTGTAGATGTAACGGCTTGTACGTGTCTTATACTTGCTATATTTTGTTAATTTTAGTGGAAACTTTGTTTGTTTAGAAAAGGTTTTTTTATTCTTTTAAACAAAACTCTTTGAAAACAAGCAAGTGGGTCGCCTGATGTTAGGCGACTACCGCCGCCCATAAACATTTGCCACACCAGAGTCACAGCCAATGCGTTACGGGCCTTTGAAGAAAGTGTAAATAGGTTGGAATTTTATATTTTAACCCAAATCTGTGAACATATATTCTAGGTCAATAGTCCAAGGAATCGAACCTCTGGCCCTTCGGATTTTATTCTAGCTCCTTAACCATAGAGCTGTAACAGGTATAAAGAGTTATCTATCGTTTGGCAATGTTAAAACGTATTGATAGGTATTATTTCTAGTATACAGATGTATGCTGCAAGTAATACGAGTGTATTGAAAAATCTTCTCAAATCGTTATCAACCCTTCATCACACCGAAAGGAAGTAAGTAGATAGATACAAACAGATTATAGATAGATAGTGTTCCAAAAGATATCATAACTTATCACTAGATTGTGAAAAATGTTAGCAGACATTGCCACTTAAATACTATTTCCATGTTTGTTTCGATATAATATGATTAAATACTTTCATTTTAACCTTGATATAGTAGTTTTACCATATTTTGGAATACATAGTCAAAAAAGCTCCCTATTTTTTACTCACTACAAGCTAGCCCTTGACTCAATCATACATGGTGGTAATGCAATCAAACATGTACTCCTGAGAGGGCTAACTTGTTCTGAGTAGGATGAAATCCAAAACCTCTTGGGTTTCTCTACACATCGTACTGGACAGCTAAATCGCTTGACGTTCCTATGTACCCACATACGACAGAATTTAACAAAAACATATAAAAAGCAAATAATACGCGCATGAAATATTGTTTTTATTATTAGCAACACAGCTAATTTCTATAATAATTTTTAGCACAAAAATTCCAGTCCGAAGATAAGTATGAATTTGCTCTATAATTTATAACACAATAAAACTAACAAATTCGTTTTACGTCCATTACAAAGCATGTTAAACAGACTATAAAAATTGCATTTATCTTTCAAGTGAACGTTATTATTACCATGTTGCACGATATAGTTGTTTCTGAACGAAAAACATGAATTTCATCAAATAAAAGAAATGCGAAGTAAAGTTTGTTACGACAAACGGGAACGACCCTATCTACGTAGTAAAAACATTATAACGCAACTTTCAAGTTAACGGGCAGAGTACCGGTTACGGGCGGTCAAAAAGCGTGACGTTGGTATTGCAACTTGAAGAAATGGTGGATACGCCTTCTGATTAGGGCTGCCTACCTACAGCAAAAGGGACGTAAGCATAAGATCCTACAGGAAATTATGATCTTGAATGGATCAAGATCATAATTTCCTGTAAAACCATAGAAAACAAATGAATCAGTTTTGAAAAACTGACAACATTTTGGCTTACGAGAGATAAAGACATATAATACTTTCGCATACCGGTCTTTTGTTTGTGATTATTCTTTTATTAACTTGAACATACTATAGCAAGAGGTAAGTTGTTCGATACGGACAAGATTCCGTATTTCGAAATAAATTTCAAGTAAATATGTACCTTCTATTTTTACGAAGTTAAGAACCGAATTTTGTTCTCACGGATATATTGGTTTGCCCTTAAAAAACAGTTAAGTTTATATATAAGTTGTTTGATTTTTCGCATTTTTTGTAGATGGGATAGGTATTTCAATTCCATAAAAGTAACACTAAATACTTTTTATTGGTTTATTCGTTGCTGTTTAGAATCATTTAATTTCTTCATTCTTGTGAGACGAAATTAACATTATTTAAACTACTTGAAAATTATTATAAACGTCGCAGGAATCAGCTTTGACAAACAATATAGAGATATAAATAGACACAAAATACAGAAATTTGAGGAGTCAAATAGGTGCATATTATACAAGCCTCCAAAAACACCGGCTTTGTCTACAGATCCATTAGTTAAGTAAGAAAAAACGAGTACACTGACAAAACAAACAGCCATATTCAAATAAATATGAAGTTTAACTTCTTGTTTTTATGGTTCTTTATGTAAACAATTGGTTTAACTTACCAAATTCCATTTTAGTTGCTTTTAAAATTATATAGAATGGATAAGTAAAATGATCGCTAGCTCTGTATTCTTCTGTCAGTTATAAACTTTTAAACCACCCAGAGTGTGCCCGACTTACTTGATCAAAAAGGCATTTTTTTTTATCGACTACAAGGTGGCCCTTGACTGCTATTATACCTGATGTTAAGTGATGGTGCGATCTAAGATGGAAGCGAGCTAACTTGTTAGGAGTAGGATGAAATCCACACCCCTTTCGGTTTCTACACGACATCATACCGAAACGCAAAATCGCTTGGCGGTACGTCTTATTCGGTAAGGTGGTAACTAGCCACGGCGAAAGCCTCCCACCATCCAGACCAAGACAAATTAAGAAAAATCTCAATCTGCCCCGCCGGGAATCGAACCCAGGACCTCCGTCTTATAAATCCACCGCGCATACCACTGCGCCACAGAGGTCGTCAAATATAGTTGTAGACGTTCATTTTTACCCGACTGCGTCAGACGGAGGGTAATGCGTATGTAGGTATGTATGTACGTTCTTTTCTGCGCTAAAGCCTAATTTTGGCATAAGAGGTATCCTTTAATTTGTTATAATAGTAGTATAATTTTCGAAATGGAAATTAATCCCATTGGACGTGCATGTTTATTTTTTTGTTTGTAATTCATAACATTAATAATAGCACCCCTAAAACACTACACATTTTTATTTGTACATAATGTAACAGATGAAAGTGTCCTATTCTCACGTCGATAACACGACAGTTATAAACCTTTTAGTCGAATTAGATAAACTTAATTATACAGTGTCCCATATTTTTAATGTTAGATTTATCTTTGAATTTTAATGACATCTATCCGTCCAACTATTAAATGATCATCATTATCAGCCTATTTAGGGCCCACTACAGGGCCAGGCCTCTCTCCTCATAGGAAAGGGGATATGGAGAATAGACCCACCATGCTGCTCCAATGAGGGTTGGCGGGCTTAGGGTGATAATGATTTATCTATTTACTATCACTATCAGATGTTGATGATAGCGACCGAAACCGACGATTTAACGTGCTCTCCTAGGCACAAGGTTGTAACACCAACTCCTCTCGTTTACTCCTCCTTGAGCTTAAAATGCTCTAAAGCTCTGAAGAATTGGAACCCAGGACCTCGCAATCGAAGCCACATAGGCTTACCGTTAGATCAACGAGGCAGTATTAAAAGATACTTAGGATGAATATTTTTCTTTAACTATGTATAATGAATTTTTTTTAACAAAAAATAGAACCCACTCAAAACGCACTAAAAAGTAAGAAATAACTGTGTCATTTAGTTGCTTTAATTTACTTAAGCATATCTATGAAGTCGGTGTTATCTGTGTCCAGTTGGGCACAGTGGGAGTGTGCCCTTTCTAATAAAAAAATAATTATCAAAATCGGACAACTCTGTAAAAAGTTATGCACGGTCATTCATAAAAAAATATATATACGTGTCGAATTAAGAACCTCCTCCGTTTTTTTTCCGTCGGTTAAAAAGAGCCTTTTCAATGTTAAAAAGATATATCAAAGTAAATATAGCTACCGTTTTAGTCTGAGCACTTTAAATGAATTTTATTAGTTATCAACAAGCGCATTTCATCCCAATGACAAATAAGTGAATATGGAACCACGTGACATAGTAATTGTTAACAAAGTTATGTTTCTGTCCTACGATAAAGATAGCGAATAGGCCAGCATGGTATCTATTTATTCCTTTAATCCTGGATCGTTATTTTGTCACACTAGAGGACTGTGGTAATTTCGGTATAAAATATGGCCTAGATGTTATTCTGATATGTATGCTATATTATTATGAAGTTTCATCGAAATCCATTCAGTAGTTTTTACGTAAAAGAGTAACAAACATCTATCCATACAAACAAACTTTCGCCTTTATAGATAATATTAGCAGACGCCCGCGAATTCGTGCGCGTGAAAACCTCTTATAAATAATGACGTAAACTTAAGCATATTAATTAAATTATTTATTAGTCACATTTTTTAGAAATTTTGTAATATCTCCGAAACTATATAACTAATTAACATACTGTAAAAGTCAAATATTATCTCTATAATATCCTTGTGATTATTAAATAATTTATTTTGATAAGGATTTAAGTTTATTTCTATAAATAATGACGTAAACGTAAGCATATGAATTAAATGATTTTTTAAAACACAAAAAGTTATATATCTGCCAAAATATAAAAGATAGATATATGCTATCGCGGACTTTTTTGTAGAACTTTTTAAGATGCATAAAGTTTTCATATAATGTTTTCAATTATATCCAATATCTAAGGCAGCGTACGCGCATAAAGCTAAATTTAATAAATTTCACGGTCCGACTCGCGCGACAAAAACTGGGATAACTCGGGGATTTATATACAATAAAAATATAAAATATAGCCTATAACACTCTCCGATAACGTAGCATTCTACTGTTGAAAACAAATTTTTAAATCGGATCAGTAGTTCCAAAGATTAGCCCCGACAGAACTTTATTTACAAACTTACAAACTTTACTTCTTTATAATATTAGTATAGATTACGTAAGGATTTCTTGATCAACTTTTTCGACGTCAAGCTTAAAAAAGAAATCATATGCTTGAAAGAAAATTATGTTATAAGTATAAATAGCACGAGATTAATCTTTAAAAAACTGTTTTGGCAAATCATGACTCATTGTGACAAAATACCATTCATAACTAACGAAACAATAGTTGTCGATACAGTGGTTGACGTAACTGCAAACGTAGCTGCAGTTACGTCAAACTATAGTTAATCATTTCCATGGAAATCGGTGATGGTCAACGAGTGGCCTAGATAAGTGTAGCTGTGAAACTGAAATTATGAAAAGCCTTTCGAGCTTCGGACAATGGAGCTACTAATCCGATTTTAGCTTGGAATTTATTTCATAGAGGACGCCCGAGGTTTCACCTGCTTAGTTCTCATTCCCGTGGGAATTTTGGGATAAAATGTGATCTTTGTGATATTCTGATATGTAGGCTATATTATTGTGAAGTTTCATCAAAATCCATTCAGCAGTTTTTGCATGAAAGAGTAACACATATAAACTTATAAACTTTCGCGTTTATAATAATGTATCTTATCTATTTATCTAAGCGATAAAATTATTCTAAGTATTTCAGAAGAAAAATAAAGCTGAAAAACTTCACAGACTTTAAATTTTACCAATCTGCTCTTTTTATTGGTAAAAAAATACCAATAAAAAGAGCAGAAGGATTTTTTATATGTACTTACTACATTTTTTATTGATGTATGTGTGTTTTTAACACTACTCTCTTTTTTAACACTAATTTGATAATTCTATACAGTGTAGATTCAAATTAAATAAATTTGTCATATGCTAAAAATATGACGTCATAGATAGTAGCAGTATTTACATGAGTTCATGAACAACGGTATGTACGGGACCGGCATTTAGCTAAATAGTTCGAGATGTTGAAATTTATGAAACGTGGCGTTATCGGCAGGGTATTTATGTCGTTGTAGATAAAATAATAAGCGCGCGTAAAGTGTCTAAGCCTTGACATAACTTGGTTTAAAAGTAATTGTCCCGATTCCCGAGAAATGTTTTTGTTTACTTTAGTTTTCTTCGTACAGTTTCCCAAATGTACCTGTCTCCGACTATCCTATGAAAATTGTCTAGAAGGATGTGTATGTATTTGTTTTCCTCTATGTTACATTTACCAACAGTTATACAAATAATAAATTAAAAAATAAGATCTATATAAATGAATCGACATAAAACTCTAATATTTTACCTATAGATTTTAACGTTAGATGTGTAATTTATTACACAAAATAGGAAACAAAACCAATATAAAATACAAATTAAAACTAAATTAAATTAAATCTAAAACCTCCTCGACTCCACTTTAATGAGGCATAGTGCCCAGGATACTGCCAGCATTTCCCCTTTGGATAGCCAAACTAATCCGTGGGCAAAGGTAGCTGCCAGCTCTTTGGTCACCCGTAGACTCGATAACTCTTTTTGAGATATCTTCAAAAAGAGCACGAGCCTCTGGTCCCCATGGCCTCAAAGACTCTACACCAAAAGGCACAAACACGAAATGACCTTTTATATTTTCATATTTGCGCGTCTTGGCCTGTTCAGCGTTCTTCGCCGCAGCACCCGCAATAGAAGAGGTAGCCTCAATATGGGTAGCAGCTAGAGTATCAACGCAAGTCGCATCCCATACTAGAGACTTTCCTAACTTCCATCCTTTTAACGTTTGGATTTAATTTATGAGGTCTAAGTCCATTAAAATTCTGTAAACTGCTGTGCCCGGAAGTAGTTGCAAAATGTGGCCCTGCGTCCGTTAATGCGTAAATGGTAAGTATATAATTCCTGTAATTACATCGACAATTTTTCAAATTAAATTATTTCTGTGCGGAAGAAATAAGCAAGACGGTAGTATTTTCTCGGATGAGCTCTTTCACAATGCAGTAGCGTGCTAAGTTTATGCTCTTTATCTACGAAAGAGTATTACGCGTTGTAAGAAGATGGTGGCATAATGATACGCGTATACTCTCTCTACAGTATCTTGTTATATTTGGACATGACAGAGTCATTTTATAGGTGCCGTTACCAATTGCACTAATATCATTTGTGCCCCAGTTCTTTGGCCGCGCGATCACAGTCGGCTTGACGTTTGTATGACGTCACACCTCCGAGGCTGCAACCCGCCTGCAAGCGGTCATACCGATGCCGTTTAGATATGCAATCGGTTATGAAACGCTCGGCCAATATTAATCAGTCATTATTGAATCTTTACAAAAAACTGACTGAATTGATCGCGGGTTGCTTAAGCTAAAACTATCCGTGGTGCTTATGAAATTTACAAAATCATTTGATATGGCGATTGATTCCCTAAACCGACGTACATGTATGAATTGGTTTCATGATATTGGAAGAAGCGAGAGAGTAGTGCAAGGATCGTGGCAAGTGGAAGGGCGTCTCTGCCTACCCCTATGAAATTGAAGCGTGATTGTATATATATACGGCACTAGTAGCCAAAAAGCTACCGATACCGAGATAAAAACCGAAATCGCTGTAAGCGTGCCTCCAACATTTGAAGAGTTCCTTCGATTTCCCCAGGACATCATCATCAGATCCTAACGTGATGACAATGGGACTACCTTGGAAGTATGCCCTTCTAATAAAAAAAGAATTATCAAAATCGGACAACACTATAAAAAGTTATGCGTGGTCATACATATAAAAAAATATTTATATATACGTGTCGAATTGAGAACCTCCTCCGTTTTTTTTCGTCGGTTAAAAATCATGTACCTATCACAATATCTATAAAAAATTCTAAATACTTTATGATGCTGAAGATGCACCCTGCTCCAGACACCCTCTTTCTGGCGTAGTCGGGTAAAAATTCACACGAACATTGCAATAACGGATATTAAAACTTGTAAGCGATCTACCTCATTAGTTCGGAACAAAGTAATTAATCACGTTAGTAGCAACTGAGTGCGTTATTAGTTTCTGTTGTGATTCGATTGGTAATTGGAATCTCGCGGAGTGTTTGTGAGTGAAATCACCGCCGCTGTGCCAGTTATTAGTGATCGCGCATATTTTGTCGTGTGCGAGCCGACGCATGCCGTACGATCTGTTACTCGCACACGCAACTGAATTATACAACTAATTATGTATTTTCTATTGTTTTATTAGTCTGTAATGATTGCTGTCGTTTTGATCTATCGTTGTTTTGTTGTCAAACGATCTAATTAGTTAATTTTGACAGCCTCTGTGGCTCAGTGTTGTGCGTGGATGGTGGTGGTGGATTTCGGTCGGTCGGTCGGAGTCGAAGGTCCTAGTTTCGATTTCTTTCGATTCCTGCTGGGCCAATTAAAATTTTCTAAATTGGTCTATTCTCCCGTGGCTAGTTACCACTCTACCGCCAAACACGAACAAGCACGTACCATTACGAATTATACAACTAATTATGTATTTTCTATTGTTTTATTAGTCTGTAATGATTGCTGTCGTTTTGATCTATCGTTGTTTTGTTGTCAAACGATCTAACTAGTTAATTTTGAGAGCCTCCGTGACTCAGTGTTGTGCGTGGATGGTGGTGGTGGATTTCGGTCGGTCGGTCGGAGTCGAAGATCCTGGTTTCGATTTCTTTCGATTCCTGCTGGCTCCGAAATTTTCTAAATTGGTCTATTCTCCCGTGGCTAGTTACCACTCTACCGCCAAACACGTACAAGCACGTACCACAAGCGATTTCGAGTTCCGCTACACATCGTAGCGGAACTCGAAATCGCTTGTGCAGAAACCGAAAGGGCTGTGAATTTCATCATATTCCTAAGAAGTTAATCCGTTTCAATCTTAGATTACACCATCACTTACCATCAGGTGTGATTACAGTCAAGAGCTAACTTGTAAAGAATAATTATTATTATAAAAACAAAAAACCTGACTGCTTAAAAGTTATGAACTGAAAAGAGAAAAACAAGGATCACTATATCTATATAAAATTCTAAATACTTTATGGAGATGCAAGCGGGTACAAAATACTTTATTTCTGCGGGGAAAGAAAGATCTACCAAAACTACGTTTGTCCCCGCCTGCAGCACCATAAAGTATTTAGAATTTTATATAGATATTGTGATCCTTGTTTTTCTCTTTTCAGTTCATAACTTCTAAGCAGTCAGGTTTTTTGTTTTTATAACAATAATTTTATTTGTGACTTTTTAGTTTTAGCTTATGATATAGAAATGAGACTGTACACATGGTACACTTTTTGCCATTTTTTGTTAAAACGGCAATATAAACATGATATGATATTTATATTTTTGAAATGGTCTTTTTACGACCTTTCATTTGACACCCATATTACTAAGATAAAAGAAAGAAATATACACGTCCCCCCTTTTTCCCCCCATTTACAGCCGCCATTTTGAAAATGTATATAGCCTATGTCACTGCCACAATTTTTACAAATTCAATGACACCTCACATGTCAAAATCCGTTCAGCCGTTTAGGCTGTAGCGCGTGCCGAAGAAATGGACATACATACATACATACATACATACGCTCGAAAAACATAACCCTCCTTCTGACGCAGTCGGGTAAAAACTAAGGCGGCTCAAAGTTAAAAAAGAAATGAATCAAACGACTTTAATAAGGTACCTACATAAGCAATGTTACACACCTGGAAATCTGAAAATAACATGGTATATATATCTAACTAGTAGTTTTGATAACTGTGCCAAAAAATATTTTTTAATGTTAGTCGAAAATGTCTCCATGATATTGTTGATGCCGAATATATTGTAGAACTTCTTATTGGAAGTCTAACTTACTAGTCAATCAAATGTTTTCTCTAGATGGTCAACATCTTGAAAAATAATAGACTTTAATTTATTTTGAACTTTATTCATCTGAATAAAAAACTATTAGATATTATAACATAGATTATAAAACATAGTTATCAATTTAATTAGTAATCAACAATGTGTCGCACGTTACTCCATAAAGTCACACCTTTCCAACACAACACGTAAACGTCTTAATTAAACACAACCTCCACCTTGACCTACAAAACGCGCGGTTTTCAAGCAGCTTTAATTCAGTGTGATAGAAGCACCGAGCACCATACCGGCCCGCATTAGACACACTCCGCTGCTCCGTAGCCTATTTACCTTGTAGCTAGCTACGCCTGTGTATGACACTTTATATTTTGCTTTATTAGAAATGACGACTTGGACGAACATCTTTTTTCTTTTTTTTAAGGAGGTCGACATTGTTTTGCCTTAATATTTATATTAGCAAACTTTAAATTAAAAAAACTAAATTGGTGAAAACATATTTGAAGGATATGTTTTCACCAATTTAGATTTTTAATTTAAAGTTATAGTAATTACTATAGTAAGACAAGTTTTTTATTGTATTCAGTATTAACACTCTTACTCTCTGTAATAATACATGTCAATTACGACAGACACATTAATACTAATACATTTCTAAGTAGCTATGTTACCTGCCAAGATTTAGATAGATTTCATCCTCGTTCGTGTATATAATCGTTCATGTATATAATTTAGACAATCGAAGACAAACATCTCACGCATCCTAGGCCTACAGATCCGTACGTAATACGTATATAAGTGCAATTGCATAACATTTATGCATCTATTTTCGCTTTTATAATATTATTTAGATAATAATTAGATTAATAAATAAACACGCGCAGTTAAAAAGTAGCCTTGTGCACGTGTTATCGTGCCTAGCGCTAGGACAATGTGGTGTCGCATTAGGCACAGTACGTTCTGTACCTTAATTACCTTGATCCATTGCAATTGCATTGCAAGGGTGCCATAGACAACTGCTGGGATAAAATAAAGAAATGTGCAATTGGAGAGTAGCCTTATGCTCGAGTTATCAATCGACGCTAGGATTTTGTCACGTAGCATTAGGTACAGCACGTCATATGCCATATTTACCGTATTCCATTGTCGTGTAGGCCGTGTGGGAGCCACAGATATGCTGGGATAAAATTAATAAAACGCGCAGTCACAAAGTAGCCTTATGCTTGAGTAATCGTGCCTGGCGCTAGGACACTGTCGCGTCGCATTACGCGCAGTACGTCGAGTGCCCTATTTACCTTGTTCCATTGCAGTGTACGTATGAGATCCATAGACAACTGCTGGGATAAAATTGGTAAAACGCGTAGTCACAAAGTAGCCTTATGTTCGAGTAATCGTGCCCGGCGCTAGGCTACTGTCGCGTCGCATTAGGCACAGTACGTCGAGTGCCCTATTTACCTTGTTCCATTGCAGTGTACGTATGAGATCCATAGACAACTGCTGGGATAAAATTGGTAAAACGCGTAGTCACAAAGTAGCCTTATGCTCGAGTAATCGTGCCCGGCGCTAGGCCACTGTCGCGTCGCATTAGGCACAGTACGTCGAGTGCCCTATTTACCTTATTCCACTGCAGTGTAGGCTGGATGCGTGGGAGACAACTGTTGGGATAAAATTACCACTGACAATTTGCCGTAACTTCAATTGTTCTATTTTTAGCGCTTCAGTTTCGCATAATGGCAAAAACAAAGCTCGTTATGGTAAGATCGTTTTATCGTAAATTTTTGTGATTAAAAACTGTTATGCAGTTTTTTGCTAGGCTAAAATATTCTTTCATTACTGTGCAGATACACTACTAAACCAAATATTTGCCTTTTTTTCGAAAGTTTGATTTCAATAAAAGGTTTCTTGTTATTCAAAAAGCGTACAAAAATATGTTAGCTTACTAAATAAACAGACATAAAATATTAAATAATTATTACTTATCCCAATACTGCTGTACTGAATGGGAAAGCTCGAAGAGATTCTGCAGAGCATACAAAAAAAAGGAAATTTGAATATTGGGGCCATATAATGCGAAACTCTAATGACATGCTCCAGGTTATCCAGGGCAAGATAAAGGGTAAACGAAGACCTAGTTTTAGACGCATATTCTTGCTTAGTACTAACGCCGGAGTTTTAACATGAGCTCCAGATCACTGGTTCGAGCAGCAGCCAATAAAGTTAAAACAGCTTTAATTATCGCTAACCTCCGATAGGAAATGGCACTGAAAGAAGAAATATTTAATAATAATAATAGGTACGACACGAGTACTATTTGTTGAATTTAAGAGACATTTATTTGCTAAGTTAAGAGACATTCATCACAACTGAAAGTTAGACTGTTTAGTAGATTTTGCGCAAAGTAACGCTGTCATTCCCTATATCCTATAACACCTATAATGCAACACTGGCTTTCTTATAACTTTCCACGCGGAGCGAGCTGTGCAAGTTAGCCGCGCCCCGACTGCACCTATGTCCATACGGGATATTACTTTACGTTGTTTGAGAACCAGCCTTTATTCATTCTCCCATGCATCGCATGCACATGAACATAGGAATAAATGTTAATAGTTACTTTATTTTTTTTTTATATGACCAATTTTCCCTTTCTTTTCCCATTAGTCGCTACTGCTAGAAGTGTATGTGGGTGTATGATGATAATCAGGCTGGAATCGAACCCTTGGCGTGACATTGCTGATTCAGGCTTATTTACCGGGAAGCTATTGACTCTGGTGTCCAATTGAACAATAACCTGCGCCACAAAATCTTACAATTTTCCTGGGACATTTTTGATACGAAAAGTTTCGTATGAAACCCTGGGAAGTCTTGTGAAAACGAGCCTGAAAGACTTACAAATTGATTCTCCTATACAAAATAGTTCTCAGCGCGGCCCTGATACCTGCAGTTTTACGTGTTGCAACTTCAGAGCAGACTCGTAGTTTTGACGCGGACTGCAGTAAATACCTAGTTGATAGAAGCGTTTTCCCAATGCAGTAGAAATCGTCAGATAAACTGTCGGCCCGTTCCGTTCCACTGACGATGCGTTAATACGATTGCTCATTGAATCAAAATTCAACAGCATAACAACTGGCTGCAGCCCGCTAATGAGGTACTTCATTGCTTAATCAGGTTACAAGACAGACAGGATTTTGTAGTAATATTCAATTTATAAAGAAGCAAAAATCGCACTACAAGAGTTAGTTAAGTTATCACTAGAAAAGTTCTGCCTGTTTTGCTTGCCTCCCTACTTACAGGCGAGAGGATATGGAGTTGGTCAAAAGCGGGTTGGCGAGCTTAGGGTAATAATTTTTCATTTATTAACGATCACTATCTGATGTTGATGATAGGGACCGGGACCGACGGTTTAACGTGCTCTCAGAAACACGGTGGTGCTCGGCTTAAAACGCTCTGAAAACTTTAGAGAAGTAACAAAAAATATTATTATTAAGTACAAAAATATTTTGTTATGGAACAATAACTCACTCAGAGTAAGCTAGGAAGGAAGCCTTTTGCTTACTACCTTAATTAAAGTATGCAAAGAGAAGACCCTCATTATCAAAACTTGTTATTTACCGACCTTGAGTTTTCCGGACAACTTTAGGTAAATCAATACAGATATACAATTTCGAACTTACCTGTATGAAAACGTTTAATAAATAACTCTAGGTAACTTTGACACGGCGTCTTAACAATTTAATAAATTGAAGTGTCAAAGCCACGGACGTACGTGACTCTTGTTTGCCAGATGCCACCGGTGTAAACCCGGCCGCCCTTAGTACGAGACTGAACACTGGAGTTTGGACGATCATCGAGTGAGAAAGTATTTTTTTGTATTAATTTTAATCTCTTTTTAACCGACGAAAAAAAACGGAGGAGGTTCTAAATTCGACACGTATATTTTTTTTTATGTATGACGACACAACTTTTCACAGAGTTGTCCGATTTTGATAATTCTTTTTTTATTAGAAAGGGCACCTTTCCAAGGTGGTCCCATTGATGATGATATCCTGGGAAAATTGAAGGAACTCTTAAAATTTTATAGGCACACTTGTAGCGATTTCGGTTTTAGTGTAAGTATCGGTTAAGCTTTTCTGCTATAAGTGCCGTATAATATACTATGACAATATAGTAAGAGTATAGGTTACGTGGCGATAAATCACTAAAAAGTAAGAAATAAAATTTTTTAACAAAAAATAGAACCGACTCAAAACGCACTAAAAAGTAAAAAATAACTGTTTCTATTTTAAGAACATTACCTAGAACCCACTAACTGCTTTACCTACTACGTTAAATTAATATTCATTAAACTTGCTGGCGCCGACTTCATAGATATGCTTAAGTAAATAAAAGCAACTAAATGATAGAGTAAAATTATAGATAGACTTTTACTAAATAAAAACAGAGTAGCATAAAATGTCATTAATACGATAATACCAATCGAATAGCAAAAATTTCAATATTCGAAAACCATAGACGTTTACGAGATGTTGTATTGTCATAGTGTGTGACCGGTCATCTTTGTTGTTCAATGTTCTTTTTAATAGACCAAAAAATTGTTTACTTCGTCAAAGAGATAGTGGTTGACATTCAAAAATCATAAATTGATAAACCTATTTTAAAGAATAATTTTAAAATTTTTAGTTTTGTAAAAATATGACCATCAGAATTATTTTTAAAAATAATCAGTGACTTTACGTCATGAAGAACCGGATTAGACGCTGGGCTGGTTATCAAGCCTGGAGTTAAGCTAGTGATATTACACCGCCATATCTGCTGAGAGCTCGGTAAAGGTTCGGTTACGATCAATTTCATAAATATTTAGCTGATCATAAATGTTAGCACCATTTTCTAGTGGAGAAATCCTCTTGGCGAGGAGGTTATGTCGGACTCATACTGACTAAAACCCCACGGTGTTCCTACTTTTCACCTGATAATTTAGATTTCACAGGAACAAAAGCCCGCTCCCGAGACTTAACAGCGGCACCAGCCGCCAGGCAAGGCAGGTCCTCCTTAGTTTTGGTATGCGTCTTATACAAGCACACGTGGAACACAGGAAGTGCCTTGCAGCCCGAGGACTTATCTCTAATGGATGATAAATTCCCCGGAGTTCCTCACAAAGGAGGCACTCAGCGATCTAGAGCAAGCCGCCTGCGTCCAACTCCTCTGCGGGTGACAGTCCGCACCAGTCTCTTTCAACTGTTCTGCTGCCTCTTTCTTGGGCATTATACTTCGACCAGCCCGAGTTAAGCCTAAAATAGGCCAATAATGATCTTAGTTATTCTCAATCAAATGAAAACGTAATGATAGTAAATCTAAGCGCAGGCAAGTGCATGTTAGAGGAACGTTTGTCAGGCTTCAGAAGCCCAGTGCATTGTTAATGCACAATCATGTTTATGCTCTGCTAAGACTATTACAAGCGATGGATTTATTAATAACCTGACGTTCGTTAGATGTAGTTTCTTGTCTTCAATTAGTTTAATAATCCTCACTTGATAGCCACTGACAGACTGAAAAATGTAACTATGTAAAACTGAAGAATCTAAGCGTCCAAGCGATCTACGAGTACGTACGTCACCTATCCATCACCCAAGATAAAACCCTTACATAAGTTCCATCCTGAAGTTAAGTGTTATAGGAACCTATGAGTACGATAAAGATTTAGTTCTAATTATGGTTGTAAGGAGTACCTAAGCATATAGGACAAGCATGTATGCGTGTGGAACCCTTACATTTACTACGTCTTTACAGTGACGTATGACTGAAGTGAAAATTAATTAATTTTCGATTTTGTTCCCCATTTATTAGATATTATTTGAAAAAATTGTTTTGATATGGCAAATAAACCAATAAATCAAGCACTTTTTGAGCTCCAGCGACACTTACGTTAGTTGATTTACAGTAGGTAGTTGAATTTATTTAGATGAATAGAATCTGTTTGTACACATTTTTATATTAAAATCCCAGTTAAACGAATATTTTCCACAGCGGTAAAGTTATGTGAATTTTTTATGGAATCGTATCGAATCACAGTAGCTACTAAGCTGATAAGCAACACGTGCTTTCGTCGGCGTGCAACTAATTTCGATATGCAAAACCTTCGGCCGAGTCCACACTAACGTGTAATGTAGACCGGGCTGCTCTCATACCTGTCGCAGAGACACTATGAATGACTGAATTGACTCCAAAACATTCGCCTAGGCTTTTTCCCTTATAACAGTTTCATTCACCCTCGTTTCATAAATCTCTTTTGTTAATCTTATTTCATCCATTCGTATTTCATCCGGTTCACTACGGAACCAAAGACAATTTCTCGCCTAGTATTGGTTTGGAAGAACGTAAAGTCCTCAAGTCTTTCATACTGTCCTATATCGCGTGTGTTGCAATGAACGATATTTCTTAATAGGTAATTTGTACTTATGAGCCTGGTGCCTTATTACTCTTAACTGTTAAAGCTATCATGTATTCATTTGCTTGTGTTTTATTAACTTTAACGTACCTTGAGGTCATTAATACACGCTGTAATACAAGCTCCTTAAGATGTACGGTTACCGATTTTGTGACGTTCGAACTTGCAAGTTACATTACTGGTATAAGAAAAGGCGGTATGTCCCTTGATCATTACTTTATTTTAATTTATTATACTTTACGCGAATACTGTATATGAAGTAGCCCTATCTAGTGTCATTGCAAGTATCGCGCTGTCTTTTATTTTACGTTATGTTACGTTACGCATGTCTGGACCGAGCCTAACGCAAGCCTTAGCAAAACTGAGAATTTACTTTTCAATTAGATCCGAATTAAGATTAAATTTTACAATTAAATGTACTACAAAATACACTGATTTAGTTGCGTGTGCGAAAGTAGGTAAATGTAGTGTTCGTCGAATATCAATAAAAAATTACTTATTTTAAATAAAGCCTTTATATTTCTGATTGGTTATATGATAATCAAGTTATAAGATCGCTGAGAACAAATACCTACTTGCAGGAGGATATTTATGATTTTCCTGCTTTGATGGATATAAATACCTATAATACCTAAATACTAAAAGGATTTTAACTTGGTAAAACTACGACGACAACAATAAGTAACTAATAAATATTATAACTGTATGACAATACTGCTAATATTCAAATAAATTACAACTTAATCTATAACCGTGGCGATCGCAATCGGAAGCGATATCGACAGTTGGAGTTGAATCACTGTGAAAGTTGCATTTTTGTCGTTGAGCGTAACTTTGTAACGCAGAGCTGCGCTGTGTTCGTATATTAAATACTGTTTACAATTCTTGTTTTATTACACTTCTTTCGCTGAATTAAGAAGGCGGAACTTATATACTTTCCCTGTTGATAGATACTTATAGAAATAACTTCCAGTAATATAATCTACGAGTTTATTCTGTATCCCCTCTCCGATAAGGGAGGGATGGTCCTAGAGTAGGTCGTTAATTGGCTGATAATGATGACTTTGAGTATTATTACTAATATTAATTATATTTTTGACTGAGTGAAAGCGCGAAAACAGATTTTTCGCAAATCAAAAAAGGCAAGGCGGATTGGATCTTGAAAGAGGAGATCTAGAGGCTTACGTCAGAAAAAAAATATTACAGACAGCGGAAAATAGATGGAAGTTTGTAAGCTAAGCCCACCTTACTTATACTTTAGGATGTCCTGGACCAAATTCAGGTCATTTTAAAATATGGCCTAAAAAGAGTAGCCTAAACAGACAAACTTGGTTGAAAGCATTAATGAGAGTGAAAGAAGGTAAGGAAGTTTGCAAGGACTGTGGCAATTGGAGACATGTAGTCTCTGCCTACCTCTATGGGAACAAGGCGTGATTTTATGTATGTTTGCATGTACTTACACTCTGAATAAAATACTAAATGTCTTTTTGTACCTTTACTATAAATTATAATTTGATTCAAATCAAACGAATGCAAACCAAATTCGGATTGATTGATTAGCCGATTAGTTACCTAGTTAAGAAAAGAGAAAAACAAAAAAAACAGCCTTGTTATTACAGTCTCGGGTTCTAGAACTTTAGAGCGTCACAGAGTAGATAGTAATTTAAAGACCAGTGAATTAAATCACTTACGTAATTTTCTTTTTTTTTTTTAAATTTAAATGTTAGTGTACTTAGCAGAAACCCGACATGTATAAATTTTTTTCATAATAAAACAATTTGATCAATACTAGTCCCTTATTTATTTTATCATATTAATAACATAAGTTAATATTAAATACATTTAACATATTTTCTGCTGATGTATTTGAAGTCGAAGACGGTGCAAATGATAAGACAAAGCCATCTGTACAAATACAAACAAAAAGTACGGCTGTAGTACCTACACTTAATATGTATTTAATGTAATAAACGACCTTCAGCCCCCTTCAGACAAATGTCGGCAACAAGTTAAGTTTTCTTTTTATACAGAGGTTAACTTTATCGCAGTTTTGAGGTTACAACAGATTAAAAATGCATCAACTCAATGACAGTTACATAACCGCGTGAGATAAAATGATAAGGAACGATTCATTTCAAAGTGAGATTTATTTTTATTCTCCATCACATGGATTTAAATACACATCTTTACTTCAATTTTACTATTTTATACATCAAGTTTATATTACCATTAAGGCGAAGCATGGTGGTAGTGCTTCCCTAGTAGTACAATGTTGTCATAATAAGCTCTAACTATACTTTCCATACCATAGACGGCAGAGTGGCGCAGTGGGCAGTGACCCTGCTTCTGCGTCCTAGGCTATGGGTTCGATTCCCACATCTGGAAAATGTTTGTGTGATGAGCATGGATGTTTTCCAGTGTCTGGGTGTTTATCTATATATTATAAGTATTTATGTATAGTATATATAAAAATATTCAGCTATCATGGCACCCATAACACAAGCTACCTACGAGTACGCTTACTTTGGGGCTATATAGCGATGTGTGTAATTGTCCTATAATATTTATTTATTATTCAAATCCACTTTTAATAACTTACATTGAAAATCAAAGATGAATTAAATTTATCAGAAAATAATCGTGCACCGTCCTTTGCATTGATCGAAGCTCAAGTGCATTTACGTGCCTAGCTAAATAAATGTATTCTACAAAAGCAAATGATCTGCAAAAACTTGCGAACCTTCCTGTTGATTTGGAAAAAAATGTAGTCATTCAAGTATTGAGCAATCAGAAGCAATTAGGAATCAATTTGCAATATATATACCTACCTATATAACCTAACTGGTAACATAACTAAGTATGAAATAGCTACATTAATTATTATCCTAATGCAAGCATTTACTTAATTAGGCAAGTAAATTACTTACTTATATTGAATTTATTAAGTTACTTATATCAAGTATGGCATGAAGTGGTAAGTAACTGACACAATGAATTTGACTGTTTATTGAGAAAGTTACACATTATATTTTGATACTAGCGGTCGCCCGCGGTTTTACCCGTGCAGCTGTTAACGTGGGAATATCTGGATACAAATTACCTCTATGCCACTCCTTACGAGTCTGGTTATATACACAAGTTTTTTTTGCAATCTTACTGGTAGTTTCAGAGATTAGATTATTTTTTTTTTTTTTTTTTTTTTCTCGCTGGGAAATGCATTTACGCATCCGTGTGGAGGGTATGTGGGACTCGCTGGCCGAAGTGACCAGAATACCCACTAAAACCCAGCGTAACCCGCCGCGTCTTTAAGTGATGTGCCAATGGATCATAATTAAATATTCTACACTGGCATGTCGACGCATTCCTCACTTCCTTACGCTAGAGGCACCAAATGGGCAAACCTACGTCGTCTGCCACCTGTCCTTCTTCTGCGAATCGGTGGAGCATCCGCTGCCAACTCCCTCTCGCGTTCCGTCGCTTCTTTTAGTCTCATGACATCCTCACAAAACAAAACCATTGCCCTCCATTTATCCTCTGTACCAATCATGAGATCTATGATGTTTGGCAGCGAGATGTCATCATTAAACGCAGCCAGCAACGAATGCCGTTGCGGGGCCCAAGCAACGCAGTCTACTAACGTATGGTATGCTGTGTCTTCCCGCGCATCACACTCCCAACATCCCGGAGTAAGCTCCCTCCTCGCTATTTGGTTCAGGTATTTACCAAAGCATCCGTGATTTGTAAGTACCTGAACAAGTCGATATGTGAGTGAACCATGACGTCTTTTAAGCCAACGATCCAAATGAGGCTGAATCGCTTGCACTGTCCAAGCACCTACAGATGGGGTCTCTAGGTCTTCCCGCCATCTCTGGATTAAAGCCACGCCTGCAAGGGACCTCACTCGTTGGATGCTCGCCAGATCCAGTCGCTCACCCCTTTCTTTCAGATCCGATCTATATCGGTAAACTTCAGCCAGCACTTCTGCCTGAAGCTCCCATGGCGGGTCTCCGGCTAATAGGGTGGCTGCCGTCCAGGATATTGTACGGTATCCCCGTATTGCCCGAACCGCAATAACACGCTGTGGCCTCCTCAACAGCATTCTATTACGAGGTGAAAGTGCGTGAATCCAAATAGGGGCCCCGTACAATGCCATGCTTCTTATTATTCCGGTATACAGACGCCTGCATGCAGAAGATGGCCCTCCGATATTGGGTAACAACCTGCCGAGAGCGGCAGCTGCTTTGACCAGTTTGGCTCCAAGCTGCTCGAAGTGCTCGTTGAATTTCCATCGCCCATCCAGGGTCAGACCCAGATATTTCATTTTCCGTCCGACTTGTACTGCTAAACCCTGAACAACGATTTGAGCACCTCGTGGTGGACCTCTATGAGGACCGTGAAACAGAATGGCCTCGGTCTTCGCTGCCGAAATATCAAGTCCCAGCGCTCGGATTCTATTGACAATTAGACCAACGCCAACACTTGCAAGACGCGCAGCTTCCTCAAAATTAGCTCCGCTGGCAGTGATAAGCGTGTCATCCGCATAACAAATAATTCTCATACCTGGGAGCAGCGGCCCTCGCAGAAGCCATAATGTTATTGCGGTTCGGTACCCAATATTCCATAGAATAGGACCCAGGACTGAGCCCTGTGGGACGCCGCTGTGGACATTGCGCCGAACTATTTGGCCGTTGTTTCCCTCCCAAGCAATTTTCCGGTCCAGTAAGTACGCCTTCAAAAGTCTTGTCAAGTATAAAGGCACTTGGTGGTATTTTAGAGCCTCTAAGATCGTCTCGAAGGGAAGACTGTTGAACGCGTAGCGCACGTCAAGCGAAACGGCAAGGACCACCCTTCCTTTTTCAATTTCTTCCGCGGATAGACACCTAAGAGCTTCTAAAGCGTCTAATGTTGAGCGCCCTTCCCTAAAACCAAACTGAGCCTCTGAGAGCCTTGGCCCTACCGATTCAATATGCTTGACGAGACGGATGGCAACAATTTTTTCCATAACTTTTGCTGTCTCGCAGAGCAACACAATTGGTCTATAAGCAGCCGAGGAGTCCAGCGAACGATTCTCCTTTCTAATGAGACAAAGTTTACCTTCCTTCCACAGTTTTGGGAACTGGCCAGAGTGCAAACATTTTTCGAACAGTGCTCGCAGACGCTCGCCTAGGATTTCAGAGGTGATATATAACACTTTTCCTGGCACGCCGTCTGGACCTGGTGCAGTCTTTTTTTTTGCGTAGACGTTCGAGAGCCGTATCCATTTCTTCCTCTGTGATTGGAGGAATATAACCGTCAGTTTCGTTGTTCCGATTTACAGACATTTGTGGAGGAGTATGACCCCGTGAGTCCGGAAACAGACGGTCTACCAGCTGCATCAGTGAATCAGGCTGCAAGGTCTCGGTAACAGGAATACCTCGGGAGCAAAGCTTGTTTCGTGCCACGCGGTACGGACGACCCCAGGGATCCCTGTCTAGGCCCTGCAACATATCCTCGCGTGCCAACTCTTTTGACTGACTTATGGCGTCACGAAGCAACTTTTTTGCCTGTCGGTATTCCTCATGCAATTGGTTTTCTAAAGGCGGGTTAATGCCATTTCTTCTTCGGCAGCGGACAAACGCCCGTCGGGCCCTGTTGCAATTAGTACGTAGATCGGCAATTTCAGAGGTCCACCAATAGACACATCTACGTCTCCGTCTTCCTCGTGTTCTGGGCATGGAAGCATCGCAGACCATGGTAAGAGTATCGTGGATTGAATTAGCAAACTCTTCTACACCAATGTTATTGCTCCTACCTCTGGAAGACCACCGTCGAAGTATAGCTGCCTCCTTCGCCAGCTCGTGGTCAAGATGACTTACTGCCCAGCGAGGGAAACGGTTTGGGCTACGTGAAGTTATAGTCACCATCTGAGAGGTGCTTATCTCGAAACGGATGTATTTATGGTCCGAGAGTGTTTCCACATCCTCTTCCACCCTCCAATTAATAACATTGTGGGCAACCGATGCTGTGGAAAACGATAAGTCTACGATTGATCCACCGTGTCCCCGCACACAGGTATAAGAAGTTCCTCTATTCAGGAGGGAGAGATTCTGAATAACTGCCCAGTCCTCCACTGCTCTACCTCTTGCGTCTGTCCTAAGGTTTCCCCATGTCTGAGACTTGGCATTGAAGTCACCAAGAACTATAACATTTCCAGGCTGCCGAAGTATAGCCACTCTTATGGAGTCTAGGAATAACTCAAACTCGGCCAAACACCGGTTCGGCGAAAAGTATATGCCAACCACAACATATTCCCCCCATTTTGCAACTACGTACCCTGGACCATTTTCTAAAGGTTCGAGCGGAGGGCCCACAGGATTTGCTGCTATGATTGCTACCAAGCTTTCTGTGTCCCCTGCCCAGTGTGAAAGCGGAGGCACGTAATACGGCTCACACACTACCGCTAAATCTATCATCCACTCCGCTATAGATTGCATCAAAAGATCTTGAGCCCTAGCAGAATGGTTGATGTTAGACTGGAGGAAATTTATGTTACGTACGTTATTCATGACATCATTTCTGACTCATTTTCCGACTGGCGTCTTCTATCGCTAGGAGTAGGCAATTGATATCTTCCCTTCGTTGAAGGAGGGTTGCATAACTTTCCTCCCATAATGTGATCCGACGGAAGTCCCGCATCTCCGCAGACAGCGCAATGCGTAGGACCCGAGCATGACGAAGACTTGTGACCGTCACAACCGCACCTAAAGCATAAATTGCCTCGGTCCACCGATGAAGTGCACAGCGGCCTTGTGTGTCCCAGGCCGAGACATTTGAAACAACGCAGAGGGCGCTGATCTAGAACCTGCACCCTAGCCGAGCTCCAGCCTACCAGTAATTTCCCAGCATCCGACAAGGATTTGGCAGTTTCGATAGGGCAGTGAACTGTTACTGCGCCCATACCCCTGGGACCGACTTGGACTTCGCCTACTTTAACTAAATGAGCAGGGCAATTTCCGGTACGAGTTACGGCAGTAATTACTTTTTGCGGCGTGACAGTATCATCGAGATCTGTGATCCTTAAAGAAGCAGACTTGGTAGGTCGGGTGACATTTGCCATACCATCCAGTGCAGTGCGAAGCTTATCTGCAAGGCGTTCCGCCTGTTCTGCTGTTTGATCCTTAGGTAGCTCCAATAGTCTAGCCCCAGTGGCTGCACGACGGATTTTTATCCCTTCGCCTATGCCAAGCTCTTGAAGGCTGATCTTTTCTTCGGCCCACTCCAGCAAATTGGCATATGTTACACCTTTATTGGCCGCCTCTGCTTCCAGTGTAATTATAACTGCAGCATTCAGAGATTAGCCCAAACAAACAAGCAGGCACACAAAAACAGACAGTAAAAAATGTTATTTTGGTGTATGTACTTATCATATATATTTTATATGCATGTAGTAAAAACGATTTTTCAGTATTAGACACAGACACTCAAATTTTATTTATATGTGTAGATTATGAAATGCAAAAGTATCAATTATCAGAGATAAATCCTTCAATTCACAAGGCCATAGATTATTTAAAATCCTATAAAATTCCTCATTTAAACAATGACGATGAAAATTATTTTCGCAAAATGCAATTTTATCTTAAGCATTTCAATTTGCAGGCGAATTTGCAACCACGGTTGCGGTTACGGGCTAATAGATCAAACGAACAGTTTTTAAATTGCCCAACGAAATTGAGTGTGAAGCAACTAAGGGCCGAAGCATATCTGGGAAATCGCATTGTAGCATTTCTCAAAACCAATTATCGACAGATATGGTTTAAATGTCAAAAAGTGTACTTTCTTCGACTTTTGAAGGAGTATTTGTAGTGTGTACAAAGAAAAACAGTAAGAAATAAGAAAATAGCGCTTGACTAATAAGAAAAATCAGTTCGACTGAGTATACGATTTTATAATCTCATCCCAAAGGAAGTACTGGACTTGCCTTTACAAAAGTTTAAAAAATGTGTTAAAAGCCTTTACTAAGTAAAGGTTAATGATTTTATTAACGACAAAGATACTCGGAAGCAATCAGCTGTTCTTTCTACACACAAGACAGGATAACTAAAATTGTAATTTTTAGACTACAAATTGTAACATTGATTCTTAAAAAGAGCATAACTGCTGAGTTTCTTGCCGGCTCTTCTCCGCAGGATCTGCCTTCCGAACCGGTGGTAGAGTCACTACGTACTGGCAGACTTGATGATTCAAAAGTGCTTCTAAAACAGCCTACTTAAAATAAATTATTTTGAATTTTAATTTGAGTAGAAAGTACATAACTCCCAAAGTTACTGATTTCTGTACCATACAAGAAGATCACATACTCGTAAATACACTAACTTATCATTACTTAAATGTTGTACTTTGCTAGCTTTAGCACAGTACAATAATAATAAAGTAAGTGAGTAATAAAAGTGTCAGTATTCAAATTTATAGGCAATACCTAATTGAAAACTCATTACACTAAGTAATGCAATCTGGCGTAGGTGATAGGTAATTTGAATTTACGCGTATTTAGCCAATTTACCAGATTATATGACATTCGTAACCTTTAACAGCTTTCATCTTAACGACATTTGAGTATTTTAATATTAAGTAGACTAATAAATAATACAAGCTTGTGATTATTAAACGCTATATTTGTATCATTATTACCAGCCAATTTTCAGGAATAAATAGAAATTTTATGACTGTTTTTCTCGGGAACTTCTGGCAACATTCATATTTGTCTAGATAGCAGTCTTGCGGACTGAAACGTATTACTGCTTGTGTTATTATAGAGGCTTACTACAAGCAAGTCAAGTAGATGGATACGGAGAGGCATTTTATAAGGCATGTTTCTTGCATGCCCTGCAAAGCATTCTTCTGTTTATAGGCGATGGTTTTCACTTAATATCAGATGCGTCATCTGCTGGATTCTACCTACCAACATAAAAACCACAACGCCATGAGAAACTGACAACTTTCCGCCGATGATTTAGCCTTTGAAGTTTCGCCAGAACTGACGAAACAGTGCCAATGAGTCTCTTGGCTCAACGAACCACAGCAGCTAATTGCAGCAGCAGAAAGACGGCTGCAGTTTTTCATGCACGACCAGACTTGCGCTTGATATAATAAGCAAATGGAGTGGGCTATTAAAGCATTGATATATGAGCTGACATTTCATGAAGGTATATTTCGCCTAACCGAAGCCTTACGTGGTAAAACTCACGCCGCCCGCCGCCCAAATACCCAAATTGGGTGTCATTAACCGCGCCGAGAAAAATGTGCCGCTAGTTGCTCGCTAGACGGTGCTAATGGAGAATGACAATTGTTCGAGCGGCTCTCTAAACTCGTGATATGTTCGCGATCCCAGCCGCTGATTGTAATTAAATTCTCGCCTTTATGTCAATGGTAGTAAGGAGTAGGGGACCGGTGCGAGTTCACGGTGAGTTTGCGGCGGTGAGAGGAATGCAAACGATCCGCCTTTCACACGGCACGAAACCGGCAGGGTTGCACGCGCTGTTGCCGCCCGAATCTACAGTGTAACTAATAACTATAAGTAGCAGCTAAATAAAATAAAATTAAAAAATAAATAGGCATAAGCTATGGGTATGTTCATGTTAATCAAATACGAGTAACTATCGACAGTATGATGTATAAAACGTGAATTTATATTCATTTATGTTTAGCATGTCACAATCAATGTGAAAATAAGTAAATCAATTTTCATTTGTATCAAAGGTAGCAAGGTCTAAGGTCAATGTCAAAGGTTAACTTGTAATGAATAACAAAAATATTACGAAGTTATATTTTAAATTCTCCTTCCAAGTTTCCTTCGTAATATCACAGTCAAACTTTAACTTATCGGTAAAAAATGTTTTTTTTTTCAGATTTGCTGTCAAGTCGAGAGGCAGTGGACGGAATGAGAGCAATCGTATTCCGGTTCGCGTACACTTGACGGCACATTGAAAGGAGAAAGGATTTAATACGCTTACTTAAATGCACTTATAAAATTTAAATTTTACAGCGCAAACTCCGAAACGATATCTCGCGCACATGATATTAAGCGTAGGGAGTGAACGAGCTGATGTTTTAAAGCATTTCAGTACAAAAACAGTATTCGCTAGAACACAAAAAAAAACGTATGCACATTGTTCAGATCTGATTTGTTTTTACAATGTATCTACATATAGGTGGTTGTTTGTTTTTTTTTCATTACAAGTTGGTCCTTGACTGCAATCACACCTGATAGTGAGTGATGATGGAAGCGGGCTAATCGGTTTCTACACATCAAAGCGGAACGCTAAATCGCTTGGCGCTAAGTCTTTGTCGATAGGCTGGTAACTAGCCACGACCGAAGCTTACCATCAGCTAAAAGTCACCCACTAGTCAATGTGCTGTGAGATTTTTTGCTTAATACGTTACGATATAATATTATGTATTAAGTTTTACGCTGAGCTTATTAAAACCATGTGAAAGCCGTCGAGTACCTACTTACTCAACGGTTATAATAAATATTAAAAAAAATTAATTTAATGAAACGTCTAACACAATAACATACGACATTCAGGAAGAAATTCATAAAGGTTCTTTCACTATTGCGTAAAAACTCCAAAAGAAGAAAGAATTCAGAGTTCAAACAGGATTAGGGCTGTCACACTATGAGTATACTAAAATGATTTGTTTGAGAATTTTATCACATAAGCTTTAAAGAAACTAAGTTGTCAACTAGTTATGTAGTTTAATTTGTGCTTTAATTTAATTCAAATTATTTACTTAGTTATAAAATCCAAATTTACTTAAAGGGATACTTAGTTACAGTAATCAATTAAATTTAATTCAAAGTACATACAAGTAGCGGCACGAAACTCTAGCGCTGACCGTTATTGCGCAGAAGTAAAAATTTAGGTATCATGGGGGAGCTTGAGGAATGAAAGGCGGGCGTGCGTAGCGGTGATTGGCTCCCCTGTCGCATTCCGTCCCCCGCACCGAAACGACGCACCGCGGACATCCAGTGTACAGTCTCACTCTGAGTTGCACTGTTATTATTGTTAATTTTCAGTTGGTTTGTTAAATATAATTATATGTTTTGTTGTTTTTTTAAGTTTGTTTATGAATTTAAGGGAATAATATACCTAGAAGAAATACCGTTTTGCGACGCCAAGCGTGTTACCATTGCCTGATTCAGATTAGACTAGTCTTATATCTTAAATAAAAATTGACAATATAATAATGTTTTATTTTTCTACTCCCCGTAAGCTTTTCAAAATTTATTTATTCATTTATGGTAACTATCTATACTATATAATTATGTCATAAGTAATACAAAATCTTTGGAAATTAGAACTATAAACTATAACATATATAAGCACAAACAGGCACGTAACGTACACAAACACATACACACACACGCATGCACACACACACACACACATACAGATGAAAACGATGTCGTAACATGATTTGGCTATTAATTAGGTAATTAAAGTAAATATTGTATTGCGTACGCGACGGTACCGATGCGCAGCCATCCCTTCTACGTTACGTTCAGCGCTAGACTTACATGCCGCTAGTTATACTTCGTTGTCTATTGATTAACGAGCTTTTATAAAATTCAAATTTACTTAACGGCTTACACATAAAAATAATCATACGAGTAAATGATATGTACCTACAACAGATAACTTTACATTTAAGTTAAATTAAGGTCAGCTATGTGTTACAACACCATGTCAGTTGTCAAAAAATAAAAATACCTATACTCAATGTTTACATGTAATCACCAAGGCCTTCAGTAATTAAACCAGTTGAGACAACCCTGATTGTATTGAAATTAATCAATTTGGTGAATGTGTCTTAGACAATTTGGTCCAAATACATAATTAATTTTTAACCTATGCGCGTGAGCAACTAATTTAACATTTAACCAAGTGATATACGGTTATTTAGTGGTTACTATAGTGGCAATAATTTCATTTATTTTTATTTGATTTAACTGGCAATTAATAAGTTCTAATATTTTTTTGTAAAAAAAAGTCAGCTATATATACTATATACAAAATAATAAGTTGACATGTAAAGGCAGTCTATCGCTACAAACTATTTCTTATAGGGAGCTATGATAACATTATTTCGCCAAAAAAATAAATTTCCCAAGCCAATGTCTTTTTTAGAGATGTTAGATCAACGGCTCGCCCATGGGACATGACACAAAATTACCTATATCGTCTAATATGTATCTCAAATCATCAACGGTTCGCCCATGGTCCATGACACAAAATTACCTATATCGACTAATATGTATCTCATATCATCAACGGTTCGCCCATCGTCCATGACACAAAATTACCTATATCGACTAATATGTATCTCATATCATCAACAGTTCGCCCATGGTCCATGACACAAAATTACCTATATCGACTAACATGTATCTCATATCATCAACGGTTCACCCATGGTCCATGACACAAAATTACCTATATCGACTAATATGTATCTCATATCATCAACGGTTCGCCCATGGTCCATGACACAAAATTACCTATATCGACTAATATGTACATCTCATATCATCCACGGTTCGCCCATGGTCCATGACACAAAATTACCTATATCGACTAATATGTATCTCATATCATCAACGGTTCGCCCATGGTCCGAGACACAAAATGACCTATATCGACTAATATGTATCTCATATCATCAACGGTTCGCCCATTGTCCATGACACAAAATTACCTATATCGACTAACATGTATCTCATATCATCAACGGTTCACCCATGGTCCATGACACAAAATTACCTATATCGACTGATATGTATCTCATATCATCAACGGTTCGCCCATGGTCCATGACACAAAATTACCTACATCGACTAATATGTACATCTCATATCATCCACGGTTCGCCCATGGTCCATGACACAAAATTACCTATATCGACTAATATGTATCTCATATCATCAACGGTTCGCCCATGGTCCGAGACACAAAATGACCTATATCGACTAAAATGTATCTCATATCATCAACGGTTCGCCCATTGTCCATGACACAAAATTACCTATATCGACTAATATGTATCTTATATGATCTCATATACTGCAATAGGAACTGAAACATCCAACAGCTGGTTCACAGTCGATATACCTAGCATAGCCTTTTACTCTGAAAAGTGATATGTTCTAAAATACCCCGCTGTATCAACTTAGCTTTAGGGGTTCAAAACTGTATGTAAGTCAGTAGGTATTATGATCATACAATATATTTCAGTGGAGGTGGCCCATTATGTCCGTCCAACAATACCCCGCACTTGAGTCAACATGTTTTTCGCGTCTGCAACATCGTGAGTGACGCAACACAGTACCAAAACACGTGTATTATCGTTTATCAGTGTATTACTGTATTAATATTGTTCGATATTCAGCATTGTGTGCCATTGTTTAATCTCCACGAAGAGCTGTGGTTGTATGAGTGACCTTACCTTGATGCAGTTTAGGTGACCTTTCGTGCACTGAACTATAGTATAGTGTTTTGTTTTGTGTGAGAGTTACTGTTTAGATTTGGGTCCTATGATCCACGACCTTCCGAAATTGAAATCTTAGGTCGATTTAGTACATTATTGGACATTTGCCTTTTTGATTTTAATTATTTTACTTTTTCATTTATTTATAACAATTTGAATAAATAACGCAAAACGTTACTCTACCAACCTGGATAATAGATAATAGCCTGGAATAGCTTGTTATGCATATGTTTCTACAGCAAGAGATAGGTAAAACAACGGAGAATAGCTACAAAATTGCAAAAATCAAACCTTTTTCCACCAAACTTATCGCAAATCACAGAGTAAACTTCGAAAAGACCTTAATATCTAAATTACTTCTAAGAATTAACTACTAACCTTGTGACACTGCATTGAGAAGTAAATGCATTTAATTATTATTTAGTGAAGGAGAAAGGTGATCAATAAAAAGTTCATTTTCGTATTTAATTATTGCAATTTTGATTTGATTGATTAGGTTAATAATTTTGGTGTTTAATTTTATGTATCTACCTATATCATTGGTGTGTTTTTATAAAATAAAATTTTACAAACAACAAAGCAGACAATATAGTATTTTGCATTTTTTCGGTAGCATTTTTTTCAGAAGTGGGATAAATCGAACAAATAGCGCGAAGCTACAACATATTAGTATTTGAATTAAACGCATTAGGAATACAAATCTGACAACAAATTATTTGCGTGTAAAAAATAAGTAATGAGAATTGGCACTGGCGGCGTCGCTCGGAACTAGGGTTGCCAGATTTTACTCGCTTATATCGAACAAAATAATAAAATTAGGGACATAATACGAGACATCAGCACGGGACATAGAATATTTTTTTTCTTTTTTTTAATAATTTTCCGAGCACCAAAGCAGTAATATATCTTTATTCGCTTTAACATATTTGATAAATCAATACAATTATAATCATAATTAATCAACTCGCTTATACATGTCAACTTCGAGACAAAAATTGCTAAGTGACGCTTGTCAACTGTAAAAAAGTTCAGTCATAACAAAATTTCAGCTCGGCTCAAATACTGGATAGCCAACTCCCCGGGGAGTTTTGCAACTGCCAAAGACACGGGACATCCCGGGAAATACGGGACGTCTGGCTACGCTCGTTGGAACGGAAATTCGATTACTATCACAATGTAGCGGAGTGCCTCTACAGTTACCACTTAGTTAATAGTCATAGCTGCGCCTACGCTCGCTGTTGCAGCTATAAAACGGCCAAGATGTTGAGCGAATCTTAACTTTTATTACTTACTTATACTTTCTTTTTATTGTAATGCGTTGAGACAAGTGGGTTAATGTTTGATGCTAAATAAAAACGTATATTATAATATATGTATGGGCAGGTGAAATGTAGCATTCAACTTGTTCAAGAATACGTAACGTTATTAGACAATGGGTTGACGGATCAACTTCTTCCTGAAATACCGTTAGAATAATAACACTTGATGAATCTGAGAAGACTTTAATAAGATCTTTAACACATTAAATCCAATACTTCCAATTGCATACCAATCGTAGTCAAGATTGAAGGTAGAAGAGTCTCACAATTGATCACTTATTTCGATTTATCATCATCATCATTAACATCATCATCAGCCTATTGACGGGCCACTAGCCAGGCCTACCTCCTTATAGGAGAGGAGATATAGAGCGTAGACCCACCACGCTGCTCCAATGCAGGTTGGCGGGCTTAGGGTGATAATGTTTCATTTATTAACGATCACTATCAGATGTTGACTATAGTGACGGTTCTAACTCCGGGATTGGAATGCACTGAAAATTTTAAAGAAAGAATAAAAAACTCAGAATTAATCCGTGACCCGACGCAGGATTCGAACCAAGGGTAACTCCGGGAGAAATGCGTAAATGCATTTTCCCAGCGGAAACAAAAGGATTTGAATCTAGACCTCGTGATCGAAGCCACTACTAGACCAACAAGGCAGATTTTCGATTAGATATTACAAATAAAACTGATTTGACTACATCTTTTGTTATATCAACTACTATAACTCTAATTAGCTAGTCAAAGATATAATTATTATATTAACGAACGCATTAATAGATCTATGCACGAACAAGGCGATGGTGATGATGTTTTTATGAGGCAATTTAAAGCAGAGAATCTACGAGAGTTAGTAACGGGGCCAGGAATAGAACACAATAGTTAATACATAATTGAAGTTGAACACTTAAGTATATTTCCCAAGAGAAAGGAAGCCTGTGCCCTGAAGTGGGTTATAAATATAGGTTAATTATCTATTAGAAATATTATAAAGCTGAGTTTGGCTTAACCCGATAATCTCAGGAACTCTAAAGAGTATATGGTTCGAACTAAAACATTTTTTCAGCGTTGAGAAAGGATATAGAATACCTTGACCTGGCTGAGTTTGAAACTCTCATAGTTTTAATTTTAACTTTTAGACCTTAAATGATCGCTGTTACTTTAAAATAATTAAAATAATATTTATTAACGGTTCAAAATAATTTTCCCATGGGAATTTTGGGCCAAATGTGGCCTATGATATTATTTTGATATGTAAGCTATTTTTTTGTAAAGTTTCATCAAAATCCATTCGGTAGTTGTTGCGTAAAAGAGTAACTAACATCCATCAATCCATCTATCTATCTAACTAACTAACAAACTAACTAAACATAATAACAACATATCTATCTAACTAACTAAACATAAATACTAACTTTCGCCTTTGTAATGTTAAAAATTTTACTGGTATACTATTCGATTAACAACTTATTTTTTTTACAAATAAACTTAAAATGTTAAGTTTTAATTAAACAATTCATTTTTATTGTTTTTAAGAATGTTTAAAGACGTATCTGGATTAATACAATAGCTTCTCTGATACTGCTCAAAGACGTCGCATCGATTACTCCGGATTCTAATTTCCCAACACACGAGCTCGATGTACGGAACTCTAAAAAGCATTCGCCGGGCCTCTTAGTTCAACGCACCAGGTCGTCGCTCCACGGTGTACCGTACGATACCATAAGAAATGCTCCGAGCTATACATATTATGCGGCGATCGCTCAACTCTGAACAGAATGTTTTGAATGGGCCCACTTCCCAATTTGGGCGGATTGGAGGCCATTATCATCGGAATGTGACGTCATTGAGGGTAAACGAGTTACAGGTGCCGGATTAGCGAGCAAATTGTGGACACAATTTGTTTTATTTATGTCCTGTAATAATGTTGGTATTTAATAAATTGCCTCGTTGTTAAGATGGCTTCAAATCATAAAGTCCCGTGTTCGATTCGTGTTACACCACCGTGCTTCGGCATTATGAACATCTAAACCCGTCAAAGCCGGATTAACATTTTATAAGTGCATGTCACTTTATTTCCGCTGCCTTTTTAAAATAATGTTTCCTCTGAAATCGAGTGAGCGTACTCTGAAACCATACTCCTCGACCTTTACGACCTATTGACAAAATCTAGGACTGTTCTTCTCCTATAAAGAGAGAGGCCTGCAGTGAGCTAATGATGTCTTATATAAAAGATAGACTCAGTTAAGCTATTTTCAATCCTTGCCTACCAAGATAAGTTTACTCTAGTTATGTACTTATTGACGTGACGTCTTATAATTCGATAGAGCCGGCTGCACGCGCGAAAAAACATGACGTCATGCGTCGTTACCTCGCTTTGAGGCGTTCCATGTAAGGCTTGAAGTGCAAGCGAGAGCGCGGAATGAACGACAAAGAAGCACAATCGGCCTTTGCGTTCGGCAGCGTTCGACATCCGTCTATTAAATATAATTATTAAATATATTAATTTTAAATTAAAAATTAATATATTTATTATAAATTTAAAATATAAATTTATAAAATCAAAATCAATTATTTTATTAATTTAAATTAATATTTATAAAAATATACTTAAATTAAAAATTTTAAAAACCAATTAAATGCTACCATTCCATCAGTATTTTCTTAAGACATTGTCACGTTCAACTATCGTCAGTAAACCGACTTTACAGACAACCAATTTTTTTTTTATTCCTTGTCTGTCTAGGTATCTATACACTTATACATAATAAAACTACTTACCACTTACTCATGCTCGTACCCAGGTATTATCTCATATATTTGTATCTGTTGATATCAATATTGATTACAGATAATACAAACATTGCGTTTATTATTCATAAGTAGGTTGATATCTGAATACCAGGATAGTTACAACATAAAATAAAGATTTATAAAAAACTTAAAAACCGCTAAAAAATAATTACAGAAAAACTAGACCTTTAAAATAAATAAGCCTAAAGTTCCCACCGTTACTATTTTTGTAAATTGAGCCTTCACCTGATTCTAGAGGAAAGAGCCGGGCTTAAAACCGAAATGTCACAGGTTCGATCCCTGTCTGCTGGGCTTTTGTCATAGCCACTCCCGGTCCTAACAGTCTGTACGACTAAAGGTGAATGTTGGTCATATATAAAAATACTGCAAATATAAAAAAAATATTAAAAAAAAATATTATATTACAATTTATTTGCACGTTTTCCTTATCCCAAGAATCAAAGAGATCTTTACTAAGCCGCGATTTCTATTCTACGTAGTGATTTATTACATTACTGATCTTACTTAAGTACTCAATTAGAATACTTAAGTAGGCTCTTGTAGTACTAATTACTACTAGATACAATAAGAATCCTTAAGTAGAATAAGTACAGAAGTATACTATAAATAAAAACAAATAAGTATAACCGATGCAATTTATTAAACGTATTGGCCTTAACTTTACATAAATTAAACCTCAATTTAATTAACACAAGGTTACGTTGATTTAATGATTTATAAAATGAAATTTTAAAATCGATAACTTAAATGGAAAGAAATCAATTAAGGTAAAAGCATTACTATGTCGGTATCCACTTGATAATGCGGTAATAACGAAATAAATAACATTATTTTTTATCTTTGATATCAGTTTTTTTTCTGTAGAAACAGCTATGGCTATCTGCTAACAAGCTGATCCATGATCTAAGCCGGAAAGATATAAACTGTTCCAAGGCCGCAAAGGACTTGAATCCAGGCCGTTAAAAAATTTAAAAAAAACTGTCCTAATTCACACGACATTGCTACATTGATGTTCTAAGAATATAGCAATTTATTATACTTAGTTACAGCAAACAATAATCATACCTTTGGAATGCAGTAAGGTTCTACGTTCGTAGCTGCATTCTTGAGGTTTTATCAGTTAGCATTTTTAGCTACGGGCAAAACGCGGAAAGAAAAGAAAAGGAAGGTCTTTGAAGATTTCGTAATTCCGTGATCAAGTCTTGCTTCTGCACTTTAAAAAAGGCAGGTATAGGAATCTTACTAGTTTCTTTCACATTAAATAAGTAAGGTATTCCAAACTCTGTAGGTCTTCTGTATAAAATAATATTGATAATAACTAGTTTAGGTACAATAAACTAGCATAAGGATGCCAGGTTCCCCCTAACGTAATGAGCCTAACATAATATTACGGGGTACGATTTTACGTAAGGCATACTTTATTGAAAATATTATTGACACAGAAAAAAAATTATACTTTAAAAATTATTTATTTGATACTAAAATTTTTACTTAAAATTTATAATTCTAATCTCATCATCCGGATTAGATAGTGTGATGTGACGATTCTTCCTCAATTTAACACCTATCAGATTAATCAGAACACAGAAAGTGTTTACCGATATTCCGTAGCAATGCAGGTAGCACGGCGATTTCAAAACAAGGCCGGTATGCGCTGCAATCGTGTATATACCCACTTACCTACCTATTGTTATCACAACACCGTTATCGAAATTCGATTTGATCTTATGACATTTTAATTCGATCGTACATTCGCGAATTTTTGTGCGGCGACAACAAACAGTATAGCTTAATAATTCACTGATAATTAGGTACCTAAGTGTTTTTATATATCAGAATTTTCAACTGTCGCAAAAATCATAGATATCCGTTAATTATAAACAGTGTCCAAAGAAGACCAGCCTGATATCTAGTTACATTAGAAACTGTTGAAGATGTAAAGCTATATTTTGAGAAATAGAAAAAAACTTTCAAAATAACGTCTTTTCTGTGCTTATGATTCGATGTTTAACTCCCGAGATAGCTGTGATACAATTTGGGTTTTGTACTGCTGGTCGTCTGATAGAAGTCTTCGGCGATAACAAGGTCAACTTACCGGGTCGATGTCCGCGTCCCAGACATCCTTCAGGTCGTTGGAGATGTCGAAGTAGCTCTCCATGTCGGGGCCGAGTTCCACCGACGGCCTCCGACGAACACTTTAGAGAAACTTCACTGAACACAGCTAGTCACGCTCCTACAGGCCTTTCCCCAAGTGCGAAACTCGGAAGGAATGTAAACTTGCACCACAACTTTGTTCAAAACGGATAATAATAATATTAGATCACTGAATTATTCACTTTCAATAAAGTTTATACCGTTGAGGTTGCACTATGCCATTTGTTTTTCAAACAAGGCTGATAACTTTTTCGTGCAATCTCACTGCACGCGAAGAATGTTTTGGTGAGCGCAGAGACGACCACACGCGGCAGAGTACGGCCGGCGAATGGCAGTGGCAGGCGTTGACCGTTCCCCCCTCCGCCCCACCGGCGTCCATTCATAACGTGACAGGGGGTAAAAACTTTGCCGTAAGCAGGGTGCGGGGGTGTATTTATAACAGTTTCAACAACGTGATAAGCCTCAGCTATCGAGATAAGAAGATATTGAATAGGAACGGGCAATATTTTGCGTAGGTTTATGATGTACCTACAATACGTATTTTATTTAGGGCGGCAGATTTAGATTCTACTAGCAGAAGCAAGTGACTTCGCCCGCGTGGTAAATAGTGTGATGCAACCTACTAAAAAAAGCAAAAATAAAAGAAATGTACGAAACCCTTTTTTAAGAATGCAGGTATATGAGCAAGTAATCTAAAAAATATATATATCTAATAACATATGCGGACTTTTTGTAGTCCTAATAAAAAAAAACAATTCTTTCGTGCTTTGTTTTCTTATATCTGAAATAGATAAAGCAGCGTTTTCGATGAAAACTCCCAACTGGCAACTTAATTTCTTTCGCCTTTTCCAACAATTATCATCTCATTTCATCCAATGTACATAAAACCTTAACAAATTATACATATACAGTAAAATTAAGTAAGTTCCTATGGTACTACTCTATCTATTGCTTAAAACTTCATGACAGTATTTGAGTTTATCGCGAATACACAGAAATCTGTTCAGTTTTAAGCATAAAATAAAGTAGATAGTAACTACGTTAGCCTAAACAATGTTATCAAAATAAATAAAATAATACTTCACTTATAAATCTTTATTCTGATAGAAATTGCACATAAGATCTTAAATATTTGCCTTAATCTATTATAGATTTAAATACTTTGCTTTATATACATACTAAAATAAAGTAATTAAATGCTAAATACAGACATATTATGTAACTGTTTTTACATCCTTACTCGCGCAAAAAACTACTTTTTTGGATGGAATGGATTTGGATGAAACTTCACAATAATATAGCTAATGTATCAGAATAACACATAGGCCATATTTTATCCCGAAATTCCCACGGCAGAGTGAAATACGCGGGTGAAACCGCGGGCGTCTTCTAGTTAGGAGTATTTATACTGGATTTACTCAATAAAATTATTCATACATATAACATAGCAGACGCACGTGACTATGTTCGCCTAGTATTCTGTTTTAGTTCCGATAGCAATTTTTTTTCACTTATAAGTTCATTTTAAAAGGTTTTAACAGAAATGCTTAGCTGCTCTATTACGACTCTACCAGATTTGGTTGGGGTTTGTCGGCCTTCGTGGCGCAGTGGTATGCGCTGTGCATTTATAAGACGGAGGTCCTGGATTCGATTCCCGGTGCGGCAGATTGAGATTTTTCTTAATTTCTCTTGGTCTGGCTGGTGGGAAGCTTTCGCCGTGGCTAGTTATCACCCTACCGACAAAGACGTACTACCAAGCGATTTAGCGTTCTGGTACGATGTCGTGGAGAAACCGAAAGGGGTATGGATTTCATCCTACTCCCAACAAGTTAGCCCGCTTCCATCTCATCATCAGGTGTGATAGAAGTCAAGGGCCAACTTGTAGTCGATAAAAAAAAAGTGGTATAGGCTGTGAATTTATAAGACGCCAGGAGGAGGAGGTCCTTTACGCGCAAATATTGGGTTGTATCATATGTCTTTATAAATATCGCAACAAAAGAGAGATCAATATTTTTCATTTTCGCTACACAAAATATTTCATTAACCATTAATAATAATCTTATACGCGCCAATCCAATCACATGTTCAATAATCCCTGCACAGCCATCGAATTTAAATAGGCTGTTACTTGGGCCCATTCTTTTTTAAATACACCTTTTGCATGCCCATCTATACATGGCTCTGGGCCCATATGTGCCCTATAATCCCTATTTATCCCTATATAATAAAAACCTAGGTTAAACAGTCTTGGGGCTCAAATCATGAGCCGAATCGCTGCTCATCTTCCGAATTCAAATAGGCTGTGACGCGGAGTCATTCTTCTTCGTTACGTTGATACTACACCTTTAGCAGCCACTGTTAAACACAAATTGGGCCCTTATGTGCCCAATAATAAAGCTTTTAGATCATTACTTGGGCCCGTTCTTCTTTTGCGGCACGGTGAACAGCGAAGGCACGTGCGAGTGCAGCGCGGCCACGCCCCCGTGCAGCACGCAGACGCGCGGCGCGGCGCACTTCACCAGATATTCGCTGAACTGTGGACAAGATGATGGTGTAAAGTCCTAATACTACTACTACTACGACTATCTACCCCGGGAAGTCAGTTACGACATCCTACCGAAATCCTAAAGAGGTGTCTTAAAAGACAAGCGCGACGTAACGTGAAATTTCATACTTGCGTCCTGTGTTGCTGTGTGCGGCGAGACGCGACGTAAAGTACACATGTGTCGCGTCGCGTAATTGCGTTGCGTTTTTCACTTACGCAGGACACCCTGTAAATCGCTTGGCGGCACGTCTTTGCCGACAAAGTGGTAACTAGTGTCGGCCGAAGACTCCCACCAGCCAGACCTGAACCAAATAAGAATAATAGATCCGACCGTTAATCGAAACCAAGACCTATGTCTTATAATTCATGGCTCACACCGCTTCGCCACGGAGAACGTCGAAAATAAATGTATCAAACAGTAATTTATTTTGATTGCTTCCGTCCCATTACATGCACATACCAAAGAGTGACTCATTTTAGTAATTTAGTAAAATCAGAGTTCACCAGACGAAATAATGTATTTATATAATCGTCAAACACTAGGATGCTTAAATGCATCCTAGTTTTCAAATAAATAAAGTATGAATAAATAGAGAGAAACTATATATTTTTATAAATGACAGATCAAGTAGTTGGCCCACCTGTAAAGGATGCAAGAAAAAAAAGAACAAAATAATGATGATGTTGATAAATAATAAAGAGACTTTTTAATTAAAACAACTGACAAACTAAGTAGATGAACTACCTGATGGCAACTAGAAAACCATTGCTAATAAACCGAGCAACACTTCGAAGATCATACAAAGAACTCATACCAAAAATATCTCCCCTATGTCCATCAACTTGAGGCGTAAATCTTAAGCCTCGTGTGCCTGTAATTACACCGGTAACACAGTGCCTTTCAAACCGTAACATAGCTATGCTGATTGGTGACAGAAATGGATACCTATGGCACTTGCACTTTCCGGACAAGGTTTATCCACATAGAGAGAAGACTCCAGCCGTAGATGCTGGCGGTATCGAGCGGACACACCAACCTACTGAACAAAGCTCCGTTGACGAGCACACTTCGCACTCTCCACATAGTAGCTAAGATAATAGAGTTATTTTTATCCGACGAAAAAAATGGAGGAGGTTCTCAATTTGACACGTATTTTTTTATGTATGACCACGCATAACTTTTTACAGAGTTGTCCGATTTTGATCATTCTTTTTCTTCTTTCAGGAACTCTTCAAATTTTATAGGCACATTTGCAGCGATTTCGGTTTTTGTGTAAATATTGGTAGCTTTTTGGCTACAAGTGCCGTATAATATACTATGACAGACGAGTCCGCTACGTGGCAATAAATCAGTAAAAAGTAAGAAATAAAAAATTTTAACAAAAAATAGAACCGACTCAAAACTCACTAAAAAGGAAAAAATCATTTAGTTACTTTAATTTACTTAAGCATATCTATGAGTCGGTGCCAGCCAAGGTTTCTACTTTAAGGACATTACCTAGAACCCACAAACTGCTTTACTGCGTTAAATAAATGTTCCTTAAACTTGGCTGGCACCGACTTCATAGATATAGATATGTTTAAGTAAATTAAAGCAACTAAATGACACAGTTATTTTTTACTTTTTAGTGCGTTTTGAGTCGGTTCTATTTTTTGTTAAAAATTTTGTTTGGGTGAACTCACAAAGGTTGCTTAATGGTGTATTTGTTATGATAATAATTTTTGTTAGTATTCAATATAAGTTTATATATTCTACGATAGCGAATTAGGAATGTCCTGTAAGGCTATTCGTAAGTTATTAAAAATAAATAAATAAAACATTTACGTCTTCAATTCAAGATACTTCTTCGTCTTAAATCCTAATCCATTTAAGTATCTTAAATACTTTGTGCATTCAATATAGATTATACTATTCCCCTTACAGCATGTAATTTAAGTGAATATTTTCCAAAATATTTCCAATAGGGGGTCGCGCAGGGCGTGCTTTTTTAATGTACTTCAGAACCAGCATTGCAGCCGTGCGAAGTGGAGGCGGGTCGCTAGTAAAATATAAAATGCAAAGTTCAAATAAATCACTACAATTGAGTGTGTATAACATATACAAAAAAATACTCAAAAATGAAGGAACTTACTTTCTCGTCTTCTGCAGATCTTCTTCTCCTTAGATCTTATACGGCTGTATAAAATATCGATTGAAAAAGGAAGAGAACAAAAGATGAAGTATAAGTATATGAAAGAACTTACTAAATGCGCAGGCTCGTCTTGTGCTGACGCTACCACTATGATCTTCTTCATCTTAATCGCTTCACTCAAAGTCTTGTAGGGCTGCAAGCCGAGCGCTCTCAACTCGTGCTGCCCGAAATGCACTGTGCTGTATGGCACGTTAATACTGCCATCTATGCAACTTCTTTCGTATCTGTGAATTGAAAAATTCGTGAAATACTCTATGACCATAAAGGCCCGAATATAACAACATACAACATTTAAGAAATTCCTGATCCTTTGCACTTCCTGAACCCCAAAGTGATATATTCAATCATACTTTAAACTTTGAAATGAAGTTCAGGAAGGTTGAAAGTGAGTGGTGAATTTGAGTGTCGTTTCAGAATTCGAGTGTTAGTTACACAAGGAACTAGGAGGCAGTGCCGTAACTAGCTTTTAATGCGTCCTGCGCCCTACAGACTTGTACCTGACTCTAAACAAGGTATTGTTTGCATATGGTCTGGTAATTTCTGCGCCCCTCCAGGGTCTGCGACCTGTGCCTGGGCACCGCTGGTACTGCCCTAGTTACGGCACTGCTAGGAGGAAGGTTTGCCCGTTCGTTCATAGTATTTTGCCGCAATAGTGTTGTTTAGGCCTGGTCAGTATTTTAGTGTATTCCTGCTTAGTTAACGTACGTCCGTAAAGTTGTAGATTAACTTCTTAATTATAACTCTGTAGCCTTGCATTATTAAGTATTCCGTGATATAACGTAATATTTTTATTTGTTACTTAATTAATTTATAAATACTAATGTACTTACAATATATTGGACCTGATGTCTACTACACAGCATTTGTCTTGGCACACTAACGAGAAGAAATCTGACAGACTGAGGTGCGGACAGATCTCATTTAGGAGCACATCCATCGGTACTTCCACGATATCCTAGAGAAATAACAATATTACACAGTTACACATGGATCAAATCAAAACATGATATCATGCATAATTTCGGCACCGACGTCAGTCGGACACCGTAGCCTAGCGGTAGAGTGGTCTGGCTCGGATAGCCAAAGAGACGCGGGTTCGAAACCCGTTAATTTTAGTATTATGTTTAGTCCGTTCTGTAAATTTTAGTATTATGTTTAGTCCGTTCTGTAAATTTTAGTATTATGTTTAGTCTTCAAATACAACATAACAAAGTGCCTATTGAGATTTTCTAATTTCTAAAAAATTGTTAGTAGCAGCCAGTGTATTGAGTTTCTTATATTCATGATCATCATGACTATTATCAGATGGGTGTCCACTGTTGGACATAGGCATCATCACGATCTTGAGCCACCCGTATTCCTCTTATCCACGCAACCTGCTTGATGTCGTCAGTCCACCTAGTAACGGGTAGTAATACTGTACTTTCCGGTGTGTGCTTGGGTCGTGTACTAATAAAGAGTATATCATAATTTTCATTCAATATATTTTTAACTAGCCGACGCCCGCGGTTTTATCCGTATAGTTTCCGTTCCCGTACGAATATTACGACGCAAAATTAATGAACGACCATGGCACTCCTCAAAAGTCTGGCAATATTATACAAAAAGAATTGTTACAACCCCACTTACACTTTAATCGACAGAGAAGCAAAACAAACACAGATAGATAATATTTTATTTAATTGGTTTTTTAATGTAAGTACCGTATATACTTTTATTTATATTAGAAATCATAATAAAACTATATTACACTTTATTCATACACTTTATTTTACATATAATTTTTAACTAAAAGAAGACATCACATATTTACTTAGACTTTACTATAATAACCAAATTATACAATATTTCTTTATTAATAATTTATTTAATTATTATTGATTCATAAATATAATCCATAGTTGTGATAATTAATTAATTACCTATTTAAAACATTACAACGAAATTACAATATTAACTGTAACAAAATATACAACTTAGAATAATACTTAACTCGCGTATCGGAGTGGCAGAGTTTCGACACACATCGGAGCAGCAGATAGAATGCCCCTTTTTTCCGTCTACCCTCTTTTATATCTGTCATCAACCACTACCACAAATTTCCGGTCACTCCTTCACTCGCCCCTCCACAAGGTAGCATTTTAATAATATAAAAATTACAAATATTCACCAAAAATAAATTACATTAAATAATGTAATTTATTTTTTTATTAAATTATTTTAACGCAACTAATTATTAATAGACTGTTTTTGTATGTTCCGTTAAGACAAATGTTGACAACTTTTACAATTAAATAAACAAAAGCAATTAACATTTCATAAAATTATATAAAGAATATTATTTTCTACCTTATCACATTTTATAATCATAATTTAATATTTTAAATAATCCTTAATCATAACAGTTCGTCCATCCTGACAAAATTTGATTCCACGCAAATTGTTTCTAAAGCAACTAATATCTAAAGAATTATAATGCCTTCCCTCTATTTTGGAGTAGACTCTTTCTTTGCTGCTTCCTAAAAAAATAAATAAAACAAACATGTAAGTTCCATAGGAAGAAATGTTTGAAATATGCCAACAACTTCACACTTATTTCCGATTATGATTTGTTACTCAAGCTGTTTATACCGTTTATTTAATGAGTTAGCAAACAATTCATTACATACTACTTTATTTCCATTATATCATCACCAAAACTGCAGTTTAAGTGGCCCATAATATTACAGAATGTTTGAAATAGTCTATACGGACGGCCAATCAGCACTATGAGTACTACCACAGTGGCCCTTAATGACATCGCGTGTATAGATGGTCCAACATCACTATAAACACTTCTATAGTGGCCCTTATGACATCGCCTGTAAAGATGGTCCAACATCACTATAAGCAATTCTATAGTGGCCCTTATGACATCGCCTTCAACATCTATAAGGACTTCTATAGTGGCCCTTATGACATCGCCTGTAAAGATGGCCCAACATCACTATAAGGAATTCTATAGTGGTCCTTATGACATCGCCTGTAGAGACAGCCCAACATCACTATAAGCAATTCTATAGTGGCCCTTATGACATCGCCTGTATAGACGGCCCAACATCACTATAAGGACTTCTATAGTGGCCCTTATAACATCGTCTGTAAAGACGGCCCAACATCACTATAAGTAATTCTATAGTGGCCCTTATGACATCGCCTGTAGAGACGGCCCAACATCACTATAAGGACTTCTATAGTGGCCCTTATGACATCGCCTGTAGAGACGGCCCAACATCACTATAAGCAATTCTATAGTGGCCCTTATGACATCGCCTGTAGAGACGGCCCAACATCACTATAAGGACTTCTATAGTGGCCCTTATAACATCGCCTATAAAGACGGCTCAACATCTCTGTGAATACTTTCATAATGACATTTCCTTGCTTATTCTTGCAACTTTACCGTGTTGTTGATGTCCCACGTAACTTTGTTGATACACTTGTCCCAGTCTTTTCCATCTTTTATGCTTTTGTTAATAGCCTCGAGAGGATTTGAAACGCACAACCGTGACCGTTTGACCTAGGTGACGCTACAGAGTTCACTATGTGTTTTATTTGACTTTGACTACAAAATTCTTTAAACCTTCTGCTAAAAGCACCACTGTCATCTTAATCGTTTAGGATAACCAAAACCGCAAAAATTTCGTCTAACTTCTACTTCGCCTCTATGGACTTAGTAGTTTTTGTTGGTTTTGCCCAAATAAATTTTGTTTGCGCGTCAACCACTACAAACAAATAAGACATTCCATTAGCGCTTTTACTAATAGGTTCCAGATGGTCAATATGCAAAGTACCCATGGGTTCTGCGATTTTGTCGATTGGGTGTAGTTGACCTTCCTTCCTACCATAGTCCTCTTTTAAATAGGCAGTTTATACAACTGTCGACGTATTTCCTAATAAATCGCGTCATTTAAGGGAACCAGCAATTTCCTTTGATGATGGTATCGCAACGCTTTAGACCTGGATGACCAATGTCATTATGATATTTGCCCATCATATTGAATCGAGCCGCTTTAGGTATTACTCTAGTCGTTCCTCTCCATTTAATAACTTCCTATAAATTTAATTATCCTCCATTATATAGTTATTTTTAATATCTGGATTATCGTCGTTGTTCTCTAGTTTGTGTCGTATAATTTTCAGGATATCGTCTTGGTTTTGCAGGCACACCACCCAATCAAGTAAGTGAATCACAAAATATCAGCACTTTCTACTAGAGATCTACTAAGTGCATCCTTTTGTTTGCGACTGACCTGACTTATGCACAATCCTCATATTGTACTCTTGAATACTGAGCCACCATCTCGCAACTCTTGGTAGAAGATCCTTCTCCTCAAACGTCTGTCTTACCGCTACACAATTTGTCCCAACCTTGAAATCGATTCCTGCCTGATAAACTCTGAAACGTCCTGGGAATTCTACGACCGCCAGTGTTTAGAATTCAAAAGAGTGATGGAGCGCCTCTTCCTTACTGGTCTTGCGACTAAAGTAGACTACTGGCCGTAATACGTTCTTATGTTTTGTAACAATATGCCCGCCAAACCTCAACTGGAGGCATCAGTGAGCTCCTCTGTTATTGCTTTCGAGTCAAATACTGCTACAATAGGTCTTTCAGTCAAAATACGCTTCAAATTTTCAAAGGCTTGTTGCTGAGGACCTCCCCAGACCCAAACACAATCTTTCTTTAATAACTTGTAAAGTTCATATGATACTGCAGCATAATTTCGAACAAACCTTCGAAAATAGCTCGTTAATCCGAGAAACATGCGTGATTCATGAACATTCGTCGGAACTTTGAATTTTGCTACTGTTTTCTTAACCCCAGGTCTGATAACCTCCTAACTCAAATCGTAACTTAAATATTCTAAATTAGGTTGCAAAAAGGTGCACTTTTCAATATTCAAAGTTAACCTTGCCTCTTTCAATAATATTAGCATCTGCTCCAGAGTTTCTAAAACTTCTTCTGTAACACTCAGAATTAGAAGACGGTCTATACAAGGTAACACTTCATTAAATCTTAATGGTCCTAGCACTTTGTCCATAAGCCGCTGGAACACGCAAACTGAGTTGGCTAAACCAAATGGAATGCGCAAAAATTGGTAGTGACCCTCCCGGCGTCATAAAACCTATTTTTGGAATTGAATTCACATTCATTGGTATTTGATAAAGACCTGAGATAGATCCAAGCTGGTAAAAAAAAATCCTTTGCCCGCAAGTTTTTCTACCTGGTCTTGTATGATCGGGAGTGGGTACTTGTCCTTGATTGACACACCATTTAATACACAATCTGAAATCTCCGTTCTTCTTTTTCACCAAAATAATTGAACTCGCTAATTCAGAAGAGGATTCTTCAAATATATTATTTTTGAGCAACTCATCTATTTTCGTCGCACTTCCTCTTTTTCTGCAATACAGAGTTTGTAGGGTCTATAACAAATTGGTTTTTCTGTATTTAATTCAATGCTCAGCTCCAGCTTATTTGTACATCCTAGCTCAGTAGTGTCTTTCGAAAAGCAATCACCATATTTTGTTAGCAGCGTTAACAATTTTTCTTATATTTCAGAACGTCGCAAACCACACTGCACTTTATCAATATCAACAAATAGTACTTGAAGTAGATGAGATACGAAACATTGCCTAGTTTGTTCTTGTATGGGCATGTTCTTTTCTTCACAACAAAATCCTCTTGTTAGAATCTGTCTATCTGTCGTGACCAGAGACGACATCTGAATAATTACAGACTTCAATCATACTATTCTTCCCACTTACAATGCATGATGATATTCCATAGCTTTTAGCGGAATATTGTCGGTTGTAGGCCTCAATATACAAATAGTCACTCTCCAGCTATTCTACATTAACATTAACCAACGCTTGCTTAATGCTTGGGTGGAATCTCAACGCTTCGAGTACATTATACTGCAAATTTTCTTCCTTGCATAATATCAGGTTCAAACTTTAATATTTCACTAGTTGAACTATCCTTGTTGTAAGACCGAGTCTCTTGTTCCCTTTTAGCGATAAAGAAATCACTTCCCGATATTGAAAATACTAAACCAAGGTAAGTGATGAAAGGTTGTCCTAATATCAAATCTATTCCTGCCATAGGAATATCTGTTACCGTTATATCAATACTAACATCTACAATATCTTTAGCCGGAATAGAAAAACCACCAAAACCCCTAATCATTATCACATAATTATTTAAAGGAAGTTCTAATTTCTGAAAACAAAAAACTTTACTAGTCACATTAATTTTAGCACCGGAATCGTAATATGCTTTTTCAGTTATATCATTAACTTTAATAATTTTGTAGTAAATGTCATTTATTAACTAGATTGATAATTTCTTGGTGCTTCTTTAATGCTGCTGACGTAGCGGGCTTATGCCAACATTTTCTGTTATATGACCCGTCACACTGCAATGTCCGCAAATGGGTCTACCACTGGCAGTTTTCTTAGGGCAACGTCGTACGGTGTGTCCTGGTTCTTGACACAAAAACACATAATTGGGTTTTCCGATCCTTACAAGTATATGTATCTAAACCGTTATTGTTCCTTGTATTCAGTGGTCGCACTGACGAAAACTTATTGACATATTTCGTGTCTTCCATGGTAGTCAAAATTTAGCATATAAATCCCTTGGTGTAGCATAATTTCCAGCGCGAGCAGGATTCTTCATGTGTAATGGTAAACCGTCAATTGTGCATGCCACAGCCTTGTCACCGGTTATTTCTGGACGGATTAGAAATGCACATTTGCTATAAAAGTATTGTGTCATATTATCTTGCGGTAATTTCTTTTCAGCTTTACGTGGAAAACCGTCAATCAGGAATTGTTTCCATTAATCCCAAGTCATTTCATTATTTTGTAAAGATGCATGCCAAACTTTTGCCATACCGTCAAATCTAGACTGCATGAAATAAGATTTCATTCTGTCGGACCAGTTATAAAGAAATAAATAAATAAAATAAATAATTATGAATCGGACCCAGTTGTTAGATCTTATTCAACCATTGTGAAGCAAAAGTATAGTTTTTCTCGGGGTCAAATATGGGTATTATATCAGCCTTAGCAGTTATAATTATCATTATAGACAAATGGAACTGGCTCACCGGAATTTTCATAACGTGCTGGCGGTGTTGCAGAGCTGTCCGCTTCGGAGTCCGAAGAACATTCGTGCCGTGGTCTCCATGGTCGCCATTTCGTTTTTGTTCCGGGTTCCGGACTGCCCGAAAGTTCCCCTCGCCGCCGTGAAATGCTAGCTCTTGCTTACGTTTGGGCATGACGTACCACTTCTGAAATTGTTAAAAGTCATAGTATTAGAAATCATAATAAAACTATATTACACTTTATTCATACACTTTATTTTACATATAATTTTTAACTAAAAGAAGACATCACATATTTACTTAGACTTTACTATAATAACCAAATTATACAATATTTCTTTATTAATAATTTATTTAATTATTATTGATTCATAAATATAATCCATAGTTGTGATAATTAATTAATTACCTATTTAAAACATTACAACGAAATTACAATATTAACTGTAACAAAATATACAACTTAGAATAATACTTAACTCGCGTATCGGAGTGGCAGAGTTTCGACACACATCGGAGCAGCAGATAGAATGCCCCTTTTTTCCGTCTACCCTCTTTTATATCTGTCATCAACCACTACCACAAATTTCCGGTCACTCCTTCACTCGCCCCTCCACAAGGTAGCATTTTAATAATATAAAAATTACAAATATTCACCAAAAATAAATTACATTAAATAATGTAATTTATTTTTTTATTAAATTATTTTAACGCAACTAATTATTAATAGACTGTTTTTGTATGTTCCGTTAAGACAAATGTTGACAACTTTGACAATTAAATAAACAAAAGCAATTAACATTTCATAAAATTATATAAAGAATATTATTTTCTACCTTATCACATTTTATAATCATAATTTAATATTTTAAATAATCCTTAATCATAATCTAACGAATTCAACGACATCTAATATGTCAAAATTCGTCCAGCCATTTAGGCTGTAGCGCGTGCCAAAGAAATGGACATACATACCCACACACCCACATGCACACATACATACGTAGGCTCGAAAAACATTACCCTCCTTCTGACGCAGTCGGGTAATAAATGACTATAAATAATTATTTGATGTTTAAAATCCATTAATGTTCCATAGGTCTTTTAGACTACTTGCGACCGCTTTTGTTACGTATGATCGTGCGCCTGCTTGAGGGTTTAATGACAATTGGACAATGGACAGGTTTAATTGGTGGACCATTAGCGATTATGGTTTAAATATTACAATGTAATAAACATAATATGTTTATCAAGTGGATCGTTATAATTTAGGTGTAATAACTGTTTGAGAGTTTATTTAAAGGCTCTTGATAAAAATTTCCATTATAGGTAGTTTTGAATATTTCTAAGACACTTGTAAGAAAGAAAGCGTATGTTTAGGCTCTTATAAAGTTCAAGAACATATAATACGACGACAACGACCTCCGTAGCGCAGTGGTATGCGCGGTGGATTTATAACACGGAGGTCCTGGGTTCGATACCCGGTGGGGCTGATTGAGATTTTTCTTAATTTATCTTCGTCTGGCTGGTGGAAGGCTTTCGCCGTGGCTAGTTACCACCCTACCGACAAAGACGTACCGCCAAGCGATTTAGCGTTCCGGTACGATGTCGTGCAGAAACCGAAAGGCGTGTAGATTTTGTCCTACTCCTAACAAGTTAGCCCGCTTCCATCTTAGACTGCATCATCACTTATCATCAGGTGTGATAACAGTCAAGGGCCAACTTGTAGTCGATAAAAAAAATATTATTAGTTTTTTATAGCGAGTAAAATCGAAGCTTAAAACTCGTAATCAACAACACCAGAAGCACTTAAAGCACCGAAATCGCTGTAAGCGTGCCTCCAAAATTTGATGTGTTCCTTCAATTTCCCCAAGATATCATCATCTGGTCCTAACATGGTGACTATGGGACCACCTTGGATGTATGCCCTTTCTAATAAAAAAAGAATTATCAAAATCGGACAACTCTGTAAAAAGTTATGCGTGGTCACACATAAAAAAAAATATATACGTGTCGAATTGAGAACCTCCTCCATTTTTTTAGTCTGTTAAAAAATATAGGAATAAATTCTTACCATTGGGTCTTTATGTTCTGGTTCATTAGTGAACCTCCTGTAGCTTATACTCTTGGGCGAACTTCGGCACATTTCTATCGACTCCTAGTAAACGTAAACTTATTGTTAGTCTATGTTTTAGTTCTATAACTGGCTTTTGGTGCAGTGCTGTAACTAGCATCTTAGATACACCAATGTTTAAATACGGGTTTGCGGACTTCGGGTGAGACAAACACGAATATCTTAGCATTCCATGGATGCACCGTGCGGGTGCCGGGTCCATCGCGTGGCTGAGAGAAGAACTCCAAACAGAGCCCGAGACTTGTGACACGGGTGTAGGTTTAAAAGAGAACTCTTAGTGACGTGCGTCAACAATCACCTCATCTGTTCAAGTTATTCTCCCTGCCCAGCCAAATTCGAAAGGACCCTACTAGAGCAGCTCTACCCTACTAGAGCACTCGTTCCAATATGGAGCTTACTGCATTTCTAGTAAGACCACGGTCTTTTAGCAGGTTATAGAGAGTCTACGCTGGTGTACCTCTCGCACCCACTTCTACCTCGTATAAACATAGCCATTTTTAGTCATTTCATTAGTAAGGTCATAATATTTATTCACTTTGAATACATGGTCTTTAGGGATGTTTCCCACGGCACTGTAAACTCAACAAGTACTATACGTTTGATTTGTTTGGAAAAAAGAAATGTATCCGGTAATCGTCATCTGAATCCCGAACTGAAATTTTTGTACTAAGATTTCTTACATTCTTCACAGAAAGCGGGGCTGATCGCAACAACGCAAACGTTTACTCTACGCAGGGTCTATATGCCAAACCGCATGAAATTGATAGCTAAATTATAATTCACCATTGTATAGTTATATTGACATTGTTTAATCTAAACTATTAATTTGACGACCTCCGCGTGGCGCAGTGGTATGCGCGGTGGATTTATAAGACGGAGGTCCTGGATTCGATTCCCAGTGGAGCAGACTGAGATTTTTTCTGAATTTATCTTAGTCTGGCTGGTGGAATGATTCCGCCGTGGCTAGTTACCACCCTACCGACAAAGATGTACCGCCAAGCGATTTAGCGTTCCGGTACGATGTCGTGTAGAAACCGAAAGGGGTGTAGATTTTGTCCTACTCCTAACAAGTTAGCTCGCTTCCATATTAGATTGCATCATCACTTAACATCAGGTGTGATAACAGTCAAGGGCCAACTTGTAGTCGATAAAAAAATATTATTAGTTTTTTATAGCGAGTAAAATCGAAGCTCAAAACTAATAACAACACCAGAAGTACTTAAAGAATATTTTCCAAGGCATTAGAAACCCCCAACGGTTCCTCGCGCGCGTAGTGCTGTGACTGTGCGTTTCGTTTCACGGGCGCTGCGCACGAGTCCATAATTATGAATTTCAAGCCAGACGCATCTAACATTAGCATGCTAACACAATTATACGGAACTACGTGCCGCGAAATAGGAAAATTTACGATTACTATAGATTGGTATCCATGATGGCTCGTCGTTTTGCGTAAAAATTGACACTGCAGTTTGGAACATCAAAGGCTTACAGTGCAAGTGTGCAATAAAACTGCAAGAATGTGAGTTCTATTACTACCCGCTGTGACATGTAGCAATGTGTATTTAATCTAAGCACACCTACTATCAGTATTTGTTTTTTTTTTACTACAAGTTGGCCCTTGACTGCTATCACACGTAATGTTAAGTGATGATGCAGTCTAAGATGGAAGCGGGCTCTTGTTAAGAGTGGGACGAAAATCCACACCCCTTTTGATTTCTACACGACATCGTACCGGAACGCTAAATCGCTTGGCGATACGTCTTTGTCGCCAGGGTGGTAACTAGCCACGGCGAAAGCCTCCCACCAGCCAGACCAAGATAAATGAAGAAAAATTTCAATCTGCCCCGCCGGGAATCGAACCCAGGACATCCGACTTATAAATCCACCGCGCATACCACTGCGCTACGGAGGTCGTCAAAACTTGTTGTTAGTGGCAACAAAAATACATCATCCGTGAAAATTTCAACTGCCGACAACTTCAAGCTATCACGATTTATGAGATACAGCCTGAAAACAGACAGACGGACAATTTAGTAATAGAGCCCCGTTTTTCCCCTTTGGGTATATAACCCCAAAAAAAAATTTTAAATGACTAACTTATTTATGTTTTTAGTCTGTACTATATTAGTAATTGTCTGTAAAAATCTGCTCCACACTCTGAACTAATATAAAAAGCTTTAAAGTATCTTACCTTCACACACTCTCCGATGTCAATTTCGGGTAGATCGGAGAACAGTAGAATACACTCATTGAATCCCGACTCAAGAAGAGTTACTCTCAGCTGGCGAAGGATACCGACTCCCATGAAAAGAGGCAAGGATGTCCCCTCCACGAGGAGTGCGTCCCATAGATGGACTATTTTATGTAGAGGGAATACATCTGCAAGAAAAAGCTCAATTCAATATCTTTGTTAAACAAAATGTCAGCCATTGTAAACGGAAAATTGATACTAACAAACGAATATCTAGACAATAAATTAGTTTCCCCGGTGCTGCGTTTGAGTAGAGTGCAAAAATCATTTGTGGGACTGAGTATACGATTTTATAATCTCATCCCAAAGGAAGTACTGGACTTGCCTTTAGAAAAATGAGAATGCCAGATCCTAACCCACAGATCCTAACTCAAAATATAAATATAGTAAAAATATGCTTTAAATCGTTTTTATTGTATTTTCATCAAAACTGGGCTCTAAAAGGCTAGTATCCAGAGTCGTTAACCATGTTTAAAAATGTATTTAATGAAGCTTTGCGAATGTCATGTCAGTGTGACAAGCATACAGATCAACAATACGGAAATATACGATAACCAACATTAGGCTCGTGTCGAATACTCCGAGTTCTAGAGCTTTTAAATGTAATTTATATTAAATAGTAAAAAATACAATAAAATGATGCATAATACATTGTTGTACAATATGTTCATATTAGTGGGTTAAAGCCATACATACATTGTCTGGCATTCTCCCTAAAAAAATGTGTTAAAAGCCATTTACTAAATAAAGGTTACTATAAAACTAACGACTTTATTAACGACAAAGATATTTGGAAGCAATCAGCTGTTCTTGCTACACACAAAACGGGATAACCGAAATTGAAATTTTTGAAATAAAAATTGTAACATTGATCTTTAAAATGAGCAACTGCTGAGTTTCTTGCCGGCTCTTCTCCGCGGGATCTGCCTTCCGAACCGGTGGTAGAGTCACTACGTACTGACAGACTTGACGTTTCAAAAGTGCTTGTAGAACAGCCTACTTGAAATAAATGATTTTTAATATACAGTCACGCTTCGTTAACTATCGCTAAAGGGCTGTAATATACCTAAAGTGATGATGATGATGCCTCACAGCCGATTTCGGCTACAGAGACAGTAAAGCAGTTTGTGGGTTCTAGGTAACGTCCTTAAAATAGAAACCTTGGCTGGCACCGACTTCATAGCTATGCTTAAGTAAATTAAAGCAACTAAATGACATAGTTATTTTTTACTTTTGAGTCGTTTCTATTTTTTGTTAAAAATTTTTATTTCTTACTTTTTAGTGATTTATCGACACGTAACCTACTCGTACTATACTGTCATAGTATATTATACGGCACTAGTAGCCAAAAAGCTACCGATACTTACACAAAAACCGAAATCGCTGCAAGTGTGCCTATAAAATTTGAAGAGTTCCTTCAATTTTCCCAGGATATCATCACCAGATCCTAACATGATGATTATGGGACCATATTGGAAGTGTGCCCATTCTAATAAAAAAAGTATTATCAAAATCGGACAACTCTGTAAAAAGTTATGCGTGGTCATCCATAAAAAAAAAATATATATGTCGAATTGAGTACCTCCTCGTTTTTTTTCGTCGGTTAAAAATAGGCACATTTTGATAAATACTTACGCGAAAACATTGTTAGAAACCACGGTATAGCGAACAGTTCAGGCACGAAGTTTATTTCGTGCAAATGCGTGGCGAGGTCGGGCTCGTGGAAGGCCGTCATTTGCCAGAACTTGGCGAGGTACTCCTTGATCACTGCGCTGTTGTCCTTCAGGAAGAACTTGTGGAGGAACTTGGGCACGAACGCTGATAGACACGCAAAGGCGCGTGCTGTGAAGGGGAACATGCATTTTTGAAAATTTAACTTGTTTTATTAAGGCCTGTGTGCGCCAAGAATTCGGTTATCATAACCAACGGTTAACATAAGCTAAACGTAAAATTTACTGTTCACGACAATCCGTACGCCGGTTAAGGACGTAAGCTCGGTTAAGATAACCGCCCGGTTTACGTCCTTAACCGGCGTACTGGTTGTCGTGAACAGTAAATTTTACGTTTAGCTTATGTTAACCGTTGGTTATGATAACCGAATTCTTGGTGCACACAGGCCTTAAACGTTAAGTAAAAGCTCGTGATAAATTACTGTTATTATGTTTTAAAAGTAAGAAAGAAAACAGCAAAGAATTCAAAGTTGCCTAGAAAAATTGTAATTTTCGATTTTGTACTAGCGGCCATTTTGGATTTGATACATTTCATATGGGGGGGTGTAAGGGGGATGATAGTTCCAGTCGGCCTCCCCAAATGTCAACCTCACCTGCTCGCGGTGCACCCTGCAGATGGACCGACGAGGCTCTGGCGACCGATGAATGGCGGTATAACCATTCCAAATAGGCTGGACTACAAAATGAGGCCAGTGTCAGGCAGCAGTGACACTGGTTCGAATAGTCCAGCTCTGCGGTGACCAACCCGCCTGCCCAGCGTGGTCACTATAGAGCATTTCTTTTTATGGGAGAAAGTCAAAAGCAACAGCCCCTAGTCCCCGGCAGCTCCGCTATTCCTGGCTCTGGCAGCGGTCATGGTAACGGCGGGGCAAGGGGTGTCAAGAATCTCCGGCAGAGATTCCGCTGCCAACCCCGACGACTGGACCTGGCGACATTTAACGCACGCACTTTGAGGACTGACGAAAAGTTAATCGAACTGGAAGAAGTATTAAGTAAGCTGCGCTGGAGCATTATAGGATTGTCTGAAGTCCGACGAGAGGGCGAGGACTCGATAATCCTGAAATCCGGCAACTTACTATACTACCGGGAGGGCGAACATCTGTCCCAAGGTGGTGTTGGGTTCATCGTTCACAAGTCCCTCGTTAACAATGTTGTACGAGTCGAGAGTGTGTCGAGCAGGGTAGCGTTCCTTGTCCTCCGAATTACCAAACGGTATTCGTTGAAGGTTATACAGGTTTACGCACCGACCTCGGCACAACCAGACGAGGAGGTAGAGGTATTGTATGAGGATATATCAAAAGCCCTGCATGCTTCGAACTCCTACTACAATGTTGTCATGGGGGATTTTAATGCAAAGCTGGGCGAGAGAACTGGTTCAGAGTTGAGAGTGGGGCAATTTGGATATGGGCAACGGAACCTCAGGGGCCAAATGTTGGCTGACTTCATGGAGAAGGAGGGCCTCTTTATGATGAACTCCTTCTTCAAGAAGCCACCACACAGGAAATGGACCTGGTTGAGCCCCGATGGTTCCACGAGAAATGAGATTGACTTCATCTTGTCGACCAGACGGCATATATTCAACGATGTCTCTGTGATCAATAGGGTCAAAACCGGCAGTGATCACCGACTGGTAAGAGGCACGTTGAATATCAATGTTCAGCTTGAACGGTACCGACTGGTGAAGTCAACGCTCCGACCTACTCGTGCTCACATCCAAAACCCCGAAAGCTTTCAACTGGAACTTCAGAACCGCTTCGATTGCCTAGCAAATTGTGTTGACGTGGACGATCTGAATAACAGAAATTGACCCGACACTATACCGAAGATATCCCGGACGTCAGCCTAGACGAGATTAGTATGGCTCTCGAACACCTAAAGAACAACAAGGCGCCAGGTGATGACGGAATCACAGCAGAACTCCTGAAAGCGGGTGGTAAACCGATACTTAAAGTCCTTCAGCGATTGTTCAATTCCGTCATCCACGAGGGCAAGACGCCTGAGGCGTGGCACAGGAGCGTGGTTGTTCTGTTCTTCAAAAAGGGTGACAATACCTTGCTGAAGAATTACAGACCAATCTCGCTGCTGAGTCATGTCTACAAGTTGTTCTCCAGAGTCATCACGAATCGTCTCGCTCGTAGGTTTGACGACTTCCAGCCTCCCGAACAAGCCGGTTTCCGACAAGGCTTTAGTACCATAGACCACATCCATACGCTGCGGCAGGTTATACAAAAGACCGAAGAGTATAACCGGCCACTTTGCTTGGCGTTTGTGGACTATGAGAAAGCCTTTGATTCGGTGGAAACCTGGGCTGTGTTACGGTCATTACAGAGGTGCCGAATCGACTACCGGTACATCCAAGCGTTGCAGTGCCTGTACGAAAACGCCACCATGTCAGTCCGTATACAGGATGAGACTACGAGGCCAATCCAATTGCAGCGAGGAGTGCGACAGGGAGATGTTATCTCCCCGAAGCTATTTACCGCCGCTTTGGAAGACGTCTTTAAGCTCTTGGACTGGAACGGACTTGGCATCAACATCAATGGCGAGTACCTCACTCAACTGCGGTTTGCCGACGATGTAGTGATAATGGCAGAATCTCTAGATGACCTTAATAATATGCTCAATGACCTCAGCAGAGTTTCTCAACAGGTGGGCCTTAAAATAAACATGAGCAAGACAAAGATCATGTGTAATGCTCATGTTTCGCTCCACCCAGTTATTGTTGAAAATTCTGCACTCGAAATTGTAGACGAGTATATATACCTAGGGCATATGGTCCAGTTAGGTAGGTCCAATTTCGAGAAAGAGATGAACCGCCGAATCCAACTCGGTTGGGCAGCGTTCGGGAAACTGCGTGACATCTTTTCGTCCAAAATTCCTCAGTGCCTGAAGACGAAGGTCTTTGAACAGTGCGTGTTGCCAGTGATGACATACGGATCCGAGACTTGGTCGCTAACTGCGGGCTTCATAAGAAGGCTCAGAGTCACTCAGCGGGCGATGGAAAGAGCAATGCTCGGAGTATCTCTGCGTGATCGAATCAGAAATGAGGAGATCCGCAGAAGAACCAAAATAACCGACATAGCTCAGCGAGTCGCAGAACTGAAGTGGCAATGGGCGGGGCACGTGGTTCGAACAGCTGATGGACGTTGGGGGCCGAAGGTGCTAGAATGGCGACCCCGCACCGGAAAGCGCAGTGTTGGTCGACCCCCCACCAGGTGGACTGACGACATCAAACGTGTCGCAGGGAGCCGCTGGGCACATGCGGCTCAGGATCGTTGTGTTTGGAAGTCCCTAAAAAAGGCCTATGTTCAACAGTGGACGTCCATTGGCTGATAATGATGAATGATGATGACATTTCATATTGTACTCTACGAGGCAAGCCCTTTCATTTGATACAATTTTGAGGGAGTGTTGAAAAAATCCGCCATTTTGTAACGGAAGCCATTATTTTAACCTAAAAAATAAGTAATAAAAAGGGCGTATACAGACATTACTTCATTAAAATGGTTTAAATTCATTTAAAAAATAGAGTTAAAAATATATGGTAAACAGAGATAAATTTTGTTCAAAATTTAGCCATTTTTACTCAATGAACATAATAAGTTACCTTCGTTACAAAAATTGAGATACAGGAAGGGTGCAGTGAGAGAGTCCAATCCCTGCCAGTACACATACTGTGGGTTGGTCAGCAGCCAGGCTTTGAGCAGCCGCTTGAGGGTGCGGTGGCCCGCGGAGCCACAGAGCAACCAGCAGTATTGGTGACAGCGAGGTATGTCTACATCAATCTGGAAAAAAAAACTCATTATCCAATATCTTCAATGAGCAATTCTTGTATGTAGAGAGAGAGACGAATATCTTAGCATTCCATGGATTCACCGTGAGGGTGCCGGGTCCATCGCGTGGCTGAGAGAAAAACTCCGAACAGAGCCTGAGACTTGTGACACGGGTGTAGGTTTAAGGGTACCCTTAGTGACGCGCGTCAACACTCACCTCCTCTGTTCAAGTTATTCTCCCTGCCCAGCCAAATTCGGAAGGACCCTACTAGAGCAGCTTTGGACACTCATTCCAATATAGAGCTTACTGCACTTCCAGTAAGGCCAAGGTCTTTTATAATCTGAACCTTGGAAACATATTCAAGCAAACCAAGGTCAAAAGCTTGGTCAACCAGGTACTATTTATTATGTAAAGCAGAGTCAGCTCCATCGTTATCAACCCACTATAGGGCCAGAACTCTCCTTGTAGAAAGGGGATATAGACTTTCGATCTACTAAGGCAGATTGGCAGGCTTAGTTATAACTGAGACACGGAGTGTAGGTAGGAGTAGGTAATAAAAGAGTCTAAGGGCTAACGCTAAAACTCGCGCGGGTGCACGCTCGCGGGTGTATAATGAAAAATAGTATGGACAGTGCAGGCGCGTGCGACGGAGCGCGGGCGCGGGTGGCGGATTGTCACTCGCGCGGCGGGCGGCGGGTACACGGCGCGGGCGCCCGCGACGGGCACACGCGAGCGGGTTTGTTTCTACAAATCAGACGAGCGCCGCTAGATGCTACGGTCACACGCGTCGGAAGCTAGGTACAATCATGAACATCGATACAAATCGCGTTATAATTGAGGTGCAATTTCGGCCAGTATTATGGGGCATGGCGAATGAATTATCGAATTCTCCGCTGAGTAACGTACTTGTCAAGAACGGGTTATGCAGTCGACGTTTTTTCCGTTGACGTCTTTTGGCCAAATAATAAATTAGTAAATAATCCATGGTAATCTACTCGACACAACTGTACACGCTCGACATCAAAGTTATACTAGCAGCGCTAACTGAGACGGGCGCACGCGACGGGTGCCCGCTCGCGGATTTGTGGCCCGCCGCGTGCGTCCGCGCCCGCGCGAGTTTTAGCGTTAGCCCTAAAAGACAGATTTCAAATCTTAGCCTTCTTGCCCAGACCTGAAGGACCAGATCTTTTGGAACTATTGAGGAGTAGGATTAACCACGTTAGTTTGTGGATACTATAAGAGTCCAACACACAGGGTACGAACCTAAAGGCCTTTTAGTTTTGAGACTAGCACATTAACTGTGGATCTATTGAGGAAGATGATATCACCTGTCTGTCAGTAGGCGTCGGAGTCTCCTTGTCGATCCTTTCATATTGATCCTCTATGTCTCCCACCACTCCCAATAAAGCGGCCCACACTTCTCCTCTCACTAAAGGGGGAATGTCAATCTCTGCCTCCGATCTTATGTACTGAGCTGTGTATGGGTATCCCTGAGGTAATAAATTTAAATAAACCAATTGTCTAGTAATTGTCAAGTTTCCAAGTAAAATAAATAAATAATAAGCAATTAGTAAATAATTATAGAAGTAATAAAAAATTAGGATGTCTGTAATAAAAGTTCTTTTCTTAAAAGTATTTTTTCTTTTGAATGATACTCACATGTAACAGTCTTTCAAACCACAGCAACCTATAGAACTGGTATTCTGTGTCTCTCTCTCTAATAATCTTTGGTAAAGCAACAGTGTCGTAATTAGTTTTCCTCTCATGCATTAATGGGTAGAAATCCTGCGGCGGTATATGACTTAGACGATTCTTTAGTAGATCTAAACTGTATTTAGCTATTCGACGATCGAATAATGCTCCAGTTTTACCACCTAGTGTACAGCCATCTAATAGAATTGCTCTGTAAAAATATAATTAATTAAAGTCTATTAGGACTTTAATATATGCATGCATGCAAAATATTTTAAAATATTATAATATTATAACTAAAAATGGCTACGTGGTAGAAGTGGGTGCGAGAGGTATACCAGCGAACTCTCTCTATAACCTGCTAAAAGACCTTGGCCTTACTAGAAGTGCAGTAAGCTCCATATTAGAACGAGTATCCAAAGCTGCTCTAGTAGGGTCCTTCCGAATTTGGCTGGGCAGGGAGAATAACTTGAACACAGGAGGTGAGTGTTGACGCGCATCACTAAGGGTACCCTTAAAACTACACTCGTGTCACAAGTCTCGAGCTCTGTTCGGAGTTTTTCTCTCAGCCACGCGATGGACCCGGCACACGCACAGTGAATCCATCGAATGCTAAGATATTTGTCTCTGTCTCAAACAAAAATATTGATGTTTTAATTTTTTTTTTAAACTTGAAAATAATAATATCAAATAAAATTATAAAAACCCTAATTAAATTGATCAAATATAAAAGTAATATAAATATTTCTGATTAAGACAGCCACCCCTAGCTAAGTACGAATTTTCATCTGGCTAGAAAGGGACAGATGAAGTTTACTACAATTTAACTGCAAGTATGGCATGTCTTTGTCAGATTTTAATTTTATTTGCAGAACACAATTTTTTTTTCCTAGTCTATAATTAAGTAAAACAAAACCCGTTATTCCATTAACAGTACAATATCTATGGTGAATATTTTTTGAAAAAGAGAGCAACTATTGGCGTGCGAATTTCAAAAATATTCTAAAAAAAACATACATGGGCATAGACAATATTGGAGGGCTATTCTTAATCAATCCATTTTTCTTTAACTCAGCCTGTATATCCCCTCCAGTCAGCTGCCACCAGTAGTACAGATACTGTAGTTTGCAGCCCATCAACCCGCGTGGCTTCTTCATATCCAATGGGGTTTGACTATTCATTTGCAATAACTCATCATGTAGTTCTGTGAATGTTGCTCTTTCACTTGGATAAATTTTAAGGCATTTTTCTATTATGTTTCTAATGTCTTCTGGTACTTTCTGAAAACAAATTTTAAATTTACACAAATTGAAGCTAAATTTTTATGTGAACTGGTGAAATTATTAAGTGACTTAATCCATACATATATTTTGTAATGGCCAAATTTTAACACAAAAGAAAAATAGTTTTATTTTATTATGCATCATTATCTTTCATTGCCTGTTATTTTATGTCTTTCAAACACGAAACCTTTTGTTTTGTAAATTATTACACAAAATGCTTACACTAAAACTGAACTCCTTGTTTTATTGCAGGATTCTACTGTCAAATTATAAAATGTTATTGTTATTATTTAAACCTGGCACTTTAAAAAATTTATAATTGTAATTGTTAATTTATCTATGAATGAAATTAAATTTATTGTTAAAGCAGGTCATTTTAAACTTGTCTCCTAAAATAAATTTAATAACCCGTGTCTCGGGATGAATGGATGCAATTTTCAATCATTTTTCATGTCTTATGTTTTCCCTGAGAAAAACAATTTGCAGTGAATGAATTTGTTGCCTCACCTTATAAGCTTCGTAGCAATCATGTTCCCTCGCTATCCTCTCAGCTGGATTGCTAGCATGTACCAATGTTAAAATTCTTCTCAAAATTGGTCCAGGTTTCAATGTATTCCACAGTTTTCCAATACAAAGTTCTAGAAGAATAATACCAAATGTCCATACATCAGCTGCAGGTCCACCTACATTTAGTATTGTCTCTGGGCTTAAATATCGTGGAAGCCTGCAAATTGTATTATAAAAAAGTTAGTAGTTAAACATAATGAAATTATGTTTATCTGTACTGACTACAGATAAACATAATTTCATTGCAAATTTTGTTATACATTAAGTTTTTATATTTATACTAGCTGACTCAGCAAACATTGTTTTGCATTAAAAATTCAAAAAGAATTTTGATGAAAATTAGATAGTAGCCGATTATCAGACCTGCTGAATATGCATACAAAATTTGGTAAAAATCGGTAAAGCCATTTCAGAGGAGTATGGTAATTAACATTGTAACAGGGAAATTTTATATATTAGACTAGCTGACCCAGCCAACGTAGTTTTGCATTAAAAATTTAAAAAAACAATTTAGATAAAAATTAGATAGTAGCCAATTATCAGACCTGCTGAATATGCATACAAAATTTGGTAAAAATTGGTAAAGCCATTTCGGAAGAGTATGGTAACTAACATTGTGACAGGGAAATTTTGTTTATTACATTATGAACACTAAATGTTACAAGTTATTAAAAGTTTGTGGGTAAGTATGCATGTTTGTTACTCCTTTATGAAATGACTGGCTTGCCTTAAATTTGAAATGGAGATAAATTATACAATGAAAACTAATGAGTTTACATTCAATTTGGTTATAAAATCAACAGGCAAATTCAAGTTGAAAATGGAATTAGTAGTTTAAAATAATTTTAAGATTAAAGGTTGTAAAAAAGTAGCCACTAATGCCAATATTTGTATTTTTAATTTTTTACAAGCATAAGGTATGGCAAACCTGTACAACGGCCTAGAGTCTATAGACCTTGGTAGGGATACCACAAATTGCAGATAATTTTAGATTTGAATACTTACCCAAGAGGAAAAGGAACTTCACTCCCTCCATTTGTCATATAATGCAATCCATAGTTAAACAACTTAATTCTCCCAGCACTGTCTAACAGTACATTATCATCTGACAGGGTCCTGTGAGTGATGTCATTCTTGTGCAGAAACTGCATTGCATTTGTCACTTGTAGGGCTATGTTGATTATTTCCTCTATTGAGAATTTTGAACTGTACTCTGCTAGTGACTTTCCTAGTACCTCAGAAACTACTATGATTCTTTCTGTAAACAACATTTTTGAATTACTGGTAAAAAAGAGATAGGAGATCAGTATAACTAGATCAAAGTTACATTATGTAAAATTAAAACTTGTTTAACCAAATATGTGTTGTGTAAATTAAATTTGGGGATTAATAACCTTTGCACCATTTTGATAAAAAAAAACAAACAGAAAGAACAACTGGAGTGTCTGCCAAGCTAAAATTAAAAGAACCTTTCTCCATCTTGATTTTGTAGTATTTATAACAACAGTCAAAAGGAAAAACTTGACTTTACATGACCACTGGTAACACTTTAATGAAACTGATATTTATTTTTTGTATTTTTGGTAAATAAACTCAAGTTGCACTCAAGCTTGAGAAACTAATCTATACTAAAGCCAAACTCAATTGACAATGCTTGTCAACAAACAAATTTACAATGAAGGTAGAAAACGCAACACATTTTATGCCTAATAAATTTAAAATTATGTTTTGTTATTTTAAAAAATCCTATTTAAAACATATTGAATATATTATTTAGTTATAAGCTTACTGACCGAATTTATTGTCATGAATTCGTCATTAACTAGTTAATTTAAAAAAATAGGTGTGAAACGACTAGTGATTTCTACCCTCATATTTAATTTGTTTGTTGTCAAGCATTCTCAATCAAGTTTTACTTTAGTATACCTTGATAAGCTTGACAAGCAAGTTGAGATCTTACATGAAAAGTCTATTCAATTTTGGTTTGAAGGTGTTTATATTGTAGGTGGCAGGCAACAAACACTCTGGGAGGGAATTCAGAAACATTGAAGAAAAATGTTTAATACAAGTAGTGAGGATGACAAACACATAGTAATATCACAGTTCACTGTGTTTATATGTTCTGTGTATCTTAAATTTAACTTACCATGTTTCCCTCGAATAATATCCAGATATGTACACAAATTGCTATGGGAAATCGTCAACAGTCGCTGAGACCGGCCGAGTATGGTCACGGAACTGGGAGTCAATGGCAAGCCGTTGCTTCCACAAGTTTCCCCTGGATGATTCTTGGCGAAAAAAGTGCATGCCGCAAACTTGTAATTCTCCTCCTCACTCATTTTATCACTACTAAATGAAGGGGAGGAATCTTAATTAAACCGTAGCCCAACTATATTAACAATAATTCACTTATAAAAACGTCGTTCAAACTAAATCACTTTATAAACGTTAATTTATGATCTAAGTATTTACTTTAATTCTTCAATATTATTTAAATAAATTCATTTTGTATATATAAACAAAGAAAACATAATATTGAATGACTTGATTTGAAGTTTTATGACAGTGTTTGTTCTGAGTCTTGACACAAAACCAGTGACAGTGTCACTGACAAACACCACAATAATAGTGTCGATGGTGACAGTGATCACATTAAAAATTTGTGTTACACAGACTGCACTGGATTGGAATAATGTGAGCATCTTTGATGAAGTTATAAAAATTTTAATAAAACATTAAACCGACTTCAAAATGCACTTAAAAGTAAGAAATAATAGTATCATTTAGTTGCTTTCAATTACATAAGCATATTTATGAAGTAGCAATGGCAAAGCACTTACACGGCCTATGTACACCAAGACTTCGATTATCATAACCAATATTTAACATAAGCTAACCGTCGGTTAATATAAATTTACTGTTCCTGACAACCCGCACGCTGGTTAACATGCACTAGAAAGTGACATAAGCAGCAAATTGTGTCTACAACATTTGTAAGGATATCAAATTGAGATTTCTTTGATATATGTGTCAGTCCTATTCAAAAGTAAACATTTACATTTGGTTAAGTAACATTTTTATAAATCGTTCATTCACCATTCGTTCATACGTTCGGTTAACAAACCGAAGTTGAAATGCGTTGATGAACAGTAAATAAACGCTCCTTGTTTATCGGCCGTTCATTTAACCGACGTTTAAAGTAAATTCTATGCACACCGCTCTAAGTAAAGTCCTTTAAGTGAAAACTCTCTCTCTCTTATGTAAGACTCCCAGTAGCACCTCTAAATGATACTACTTCTAAGTATAGCTGCGGTTATAGCATAGACCATAGAGCCAGTAAGTAGGTAATATTTTTTTATCTCTTACATTTGAAATAGAGCCACAGACAACGAGATTAGAGTTTTGACTTTTGACAAGAATTTGGGAAACTTCAAGAATCGAAAGTAGGAGAACCAACTCATGGATTATTTTTTGTGATTTTAAATTAAATTTATTCATTAGTATATTTTTTTATTATTAGGCTCGCAATTAGACAGAATCCAGTACCAGTTAGTCTGTCAGTATAAGTGAGAAAGCCAAACATTGTGATCACTTGAAACGAAAGTTTCGCAGAATAATCATTTTTTTTGTTGTAAGATTCGTGATGGCTTGCCTTGAAATACCATTAGAGAATGGGGATTCAGAGATGGAAGAAGGAGAAATTGTGGACGAGGCTGACGACCTGTCGGATATATCGTCCGAGGAAGAGTTTTTGCTACGCCAGCGTTTGCAAGTCTTGGAAAATTATAACAATGTCTTAGAACGCAAGGAAGCTAAGAGGACATCTATTGGGTCAGGTATTTGTACAGGTTAAATGTTATATCTATTAGAAATATTTGAATAAATTTTTTTCATGTCGACTTAGATGTCTTTTAAGTGTTGACTAAGTGTAGTGACAGCACAGACATAACATAGTTGTTAAAAGAATTTAAAAATTGTTAAAAGAGCAACTGGTTGTACTCTGAAATGGCAATGGTAGGATGTTGATAGTCTTTAATTCACGTGAAATACGCTAGGTATAAATATATATGACTCAAGTGCTCGAATGAGGTGCAAATATTTGGTGTAATAATTTTTCAACTTTGGTGCCCTCCTTCATACTGTCCTTGAGTGACCTCCTTACATCAGGATGTTGCAGTGTACACTTTGGGAACCACTGCTCTAGTGAATGCATTGGCCTCTGCTAGTTTAATATAAAGACCACAGGACCAGTGTTAAGAATTTATGAACATTTGTTTTTTGAATTGTTGAACTGTTTGTTTATGACTTAAAGATGCAACATGACTTTAAAGATAAGTTGCAGAAATATAAAATAACATGCTCATATTTCTCTTCAAGTTATCAACTTACTCAGTTTAACATTTGTTTTCATGTTTGTGTTCACAAAGTATTAACATTCTTAAAGTGTGGAAGATATAATTTTGTAAAAGTTGACATTCTACTTAAGTACAAAGTATAACAATTTCTTTACATTTACAAGCATAATATTGTTAGATAGGCCAGTATCACACATTGGTAAACAACTATTAGTGTTAATTCTCATGACTATATATGGTGTGTTTATCTATATATTATAAGTATTTATGTATAATATACATATATAAAAATATTCATTAGTTATCATAGCACCCATAACACAAGCTACTTCACAAGTATGCTTACTTTAGGGCTATATAGCGATGTGTGTAATTGTCCTATAACATTTATTTATTTATGACTCCTTCATTAAGATAGGCTACTGTAGCATCCAGAGATAAGAGAAAACAAAATATTTTGTGAGCTTAACTCATGACTTTCTACTTTAGCCTCTGCATAGCCTTTTCCATTACCAAAAAAGAAAAATAGCCTATTAGTAACTTTCAATTTTAGATATGTCATTGATTTTACGCTATTGCTATATGAAGTCTTTACAAACAAAAAGCTTCTCACAATTTAAACAATACAATGTAGCCGGCCAACCTGCATTGGAGCAGCGTGATGGGTCTACGCTCTATATCCTCTAATATAAATAGTCTGGTAATGAATGTAAACAACACTATTAAACAATAAAACAGATTTTTCTATAATAATGTTTTACTGTTTTATCAATATTATGTATATTATGCATATTATATATATTATGCAGCCTTTCTCATATTAGAGAGAGGTTTAAATGTGTCACATAATTATGTTTGAAAATAAGCAGAGGAAGTATTTCAGATCAACTTTGACCATTATTTCCTGTTAATTTATTATAAATATAATAATTAATTATAGTTATCTAAAAATACTTTGTGTCTTAGTCAAAATACAGCTTTGACATAAAATGGATTTTAGATCAACCTCGAAAAGTAGAGGTTTTATATCATGTTTCAGATAAATGTGATGCAGATGCTGAAAATGGTTTTACACAACTGACTTTAAGGATAACCAAAACTCAAAAATCGGTTAAACCCCAACACAAACAAAAGAAATCAAAGCTCACTAAAGAAAGTTCTAAAATTAAAGAACATAGGAGAAAAAATCACCGCACTAAAAAGAAAATTACAATTATTAGTGATAGTGAAACTAGTGATATTTCAGATGATGAGTACAGAAATAAAAGGCGAAGATTGGAAAACGCAGTTTCTTTAAGCAATACAAAACATGACACAACAACTTTAAAAGATCGTCTTTCAAAAATGCTTTGTGGATCCAAAATAGAGGCTCCTAGTATTGAGATTCCTTTTAAAGTAACAGAGTCAGCAAAAAGCTGCATAAATGAAGACGTTGAAATAGAAAATAACAAAGATGAATTTAATTTAGCTAATGTAAACGAGTCTCAAAATACAACTTCTAGTAAATCAGAACATATATGCACTAATGAAAATCTAAGCAAACCAGAAAAAATACTGCAAGATGTTGTTGATTCAGTTGTTATTGAAAACAAAGAAGATTCACATAGCGATTGCAACTCTGATGAAGATTTAGAATTGCTTAGGCAGCTGGCACTAAAGACTAAAACTGTTAAATTAGTAGGTATGCAAAATGATCAAACAGCCACAGAAAACAAAGTGACTATATTATCAGAAGATGAGGATAGTGATACTGCAGAGTTAAGAATGATTTGCTTAAAGTCAGCGTTTTTGAAAAAAGCTATTGAAATAAAGCAAAAACAGAAACTACAGAAGAGACTTTCACAATCATCTATTGTGGCAGATGAATTTGACATACAAAGGCCTGATAATGATATTCATGTAGATAATAACACTGATATTGAATCTGTTGATATGGATATTGGATCAGACGCTGAAGACAAAGGAAAGATTATTAACGAGTCAAATCAGAAAAATGAAACTAAAACAAATAATACAGAAGACAATAAGCCGACTTCAAATGAAAATTTATTTAAGGATGAGTTAGAAGACGATGAGGATTTATTGCGAGCAAAGTTATTAACTTCTCTGAGTAAAAATCTTCCTAATCTGGTGCAGTTGAATGAGATAGATTCTACTTTGGAAACACCTGTAAGCAAGACTGAAAACACTGCCAAGGTTCAACCACAACCAGAAGAAAAGAAGTTTATTATCAAACTTGGGGAATCTGATTCGGAAGGGGAAAATGAAGCGACGAAAAATTTGACAAAAATGCACATTAAGTTATCAGAACAACAGGAATTCCAAAACAAGTTGGATCTCTTCCTAAAGTCAACACGAATGGAGGTTGAAAAAAGTAAATTGCCAGACGTCGTCCAGAAACCTATACAAAAAGCCCCAGAAAAACTAGTCATCAAGGTTAGAACTAAACACATTTATTTATTACAAATAAAATTTCAAATCATAAATTTAAAATCTTTTTAGGCTATGAATCATTTACCAAAATCCGAGCAAATAGAGTACAAAAATTTAGTCAAGAGAATGGCTGAATTAGAAAAATTAAAACAAGCTAGACAGAATGCAGTTATCAATAAAATGCCTATGGTAAAAGAGACTCTAAAACCTAGAAACATGTCACTGGAAGCATACAAAATAGCTTATGCAAAAAAGATAGATGAGAAAATTGCCCTGTCAAGGTAAAATGCCACTAAATATATCTTATACTTTTTTAATGTATGAACTTTATTGAAATTTTAATTTATTTTACAGGAAAAATATTGCAGAGAAATCTGAAAAAATGCTCAAACTGAAGGAAGAGGCCACAAAGTTATCACAGAAATATAAAATTGTTGCCACAGAACTACGAAATATTGCCACTGCTATAACAATGAATAAAAAGCAACAAAAGCTCTTACAAATTGGTTTATCTAAAATAAGACATCAACATCAAATGTTACTAAAAAGGTATATTTTAGTATAGAGTGTTAGATCTTTTCTATTATAAGATTTTAATTACATGTTTACTAATGGTTTTCAGCTCACCCACAAAACATTCCAGCATCCAGAACATACAGATTCGACAACCTGATAGAATTATAGGCACAACCAAATTACAAAAAGAAAATGATCCATCTACTGAAGAACACAAAAATCTCGCTATGCTGAAATCTGTCAAAGTTAGCGTCGTTAACAATTTTAGTAACGACAATATTCAATCGAAAAATGCTAATCCTAGGCTGTCTGTGCAAGTAGATATAAGTAACAACAAGAAAATCGTAAAGATGCCGAAAAGTCCAATAAAAGATCGAATAGTAGATATTCAAAAAACCACTGTTACGAAAACTCTTGCCAGTGAATTAAAAAATGAAGAAATATTTAATATGACAGTTAAGGAAATAAACACAAAAAGTAGTAATGACGTCACAGAATCCTGCAAGGTGGTCCCGACTGATGTAAATGATTATAAATCACCATTAGACTCTTTACAGTGCAGAAAGTAAGTAATTTTTCTTAAATATTTTAATATTTGATGATGAGTTGTTTATTCTCAGTTACAGTAAAATTTATAATTTGAATGTCTTAAAAATTATACTACCATTTATAAACAATATTACCTACCGTACGTCGATTCTCGATCTCATCGATCGACTTCAGTTCGACTGTCAGTCCAATATGACAAATTGTCATTGGATAATAAATACCAACTTTTGTTACAACTGCTTTGCAACTATTGTACATCGGCTTCAAAACTGACGTTTCTTTTTTCCAGAATTGACATACTGGTCATTAAGAAATATATGTTTATTTTAATTTGTCTTAACCTTTTGGTCTCATTATTGTATGTTTATTGTAGAATAAAATGGCTAATGACTGAAATATTTTAAATTTTAGAAAAGTAAAATAAATATTTTATTCTTGAGACTAAATGTGTAATATGAACAATGTGGTATTTCTGTCTGTTCCTAAAAATTTACAATGTGGTCAAGTGTGATTTGGCGATAGTTGTAGAAAGGAACATTAGCACAAAAATAAGCATTATTGTAATGTGATACATGGGGAAACGTAAAATCAAAAACTGATTACCAGAAAACCATCGTTCAGTAATCATTAGATGATGACAATTTTTCTTTTTTTCTAACTCTTATTCAGCTTCCTTTGCTGAGGTGCTTGTCAAACGCCTGTACAGACAGATGTTTGACAAGCACCTCATGTCTATGGCCTACATCACAAGCAAAGCCAAACAGTTTTACAAATATAGGTTATTTCATTATAGATGAATTGTAAAACTTTATGAATAATATCATTCACAAAGGAGTCAAGAAATTAATATAGAATAATATCATTCTATAATATTTTTTCTCTGAAAAATTACATAATTACAAACAATTTTCATAAAGTTTTTGAGGTGACATGTAACTGCTTATTTCTAAATGTTCTTCATAAGGATCTGAAAATACCAAAATCTATACAATATCGTGAAGCGAGAGGATGCTATAATATATTATGTATACAAACATCGCCGGCTCGCGCTGCGATGTAAGTATGCATCGACAATGTTGCCAGTTGTGTGCTAACTACCAGTGAGTTGTCCTAAACTGAATGTTTTTCAGCTGGGAAGAAGACCCGAACGGTGTCCTGTGTCCTTTCGAGGTTGGCGGCAGTTGCAGAGACGCCGACTGCAAATACCTCCATCCCAAGCCCCATAAAACTGAATGACACACACACACATACAAACACTGCCATACATACAAGAATACTCACACATGTTACTTACCCGCGATTGTCTTCCCGAATACTTTCCTTTTTATCTTCAACCACCTAAGGATGCCATTACGTGTAAAGTATTTATATATTTTTCTTTTATTTCTTATTGTATTTTTTTATCATTTGTTAGTTAATCCTGCATGCCCTTTTCCACAATTTTATAATTTCATATTACAAAATGTTTATTTTGATTATTAAAGTTCCTGTGATTTCAATCTAAATTTTAGGCGAAGAGGCTAATAATATTATTTTTATTTATTCAAAGTACTGTTGGTAAAGTGTTTGTCCAATTATTTTGAAATAATTATAGTTTTATTATTTTTTATGTTGTACTAACAATTTTTTTTGGCATTGGCAGATCACTTACAAGTCATAAATAAAAACCACAGAATACGTAAATATTTACCATAGATATTTCAAGGGATTGGAGGGGTGTTAGGGGAATATGTGCAATTAAAACATATTTTAATTACATATTTTTAATATTCACGCGAAAGAGAGATGTAATGATAATCCATGATAATTTATCAATAGGTCTTAAGTACACGGGCAGATTAAAATATTTAAGACCTAAAAGATAAATTATATAACAAGAATTTTATCATATTTATGATAGATAAAAAATGATATAATATTTATGAAACTGAGTTTTGATAGCATACATTTTTTCTCACATGCCCTATTATCTGCCAATGTTTATTATTTGATTTTTAATTTAGTTTTAATGTAAATTTAATTGTCTCTAACAATATTATGCAATAGATAATTTATTTGTTATTTATATGAATGTATGCCATTCTAGTTGCCGTCTTCAGTCGGGCAGCGTAGCTATGGAGTGGTAAGTGAACGTTTAATAGTGGTCTAAAGTAGTGGTTATCGACTTGACATTTTGGTCCAGTGTTGCCAGAACTTCGTGTCGTGTTCAATTTTGATGGTAAACTGTGTTTGTGGACTTCTCATATCGATTTCGTTATTTATTCTTAAGTAATTATACCTACTATTATTAATGATTATTAAAATAATTAATGTACAATGTACATAATGTAAAATAAAGAAAGTTATTAATAAAGTTATTTTAAAATATTGTAAAATTGTTTTTTATTTTGCTATTTCAATCATCCTTTAGTTTAATATTGGGGATAGGTCTAATCACACTATGATTGTGATGGTGAGGATACTTCCATACTAATAATATAAATGTCAAAGGCACTCCGTTTGTTACTCAATCACGCCTAATCTACTGAACAGATTTAAATCTTTGTCATCTCTCTACAACACTATAGCCTATATACCTATATATAGAAGGAGCCTGAAAAGCGACATGCTGTTTTTTTATCACAACAGAATTTCTACCGCCCGTCCGCTAGTCTTTAAAGATAGTGTGTCATATTTCCCTAGTGTCGTAAACAATAAATCGACATTTATTAAAAAATGATGACCTACCTCTTTAGTAAAAGTAGAGGCACATGCTTGTCTGACTGGCCTAAGTTTGCTTATGTCGGCCGCCAAGTAGCATTAAGTAAGTATTATTAGAAAAATTCTTGGCAAAACATTCCTGCAAACAACAACAAAACGAATCCTGATCCGAGAGAATGTCATTGTAACAAAAACGTATTCATAAAGATGGATAAAAATAATAATAAATAAATACTTATGTAGGTAGTTAAATAAAACAACTAGATTTATAAAGAGACAATTTATTTCGGACATTTGTAAAATAAAATACCAGTTTAAATACTTCTTTCATCACAATGATACATTTATATAGACAAAAATACGTATATTTTGGAATCAAATTCGATATAATTATAAACCTTATCCTTAGGTAAATAAGAATCACAATGAAATGACTAGATAGGTACAAACAGGTTATTTAATACACACCATAGAACAACTGTGGGCGTAGATGAAAAGGAACTGTATAGTATAGGTAGGTACTTATTAATATTTTTTTCTTATAATGATTTTATACATCACGTTAAAAAATAAAAAAGTATTTAAATATGATTCTCATTCATTATATAAACTTTCATAAAAATTCATAAGATTGTTTGGTGTTTCCAAAGCTCTAATATTTTCCCGATTCGACTTAGGTATAAGATTCCCTTTAAAATACGTCGACTCGATTTAATGATGGGCCGCGTCCAGACAAAAAAAGGACGTCACGTAGTCCAAAAAAAATGTCTTTGTGGACGCGACCTAATATAACAATAGACTGAGTGGAGTAAGTAGCACCCCCTTAGAAATAAAAAAAATGTAACCACATCTATAACATATTCAATATTTTTTTATCTAGTTATTAATGAAATATTTATGTTTAACTTTATATATTACTGGTATTAAAAATTCTGACAGGTCATATTAATATTGCATTGCACAGGATCGCCAGTCAATTAGTTACGCCACTGACTAGACAAAATAAAAAATCCACAAGTGGTTAAAAAAATACAAATGGGCCCACAGTTAAGGACATTACAGAGTTTAGTAGACAAATTGGAATACGAAGGTACAGACTATTGTTACTTCACTCTCAAAAGGTGGGCAACACTAACACTTTTTTAAATATCGTTCAAAACTGTCATACTGATTTTGACAGTTTGCAATCGCTTGGCAACACTAATTAGTGTTACCCCATTGTAAACTAATGGCAATTAAAGTTGCCTTACAAGAGGAGTGTGATAGAAGTCCAACACCATAAATATCTTATCGACACGTTACAAGAAATTATCTATCTATATTATTATTATAAATAACGATATAGATTACTTAGATATGGAATCACAATATTATATTTATACATTATATCTATAAGATGTACTGCACCACAAAGCTAAATAACTAAGGAATTTGTATATTTCCCAAAAGAGGATTGCGAATAAATTAAAAATCATGTCAAATAGATTGTCATAATGTTATATTTATTGTAAAATATCAGTTTATATGTTAGAAACATTGCAGGTCTGCCGCGCTAGTCCATAACCATAGATTAAAGACTACTAGATAGAGCCCATAGCGTGTCCACTCGTGAGACAGCAAATCAGCCTTATTGACATGACATGTCAACATTTAAAGTACATCATAAAACGTTATGTTTTAAAATATCGTAAAATACGAAATATTACTTTATATAAGATAGTTTAGTAAACGCATAATACATGACATTTGCTAAAAAATAACATATCTAAGCTTTAAATCATCAATCAATTAAGTTTATGCCTACTTACGTATGAAACGTAATTCCGTCGATTTTCTGTTCGCTGCGACTGTTGCAGCCAAAAATATTACAACCCACCATAGCACGATAACGTTTAAATTAATATAGTATCCGCAAAGTTATATTATTTATCAGCAAATTTAATAAAAAGCTAATAATTGCTCAGATATGTCCCTTGTCAGTCACAAATTCCACTCTTGACAAATAATAAAAACGAAGACGCTGAAAGGGACAAAAAATAATCTTGTATCACTTTCTAATAAAGGCCGAATGAAATAAGTCTGTCACGCTCTTGAACATACAGCCGCGTTATGACTCCATCTAGTAGTCTTTAATCTATGTCCATAACTGAATGATTTTCGGAGGACAAGGACAACAGAGCTTGACTGAAAGAATGAACCGATTATAATGAGGTTTAATTGTTTGAAAGCTAACGTTATAACTGTTTACCATAAAATTTTTGTTGGATGGAAACCGATGGAAAGGTTTTCTGACATAAAGTCGATATTTTAGCTAAATATAGGGAATTTTTAAGAATTTCCCTTAAATATTAGTGCGGCAGACATTTAAGCAAAGTGTATTTTAGCATTTGCGGAACCAACATATTGATAAAAAAATATGTGTAATAGTTTTAATGTGTGCGAGAGTTTGGAAGGGATCTTACAAAATATTTTGTACGTATTATAAAAAGATTCAACGTACTGGCCAACTGCGAAGATAAAACAATTACATACATACATTTATGTGAGGCAGTTGGTGCTATCTATGAAGTTCGGATTAATTTGTGCTGCGTTTATTCCAAACTGTGTTGCAGAGCAATACTCTAGCTGGATTGATTCTAGCCGGAGCAATATCGGTACTACTTAATCACAGTATCAGGAAGTAGGTAGTGTAAAAGTGATCGCACATTGCCGCAAGACTTGCAACGTCTTGAAAATAAATCCAGTTTGTTTGAGTCGACTTGAGCTACAAACTCAAAAATCACCAGTCCTTTGCCTTTATCAAATCGAAGTGTTGCTACTTACTGTCTTTAAAACAATTTAATTTTTATAAAAGACCGTACGACTATTTACTGCCTACTTGATGTGCAATAGCAAAATGTAAAAAGAAAAAAGTTTCTATGTGAGTGGATGTTTGTCACTCGATCACACAACGGCTGAACAGATTTCGATTAAATGCAGTATAGAAATTAGACATATATTGCATTATGCATATATTATAGAGAATCTACGTGGGTGTAACTATGGGGCACAGTCATTAAGTATTTTCAATTTATTTATGGACATTAACTTAATAATAATGAAATTAAATACCTAATTTATAATTTTTGACCCTTGGAAAAGCTATAGAATTTTTTTTGGCTCTTGGACTCCCACTTGAAGCTATGGCTACATCCGGGGTATCAAAGTCACATGAAAATTGTAATTGGTTGCGTGTCTTGCGGCAGTGTGCGACCGAGTACAGTAAGTAAATCGTAGTGATCTATCTGAGCGTGTGCCACATGGCGACGGCCTTGCGCGTCTCCTGCGCCATCTGCGCCCAGTGCCGCCCCTCGGCTGCCGGCTCGGCGGCGCCCACGCAGCACCAGCCCACCACCAGCGCGCTGCCGCCGCCCGTCACCACGCACACCTGCGGAACAGACGCCTTTAGTCTAATATTTACGCACACCTGTCGAACAGTTGATGTTATCGTTAGCCCAAAATCGACATAATTAATCATATTAATCTAAGTACATAAATAATCATAATTTAGCTTCGGGTTGTACGAGGTCTCCAATTTCTAATGTTATTCGGCCATGGGTTTCAACTTCACAATTTGTCTAGAACCTATAAAGTTCCCTACCCATGAATACGCAGTAGAGCTATGTTGCGATCGTCGCGATTTCTCATCTAAGAGAAAACAACAAACGCGTCCCATTGATTGGTTATTGCTAATAATGTAATGTCACCAAACGACAAAGGTCTTGTCAATCGTCTCTTTTTTGGACACCTATTATGATAAATCATGATCAAGTCGCCAGATACTATTTGAGGCAATCGATTGTCAGAGAACCTTAAAGTTTAATCTCTTGCGGCGTTTTCAAAGTGGATGATTCTCACCTCAATGGAAGCTTCGTGTAAGTTAGAGGAAGGCAGACTGAAGGAGAGCGCCTCGTTCCACACGGAGTTGTTGATCTCTTTCCTGTTGGTCTTCTTCTTTTTCACTCGTTTCCCGTTCACAAGCAGGTACACTTTCACATACACGTCTGAAATTAGACAAAGTTATGCGATCTTTAAGAATTATTCTACACACCACAAGAGCACTAAAATGGATCGTTTAAAACTATGAAATTTTTAGTAATTGTGTTCAATACGGAATTTAATCTTTCTTCACCTTCTAAGAATAGAGACAAAAAAGTAGGCCTTGAATGCGTTAGAAGACGCATCGCAACAAAAACGAGGGTGATATTTTCATACCTAAAGCTTCCTTTCCTTCTTGAGGTGGCAGTAGATTCCTCGCCTTTAACACCACGACAGTCAGCCGTTCGGCGGAAGGCAAGTAGGAGAGGGACAGCAACAGTTCCTGCAACTCCTCCGGCGGTCGTCGCTCCCGGGAAAGCTCTGCCCACACCTCCGCCCCGCCGGCTACCTCGACGCGGGAGAGCGGCACCTTGGCGGAACCCATCACTTCGTTGCGAGAGAATCTAAAAACAAATAATAATAAAGGAGAATGCCAGATCCTAACCCAGAAAGATCACAAATTGTAAATATACTAAAAATATCCTATTATTATATAAATGTTTTACAATAAGCCATTTTTACTGTTGGACATCGGAATAAAATTATGTTAAAAAAAGTAATTAATCTATTTCCTTTTAGTTTGCACTCTTTACGCATTTTTAAATCTTTATTGTTGCACTGGGTTCTAGCCTTTTAAATCGTTTTTATTGTATTTTCATCAAAAGTGGGCTCTAAAAGGCTAATATCCAGAGTCGTTAAGCCTGTTTAAAAATGTATTTAATGAAGCTTTACGACTGTAATGCCAGTGTGACAACTGTACGGAACAACAATACGGAAATGGAGGATAACCAACGTTAGGCTCGTGTCGATTACTCCGAGTTCTAGAGCTTTTAAATGTAATTTATATTAAATAGTAAAAAAATACAATAAAATGATTCATAATACATTGTTGTACCTACAATATGTTTATATTAGTGGGTTAAAGTTCTATACATTGTCTGGCATTCTCCTTTAAAGTTCTGTAATTGTAATAAGGCGAATTGCTCTCGCTTGACTCTTAGCTCATACCTGTCGTAATCAAAAACTTGCAGCAACAACGTCTTGTCGCTAAGCTCGTCGTGCGAGACGGGGAACTTGAAGTGCTGGTCGAAGAATGGATTCGCCTCGTTCCTATGGACTGGCGTCTGCCTCACTCGGCTGTCTACTTCGGGTAACAGGCTCACGCGCACGTAGGGGTCGTTGAACCCGCCCGCTTCGTAGCCCGCCAGGTCGTGTGCTGAAGTAACAAAAAAAATCATGTTAATTATATACTACGCGTTACCCTAGCAATACCTGTGGCTATTACCTGGTTACTTGCAACCAGGTTCTAAGATGGAAGCGGACTAACTTGATAGGAGTAGGATGTAATTGACATTTTTTTAGGTTTCTATACATTGTACCGGAATACTAAATGTCTTGGCTGTATGTCTTTGTAGGCAGTTTGGTAGCCACGGTCGAAGCGAGACCAGGACCTATTAAGAAAATCTCAATCGTCCCAGCCGGGAATCGAACCCAGGAACACCATCTTATAAGTCCACCGCTCATTGCATTTTAGTTTAATATGCAACTGCTGCGTTATAGTCTCATAAACTTTGTTATACCCATGTACTTTTTAATTGTAATTTATAAAAAAAAACCTCTTGCAAAAACACCAATTCGAAGTTTCTATTATAAAGGATAAAAGTAAAAGCAAAACTTTTCCCATTAAGTGTAGGTATTTGCCCAACTAGCAAAGTATCTACATGAAAAATTAAATATTCATATTCGTACGAATTTATATCACGTAGCGTCGGTAGGTAGGTACTTATTACCTACATAGTTTCTATGAGGCAGGTACCATTATGTTGGCGCAAATCCATTTAAGCTTGAAAGTTTGTACAGGCATTGTTTATTCAGAGACTTAACACGAGCATTATCACGCATGTGTGGCCAGCTGATTTTTTAAACACCAAAGTAAACACTTTTTGCGAGCAATTTTTGACGAGTACGTATGTAGGTACCTACACTTAGATTTAAAATATATTTCACTTCTCTTGTTAAATATAATAATATATTTTTTTTTATAATTTAGACTTAATTAACATTGTGAATAATCATTAGTTAAAAAGAGCGACTGCTGAGTTCCTTGCTGACTTTTTTAGGAGGAATTCAGCCTTCCGAGTCGGCGGTAGAGTCACTACTAACAATCAAATTTGACGTTTCAAGAGTGCTTGTAAACAAAGTCTTTTTTTTTATCGACTACAAGTTGGCCCTTGACTTCTATCACACCAGTGAGAGAAAACTCAACACTGACACTCGCCCATTTGAGTTTTCTCTCACTTCCGCCAGGGGCGCTGCTTCAGTTCCATATAAATATGCCCTTAACGCGAATGTGAAGTTTTCGATTTGTTTTGGTGAAATCTCACACTAGGCACACAGATGTTAAGTGATGATGCAGTCTAAGAGGGAAGCGGGCTAACTTGTTAGGAGTGCGAGTGGGACGAAAATCCACACCCCTTTCGGTTTCTACACGACATCGTATCGGAATGCTAAAATCGCTTGGCGATACGTCTTTGTCGGTAGGGTGGTAACTAGCCACGGCGAAAGCCTCCCGCCAGCCAGACCAAGACAAATTAAGAAAATACTCAAACTGCCCCGCCGGGAATCGAACCCAGGACCTCCGTCTTATAAATCCACTGCGCATACCACTGCGCCACGGAGGTCGTCAGAGCCTACTTGAAATAAACGAATTTAGATGTTTTTAATTGGAACCCTGGACCTCGTGATCGAAGCTTTCCACTAGACCAACGAGACAGGTATAGTAAGATATAGTTACTGTAGGTAAAGATATAGGTACGGCTGTACGGTTTTTTGTATATATGAGTGCGAGTATGTTATACATGATTACTCGAAGACGGCTGGACCGATTTCAAAGGTTTTCAAACCTTTGAAATCGGTCGGTACGCTTTGTACTAACTTATTAACTTTTCATAATCTTTGATGACATCGATTTCATAGCTATGTTTAAATAAATTAAAGTAACTAAACAACGCATTAAGTTGATACTTTTTAGTACGTTTGGTTTTATTTTATTTTAATTTTTTTCAAATTTAGAACCTGTGACTAAAAATAGTAGGTTTAGAACTGCCTCATTGGTCCATTGGTTAGCCTGTATACCTTTTATAATTAAGTTAGCGATTATAATACTGTTACCTTGGCACTTCCACCAAAGCCAAACGATTATCACGAAAGGGATTCATCATCATCATTATCAGCCGGAAGACGTTCACTGCTGGACATAGGCCTTTTTTAGGGACTCCCAAACACGATCCTGAGCCGCATGTGCTCAGCGGCTCCCTGCGACCCGTTTGATGTCGTCAGTCCACCTGGTTGGGGTCGACCAACACTGCGCTTTCTATATCGATATCTGTATAAAATTCTAAATATTTTATGGTGCTGCAAACAGGGACAAAATACTTTAACCTGCGGGGAAGGAAAGAACTAGCAAAACTACGTTTGTCTCCGCCTGCAGCACCATAAAGTATTTAGAATTTTATACAGATATAGTGATCCTTGTTTTTCTCTTTTCAGTTCATAACTTCTAAGCAGTTGGGTTTTTGTTTTTATAATAATAATTTTATTTGAGACTTTTTAGTTTTAGTTTATGGCATAGAAATGAGACGGTACACTTAGTACACTTTTTGCCATTTTTTGTCAAAAAAGTAATATGAACATGATATGATATTTATATTTTTGGAATGGTCTTTTTACGACCTTTCAATTGGTACCTATATTGCTAAGATAAGAGAAAAAAATACACACATCCCCCCTTTTTTCCCCCATTTACGGCCGCCATTTTGAAAATTTATATAGCTTATGTCACTACCACAATTTTGACAAATTCAACGACACCTCACATGTCAAAATCCGTTCAGCCGTTTAGGCTGTAGCGCGTGCCGAAGAAATGGACATACATACATACATACATACAGGGTTATGTTTTTCGAGCGTATGTATGTATGTATACATACGTTCGAAAAACATAATCCTCCTTCTGACGCAGTCGGGTAAAAAGATTGACTGTAACTTATATAGGTACGTATATGAGCTGTCAACAAGCATAACTAACCTTCAATCAAATGTACTTCAAGATCCGACCTATCGAAGTCGTATTTAAGGCGTAGATGGATCCTCCCCAGCGAAGGTCCGGCGCCCTCCAGCTCGATGACGAGGGGAGCCTCCCGTTTGGTGTAGAGGTCCGGTTGCAGGGCCCCTAGAGCGCTGATCGCGGCGCCAGCGCCCGGGCTGAGGGGGGCCCCGCTACTGCTTTCTACCAAGGAATTGCTTCTGTCTATTCTTCTGAAAAAATGCAAATTAGAATGAGTTACGAAATTCCATATATTTTTCAATCATAGGTAAGTTAGTACTCATAACAGTAAACGAGCTTATGCGAGAGCAAGACTGTTTATTAACCGCTGAGCTGAATTTGAAGAAATTTTATGCAGACACGGAAGCACATTGCATCCTGGACTCTTTTTACAGCAAAAAGCATAGACTTCTGCAGATTGTTTAAAAAAATCTAAATCTGCTTTACAATTTTTTGTGTTTAGTCTTATTTCATTTTTAACCGACGAAAAAAAACGGAGGAGGTTCTCAATTCGACACGTATTTTTTTTATGTTTGACCACGCATAACTTTTTTTTACAGAGTTGTCCGATTTTGATCATTCTTTTTTTATTAGAAAGGGTACATTTCCAAGGTGGTCCTATTGTCATCATGTTAGGATCTGATGATGATATCCTGGGAAAATTGAAGGAACTCTTCAAATTTTATAGGCACACTTGCAGCGATTTCGGCTTTAGTGTAAGTATCGGTAGCTTTTTGGCTACAAGTGCCGTATAATATACTATGACAGTATAGTACGAGTACGTTACGTGCGATAAATCACTAAAAAGTAATAAATAAATAATTTTAACAAAATATAAAACCGACTTCATAGATTTTATCGCAAGTCACAATTCATGCACATATGAGTATATCCCTAAAATTTTACCTCCTTCCGTAATTTTGACAGCCTCCGTGGCGCAGTGGATTTGTAATAGTGGACGCAGGTTCGATTGCTTTATCACTTACCGCTAGGTGAGGGCTAACTTGTAGTCAATAAAAAAAATTATGAAGTAGATAATCGGTAAACAAACATAAAAAATAATTAGGTACCTACAATCGCGAACATAGAACTTACCCAGTTAAAATAATGTCAAACGGTCAACCTCATAAATAAATAAACCTACATATAAGATCCTAATTAATTGCCATGGTCCGTTCCGTTAGATAGTCCGTTTGTCGGATTTGCTAGTTACAAGTATGTACTTAGTATATAAAACAAAATATTAACGCATACATGTACTAAACGTTCGTATCACGCCACGTTTGTCATCAAGGAGTAATGCGATCATTAATATTTGAGCGGGCTATGTGACGGAAATACACATTTCACGGACTTAATAATGTAGGCAGTACCCTGCGTTATGGACCAAGAGCTGGTAGACAGTTTCAGGTATCCCACTAGGTTGGGTCCGCTTTCTGGCACAATCTAGCCCACTTTGCCCGGTCTTGGGCATCTGATTTCTTAAGTTTGTTGGCTCTCAGGTAGGTATTTGTGGCAATACAAAGTCAAAGTAAAAAATTCTTTATTAATTAAAGTCTATAACAGACTTCTTTGAAGATACATTAATAAGGAATTATATTTTTACTTTATATATTATTTAGTAAGTAATGCTGATAACTTGAGGTAGGAAATTTAAATTAAAGAGAGTTCCAAACGTGCTTCGATCCGAGAAGAGCTCTCCACAACCTTAAGTAAGCTAGACACTTGCCCCATAACTTTTCTATATTGTCTTAATACAAAAGTGCACATATGTCTGCAAGTTGAAATAACAGGAGAGGATAGAAAAAAGACATAAGAATAAGAAAGAAGGCGAGTCGCCCATTTTAGCGGCTAAATTAAAAAATTCTTACACTCTTTAGCCGTAACGCGACGAAAGAGGGACCGATATTTTGGATTTAACCGCTATTGGGCAACGGTATGTTGTTTCTCTATACGAGATATGTCTTTTAGGCTTACTGGTTTGCACTTTAGTGTTAAAATATTATCGCAGAATCATAGGGCTGCGACAAGGTTGGCTCAAACACCTATTCAAAAATATTCACCAGCTCTCACGCTATTAGATTCTTTGATATTTCAGCAGCACGTGACAACAGTGACGTCATGTGGGCAGACGCGTTTTGATGACGTGCTCAGTAAAATTGATTGGATTGTAAAGGGTACGAAGTAATATATGACTCTATGGATCATGTTTACATTTATATATCGCTGATAACTGATAACAGCCATCTATAGAAAATACAGATAATTTAGATGACTTCGAGTCTCACTCTCATTTATAACCTCTGGTATGTTTTTCAGTTATAAATGTATTTTTGTATAAAAATAATCGAATTGCTTTCTAATTAGGTAAATATCTACATTTTGAAAAGAGACAACCTTATCTGGTTTTTTAAAATTTTAGAACTATCGAAACGACAGAAACAGAAACCAACTGAAACATTCTTGAAAAGACAACATTTTTGCTAACGAAAGATAAGGACAAAGATAATACTCGTCCGTTTTCGCATACCAGTCCAGTTTACGTTTTTTCTTTTAATAAAATGAACACACTGTATTTAGGTATATTTAATTTTAAGAACCGCTTTATTAGCTACCAATATTTTTCTTAATTGAACTGAATTAATATAATAATCTGGTTAATTATCGTTCGGCAAAGAAGCGCCAGTGGTACAATAGCTACAAAGTAATGAGTTGGGGTGTTGAAGGGCCGGGTGCTCAAATTGAATTTATATCAATTTGCGAAGGGGACATACCCGCCTCGGATTGATTCTCCCGGGTATTCGGTACTCTTTACCATCTTTTGCATAATATCATTTATATATAACTACCTGAAGTCACTGTATCGAACTATATAAATACACTAGTGGACCACCGCGGTTTAGACAGTTAGTTACCGTTACCGTGAGAATGTCAGGATACAAATTAGCTTGTCTCTTTTGAGTCTATCGTCAATGGACTTCATTAATGCAAAAACGCACTGCCTACCCTAAAGACACATTGCAAATCCGTATTGAAGGAGGAATTTTCAATTTCGTGTAAATAGTAACTATAATGCCTACCCTAGTTAAAAATCTTGTGCACGCCACTGGCTAACATTTTTACATTCTGACTGGTAGTTTAAGAGCCATTAGCCAGAAAAAACAGACAAAAAATCTAAAAATTTAACTTTGATGTAAGTATTTTAGGTATATATTTTAAATGCGTTTAGTAATAACAAAAAATAGAACCGACTCAAAACGCACTAAAAAGTAAAAAATAACTGTGTCATTTAGTTGCTTTAATTTACTTAAGCATATCTAGGAGTCGGTGCCAGCCAAGGTTTCTACTTTAAGGACATTACCTAGAACCCATAAACTACTTTACTACGTAAAATAAATGTTCCTTAAACTCGGCACTAGTAGCCAATAAGCTACCGATATCGAGACAAAAACCGAAATCGCTGTAAGCGTGCCTCCAAAATTTGAAGATTTCCTTCAATTTCCCCAGGATATCATCATCAGATCCTAACATGATGACAAAGGGACAATTTTGGAAGTATGCCCTTTCTAATAGAAAAAGAATTATCAAAATCGGACAACTCTGTAAAAAGTTATGCGTAGTCATACATAAAAAAAAATATATACATGCCGAATTGAGAACCTCCTCCGTTTTTTTTTGTCGGTTAAAAAGCTGTTAATTGGACAATCAGACACTTCAGTTTTTTATTTGTATTTTAATACTACAAATACGCTATAGTAAAAAGCTGGCATTCTGTTGTTAACTATCACTAATTAGTTTATGAATGTGAAGCACAATATTATAAATTAAAATCGCTTCTACTTTATTTATTTCTAGTGACTGCGCCTTACATGTTTACTCTTACGTTATTGAAATGAAATTCATTTCTATTACTTGTTTTTTCGTAATGGCTGTCCGAGAATTACATTTTTCTCTTTACTTTATATAAGTTAGCTTAATTTGCTCGTGAATACCGAATGAAAATTCATTTAATGTAAAACTTATGTAATTATAGTTCCGCTGAAAGAACAGGCAAATGCATAAAAAATCTGTTTTCAGAGTTAAATATTTTCAATCCTATTAATTTTATAAACGTGAAAGTTTGTAAATATGGATGGATGGATGGATGATGAAACTTTGTAATAATACAGCTTATACATCCCCTCCTTACAGGAGAGGATATGGAGCGTACACCCACCACGCTGCTCCAATGCGGGTTGGCGGGCTTAGGGTGATAATGTTTTATATATTAACGATAATTATCAGATGTTGATGATAGTGAATGGGACCGACGGCTTAACGTGCTCTTCGAGGCACGGGGGTGTAATACCACCAACTTCCAGACTCCGGGCTTGGAATGTACTGAACATTTCATAGAAGAATGAAAAAGCTCTGAATTATTCCATGACCCGACCCAGGGATCGAACCCAGGACCTCGTGATCGAAGCCACATAGGCTGACCACTAGACCAACGAGGCAGCCTCTGAATATATCATAGCCTATTTTTATCCCGTAGTTTCCTTACGGGAACGCTTACCACGCTGGTGAAACCATGGGCATCCTCTAGTAATAAACATTTTGGTATCAATAGCAACTTTACCACCGGTTCTAAAATTCAAAAAAACTTCCTGTGTGCGCTGATTGCACCTGAGAATTTTCTCTACTGAATAAGTGAAAATTCTGTTCGAAATAAAAATCCATTTAACCTGTTCGGTAGCGTGTTCGAGTTCCACGTAAACTCATACAGTAATAAGTACTACTTTCAGTTCGAAACTGTTAAAACCTTTGATCAGGAAAAAGGAAAATAAGCTTTCCATTTTAAAATTTCACAAAGACTGACGAACGCTCGCAACTTCGTCCGCGCTTTTTTTTGATATTTTAGTTTGTATTCCGATCTGAATACTACCATTGCCAACATTTTCTGGATGATTCTCTTTCATAAAATATTCTACTTGTATGTAATCTCGTTTATATAAGTGAAGATTGACTCTAAATATCGTGCGCATCGGATCGAATGTATCGGATCAAACGGATTTTATTCCACAGTATCGGTAGCTATCGGATTTTATCGACGCAACTGTCAGCAATCGGATTGCCGACGCCACTGTCATTTGGATTTACATTGCCGTGTGTACGACGCGATTACGTATTAGTATGAGTTAAACAAAGAACATTTCAACCCGTAAATTACGCTTCCGATGCGTACGATGCTTAAATATGGACGCAAGCTTTAAGACGGTCCTAATCTTGACAACTTCCGCGGCGCAGTGGTATGCGCGGTGGATGTATAAGGCGGAGGTCCTAGGTTTGATTCCCGGCGGGGCAGATTGAGATTTTTCTTAATTTGTTTTGGTCTGGCTGGTGGGAGCCTTTCGCCCTGGCTAGTTACCACCCTACCGACCGAGAGGCTTGCCGCCAAGCGATTTAGCGTTTCGGTACGAAGTCGTGTAGAAATCGATAGGGGTGTGGATTTTCATCCTACTCCTAACAAGTTAGCCCGTTTCCATCATAGATTGCATCATCACTTAACATCAGGTGTGATAGCATTCAAGGGCCAACTTGTAGGCATTAAAAAACAAAAAAAAATCTAGAAATCTTTAATTTCCCACAGCCAAACCCGTCATATCACATCTGGCACGTCGACATTATGTAGAGTGATTTTTGATAGAGACACTGATGGATGGCTAGTAGATATGCATGACGAATACTAAACTGCATGTCGATTCCTGAAAAAATACATCGTACATACATCTCGCTTACATCTCGTCAATTACAATATGGCAAAATGTCATTGAAGAATACCGATTTGTGGTACAACCGTTGTACATCGGCTTGAAAACTGACGTTATTTTGAAAGAATCAACATACAGAATAAATTCACCTTTTTAATACTGCATCACGTGCTTACTTAACTTTATCATCAAAAATCGACACATCGCCGACAAAACATCCATTTCATTTTTGTAAAGGGTCCTTAGCTTAACACGGTATGACGCGTCTAAAAACAAAATTCTACCTACACTTATTAGATTTAAGCTCAGCGCTGATTCAATTTTAGATAGGTACCAGTGAAAAAGCGAAGTCTCTTCTAAGATGTATGTACAAGTAGATACATCAAATCACTCAAATACCTATACCTTTTTATGACGATACAATACGAGTATTTATGCGACTTTCATATTCTCTCTATTTCTTAATGACGTGCAGGGTGTGCATCTTTGTTTTATGAAAGGGTACTTGGAACTTAAACATTCTCCTCCCCTGCGATTAAGAGTTAAAGGAATTATGAAGAATATCTTCTTACTGTCAGATGATAATTATTGTGAGCGTAATGGCTTATTGTTTTATTTTGAGGCACAGAACGTCACTCAATAAAGACTGTATAAGGGTTTATTTTTTTGCCATTTGATAATGGAAACCTAAAAATTAAAAACCAAATTATTTATCGTTTGATTTCGTCTTCGAAATAAAGACGTCATGATTCGAAATTGTACAGGATGATTACAAACTGGGCAGCGCGGAGAGTCGGCCGGCGACGCCAGCGATCGTGGGCGATGAACGCTGCCCTTACGTCTTGCGAAGCTGATTAAATGAGGCAGTGATTGTTACGTTATTGCCTTGGCGGCATCAACAAATGAAAGAGACACCGTTGCAATATGTACCTCGAACTGGGGAGGAGTTCGCCAGCTACGCCAGTATATCGTGGGTCACGGACGCTGTTCTCACATTCGAATCGTATCAAATAGCATAGATTGTGTTGTTACCTTGGCGGCATTAACAAAGGAGATAGACATCGTGGTGGCGCGTGCCTCGGGCTGGGCGGCGCGGGGGAGTCGGCCAGGGACGCCAATGACCCGTGGGCCATGGGCGCCGCTCTCACGTCCAGCGATGCTGCTCGGAGAGGCGACGGCGAGCGCGGCATGCCAGTCGTGCCCGCCTCTAGCGTCCTGCCGTCGGGCGCGAAGGTGCGTATCGCAGGAGAAGAACCACGGTGACTCTGCAAATAATTATAACATGTTACAATAACCTGCCTTCTTATTACATATACATAATATTCAAAATTTGAATCGAGCTATTCATCCAGGTCTTCATAATGCAACTAAATAATCATTTAGGATTTAAGTATCTATTAAAGTTCAACAATCACCTAAGGCCATTCCATTTAAGCCTGAGGTGAGGCCTGATGTTTGGTGAGGGCTTTGGTTGTGGCAAGTTATCACAAGTTTCATCAAAATGTATTCAGTAGTTTTTGCGTGAAAGAGCAACAAACCTCCATCCATACACACTTTCGGCTTTATAATTTAGTAAGGACTAACGTGTGCCTACTTGAATAAATAAGTAATCTTAAAAAACTCAACCACTTTTGAAAACTTTGATTTTGATTAAAATTAAATTCAAGTTTAATAGTATTTCATAACTTCCATTTGTTTTGTAAATAGATGAGCAAAAATAAAACGTGCTTTTGGTACTCAGATGTTTACTATTTTAAAATGAAATGAAATGCTAATTTCAGTGTCCTAAAATAATATGAAACTTAGGTATTATTTTCTTCGTACATTTTAAAGATTTAGTCCCTAAGTAATTCATGGCTCCACTTGTTGTAGCTTCCAGCATATTAATAATGCCGTTCCCATCAGCATGAAAGAAGAATTTCTAATATTTATCCGTCCCTTTTAACCGTCGGCGTAATGGATAATCGCTTTGATATCCAATGTTCTGCATCGGTTTTAGATTTATACTTAAAATAAGATGTGAGTACATACTATTACTTAAGTACTTGGTTTAATTTTTGTAACATAGTTTGCAGTTTGTATAGTAAAAAAGGTGAACGTTTGTATGTATAGATGAATGGATGTTTGTTACTCTTTCAGGCAAAAATTACCGAATGGATTTTGATGAAACTTTATAATTATACATAAATAAAAGACAAATATCTTAGCATTCCATGGATTCATCGTGCGGGTGCTGGATCCATAGTGTGACAGAGAGAAAACGCCGAACAGTGTCCGAGACTTGCGACACGGATGGTGGCTTAAGAGTACTTTTTTTTTCTTTATTGACTACAAGTTGGCTCTTAACTGCTATCACACCTTATGTTAAGTGATGATGCAATCTAAGATGGAAGCGAGCTAACTTGTTAGGAGTAGGATGAAATCCACACCCCTATCGGTTTCTACACGACATCGTACCGGAACGCTAAATCGCTTGGCGGTACGTCTTTGTCGGTAGGGTGGTAACTAGCCACGGCGAAAGCCACCAGCCAGACCAAGACAAATTAAGAAAAATCTCAATCTGCCCCGCCGGGAATCGAACCCAGGACCTCCGTCTTGTAAATCCACCGCGCATACCACTGCGCCACGGAATTCGTCAAACTCGTACTCTTCATGATTAATCAACACTCGTCTTCTCTGCTCGAATCTTTCTCCCTGCCCAGCCAAATCGGGTAGGATCTTGATAGAGCAGCTTGGTACACTCCTTCAGACGCGATTATATATCAAACTAACGAGTAAAGAAAGAATAAATAAATATTTTGTAAACGAAAAGGAACTACGCAGGTGAAAACGCGGGCGTCCTTAAATTATTACATAGTATAATACGAAGTCATTTTTTTATGTTTGTTTGGATGCATGCTTTAATCTTTAAAACTACGCAACCGATTTTCATGCGGTTTTCATCAGATACCACTCTATCTGATAAAAAAAGCCGCATGAAAATTCAACAGGAAGGTTTATATGTATATAATACATGCACAATGTATTATTATATATTAGAGAAAAACTGCTAATTTTAGAGGTTTCTGATGTGATGTCGTAAATTACCCTATTTTTGCGCTTACATTACAAACGCTGGCTAAACCCTACGAGATTTATTAAAATAATGTTCTACAATATTACACAACTTAAAAAGGTTAACAAAAAAGTCCGCGAAAGGCCGGTCGCTAGTATAAAATAAAAATGAAAACTAGAGAAGTATTATTTCAGCCGTCAGGTAGAACTGGAATAATAAATGAAATATGTTCTTTCAGTACTACAAACTTTGAATAGGAATTTCGAATGTACACCTCAATTGTATCGCGCATACATGATGTTGTCAAATGCAGAGCTCCTGCAAATTAAAAGCGTGTAGGTCAAAGTTAGGTCACAGTGCAATTTGTTGGGAAACATTTATTGTGTGTGGCAAATGTCAATACCATTTGTCTTTGAAGTTAGCGCGTTTTTATTGCCGACTGGTTCAATTAATTTAATAATAAAAACCCAAATTGTAGTAAAAAGTAATTAGAATTCAATTTAAGAATATACCCCATGCTTTTTTTATTCATTACAAGTCCTTGACCGCATTCACACCTGATGTTAAGTGATGATGCAATCTAAGATGGAAGCGGGCTAAGTTGTTAGGAGTAGGATGAAATCCACAACTCTTTTGTTTTCTACACGACATCGTACCGAAACGCTAAATCGTTTGGCGGTACATCTTTGTCGGTAGGGTGGTCACTAGCCACGGCCGCAGCCTCCTGGCAGCCATATCTGTACTAATTTAGAAAATCTTAATCAGGACAGCTGGGAATCGGACCCAGGAACTCCGTTTCATAAGGCCCCTATTCCACCAGCGTTTTGCGAGCGTCAGCGTTCCTTGAACGTCTGCGCAGCGGCGACGTTAACGTTGCGTTTTTGCGTACAATCAGAGAAAAAAATAGACTCCGATAAGAATAACTACTCGATGAAACTAACATTAAATAACGAAAAAGAAATTATCATCGTCAGGAGAAAATTCCATATGGTCCAATCAATTACATGAAAGTGAATATTTCGCACTGTACTCTGATAGTATAAAAATACTAAAAATAACGAATCTGAATTTTATAAATATTTGCGAATGTCGGAAACCACATACGAAAGAGAGGCTTGTTATTACTCAGGGATAAGAAAAAAATATATTTAAATTTGTCATACAGGTTGTAAAAAAATGTACGTGATTGTACTTGTTGTCAAGAAACGCAACGTCGCGCAGACGTTCAAGGAACGCTGACGCTCGCAAAACGCTGGTGGAATAAGGGCCTTAATCTACCGCGCATACCAATGCGCCACAGAGGTCGTCGAGCTTCTGGTAATTATTATTTTTTGTTGACTGAACCACTCTAATTTGCAAGTGGCGAAGAAGACTCAATAAATAATGAATGAAGTATAAGGTACGAGTTGATAGTTAGGTATAGAAGTGGATGGAAGACAAATCTTTGTCATTATATTCAATGTACAGACACTCGATTTCTACTCTCTTGTTATAGTGCAGATAGAGAGGTGCGCGGCTTAAGTAGTATAAGTTTGTTGTCCATGCTTGCCTTTTGACCTTTCGCACAAAACATTTCGACTATTCAGAGAATGTTTCATAGAATTGTCCAACAGTTTCGAGAGCTTTTTGTAAAAAAGCTAACGATTCTCTTAAAAAGGTTTTAATTAAAAATGCAACGGCTCTGTTATTTTCAATTTGTTGCAAACGAAACTCAGGAAATCTACCGTCTCAGGAAATAGCTCGGCTTATTGTGATTGTTTACTTCTTTAAGAGAGATTTATAGAAAATCTCGAAGTATTTTTATCTAACATTATTATCAGTAGAGACGCAGTGTGGACCCACTACGCTGCTCCAATGCGGGTTGATAGACTTAGGGAGATGTTTAATTATTCATTAACGATCACTATTTGATTTTGATGACAGTGAACGGTATCGACGGCTTAATGTAATCTTCTAAGCATGGGTATATCACTATCTTCTTCGGCGACTTCGGGCTTTGAATTTAGTGAAAGTTTTGTAGAAGAAAATAACTCAATTGTTCCATGACCCGTACCAGGATTTGAACCCAGGGCGTTGTGATCGTAGCCACATAGGCTCCCTATAATTAAACCGACAGTAAGTTAAATAAATAAAATATTTCGTTACACGAGCAGCTATTTTAGAACGTTTTCATGAAGGTGGAAGGCGATTTTCAGGATTGAGTTAATCATGAAGCAGGCTTTGTTTTTTAACCGACGAAAAAAAACGGAGGAGGTTCTCAATTCGACACGTATATTTGTTTTTTTGTTTTTTTTTGTTTTATGTATGACCACGCATAACTTTTTACAGTGTCGTCCGATTTTAATAATTCTTTTTTTATTAGAAAGGGCATACATCCAAGGTGGTCCCATTGTCTTCATGTTAGGATCTGCTGATGATATCCTGGGGAAATTGAAGGAACTCTTCAAATTTTGGAGGCACGCTTACAGCGATTTCGGTTTTTGACTCGGTATCGGTAGCTTTTTGGCTACTAGTGCCATATAATATACTATGACAGTATAGTACGAATACGGTACATGGCAATAAATCACTAAAAAGTAAGAAATTAAAAATTTTTAACAAAAAATAGAACCGACTCGAAACGCACTAAAAAGTAAAAAATTTTTTAACAAAAAATAGAACCGACTCAAATCGCACTAAAAAGTAAAAAATAACTGTGTCATTTAGTTGCTTTAATTTACTTAAGCATATCTATGAAGTCGGTGCCAGCCAAGTTTAAGGACCATTTATTTTACGTAGTAAAGCAGTTTGTGGATTCTAGGTAACGTCCTTAAAGTAGAAACCTTGACTGGCACCGACTCCTAGATATGCTTAAGTAAATTAAAGCATCTAAATGACACAGTTATTTTTTACTTTTTAGTGCGATTTGAGTCGGTTCTATTTTTTGTTAAAAATTTTTATTTCTTACTTTTTAGTGATTTATCGCCACGTAACGTACTTGTACTATACTGTCATAGTATATTATACGGCACTAGTAGCCAAAAAGCTACCGATACCGAGACATAAACCGAAATCGCTGTAAGCGTGCCTCCAAAATTCGAAGAGTTCCTTTAATTTCCCCAGGATATCATCATCAGACCCTAACATGGTGACAATGGGACCATCTTGGAAGTATGCCCTTTCTAATAAAAAAAGAATTATCAAAATCGGACCACTCTGTAAAAAGTTATGCGTGGTCATACATAAAAAAAAAAAAAAAAAAAAAAAATATACGTGTCGAATTGAGAACCTCCTCCGTTTTTTTTTCGTCGGTTAAAAAATAACTGTGTCATTTAGTAGCTTTAATTTACTTAAGCATATCTAGGAGTCGGTGCCAGCCAAGGTTTTTACTTTCAAGGACGTTACCTAAAACCCACAAACTGCTTTACTACGTAAAATAAATGTTCCTTAAACTTGGCTGGCACCGACTTCATAGATAAGCTTAAGTAAATTAAAGCAACTAAATGACACAGTTATTTTTTACTTTTTAGTGCGTTTCGAGTCGGTTCTATTTTTTGTTAAAAATTTTTATTTCCATTACTTACATTTTACGTTGCTAAAAAAACCTAAGTATACTTGTTGTATATAAACTCATTGGTCTAATGGTTATCGTATGTGGCTTCGATCACGAGGCCCTGGGTTTGAATCCTGGATCGGGAATATATAATCACGGAATAAGAGTTTTTCATTCTTCTATGAAATTTTCAGTTAATTTCAAGCCCGGAGCTGAGAAGTTGGTGGTGTTATACCCCGATGCCTAAAACACGTAAAGCCGTTTATAAATGAAGCATTATCAGCCTACGCTTGCTAACCCGTATTAGAGCAGCGTGATAGGTCTACGCTACATGTCCCCTCTCCTGTAGTGGGCCGTTAATAGGATGATAATGATGATGTTGATGATCATATAATATCTATTTTTTCCTTTTTAAACACATCATTGATTATAATTAGTAACTCAGTGAAGGCAAATAAGTATGCATTTTAGATTCACTTAACTAAACTTTAAAGAAAATAACGATGTAATGGATTTAAAACCACTCAGGCCACCTAACCTTTAAACAAATTAAATACGGTTTAACCTGATTCCCGACTCTTGTGCTGTCGTCATATTAAACAGACTGAGAACCAAATCTATTTACACGAAGGGAACTTAGTTTGTAGCAGGTTAATAGGTATTACAGCAGGGACGAGGCAGATTAAGTAAATGCTGAAATATGACACATTGGTTAGATGATTTCAAAGCATACCTTTAAATTTTAATAGATATTTTTTATTTAAATATCTTACAAATTTTTCAAATTGTTTTAATGTTATTTATTTTCTTTGATCGTTTCATCTCTATAATTGATAGTACAATCTATTTTTACAATTTTTATTTGTTACCGATTATTTTAAAATTTGTGTAGTGAAACTTTCAACACCACCCAAAAAAGAAAATTTTTTGCGACATTTTGTTTAGAAAACAGAATTGTTACAGTAAGCCATTCATCATCATCATCATCATTATCAGCCTGTAGACGTCCACTGCTGGACATAGGTCTTTTTTAGGGACTTCCAAACACAACGATCCCAAGCCGCCTGTTGCCAGCGGCTCCCTGTGACACGTTTGATGTCATCAGTCCACCTGGTTGGGGCCAATCTACCACCTTGGGCCCCCAACGTCCATGAGCTGTCCGAACTACGTGGCCTGCCCATTGCCACTTCAGTTTTGCGACTCGCTGAGCTATGTCGGTTACTTTGGTTCTTCTGCGGCTCTCCTCATTTCTGATTCGATCACGCAGAGATACTCCGAGCATTGCTCTTTTCATCGCCCGCTGAGTGCCTTCTTATGAAGCCCGCTGTCAGCGACCAAGATTCGGATCCGCAGGTCATCGCTGGCAACACGCATTGTTCGAAGACTCTCGTCTTCAGGCACTGAGGAATTTTGGATTAAAAGATGGCACGGAGTTTCCCGAACGCTGCCCAGCCGAGTTTGATTCGGCAGTTCACCTCTTTCTCGAAATTGGACCTGCCTAACTGGACCGTATGCCCTAGGTATATATACTCGTCTACAATTTCGAGTGCAGAATAGTAAGCCATTATTAAATGACAAAAATAAGCTATCCTCTTGTAGTGTAATAAAGAGATACAATTCATACATTGTTTTGTTAAATTTATTTGCTCTAAGGTTAGAATTTTTCCGACACTTCCCACAGTTGTCGTCTTATCAGCCTTTGTATTTATCAGCCTTTTTACTAAATTGACCACCTTTGTGTTATACCTAAGCCACTATCTTATCTATAGATGTAAATCGCATGAAAATCAGTAGTTTTGAGTTTACGCCCAATAGATATACAGACATTTGCGGACTTTAGCTAGCAGTAGCAGTATAATGTACTGAAATATGATACGGGAAGCAACCCTGTTCAAGAAAATGCTGTCGTAATATAGCGTAAACAAACAGAGTTCCGATTCCATGTCAAAACAAAGTTCCGTAAAATAAGTTTAAGATTCAACGCAATATCTAAAGGAGAACTTGGTATGCGCAACTATACAATTTAAAGGAAAGCTTGTTCCGAAGACGAGGGCTTTTCGAGCAAATCGTATGTTGTTGCCATTTCACAAGTTGGCCAACTGCAACCGTTCAACACGTATTGTACGAGTTTGTAAAGTAATTTATACAATGGTATTTATATAGTGAGAACGTCGTATTTATTTTATGTTACACGTGTTCGAATGTTATCAGTTTTAAGTAGCTTTGGAATTGCAAAGAGTGTTTTGAAGGATTCTAAAGGTAGTATTGTTTTGTTTCGTGTTCTATAGAGTTGTAGTGTAGCGTTTCAAAGTCGCATATTACAGTTTGGTGCTCTACTGGCTCGTTCTTTTGTATTTTAAAATTAATTCTGATATTATCATGTTACTGTGCAATTGTGTTCCCCTGTTGGGGTACCCTAAACTACGTCGAACGTCGACTGTTTCAGATTTTACCACACGTTGCCCTTAGCTAAGTTAACTTACTGTAGCTCTGAAGGTGCCGCTGTAAAGACTGCTCTTGGGAGATATGCAGTGTCCCCGCGAGTTTTGGGTGTGGTAGAGAGGTAGGTGCGAGTCTCGCTCGGCGTGTGAACGCAATAATGATCTTTGTAGGGGTATGTCTAAGGTTACTTACTGTAGCTCTGGAGGTGCCGCTGTCTAGGCTGCTCTATGAGGATATGGAAGGTGTCCGCGCGAGTCTCGCGTGCGGTAAAGAGGTAGCGGTACGAGTCTCGCTCAGCGTGTGAACGCAATAATGATCTTTGTAGGGGTATGTCTAAGGTTACTTACTGTAGCTCTGGAGGTGCCGCTGTCTAGGCTGCTCTGTGAGGATATGGAAGGTGTCCGCGCGAGTCTCGCGTGCGGTAAAGAGGTAGCGGTACGAGTCTCGCTGAGTGTGTGTACGCAATAATGATCTTTGTAGGGGTATGTCTAAGGTTACTTACTGTAGCTCTGGAGGTGCCGCTGTCTAGGCTGCTCTGTGAGGATATGGAAGGTGTCCGCGCGAGTCTCGCGTGCGGCAGAGAGGTAGCGGTGCGAGTCTCGCTGAGCGGTTGAATGCGACATTGCTCTTTGGAGATCAGCATTTCCTGTAACAATTGAAATTATATTTATCATAATTTTAATATATATTGTAGTATTTCTTTGGGCCTTTGATATATTCGTATAGTGAAGTTATTCTACGTATATTTCTTTATTAAATCTTTTAGCGTTTTACGAGAATATTGTATATCTTTATCTATGTAAAGGTATATAACATAGCTGGTCGTATATTCTTTATAGACGAAGTTTCAATTAAGTAATTAAGAAGTTTTACAGCAGACTATTAAAGCATCATGTCTGAAGGCTGCTATGATCTAGGGTTAATTAGTGTATTGTTTAGCAAGGTGTGGAACTTGAATGCAAATCGCAAGCGCTCGTTAGCGCACCTATATAGCTACCTATCTACCATAAAAGTTACCCAGTAGGTACTGGGTATCTTTTATGTCTTCTCGAAATAAAATACGGAGGAAATAAATCTTACTAATATTATAGAGGCAAAAGTTTGATGTATGGATGAATGTTTGTTGCTGTTTCACGCAAAAACTAGTGAATGGATTTTGATGAAGCTTCACAATAATATAACTTACATATCAGAATATTAAATAAGCTAAATTTTATCCCGAACGAACGAGAACTACTCGGGTAAAACTGCGGGCGTATTCGTATTAAGTATATATATCATATATCTAGTATACGATAAAACGGCAATATTTTTTAAATATCGTTAGTATTTTCATCCTGGTCAGCTAGCGCTTGTTCTGTGTTAACATGTACCTAACTCTATTTCAAAATATGATATGAGGTCGCGGAAAAATGCGACGGAAAGAAGATATCGTTCAAAAACTCCAATACTGCGGCGCGAGCAGCAAAAATACGAGATGGCAACGTTGAAAATATTCAAACAGAACACTGAAAAAACCTTAGTATTATCAATTTTCAATATTTCAAAAGTATTATTTTTAAATATTATGTTTAGCAATGTCTAAAATTTGAGGGTAGGTACTTATCTAAACTAATCTAAACAGTAGGTAATAAGCTCTATATTTCTGAGTGTCGTTCAGGTGAGCATCATCCATAAGAGTGCAGTGAGTAAACACCGGTTTGACATGTCGTGGCGTGGTAAAACGTGGCTAAATGAATAATGAGCTGGCGCTACTCAGCCGTACTTCATCAGGTGAGTGTTGGCCTTACAGTGCAGCAAGTAAACTTCTAGACTGACATACTGTGGCGTGGTAAAACATGGCTAAATGAATGAGTAGCTGGCGCTACTCAGCCGTTCTTCATCAGGTAAGTGTTGGCCATAGAATGCAGCGTGTAAACATCGGTTTGACATGCTGTGGCGTCATAAAACGTGGCTAAATGAATAATGAGCCAACGCTACTCAGCCGTCCTTCATCAGGTGAGTGTCGGCCGTAGAGTGCAGCGAGTAAACATCGGTTTGATATTACGTGGCGTGGTAAAACGTGGCTAAATGATTAATAAGCCGGCTCTACTCACCCGTCCTTTATCAGGTGAGTGTTGGCAATAGAGTGCAGCTAGTAAACTGCTAGACTGACATACTGTGACGTGGTAAAACGTGGCTAAATGAATAATGAGCCGGCGCTGGCGTGAGGCGGATCTGACAGCGACGCGACGCGCGGTACTGTTGCATTATTTATTACATTGGCAAAAAAATCAACGAGGCGACTCATACCTACACTAGTATACCGTCTTGGGCAATAAATTATGAGCTACTACAAAGTGTTCGTATTGGGTTTTCGTATAGATACTCGGAGATAATTGACTGTGACTGACTGACAGATGGATACTTGTGTGATCCGATAAGGGTTCCGTTATGCGGACGTATGGAACATTAAAAAAGTACAATTGTGTACTGTTCTCGTATTAGAATAGTTTTGAGATATGCAGTGGATATACAGGGAGACATAAAAAACAATATTATGTTAACAAACAGCCAGAAGGGAATACAACTTAAAACACCAAAAGACAAACTTAATAACAATTTATTTATAAAGACATCAAATATGATCAAAATGAAACATTATTACAGTAATTACTTAATTAAACATTACAAGCACAGATTCTAGCAATAGTCAAACATTATGACTTCACAAGACTTGGACACTAACGTGAATGATCAGAATTATCCATAGGGGCATATTTTATAGCCTGCCCGACGAGTACCGCCCCTAGTCTATTATCTATAGTTTAACCGCGGTACCAACAATACAGCAAATGAGGCCACTATATTGTCTATAGTCTACAATGCTGCCAACACGGCCCTCCTGATATTGGGTCGCCCTCGACCCAGGCATCTCCGGAGACGTGACTGGGACCAGCGACACCAGTCACTGACGACTGCACCCGGAGCCGCACCATTAGCCTCTACTATAGAGGCCTGTAGAGCTCGTAGTGTCTGACACCTGCATTGAGGAAGTGCAATGCACATTCATCATCGTCACCGTCATCTGTGAAGAACAATATATTAGAAGGCAAATTCAACATTCTAAATTTTATCTTCCAACTCTTGCATCCTGTCATCACAGCAGTTCCTTCAATTAACTCTTACATCAGACAACTGAATCATTTTAAATGCATTCTTACAGGTTTTATCTGCGAGGGGTCTCAAAATAATAAAAACAATTTGATACAGTGCAATAGTTGTCCGTAGAGATAAAAGACTAAAAGAGCACGATAGAGGTCCATGAAGTCTAATAGAGACCAATAGAATCTAGTATCGCCCTATAACGAATAGAGCATACTTGATATTTTAATAAGGATAACAAAAATAGTAAAAGTAATCAATAGTATTGAAAATAAGTGGTTAACCAAGCCACCACATGCATGAAGACAATCGTTCAAGAAGCGTGGTGCACGCAGCTAGAGGTGCGCCAACACCGCGGATGCAAACAGCTGTCAGCAACGCAGTGTTGCCAACACGGCCATGCTGCACGGTGCCTGCCCCGGGCACCCCACGAGTCGAGATAAAGTCACTGTTTAGAAACAACACAGATTACAACACACATATACACAGATATATACAGATTAGACGCTCCTGAGTCAATGTTTTGCGTAGTTTTTAGAGGAATTTTCGACAATCGACTTTATTTATTTACTTGATATTTACTTTACTTGATATTTTTATACTCTAAACTTTAGACTTAATACTTTAACCATCAGAGACTCTTAAAATACCAGATTATTTATTGCTACAAAGTTGTCAACGGAATATTGTCCTTTCGTTTTTACTCTCTTACGACAATCTCTTACATGATCTCAAACTCGACTCCTACAACATGACCACCCGACACCTAAAGGGAACATAGCCACACTTAGGATTCCAGATTCGCCATTATTGTAGACCATTTTCACTTAAATTCTTTACGACAAAGAAGCTCTTACAACATGACCACCCTTCCCTAAAGGGTCATAGCCACACTTAGGATTCCGGATTCGCCATAGTTGTAAACCACTCTCACTTAAAGAGCATGTATCTCACTTAAGCTGACCAAGTTGGTGAAGACATCTTGTACTTAAAGAGCATGTATCTCACTTAATCATACTAAGATGCCTTCAAGCTTAAATGTCGTTTTGTGTTTCTGCAAATTACTCGTATATTCTCAGACCAATATTCCGTTTCAACTAACATTCTATTATTTTATTACAGCTCGCTACATCTACATAATTATGGTTTACTACTAGATTTATACCAGAAAATACAAAGATAATTACTTCTCACTTATTTACTTCCAATTCCGAAAAATAAAGATAGAAACTTTTTTTTTTTACACAGGTGGGTACTTTCAAAATTAATAACTTAGATCGTTATAGCTCGGTCAGCCCTGACCTCAACTTAACGTTTTATTTTACTTTGCAACTTATAATAGATACTTTTACTAATAACTTTTTACTTTTCGTTTAATAATAAAACTATTTTTCTTACTAATCCTGGTCAACTTTACCGAATTTCTTTTCTCACAATATTCTCACACAGCCAGCCAACTGATGTCCACAGCTCATCATTTTGTCATCAGCTCATCATCATTTTGTCACGTAGTATCATCAACAGCATGCGACAAAGCCACCATTCTGTAACCTTTAAAAATCTATGTTAGAAAACATCACACAAACGCCACACTATAGAGCAATAGGTACTTCTTAACCGATACATTTTAATTTTAGATTGCTTAATTAGACATTGAACACTAATTTATTCTAAAAATGGTACTACTCATAAGCGAGACAAAGTCTTTCATTTGATAAGTACACAAACTTTTTTTTTTTTTTTTCAAACAAACCAGCATAGCAACAAAGGTATTCGTAATTGTGTCGAAACAAATTCTCGTAATTTCGTTATGACCGTTTATTGTTAACTCGTTCTTTGTTCTTCAACTACCCTCATTCGTAAATAGTTTCACGTAATAATCTTTTCTTATTGCAATAACTCAAACAGGTTACTCTTAATAGCAAATCGACTAGTAATAAAACAAAATATGCAACTTCACACAATAATACCGTCAAACACAATGTCTTTCTTTTTCTTACCAACCATCGTAGCCACTGTCTTACTCACAACTTTCTCCGATTATCTTCCGTTACTCACAACTCCTCGTTACTTTCCACCACATGAGTACTCAGCTGCAGTAAACCACGATGTTTGCGGCAACGTGTGTCAGAGGCTCGCCCATAAGAACCCAGACGTACGCAAAATTACACTTCAATCCCGAATCACTACTTTTATAAGATTTCATTTTGATAATCATTTTAATTTCTGTTTAAACAAAAATTTTTTTTTTTTTTTTAATTTCTGTTACCTTTTTGTGGGCATTAAGATCCATACCACTTCTGATGTTAACAAACAGCCAGAAGGGAATACAACTTAAAACACCAAAAGACAAACTTAATAACAATTTATTTATAAAGACATCAAATATGATCAAAATGAAACATTATTACAGTAATTACTTAATTAAACATTACAAGCACAGATTCTAGCAATAGTCAAACATTATGACTTCACAAGACTTGGACACTAACGTGAATGATCAGAATTATCCATAGGGGCATATTTTATAGCCTGCCCGACGAGTACCGCCCCTAGTCTATTATCTATAGTTTAACCGCGGTACCAACAATACAGCAAATGAGGCCACTATATTGTCTATAGTCTACAATGCTGCCAACAATTACGAAGTACTAGAATGCCAAGTACTTATACTAAAGCCAAACTCGATTGAGAATGCTTGTCAACAAACGAATTAAAAATGAAGGTAGATTTTTTTTAATTAACTAGTTAATGACGAATTTATGACATTAAATTAGATTAATAGGCTTAAAACTAATTAATGTATTCAATGTCTTTCAAATAAGATTTTTAGAATAACAAAACATAATTTTAAATTTATTAAGCATAAAATGTGTTGCATTTTCTACCTCCATTCTAAATTTGTTTGTTGACAAGTATTCTCAATCGAGTTTGGCTTTAGTATATGTGTTTTACTAGGTCGCTGCTTCTAAACGTATCTTTTTGTCGAGGTATCCGTAAATTCACCTATGTGGATTATATGAAGCAAGGAATTACCTAAATACTTAAAGCTTTACTCACTTTATCCCTTTCCGAGATCGCAAAATATATACCAATCGATACAAATAAGGCTCGGCAAATATCTGAGTTTCCTCTCAAATCCCTACGAAATTCAAATCCTTTCCGAGATCTTAAAATATGCCTAACTATAAATATATAAACAAGAATTACTCATTAAAATATATTATTAGACACTGTTACAGTCTGTGGTTGGGATCCCTGAGACTCGGAATATATCTGAGTTGCCTCTCAAATCCCTTTTTTTACGTGGGAAAATCCTTTTGTATATCTTCTCGCCATGGGGAAGGAGATTATGGCGGACTTGTACTGATTTAAACCCCACGGTGTTCCAACTCATCGCCTGGCATTGCATTACGGGACGTTGGTGCTATTACCGCAACCTATTCAGCGGCGCCCACAAAAGCAAGCTTTCATCTAGGGTTTATGGAATCCTAAATTAACTAAAACCGCCGTAGTATCTCAGACAGCGTCTATCGCCTACGTGAAAATTTATCTTCAGTAGGCGATAGATTTCTCATAGTTGTTGCCCGAGGTCCTTGTCTCTCAGATCCGTACCAGATATCTTAAAATACAGCTATAAATAAATGGTAACTATTATGAATGTAGCTTTGAAAAGGAAAGGCACGAAAGTAATGGTTTTTGAAAGAGATGAATATGTGACATATTGTAATTTTTTGATAGATGGAGAGAAAGTGGAAAAAGTAAAAGAGTTTGTATACCTAGGTAGTAAATTCACGAAAGATGGAATGTGTGAGAGTGTTATTGAAAGAAGAGTAAATGCTGGAAACATGGTGAATGGTGCTCTACCTGCATTTATGAATAGCCAGAGAGTGTCCCAGAAGGCAAGACTGGTTGTGCATTGAGGTGTGCTGGTGCCCACACTTATGTACGGTAGTAAAAGTTGGGTATGGCAGAAGAAGTATAAAAGTAAAATAAATGCAGTAGAGATGAGGGCATTGAGGAATATGTGCGGAATAAAACTGAGTGGCAGAGTTAACAATAGTATAATAAAAGAACAGTGTGATGTAAAAAAAGATATAGTGACTAAAATAGAGAAAGGGATGTTTAGATGGTTTGGGCATGTAGAGAGAATGGATGAAAGAAGATTAAGAAAAGAGATTTATAAGGCGAGAGTGAATGGAAATGTTGGAAGGGGAAGACCTAGGCAAATTTTCCTGGACCAAATTCAGGACATTTTAAATAATGGCCAGGTCAAGAGTACCCTAAACCGACGATCTTGTATGAAAGGATTAATGAGAGTGGAAGAAGCTAAGGAAGTATGCAAGGACCGTGGCAAATGGAAGGATGTAGTCTATGCCTACCCCTATGGGAACGAGGCGTGATGCTATGTATGTATGTATGTATAAATAAATAAACAAGAATTGCTCATTTAAATATATTATTAGACACTGTTAAAGTGTGTGGTTGGCATCCCTGAGGCTCGGAATATATCTGAGTTGCCTCTCAAATGTTACACGCGCGACAAATCTAATCAACGGAAAAGACACGAGCTTTCAATAAATCTGTCTATCTTTTCACGGATATAAAGCGAGGCCGTATTATTGAATTAATTTTAAAGATAATTATGTATTTGCCTTAATAATTACATTAATGTAAGTTATATTAGAAATGATACAGAATTGTTTGTAATTAAAATAATAAATAAATATTATAGTACAATTACACACATCGCTATATAACCCCAAAGTAAACTTAGTTAGCTTGTGGTTTGGGTACTATGATAATAACTGATGAATACTTTGCAGGGTCACTGTACCACTCGGCCATCGGCCGTTGGTACTCTGCCAATTATAGTAGAGTTTAAAATTATGGTATCTGTAAATATAATTTAAAAAAATTATGACACGAAAAAGTGGATATGAAAGCCTAATTTGTACATTGTTGTATGTCTAGCTTTTTCGCTAGAAATGAAGAAATGTATAAACAAAGCTTTGTTTCATAATAATTATGGGAGTACCTGGTTGACTGTAGTTTTTTAAGCTATTGTATAGCTTTTATCGCGGGCCTTGAGTGTGGAGACCGAATACAGAAATTCCGTAACGAAAAAACCTAACACTCCCTGAGTATCAAAAACATAATATCAAAAGCACAATTTCGGCAACGACGTCATCGGGGAACGTGGCTTAGCGGTAAGGCGCTCTAAGAGCCCGGATTGCCAGAGAGACACGGGTTCGAATCCTGTCGGTTCCAATTTTTTTTTTTCAAGCGTGATATTTCAAATAGTCTGTTTTTTAAATTAATGACTTTTTGCAATATCACGCTTAAAAAAAAAACGCTAGGCCACGGTCCCGATGACATCGGTAGGTAAACATAAGTTGATAAAAAATGCTATGCAATAGCTTTACCGCGGCAGTCTCCGAGTGCCACACGTCTTTTTTTTGAAATTATATTTAAATACAAATTACATAACAACGCCATAACATACAGTACAATTTCTCATTGCCTGAAAACGCTAATAAAACAACATTTTCGAAAAATGAAAACTAGCTAGATTGGTTAACTGCCCCTAAAACTCCTTGCATATTCCCATTCCCCTCTATTAACCATAACGACCGTGTTATAAAAAGGTACAACAAAAGTCTAACGAGCAAAAATTTAACTCAATTCTAGGCGTTTGTAGGCCTCCGTGGCGCAGTGGTGTGCGCCGCAGTGGATTTATAAGACGGAGGAGGATGGAGGGATTCGATTCCTTGCAGGGTCTGGGTGTGGTTGGTGGGACCAGCTGGTTTCGGCCGCGGCCAGTTACCATCCGACCGACAAAGACGTACCGCCAAGCGATTTAGCGTTCCAGTACGATGTCATGTAGAAACCGAAAGGTATGTGAATTTAATCCTACTCCTAAGAAATAAGCCCGCTTCCAACTTTGATTGCATTATCACTTACCATCAGGTATGATTACATTCAAACGCTAACTTGTAATAAATACAATAAAAAAAATCGGCCCCTAACGTTAACATTACAAAAGTGCACTTCATAGCCTATTTGACGGCCGAGTGGCGCAGTGGGTAGTGACCCTGCTTCTCCGTCCTAGGCAGTGGGTTCGATTTCCAAGTCTGGAAAAATGTTTGTGTGATGAGCATGGATACTTTCCAGTGTCTGGGTGCTTATCTATGTATTATAAGTATTTATGTATAATATCTATAAATATATTCACCAGTTATCATAGTACCCATGACACAAGCTACCTAAGCTTACTTTAGAGCTATATAGCGATGTGTGTAATTGTCCTATAATATTTATTTATTTATTATTTGTTCAGATTACATAACAACCTTTTGACGACCTCCGTGGCGCAGTGGTATGCGCGGTGGATTTATAAGACGGAGGTCCTGGGTTCGATTCCCGGCGGGGCAGATTGAGATTTTTCTTAATTTGTCTTGGTCTCGCTGGTGGGAGGCTTTCGCCATGGCTAGTTACCACCCTACCGACAAAGACGTATCGCCAAGCGATTTAGCGTTCCGGTACGATGTCGCGTAGAAACCGAAAGGGGTGTGGATTTTCGTCCCACTCCTAACAAGTTAGCCCACTTTCATCTTAGACTGCATCATCACTTAACATCAGGTGTGATAGGAGTCAAGGGCAAACTTGTAGTCGATAAAAAAAAAAGCTGATAATCTCCATTACTCCCATACACAGGAGCGTAGCTATCAACAGTATCGTTAGCACGGGCCCCGGGCTACGGAGTCTCTACAAGTAATAGTTAGTAGATACACACGTAGAAGCTCCCGTAGCCTGTGCAGTAGCATATTTCCAATTTGTTTCTTTCAAGTAAGCTATTAAAAATAAGTAAGCTATTAAAATTATAATATTAGTAAAAAGATTAAAATAATTGCATCATTAAGTTGCATTAATTTACTTATTTCAAAGTATTAAAACCTCGACGACCTCCGTGGCGCAGTGGTATGCGCGATGGATTTATAAGACGGAGGTCCTGGGTTCGATTCCCGGCGGGGCAGATCGAGACTTTTCTTAATTTGTCTTGGTCTGTCTGGTGGGAGGCTTTCGCCATGGCTAGTTACCACCCTACCGACAAAGACGTACCGCCAAGCGATTTAGCGTTCCGGTACGGTGTCGTGTAGAAACCGAAAGGTGTGTGGGTTTCATCCTACTCCTAACAAGTTAGCCAATCTTATATTGCATCATCACTTAACATCAGGTGTTATAGCAGTCAAGCCGACTTCAGAGATGTGATTTATTTGAAATACTTCTATTTAAAATGCAAATACAAAATGCAAAATACCTATTTTGTATTTTGCATTTAAATGCTTTTTAACAAAAGCATTTTGTATTTTATTTGAAATACTTTTTGAGATGTATTTTGCATTTTTAAAATTCATTTCAAAATGCAAAATACTTTGTGATTAAGTTTAACCAACATTACCAGTCAAACGAAAAGAAATGAACAAATGGCGCTTGTAATGCCGAATTTGACCGATAGTGGCGCCCGCTAGCCATGCGTGCCTATTTTTCTTCTTTGGTCAGAGTGCGCGCCTTATGTCTGACTAGTGTCAATGTCAAAAAAAATTATTAAAAAATGTTTCTTTGTCTCTTTGTCCGTCTGACTGTCTGTCTATACGATTCACGCTAAAACACTGTATTGAAATGAAACTTGGCACGTTTGTAGTTCATATTTTGAGATATTGTATAGGATAGTTTTTGTCGCGAAAATTAAAGTAGAAGGGGTTGAAAGTTTCTATGAAAAGTCTTTAATTTTTGAAGTTATGTTAATGAAATTTTGTATACGAACTACTGAATAAATAAATATGTTATTCAAGGAATTTTCAAAATTTCGTCCGTATAGGGTTATATCAGGGTTGAAAGTTTGTATGTAAAATTCCTTTTTACCCGACTGCGTCAGAAGGAGGGTTATGTTTTTCGAGCGTATGTATGTATGTATGTATTTATGTATGTATGTATGTATGTATGTATGTATGTCCATTTCTTCGGCACGCGCTACAGCCTAAACGGCTTTTGACATGTGAGGTGTAGTTGAATTTGTCAAAATTGTGGTAGTGACATAGGATATATAAATTTTCAAAATGGCGGCTGTAAATGAGGGAAAAAAGGGAGGATGTGTGTATTTTTTGGGTACCAATTGAGAGGTCGTGAAAAGACCATTTCAAAAATATAAATATCATATCATGTTCATATTAGGTACTTTTTTAACAAAAAATGGCAAAAAGTGTACCAAGTGTACCTTCTCATTTCTATACCATAAACTAAAACTAAAAAGTCTTAAATAAAATTATTATTATAAAAACAAAAATCCCGACTGCTTAGAAGTTATGAACTGAAAAGAGAAAAACAAGGATCACTATATCTGTATATATATATAAAATTCTAAATACTTCATGGCGCTGCAGGCGGGGACAAACGTAGTTTTGGTAGATCTTTCTTTCCCTGCAGGTTAAAGTATTTTGTCCCTGTTTCCAGCACCGTAAAGTATTTATAATTTTATACAGATATAGTGATCCTTGTTTTTCTCTTTTCAGTTCATTACTTCTAAGCAGTCGGGATTTTTGTTTTTATAATAATAATTTTATAAATGTTCTTAATTTAAATATTCAAATCAAATTATTTTTATAAAACTACTTATACTTAACTACACCAACAATCAATTTTTTGATCTATTTGCTCCGGCTAATTTCTGAAACAGCTGGACCTATTTAGACAAGTCTTTCGGCATTTATTTACTAATGTTATAAGTAACTTAGGTTAATCTTATTTTAGTAATGTTATAAGCGACTATTCTAAAATGAATAAAAATATCATGCGATTTGGTCGTCAAAAAGTATTTTATTTTAAAAATGCATTTTGAAAATACCTATTTTTGTATTTGAAATAGTAAATCTGAAAAGTATTTTGCATTTTGTATTTAAATGCTTTTATGGAACCATTTTGTACATCTCTGGCCGACTTGTAGTCGATAAAAAAAAGGTATTTTGACCATTCGGAACGAAAATGTATTGAGTGTTTTGATATTTGACTAGATAAATCCCAATACATTTTCGCTTCGAATGGTCAAAATACCTAAAGGTTTTATATGATTTGAAATTAGTATCGCGGAACGCTTGGGTAACCAGTCATATATATTAATTTATTTAAGCATATCTATGAAGTCGGTGCCAACCAAGTTTAAAGAACGTTTATATAACGAAATATAAAAACACTTTGTGGGATATAGGTAACGACCTTAAAGTAGAAAGCTCGGCTCGCACTGACTTCATTGATATGCTTAAATAAATGAAAGCAACCAAATGATGTACTTAATTATTTTTAATTTTTAGTGCGTTTTGAAGGTGGATTAATTTTTTTATTAAAATTTGATTTTATACCTACTTGCAATAAACTATTAGAGTACATAATACGGCAATATGCGGCAATTGTAGTTACAGCCAAGGTTTCTACTTTAAAGACGTTACCTAGAACCCACAAACTGCTTTACTACGTAAAATAAATGTTTCTTAAACTTGCTGGCACCGACTCCTAGATATGCTTAAGTAAATTAAAGCAACTAAATGACACAGTTATTTTTTACTTTTTAGTGCGTTTTGAGTCAGTTCTCTTTTTTGTTAAAAAATTTCATTTCTTACTTTGTAGTGATTTATTGCCACGTAACGTACTCGTACTATACCCTCATAGTTTTTATACGGCACTAGTAGCCTAAAAGCTGCCGATACTTACACTAAAATCGAAATCACTGCAAGTGTGCCTATACTATTTAAAGATTTCCTTCAATTTTCCCAGGATATCATCGTCAGATCCTAACATGATGACAATGGGACCACTGTGCCCTTTATAATAAACAACGAATTATCAAAATCGGACAACACTGTAAAAAGTTATGCGTGGTCATACATAAAAATAAAAAAAATATACGTGTCGAATTGAGAACCTCCTCCGTTTTTTTCGTCGGTTAAAAATCGGACCACTATGTAAAAAGTTATTTATACGCGTCAAATTGAGAATCTCCTCCTCTTTTCGTCAGTTGAAAAATAAAAATGAAGAGCAACAAAAACAAAAACTCTATGAACTACGAACACATTTGAATATTCTTTCTGTAAGTTCACAATAAAGGTTCGAGTTACAAAGCACGTGTGACTCTTTGTTTCAAAAACAGAACAGGAAATTAATTAGAAAGCCTGGCGAATAGGAAACCGAGGGAAATAAAAGTATGCGAATGGAAAAAGGGCGGTTTAATATTTACAACACCTTTGTTGTGTTTTCTGGTTTTCAAGTTGAAATAACATTCAACCATTCACGTCGACTGTAATAGCTCGTAAACCTATTAAGAATAACTAGAAAAGAAATGTTTTATGTTTTACAAAAGTAGTGAGGCGATAAATTCATTATTATTGGCCTATTTGTAACGGCTAATACAAATAAAAATATATATAGGCTATAAACAACGGCTAAGCCTTTTTTATAGACTACAAGTAGGCCCTTGACTGCTATCACACCTGATGTTAAGTGATGATGCAACTTAAGATGGAAGCAGGCTAACTTGTTAGGAGTAGGATAAAATTAAATCGAAAAAAAACCGTTTCTACACGACACGAAACACAAATCGCACACGAAATCGCTTGGCGGTACGTCATTGTCGGTAGGCTGGTAACTAGCCATGGCGAAAGCCTTCCCACCAGGCAGACCAAGACCAAATTAAGAAAAATTTCAATCTGCCCGGGAATCGTATCCAGGACCTCTGTTTTATAATTCCACCGCGCATACCACTGAATGAACTTTACTTTTGTAACGATCACTATCAGATGTTAATGATACCGGATGATGATCAGATCGGATGTTGATGTCACACGTTGATGACCAGAACTGTTGCCGAAGCGAGCTATTCGACGCACAGTGATAAGATACCACCTAGTTTGCAACTTTAAGGTATTTTACAACGAAATTCTTCACTTTTTTATGAATACATGATAGGAATAAAATGTTATATTTTTAATTTAATTTAGGTAGATGATGATGACGATTTTATGATTCATGTCGCGATTAAAAAATAAACTAATTTTAAGGTATTTTTAAATCATAAATTACATGTACTGTTAAAAAATGGCTATCAATTACTTGCGGCGCCATTAGTCCAGGTTTTTTTTCTTGTCAGCCTATAAATAAATATGTATACTCACGCTGGGGCTACCATGTGACTTGTCATCCCCGTAGCTGTCAGTAGAGTTGTGGCTTTGCCCACTGCTGGCACTGGAAGTCCTCTCCCGCGCCGCTCTAGCCCACGACTCGAGCCGTTTCTGGGCAGCCCACACCCCGGGAGGGCCTAACCCACTCATTTTTTATTCTTTTCTCATTCTCTTCAAAAGAGTCCAGAGACTTCCGCGCGACAGTTGAGAAATGGTATCACACACAACACGACACTTTAAAAATCCACTGTGCAAAGTTATCCAAGTTCGCCACTTAAGATTTTTATTTATTTTTTATTTACTTAGGTCAGATTTCGTTGTGTGATTTTTTGTCTATGAAATGAATAAATACGTAAATTATCACATTAGGAAGCATAAGAGTCTGCGCGTACATAAAAAGCTGTTTTAAGTTCTGCGTTTTGCGTTCTATATTATGTACTTGTATCTAAGTATCTGGATAGGTAGCACCGCGCAGATAACAATAAGGTAAAGCGGTCTGACCGCCTGGAGGAATACAAAAACGAACCGAATACTCCGTGGGTCTTTAGTAGCTAATCTTCAAAGTAAGCAGTCAAAGTCGTAGCGGATATCAAAAAAGGTAAATAAAAGTAGCATATAAAGGTGCATCTACGCTGAGGAACCGAGCATGAGCGGAGCTCGTCGTTGTTCACAGCGTCATGTGTGGACGTTCAGCTATGAGTACCATCCAACGACAACGATGCCTTTGTCAAAGACAAACGCCAAGAAGCCGACAATAGGCGTAGCCGAACGCTCGACGCCTGCTCGTTCGAGGCTCGTAGGTCAGTCTAGCTAAACGAATTCGCGTTCGGCTTTTGTTCACCTCGTATTTGGCTCCTTATATGCGCTTTAATTTTAATCTGCTCGGATACTTTACATCTAAACTACATTTTATAAAATCATTTTCAAACTGAAACAAAATAAACAGGTAGAGATTTTACAGATTTTGCATCATATGCCAGGGCAGTGAACAAAAGATATTACGTATGCAAATGTACAAGAGTTAAAGCGAACGTTAAAGTTTATAGTGTAAGTAGTAATATCCGGAGCTGTCGAAACGCTCTGTAAAATTCTTTTGCTATTGAAAACTTTCCGCTTTTCAGGCTACATATTTTATTACTGATTTTCAGTGGGTGTTAGTAAATATTTAAGTGGTGGAAATTATAAAAACCGACGACGGCGACTCCGCACCGGAAAGCGCAGCATTGGTCGACCCCCCACCAAGTGGATTGACGACATCAAACGTGTCGCAGGGAGCCACTGGCAATAGGCGGCCCAGAGTCGTTGTGTTTGGAAGTCCCTAAAAAAGGCCTGTGTACAACAGTGGACGTCTACCAGCTGTTCATGATGCTGAGGATGAAGGTAGCAGTACCTAAATAACCTCCCTAAAAACCTTCCATCCAGAGCTTTAATAGTAAAAATAGTTGTTTTCTAGCATTGATTTTCGATGCTGGACATAAGTCTTTTGTAACTTCTAAAAGCTATCTATAGTCCTCAACCTTCTACATCCAGCGACTGTCAACATTCTGGTTAATTACACATGAAAGTAAACAGTATATAATATGTCACTGTAATATTTTTTATATCATACTTTGGATTTTATGGCATGAGAGTACATAAAATCTGTTACGTCACTAATATACCTAATAACGACCGTTATTGCTATAACGCGTATATTTTACTAGCTAATGAACTCTGTAACGAGTACCAAGATATTCTTAGTATAGTACAACTGTGAATCTACGTCCTACTATCCATAAGGATTATTTAATTCTAGAGTCTATTTTGTAGACTATTTCTCTGAAATTAATATTTTTAAGGAATCTCATTAACACTACAATTTCTGAAGAACAAAGTTGCCGATTCATAATGATGTAAGATTAAATAGTTTTTTTAAGAAATAATTATAGACTGACCAGTAAAATTGATTCTGAAATCAAAATTTTGGACACAACATTGCGTTTTAGATATAATGTAAATGTAGTTTTGAACAAATTAAAACAACCCCCGATTAGTGCAGAAAAAATAAATTACATTTTCTTGAGGTCTTTTAGCTTTTTTTCTTCATTAAAAATAAACTGAGTTAGACATCTCTTAAGTTTTAGTGATTAAAATATTTTAAAAATAGATTTGAAATGTTGCAACAAAAGCTACCAATTAATTTTTGAATGAATTAAATAACTATCAAGATATTATAGAAAATAGCAAAATAGAGAAACTCGCAATTCATCTCCCGTCTAAATATAAGAGAATTATTATTCAAGGTCGTTGGCTTTACTAGCAGTCTTAAGTTATTAGCAAACTCTATCCATTGTCCTGGCATATGACTAAACTTAAAATAGCAAAGCTCTCTGTATTTCCCAAGAGCATCGTCATTAAAGCATACTAAAGTTTCGCTTCAAAAATTCAAATTATTTGAATTATCTGACGCTTGACTTGGCCCTTGAAGATTCTATTGTAACATTGTTCAGGGTCATAGTTCATTGGACTTGATTGGCACCATCTTGTATGTCAGTGTTGACTCGGTTTCTATGGATGGTCTACTGATCAACGTCGTGTGTCAAGCAGTAAATGTCAGGAGGTCTAAAGTTGGATGTAACTATGTTAACCTTTTATAGGTTAGGTTGTGTAGTAAACGGTAAAATGAGTAGTATGTGTAGTCATCACAGTCGCGAATAGGGCATGATCTATTCAGGTCCTGTTAAATTATGTTGTTGTAATGTTAATAAATGTTCTCAAAGACATGTAAAGTCTACCAATTCGCATTTGTTGGATTAACGTCTACACATTTCCCATTCTGAGTGGGTACTCACGTCTAAGCCATTAATGATGATGATATATTCTATGAAAAAAATCAGATTTCACAAAACAAAAATGCCGAGCCAATGTTGAAATATTCGGCGATTAAATTCTTTCTTGTATTCAAGATTAAAATAATAAACGAGTGTCTTAAATTTGAAAAGTTTTAGGCCAATAAATATTATTACAGTTCCGAGTCGGCTTTTGGACGGACTCAAGTTTCCGGGGTAAAATTTATTGCTTGTAACGTTATCCGTAGAGTAAAATGTCTCGCTACATTTTACTCTACGGATAACGTGATGATCGCGTAGCTTGGGATACTTTTACTGGTAAGAAGAGAAAGAGGTATGAGTTGGTTCTTTGAAGACAAAAATATTTTTGTACATGATAAGAAGCCTCATGAGGAGTGACATAAGCTTATTTTTTAAACGACTTCAAAAAAAAAAAGAGTTTCTCAATTCGACCGTATATATATTTTTTTATGTGTGTTCGTGCATATCTTCGTCGTTTATGAACCGATTTTGATAATTCTTTTTTTGTTGGAAAGTAGATAGTTCGGTGGTGGTACCATGACAATGAAACCAGGATCTGATGATGGAATCCTGGAGAAAACGAGGGGAACTTTCAAAAATTGTAGGGACAACAAGAACGTTTGTTAATTTTTCCGGTAAGTATTTAAAAGCACTACAATTTGATGAGGGTCTGGAGTCGATCTGATGATGGAGCTTGACGGTTTACTACAGTTACCTTGTGTTTGGGCTCGATTAATTTGTCTCAATGAGAACTTTACATTTAGATGGGCTGTGACTGTCATTAAGAGTCTGGCGATGAAGACGAGGGACAGCTGAGGGAGCTCTTTAACGGTTTACAGTAGCTACCTTGTGTTTGGGCACGATTAATTTGTCTCAATGAGCACTTTACACTTAGATGGGCTGTGACTGTTATTGAGGGTCTGGCGATGAAGACGAAGGAGAGCTGAGGGAGCTCTTTAGTGGTTTACAGTGGCTATCTTGTATTTGGGCTCAATTAATTTGTCTCAATGAGAACTTTATATTTAGATGGGCTGTGACTGTCATTGAGGGTCTGGCGATGAAGAAGAAGGATAGTTGAGGGAACTCCTTAATGGTTTACAGTAGCTACTTTGTGATTGGGCTCGATTAATATGTCTCAATGAGAAGTTTGAAAGGTTATAGTTTCCAGTTAGTTTAATGTTTACTAAGTCATGATCCAATGATGAGATCTACGAAAACTCGAGGAAACTCTTCAAACTTTATATGCACTTTTGCAGGGACGTCGGAATGTTATAAGTAGCTATTGAATATTGGTACTTATGGTTTAGTTCGAGTAGGTTTATTAGTATGTTCGTTGTTGATAAATCACTAAAAAGTATGAAATAAAAAAATTTTAACAAAAAATAAAAACGCCTTCGAAACGCACTAAAGAGTAAAAAATAACTACGGCGTTTTTATTTTTTGTTAAAATTTTTTTATTATGATATTCCCACGTGAACGAGAAATACGCAGATAAACCATCGGGCGTCCGATCGTAAACAATTATGTAAATCAAAAACAGTTCACGTTGCAATTGTAAAGCGTTTAAATTATTATGTAAAGCAGCCAAATGTAAACAAACGCCCACTCCTCATACGAGTACGCTCGTAGTAGCCTGGCGCCCACGCAGTGTCTGCCGACGATGTCTACGTCGGCTTCAAAATTGTTCTGTTTTTTTAGGGTCGTCGGGGTCTATAATGAATTAAACGTTAGCAGTCTCAGTCAACCAACCCGCATTGTAGCAGCATGGTCTACGCTTCTCGTATAAGAAAATAAGTCTGACTCTATGTGGCTGATAAATATGACCACGCTGCTCTAATGCGGGTTTGTTTAGGGTGTCATCATTTAAGAATCGCTATCAAATGTTAATGATTAGACTGCAACGATGGTTTAACGTGCTCTCCGAGGCGGGGGTTGTACCAGCAGCAACTTCCCTACGCCAGGAATAGAACTTCACTGAAATGTTTTTAAAAGAATGTAAAATTAAGTGTTATTCCATAGCCCGACCTACGATTCAAACCAGAATCTCGTGATTTGTAGACAGACATTTTTTAAAACCATCTAAAATTATCTCGACTCTGTAATCTAATAGTTACAGCGTAAGAAGTAAGCTGAAAGTAAGCAAACGCCTATCGTTTTGAGTATAGAAATCATTTGTTGGGGTGAGTACATGACTTTATAATCTCATTTCAAAGATTGAGATTGGACTTGCTAATACTGTAGTTAAAAATTGTGTTTAAAACCATTTACTAAGTAGAGGTTAATTACTTTATTAACGACAAAGATTTTTGGAAGTCTTTCATTCTTTGGATAACCAAAATTGTTAATAAAAATTGTAACATTGATTTTTGAAAGAGTAATTGCCGAGTTCCCTGCCGGCTCTTTTCAGAACGATCTGCCTTCGGTTCCGGTGGTAGAATCATTACGTACTAATAGACTTAACGTTTCAAAAGTGCTTATAAAATAGGCTACTTGAAATAAATAAATTTGTATTTTGTAAGCTCGTAGTTCGTAAACACTGTAGCGCCCACGCAGTGTCTGCTGACGATGTCTACGTCGGCTACAAAATTGTTCTGCATTTTATAAACCTACGCCCGTCTAAAATTATAATGAAAGTATATAAACTAATTATTACTTTACGCCTCCCGTTATCGGCTGGCCTCTTTTTAACCCCCGACGCTAAAACGACGGGGTGTTATAAGTTTGACGTTTCTGTGTAAATGTGTATGTGTTTGTTTGTGGCATCGTAACTCCCAAATGGATGATCCGATTTTAATGCGGTTATTTTTGTTTGAAAAGTAAATTAGTCTAGAGTGTTCTTAGCTATGTTAGGTGGAAATCGGTTCAGGTCTTCAAGGTCATTAGGTCGTTTGTTCGGTGTGATAGAAATATTACACGCTCAGTTTGCTTGAAAGCATGTGTGTGATCTGACATTTGAAACACTAATGTCTTCTGGAACCACTGAGCTGGTCTGTCGATAAGGCTCGAAGGTAGGAGACGTAGCCCTGGTCTACCTTTTTAGTAAACTCATCGAGTTTGGGCTCGTTGAATTTGTCTTGACTGGTTCTTTTCATGTTTCTAATTTGGGTCGGGGGTTTTTTAAATTTTTAATTTAATGTTTTTAGGTTTGAGGATCAGCATTGCCATTTAACATGCATGCAATATTGCCAGCTTTCTGGGCACTTTACCGCTCGACACTGATTTGGAGTACTAAGTATCACTTTTTTAGTTAATTACAAATATAAAAAAAGAATAAGTTTATTTCAAGAACTTAAATACATTTATATGTAATAAATGTATTTAAGTTCTTGAAATAAACTTATTCTTTTTTTATAAATACAGAATACAACTATTTACGGAGCTGTATGTAAATGTTTACGCATGCTTCGATAATATGAAACAATAGGCGATTGCCATTGTTTCGTACACTCGTAGCTCGTAGTATTCTGGCGCCCACGCACTTTTGACAATGTTGACGTCGAGTCGCTTCGAAATTGCTTTGCGTTTTTACTAGGCCATTTTATTGAATATGTATAATTATTCTTTTGTCAAGCATTTAAAATTATTTCTAAAATTAAAATTTTTCTAAATGGTCAGACAGAATTTCGAAAAAAAAATTTCGAGATTTATATGTCAGAAATTCTTTCGATCAAATTGGCTAATCTGATCTTCCGATGATCTTCATATACATAATTATAATTAATACTTTTTTGGTACTGTTGTTATATAAACTATTTTCATCAGGTAAGTTTTCAATAAAAAAACACATCATAAATAGGCAGCGAGTTGCAGAACTGAAGTGGCAAGAGGCGGGGTGCGTGGCTGATCGAAGTTAGGGGCTCATGGTGCTAGAATTGCAACCCCACACTGGGTTGGTCGACCCCCGATTTGGTGAACTGACGACATTAAACGTATGCTGCGGACCAGCAGTGGACGTCAACCATGTCATAGTAGTATACATTAAACTTACATAACTTCTTATTTACGCTATTAGTTAAAAAAAATAATTAATGATTCAGTAAGAGGTACTACACGTAAACAAACGCCCACTGCCTCGTAAGTTCGTAGTAGGTACATGCAGCGCCCACGCAGTGTCTACGGACGATGTCTACGACCGCTTGTTGTTTTTATTAAACTGTCTCGTTAGTTTGCCGTTAGCCAATGTGGCTTTGGATGGAGTTCGACTTCTGCAGCGTACTAACAATGTTCTTATAACTCGAAAGTATGAGCCTCAAAATCTATCTCTCTCCGTGCCCATACATATAGAGAGAGATGAAGGTAAATTCAGAAATAACAGTATCAGGTTATAAAAACATCGTTACAGAATAGAATTGCGCTACAGGGTCGTTATATTATGACATATAGAGCTTTTCTTTATCCTAAGAAACTCATAATAGATAATGTAAGTAATGGATCTCTCATAGCTTCAATTTTAAGTTTCCGACTTTTATTTTTTTATCGACTACAAGTTGGCCCTTGACTGCTATCACACCCGATGTTAAGTGATGATGCAGTCTACATGGAAGCGGGCTAACTTGTTAGGAGTGGGACGAAAATCCACACCCCTTTCGGTTTCTACGAGACATCGTACCGGAACGCTAAATCGCTTGGCGATACGTCTTTGTCGGTAGGGTGGTAACTAGCCACGGCGAAAGCCTTCCACCAGCCAGACCAAAAATCTCAATCTGCCCCGCCGGGAATCGAATCCAGCACCTTCGTCTTATAAATCCACCGCGCATACCACTGCGCCACGGAGGTCGTCAAAACTTTAATTATGCAATGTTAATAATTTTCACACATCAAAAAATTACATATTGACAATACAAAATAATCATATATATTTCACTGAATAAAAATATTTTGTATTGTGACTTTTACTTTGATTCATTTGAAACATTTTATACATTTTTGGTTGTAGTGTAGTAAGTGATAATAAAATTCATATAACACTAAATAAAACATAAAAGTGACAATTGGTTTTTACTTGTAGATAAATAGGTACCTAAAAATTTCCTACATCCTCCAAACTATAAACGACATGTTCAGATTTCAGTAAAATATCTACTAGAAGTTACTTTGAGGGATGATATGAATATTCCCAGAATATATGTTTTGTGCAATGGATATCCAGGGCGACCCACGTTCCACGAATTTCATGAAAATTGTCGCTTCATGGAACTTGCCAAGAGATTGCATATGTAAATTGACTGCAAGGTGCAAACATTGTAGGCAGAATAAATTTTCTTTAGAAGACATGTGAAGCCAATTACGCTTCAAACACAGCTAAAAAAGATAGTTATGCCACGCGGTTTTGCCTGCCTATAGAATATAAATAGAAAATCCTTAATTCAGGGTGTAATCTCCATTTAAATTATTACCAATTCGGCGCGGAGAAATAACAAACATACAGACACACATTCATACTTCCCTATTATAATACTGGTATGATATACATCTTAATATATTTATAAATTAAAGTTACGTTAAGTACACTATTTTTAATAACCACTGAAAGAATCATGAAAATTAGAAAAGAGTTAGATCATAGATTGTAAAATGACATATATAGGATAATTTTATGCCGATATTTATATGAAATCTGTATCTACGCGGGTGAAACGGCGGGACACAGTAAGTAAAATTGGAAGTTTATTATTTTTATCTCTGTAATAAGCATACTTATTTAAAATTATAAATTTCACGCTAGTTTTATATACCCATCAGTCAATTTTCAAGTAAAGGTACAAATTTGTAGAGAAGTTTAATATAGACCTAATCGTCTCAAAATTAAAATAAAATACCTCCCTTTGTTGAAAAATAGGCTGTTTTAATCGACGAGCCGAGTAAAGCGAGGTCGAATAATGAGCTAACTGTTGCTTCCTCTGTACCGGGAGGAAAGATCCATTTGTACTGAGAATTTATTAAAATGAGGAAGCACTTTTTCAGTCCAAACCAAGCTTATCTCGGATGATATTTGGTTTTATTTAATCCAATATGACAAAGCGAAGCTTGCTGTAATCCGTTTAATAAAAGGTAATTTAATAATAATTACCTTTAATATTAATAAGAGCTCTTCTAAAACATTAATTGTTGTGTGGTCTAATCATTTGGTTAATGTGTTGGCTTATATAAAAAATAATTTAATCTACTAAACTGATTAAACCTAACGACAAAAAAGAAGACTAAGAAAAAATAAGAAATATTCGTATATGTATTTATCAAAAACAATATTAGCGAATATAATACATACATTTGTATTTAACTCTATTATTGTACATAAATAATAGCAATTAATTTATGAAATTAAATAAAACTTTTTTTCAACTTAAATAAACTTATTTTTATGTCCTGTAACATTTATTATGTGTAATATTATTATTTTATATAGAATTTTGTATATCTAATCCAGCTTATTACGCGTCAATTAACAATAACATAGAATTTGTGATCACCGTTCCTAACGATCACACTAAGACGAATTAGTACCAAAGTTCAAGTTGAATAAGCTTTAATACGCCCAAAAACATCGTTATAATCATACCTACCAATTTTTGTATACAATAGGAGGTGTGTCGAAGTATTTAAGCGATTACGTTTTTGGATAATATTGAGTAGTTATACTATGAATTAAAAAATATTGATTATTATTTAGGTTTTACAAAGGTTGTAGATTAGTAGATTTACCATACACTGGTGATTTATGGGAGCACTGGGTTAAGGTCCTATATATGTACACGTTTGGGGTGGAAACGGGCTAGATGGGGGCGCGCGGCCCGCTCCGCGACTCGCGCAAACTGCCGCCGCCCGGGCGAGTGTTGCCACGCTATACCTCACATTACCCCACGTTAATTGTTATCAGGTAAATTGGAATTGTAGCCACCCGTGTAATCGCTTACAGCTCGCTGCTTGCACACGATCTAAATGTGCATCGACAAATGCTCTTTGTTGTGGTTGTTAGCTGTCACATCCTAACGTTTTGTGGTTGAACACTGAACATGCATTATAAATTAATTGTACCTACAATATTAATTAACGAAAATGTTTTCCATTATCATACTTACCTATGAATCTAAATGAGCGCACTTTATTGAGGACTACTAATAAATTAGCAAGTTCGTCTAAGAGTTAGCTTATATGACTTAGGGTTAAGGAATAATTCTGATTTTTCCAAAATCGAGAAGTTGGTAGTATTATTCAAATTATATCCCCGTGCCCCGAAGAGCACATTAAGCCGTCGGTCGTTAATTGTCAACATCTGATATTACTCGTTAATTCACTGAACATTACGCTACATATCCCCTCCCCTATATAAGGAGGGGGCCTGGCCTTGTGGTGGGCTTTTAACGGGCTGATAATGAATAGTAAAGTTGCCTAAACAGAATTTTTTGGCAATATATAAAATATAATTTCGGAGATTATTGGTACACGATAGCTTGACAACATTTTAAAATTAATCGTAAGCAAATGAACAAGAACAAGAACATTTTAAAATTAATCAAAAACAAAAAAGTTTTGGAAAAATACACATTACTTATATTATAAAGGCGAAAGTTTGTAGGCGTGGATAGATGCTTGTTATTAAAAACTACTGAATTAAACTTCACAGTAATATAGCTTACATATGAGACTAGCACATTCAAAGGATGCTTATTCATGCATTTTCGTTTTAAAGATACCCAAGTTGCCAAGTTGTAGGAATAAGGAAAAACTAACCTTAGAACCTAATAAAAGATGAGGCAATAAAAATTGTAAGTCCTGGGAACATCAATGACGTACGGACAAACTTCAGTGATGAATTTCAATTTTTCTCCCTGCCCAGTTGACTACATTCGTGCCAAAACACTAATAGTTTCTAAAACTAATTGGTAAGAATTAGGTGTAGGAAAATATATTGGTAAATATAAAAAAAAAATATTAAATAAACAAACACGAACTTAAGACAGTCGGGGGAAACCTAAGTAAGTAATTACAATTTTCATCACTAACACTCGTACCTACTGCAAATAAAGCTTATATTTACTTGGAGAGGTAAGGAAGTTAAAATAAAAATAATAGTATAGAAAAAATACAAGTTACAATAGTTCCAAGTTTGTAGTAAATTAGTTTTAGATTAATGATAAGTCTTACTGCAGCAAAACCAATGTTTAATCTGTAATTAGAGTATTTTCTATTAGGTGAGATTGCAGGCAAACGTTAGTCTATGTCTTATAAAAAAGTTTCCCAAATTGTCAATAAGTTCTGCCTTTCTTTGTGCGAAAGTGCGTAGGCTGGTATCACCAAGGGCGGCGGCGCATTTTGGCCGCGTCACTTTCTCTGAGCAAGCAACAGGTACGGAAGGTCATGCAGGGCGTCTTGGGAGAGCAGCACTCGTGCTTGACACTCAATAGCAAACAACGGATTTTAGGAACTGGGTGATAAATCATTGTTTAACCGACTTCAAAATAAAAGCCCAATATGGATATATGTTTCATAAATATTAAACATGTATTTTGATCACGAGTCATTGACTAATATTTTTTTATTAGCCTTTGACTGCTGTAACACCTGATGTTAAGTGATGATGCAATCTAAGATGGAAGCGGGCTAACTTGTTAGGAGTAGGATGAAATCCACACCCTTTTCGTACATTGTACGAATTGTTTCAACATTGTACCGGAACACTAAATCGCTTGCTTTTTATTTTAAGGAATTTTTACTGAAATTTTCTTAAAATTTCACGTTTCTTCGTGGCTTTATTTATGACAGAGGTCCCGAGTTCGATTCCCAGCTTGGCTGCTTAAAATTGGTCTAGATCTGACTCGTGTTAGGCATCTGCCGTGGCTAGTTACCACACTATCGCCAATGACGCACAGCCAAGCGATTTAACGGTACAATGTCATGTAGAAACCGAAAGAGGTGTGAATTTTTCTTACTCCTAACAAGTTTGCTTGCACCATCTTAAATTGCATTATCACTTACATCAGGTGTGTGTGTCAAGGGCTAAATTGTAATCATCATCATTATCAGCCTATTAACGGCCCACTACAGGACCATGCTCCCTCCTTATAGGAGAGGGGATATGGAGCGTACACCCACCACGCTGCACCAATGCGTGTTGGCGGGCTTAGGGTGATAATGTTTCATTTATTAATGATCACTATCAGATGTTGATGATAGTGACCATCACCGACGGCTTAACGTGCTCTCCGAGACACGGGGGTGAAACACCGCCAACTTCCAAACTCCGGGCTTGGAATGTACTGAACATTTCATAGAAGAATGAAAAAGCTCTTAATTATTCTATGACCCGGCCCAGGAATCGAACCCAGGACCTCGTGATCGAAGCCACATTGGCTAACCACTAGACCAACGAGATAGGCAGGCTAAATTGCAATAAATAATAAAAAAATCTTGTAACCTCAATACCTTATCCTTAATGTATAAGTACATACAGGCACTTCAATTCTACTCTATTTTCTATAGATATGAAATACTATTAAGTCAGTTTATGTATTGAGCTGAGTATGCGGTAACAATTTTATAGCTTAGTCTGCAGTAATATTGAAATGTTATGATGGTATCTATATAAGGCAGCAATTTTAGAAGTGGGTGTACATATAACTAGATCTTCTATGTTACGAACTAGTGAAATTAGCTCGTTTGTACGTTTTCTTATGTATGGCAAATGTTATAATGCGATTCAAATAATTATAGGAATGAAACTGGCGCCATCTTGGACGAACTTCATACTGAAAACAGTGTAAAAGTAGCGTTAGCACAAACACCGAAAACTAGTTACGTTAAAATAATAAAATAATTTTAACATAGGTAATTTAAATAATATAACTACTTATTAATTGATTGATAAATAATATGAACAAATAAAATCATAAAGTGTCGATCTAAGATGGCCGCCTCGCTCCTATCGAAAAATAATAATAAAAAAACCTAAAGATCTTTGTGGACAATTATTTAGAAGCCACTGACATGAGACAGTGTTAAGGTTGCCACCATACAATTGCGACCTTAATCCTATCGAATTTATTTGGTACCTGGAGACTGGCAGATAAGAATGTAAGCCAGCTAGAAAGTAAAATTGAAAAATTTACATAAGAAGCAGTTTAAAGTATTACTACTGATGATTGGCGGCGAGAAGTCAATCATGTAAAAAGAGATGCAAGACTCGGAGAGATGTTGACAGTGGCCTTTTAGGTTCATAATAAATTTTGCTTTTCGTATTTTTTTCGTACTTCTCCAATCGTAATAAAATACTGCTATTAGTAACTCTTTTTTTATTTTATTTTTTTAAAGTGATATTTTATTACAGTAAAATCTTTTTTAAAGATTCTCGTACTTATTTACATAATATTTAGATCTCTCTAATAGTGACTACTCAAACTCACAAGAGAGTAAAGATGAAAATGTATAATAAAAATAAATTGATTTTTTGTTTCTATACCCTGACTTTTTTTGCACATCATACTACAAAGACCGAAGTTGTCGACCAATGCAGTCCAAGATGGCGCTAGCTTTTTTCCTATTGTTATTATTGTTTATTATTCCTTGTAATAATGTATTTACACTTACAACAATATTTTTAAAATTTACTTACTTGAAAAAGTGATGTAACCGAACTGATGCAGAGTCAAAATGTCGCAAGGAGTCATGTGTTTCAAGTCAAAGTGCGTTAAAGCGCGTCTATTGTGTTACGTCTGGATATTCTTAGTGTGACGCATCACACCGCAAGTGAGCTGTTGTTGAAAAACATGAGGCGTCGCGACAATACGACTCTCCGTGTGAGTTGAGCTTAACAAGGTTTGGCATCAAGATTTTATCATATCAATATTTCATCTTTAAGTTGTAAATGGTATTTTGTGCTTGGTTTTTTTTAACTAGTATTATTCATAACAAGTTAGCCACTGACTGCATTTACAACTAATGCCAAGTGGTGATACAATCTAAGATGAAAGCCGGCTAACTTGTTTAGGGGTAGGATAATAACCAAACCCCTTTGGTACACGACCTCGTACCGGAACGCTAAATCCCTTGGCCCTGTCGGGAATCGAACCCAGTTTCTCCGTCTTATAAATCCGCCGCAGAGGCCGTAGCTTTGCTGCTTGTCACTAGCAAAAACAATTTTGTATACAGAAGTAAGTTCCTTTATTGTAAAGCTGAATGAAATCCAATTTATTAGTGAGTGGAGTCATGTTGGCTACAAAAAATATTTCATAAAGAAATGAAATGGCGAATGTGGTCTTTTTGTTGTTTTGTTATTCCGTTACAAATACAGTCAATAGCCCTAATTGGTTTCTTTTTTAACGCGCCGTTTATACGATGGGTACGGGTTGTTTTAACCTTTGAATCGTCAACGTTATCAGCTTAATCTAGAAGTATCGTGAGTTCGTGAGTGTTATCCAAAACTAGCAGTCGCCCACGACTTCGTCCGCGTGAAAACCTCTTAGGTACCCTTCTAATTGTCAAGACGGACTTTCATATAAAGTGTGCTCATTCTCGCTTCCCCTCTCAATTTAAGTCCAGTCCCGTGTATTAAAGATCTACATTTTTGTTAAACATTGCACGATATTATAATACATTCGACCAAATTTGATTACCATAAAAACGGTTCTAGTGAGTTAATCTTAAAAAATAGACATATACTGTCGTGGAAATTTTTTTAGGTCATTTTAAGAGAAATAATTCTTTCATACATATATTTTTGATATCTTGAACCGTTTTCGCGGCGCACGCAACGGAAGCCCTAAAGGATGAATAATTTTCCCCGTTTTTTTATCATTTTCCATTGTTTCTTCGCTCTTAATAGTTGCAGCATGATGTTATATAGCCTAAAACAGGCACGCTTACAGTGATTTTGGTTTTTGTTTCGGTATCGATAGCTTTTTGGCTACTAGTGCCGTATAATATACTATGACAGTATAGTACGAGTACGATACGTGGCGATAAATCACTAAAAAGTAAGAAATAAAATTTTTTAAAGGTTCTTTAAAGTTGGCTGGCACCGACTTCATAGATATGCTTAAGTAATTTAAAGCAACTAAATGACACAGTTATTTTTTACTTTTTAGTGCGTTTTGAGTCGGTTCTATTTTTATTTAAAAAATTTTCTTTTATAACACTCGTGTTGTCTATAGTGGCATTTGACTTCGTGCCCATAGCACAATATATAAGTCGTGTTACAAGGGTATTATTACTTCACAGTGGTAGCCATAGACCATTATAGTGGTCGTTTATAATATAGTCGTATATCGAGGACAAGCCATCAGTATTCGGGCGATTTTCATCAGACATCCAATACCATGACGACCGCTATTCCATACATTGCGTCGTTGATATTCCGAGTATGACCTGATTTCCGGAACGCAATTTATACACAAACCGTATTAATTATCGCTTTAGCTGACCAGTTCGTACACGGGCATATGCGTGGACTGTAAAGTTTTGCAAAACTTCCAAACAAATTATCTAAGTATTTGAGAATATTATTTACTATGTTCAGGTTCGTCAGCTGGATACAATATGCCACAGAACAGAGACAGTACAGAATTGCACAAAGGCCAGCTTCTTATACATATTGGCTTGTGGGAGGCTTTTGCCGTGGCTAGTTACCAACCTACCGACAAAGACGTATCGCCAAGCGATTTAGCGTTCCGGTACGATGTCGTGTAGAAACCGAAAGGGGTGTGGATTTTCGTCCCACTCCTAACAAGTTAGCCCGCTTCCATCTTAGATTGCATCATCACTTAACATCAGGTGTGATAGCAGTCAAGGGCCAACTTGTAGTTGATAAAAAAAAAAGTTAAATGAGACGAAAGATAGGTACTCTAGCTAGCGAGAGTCACTCTGAGTACTGCCGGCCGTAGTCAGAGCTCTGTTAAATAGTGAGAGAACCTGGGAAGCAGTTGGTGCGATAAACACTAGTACAATGGTAAGCATCAATGAAGTTTTCCCCACGTAAATAAATAGATTTTCACGCAGATATTCTAATTGATTTGACATCAACGCATTTAGCGCGGAGCTAGAAAACCAATAGCATAAAGACTGCTCCGTTGGTAGGGTGTGGTCACCAGTACAAGAATCATATCGAGAAATGAAAGCATTGTTTCTATTTTAGTTATAGCAAATGGTGGCTTTCTATAACACCGAAAATCAACTACAGTTGCTATCGTTATCATCTAATAGAGTCAAACATTATATCACAGAAAAGACTCAGTGGTGTATCTAAACCTGGAGCTTGTTCTCTTCTTTTATATAAGTATATTAACCCCTGTGGGCCTGACATTCAAACCTTCTTTGAGGCCCGCGGCTACCCGGGTAGCGACGGAGCTATAATGACAGCTGTCATTATTTGCCTGACGGTTGCCAGGGGACCCCTCGGGGCTGTGAAACTTTAATGTAAAGACGCAGACCGATACATGTTCTGTCAAACCTCTATAGTTATTTACATGTATCCTTATTGTACTTGTTTTTATGTGTAATTCTTTATTTGATAAATAAATGAAAAAAAAGGAGCTCTTCTTGCTGGGCTTTATGGGCTATTAGGCTAAACAATAAAACCACAAAAGTAAGTAAGTAAAAGTCCAAGACTTTTAGTAGTAAATTGCTCTAGTAATAGCGTATTGACTCTTTGTGCCTAAATTCTTGCTACTTAGTACACATTAATAATGTACGCTACAAGGCCTAGTAAGTAACTACTTAGCTTTTAGACTTATAATGCAAGCACTAACGCGAACGCCGAAGTAGAGTAGAGATCCTTATTGATCGAGTTATAAGTGCATATTGTTCTTAGGTAAGTAGCTACCACACTACGTAACCATGTTCGAGTTTGCTAAGCACTTTTTAAATGCTTCTGTAACAGTTTTAGTTTTTAGATGGTAAAGTGCTTTTTTATTAGACGATAAGTTACGAGTACGTTTATTTACTGTATGCGATCTCACTGAATGGTGAGTGATGACGCCTAACAACACGAAAGAAATCAATAGATTGGTTACGTGCACGTTTTACTATCAGACATATTTGCAGACTGAAATTAATACTTCTAACTTTTTAAAACCTTTTTATCTTTCCTTGTCTTCTTTTTAGTGTTGTTTTTGTGTAGATGAGATTTCATTGTTGTGAGGAAATTTCATATGAAACAATTACCCAACAAATATTATAACGGACGATCCCTCAGATGATTTTTTTTTATCGACTACAAGTTGGTCCTTGACTGCTATCACACCTGATGTTAAGTGATGATGCAATCTAAGATAGAAGCGGGCTAACTTGTTAGGAGTAGGATGAAATCCACACCCCTATCGGTTTCCACACGACATCGTACCGGAACGCTAAATCGCTTGGCAGTACGTCTTTGTCGGTAGGGTGGTAACTAACCACGGCGAAAGCCTTCCACTAGCTCGACCTTGACAAATTAAGACAAAACTCAATCTGCCCCGCCGGGAATTGAACCCAGGACCTCCGTCTTATCCACATACACATATATAGTGATTTAAGAAGCAAAATAGATTTATGATGGCAAATCTCATTTGAATTAAAAGTAAATGGTATTGTAAAAAAAGGAAAAGTTAAGAGACGGATTCAAACTATTCTGTATGCAGGAGGAAGAATATATTGGAACATTCCACGGAGTTCACAGCGAGTCTCCGAAGAAGAAGAAACGTAGAGAGATGTTCCCTATGATTTATGGACGGTGAATCTGAACTCGTCTCTCAGTGTTGTTGGGATGGAGAGGGCGATGATAGGCCCAGGCAGATCATCGTCGAGGTTGATGGGAGCGGTAATATACGACGTCGCAAAATGTTGCGGTTTTGGATTCTTCTATGAATTAATAAAAGACTGTTCTCTTGTTGTGGTTGTTCTTCCAATCCCGACCGCTACGTTGTAACAATATTTAAGTAGGCAACACTAAGTTATACTAGCAACGCTATGAAAAAAAGTGTGTTAGTTATAATAAATTGAATGATTTATACTTACTTATGCTTAAAATACAAAAAAACATGATTCTCGGCCGACTTAAGCGTGTTTAAAAACAAAAAAAAATAAAATTATAATCTCTTTGTAAGCCAGTTAGTTCTTTTTAATAAATTTTGCCGAAATATCCATTACTAATAAATGCCCGAACGTACCGCTGTACACTTGAAATTCGAAGTGACCTAATTCGGTCATCCACACTGACCGGGCTATCAATATTTGAGCAGTACACCTATAGTTCAGCAAAATACAAGCAACGTGAATACACAAAAGGACCCCATAGAGCAAACAACATATCCTTGCTTTCAAAACTGATACCATACTTGTTTCGGGGGTCAGTTCGTGTTATGATTCTTTAGACTAGAGGAGGCACTAGTCTGCTATAAACGGTCCGCGTCTTCACCCGCGTAGTTCTCGTACCCGTCGTAATTTCGGGATAAAATGTAGCCTATGTGCTGTTCTGATATGTGAACCATATTATTGTAAAGTTTCATCAAAACCCATCCAGTAGTTTTTGCGTAAATGAGTAACAAACATCTATCCATCCAAACATACAAACTTTCACCTCCATAATATTAGTAACTATGTGAAACGCTTTTCTTACGGTAAATATGTACTCTAGGAAAGTATGCTTGCATGGGTGCATCCCAGTAGTACCCCCTAATTTTAGTTCTATAGAACTGGTGACACACCTTTTTAGAGTGTAGTGTCCCTATAGTTCTATATAGAATTAATGGGACAAAATTAAAGAAATGTCGATATTAACATCTTGTTTGTAAGTTACATATAAATTACCTAGTTTTTATAACTATAATATGGAATCTCTTTTGATTGCAATAATAAATGTCCACTTAAATTTGAGAGTATCTACACAAACTGAAATTCATTATGGTGAAATATCTAAAATAAGAGAATATTTTTTTAGACACGTTTACTACTTGGTTTTAACAACTTAGCTTTTGTCGGAAGGGACATTTTTTTGTTAAAAACAAAATGAAATATCAATTAAAATAATATAAAGTTTATAACTTATATGCTATAAGTAAAGTTTAGAGCAAAAACTATACTACAGTACTATAGAACTATTGGGATATAATTTGACAGCACGGAAAATATCCCAACAGTTCTATAGAACTACGGTATGGAGTACTACTGGGATGCACCCGCTTGCATGTGACTGCGATTTTGCGTCAAAGAAAGCAATGATGAAATGTAAGGGACGCGCTTTTCTAGAAAATGCCTGTCACTCTTGGTCTTGTGCCGTTTGTCTAGTGGTAAGCCTAAGTGCCTTCGATTACCAAGACCTGGTCGGGTCGTGTAAAAATTTCAAAATTAAAATCATAATTTTTTCTTTCCTCTAAGAAATTTTGTGTGAATTCTGAGCCAAGAGTCAGGAAGATGTATCCCTTTTGCCACGGAAAGCACTTTAAGCCGTCGACCTCGGTCGCTATCAACAACGTTTTAATAGGGATCGTAATGAATAAAAAACATTGTCACCTATGCCCACCAACCCGCATTGGAGGAGAGTGGTGGGTATACGTTCCATACAAGGATGGAAGGCCTGGTCTTATAGGAGGCCGTTAATAGGCTGATAATAATGACGATGACTATTACCTCTCTTTACAATCCTTCAAGACGTTTCCTTACTCATACAAATACGAGAACTAGACAGTTTGTTTCGTCTTTCAGTGTACACTTCTGCCATATTTCGCGAGGTGTATTATTACTACAGTACTCGCGATTTCAGTCTACTCTCAGATTTTCTGATATTTTTAACCTGTTTCCCTAGGCACTGCACCGGGCGTGAGGAACAGGGACATATTTTGTATGACTTTTTAATCATATGACTCTGGCTATGGAAAATATAATGCAATAGCCTGTTTCCTTCTACATTAGAAATATCATTTCACACATACTCGTATTACAAAACAAAGTTCCGCGTATGTATATATGTTCGCGATTAACTCAAAGACTATTGAACTGATTTTTTTTTGGGTGATTCGGAGGTTTCAGTATATTATAATAGTTAATTTTAGTATAGTATACCAGCGAAGTCTCTCTATAAGTTGCTAAAAGACCTTACTAGAAGTGCAGTAAGCTCCATATTAGAACGAGTACCTATCCAAAGCTGCTCTAGTAGGGTCCTTCCGAATTTGGCTGGGCAGGGAGAACAACTTGAACAGAGGAGGTGAGTGTTGACGCGCATCACTAAGAGTACTCTTTTAAACCTACACCCGTGTCACAAGTCCAAAAGAGTCCAGTCAAGAAGGATCCCTGGGCCTGGGAGCTTTCATGCCTAATCCATTTGAGAACGTGATGGTCTATGCTCCATATCCCTTCTCCTATAAGGATCTGGGCCTGGCCCTAGTGGCCTGTTAATAGGCTGATAATGATGATGATGATTCTGGCTAATCACGATGGTCTGCCACCTAAGAAGTAGATACTAATCAAAGATTAAAAGTTGAATACGTTAGCATTTCCAGGTTATAATTCATTTAGGCTTAACTAACTTGTCTCGTCAATAAAACCAGGATTTGCCTACACAAGAGAATTAGCATACCATTGTTATGTTAAATCAAAAACGCGATTAGGCAAATGTTATTTTAGTATCAAAGTAATTCATGGCGTACCTACATTATAAGCAAAGGAGATTAAGCGGGGCATTTTATCTTTACGATCCATAACAAATCCATAAAAATTGAAAGCGTATATAAAACTGTTTATGATTTCGCCAAACGACGATGAAAAACGTAACGCGGCGAAATTTAAATGGAGGGCACATTTACCTACAACATTTTAGAAAATATAACTTTAAATAAAAAATTTAAAAAACCCCCGACCCGAATTAGAATCATATAAAGAACCAGTCAAGACAAATTCAACGGGCCTAAACTCGATGGGTAATCAGATCAGCTCAGTAGTTCCAGAAGACATTAGTGTTTCAAATGTCAGATCACACACATGCTTTCAAGCAAACTGAGCGTGTAACATTTCTAACACATCTAACAAACGACCTGAGCTTGAAGACCTAAACCGATTTCCCACCAAACCAACATAGCTAAGAACACTTTCGACTGGTATACCTTTCAAACAAAAAAACCGCATTAAAATAGGATCATCCGTTTGGGAGTTACGATGCCACAGACAGACACGTACACATACATTTACACAGACACATCAAACTTATAACACCCACATTTGCGTCGGGGGATAAAAATATACATGAAATTCTGATAACAAGTACAAAAACTTAGATAAGCGTAGATTAAATTTAATGGTATATAAGGACAACTTTAAATTCGAATATACTAGATAAGAGTTACTTATTCACGTAATGATGCTTATAAAAACTATATCATTTCTATAATGCTGAGCTGGCATCTATTTCTGGATTATGCCATGCAAGACAGGACTGGTCTGTGATCCTTGTTGATGTTATTCTTGACTAACCCAAAAAGCATCAGGCACGACAATGACGCATTCAATGTTTTATGTGGAAAATTTTTTTGAAATAATATTTATTTTGCTTTCATTCTTTTGTTCTTCTTTATTTTGTATTATTTTTTTTTATTGTGAACGTAAACTCGGATATTTTGTTAATAAATGTATTTTTGAAATTAGTTGCCTAAGGGAAGTTATCTGCAAGACCGCACATAGTAAATTATTATTTGAGATGTTTTTCATTTTGTAAAATCAGACAAGAAATATAAAAAAGCATAAGACAATCCTTTTCTATCGCTTGTAAAGAAAGCAATCTCATTTTTATAGCAAACTGTAGTATTTTAGTAGAAATTATAAATCAATTTTTTAAAAAATGACAAGTTTTTTTTACTATTCTTTGCTAGTTAGTCTTAATAATCTTTTGTTTTCACAAATGTTTTATTTAACAGTTGATAAATCGACCATCAAAAAAGTAAATTATGGTGAACCTAAAAATAATAATTACCCTAATGTTACATTACGTAATGTAATGAAAATTACTATGAGCATGACATAGCGGGTTGTATTATTCCATTCTCCAATAGACCCATTCATAAGTTTAACTGTATTATTCCCATAGCTGTATCCGTCATCGAAGGATAAAGTAATTGAATAAGTTCACACAAGTTGCGTAATTAAAGAGCGACCGCGCGGAACGTCCATTAAGGAACAGTGTACACAGAACTCATGCCGACTGACCAATCGATAGCTGGACAACAAAGAAGTATTCACAAACTCGTATACAATATCGTGTGTGTTGTTTTTTTCAGTTCAGAAGTGCTAGACTTAATTTCTGCTAGCTTTATCTGCCAGAGCGGAGAAGTTTTACCGCCAGGCTAATTTCTGTTAGCTCAATGTGCCAGTGCGAAGAAGTTTTAACGCCAGGCTAATTTCTGTTAGCTCAATGTGCCAGTGTGAAGAAGTTTTAACGCCAGGCTAATTTCTGTTAGCTCAATGTGCCAGTGCGAAGAAGTTTTAACGCCAGGCTAATTTCTGTTAGCTCAATATGCCAGTGCGAAGAAGTTTTAACGCCAGGCTATTTTCTGCTAGCTCTATGTGATGGAGCGGAGAAATTTTAACGCTAGACTCATTTCTTTTGGTTCTATGTGTTAGATCGGAGAAGTTTTACCGCCAGACTAATTTCTGCTAGCTCTATGTGCCAGAGCGGAGAAGTTTTAACGCTAGGATTATTTCTCTTGGCTCTATGTGTTAGATCGGAGAAGTTTTATCGCTAGACTTATTTCTGCTAGCTCTTTGAGCCAGAGTTAAGAACTGCTACCACCAATGTGATTTCATGCAGCTCTGACCAATTGATAGATCTATAATAAAGAAGTATTTAGAATCTTCGATACAATATCATGTTTTCAAGTAGTAGAGCTTAATATGCTGGTGCGGAGTGTTAGCGCCAGACTTATTTCTGCCCGCTCTGGCCATTTGATAGCTGTTCCACAAAGTATTCAGAAACTTCATTACAATATTGTGTGTATTGTTTAGTAGTACAGTTAGTTGTGCCAGAGTGCAGAAGTGTTACTGCCAGTCTTATTTCTGCTGTCTGTATGTGCTAGAACGGGGAAATGTTACCGCCAGGGTTCTTTCTGCAGGCTTATTGTATTGAGCGAAGAAGTATTACGCCCAAACTTATTTCTGCCTGCTTTTTGTGCAACAGCTCGTCTGGGGAATACCGCCAAAGTTAGTTTTGGTGCCAAAGAATTGAGTAATAAGTCTTCCTTAGAGAAATCGTTAAAATTATATGGCGAAATGTCTTTACTGATAGTTTGTTACCTAATAAATACTGAACATTTGAAACATAATTTAAGCTCTAATTAAAGCTTACATTGGCAAATCAAGCCAAAATCAAATGCAAGGACGTTAAGTATGTATAAAACCATATTTTATTAAAATGTAAATTATCGCCCACCGCGTATCAAACCCGACTCTTTCTAATCCTAAGGCATCCATGCACGTCCGGGAGCAAGGTCCTCAAAATGTCACTAATAAAATCATGGCGGCATCGCAGGGTATTCTCTGGACAATCTCGTAACGTCACACAGAGTAATTTATTTTTTCACCCACAAATATGGCTTCCTAAACACATTCCCTCGGGGGAAATGTAATAAAAGTTACGTGTGACATATAATATTACGTTCGTGACAATAATCTAATATTGATCAAACCCTTCGCTGTAGAAACCTTAGTTGAGAAATCCATGATCCTATAACCAAAACTATAAATCTGTAGTTGATGCCGAATGGATTTATGTAAATAATTTCACGTCGATTCCGTTGCGACACGTAAATCCAGAAAGCTACAAAACTTGTAACAATGGCAGGTATTTAAGTAAAAGTCTGACATTATTATATTCTTGTACCAGCTAAAGATTCGGCGAGTCTACCATCGGTAAGAACGGTAGGTTAGTTTAGTAATGGTGGAGTTGAATGGTAAGGTAACAAAGGTCCTGAAACTGGTGAAATGGCGGTACGTCTTTGTCGGCAGGGTGGTAACTAGCCTCGGCCGAAGCCTTCCATCAGCCAGATCCAGATCTAGACGGGTATTGAACGGAGGCCGTCGAACTTCAGGATAATTTAAGAAATTATGTCATCAGTCGTTAGATATACTCAGGGCAACCCTTTGCCGAGCGCTATTAACTGTACAAATTAAACATGGTACAATAACCAACTTAACGGCCGAGGTTACTTAACGGTCATGTTCAAAGTAAAACCATTGTGAAAACCTTTAAGATTTTAAACATCAGGTCTATTGCAATCGTCCTAGTAATTTCACAATCATACAAGTGATTATCTTACGACATAGTAATGTGAGAACATCGTGGCTTATCAACACGTTTTACGCCCTCATGTCGTAGAGCCAAGTTAGCAGGCGCCAGACGCGAGCTTATTACGATAAATTCAGCATCAAGAAACTTTTAAAATTCAGTGCCATTCTTAAAATGACTAAAGTTTTACGGTTACAGTTTTTACGATATCGGAGTAAAACGGGAAGCGAGATGGTTTTGCGGGCGTAGCAGAAGTGATCTAATCTATTCAGCTGTTCGGATTGTATTACCCCAGCTTATTGTACGAGTTACGAGCGATGTTTGTATAATATACTCGAGTACGTATCGCTTGCCCGACTATGACCCCGTGTTTAATCGATTGCGCAAAACAGACGGCTCTTTTGATTTAATACGTATATTTTTCACTAGAGAAAGCCTGTGGTTTTACCCGCGTAGTTCCCGTTACGTGATAAAGAGAACCTTATGTATTATTCTCATGAGTAAGTTGTATTATTGTACAGTTTCATCTAAATCAATTCTGTAGCTTTTGCGTGAATGAGCTACAAATATACATAAATCGTCACAAATCGTTCGTGTTTATAATTTTTTTCTTTCATTTATTTTTATTTACATATATTTTTTTTAACTTTTAACAATGTTGTATATATCGGCGCAACAACACTAGTTACTTTAACTATTATTATTAATTATTTATTGTTTAGCGTTAAAATCAATCTGAATAACGTTTTCAAATAATATTTTCATGAATGATTGTTATTTAATTACTTTGCAAAACATTTGTAACTACCCCACTCTTCGACTGAGTATAAATACGAGTGAATATCGCCGCGCCGGGCATTCAACCGTAGACAGTCAAAGTGTGAGGAGCTCTCGTTAATAAAATCGTTTTAATCACTGTAACATGGAAAATTGTGATAGTGATAATAATAATGACGTCAGCAATGCTGACGTCATCGTTTTTAAAAATTTAACGGTACCGCAAGCGCCGTTATATATAATACAAAAATATATAAAAAAACACTATTAAAAATTTATAAAAAAATCTGCTCCTCCATTTGCGGGGCCTTTGCGGGCCCAAGCAACCAGTGGTCAGGGCTCCTGAGTGAGGAACCTCCTCACAATACGCGCCGTTTCAAGGACTACTGCCTTCTGTATCCGACCCTTGATCCAACAATTAAGCGAAAGGTTCTTAAGGTGTTGGTCGAAGCTTTTCACAAAAAGACCATTGACTGAAATGACTATCGGAACAATAATAGTTGACTCAACATTCCACATTGCGGTAATCTCGTGAGCAAGGTCCAAGTATTTTGATACTTTTTCCTTTTTCTGTCACGAGGTTATCGTCATGAGGAACAGTAATATCAACAATTATTGCACGGCGTACTGATAGATCGACCATCACTATATCAGGTCTATTTGCAACAATATACCTGTCAGTGATAATCGTTTGATCCCAGTAGAGCAATGCACTGTTATTTTCAAGAACTGGCGCTGGGTCGTTCCTATAGGTACCTAAGGTATCTCAAAATCGACTAGGCCGTACTGAAGAGCAAGTTGTTAGTGGATTATCCTGGCTACTATAATATTTTTTTTTTCGACTACAAGTTGGCCCCTGACCGCTATCACACCTGATGTTAAGTGATGATGCAGTCTAAGATGAAAGCGGGCTAACTTGTTAGGAGTGGGACGAAAATCCACACCCCTTACGGTTTCTACACGACATCGTACCGGAACGCTAAATCGCTTGGCGATACGTCTTTGTCGGTAGGGTGGTAACTAGCCACGGCGAAAGCCTCCCACCAGCCAGACCAAGACAAATTAAGAAAAACCTCAATCTGCCCCGCCGGGAATCGAACCCAGGACCTCCGTCTTATAAATCCACCGCGCATACCACTGCGCCACGGAGGTCGTCAAAAACATATTATTAGGATGCAAATTTTTATTTAACTTGCTGGGTTAAATCTTGGATATGGATAATTAGAACCACTTATTGACGGTAAATTGAACTCAAATTTCATGGAAAACCTCTTGTACCTTGGTTCTATGTAACTTCCCAAATGATTTGATATTTATTAGTTGGCAATAATAAATAATAAATAAATAAGCCTTTTATTACTCTTCTTCATAATATTTCACAAACTGGTTTGGTTTAACATTTAATGAATTTTAAAACTATACAATAAAAAATAATACTATATTTTGAAATTAAAGCATATTGATGACAATAACAATGGATATATCTATAAAGTCAATTATGTTTTAGTTATATATAGTCATTGACTTAATCTAATGCTTTAGTTTCTATGAAGATGAGAACTCACGGGTGTAGGCCTCCTCCAAAACGGACCAGTATTTTCTATCTTGGGCAGATTTTTTCCATTCTGCGCCAGCAATGGCTGCTATTTCGTCTGCCCATCTAGAAATCGGTCTACCGCATCTTCTCTTGCCGAGTGGCCCTTTCCATGCAGTAACCTTCTGAGTCCATCTGCCGTCTTGTTGTCTTGCAATATGCCCAGCCCACTTCCACTTTAGTGACTGTGCTTGCTTTAGAAAGTCTAACATTTTGGTTTCAGCTCTTATGTCTGATGCTCTAATTTTTTGACATTTTTTAATGTTTAAGAGGCTACGTTCCATTGCTCGTTGGCACACTATTATTTTTGTTTTAACACTTTTATTGAATATCCAAGTCTGTGCACCGTATGTTAGACAAGGGAGAATACAGGAGTCCATTGCTGTCTTTTTGAGGGTAACTGGCAGTTGACTTTTAAAAATTTCTTTTAAAGACCAGTACTTGTTCCAAGCCATTGTTACTCTCCTATTTACCTCTTCGATGTAAGAATGTGGATTAAAAGAAATCTGTTTCCCGAGATACACATATTTGTCCACATACTCTATAATTTTGTTATCAACATAAATGGGATAAGAATGGGCGTTTGTCATCAATTTTGTTTTTTCCTCGTTGATCTCTAGCCCAACATTTTGACTAGCCTTATGTAGAGTTTCGACCATGTATTGCATATCTCTTCTATTTTCTGCAAAGAGCACCAAATCATCCGCGAATCTTAAATGGGTTAAAAGGGAGCCATTGATTTTAATGCCCAGATTCTTCCAATTGAGATTTGCAAATACTGATTCAAGTACTGCAATGAAAATTTTTGGTGAGAGGGGGGTCTCCTTGTTTTGTGCCTCTATTGATAGAGATAGTTTAGATTAGTTGGCAATACTTGTCAACAACGTGACCCAAACCATATGGAATACAGAGACGAATATCTTAACATTATCTGTTGTCGCAGTATGCCCGACCAGATTCGAATCTATACAAAGCCCTTAATCAGGAGCACACAACATGTGGCCACGCGCGTGGCTCGCAATTTGCTTCACGCCGCGTTGCATGAACAAGCGAGCTCATGACTAAGGATCTCGCGTGGGTTCTAAACTAGTCGGGCATAACAGTGACGTGAGTTTCAGCCGTTTCTATTTGAATATTATGGAAAGTACTCGCGATTGTTTAAATATGTACTAGTACTGTTACTTTGCTTTTGTGCTGCACGAGGAACAGAGTTAAGTGTAATGGCTAGTGTAGCAATAAATCTCCTGTTAGAAAGGTAAGCGAGTCACAGCCAATTTGCTACTAAAGCACGTATAAAACAAAAACGTAGTACCGTCAAATGAAACACAAACAACATAAAAAATAAATCTTGAGTCACAATAATAAAGCTTTATAACCATTGCGAGCTGAGCTTTTTACCAAGAATTACTAATTAAATAGTTTTTACGAAGAATTGATAATGAAATAATCAAACGGCTCAACTTAGGCGAATGTTTCATTGGTCTACTGTCATATCCACTTTTAACATAGAAACTCTTTTGTTTCATAATTATCAGCCATTGATAGTGGAGAGAATATATGGGGCGTATACTCACCACGCTGCTCCAATGCGGCTTGGCGGGCTATCTTTTGTTTAGTTGGATAGAAAAGAGGAATACTGCTAAAGGTTTAAAAGACAAGAATAATATTCTAATGTTTAAAACAAATATACAATACTATAGAATGCACGCAGTTTTTTCCCGTGGGAATTTCAAGATAAAATGTTGCCTATTCATTTTTTTGATATGTAAGCTATATTATTGTGAAGTTTCATCAAAATCCATTTAGTAGGTTTTGCGTGAAAGGGTAAAAGACATCCATCGATAATACAAACTTTCGCCTTCATAATATTACTATGGAGGGTGGAATTCGTATGTGGGTGTTAATCACGAGCACTTTCAAAAGAGTTAAAATTGCTAATGCTTCTTTAGCTAAAATTGCTAAGAGAGATGGACACCCTGTGACAGCTAAACGGCTGAGCCTCAGGTAAAGCCAAATCCAAATATAGCATCAGTAAAACACAGCGTACGTGTAGCTCGCACTGGATACAGGGCTTAACCTCTGAAACAAAATAATGGAGTACGTACGCTGGGGTACGCCCGCTCGTAATCAAAGACTAAAGTCAACAACCCTTTGGAGACGCGGAGAGCTCCAAAGTGTTTTATGTTTTAAACAGCCTTTACATTTTTACCAGATTACGGAACTTGTGAATTTCATTGTAACGTTTAAATGTCAAGTTAGCTTTTACTATTGTTGGAAAGATCTGCATGGATGGTTTTTAGAGAGATTTCACTGTTTGTTTTTGTCGATCTCCGCGGCGTAGTGGTATGCGTAGTGGACAGATCGAGGTATTCTTAATTGGTCCCTGTCGGCAAAGACGTTCCGCCAAACGATTTAGCGTTCTAGTACGATGTCGTGCAGAAACCGAAGGGGTGTGGATTTTCATCCTACTCCTAACAAGTTTGCCTGTTTCCGTCTTAGATTGCATCAACACTTACTATCAGGTGTCATTACAGACAAGGGCTTATAATAAATAAACTTTATATTTATCAGCACGTCCTATAAACTGCTGGTGGCATATCGGTGATCATACAACGATTTCACGTAGCTGGTGGCATAGAACATAATCTTTGTCACATCTGCGTGACCCATGCACCATTTAGTCTATCATTTGGCTATATAATAGCTTTTAATTATTTTTTTTAATTGACGAAAGAAAACGGAGGAGGTTCTCAATTCGACACGTATATATTTTTTTTATGTATGACCACGCATAACTTTTTACAGAATTGTCCGATTTTGATAATTCTTTTTTTATTAGAAAGGGCGTACTTCCAAGGTGGTCTCAATGTCATGTTGGCACCGACTTCATAGATATGCTTAAGTAAATTAAAAGAACTAAGTAAATGACACAGTTATTTTTTCTTTTTAGTGCGTTTTGAGTCGGTTATATTTCTTTTATTTATATGTATTTACATATAAATAAAAAAATTAAAAGCTAGCTATTATATAGCCAAACTAAATTAATAATTAAAATTGGCAACAACTTAAAATAAAAATAAGCATAAACTAAAACAGGGTAAACTTGCTCTTTAAATGAAATACTCTTCCAAAATACGGAAGGATTCGACACATAAACGAAATATCGACACCGAAATGAAATATCGGTTTATAGGTCAAGGGGAAAGGACTCGTAGTTATGATCACCTTTGTACTTATTTGAATATGTCTAATAATGAATCTTATTAATAAAGCTATAAGAGTTATAATGCAACTACAAACTCGACCACAAATCTATACTTATATTATGAAGCTTTTTAAATAAGCTTTTTAGTCACATTTGAAAAATTCCGGAGAGGATTTTAGGAGGTTGAGAGACATCTGCTATTGTTTAAGGTGACATAATTATAAAGAGTAACAAAAGCCCATCAATCCATACGTACAAACTTTCGGCTTTGTAATATTAGTAAGGATTTAATATCATGCTTTGATTTTTGCGTATTATATTTTATGTAATATAATTCATAATTCGTAGGTCGATAACAATAAAAACTAAATAATTCAGTTCTCAGTTCCAATAGTAAATAATTCAGGACAAACATTTAATGAATGTAGATATTAGATTTTTCATTCATGAAGATTTTTTGGAATTTCTTGCATTTGATTTATAAAAAAATCCTAACATTGTTATTAATATTCAATTACTTCAAGGATCTATATATATCCTACATACTGTAGATATACAGATTACCGCTGTAGGAAGTACGAAAACAGTCGATCGTAGCACTGCTAGCGCTTAAATGCTAAGACATTCGTAGCTATGTTCGTAGCATCAAATAGGATAACAGCGCCATCTAACGGGAATATATAAACTAAGGTTCAAGGTTTGTTTCAAGGTTGGGTTTTCAGTTTGCAAGATAAGAAGTTTCATTTCTATTTGATTCGGAAAGTTTACTGAAGATGGAGCTATTACACAAATACGTTTCCAAGAACGAATGGTTCGTTTCTATGAAAAAAATTTCATCAAATGTTTGAATTACACAATACTAATTAATAATAATAATAACTATTATCGTTCCGATAGTCGTTTCAGTCCATGGTCTTTTTGCGAAAAACTTCGATCAACACCTTAAGAAGCTTTCGCTTAATTGTTGGATCAAGGGTCGGATACAGAAGGCAGTAGTCCTTGAAACGGTGCGTATTGTGAGGAGGTTCCTCACTCAGGAGCCCTGACCACCGGTTGCTTGGACCCGCAAAGGCCCCGCAAACGGAGGAGAAGATTTTTTTATAAATTTTTAATAGTGTTTTTATGTATATTTTTGTATAACTTATAACATTGTTAAAAATTTTAAAAAAATATATGTAAATAAATATAAATGAGAGAAAAATAAATATTATTAATTAATAATTATAAAACACTGGGCGACTCCCGCGGTTTCACCCGCGTAATTGCCGCTACCGTAAAAAAATTTGTAACAAAAATATAACCGACTCAGAACGCACCAAAATGTAAAAAATAACTGTGTCATTTAGTTGCTTTAATTTACTTAAGCATATGTATGAAGTCGGTGCCAGCCAAGTTTAAGGAACATTTATTTTACTTAGTAAAGCGGTTTGTGGGTTCTAGGTAACGTCCATAAAATAGAAACCTTGGCTGGCACCGACTCCTAGATATGCTTAAGTAAAATAAAGCAACTAAATGACACAGCTATTTTTTACTTTTTAGTGCGTTCTGAGTTAGTTATATTTTTTGTTAAAATTTTTTATTTCTTAATTTTTTAGTGATTTATCGTCACGTAACGTACTCGTACCTCATAGTATATTATACGGCACTAGTAGCCAAAAAGCTACCGAGACCAAAACCGAAATTGCTGAAAGCGTGCCTCCAGAATTTGAAGAGTTCCTTCAATTTCCCCAGGATATCATCATCAGATCCTAATATGATGACAATGGGACCACTTTGAAAGTGTGCCCTTTCTAATAAAAAACGATTGTCAGAATTGGACAACTCTGTAAAAAGTTATGTGTGGTCATACATAAAAAAAATATACGTGTCGAATTGAGAACCTCCTCCGTTTTTTTTCGTCGGTTAAAAAATCGAAATGATGTATTATTGTAAAATTACATCAAAATCTATTCAGTAGTGTTTGCGTGAAAGAGTAACAATCATCCATCCATCCATACCTACATAGAAACTATCGCGTTTATAATATTAGTAAGGATAATAAACCTTAAGTTGAAATGGATAGGTAAAGCTATAATATTATGAAATATATATAAAATCTTACAAATATTTCATTTACGGCTAGTGGATTGTTTTGTATATTTTTTCAGCGTAATTGCACTGGACTAAACAGTGAACTTCAATCCCATACGATTCCCTCATTAGCAACTACAGACGGCTATAATAGTGGTGTAGGATATACTTTTTAAGCACTTGTCTTAGTTGGACGACTTTAACCTAGAATAAAGTAAAAATTCCTAAGAATTGTATATCTACAGAAAATGAGAATTTTAATATAAAATTTCATCGTCTGATGTTGCCTCATAGCGGAGTTCGGCTACAGCGACGCTTCTGACTCCTAAAGGACATAGGTAAAAAATGTATGGAAGTCTGCCCCAGAGATGCCCAGAGATGATATATATGTCATTAAATAGTACAGATCTTCTTTTTAAATATTAATAAAGTTACTTGTAGCTAAGCAGTCGCTGATAAAAGTTATGAAGATTGATAAAGTTGACTTTTCATAGTACGACGACGGTCACGTAATTCAGAACACAAAAAATCGATTCAAATTATTATATTTTTGATATAAGATTTTCAAATGATTGCTATGAAACATGGGTAGTTGTTTAAAATTCATTGTGTATTTAAATATATTAGTTAAATATGAGCATACGTTTGAACAGCCTGGGGCAAATTATAGCAACATCATTTGGGTTTGTCTTTGATGGTGAGCTTTCCAGTGACTAATGTACTTAGCCTTAAATGTGCGATGACTCTGGCTATCCAGTGACTAATGCACTACCTTAGCCTTTAAGGTGCGATCACATAGGACACAAGTTAGCATTATATCGATAGTTGTATGGGACTGCGGTAGGTAGGTTTAGATCATCGTGCCGATCCAATAATCTAGGTAATAATCTTCGAAGGTGCAAAGTTTAGATGATTTAGTAACTTATTCACGCAAAAACTACTGGACGATATTCTATAAAATTTGGTACAGAGATAATGTTTGATATAATCTCGTTGTTGGTACTTTAGTAAAAAGAAGAAATATCCTGATCTCACTATTCAAATTAAATCCAGACATCCAGACAGATGAACTTGCTACGTTGCCATAGACTTTGCAATCACTCTTAATTCTAAGCTCACTTAACGATAATCCAATCGCAGTCTAAGAAGTTCAATTCCAAGAAATCTGCATTTCTGATAGAAGTTTACCATTTATTTACTACGAAGTTGAATGAAGAGACAATATTTTTATGATTCAATGAATTGAAAACTTGTTTCTATTCTCTCTGTCTTATATCGTCGCTAGATGACTCAAAAGTGATTTAAAGATAAAAGAAAATAGTGTTGTACAAGCAGCAAAACAACGTAAATCAGAACGATTTATTTACAACAATTTTATCGTTAAATACTTAAAACAACTTGGCACTTTCACGAACACACGATTAATGCAACATTGCAACATGTGGCTGTCTTTTATTAAAGCGATGTAGCGTATTTCTCTGATCTACCGTCGTCACCATACTATACACAGATAGATATAGAGATAAATACGAAACTAATATTGTCAAAGTATAGGAGTATCGTTATAGTTCTCAGCGTTAAACCTTGCAGACCCCTGTTTTGCCTTAGAAATCAGAAGGAAGAGCGAAATCGTAAATTTCTGGAGCACACTTTTGAGGGAATATCTAGAAAAAGCCGATAGCGACATGGTAATTACTGTAAACTTTGAAGACACATCAAAAATTCTGGTCACGCCACTTCTGATGGAAAAACCAATTTAATGCAGAGGAAATCAGATATAACTTCAAAAATTCTGTGCACGTCATTTCTGATAGAAATCCACCTTAATGTAGATGTCATACTTAACGCCTGGTTAAATCAAACCTGAGCGACCTTTAAGTGGTAGAATGGAGATGAAAGAACAACATCGCGACGGTCCAGAGTGCACTGTCGACATTTTTCTCGCTCTGCAGTCGTTCCTTCATTTCTGAAGATCGTAGTCATGTTAGGGTCCCAACCTCAAACGGGTCAATTTTCCCACCGGCTTGAAAATGAAATGAAAATATACTTTATTGCACACACCAAGACAGGAAAGATAAGAAACAAGATACAATTTACACAAGAATTTACAGTAGCACGATCGGCCAACAGGCGATCTCTTCCAGGCGGTTGCCTGCCTAGTTAAGAAGCTACAATAAATTAAAGAGAGGGTGAGGGTGTACAGACCAAGGAACTTAAAAAGAAAATAAAAACTTAATTCACATATAAATCGAGAATAAATAAAAACTAAAACACACTTTATACATCACTCAAATATATAATTACTTATAAATAATAAACACTATAATATTTAAAAATAAATAAATATGAATACATATGCAAAATGTAAAATAAATAAATATATATATAATACATATATACTTATCTGTTCTCTATATGTTCAACATTAAAATTGACTGGTAGTAATCTGAAACATTTTAAGGTGGATAGTAATGTTTAGCTAAGAGTCCCATGAATATAGGTAAAGATTTCGCACGTCTGATATGAAGAGGGAGAGAGTTCCAAAGCCTGACGGCTTCTACAGTGAAGGCTCTAGAAAGGAAAGAAGTACTATGAGAAGGAATTTTTAGTGAGTGAAGTGAGCGACAGTGAGAGTCATTGAGGAACTCAAATCGTTCTTTGAGATATAGAGGAGCATGATGGTGGAAAAGAACAGAGTATAAGAGGGAAAGAATATGAGTATTCCTGCGAAGGCGAATTGGAAGCCACTTGAGTTTATTGCGAAATTCAGAAATATGGTCATATTTACGAAGTCCAAATATGAACCGAATACAGAGATTTTGAATTTACGGCTTCTATTGGTGGCTATTTTCACCATCGTTAGAGGCCCATCTTATTATTTTCCTTTAGCTGGTCAGCCTATCGTGTTGGAGAGCAGTCTTTTCCCGTCAGTATTACCAGTTATGATCATTTTTTTAGGCTGCAGTCCATAATGTATATGGCGAGAAGACTGCAGCTTAAAAAATATCTACTTACTTTAGACATTAAATCTGGAAAAATACCGACAGCCACATGCTGATAATTACTGTAGATTTGAAGGCACTTCGAAATATCTGGTCACGCCTCCTCTGATGGGAATACACCTTAATGTAGAGAAAATCAGATATAAAGCGTCATAATGAAGTCATGTCGCAAGGCCACTCAACGCTTTCATTCCGCGTCGTGCAAAGAGAATTAATCACGAGTAATACATCAGCTCAGTTTTCTCAGCTTTGTCTTGCGACTCCATCTTGTCCTTCGGTATTCAAATTATCTCGCTTCTGAAATCCCCCTTTCTTTCTCAATTTACCTGCTTTGCGAAATTGATCCATTATTTCATTTATTTTTAATTCATGACTAGTTAGCACTTGACTGCAATCACACCTCATGGGAAGTGGCGATGCAAACTAAGGATGGTGGCGAGTTATTTTGTAAGGAGAAGGATGAACTCCACACCTCTTTCGGTTTCTACACGACATGGCACTGGGACGCTAAATCGCTTGGCGATACGTCTTAGCCGGTACGGTGGTAACTAGCCACGCCAACGTTTCCCAATCGGCCCAGTCAGAAATAATTCCCAGGACCTCCGTCTTATAAATCCACTGCCCCATAGAGGACGTCAAAACTTCTAGTTTCAATTATGAGGAGACAGTTTCATAAGCTTAACTGTTAAAGGGCCCTACTTAAATTCCAGAGGTCTACACTTCGTTCTTCGGCCATTGGTTTGAATTTGAATTGTTTTTGATGACTCAGTTGGTAATATTGTTAATAACACATGTCCTGGGTTCAATTACCAGGTTTGGTCGTTGGTGATGTAATACGAGTATCTACGAGTTAAAAAGTTTGTAATGGTTTTATTTCCTCAGGGATAAAGTCTTGAAAAACTTTGGAAACTCATCCAAAAGTTCTACAACTAATAATGGTATAAGTTCTTTTTTTAATTTACCAAAATTGTAATATACTAAAATAACCGACTATCAGTTTGAATAAATAATGTGTAATCTAGAATCTGGGATAAAATGTCCGGGATGTGCAACGTAAGCTAACTTATCCTAATAACTATACAAGTTATGCCCACGTGGAATGGTGGCAAGAATACTGGCTGCATTCCGCATTGGATAGACAAGCTAATACTTTGAACTAATTAAAAAAGAATAAACCCTTGTCACCAATTGAGGCAATTAATATACATGCAACATAATTTCTCCTGAATTTGAGATAAATTGAGATAAAATGTTTTTGTTTGTATTTCTACAGGAGAAACCGAGTCCTGCATAGCAGTCAGCACACGACATGACATCGCAGGACACGCAGGAGGATGACGTAAGTCCTGGGTTCGAATTCCGGCTGGGCCAAATTAAATTTTCTTAATCGAGACATAGTTATGGAATTTTAATTTGATACTTCTACGCGTTTATAAGGAAAGGAGTAGTAAGTATAAAATTATTAAAAATATTTTTTCTAAAATATCTGTACTTTGTACCAAAGTTCAAGATTCTGAGTTCACAGTTAGTAGGTTTTGATACCCTTGCGAAAGTTGAAAGCTTGCGGATATTTGCGGCACAAGCAATTCTGTATCTTTTGATTGTGTTCGCTTGGAACTTTGAGATCTCACAGCTCCAAGGAACAATAGACTAAGTATTTAATATAAATTTCAACTTGATACCTCCACGAGTCCCTAAAAAGCGTCTTGAAAAACATATAAACGGGCGGACAACAGAGTGATCCTATAATCCGTTTTTTCCTTTCGAGGTACGGAATCCTAAAAATCACGCAAACAAAGTCACGGACATCAGCTAGTCACATGAATGAATAAATCACAAAGTATTGCCTTCAGTAATTATTCCGAAAGAAAATAAACCAACTGTAATGTACCTACACAAACTATCATACGTCCAATCGATGATCGGAGGCAAGAACTACAAGTGCGTAATGAAATTGACTCTCGTGTTTGTTTTGAAGCTACATTCCGTACGTGCATCTATTTTTTATCCATACCATTATGATCCTAAAAACTAAAGCTATAAGGTAGAAAGTAGAATGGTAGTGATGTTTTATTATTCAGGAGACGCTGCAATGACAGCCTTCGGTTCTCGCTCTTCAATGCTACTCGTATGTCACATATCATTTTCTTTATTATTCGATGCGATATACTGCCTGCTTTGTTGTTTTGATCTCGGGGTTATTTACGATCGTGTATCTCTTGTTTACTAGCTGTACTTTTATTTCTACTTGACGTGATCATATCAGAAAAGGCCGTGAGTATTGAAGTAGATATTCCGTTTGGAGAACTAAAGGCCTTCTTTCGTATTTAAACGACTTAATCTATGTATATTGTATACTATTGTTATTCAGTTTCTATTGTATGTTTTTTTATTCAGTACAAGTTAACCCTTGACTGGAACCACCCCTTATGGTAGCTGGTGATGCAAATTTAAGATGGAAGCGAGCTAAGTTGTTACGAGTGTGATAGAATCTACTCCTCTTCGGTTACTACACGACATCGCACCGGAACGCTAAACCGCTTGGCGGTAGGTGTTAGGCGGTAGGGTGGTAACTAGCCACGGCTGAGGCCTGCCACCAGCCAGACCCGGACCAATTCAGAAAACCTCGATCGGCCCAGCCGGGAATAGAACCGGTAGTTAACCGGCTTGTTGGTATAGCCGTTAGTCTATCAAGCTTCTTTTCATGAGGTTCTGGATTCGACTTCTGGGTCGGGCAATTCTTACCAACCCAGTAAAAAATTAGCTTTTCTTTCCGCCAAGTAATTCTCGATAGAAATCTGGAGTTGGGAAGTTGATTGTGTTACACGCTCTTGCCTCGGAGATTACGCGTGTGAGTGATCGTTACAGAGTCAAACATAAGTACTCTAAGCACGACAACCCACTTTGGAGTAACTTGGCGGGTCTAAGATCCATATCCCCTCTGCGCAAGGCTTGGCCTTGTAGGAAGCTTAAAAAGGCTGAGGATAATGGCTGAAAAAGTATCTAAGATAAAATCATAAAGATTACCTCAATTTCTTTTAGGTAAGATAATACAGCTTGATTAAAATTGGCCCATGGTTGACCTCTGCCCTTTACGCCTGTCATTAGGCAAAAAGCCTGCGGGCCTTGAAATATTATATAAGTTCTCGCTCAAACACGTGGGTGCTTATTTCATATTTTTAGGTGAAATGAAATGAAGATCAGAAGATTGAAGTACAGATTCGTTAAGAACCTTTATTATTTATCACTATTACTACGTATTAAAATAAAGTCCCCTACCGCCACTGTCTGTCTGTCTGTCTATTCGAGATAAACTCGAAGGTTTTAGAGAAAAATTTGTTAAAATTTTATAAAAATTGTCTCTTATATGACGGTAACTGCTCGAAGAGTCGCACCGACAGACATAATTATAACAAAAAATGTACGGAAGGATTATTTGAAAGAGGAAAATAATCGTGCGTTATAAAGTAAAGGTTTAATATTTTTCCTAAAAAAAGGTTAAGTATATTTTTGTACCTTTTGGTGTTTTTAAAAGTTTGCACTAAACTATTTAGCTCGCAGACACATGGCAAGTGGAAGGACGTGCTCTCTACCTATAACTGAGGCATTGTGGTATGTATGTATATTTATCTACAGACCTTCATTTCAGTCAATAGTTTCAAAAGGAAAATCCCCTTACAACACTTTAAGGCTTAACTCAGATTGAAAGCGAAGAGACGCCCCAAGTTTGTGAAATACAAGTTATAATCATCATCTCTATTTTTAAATAATTAACATGAAAACCCTTCTTACTTTCAATAGCTAACGCGCCAAATATCCTTTGACAACTCCCGTACGCGAGCTTGCAATTTTGTTATAGAGTTACAGACAATTTAATCTGAACGTAACTTTGCCTTTCAGATTTCGCTAATTTATAACTACGGTACCTAGTCTTTAATAGTGATGGCTGCTTGTCACAGAGAAAGGTACTGTTTACGGCAAATATAATATGCCCGGTAATAAGCCTTTACTAACTATTAATATGTCAATGCCTTTGGATTAAAATACAAAAACATTGTTAGTAAATAATGCAATATTATACGTTTAGTATAGGCTTCTATATGACGACCTTCCATTATGACGACCTCCGTGGCACAGTGGTATGCGTGGTTGATTTAAACAACGGAGGCCCCGGGTTCGATTCCCGGCGGAGCCAATTGAGATTTTCTGAATTGGTCCGGTTCTGGCTGATGGGAGGCTTTCGCCGTGGCTAGTTACCACCCTGCCGACAAAGACGTATCGCCAAGCGATTTAACGTTCCGTTACCATGTCGTGTAGAAACCGAAAGGGGGTGAAGATTTCATCCTACTCCTAACAGGTTAGCCCGCTTCTATCTTAGCATCTATTACCACCAAGTGTGATTGCAATTAAGAGTTACTAAACTTGTAGTACATACATACATAAACATCACGCCTTGTTCCCATAGGGGTAGGCAGAGACCTCATCCCTCCACTTGTCACGATCCTTGCATACTTCCTTAGCTTCTTCCACTCTCTTTAAAAGCTTTCATACAAGTTCGTCGGTTTAGGGCACTCTTGACCTGGCCATTAATTAAAATGTCCTGAATTTGGTCCAGGAACATTCGCCTATGCCTTCTTCTTCCAACATTTCCATTCAACCTCGCCTCATATACCTATCTCTTTTGTTAATCTTCTTTCATCCATTCTATCTACATGTCCAAACTATCTAAGCATCCCTTTCTCAATTTTAGTCACTACATCTTCTTTTACATCGCACTTTTCTCTTATCACACTATTTTTAACTCTGTCACACAGTTTTAACCCGCACATACTCCTCAATGCTCTCATCTCTACCGCATTTATTTTACTTTTATGCTTCTCCTGCCATACCCAACTTTCACTACCATACATACGTGTGGGCACCAACACACCTCTATGCACAGCCAGTCTTGCCTTTTGGGACACTTTCTGGCTGTTCATAAATGCATACAGAGCACCATTCATCACGTTCCCAGCATTTACTCTTCTTCCAATATCACTCTCACACGTTCCATCTTTCGTAAATTTACTACCCAGGTATACAAACTCTTTTACTTCTTCCACCTTTTCTCCATCTATCACAATATTACAATCTGTCACATATTCATCTCTTTCAAAAACCATTACTTTCGTTTTGCTAACATACACTTTCATTCCTTTCCTTTTCAGAGCTACATTCATAATAGTTACCATAACTTGTAGTACTTGTAACTTAAACTTAACTAAAGTAACTTGTAGTAAATAAATAGAAAAACGTATTAGGAACATGCCGTACAACGTACTGCAACCTGAGGAGCCTGAGGCATAGAGTTAAACCTCATGTCATTATTATCATCATTATCAGCCGATTAAATGCCCACTCCTAGACCAGGCTTCCCTACTTATAGGAGAGGCGATATGGAGCGTAAAACCACCACGCTGCTCCAATGCGAGCTCGCGCAAAGCTTGTACTAAGTAATTAAAAAAACACAAACACATAGTAAATAAATACCGCAATATATACCATTTAGCAACGCAACGAAGGTGTAATATAACAAAGCTATATACTTTGTGGAGTTTTTTTTTCGTAAACACAGTTGTAAGTTTTTCACGCACAGACGCAATTGTAACTGGAATATTTAGCGAGTTGGTTAGTTCGAACACGTTCGCAGTCCTCAGGGAAACCCGTTGCTGCGTGTAGCTATTGGGTAATAAGGTTTTGTGTCCAAATGTCTTGAGGGCACTATCAACGTAGATAAGACTGTTTTCTTTTATTTTTAACCGATTTATAAAGGATGGTTCTATGTTCGTAATATACATTCATAAGGGTATGATTGTATATATATGGAAATGTTAATAATTTTAACTTTATTTTAAGTAACTTATGACAATATAGTGAACAATAACATCTATACTTAATATCATAAAGAGGAAAACTTTGTTTGTTTGTTTGTTTGTTTGTAATGAATAGGCTCAAAAACTACTGGACCGTTTTTAAAAATTCTTTCACCATTCGAAAGCTACATTATCCACGAGTAACATAGGCTAAATTTTATTTTGGAAAAAAATAGGGTTCCGTAAAATATTTGGGTTTTTCGGTCACAAGGTGTAAAAAATCAACCAGAAAAGTTACTTATTTTGCGTACACTGCCTAAACTATAAAAGATAGAACCATAAAATGTTCTAATTAATTGGAGATCTTATAAATATCTACAAAAAAGTCCGCAACACACTATACCTATCTCTGTCGAGTGAGGCACAACAACCATTTTTTTATTTAAAAATCTTAATTTTTTTTTGGACTACATTTAAACGCATTTATTTTACTCATGCTATTAATCCTTATCAAAATAAATTATTTCATCACGAAGCACAGTTTATGTAGATAATATTTGGTATTTAAAAGATTAAAATTGGACTTTTGGTTTTGAAGTTATGGTGAAATTAAAATATTACTATTTCTGCGTTGCGAAGTGAGCGTCACCAAGGCGGGGGCGCGCGTGCGGGAGGGGAGTTTAGATCTATGTTATATATACGATGATGAATTAAGAATTCGATCTTTGTTCAAATATCTATTTAGTACACGGAAGAGTTTGTTCGTTTGTTTAAACGGGCTAATCTCTATCTGCGTGTCAGATTGTAAAATTATTTTTGTTTATTCTGAAGGCTAGACTCAAGAGTGAAATATACTATTTAATATCAATTTATACCCATCAGCTTGCCATAAATATATATTTTTAATGTTAATGTACTGAAATGTCATACAATGTTTAACAAAAATTTAGACCTTTAGTACACGGGACGGGACGGAGGATATTGCTTCACGGGAAACTATAAAAAAATTAAATTGAGAGGGGGAGCGGGAAATGAGCACACTATATGTGCCTTTACACATTTTGTATGAAAGTCTATCTTTAAAATTAGAAGGGTACCTAAGAGGTTTTCACGCGGACGAAGTCGCGGGCGACTGCTAGTATGTTAATAAGCCTAAATAAATATAGTTTGTATATTTTGAATAACGTGAATTTAATTTGTTTTTTACATTTTATATCGATTATACTTATAGTTTGGACTGGGCAAGGAATTTTTTTAAAAAGTTATAAAGTTATTCCAAAAGTTTTGTTAAAATTAATTTGTAAGCAGTTGGTATTTCCTTAAAAAGAAAAATATTTGTAACTAGATACGCTTAATATAATTAACTACCACTTAATGTTAGGTTAAATAACATTTAGTTTTTACAAGCTCTTTGACAAACTCTTTTGACGACCTCCGTTGCGCAGTGGTATGTACGGTGGATTTATATAACGGAGGTCCTGGGTTCGATACCCGGCGGGGCAGATTGAGATTTTTCTTAATTTGTCTTGGTCTGGCTGGTGGGAGGCTTTCGCAGTGGCTAGTTACCACCCTACCGACAAAGACGTATCGCCAAGCGATTTAGCGGTCCGGTACGATGTCGTATAGAAACCGAAAGTGGTGTGGATTTTCGTCCCACGCCTAACAAGTTAGCCCGCTTTCATCTTAGACTGCATCATCACTTAACATCAGGTGTGATAGCAGTCAAGGGCCAACTTGTAGTCGATAAAAAAAAAACTCGTTGAAATGCAGTTATTTCATACCAATCAATAGGACCGAAATAATATAGGTATAGCGCGGTTCTGTTTGATGAGCCTAGAGATAAGATTTATAGTGACAAAAGAAAAACAAAACTCGAAAATAAAAACCGACGAGTGCAATACGCAAGTTACTCAGGCCCTACAAAATAACTCATAAGCACGTTTCACTACTAAACTAGAGTATTTTAGGAAATGTACAACAACATGCTTCTACTTATTAAAAGTTTACATTAAATATTAAATTTAAAGTAATATGCTAAGTTTGAAAGATGTGCTTAATACGTACATAAATTCCCGTAAATTATATATAGTTAAATTAGAAATGAAAACACTTACATTTTGTCCAACATCCATCGGCGCAAGAAGCGGCCGTTCCTGCTTTTTAGGTCTTTTAAACATAAACAGCAAAAACGCTACGATTAAAACTGTCCCAGCGCCGCCCATCGCGCCTAAAGCTGCACTCCAGGCATTATTCTCCGTCCACGCGTGATCCATACGAGCTTGGGGATTCACCACTTCCTTATGGGCACGAGTTTCTCCAGTCGGAGTGGCACCAACATGCAAGTTTCTCCAATAATTCTCCATACTGTATTCGCGCCGGTCCCGAAGTGCCTCACTCGGTTGCCTCCCCGCTACCCACAGCTTATCTGTTGATAACGAAATTAGTTAGTAGCACAATAACATCGATCCGGCGTCAGTACAAATTGCGTTGTATCGACGTACTTTTTTCACTTTAATTCAACTTTAAAAGTCAATTACTGCGAAACGAAATACGAAAAATTTTCCATTCCGACCTACCCGTCATTACATTATGCAGATTGTTGAATAATTGAAACACGGTTGTAAATTCACTGACGCGAAAGCTTTTAAAAGTTCAACCATATTTACTACACTATTATTACAACGCAAGTGCATTTAAAAGTAATGATAAAGTGACTTCACTGAGCTATAAGAACGCGTGTAAAATTGCTACCATATGGTCTGATAGTCGCTAAGAAGTATTGTTTTGTATACTACGTAGTACATACCCATTAGCGGTGATGTCCCGCTGTTCGTCTGTTGTACTTGTAGAAGCTTTGAATAGAACAATGTACGATAGAGACACGCGACTAGGGCGGGCGGGCGGACACGACTGCGACGTCGGCTTATCATTAGACTTGTTTACTTGAAATCGTGATCTGTGTCGCGATGTTGACTCGCCGACGTAATCGTACAACGTTGTATAGAACGGGAGACTGTATTTAAGTGGCTATAAACAGTATAACCTAACACTCATTTGAATGGATTGTAATGAACGTTTTTCATTGTCGTTATTCAAAGGGAGTTTGGCTTTTGATTGCATTTAACATTCAGCTTATGTTCTTTAATCTATTTTTATAGCGAAACTGATATATATATTGGTTTAAAAAAAACGATTTATTTTTAAAATGAGAGTTAGGTACGTGTACATAGATACTATATCTTCGTAAAGGAAGGAATATCGTTATTTATAAATCATTGTAATATATATAACTAGCAGTCGCCCGCGACTTCGTCCGCTTGAAAGCTTCTTACCCTTCTAATTTTAAAGACTTTTATATAAAAAGTGCTTATTCCCTGCTCCCCCTCTCAATTTAATTTTTATAGTTTCCCGTGAAGCAATATCCTCCATTCTTCTACATCTACTACATTACTCTACATCATCTACATTTTTGTTCAACATTGTACGACATTACAGTACCTGCCAGTAAATTAACATTAACAATATATTTTGATGGCAAGCTGATATGTACAACTTACAAAAATAAACAAAAATAATTTTACAATCCGACACGCAGATCAACCACATCACGGAATGATTATCCTTACCAAAATGCTGATCCCTATTCAGTATGTACTCGTACGTACGTAGAGTTCAATTTAATTTGGACTTCATAGCGGCAGTATCGCACTTTTTAGAAATTTTGTATTATTTTTTTAACCACACTTCAAAAAGGAGGTTCTATATGTTCGACTGCCTCGTTGGTCTAGTGGTTAGCCTATGGAATAATTGCCACGGAATAATTCTGAGTTTTTCATTCTTCTATGAAATTTTCAGTAGGTACATGGCAAGCCTGGAGTCGGGAAATTGGTGGTGTTTCGACCCCTTGCCTAAGGGAGCACGTTAAGCCCTCGGTTCCGGTCACTATCATCAAAATTTGATAATGATCGGTAATAAATGGAACATTATCACCCAATCTATGCTTCATATATCCTCTCCTATAAGAAGGGAGACCTTGCCATGTAGTGGGTTGTTAATAGGCTGATAATGATCATATGTGATATGTTGTATGTATGGATGTATGTATGTGCTTTAAGTAGGTAATAGGCTGGTATATTTCGTTTTCATTTTGTTAGAAAAATCGGTACCTATACTAAAGCCAAACTCGGTTCTCAACCGAGTGCATTTATACTAAAGACAAACTCGATTGAGAATGCTTGTCAACAAACAAATTAAAAATGGAGGTAGAAATCACTAGTCATTTTACACCTAATTTTTTTAGTTAACTTGTTAATGACGAATTCATGGCAATAAATTAGATTAGTAAGCTTAAAACTAATTAACATATTCAATATCTTTTAAATAAGATTTTATAAAAAATCAAAACGTAATTTTTAATTTATTAGGCATAAAATGTGTTGCATTTCCTACCTTCATTTTTAATTTGTTTGTTGACAAGCATTCTCAATCGAGTTTGTCTTTAGTATAAATGCAATACTGACTAACTGACTTAACCACTAGAGACGACACTATTGAGGCAATTCATATATTTTGGTCAATTTCAATGAATTAAGTTTTGAATGCATGATGAAACCACCTCCATTAAATTAATTTAATAATATACGCCCAAGTAAAAGCTTTTAACTGTAAACACGATTTCCTTCCCCGAAGAAAATATGGAACATGTGTGGGTTTTATTATGAAGGGAATATAAGCATGCCTACCTCTTTGTCACGTATTACAGTTTCCGAACTTTGACCTTGTGTTGTTGCTTCCAAAAGCGTTTCATATTTAGCTCTTACAAAGATTCTAAGACAGCCAACACATAAAAATATTTTTAAGGTATCTTTGACGTTCAGACGTTAATCCATGGTATATAAACACACCGGCATATTTAGCGGAACATAAATAAATTTTGCAAGTAAAGGCTATTTGTAAAAAATGGCTGTTGTCGTCTGTGAAATCCTCTATGGAAAATGTGCGTTATCTGTGGGCGCACAGTTGGCTACATTGAACTGATGACGCCTCACTACGCGATTGGTTGGCAGAACTGCAGAAAATGCTGCATTGCACCATTATCTCCCACTTAACCGACTTCATAAAAGTGATTGTAAAAATATATTTAACACAGTCAACATTGAGAGAGCAAGCGATCATAATCTACGAAAACAAAGTTAAGAAGTGAAGTGTTTATAAGTATTGGAATTGATATCGTATAATTGTATAATGTCTAAATATGTTGTCATGTTTGTGTAATAAATAAAGCAGATTTAATGAACAGGATAATAAATAAATAAATGATATACATGTACTATGTGATTTCATTAATAAACGTTATATGTTTTAGCTGGCTTTTAATAAGGTACATTTTTTTTAACTTTTCATGTAACCGGGAAAAGTGAAAATTAATATTAAAATAATTAAATTAGAAAAATGATGATTAATATCACGTATTTCCTCCACGTGCTCTTACTTAAGTTTCTACCCGTCTAGGCATACTGAGAATGATGTTATCGATGGTCTCTGAACGAAGATCTTTGGATATCACTCTGTAGGTTTGACCATTTCGTCGCATTTTGAGTGCTCTGGCAATCTCCATTGGGGCTAAGTCAGTCATAATTCAGTCCTCAACTCCAGAAAGATACGCGATTAAAATAAAACTAACAAAAACAGTATTTCAATGAACTTTTAAATTAAACTCAGAAGGAAGAAATACTCGATTTTTGCTCCAGATAAGGTGTGTTTGAATAAAATTAAAACAATTGCATAAAATGTGATGTTCAGTTGTTTTCTTAATTTCAAAATTCTTTTTAAATTAAATAACGTATAAACCAGCCAGCAACCTTATATGATACTGATATCAAACCTTTTTTTTATGTTCCGCTAAATATGCCGCTGTGTGTATATGGCAAGATTTGTAAAATATTTATTTATTTATTCTTTATTTATACACCACATTAGATAACATAAAAACATACAGAAACAATATTATGGAGGAAGTAGAGGTACAAAAGGCAGCCTTATCGCTTAATAGCGATTTCTTCGTTCGTGTTAATAAGATACATACATTCAAATATTTTTTTTATCGATTACAATTTGGCCCTTGACTGTTATCACACCTGATGTTAAGTGCTGATGCAATCTAAGATGGAAGCGGGCTAACTTGTTAGGAGTAGGATGAAAATCCACACCCCTTTCGGTTTCTACACGAGATCGTACCGGAAGGCTAAATCGCTTGGTGGTACGTCTTTGTCGGTAGGGTGGTAACTAGCCACGGCGAAAGCCTCCCAGACCAAGACAAATTAAGAAAAATCTCAATCTGCCCCGCAGGGAATCGAACCCAGGACCTCCGTCTTATGAATCCACTGCGCATATCACTGCGCCACGGAGGTCATCTAATTACATAAAAATACACAATAAATTACATAAATAACACAATTAACATTAAAAATAAAAATTATATATAAAGTCGTCGTAAAAGTATTTTGAGACAAGAGGCAAAAATACCTCATAATCATACCTCATATAAAAATATCATTTATTGGTCATTATGTTATCATCAGATCCTGACAAAATGACTATGGGATCACATTGAAAGTATACCTTTTGAACAAAAAATAATTTTTCAAATCGGTCTAGCCGTTTTAAGTAATCGCGTAACATGCATAGGTAAAAAAAAAGCAACATACAGTTGAATACAGAACCTCCTTCTTTTTAAAAGTCATCTGAAAATCATATTTCGCTAAAAATATGTGTAGGTATCCATTAACTTACGAATAAATTATATTTGGTTCAGTAGACAATTTGGAGGCTCGACCGCTCGTGTAGGCTTTGTTTTACACTTGCCTGACAGTCAATCATAATATTTTCACGGGTAGCGTTTCTTTTTAAATATGTTAAAAACAATTCAAAAGCTTTGGCGGTCTATCTGTGTATGTATAGTTATAACCTGAATTATTCTGATTTGTAAGCCAATATTATGAAGTTTCTTAAAAATCCATACAGTAGTTTTTGCGTGAAAGAATAAACAAAAACATCACACACAAACTTTCGCCTTAATATTATAAGTAAAAAATTTTTTCGCATCATGGTGAGTGATCATCAGGTTCAGTTTACAAGTTGGCGGTTTATACCTAGGTTGATTATGTTTGATTTTGACGTTCACTATCAGTCGCAGTAACCAATGGCTTAACGAGCTCTTGGCATGGGTTTGTAATACCACCAATTTTCCACCTCTAGGCTACTTACAGAGTATTTCTTTGAAAAAAAGTTATTATTTTGTACACCAAACCAAGACACAAAAACCGTATTTATTTATGTAAGTTTTGTCATCATTCTTCAATGCGAAAGTGGGAGTGGGAAATGAAAGGGGCTCGAAATGCTGATAAACTGATAATAACGCCGACGTCAACGTTTGGTAGAGCGCCATAGCTAGATACCTATATTGTTAGATAAAAAGTAAAAAGAAACTATAAAAGAACAACTTAATGGCCTTAAATTTTTAGTTTATTATAATCCACCTTAAACTTTTTTTTAAATACTTTTATAATGGTGACATAACAATTTAAAAAGAAATTATTACAGCGCCATCTATCTGCCACAGGTTGTATTTGCATATGAACTCGTAGCCGAACCTATACCTACCCTATGTACATCCTACTCTATGGCTATAACTACTGCTTTAAGTGCTATAACGTAGTTCATTAATTATAGTATAGATGGCGCTGTATTAGTAAGCAATAAAAATAAAATTTTAACCATCTATGTACTAAGTATACCACGGTGTTATCACTTAGAACATTTCTAAAGAAGCATATACTTGGTATAGTTCCGCCACTGTTTACTAGATGGCGGTAGTATCTTTTGTGGCAGATATTTTTCATTTAGTTTCACGCAGCATTGCAATTAATATAGATTTATGTATTGATTATTATTAAACAAACTTGCCTATAAAAAACAAAAATTAATTTATTTTGAATTTTTATTGTAATTCATGTAAGTACATGGATACGTATTTTACATAAATACTTCTATCTTTTAAATATACGTTTACATTAATTTTAAATTTACGTTCCATTTTACAACATTTCAAATTGTATCTGTCAAATGTCATTTCAAAGTTTGTGAAACAAACGCCATTTTTGTCATTGATCATTCGTTGTTATGTTAATGGTTGTTTATTTTCATTTTGCACATAATTTGACACAAGTTTTAAGCTCTTTCACTTAGCTGACATTATTTTATTATACTTACTAAAAAGTAAATATCATGAAAGGTTTATAAAACTTGTGTCAAATTATTATCCTGTAAATATCTAAAATGAAAAAATAAGAAGAGCTATATATGTAGGTACCTACTTACTATACGTCCTATAGTTATAGTTATATATATCAGAAAAGTAGTTTCGCCACCGTTCACCAGAGGCGCTGCTTTCCTTATTCCAGTTTTATATAGAGAGTGACGACTCTATACCCTATATACATCCTACTCTATGAAGTATACTAATACTTAAGAGTACTACTGAAAGTAGACTGAAATACCCTAGCAAAAAGAATCAAAGGGAAATTATAAAGCTAATATTAGAATAACTCAGCTCGATACTAGCAATTTAATTATTTTTATTATGTGTAGTGATGTTTCATATAGGTAATACTAATATTATTTTTCCCTATAACTTTTCCTACAACACTTATTCAATTATAATAAACTTTTGGTGCATTTTAGTGCATGCATAATTATAAACAGCTAGGTACTTGAAATATCAGTGTTACAATTAATAACTCACACAAGTGATTTGTAAAATTACATTTTAGGTGCTCATTCTAGGATGAGCATATTTATACATTTTTGGAATAATGAAGATTTATATTTAGGAAAAATCTATGCACTTATAGTTATAACTTTTGTTACAAACTGTAATATTACTATTTATTTTAAGAACTAAAATTTTGGGAATATGAGCTAAAATTTTACTGAATACAGAGAAAATGAAATACTTATAAGTTTTAAGTTATTTAATTATTTACAGATTTTATTCAATATCACTATATTCTTATCAATAAATATATTGTACAAAATAAACTTTATAACACTTAAATAAATTTTTGTATTATTATGACTTCTCAACATTTTTATTGAAGGGATACTGGTTTTTATATCTTTGCACACCCAGTGTCACAAATGCTAAAAGAAGAAAAAAATACACATTATTAGTCTTTTAACACTAGTTAAACCTAACCACTTTACTTATATATAGATTTAATTTCAATGAGAGTATCAAGAAATATTTTCTAAGTAAGCATAACTATCACCTTTAACAAAATGTCTATGTGACAGAGGCTAATACTCTAGAAGCCTATATCAATGTACAGTTTGTGAGAAATTTTAAATACCCTCTGAAATTGCTACATGCTAAACTGTGCAACTTGTGCAAGTGACTTGACGGCACTAGTGAATATTTTGTACTACAAAATCAATTTGTATGGTGCTCAGGCATTTTGTACTGAGGGCGGTTACCTAGGGGGTTTTAGTGGTAAGTTCCACATAACCCGGAAGGTAGGTATCTCCAAAGAGATTTCCCCCCGATACAAAAAAAAGGCATACACCTCATGTTCAGGGCAGACTTGAAGATATGTATGGACTATAATAGTGTATGAAAGCCATGAACTATAACATCTCAATGTGCTTAACATCTACATGACCCTCACATTTCCAATCTGAACAGGTAGTATGGAACACCCTTTCAAAGATGTAACACTTATCATGTCCTTACATTTAAACAAGAATGTCTAATTTCCTGCATCATGGAGATCAGAGACCTTATATAAGCTGTTCTTATTTATTGCTATATTGTTTACTTGTTATCATGTCATAGAGTATGTCCTCTTCCTCTCGGACCGCGACGTAGTTCGGACGTGTACAATAATTACTTAACTAAAACGCATTTTAATTACTAAAAATAATTCATAAAGTACTAGGCGCACAGAGAAGTGAGGAGCGCACAATAAGTTACCGACAGAACCGGTTTACTGCCTACCAGTCGTCACAACGACCACATAAACTTTGAACTTTTTTTTAAACTGCGGAAATAATGCCAAGACCCGCCAGATCACCTCCTGGTCAAAGTCTGCAGCAAACATCGTCAGAATCGGATATTGCAGCTGCTCACACATCTACGCCAACTTTCATATCCCAAAGACAGAAAAGACCACGTGAATCTAGTGAAGAGCAACTTATTTCTTTCAAGACTGAGATAAAAAATATGCTGGATGAATGGAAGGAGTCCCAGAATTCATTACTAAACAAACTAATATCTGAAGTAGCTGAGATAAAACGTCAAAACGCTCAGATAAAGCAAACCAATGAAGAAATAGAAAAATCACTGGACTTTCTAAATTCACAATATGAATTCATGAAAAAGAAAGTTGAGAGTCTTGAAGACGATAATAAGAAATACGTGCTGAAGATAGCTACTTTAGAGACAAGATTAGAGGATATGGAGAGAATCTCTAATTCTACAACAATAGAAATGAGGAATGTGCCTGTATCTAATCAGCCTGAGACCAAAACTGAGTTATGCGACATTGTTAAAAATTTGGGCGATGTTCTTGACGTAAGTGTACCCAAGGCCTCTATAATAGACGTGTATCGCATTAAGAAAAATAATGGCAAAGGTCCCGGAACAATTGTTGCTCAACTATCATCTGCAATATTAAAAAACGATATGATACAAAGTCTAAAAAGGTATAACAAACAGCGACCCGATCACCGTCTTAACTCAAACTTAATAGGAATTAAGGGACAACCTACTCCTATCTTCGTCTCAGAGGCGCTAACTAATCAAGGTCGAAGACTCTTTTTCCTAGCAAGAGATTTTGCAAAAACTCAAAACTTCAACTTTTGTTGGACCAATAATGGAAGAATATATCTTCGTAAATCACCTGGTTCACCTCATATTGAAGTCAAGAGTGAAACTCATCTGACCTCTCTTAAATGTCAAAATTGACTATATTTAGAATGTAAGTTTTTTTCTCCTTTGTTTTTCTTTAGTATAGCACTTAATTTTGTTTGCGCGTTTATGTTTGTCACAAAAATAACAGCTTATTATATTGATATGTTATCTAATGTAAAGATTTTTATGCTCTTGGAGTCACTAGTACTTTACATACACTATCATTGTAACGTCTTTACTTTATTGAAAGTTAAATTATTTAAGAATTTGATACGATACCTATTATGTAGCTCTCTTTTTTCCTCGTTTGTATTTCATATAGGACACTACTTTGGTAATGTTTTTACCCTTATTGGAAAATTAGCCATGTTTGCCATGCCGCTTTCTTTGATAACTAATATGTTTCTGAAATTATATGTGAATTGTGAATTCTACTGCACTGGTGTTCTCCACTTTGTGGAAAAAAGATTATACAAAAAACTGAAACTACCCAACTCAGCTATAGATAATAACAGACCAAATATAACCAAGTCAAGGAATACTTATAATCAAAATACGATTACATTAATACCAACAATCTTATAAAAAACATAGATAAAATCACCTCTGGAACCAGCGTCCTAACCGATCCGGAATCCTGCAAGTCAATTTTCAAATTAAACGAACCTGAAAACATGAATAATCTAAGAATTTTGACTCAAAATATAAGAAGCATTACTAAAAATTTCGGAGAATTCGAAGTATTTTTAAAAAGAATAGACCTTTCTTGCGAAATATATATACTGACCGAAACTTGGAATAATAAAGCGTTATATATACCTAGTTTGAAAAACTACAATTCACACCGCTCAGAAAATAATAACAATCAAAATGACGGAGTTGTGTTGTATACTAAAGAAGGATTGGAATGCTCTGTATATGAAATGTTAGTGTCCCAAGCTTCTTGCCTAGTTGTTGAGATTGAGAAAAATACTGTTGTAATTGGGATTTACAGATCACCGTCAAATAAAAATATCGACAGTTTTTTAATTTCTTTAGATAATGTATTGACATCATTTAAGAACTTTACTAATATAATAATAGCAGGGGATATTAATATAGATATAAAAACCGATAATGTAGACAATAACTCCTCAGAATATTTAAATTTACTTGCAAGTCACGGTCTTCTTTCAGGTCACGCTTATCCAACTAGAGATCATAATTGTATCGACCATATAATGATTAAATCAAACTGTCCCGCTGTCACTGTCACAATTAATTCTCCACTAACTGATCATTCTCCTGTTCTTACCAGTATCAGACTAAAGGCTGAAACAACTAAATTGTCGACTAAAACGGTTCACAAAGTTAACTACGAAGGAATACTTAATGATCTAAAATCCAAAAACCTTAGTTGTATATTAAATTCTCAAGATGTTGAGTGGTCAGTGCAACAACTATTGAACATTTTAACAACTGCTATTATGAAAAATACTCTTAAAATTACTATCCCTAGGCAAAAGCGTTGTTTAAAACCATGGATTTCATCTGGACTACTTCGTTGCATTATAAACCGAGATCGTATGCACCTAAAATGTCGAAAGGAACCTAACAATATAGTGCTTAGAATAACGTATAATAGATACAAAAATTTTTGCAACGATTTACTGAAGCGCCTCAAACGGAATTATGAAAGAAATGAATTGCAAAATCATGCCAAAAATCCGAAACTGAAATGGGAAATCATTGACAAAATAACAAATCGAAGTAAATCAAAACCACCTCCTCTTGAACTTCTTACTATAGAAAATACACCACAAAGTTCCGTAAACAAAATAAACTCATATTATGGTAGTTTAGCATCAGACCTTGCGAACAAAATTATTCCACATAATCACCAATTTAACTTTACATATGAAACCAAATTCACACCGTATAACTCCATGGTTATGCTAGAAACCTCAGAGAGTGAAATTGAATCAGTCCTGTTGAATTTAAAATCCGACAGTGCTGTTGGGTGGGACGGCATTTCTACAAAATTGTTAAAAGTAGCTAAAAAATATATAGTACCTTGTCTTTCACATATCGCTAATTTATGTATAATGAAGGGATCTTTTCCTAAACTGTTCAAAATATCAATCATTCATCCAATATACAAGGCAGGAAATAGGGACTGTGTAAATAACTATCGTCCAATTTCTGTTTTACCGGCAATGTCTAAAATTATAGAAAAAATTATTAATATACGTCTATTACAGATTGTTCAATCCACGAAGGCTCGTCGTTTTTTGATTTTCAAACGCTTACAGTGCAAGTATGCAATAAAACTGCAAGAATATGAGTTCTATTACACATTGCTACTTGTCGCGTAGTGATAGAACTCATATTCTTGCAATTTTTATTGAACATTTGAACCGTTAGCGTTTGAAAACCAAATTACGACGAGCCTTCGTGGATTGAACAATCTATATCTTATCTAGAGAAAAAATACGTTTTATCACCACATCAATACGGATTTAGAACAGGTAAATCGACAGAACAAGCTGTCTCTGATCTGACAAACTTCGTTGCCACACATGTAGATAAAAAATATAAATGTGTTGGTGTATTTCTTGATTTGGCAAAAGCGTTTGACACAGTCTCTATCCCCTTATTGCTTAAAAAGTTGGATGAAATAGGCATTAGAGGATTACCTCATAAGTTACTCAAAGATTATCTAACTAATAGATTTCAGAGGGTAACAATAAATGGTTACACCAGTAAAGATATACCTATTACGCATGGTGTACCCCAAGGAAGTGTCCTCGGCCCTACCCTGTTTTTAATTTACATAAATAATTTGTGTAACCTAAAATTACATAACTGCAAAATTTTTACGTATGCTGACGACACTGCCCTTATCTTCTATGGTAAAACATGGGATGAGACTAGAACCCTGGTTGAAAATGGTCTTCAGTTAACTGCGTTATGGCTTAACCAAAATAAACTCACTCTTAATCTTTCCAAATCCAATTATATTATTTTTACTAAAACTAAGAAAGCTCAACCTAGTTCTTTTGAAATTAAAATACATACATGTTTAATTAAATCATCTCAGTGTAATTGTAGCCATATAGATAGAGCTAAATCTATAAAATATCTAGGTATTTTACTCGATGAGAATTTGACTTGGGCCCTTCACATAAATAAATTGGCTGATAGAACTAGAAGGCTTATTTATATCTTTAAAAAATTACGCCACGTAGCCGATCTAGACCTTCTCAAGAACGTTTATTTAGCATTGGTGCAGTCAGTACTAAGTTACTGCATAACTTCATGGGGCAGAGCACGTAAGACTCATCTTTTGCAGATCGAAAGGGCACAGAGAGCTGTATTGAAGGTTATGACATTTAAGCCTTTCAGACACCCAACATCTAGTCTTTATTCTGAGTGTGATGTTTTAACGGTCAGACAACTGTTTATTAAAGAGATAACAATGTTTCAGCACAATAGACTAATTTATGATCCAACCCTATTACAGGATAAACGACGAAAGGATAAGGTCTGTCCAACTTTCCCTTACAGGTCTTATTACATTAGTAAAGCTCCGTGTTATATTGGTCCAATGATTTATAATAGGATCAATAAAATTCTAGACATATACTCCCTCAACCGAAGCGACTGTAAAAAAGTATTATTAATATGGCTTAAAAGTCAAAATTATAATGAAATAGAAAATCTTTTCGTAATCGTAAAATAAAAATAAATAATAATAAATAAATTCTTTATTGATAAAAAAACCATAGGTTCAAGCTAGATTATATCTGCAAAATAGGTATAAGTATATTGATTGAATAATAATTATTATTCGATGATGATTATACAGAAATCTGTGTGTGTGTTGTGTGTGTGTTGTGTGTGTGTGCTGTGTGTGTGTGTGGGTGTGTGTGTGTATTGTGCATGTGTGTGAGTGTATTACTAAACTAAAACTCCTAGCAACTTTTAAGTTTCGGCATATTATGCTTGTGTCAGTAGCCTTACTTTACATGCGTTAATATTGAGTGGGTATATGTTTATGGTTTCATGGATTTTGCTATAAAGTATAGAGATAATAATGTAGTACTATTTTCCAGCAAGTTTAGTCCTGTGTCTCTCTGTTCTAAGATTATCTAGTCTTCTCCTTACTTCATTTTTACCATAGTTGAGAGAATTATGTTTTCATTTTATAACTTTAAAGGAAAATTTAACGGACCGATAAAACCTTGCAATTTTTATACAGATCTATAGTGGGATGTCTACATGGTTTTTTTTGTTATGACTTTTGAAGCGGTGCTCTTTCTGACTGTAGCAGTGATGTTTTGTTGCTACCTCCCCAGACTGTTGTGTAGAACACGGGTACTGATTGCACTATTGCATAATATACCATAAACATAGTAGTTTTATTAGCTGATTATCTAAGATTTTAGAATACGTTTATAGGATTTCTTATTTTTGTAGTTAGTTTTTATATGTGTGGATTCCATGTCAAATTGTTATCAATATGTGGTCCATGGTATTTTATAATAGTAAGCAGCTCGTTAAAAACATTAAATCTATAAAAACATAAAAACATTTAATCTATATATTAAATTTAATTTATTGTAAAAATGTGGCGAGGTCCCAATAGTTTGTAGTCAAACTGGTATTGTATAATTTTTTTCGAGGGTAATTTTGTAAAATTGTTAACTGAGTCGAGTCGCGGACTTTGTTCTTCCTGTTGCTGTTAATCTAATGGAAATGGGTTTTTGTTGAAATAGTCACGTTATATAGATCATCGGAAGAGACTAGCGCCTAAGAGACAGGCTCGGCCTAGTTTAGTCGCTAGTGCTCATACTTAGTTGTATACAAAACAAGTCTAATATTTGTAAGTTCATAGTTTTAAGTACCTATTGTTTGTCTGGTGTCAATAAATGCATTTTTATTTTTATTTTATTTTTATTATGTAATGTTATCAATATTTTAACATTGTTTGGTACAAGTGTTATTACATACAATTGTATGAAGCACCAGTTTAAATACCTTAAAAGCATGAATAAACAGGCACTTCTCAAGCAAGCATGTTCTGTCTTAGATCACATAACTGCTTTCTATCAGGGATGATTAAACACCTACCTGAGCAATTGATGTGCTCAGTTAGTGTCTATAGTTAAAATAAGGGGTATTCTTAACCTTCAAATAGGTAGATTATCCAACATGGGTCATTAATTAGACTGAACATATAATATATAATACTGTAGCGATTATATTTTGTCACTTATAAAAAATAATAACAAAAATAAAGTTGAGTGAATAATATTAGGTTAGATTAAGAATAAAAAGTTTGTGCCTTATAAAGCAATAATGGTATAACAACGTTGATTTACCGAATGATATCGTCGATACGACAATCTTTCCAGGTAATGTCTTGTTTTTCCAAGCAGCATTGGCGAGGTATGCTCCAATGCCGACCAGGCCAATAGAACCAACCATCCTACATGCAGTGCAATCGCGAGGCTTGTTCTCCACAACTGTCGGCATATTAAAGTATTTGCTATAAGAATTTAATAAAAATAGTTGTAGAAATTATAAGTAAATCCTTTAATGCAGCCACAAAATATTATTTTGCCCGGTTTAATTTTAGTATCAAAATATGTCAAACTCTGACAATTGACATATTTTGTCAAAGTCAGACAAAAACGTCCTTTTATAAATGTCACATTCAGAGATAAATGTCTGTGGTCATTCATAAGCCGCATTCAGACATTCCAAATGCAGCCACCCGAAAAGACCAAATGCTGAATATTCGTTGAAACATAAGTATTTTATAATGATGTGCTTGTATATCACTGAAAATGTAGGTTAAATAATATTTGTAAAAACTAATAGGCAGGATTGATTTTTATGAATATGATTTAAAAGATTCTACATTGAATTTCTCGGTTTAACTCGTGTTAAGTTGTGAAACGCAGAACTGCGCTGAGTCATGGCTGCAGGTACCTACTTAAGTACGTCATATTACTTATCGGTTAGGTAGACAATTATCCCCGATTTCTTAAGTCACTCGAACTTGAATTCCTTCCTTAGTCACGAGAAGATCAGATTTGATTGAAAATGCACATAGACCTCAGCAATATAAAAGTCTTGGAGACCTGATAGGTACCTTCTCAATCTTATTTACCCCCTGTAAGAAATTTATCTTTTCCAGAGTTCGCCAATTTTTTTTTATTTTTCTTAATTTTTTCAAAAAATAAAAATTTTCATTTTTAGTCGCTCTATTTTTCTCTTACTCTTCTACAGTCCTCTGAAGTCACAAACGCCTAATAGGGTGCGTTATCGACCTAGGTCTTCTTCTATGTCCACTTGCTTTTTATAGCCCTCGCGATTGACTAGCAGATTTCGTACCTATATCAAAAAGCCTACAGAAAAAAAAAACACAAATTAAAATATGTGCAATTCTTATTACAATATTTTGACGGAGCCCGCATTTTTCATTTTAAGCTTATTCAAAGTTGGAATCTTCTGTAGTCTCAGTATAACAAACCTGTCAACTAAATGAATGGAGCGGGTCTCATTGAATATTCATAGCTTGTTAAAGTATAAGTCACAGTTGAGCTAACCTTGTTCGTCTTACCCTCCACCGTGCCGCGCTTTAGCTTGGTTATATGAAAATAGCTATTCCGGGAGAGTTTTCGTTTATACTGTTAGGTAAGTTTAATGGTGATTTTATGCTCTAACAGCTAACTTATTTCATTATATTATCAAGAAAAAACAAAAATGGATCGGGGTATGACTAAAAGAAAAGCTCAATTTTCTACAGCCCAAGAACTAACTGGACCAACAAGGTAGCGTTTAGCTTGATTATATGAAAAGAGCAATTCCTGGGAAGTTTTAACTATCTTAGGTAACTTTCAAGAAACCATTTGTAAGCTCAGACTCTAGTTTCTATAGTTGTAATTGTTATATATATTTTTATCAAAATCAGCCTGTTTTGACGGCCGATTACAGGGAACGCCACCTAATAGGGGATATGGAGTCGTCCACCACTCTCTTCAAATGCGGGTTCGCTGGCATAGCGCGATAATATTTTGGTTCTCTTTTATTATCATTATCAGATGGTAAAGCTAATGATATATGACTTAACCGGAATTTAACAACATCAACTTCTCAAATACAGGCTGCGAATTTTCAAGAAAATTTGTTTTATTTTTAAGAAAAAAAGAAAGAAAAGCTCAGTATAATAGCCGGCGGGCCAGGAATCTGTCGTAGGTTTGAGTACGAAGGCATGGTAAGCACTAACTTAATTAGGCTGTTTGTTCTATATATACTTAAAATTAGGGTCTGAGAAAATGTGTGTAGTTTCAACCTTTCAACGACATATAAAAAGAAAATTGTACATGACCATTTTTAGAACATATACAATCTCCTAAGAAATGGGGTAAAGTTATCCTTAAAAGATAGATATACAACATGTACCTAGATAGGAAGTTGGTGTTGTTAAGCCCCTTTATGTGACCGACTTCAAGTTGTCGGTCCCGGTCATTATGAAAGATTTGATCTGATGTTGCCTATTAATGGTCGTTATAGAATTCAATATCTCTGTTTCCAATCCGTTAACCCTCATTTGAGCAGCTTAATGGTTTTAAGGGGTAAACCTCACCCGATATCGGAGTTGATAACAACTACTAATCTATGTACATAGCTACATAGGTACAAATAAATAAAATTAATACACTTCAATTTGTAATTAAAATCCGCCAACCCGTATTGAAGCAGTGTGGTGGGTCTATGCTCCATATCCCCTCTTCTATAAAGAAAAGGGCCTGGCCCTGTAGTGGGCTGTTAAAAGGCTGATTGTTAATGATGATGATGAATTTGTAATTTCAAATTAAAAGTTCTTCACTAAATGCATATGAAAGTACTGTACTTACATAAAACATTTTTTGATGTAATTATGAAATTTATTTTTTTTTGTTAGTCTGTCTATTTGTTCCAGCTAATCTCCGAAACGGCTAGACCGATTGTGATGGGACTTTACTCGCAAATGGTAATGGTAAGAGAAATGAAAAGAGAGATCGCGGGACAGAAAACAAGTAAGGTCAGCTTGGTTAAAGAAAAGCGATTCTGTGCTGAGTAAGGAGGTGGTTATTTAAAAAAAAAGATTTTTATCTCGAAATTGCCACAGGAAGACGCGATTGAAACCGCGGGGCATAACTAGTTGGTCATATGATGACTAATCATTTGGTTTGGTAAATCCGGGGAAGTACCATTTACCACCATAGCAATTCACACCGTTACGTAGCATCACCATATACCGGTCGGTAGAAGTACAGGTAGCCAGGGAAAGTATACTTAACGGTATCAATATCAAAAACGTTATTATATTATACGATACCTGAACGCTTATGAATTAGTGTCTGATCATTCATGTTTCGTTTTTTAGTTTTCACGAAACATCGTTATGAACCTCTAAACATATTATTTATAATGATATTTTTGTTTTTTATATATTTACCAACTTTTTAACGTTAGAAATACCAATAATGTTATTGCGATACCTAAAAGCTAAATCACGAAATATTGGTAGAAATCTTATAAATGAATAACTGTATTCTAGGTATAATAATATATTATTAGTCCGGTCAATTTAGACATTCGAAGTTATGATTATGATGGGGAACTTCCAGACATTGTTTATAATTATGTTTTGAACAACTTCACAAAAATTCAGCTTGTTGGGACTTTATGTAACTTCACTCTCATTTTTTGGTCTAAATTGACCGGACGGTCGGAAACGGTATAACGTAAGCGACATTACAATCACCTCGATAAAACTCCCAACACTACAACTATCTCTGGTTACGAGTCCGCCATTATTGACTACCCGTCAAGACATTTTAAGAAAAATTAGATATAGACATTAGTTAGACACGTGAGATCCGCGACCTCTCCTTAACATACCTAATCATTAGAGGACTCGGACTAGAATTAGATATAGACATTAGTTAGACACGTGAGATCCGCGACCTATACCTCTCCTTAACATACCTAATCATTAGAGGACTCGGACTAGAATTAGATATAGACATTAGTTAGACACGTGAGATCCGCGACCTATACCTCTCCTTAACATACCTAATCATTAGAGGACTCGGACTAGAATTAGATATAGACATTAGTTAGACACGTGAGATCCGCGACCTATACCTCTCCTTAACATACCTAATCATTAGAGGACTCGGACTAGAATTAGATATAGACATTAGTTAGACACGTGAGATCCGCGACCTATACCTCTCCTTAACATACCTAATCATTAGAGGACTCGGACTAGAATTAGATATAGACATTAGTTAGACAAGTGAGATCCGCGACCTATACCTCTCCTTAACATACCTAATCATTAGAGGACTCGGATCAGAATTCCTGTTTTCCTATTATGTTTCAAAGTTTGAGTGAGTGTGTCGTAGCCTGAGAAGAGATTATTATTGTGCCAGCACATTTAACACAAAAATAATTTGTTTGTAAGAGTAGATAGTTTTGTAAAGGTCCGCCCGGTAAAGATTTTTAATCACTATGTAAGCGGGCAATCGAACATGCGGGTCACGTGATGTTAAGTGATTACCGCCGCATATGTATATTTGCAACACCAGAGGCACTGCTAATGCGTTGACGGGCTTTGAGGAATTTAACTACGATCATACGATAAATGAGGCCTATGAGCACCAAGATTTCGGTTATCATAACCAACGGTTAACATAAGCTAACTATAAACTATATAACGAAAACCGGGCGGTTATCTTAACCGAGCTTACGTCCTTAGCCCGCGTACGGGTTGTCGTGAACAGTAAATTTTACGTTTAGCTTATGTTAACCGTTGGTTATGATAACCGAAATCTTGGTGCACACAGGCCTAAATAAATAGATAAATATAATAAGACAAGTACACAAACCATTACATAGCCCCAAAGTAAGCGAAGGTAGCTTGTGTTATGGGTACTATGATGAATATTTTTTTTATATGTATTATAGACAAATACTTATAATATATACATGTGCTTATCTATATATTATAAGTCCAGACACTGAAAAACAGCCATGCTCATTGAATAAACATTTTTCCAGATGTGGGAATCGAACCCACAACCTAGAACGCATTAGACTCACTACCCACTGCGCCACTCGGCCGTCAAATCAATGAAGCATCGACATGTTCGATTTAAAGAGTAAGAGTTTCCAGGTTCCAATGGGTCACTCTGGGAAGATATTAAGTTACGCTGATAAAATAACTTAAGGGTGCCAATCAGCCAATTTAGCACTCGCAGCTCCTTACATGCTTATTTCTGCCGTAAACCAGCAACGCTATGTTTTGGGGTGAACGCATGAGGTTTTTCATCTGTTCCTCATTAATTTTCACGTGTTATAGAACTCGTTTATCCCTGCTATAGGTAGGAGGATCAGAAATGCTGTCGTAATCGCTAGATAGTAATCCAATCCGAAAATATAGGTTTAGTGTTCCAAAAAGGTGTCTGTGCCCATTAAGTTTCAAGGTTCCAGTGAGTCTGTGCTTCACAGAGAAGCGATTTAATTACGCGAAGTGTATTTAACACAAGAACTAGCGTCAGTTGTAATTTGTAACTCCGTAGAGCATTCAACATTCAGTCTCTCGGTGACTCTCGCGCGGTAAAGTACCGATTGGCGAACGTCTGGCCAATGTTTATATCGTAATGTTTACAAATATGACGTGTAGTTAGCGAGCTACCGATTTTCGAAAAAGTTTATTACTAAAAGGTTATTTAAGTAGGAGAATAGAAAAAGAGAATAAAGTTTATAAAGGCTAGTGGTTATTAGAAGAATATATACTATAAAAAAACATTGATAGATTTTTTAAATTTATGTTTATATGTTGTGATACATATTATTTGTGGTGTGTTTTGTGTGATTCAAGAATGTATTGCAGGGAGAAACTTTGGGAATTAAGGCTTTAGTTTTCAAGGTAAGTAGGATCTCTGTATTCTACTCTTAACTCTCTGTACAAGAGTTCATTACAGAGTTTACGGCGACTTACTCTGCTCTAATGCAGGTTCGTGGGCTTAGGACGATAAAGTTATACTCTGTATAAATGATTACTAAGATTTTTCCTATTTAATGATAAAGCTTAACATCACCCTTTTTTAAAGGCCTACGTGGCGCAACAGTAGTGCATAGCTATATCAGCACATGTGGACTTATAACAAGAAGGTCCTGTGTTCGATACCCAACTGGGCCGATTAAGATTTGCTAAATTGGTTCAGGTCTGGCTAGTTAGTAGGCTAGACCGACGTACCGCCAAAGACGTACCGCCAAGAGATTAAGAGTTCCGGTACGATGTGGTGTAGATACTGAAAGGGGTGTGGATTTTATCCTGCACCTAACAAATTAGCCCGCTTCCATCTTAGATAGCATTATCACTTACCGTCAAGTAGGCGTGATTGCAGTCAAAGACTTACTTGTAATGAATAAAAAAAAATCTCAGCTCTGAGCTGCTACTGGGAATTTCTAAAAAGAAAGAATAGAACAAATATTTCCCTCGCTGAACCCAGGCCCCGGACTTTATGATACCATGTACCTAAGTTACACAGCACTAATAAAAGATAAATGAATTAATAATAAAAAAAAAATTTAACAAAAAATAGAACCGATTCAAAACGCACTAAAAAGTTAAAAATAACTGTGTCATTTAGTTGCTTTAATTTACTTAAGCATATCTATGAAGTCAGTGCCAGTCAAGTTTAAAGAACATTTTTTTAACCTAGTAAAGCAGTTTGTGGGTTCTATGTTACGTCCTTAAAGTGGAAATTTTGGCTGGCTCTGACTCCTAGATATGCTTAAATAAATTAAAGCAACCAAATGTCTCAGTTATTGTTTACTTTTTAGTGCGTTTTGAGTCGATTGTATTTTTTGTTAAAAAAATATTTCTTACTTTTTAGTGATTTATCGCCACGTAACGTACTCGTACTATACTGTCATAGTATATTATACGGCACTTACACAGAAACCGAAATAGCTGAAAACGTGCCTCCAAAATTTGAATAGTTCCTTCAATTTCCCCTGGATATCATCATCAGATCCTAACATGATGACAATGGGACCATCTTGGAAGAATGCCCTTTCTAATAAAAAATATCGATACGTATCGAATTGAGAACCTCCTTCGTTTTTTTCGTCGGTTAAAAATACACTGTCAAGTTATAGAAAACTTTTAAAGCTTAATATTGACATTTACCGACAGTTCTTAATACTTGCTTATACCATTTTGATCCAAAATAATTATGGTTACGGCCACTCAAGTCAGCTCGATTGCAGTAAGTTGTGTCATTGATTATGCAATACAGTTTCACTTACCAAAAGCAATCAAATGTTACCGTTATTGAGCCTTATGCATGTTTATTACAACCGAACGGACCTAAAGCCACCGATAAATGTATCAACCGGACAATCTTATGATCTGATCGAGCTTTAATAGCTCTACTCAAATCCGAAAGGTCCTAAGTTCGCTTCCGTTGCGCTATAGTCTTATTCAATCTCAGTAACTATAAGTTTTGCGCTAAGTTGGAGATGATTTGGATCTTAGAGTTATGGAATGAAAAAAAATTTTAACAATAAATAGAACCGACACAAATCGCACTAAAAAGTAAAAAATAACTGTAAGTTACTTTAATTTACTTAAACATATCTATGAAGTCGGTGAAATTAAAGCAACTAAATGATACAGTTATTTTTTACTTTTTAGTGCGATTTGAGTCGGTTCTATTTTTGTTAAATTTCTTTTATTTCTTACTTTGTAGTGATTTATCGCCACGTAACGTACTCGTACTATACTGTCATAGTATATTATACGGCACTTGTAGCCAAAAAGCTACCGATACCGAGACCAAAACAGAAATCGCTGTAAACGTGCCTCCAAAATTTGAAGAAATCCTTCAATTTCCCCAGGATATCATCATCAGATCCTAACATGATGATGATGGGACTACCTTGGAAGTACGCCCTTTCTAATAAAAAAAAGAGTTATCAAAATCGGACAACTCTGTAAAAAGTTATGCGTGGTCATACATAAAAGAAAAATATACACGTGTCGAATTGAGAACCTCCTCCGTTTTTTTCGTCGGTTAAAAAATGCATTCAGTTTTATTGAATAACTAGAGGACTCCCGCGGTTTCACCCGCGTATTTCTCGTTCCCGTGGTAATTTCGGGATAAAATGTAGCCGATGCGGAATTCTAATATGTGTAATTATTGTTGTGAAGTTTCATCAAAATTCATTCAGAAGTTTTTACATGAAATAGTAACAAACATTCATACATACAAACTTTATAATATTGGTAAGGACTAGTGTTTTTTTTATCGACGACAAGTTGTCCCTTGACTGCTATCACACCTGATATTAAGTGATGATGCAGTCTAAGATGGAAGCGGGCTAACTTGTTAATCCACACCCTTATCGGTTTCTACACGACATCGTACCGGAACGCTAAATCGCTTGGCGATACGTCTTTGTCGCTAGAGTGGTAACTAGCCACGGCGAAAGCCTCCCACAAGCCAGACCAAGACAAATTAAGAAAAATATCAATCTGTCCCGCCGGGAAACGAACCCAGTACTTCCGTCTTATAAATCCACCGAGCATACCACTGCGCCACGGAGGTCGGAAAAGGATTCGTGCAGTTTGGACGCGCTGCGGCGAATTCAATAAAATATATATCGGACATAAAATAAAACTCAGAGCAATTATTTATGGATCAAAATAAAAGAATAAAGTGTTTCACTTTTAAAATTTTTTGTTCATATTTCAATTACAATTTGATTTACTTCAATGTGGGAGTACAATTATGTGTGGTGAGTGTTTCGTTAACATAAAAATTTGGAAACCTCTGTCTTAGAGATTGGCAGCGCTTTTCCAGCTGAATGCGAAGTATCTTCTCCAATATTAGAAAACTATATTTCCTGTATTAGAATTTAAACTGTCGCGAGTATTTTTAGATATCATAATATTAAAATATAAACGGCTAAAACTCACGTAACTTTTGTCGGAGTATGCCCGACTAGTTTCGAACCCATATGGGGTCCTTAGTCATAAGCTTGCTTGTTCATGCAACACGGCGTGAAGCTAACATTTGCTTCACTTCATTATGTTAGTAATGTTTGCTTCACGCCGTCGGGCATAATCCGACAATAGTGATATGAGTTTCACACGTTTATATTTTAACACTATTTCCTTATAACGACCTTATGACAACGTCTTGTAATTCGATAGAGCCGGCTGCACGCACGAAAAAACATGACGTCATGCGTCGTTACCCCGCTTTGAGGCGTTCCATGTAAGGCTTGAAGTGCAAGCGAGAGCGCGGAACGAGTGACAAAGAAGCACAATCGGCCTTTGCGTTCGGCAGCGTCCAACATCCGTCTATTAAATATAATTATTAAATATATTAATTTTAAATTAAAAAATAATATATTTATTATAAATTTAAAATATAAATTTATAAAATCAAAATCAATTATTTTATTAATTTAAATTAATATTTATAAAAATATACTTAAATTAAAAATTTTAATAATCAATTAAATGCTACCATTCCATCAGTATTTTCTTAAGACATTGTCACGTTCAACTATCGTCAGTAAACCGACTTTATGGACAACCAATTTTTTTTCTTCAAGCAGTGTGAATCCAAGTCTACGGAGAGCCTTTCGTTGTATAAAATAGCCTATTATTTGCTTCGAGGTAATGTGTGTATGTAGATAGGTAGTAATTAGTGAGTTATTAACAATAATTTCTCATAATTTAGCGTAAAAGGTTGTCATATGAAAAACAATGCCAGTAAGTAGACTTGATGCCTCCGTATTTAATAACTCCATCCGCGTGACATACCATTAGGAACTCCGGACATCTTCTAATATATAAAAATTCCCTGTCACAATGTTAGTTACCGGAGGAGTACTCCGAAACGGCTTTACCGATTTTTACCAAATTTTGTATGCGTATTCAGCAGGTCTGAGAATCGGCTACTGTCTAATTTTCATCTAATTTTTGACGTGACATCGTCTTATAATTCGATAGAGGCTGCACGCACGAAAAAACATGACGTCATGCGTTGTTACCTCGCTTTGAGGCGTTCCATGTAAGGCTTGAAGTGCAAGCGAGAGCGCGAAACGAGCGACAAAGAAGCACAATCGGCCTTTGCGTTTGGCAGCGTTCGACATCCGTCTATTAAATATAATTATTAAATATATTAATTTTAAATTAATATATTTATAAATTAATATATTTATTATAAATTTAAAATATAAATTTATAAAATCAAAATCAATTATTTTATTAATTTAAATTAAATATTTATAAAAATATACTTAAATTAAAAATTTTAATAACCAATTAAATACTACCATTCCATCAGTATTTTCTTAAGTCGTTGTCACATTCAACTATCGTCAGTAAACCGACTTTACAGACAACCAATTTTTTTTTAATTTTTAATGTAAAACAACGTTTGCCGGGTCAGCTAGTAATAGTCTAAACATTATTCCAAATTATGCTCTACCTTAATACCCATTTTCGTCAAATTCGTGAAGCATTTTATGCGAGAAAGAGAAAATATCCATAGAGTTAAATTTTTTTATTATTACAAGTTAGCCCATGACTGCAATCACATCTGATGGTAAGTGATGATGCAATCTAAGGAGGAAACGAACTAATTTGTTAGGAGGGTGAAATCCACACCCCTTCGGTTTCTACACGACAGTGTACTAGAACGCTATATCGCTTGGCGGCACGTCTTTGTCGGTAGGGTGATAAATAGCCACGACCGAAGCCTGCCACCAGCCACACACGAACCAATTAAGAAAATTTAAATTGGCCCTGCTGGGAATTGAACCCAGGACCTCCGGCTGTAAGTCCACCGCGCATACCACTGCGCCATGGAGGCACCAGCAATCATAAACCGCATTATTGCTGATTGCTTTACGACCAGTCGTGCATGTGACCGTTGATGCAGTAACCAGGAACTGCCACTGGCATAGACCCTGGAGGGCCACAGAAATTTCAAGATTAGCACAACATACGTATTTTTTTTTATAGAATTAGTTAGTCTGTAGGGCGAAGTCTGATAACAGGAACCCAACGGTAGTTTCTGAGACCAACGCAACTCCTAGTGATGACCGCGACCGCTAAGTGCGCGTGGGTCCTAAACGTCGATTAGTGCGCGTAATTTCTACCTTATATTAGTTACTCTACAATTAAACTTTAAAATTTACGAGTGACCTTCAATCCAAGCACCTAGCTAAGTATCATATTATTTAAATATCGTGGTATTTGTGGAACACAGCCGTGACATATATTTAATATCTACATTATTTTGATCTGGTGTCTTAACACATTCAAACCTTGTGTATTTGCATGTAGATACCTATGTTTTCTTGTGGATCTAAAGATACCTTGGTAATTTTTTTCTGATTAAAACCGGACAACGACTGACGACCTCCGTGGCGCAGTGGTATGCGCGGTGGATTTATAAGACGGAGGTCCTGGGTTCGATTCCCGGCGGGACAGATTGAGATTTTTCTTAATTTGTCTTGGTCTGGCTGGTGGGAGGCTTTCGCCTTGGCTAGTTACCATCCTACCGACAGAGACGTATCGCCAAGCGATTTAGCGTTCCGGTACGATGTCGTGTAGAAACCGAAAGGGGTGTGGATTTTCGTCCCACTCCTAACAAGTTAGCCCGCGTCCATCTTAGACTGCGTCATCACTTAACATCAGGTGTGATTGAGGGCCAACTTGTAGTCGATAAAAATAAAAACAAATACTAGCAGGAATCGGGTTCCGTACAAAGTGAGTAGGTACGTTCAATCGTTGTTGTTGTTTGGGAGCCCTTTATTTTACTAAACTACAAAAGATCAATGGAGCCTTAGCAACATTCCTATTTATATTATTTGGATACGGAACCCCAAAAAGATACCGAAAAAGCACTTGCTTACTAGTTTAATTATAAGCTTTTCGTTCCATCTGTGGTTACTTACTGTTTGCCAACAGAAAGGTGCCTATATGTAATAGCCAGTAACAATGCCTAAAACTTCGAAAAGCGGGAGTGTGTCGTATAAAGTAGGTCAGACTACATTATCCTAATAATATCTCTCTCTTAAATGTTGTACTACTACTCGTATTGTTTTCTAATAGAATTATTTGCAACTCATTGTAATGCAATTGCCGTGTTAGTAGTTAGTATGTTTGTTTATTTTATCTCTAACAATAGAACTGACATGAAGAAGAAAACCTACCTGATTCACAGAATACTTAATAAGTACTTAACAAATTCGAAGAGTGCGTGTTGCCAGTGATGGTTCGTTGGTCGCTGACTGCGGGCTTCATAAGAAAGCTCAGAGTCACTCAGCGGGCGATGGAAAGAGCAATGCTCGGAGTATCTCTGAGTGATCGAATCAGAAATGAGGAGATCCGCAGAAGAACCAAAGTAACCGACATAGCTCAGCGAGTCGCAGAACAGAAGTGGCAATGGGCGGGGCACGTAGTTCGAACAGCTGATGGACGTTGGGGGCCCAAGGTGGTAGATTGGCGACCCCGTACCGAAAAGCGCAGCGTTGGTCGACCCCCAACCAGGTGGACTGACGACATTAAACGTGTCGCAGGGAGCCGCTGGCAACAGGCGGCTCGCGATCGTTGTGTTTGGAAGTCCCTAAAAAAGGCCTATGTTCAACAGTGGACGTCTAAAGGCTGGTAATGATAATGATGATGATGATGACTTAACAATTTTAACTACTTACTTGTAGAGCAAGTTGACTGCTTGACTACTTTTTTATCGCTATTAAAGGGCGCTTTTTAGGGCTTTCAATGAACTGCCATACCAGTGCCTCTCTCGCGCTATACCTCTAAGGGTTCATCCCCGAAACAGCACTGTTTTATTCCGCATCTCAATAGCAGCTTGTGCCACAAGTTGCTATCTGCCCGAGGTCGCATGTTGGAAGCAGTCAAAGCCCCCACTCTGTCTGCTTGCGACTCCGAGGTCCGTACTAACGGGACAATGTTTATCACCTGATGTTAAGTGATTACCGCTGCCCATGTACACCAACACGGAAGGCTCTGTTATTGCGTTGCCAGCGTTTGAGGTAATGGTTTATTCGCTCCTTAAATAACCCTATGTTAAAATGGGCAGGAAATACCGCAGCAGGAAATTGATCCCGTAGATTATCTTCTAAAAATTCAGAATTCGTTCATTTCCTTCGTTAATGTAAGCTTAGTTACAAACGACAATTTTATCTGATTTGGTGATCTCACCTGATGTTAACTATAAGTAATAAGATATAAGTTACTATAACGTGAAAGTTATAGTAACTTTACCACTGGTTCTGAGAGTAGTAATTGCTGAGAAAAGCGGACAATATACGCAATTTCTTTTTTTTGTAACTTACAAAAAATGTAGAGAATTTATTTGCAATATATTGTGTAAAACGGTGTCAAGAATTCTTCGTATGCCGAAGGGCCTTAATTTTACTTCTTGATATGACTATTTTTCCTTGCGTCCGCCCTTATTGGAACGTTTCGGAGATTACATTAAACAGATAGACAGACGACGTCCGTGGCGCAGTAGTTCGATTCCCGGTTGGTATGATTGAGATTTTCTTGATAGGTTCAGGATAAGCTAGTCGGAGGCTTCAGCCTTAGCTCACTTCTAACTTAGTTTGCATCATCACTTACCATCAAGAGTGAATGTAGTAAATTAAAAAAGATAAAAATATCAATTTGTTTTCTGTCACTTTTACCATATAGTCCCATCTCCCAAATGGCCAAGTTGTGACTAGTGGCGTTCAACTTTAGACAGACAATAGTGTAGAACCGCAGCAGGTCGACGTATGCCCTACATTCTCATCTTTACCTTGGTCGCTTTCGCTTTTATAGAAATGAGAAACTAAAGTAAGCTAAGTAAATGTCTCGATGGTCCAGTGACAAGCTTGCGGCTGCAGATCATGTGGTGATGATTTTTTATCGCTATTTCAGCGGTTAAACGAGCATGCGGGTCAGCTGATGTTAAGTGACACCAGAGGCACTGTTATGCGATGCCGGTCTTTGATAAATTGGTTAATTCGCCCCTTAAAACCCTCATGTCAAAATAGGCAGGAAATACCGCAGCAGTAAGTTGATTCCAAAGTTTACATGTGCACGGTGGAAACGTTGTTGATAACCAGCCGTCCAGATGGTGAGGATGATCGGCGATGATCCACGTTTACCGCCGATAACAGACGATCATACGAATAACGACCAACTTGTTAATTTTGACTTAGTTAGACAAGTTTTTAACTCTAATGAAGTATTATTGACGGCCGAGTGGCGCAGTGGGTAGTGACCCTGCTTCTGCGTCCTAGGCCGTGGGTTTGATTTAACCCACAACTGGAAAATGTTTGTGTGATGAGCATGGATGTTTTCCAGTGTCTGGGTGTTTATCTATATATTATAAGTATTTATGTATAACATATATAAAAATATTGATCAGTTATCATAGTATCCATAATACAAGCTACCTAAGCATACTTTGGGGCTATATAGCGATGTATGTTATTGTCATATAATATTTATTTATTTATAACTATTATTGTCATATTACGTACGAGTAAACACAAGGACTTCCCCGCGATATTAGTGTCCTCGGGATTTACCTACTTTACTTAGAAAAAGAATTGAAAGGTAGAAACGATCTTTCTAAATTAGATAAGCGCTTCAATTAAGTTAATTCCAAGAGATGTAACGTAATTAAGCGTCTCTGATGGGCGGAATAATAACAAATTCCCCTCCAATTAAAACCGCGTTTGCGGCTCGGATGCTGTATACTTAGTGACAATATAATTTTGACATTATGAAGCAAGATGATGAGCTGAGACGTATGTTATATGAGACAAGAATTTGCCTTGTGGTTACAGGATTAGGGATATTTTGGATCATTTTATACACATCTTCATGTATTTAGAAGTGTAGGTAATATGTTTCCTTAGGATGCGTTCACACTATGTTGCGGCGACAGATTATCGTGCAGTGTTGTAGCTTGTACATTTAATTGGAGGTGGTCTCATATGACGGCTCGACAGACTGTCGTTCACGACTCCTTTCTTCATGTAATGATGTGATTGTCGTTGCAGTGGAAACGGCAAGCGTGACAGTCATAAAAAGATAAACATTCGTTTAGTACAGTGAGATGGTAAACCGACACAATAAACAAGTTGATTTCCCTGAACCGATAAAATATCCTTACTGAATCATAGAAACTCTTAGGCTGCAGTTAGACGACGCGAAAATTTTCTTGCGGAAGCCGCGCGGCAACCGCTTGGCCGCCGCATTAACGCATACGTTATTGGCATGTGAATTCTATTATCTACGCAACAACATTTAAGTTGCCATGTATCATGTAAACACGCCTCAGCCTCTCCCACCCCCCTTCCCAGTCAGTATGAAGTTGCTTGCAATTGAGTTTAGATAAAAATTTTTAACAAAAAATAGAACCGACTCAAAACGCACTAAAAAGTAAAAAATAACTGTGTCATTTAGTTGCTTTAATTTACTTAAGCATATCTATGAAGTCGGTGCCAGCCAAGTTTTAGGAACATTTATTTTACGTAGTAAAGCAGTTTGTGGGTTCTAGGTAATGTCCTTAAAATAGAAACCTTGGCTGGCACCGACTCCTAGATATGCTTAAGTAAATTAAAGCAACTAAATGACACAGTTATTTTTTACTTTTTAGTGCGTTTTGAGTCGGTTCTATTTTTTGTTAAAAATTTTTATTTCTTACTTTTTAGTGATTTATCGCCACGTAACGTACTCGTACTATACTGTACTGTCATAGTATATTATACGGCACTAGTAGCCAAATCGTCAGGAATCGTCTGTACAAACAGAAACACTATTATTCAGGTAGCAACTGAATTTTATCAAAATTTGTACAGCATGCCAAAGAATATGCAAGTGAACCTACCCATAAGAGACAATAATATAGTACACATTCCTGTTTTTCTAGAAAGTGAAATTCGGCGCGGTATCAACTCTTTGAAATCTATGAAAAGCCCAGGAGAAGATAACATAACGAATGATACTATCAAAATAATAACCGAGCCATTAACTCCTATCTTAACGAGACTATTCAATAACATTATGCAACATGAAAAGATACCGGAACAATGGGAAACTTCTATCATTACGCTACTATATAAAAAAGGCAACCCCCAAGAAATCAATAACTATCGCCCTATTAGCTTATTACAAAGCTTATACAAACTTTTTACTAATGTATTACTTTATAGGCTAAAAGGAGAGTTTGAAATAAACCAACCCCGAGAACAAGCTGGCTTTCGAAGTAATTACTCTACCTTAGACCATATTTTTACTTTACGTCAAATCATGGAAAAATATGTAGAGTATAAGAAACCAATCTATATAGCTTTTATTGATTACTCAAAAGCTTTTGATTCCATTTTTTACGAGTCTCTATGGTGTGCTCTGAGAGAACAGAAAATCGCCGAGAAATATATAAATATCCTTAAAGAAATATATACAAAGAGTAAAGCCATAATAAAACTTGAAAAGAGAGGTAGAGCTTTTGAAGTGAATAGAGGCGTGAGACAAGGGGACCCCATTTCGCCTAACCTTTTCACAGCTCTCCTAGAGCACATCTTTAGAAAGCTAAACTGGACGGGTTTAGGCTTAAATATAAATGGGGAATATTTAAATAATCTTCGTTTTGCCGATGACATAGTTTTATTAGCAAAAAATCATGAACAGCTCTTGTATATGATTAACACTTTAGATTCCCGTAGCAGAGAGTGTGGCTTACACATGAACTTAGAGAAAACTTGCGTGATGTCCAACAGCGATCCACATAAAGTTTCGGTACAGGGCACAGATATTAAATATGTAAATGAGTATGTGTACTTAGGCCAAAATGTATCCTTCAAAGGACATTATATCGATGAAGTGGAAAGACGAATAAAAAAGGCCTGGGCCACATACTGGAGCCTAAAACACATATTTAAATCACAAATGGATGTAAAACTGAAAAAACAGGTAATGGACTCTGTAGTGACGCCAACTCTTTTATACGGTTGTCAAACGTGGCCAATTACTAAAGAGACAATTTATAAAATACAGGTCTCTCAAAGAGCCATGGAGAGAAGCATGCTAGGCCTAAAAATAAAACATAAAATTAAAAATACAACCATAAGAAATAAGACAAAAATCATAGACGCGGCAAAACTAGCATGTACTCTCAAATGGCGCTGGGCCGGACACATCGCGAGGACAACGGACGGACGGTGGACGGAGAAAGTGCTGCACTGGTACCCACGAGACGAACGCCGGTCGAGAGGTCGGCCGAGACGGCGCTGGCGCGATGACATCGCCGAGGCTGCGGGGAACACCTGGACGAGGTTGGCGAGAGATAGATACATGTGGAAAAGGATGGAGGAGGCCTACGCCCAAAGATGGGTAATCCAATGAAAAAGTGACAGAAAAAGAATATGACGCAATAATATATTTAGGAATTAAAAATGACATGTTTATTAAATTCAATGAAATGTATTGTATACTTTTAAATTTGGAAATAAAGGCTTTATTATTATTATTATTATTAGTAGCCAAAAAGCTACCGATACCGAGTCAAAAACCGAAATCGCTGTAAGCGTGCCTCCAAAATTTGAAGAGTTCCTTCAATTTCTCCAGGATATCATCATCAGATCCTAACATGAATAAAAAATATACGTGTCGAATTGAGAACCTCCTCCGTTTTTTTTCGTCGGTTAAAAATGATCTTTTTTCTTTTTCTTTGCATTTTTTCGTACAAGTAATATGCAATTATAACTTTTTCTTTTTAGTTAAATTCCGCATATTTGGCACGTGTGAACTTAAATGCAAAATTATTTTAATTTAATTATTAAGTTAAAGACAAAACTTGAGTAAGTGAAATTAATCAAAGTTGGCGGGCAATGGCGATGTAAAAAGTGATTATTTTTTGCTCATTGAATTTAAACGGTAGTTGCTGAATCAATAAAGTGTATTTCGCAATAGCACCGCGTTATTCAGACACTTGCAGACGGTCGCCGTGCGGCGGCCGCGCGGCCTCTTTGCGAAAGCGCGTTGTGTCGGCGCGAACAAATTCGTTACAAATAAAAGATTGTTGTTCAACGGTAAAGTTTTGACAAAACAATGACGAAAAAAGTCGTTATAATGGGAATAGCTACAGTCGCCTGTTGTCCGATGGTGAAATGGCCACAAAATAGTGGGAAACCCGCCTTTATTGTGCAACATGAGTTTGTATGTATCTGAGATCGGAATTCGTGATAAGAACTTTTATGTTCCTTTATGTATTTTATCTGAACGAAAATAAGACCAGCAACAAAAACATAAATTACTAATGCAACTGGTTTGGGACACTTTTTTTTTATTAATTACAAGTTAGGCCTGAGTCCTGATTACAATCACACCTGGTGATAAGTGATGATACAATGTAAGATGGAAGCAGGCCTACATGTTAGGAGTAGTATGAAGTACACCCCCTTCGGTTTCTTCACAACATTGTATTAGAATAAGTCGCTAAATCGCTTGGAGGAACATCGTTGTCGGTAAAGTGGTAACTAGTCATGACCGGAGTCTCACATTAGCCAGACCACGCTCAACTTAGAAAATCTCAATCGGCCCTGCCGGGAATCGAACCCAGAACCTTCATGTTATAAATCTACCGGCGCATATCACTGCGCCACAGAGGCCGTCATAAAAATGTATGTTCAAGTACATGCACTTATTTTTTTTTTACAAAACAAGGATTAAACCGTTGCCAAATTTGTGTTTTTTTACGATTTTGAAATCTACTCAATACTGCCGCTCGAATACCCAAAAAGGGGGTTTCCATCAAACGAAGGTATTTATCAATATTCAAGCTCCCAGCCTGTGAATAACAAGGCAACAATTTATGACTCACTTATTGTTAACCGACTGTTTAGCAGTCACGACAGATAGTTCATGACGCTGATTTGTGACGTCACATTGTAAACACTGTTTATTTATTAACAGTTCCACGCGATAGTCTCTTCTAAAATGGCTATATTTCCTCCTTAAATTATCTTTATTGGTTTTAAATAAATAGCATAGCTATTTTTAAAAGGTAGGTATGTCTATTATTTGAAAAATACTAAGACATATCTTTGTACAAATATTTTACGGCAATGTACTTACCTACATACTCTTAAAAAGTATATAGTTTTTACGAGTCTGTAGGTAGGTAGGTATCTTGAATTATTCTTACTTATTAACAATTACTTTCGTATTTTGATAAAGACGAATATAAAAACACTTATAAAAACACTCTGCTTGCGGGGCATTTGCGGTTAAGTTCCGGAAATAGGGGCCTCCTCATAATATGCGCCTTTTCATGGATATCTTTCTTTTGTATCCAACCTTTGATTGAACAGCCAACTGAAAACTTCCCAAGATATTGGTCGAAGATTTTCACATTTAAGACCCTTAGATTATGAGTTTAATCTAAGTTAAGAATATTGACGGCAACAACTGTTATCGGAACAATAACGGTTGATTCAAGATTCCACCTGGTCCAAATACTTACTAACTACTAAATGAGCAGCACCCTTCTGCCACAGGTTGAGGCAATTAAGTAACGTGAAATATTGTGGAAGAATTGGCACTGCGACTTTAAGGTCAAAAAGTCTCCACGGCAAAAGGAACAATTATGTTACTCTTAGTCAGAGAGGCAAACTTTGGCCACTTACCGGTCTCACGCCTTTTTTGCTGCGGTTCCCGGTGATTCTGTCTCACTGATATGACTTGGAATCAATGAGTCAACGCATGTAGCGTCCCACATTAGCGCCCGCCGCATTTCCCAGGGAGCCAGCGTCAATCCATCAGATATCATGCCATCGTCGACTTATTCCTGACGGGTCGATTAGTCTAGGAATGTAGAATATTCACATCTTTTGTGTGCTAATACATACAAAAAACAAAAGAAATCATTTTTGGACTCCAAATGTTGTCTCTATAAATAACTCGTCAGTTAAGTTAATAAACAAAAATTAACTTACCCTCTTTCGCATTAACAATTAGTCTAAACCCAAAACCACTGTTATTAGAATTTTTATTTGTCCGCACGTTTCAATTGTGTCGAGATAAAGTGAGAATTAAATATCACGAAGACGAGGTCGAGGGCGCGGGCTAGTGAATTGTGGCCACGTGTAAATTGTTGGCTATTGTTTCGTCGTACCTGAATAAGGAACAGTTTGTTACACCTTATAAATATTCATACCCCAATAAACCCATTGGTTTCCATGTAATTTTGTATTGGCAAACGATGTTTTCAACCATTTCCAGTATTCAAAAGATGGTTATTAAATATTTGGAGTGCTTTTTGTGTGTTAACCAAAAATAGTTTAATTTACAATCCTATTAAACGCTAAAGTTTGTAAGAGTGGATGTAAGGATGGATGTTTGTTACTCTTTCACGCAGAAAATACTGAATGGATTATGAAAGAACTTTACAACAAAATAGCTTATACATCAGAATAACACATCTACACTAAAGCCAAAGTCGACTGAGAATGTTTGTCAACAAACAAATTAAAAATGAAGGTGGAAATTACTAGTCATTTTGCACCTAATTTTTTTAAATAACTTGTTAATGACGAATTCAAGACAATAAATTAGATAAGTAAACTTAAAAATATATAATATCTTTTAAATTAGATTTTATAAAAAAACAAAACATAATTTTAAATTTATTAGGCATAAAATGTGTTGCATTTTTAACCTTCATTATAAATTTGTTTGTTGACAAGCATTCTCAATCGAGTTTGGCTTTAGTATAAGCTACAGAAAACGGGAACTACGAGGTTTTTCCCGTTTCCAAAAAAAAATTTGTGAGTGTCCTCTGTCGCGAGTGACCTCTAGTTAATTATATCTCCATGGCGCAGCGGTATACGCGTTGTATTTATAAGACAGTGATTATGGGTTCAATTCCCTGCCGATTGAAATGTTTAAAGTGGTCCAAGTCTGGCTGGTGGGAGGCTTCGGTCGTGGCTAGTTTAGCGTTCCGTGTCAAACTAGACTTTCGTTCATTTCGATTGGTTACATAATTTTCTTAATGTGAAAATACACGCTAGTTTTTATTTAGGTCAGTAGTGGATAATGACCTACTTCCTTCTCATAATGATTATCTCATTTGAGATTAAGTGAACCTTTCAAAGGAGAAGCGAAACAAAGATATTATCGCGATAATCCTGTTATGGGGAGGAAATAGCTCCGTTGGTAAATCCTGTTTCCACCATTTGGAAGTGACCCCCACTTGTATTATACGATAAGGGTTGTCAATTGCATGGTATGATTGTCTGATTTAACTGACAAATACAGATTAGGTATTTGTATAATATGCCATTAGTAACTTTGTAATTGTTAATTTGAATCTTTTTATTATCTAGATTTCTCATAACACGGTGGATCTATGGTCTCTATTATTATATAGTAGTATAAAGAATTAGACCTTTTCCACTGCTCACCATCGCAACTTGAAAAAAAGCTCAAGTTTTTAACCGACGAAAAAAAACGGAGGAGGTTCTCAATTCGACGCGTATAACCACGCATAAGTTTTTACAGAGTGGTTCGATTTTGATAATTCTTTTTTTTTTAAGAAGGGCATACTTCCAAGGTGGTTCCATTGTCATCATGTTAGGATCTGATGATGATGTCCTGGGGAAATTGAAGGAACTCTTTAAATTTTGGAGGCACGCTTACAGCGATTTCGTTTTTGTCTCGGTATCGGTAGCTTTTCGGCTACTAGTGCCGTATAATATACTATGACAGTATAGTACGAGTACGTTACGTGGCGATAAATCACTTAAAAGTAAGAAATAAAAATTTTTAACAAAAAATAGAACCGACTCAAAACGCACTAAAAAGTAAAAAATAATTGTGTGATTTAGTTGGTTTAATTTGATTAAGCATATCTAGGAGTCGGTGCCAGCCAAGTTTAAGGACAAACTTTCGCCTTTATAATATTAGTAAGGATTTACCGAAGGAATTCCAGAGGTGGCAGCCCTAAGTTAGTAGGTAAGTGTAAGTGCTTAGTTTCCGTTCCGTACACGAGGGACTTTCGCGGGAACTAATGTATGAGGAAAGTAAGCACTTTCTGGCTACAGCTGGACATCAGCGTTCTTACTTTTAGAGAACTGTATTATACATATTTACTCATTATAATCTTATAGTATGTTCAATTACCTGTTCAAAAAATCTGTACAATTAACTGCAGTCATAGTAGCTCCACGTTTAAACAACAACAGTTCTATGACCATTTAATCAACTTAACTTAAGATCTAAGTAAAATGGATAGAAATTGGTAATTAGCCCTGAAAACCACTTTTAGAGACATTAAGGATATTCAAACTTCAAACGAGCAGTGATTAGTGTGAGTTTGTTATCGAGTCGCAGCATAAAAACGTAACGCAAATTTACATGGAATTGAAGCAGCGCCATCTAGATAGAGTGTGTGTAAGCACTCTTATCTATAAAGTTTGACTTATTTTTATTAATTTCAAGTTCATTGCAATCACACCTGGTGGTTAGTAATGATGCAGTCTAAGATTAAGCATTAAGTAAGCGGGCTAACCTGTTAGGAGTAGGATAATATCCACACCCTTTCACTTACTACACGGCATCATACCGGAACGCTAAATCACCTGGCGGTATATCTTTGTCGGTAGGTTGGTAACTAGCCACGGCCAAAGCCTGCCAGTCGTTACGAGTGGTTACATTTTACGCAGTCACTCGGAGAAAAACTCACACTTGCCCCTCAGAAGAATTAAAGTTACCGACATACTCCTAGATTAATGAGTTGCAAACCTAGATCATAATATCAACATGCAGAATCTAAGAGGTTCAAGGTTACTACTTCATTAGTCGTAATAGTGAGAGGTCAACGACATCTCGCACTGACTGAGCTTGATAAACGGATGACACGTGGGAACTAGAGAGATCTTCACATAGACGTACTCGTACATGAGTATATTGAGAAGGGTAGATTTATTGCTCATCTATAATTAAAATGTGCACGTTTTTAATGCGTATGTGTGTGCCATGTTTTTATTTATTATAAATTAGCCCTTGACTATAATTACACCTGCTGATAAGTGATGATGTAAATTAAGATAGTGCGGTTCGGTCCTACACGACATCGTATCGGAACAATAAATTGCTTGGCGGTCCGTCTTTGTCCGTAGGGTTGTAACTGTTTCGAAGTCCCATACAAAGGTAAACATTCGTCACATAAAAATACAAACACAATTTACATCATGTTTTAGATCTTTCTAAAGGTTATTATACTTTTAATTTAAAAGTATTAGATTGGCACGTGATTGTATTTCGATTAGGACCCTATTATCAATGTTATGTCCATAAATAACTCAAGTACTTTTAGAGTTTCGGAAGACAAAATTCATGCAACCATAAACAAATCTTGACTATCCCTAAACTCACACTTTCTCACTGTATTTATTACATGAACTGATTCTCATATATGTGGCCCCTTTCATGTTTTATAACTTAATTCCTTATATTTTTCAATACACGAAGTGTTTCCCATTTATGGGACCTCTTCGTGTATTATATAGTTCCAAAAATGTGATTAGAATTCTCTTAAGAACTTAAAATTCCAATCAATATCAGAGTGGTATCACTGATACGCACACAGAGCGATCCGAGTAAGTCCTCAGACAAACCTTTGATCGTTGGCATCTTTCTATTGAAAGATGGACATACTATTGCTCCACATTGTGGTGACACAAATACGCACGCGGAGCGATCCGAGTAAGTCCTCAGACAAACTTTAGATCGATGGCATCTTTCTATTGAAAGATGGTCATATGCTCCATCCCGCAATATGACGGTGCCCCGCTACCAGAAATGCTAGTTCTATGATGCCCGGGCCGAGTGAGGGTTACCGCAAAACGTCCAACTTAATAATTATAATATGATAGCCACACTTCGTGAATGCAGCCTCCGTTAATGTCTCTATAAACTTCGCTAGTTGCTAGAACATTCTGCGCCGACCGCGTCGCACAGCTCAACGAACCGTTCAAAGAACCGGCACGATTCTGTGGAAAGAATCTAATAATCGAATCTCTTATTAGAGAAACCGGAGCCCCCCCCCCCCCACAAATCATTTCTGTGTGAGAGAAATGTATACGGCACAAGTTATAGAGGTGTGTTCCTCTTTAATTTCATACCTCGATACCGAGGTGTAAGGCGTTCGAAAACAGCACATTTTATAGAGATGTGTTCCTCTTTATATTGGATTCTAATTGTGAGAAGTTAGAAGAGAATAAGGCACTCAGTAAGTCAACATAGAGCTCAGACATCCGTTTCAAACATCTCGTCAGATGCAGATTCAGAGCTGAACCAAATGTAAGTGGCTAGTATCTCACTCCTCAACCAATCAGATGAGTATACCTCGTTACGAGGTGTTATGCGTTCAAAAAGCTTTAACATAGATATAAATACAACAGTCGTATTTTATTGTGTAAATGCCCAAGCTGTCAAGGCATATTTATATGAAGATGTTAATATATTTATATTGAAATGCAATGAAATGAAATGAAAATATACTTTATTGCACACACCAAGACAGGAAAGATAAGAAACAGGATACAATTTACACAATAATTTACAGTAGCACAATAGGCGGCCTTATCGCCAACAGGCGATCTCTTCCAGGCAACCTAGTTAAGAAGCCACAATAAATTAAAGAGAGGGTGAGGGTGTACAGAACAAGGAACTTAAAAAGAATCATTTTTTATGTGTCTTGCTATCACATAATTCATATTTTATTTTATTAAATTCTATATTTGTTAAGTAAGGGCGCATAGCCTTACTTGATGGTTTATTGCTTATAAATCTCTTTCCATATATGCCTTCGCACACTATTTATAACCGACCTCTATGTATTATATACATCGCTCGATGAAAACATAAAGGACGACACAACAGATTCCCACACTAGTGGCGGCGCGCGCTCCGCGCTCTCGCATCACGCGGAGAACAACGCTGATCACGCAGCGCACTGCAATCAAACTCGTTCAAATGCCACTTCTCTATTCGTCTCCGGCAGCCGTCGGGGCGTATTTGACATACAATATGTATAGAATGAGGAGCGCTTCACGATTTTGTGTTCAATTAGAAAATACTTCTAATTACGTGTTTTATATAAAACACTGTTGTTTATCGTTTTACTATTCTTTAATAAAACACTTTTATATATTTTACATGTATATATATATTTATATATATTTTAATTATTTTTTAGTGTTATTATATATGTTAGTATGTACGATTATGATCGTCACAGGGTGGTAACTAGTTAAACCGAACCAGCCAAATTACTCAGAATTTATTTTTCAATAATTCTATATTATTATTGTTTTTCATTAGAGTTTTCCTTTTGACTTTCTACCGACCGTTTCTTCAAAAATTAAATTTAAAAAATAGTCTAAGAGCTTGTTTCCACTAGTCAGTTTTCGGGTACGAACTACGGGGACGGGTAAGTCGGCCAGCTGTTCTTGGGATTTTTAGCTCGCAGCTCCTAATGACTCATACGAGTAAGCATCCGTGTACTTACAACGTTGTATCACAACTGATTACGCTATTTAACCGACTAAAAAACCGGAGGAGGTTCTCAATTCGACACGTATATTTGTTTTTTTTTTTTTATGTATGACCACGCATAACTTTTTACAGTGTTGTCCGATTTTGATAATTCTTTTTTTATTAGAAAGGGCATACATCCAAGGTGGTCCCATTGTCCTCATGTTAGGATCTGCTGATGATATCCTGGGGAAATTGAAGGAAATCTTCAAATTTTGGAGGCACGCTTACAGCGATTTCTGTTTTTGACTCGGTATCGGTAGCTTTTTGGCTACTAGTGCCATATAATATAGTATAACAGTATAGTACGAGTATGGTACGTGGCGATAAATCACTAAAAAGTAAGAAATAAAAATTTTTAACAAAAAATAGAACCGACTCAAAAGGCACTAAAAAGTAAAAAATAACCGTGTCATTTAGTTGTTTTAATTTACTTAAGCATATCTAGGAGTCGGTGCCAGCCAAGGTTTCTACTTTCAAGAACGTTACCTAGAACCCACAAACTGCTTTACTACGTAAAATAAATGTTCCTTAAACTTGGCTGGCACCGACTTCATAGATATGCTTAATTAAATTAAAGCAACTAAATGACACGGTTATTTTTTACTTTTTAGTGCCTTTTGAGTCGGTTCTATTTTTTGTTAAAAATTTTTATTGTTTAATTATTCTGCGCTCTACTGTACCAGGGATTCCCTACACTGAATTAAACTAAATGATTAGTTCAATCTCGTCTTGAAATGATGACAACTATGAGATACTGTTTGTAAATTGGAATGATGTCAACCAGCTCATAGATATCATCATTACACTCTGTATGTACCTATGTCATAATAAATAGCAGTTAGTATTAGGGTAAAAATACAAAAAGAGCTTGACAGAAAAAACAAAAATAACTAAGTAAGACAACATTTACAACGGATTTTTAGGTAATTTTTAATAGGATAATAATTATCGCATATCTAAGAAATTACATTGATGGCATGAAAAATGACGCGACTGTCACGGTGTTTATGTTTACACTCCTCTGAAACGGCTCTACCGAAATTAATAATTTTCTTTTAAACATTTGACAGGTATAATAATTAGTTGAAAAAAAAATAAATATGGCAGAACAACATAATCTAAAATACTGTTACGGACGATCCCTCCGAAAAAGCCCAGTCTTATGGATGGTGAATCTGAGATCGTCTCCCAGTGTTCGATGGGGAGGGCTATGAGATGCCCAGGCAGATCAACGTAGGGGTTGATGAGTTCCTTCAGGCCAGGGAACAATAATCGACGGCGTCGCAACGTCACCACAGAACGTTGCGGCGCCGTCGATCATTGTCTTCTATAAATTAATAAAATACTGTTCTTCTGTTGTGGTTGTTCTTCCAATCCCCGGTCGCTTTTGCTAGGGTCACTTTTAGACGTATTTCAATAATATTAGTCAACAATTTAGCAACTTTTTACGCAAATGTCTTGTAGTTGCGATTGTTATTGTGTTATGTTACGTGTTGTGTTTGTTATTCAGGTCACCGTTGAACGGCGCGCAGGGACCAGCAAATGGCGTGCGCGAGCTGAAACGTGATGCGATACGAACGTCGGAGCGTCTAATAGAATTGTTTGATACGTGGGATTATAGGCTTAATATATAAATTTTTTTAACAAAAAATAGAACCGACACAAAACGCACTAAAAAGTAAAAAATAACTGCGTCATTTAGTTGCTTTAATTTACTTAAGCATATCTATGAAGTCGGTGCCAGCCAAGTTTAAGGAACTTTTATCTTACGTAGTAAAGCAGTTTGTGGGTTCTGGGTAACGTCCCTAAAGTAGAAACCTTGGCTGGCACCGACTCCAAAATATGCTTAAGTAAATTAAAGCAAGTAAATGATGATATGAATTGGGTGCCAGCCAAGGTTTCTACTTTAAGGACGTTACCTAGAACCCACAAACTGTTTTACTACGTTAAATAAGTGTTCCTTAAACTTGTCGTAGGTTCAATTCTTTTGCTATAAAGTTTTATTAATCGCCGTTTTTTAAACAAGTTAACAATTAGACGTCAATCTTTCAAACCATTTAATAGAAAGACACTCTTGTAGATAACATTGTTTTATCTTTTCAGTAAATGAGCAATGAAAAACTATATAAAAGATAATAATCTACCTTATCTGCTAAGGGATTTATTGTTATTAAGATCGTATTACAAGTATTATGTGGATGTTACCGACAAAAGGTATAATAATATGAAACAGTAGACAATAACTGTCTATATTTTAAATCTATAAATAATCATCAGTCCAGGTCTCCCTCTTTATAGAACAGATAATATGGAGAGTAGAGCCACCACGCAGTTCCTAGCACGCCAATACAGGTTGGCGGGCTTAGGGTGATAATGTTTCATTACTATCGATCACTATCAGAAGTTGCAGATAGTGACGGGAGCCGACGGCTTAACGTGCAAGAGGGTGTGTGACCAGCAACTTTCTGACTCCGGGCTTGGGATGTACTGAAAATATCATAGAAAAATGAAAAACTTAGAATTACTCCGTGACCTGACATATGATTCTAACCCAGGGCCTCGTGACACACCCACATTGACTAACCACTAGACTAACAAGGCGTTCATAATTAAACTATGTAAATAACGACCAGGTCTTTCTTCTTATAAAAGAAAAGATTTGCAGCTTAGACTCATTTCTAAATCTAGCTGTACGGGTCCTTACAACATAGTAATTTGTATCCATAATGTCAAAATAACTCCCTTTGACATCATAACAATTTCGGAAAGGCTATTGTCACGTCAGTTACAAAAAGTAATTTTCTTTTCGTCGTAGGTTTATTTGAAAACTTTCTCAATCCTGATTTGGACACATTAAATCCCCTGGAACATGGTTAAAGGGAAATAAATCGTGGTTTCCTCAGAAGTATGGCGCGGGAGGAAATGGCTGCGGGAAATTGGAGCGACCGTGTTTATCGCAGAAATATGAATTGATGTTTCTAAATAACATTTTTATTTCCAATCACATTTCGATCGTTTGAAACAAGTTGTTAAACATCGGCTATTACACATAAATTTATAAGATTTATTCCATCCGCTGGGCGCTTTAGGTTTTCTTTGGTGAAAGCTGGTACCCTAATTACTATTATTTGTACTCAACGTGTTTACAAAATTTCCGACTGACACATGTCAAATCTAGGTAAATCTAAAAATATAAATCTTACTTTAAATGACCTTAAGGTTATCATTTTGAAAAAGTTGTTGCGTCTGCAACCTTACTAGATGTTAATCTATCCATCTATTTAATACCTTTAAACGAACAATTCTACTATGTAGCTCCAACGATTTTCATGAAATTTTGTATGCAGGAGGTTACGGGGGCGATTAATTTATTTAGTAGGTTTCATTTTTACAAAACGTATAATAAAAAAAAAAAATATGGAGCAAAATTACAACAACGTTCTGGTATAATTAAGTCTCGATGCTATCGAGATAGTAAAACTTTTACTTGCTAGGGTTAAATTTTGACTGACGACTCACAAAGTCCTTTGCGACTTCGTTATGTAAACATTCCTTAAAAATTGGATGGCACTGACTTTATAGGCATGCTTATTAATTAGATAGATATAAATAATTTTAGAGCGTTTTGAAGTGGGTTCATATTTTTTATTATAAAATTTTTGTGTACTGTTGTTTGTTGTGTTGTGTGTTGTAAACTGTGGCACCGACTTCATAGATATGCTTAAGTAAATTAAAGCAACTAAATGACACAATTATTTTTTACATTTTAGTGAGTTTTGAGTCGGTTCTATTTTTTGTTAAAATTTTTTATTTCTTACTTTTTCTGTAATTTAAACCTAACTCGTACTATACTCTAATAGTATATTATACGGCACTAGTAGCCAAAAAGCTACCGATACTTATACAAAAACCGAAATCGCTGCAAGTGTGCCTATAAAATTTGAAGAGTTCCTTCGATTTTCCCAGGATATCATCATCAGATCATAGCATTATGAATATGGGACCATATTGGAAGTGTGCCCTTTCTAATAAAAAAAGAGTTATCAAAATCGGACAACTATGTAAAAAGTTATGCGTGGTCATACATAAAAAAAAATATACATGTCGAATTGAGAACCTCCTCCGTTTTTTTCGTCGGTTAAAAACATTTAATCCAGTCGATGCTTGTGACATAGGTACTAAGTAATCTAAGTAGTTTCAGAAATTATCAATCGGTTTGTAGTACAATATTGCTATTCCTTTCGATTAGTAGGCCACAAATCTATCACCAAAAATCAATCACAAAATTTGTTAAAGGATTGTTTACACGAAACGTGCTCGGACTGTCTGCAGACTCATTTTATAAATATCACAACCACAAGTAACAGATAGGGGAAACCATAGAGTTAGTATCATAACGTGCCTTGTATCCATATAAATTATTAGATAAGATAAGGTAAATATGACAAACCAGTTTTTTATAGTTATACAAGTTCTGTTCTCATGATCACAGTAAAAAGCAAGTCATCAAGGTTCATAGTAAGGCATTGTTTCTGTAGCCTTCTAGGTGTTATGTATGATTTATACTTTCTTTATTTCCCATGGTCTAGAAAAATAACATTGAATTGTTTTTATTTAAATTTCATGAACTTAAAATAATTATTTAATGTTAAAGGACTCTATCGGAAAACTGCTTTAAAGAAAGTCAACTTTTTAGGCTTCGCTTTTAGTTAAAACATAAAATCTCTCAGAGATCTGTGTTAAAATCTGAATAAGGACCTGAAACTGATAAATATACAAAAAATAATGCTATGGCTTCAAAATACTAGCTTATAATTTATAAGTAACAATTAAAGATTAAGTACTGTATTTCGATTCTAGAAAAAAAAAGTCATGTGGCACTCGGAGACTGCCGCGGTAAAGCTATTGCATAGCATTTTTTATCAACTTATGTTTACCTACCGACGTCATCGGGACCGTGACCGAGCGGCAAGGCGCTCTAAAGTGCCCGGATTGCCAGAGAGACGCGGGTTCGAATCCCGTCGGTTCCGCAATTATTTTTTTTAAGCGTGATTGTCGATAGATGGAAAAACTAAAAGGTTACTTTTAGTTTTTCTATCTATCGATAAATACCAGGACTTTTAATGACTTTTTGAAATATCACGCTTGTAAAAAAACTGACATTTTGAAATATCACGCTTGAAAAAAAAAAATTGCGGAACCGACGGGATTCGAACCCGCGTCTCTCTGACAATCTGGGCACTTAGAGCACCTTACCACTAGGCCACGCTCCCAATGACGTCGGCGCCGAAATTGTGCTTTTTATATTATGTATTTGATATCCAGGAGGGTGTTAGGTTTTTTTGTTACGGAATTTCTGAATTCGGTCTCCACGCTCAAGGCCCGCGATAGAAGCTATGCAATAGCTTAATACATCGTGCAAACATCTAGCCTATATCTCGTCGATCATCCCACCAGTTCAACTGTCACTCCTATATAGCAAAATGTCATTGGAGAAAACCGATTTCTGTTCACGAGATCCGCTTTACAACCATTGTACATCAGATTCAAAACTGACGCATTTTTCACACTGATACTATGATGACTACATACCTGACATAAAAATGTAGTTCCAATTAAACTCAAGTTTAAATACTTTTCTTAAAGGCGGTATGGATATTTTAAACATTTGATACAATTATTTTGAACAATTCATTAGAATGCTGTTATCATTCACCTTCTACCTATCTGATTGGTGATTATTAAATTTTATTATCTCTACAAAAGATACTGATATCTTAATCTATTGTAGTTTAATAAAATTAAAATATGATCACTATTTAGTTCTGCGGGATTCCGCCCGCGGGCCGGTGTTCTAATTTTTACATTTTTTCTTTGGTAAGTCGAGTTTTGTCTGCTCTAGCTTTAGAATTAGCTTTAGAATATCTTCGTTATTAATTAACATTTCTTTGCTGTACGTTTGAAAGGTTTTTGTTATAAATTAATTCAATAATTTCATAATTTTATTATCTAACGAGTTCGTTAAACAATATAATGAAAATTCATGCCAAAGTATGTTTGTAAGCAAATCCCTATTAAGTTTGATTCTAGTATCCAAATTCAGGAGATCAGAGATCCAAGATGATTCAGGCATTCATTTCTGTTAATAATAAGATATTTATAGAAGTATTATATTCACAAAAATTAGTCCGATCACCAATATTGAAAATTGAATATTTAAGAAATGCCTCTTTTCTCCTTAGCTCTTTAGATATTTTTTGGAAGAAATTTATATAATTAGATGAATAGATAGACATAAAAACACAAAATTATCTAAATACAATAGATCCAAATTGTCTAGTATGTTTTTGAGATTCATATACTTATTAGTAAGACGATGAGATTCCACCCTACCTGACGATGAGATGAGACCTAACCTTTACCATAGCTATGAGTATGTACGGAAGTATGTATAACTATGGAGTATGGGAGGGAGAAAGTTTAAAAAGATCAGGCCATCAGTTACCCACGCATCAAGTGTAATATAAAGTGTAGCAGGATGGCCTGATAAACATACGCTTTTAGAAATAAACGAAGTTCTTCCAATCACAGTAAAGGACTTACTATGTATAGTGAAATAAAGCGGCTAATTATGACTATCTATTACCTCTTTACTGGATCACTATACTTTCCTGTTTCCTCGTTATTTAATCCTGACGATGTCTCAAGATCACCAATATTGAGATATTCGAAGGGCTCCTTTTTATTTTAAATATTTAACATTTCTTCTCTTTTTCTTTGGGCTTTATTCGTAAAGAAGTTACTTTCTAATCAAACCAGTGGGATTTCCAAAGCCACGTGCACATTTAAAAATATGTGAAGGTTGAAATATAAGTAGGTAGTCATAATTGGCGTGGTTTTTGTATAATATCTGTTGTAAAAATATAATCGTGATAATCGTTGATAAGATTCTTTTAGATAATACTCGTAAATAGTTGAGACAGAAATTTAATGGACATACTCGTAGGTAGCGGATACAGGATAAGCGACATTAATTTTCAATACTTTGGCAACAATTTTTTAAATTATTGCTACTTGTCATAAGCTTACTTTAAAAAGTTAAAAGTTATGTGATACTAGCCGATGCCAGCGACTTTGACCACGTAGAATTAAGATAAATAAGGTTATGAAAATAAAAATAGCACTAGTTACTCCTTATAACCTGCTTTTCCAGATTTTACATAAGTTGCGGCGTGATGTTAGCGTGATATGTGAATAAATATTATGACCTTACTATTGAACTAACTAAAAATGGCTATGTGGTTAGTTTATACGAGGTAGAAGTGCGAGAGGTATACCAGCGAAGTCTCTCTATAACCTGCTAAAAGAACTTGGCCTTACTAGAAGTGCAGTAAGCTCCATATTGGAACGAGTGCTCTAGTAGGGTAGAGCTGCTCTAGTAGGGTAGAGCTGCTCTAGTAGGGTCCTTCCGAATTTGGCTGGGCAGGGAGAAAAACTTGAACAGTCACCTGTGTCACAAGTCTCGGGCTCTGTTCGGAGTTTTTCTATCAGCCACGCGATGGACCCGGCACCCGCACGGCGAATCCATGGAATGCTAAGATATTCGTCTCTCTCTAGCTTAAGCTTAGCTTTCCTCAATAAATGGACTATCACAAAAATAAATTTTCTATTCGAACCAGTAGTTCCTGAGATTAAAGCGTTCAAACAAACAAAGGAACTCAAACTCTTCACCTTTATAATATTAGTATGGATTATTAAAATATAAAATGCTACAACTAATTTAGGTATAGTTAAATAATCTGAATTATAAGGCTCTAAAATATAAAATAATGATATGGTAATTCAAATTCAAGATGAGAAAATCTAAATGATTATACTCGTAGACTCTCTAGATAAGTATTTCTTACTTACTAAGTTGGATTACAGTTTATGTTTATTATTATTTATGGCTTTCCAAGTGATAAGGAGATAATATTAATATTGTGTCACCAGATAATAGATTATTTATTGAAACGTTTGATACTTTAGAGATATTTAATGATAACTGTAATTTTGGCACACATTTGAAAATATATCATATTTATAAGTGCTCAGATTATTAGCATTCTGAGCTTGCCTGTCCCCTTGATCTAGTGGTTAGCCTATGTGGTGTCAATCACGAGATCCTGGGTTCAAATAATGGATCAAGAAAAGTAGAAATTTTCAATATATTCAAAGTCCGGAGTCGGGAAGTTGGTGGTGTTATACCCCCGTGGCTGAGATAGAGCACGTTAGGCCGTCGGTCCCGATCACTATCAACAACATCTGATAGTGATCGTCAATAAATTTAACATCATCACCCTAAGCCCGCCATTGGAACTGTGTGGTGGGTCTATGCTCCTATAGGAGGGAGGCTTGGCCCTGTAGTAGGCTGATAATGATGATGATGATTCTGCTTCCACGAGACTTCATAGGTTATTCGCCAAGTCAGTGTCTTTTGGGTGAGAGGATAAAGTAAACCGAGCAGGCCAGTTTTATAGGACATAAGTATATTGCCGATACTGATATATGAGCTATTTATATAATCTAAGTGTACGATATAGTGACTAAAAAACATTAAAAACTGAGTTCATGTTCTGAAACTTCTGACTTTTATTTTCTAAGAGCAATCGAATTAGAGAATGCAGGTGCAAAGAGAATAAAACATGAGATACTACTACGTCTATATACTAAAAACATTGAATACTACATGAAAGGAAAGATACTGGGTTAGAGAGCACCTGGTCGTCAAAGGTGGCAGGGCGACATAGAAGAGTGGACCGGACTCGATTACCCACAGTTAAAGCGAATTGTGGATAATAGAAAAGCATGCGGACATATTCACCGCTAAACTTTGTTCAAAAGATGGCACCAAGTGATAATGATGAATATACAAAAAAGATATAAAAGTTTTGAAAAGATAAAGTAGAATACGGTGGATTAGAAACTAGTTAAAATTCAAAAAAGCAAAATCTAAGAAGTAAAAAATAACTGCGTCATTTAGTTGCTTTAATTTACTTAACCATATCTACGAGTCGGTGCCAGCCAAGGTTTTGACTTTAAGGACCAAGAACCCAAAAACTGCTTTACTACGTTAAATAAATGTTCTTTAAACTTGGCTGGCACCGACTTCGTAGATATGCTACAATATTCAAGTAGTCCAAGTTTAAATGCTCTTTTGAAACGTCAAGATCATCTTTTTATGACTCTATCTCCGGTTCGAAAGCGAGTCTTCAGTTCGAGAGAACTACAAAAGTCAGCCAACATCTCTACATTTGCCCATTTTTGGTGCAATTTAATTTGTTTAAAATGTATCATTGTTTCTTTACAGTTGAGCCAAACACCGCGTCACCATGGCTCAAAACAACGGCAACTCCTCGATGGAGATGGGGACCAGTGACCAGGTATACATCTCCTCAAATTTTATTGATTTAAGTATTTTTCTTACTATGCTTGTATATTTAAAGTAGTAATTTCTGAGCCTCGGACAGCACGTTAAGCCGTCGCTCTAGGTTATAGTCATAAAAACTGAAAGTTATTGTTACAAATCAAACTAAGCATATCATCCTAAGCCGCCAAGCCGCAATGCAGCAGCATGGTCCAAATCCTCTCTCTTATAAGAAAGAAAGTCAGACTCAATTGTAGTCCCTTATATCACTTGATAGTTGCAACATTTCAATTGCTTTTGATTCAATTGTAATATAGTTCATTTAAAACATATTATACATATCATATTCATAGGTTTATGATAATGATATCTCATTTTCATAAACTTATGAAATCATCGTCGCAACATGAGGTATGACATATAATTTTGATGTCATTGGTCACAGGTATAGCTTTCTTCATTGATCTCGAATGTTTTACATGAATTATATGAATGTGTTACCTCGTTGGTCTAGTGGTTAGCCTATGTGGCTTCGATCACGAGGTCCTGGGTTCGATCCCTGGGTCGGATCATGGAATAATTCTGAGCCTTTTCGTTTTTCTATGAAATGTTTAGTACATTCGAAGCCCGGAGTCTGAAAGTTGGTGGTGTTACACCCCCGTGCCTCGGAGAGCACGTTAAGCCGTCGGTCCCGGTCACTATCATCAACATCTGATAGTGATGAAACATTATCACCCTAAGCCCGCCAACCCCCATTAGAGCAGCATAGTAGGTGTACGCTCCATATCCCCTCTCCTGTAAGGAGGGAGGCCTGGCCTTGTATTGTAGGTATTGGGCCGTTACTGATAATGATGATGATACACACGTTCAGTGTATATAATCTCATACGTACGATGTGATACTTAATGTGTACAATTTGATTGTAGATGTCCGATCAATTAATAGTATTTAATATACACTTAAATATGTTTATGAGTCAAGAGGATAACCTCACTGATAACATTGAATCAAAGAAAATAAAACTAAAGAAGCTAACTGTACAGTATTAAATGCTCAACCACTCATAAAGTACGCGAGTGAATAAGAAATAATTAGAAACAAAGAGTCAAATAATATCAAATACAAAAAAATTGACTAAACATATTTTATAATTGATCAATTACATGTAAAATAATATTTTATAGATCATTTAAATGGAGTAAAAATAATCAAAGGACTAACGACATTCAGTTAAATGGTCGCAACTGTTTCATAAAGTTTTAAGTGATAAGATAAACTCTGTACGGATCTTTTATCGTCTAAATCGTGTCTTCAGATTGGTGCTATCTTAAGTGTCTTACTGTTACAACTTTAGTCAGTGACTTTACTTGTGTTTATTTGATTCTTGTTAAGTAAAAATATAAACGTATCTAAAAACACTTGGATACACTGTCTAAAAACACTTTAATTCTATATCGTGCAAATTATTTTGTTCGGTCTGTAGCACTATTCTGTAACTATGTTTTTATAACTCTACGGTGTGAGTTTCTAATTCATCCTTATCTCTTTCTATGAACGATATCGTGTACGACAGAGAGATACAGACGAAATCAAAACTCACACTGTCGTGTTATAAAACATCGTTACAAAATATCGCTACTATACTCAATATTTCAATTATCTAATATATAAAATTTCCCTGTCACAATGTTAGTTACCATACGAAACGGCTTTACCAATTTTTACCAAATTTTGTATGCGTATTCAGCAGGTCTGAGAATCGGCTAATATCTAATTTTCATCTAATTTTTTTTTTAATTTTTAATTCAAAACAACGTTAGTAATCAAATAAAAGTCAATAAATAGAAGTGCAGTTGTAAACACCTATACAAACAGATAAAAAATTCATACACTATTAATATCTACTATCAACAGATCTGATATCAGTATTCTCTTAGCAACGACTCCAGTCAATAAACATCCATTGCTCTAACCAGGTCCTGGTTGCCACAAAGAAGTCAAAGAAAGCAGTATATGCAGTCGGATTCGTAGCGATGTTGGTGGCGATAGGCGTAGTCATTACGCTTGTCGTAGTTCTGCCTGGGAGGAATGGGGACCCGGCTCCGCCGATCATAACGACAGAGGGGCCAACTTTCCCGACAACAACTCCCACAGTACCCACTTCACCGACAACTACAACGACAACGACAACGACAACAACAACAACAGAAGCGCCGACAACAATACCCCCGCCGCCTGAACTTGAACTGGAAGATGTTATTAACGGTGAATATTCTTCGCCGTCTTTCAACGGGACTTGGATCTCAGGTGAGTGAACTTCGGGTAGAAAAAAATGTGCCTACGGATATATACTCGTAGACTATTCAAGAAGAGAAGGTTATATGGCTTAATGAAAATGACAATAGTTTCGTATAGGTACTTATGTACGTATGCATGTATATATACGTATGCGTGTATATATGTATGTATATATGTGGTATGTATACACTTTTTCTCTTCTATATAATTGGTCATCTGAAAGAGATGGCTCATCAACGATAAGACCACCAATTGCACATTAGTTTTTAAGCTATTTTGTCTTTGAAAGTTTGTTTTTGGTTTGATTGGTTTTTTACAATAAAGATTATTATTTCATTCATTTATTATAATTACTAGACTTAAAACAAAGAATCAGCATTGGTTATTGATCGACATATTTTAAGTAAAATTTTAACGACCTCCGTGGCGCAGTGGTATGCGCGGCGGATTTATAAGACGGAGGTCCTGGATTCGTTTCCCGGCGGGGCAGATTGAGATTTTTCTTAATTTGTCTTGGTCTGGCTGGTGGGAGGCTTTTAGCCGTGGCTAGTTACCATCCTACCGAAAAAGGCGTACCGCGAAGCGATTTAGAGTTCCGGTACGATGTCGTGTAGAAATCGAAAGGGGTGTGGATTTCATCCTACTCCTAACAAGTTAGCCCGCTTCAATCTTAGACTGCATCATCACTTAATATTAGGTGTGATAGCAGTCAAGGGCCAACTTGTAGTCGATAAGAAATTTAAAAAAAAAAAATAGAACCGACTCAAAATGCACTAAAAAGTAAAAAATAATGTGTTAATAGTTGATTTCATTTACTTAAGCATATCTATGAAGTCGGTGCCAGCAAGTTTAAGGAACATTTAATGAACGTAGTAAAGCAGTTAGTGGGTTCTAGGTAATGTCCCTAATGTGGAAACCTTAGCTGGTACCGACTCCTAGATATACTTAAGTAAATTAAATCGACTATTAACACAGTTATTTTTTACTTTTTAGTGCGTTTTTAGACGGTTCTATTTTTTGTTAAAAATTTTTATTTCTTACTTTTTAGTGATTTATCGCCACGTAACGTACTCGTACTATGCTGTCATAGTACATTACGGCACTTGTAGCCAAAAAGCTACCGATACTTACACAAAAACCGAAATCGCTGCAAGTGTGCCTATAAAATTTAAAGAGTTCCTTCAGTTTTCCCAGGATATCATCATCAGATCCTAACATGCAGACAATGGGACCACCTTGGAAGTGTGCCCTTTCTAATAACAAAAGAATTATTAAAATCAGACAACTCTGTAAAAAGTTACGCGTGGTCATACATAAAAAAAAATATACGTGTCGAATTGAGAACCTCCTCCGTTTTTTTCGTCGGTTAAAATTTATAAGTTTTTAATTTTATTAATACAGGAAAACTTTATATTTGCAGGGAACGAAATTTTGTACAGGAACAGCATGGGCCAGTTAGTTTTATTCAACGTTGAGAATGAAAGTCCCACTCTCCTCATCGGCAACGACTCTCAGGTAATTATTAGATTGTTATAGATATTCTGACTGCCTAGTTAGTCTATTGGTTAGGTTTAGCCTCTGTCGATCAAGAAGTCCTGGGTTCAAATGATGTCAGCCGGGTTGTGGAACAGTTCCGGTCACTATCATCAACATCTTTTATATTATTAACAGTGATTGTTAACGAATAAAACATTATCTTCCTAAGCCCGCCAATCTGCCTTGGAGCGGCGTGGTGGAAAACTCTATATACCTTCCAAGGAGGCGTGGCCATTGATAGGCTGATAATGATGAAATTTGCCTATTAGTCCCGTACGGTAGGTGGTGAAGGTTAACTATCTATGCAGATCTGAGTAATATTTATGCATTTCTGAGGAATGCTTTAAATTCTTTTTGTCTGTCTGTCTGACTGTCTGTCGGCACTATTTATATGTTCCCTTACAATTCCCAAACGTCTTGGCCGATTCCTGATATGATGATATATCCTTAAAGGAAAAAGGCTGAAGAGTATTCTTAGCTACTTCTGGTTGACCTAGGTAACTGAAAGTGGATGTAAATTACGAATAACACTCTAACAAAAACATTAAATTAATAATTAAAAAAAACCCCTGACCCAAATTAGAAACATGAAAAGAGCCAGTTATGACAAATTCAACGAGCCCAAACTCGATGGGTTTACTAAAAAGGTAGACCAGGGTTACGTCTCCTACCTTCGAGACTTGCAAACTGAGTGTGTAACATTTCTATCACACCTACTGTAACTGTTTCGAAGTCCCATACAAAGGTAAACATTCATCACATATAAATATAAACACAATTTACATCATGTTTTAGATCTTTCTAAAGGTTATTATACTTTTAATTCAAAAGTATTAGATTGGCACGTGATCGACTTTCGATTAGGACCCTATTATCAATGTTATGTCCATAAATAACTCAAGTACTTTTAGAGTTTCGGAAGATAAAATTCATGTAACCATAAACAAATCTTGACTATCCCTAAACCCACACTTTCTCACTGTATTACATGAACTGATTCTCATATATGTGGCCCCTTTCATGTTTTATAAATTAATTGCTTTATATTTTTCAATACACGAAGTGTTTCCCATTTATGTGGCCTCTTCATGTATCATATAATTTCAAAATATGTGATTAGAATCAAATTCTCTTAAGAACTTAAAATTCCAATCAATAATAGAGTGGTATCACAGATACACACAGAGCGATCCGAGTAAGTCCTCAGACAAACATTTGATCAATGGCATCTTTCTATTGAAAGATGTACATACTATTGCTCCACATTGTGGTGACACAGATACGCACGCGGAGCAATCCGAGTAAGTCCTCAGACAAACTTTAGATCGATGGCATCTTTCTATTGAAAGATGGTCAATTCTGTTCAATATTAGAATGGTATTACAGATACGCACACAGAGCGATCCGAGTAAGTCCTCAGACAAACTTTTGATCAATAGCATCTTTCTATTAAAATATGTACATACTATTGCTCCACATTGTGGTGACACAGATACGCACGCGGAGCAATCCGAGTAAGTCCTCAGACAAACTTTTGATCAATGGCATCTTTCTATTGAAAGATGGTCATATGCTCCATCCGGCAATATGACGGTGCCCCGCTACCAGAAATGCTAGTTCTATGATGCCCGGGCCGAGTGAGGGTTACCGCAAAACGTCTAACTTAATAATTATAATATGATAGCCACACTTCGTGAATGCAGCCTCCGTTAATGTCTCTATGAACTTCGCTAGTTGCCAGAACATTCTGCGCCGACCACATCGCACAGCTCAACGAACCGTTCAAAGAACCGGCACGATTCTGTGGAAAGAATCTAATAATCGAATCTCTTATTAGAGAAACCGGAGCCCCCCCCTCAAATCATTTCTTTGTGAGAGAAATGTATACGGCACAAGTTATAGAGGTGTGTTCCTCTTTAATTTCATACCTCGATACCGAGGTCTAAGGCGTTCGAAAACAGCACATTTTATAGAGGTGTGTTCCTCTTATATTGGATTCTAATTGTGAGAAGTTAAATGAGAATAAGGCACTCAGTAAGTCAACATAGAGCTCAGACATCCGTTTCAAACATCTCGTCAGATGCAGATTCAGAGCTGAACCAAATGTAAGTGGCTAGTATCTCACTCCTCAACCAATCAGATGAGTATACCTCGTTACGAGGTGTTATGCGTTCAAAAAGCTTTAACATAGATATAAATACAACAGTCGTATTTTATTGTGTAAATGTCCAAGCTGTCAAGGCATATTTATATGAAGATGTTAATATATTTATATTATAATGTGTCTTGCTATCACATAATTCAATAATTTATTTTATTAAATTCAATATTTCTTAGTAAGGGTGCATAACCTTACTTGATGGATTATTGCGTATTAATCTCTTTCCATATATGCCTTCTCACATTATTTATAATCGACCTCTATGTATTATATTCATCGCTCGATGAAAACACAGAGTTACAATGAAACCGCGCCACTGTCGGTACACCGCATTCTCATAGAACTGACACATACGCGGAGCACATAGATACAGCAGATACAGCAGAAACAGACGGAGCGGCGCCCCGCGCATCGCGCATCGCTCAAACACTGAGCAGATCCTTTGATCTAGCATTCGTTCGAAAGTCACTTCACTATTCGTCTCCGGCAGCCGTCGGGGCGTATTTGACATACAATATATATAGAATGAGGAACGCTTCACGATTTTGTGTTCAATTAGAAAATACTTCTAATTACGTGTTTTATATAAAACACTGTTGTTTATCGTTTTACTATTCTTTAATAAAACACTTTTATATATTTTACATGTATATACATATTTATATATATTTTAATTATTTTTTTGTGTTGTTATATATGTTAGTATGTACGATTATGATCGTCACACTACCAAACGACCTGATGACCTTGAAGACCTGAAACGATTTCCACCTAACATCGCTAAAAACACTCTCGACTGATATACCTTTCAAACAAAAAAAAAACCGCATTAAAATCTGATCATCCGCACAGACACGTCAAACTTATAACACCCCGTCGTTTTTGCGTCGGGGGTTAGAAATGCAAATTGTTGATGGTATTGTTGAAACGAAAATGTTTGTAGACAAAATTGTTTTGGACATGCACTTCCGGTTCAAATTTTCAAACCGAAAGAAGAAAAACCAAGTAAAGTATAACATTGGGTTCAATGACGGGCGGAGCAGAAATGCAGGACTGTGAACGGTTCGAAGCCTTCCTCCGATCCGAGCTTATGATTTTATCGTTAAACGTCCACATATTAGTAAGACTAAGCATCGTTTAATAGAGATGACAGAGCTTTACGATGTCATATGAGTTAACCAACTTTAACAATTTAAGTTAAAATTAAGCTAGAACTTGCAAACTTATAACTAAGTTGAGTTCAGGGAGTGTACTATGCTAGCTATGGCTGTAATCTAGTTGTTAGTTATAATCTAGGCGACTAGTAAAATTATGGTGCGAGCAGTGGCGTGTACTTTATAAATGCAAAAACGCACTGCCTACCCTAAACGCACATTGAAAACGAGTATTGGAGGAGGAATTTCCTATTTCGTGTAGATTACCTATAAGTATGTAGCATGTAGAGTACTTATAATGCCTACTCTACTTAAAAACCTTATGCACGCCACTGGGTGCGAGTTTGTACCCCACTTTAATCTATAGCAGCAGGCGACGTGACGCAGCGACACCACTGATTTCTATTCTTAACCCTGGACACGAAAGGGAGTGCTGTAAGTTCGACGTCGATGTCTATTTGTCTCTATGTGTGTGTGTCTTTGTCTGTAACATCATAGCATAGCATATTCCAAACGGATGACCCGATTTCGATGTGGTTTTTTAATTTTTAAGCCTTGCGGTGGTTCTTATATATGTTTGGTGAAAAAACTTCAAGTATCTGTAACATCATTGCTATAATAACTTAAAATATTTATACAACAACATTTGTAAATATGTTTGTTTGTTTTTTTAGATACTGCAGCAGTCATTCCGCGTGTCATCTCTTTCACCTGATCGCAACTTTGTGGTGCTTTCTTTCAGTGAAGTTTCGGTAAGATATTTAATTTAATTAAATATTATAATTTGTTAATTACCAAGTAATTTAGCATTTCAGCACGATGTGACGTAGAAGCCGAAAGGGGTGTAGATTTTATCCTTCACCTAACAAGTTAGCCCGCTTCCATCTTAGATTGTACATTCACTTACGATCAGGTGTGATTTTTTTATCAAGTAAAAATTGGCCTTTGACTGCTATCACACCTGATGTTAAGTGATGATGCAATCTAAGATGAAAGCGGACTAACTTGTAGGAGTAGGATGAAATCCACACCCCTGCAGGTTGCACCGCGAGGAGATAAGGTTGCCATTTGGGGAGGCTGCCTGGTACTAGCGTCTCCTTACACCCGTCAAATATGTCAATGATAGGGAAATAGAGTCGAATATGCTAGGCAAAAAACATAACGCTCGACTCTGCACCAAATTGTAAGTTAACCCTAAATGTTATTCTCGTAAATATCTGGAACAGTATTCACGTAACAAATGAACACACTGACATCCTTGAATGCTAAAACTTGCGAATTGTGTCCTTGTAAAGTTAAAGTCTCTTTGGGAGCGATTAACTCGATGACTGAGTTCTCATTACTTGACGCTTAATGCATTAATTAGATTCGGCTGAAACTCCTCGCTTGATTAGTGTCATTGACTTTACGTTGGGTTAGGTGCTCTAAATTTTGGGGTCAACTCAATTAGTACACTTAATTTGCCGTAATGTATGTATGGACAGTTATCATAAATTAAAGTAGCTATGTAGAGTTTCTGCAAGTCCCTAGAGTTGACATCTTTTCAATTACTATTAGAAATTGTCTAATAAAACCGTTTAATATTAAGAAATTATGAATCTGAATTCTTTATCTATATATTATAAGTATTTATTTATAATATATATATAAAAATATTCATCAGTTTTCATAGCACCCATAACACAAGCTACTTACTTACGAGTACGCTTACCTTGGGGCTATATAGCGACGTGTGTGGTTGTCCTATAATATTTATTTATTACACTATTTGACACACGCACACACACACGCACACACACACACGACTACACACACAAATTAACCAATTAAGGGTCAGGGAAACTTAATAAAAGTAACCGAAAATATTTCTTCCTTTCTTCTTTCTTTGTTGCTTAAATATATGATGTCGACTGCTATGACAAAGGTTAATGGAAGAGAATAACGTATTGTGCCGACATTGTCGTTTTCCTATAAAAGTAATTAAGTAGGAAAAGTAGGGGGCGGAGGGTTAGTGATGATGATGATGATGGATATTCATTAATATACATAGGTTATTGTAGAGACTCTAAAAACACCGATCACTTCGGTTTTACCACTCCTTGCGCTTGTTGCAACTCTTTTCAAGGATAGTTGACCTCGAGCCATCTCGTCGCCATCGTGCCCCAACCGCTGTGTGGAGTAACCATAAGTATGTCCGTATTTTGTTAAGCTCCTACGGCTTATTTATCACTGTACCCGCAGTTTGGTAAAGTAAACAACGCTACGGAAACTAAATTAAGTAGCAAATCCTTTGTAGCCTCCAAAGCCTCGGAACGATGTACGTGATCTTAAATATAATGTTCAACGGAGAGAGTGTTTGTTTAATGGTTGCATTCTATAAGTTGCCATTTTGAATAATGCTAGTTTTAAATTTTATTAGAATAAAGAAAAATAGTGGTCGGTTTACGGACCATTTCTAACCGACGAAAAAAAACGGAGGAGGTTCTCAATTCGACACGTATATTTTTTTTTATGTACTCGTATGATTACGCATAACTTTTTACAGAGTTGTCCGATTTTGATATATATTTTTTTATTAGAAAGGGCACACTTCTAATATGGTCCCACAGTCATGTGAAAATTGAAGGAACTCTTCAAATTTTATAGGCACACTTGCAGCGATTTCGGTTTTAGTGTAAGTATTGGTAGCTTTTTGGCAACTAGTGCCGTATAATATACTATAACAGTATAGTACGAGTACGTTACGTGGCGATAAATCACTGAAAAAGTCATAAGAAAATATTGATGAAAAATTGCATGTGTCACAAGCTTACAGTAAGAATGTATGTACCAATCGTATTATATCTCTTGTTCCGCGCTCTTGCTTGCGCGCGGATCGTGACAATGAGTCATGTTCTTTCATGCGTGCAGCTGGCGTTTATCGATTTATGTGCCGTTATGACATCAAAAATAAACTTTAGCTAACTTATCCTTATAATAACTGTACAAATCACAAGTTAGTTTTAAATAATAAGATTGTTTTTGTATATTTATTATTTTTGAAAAAGAAACAGCTAAGAACTGAAAATGTTTTAACGCTTGTTTTGTATTTTCTACGTTTTCACAAGTGTTTTGTGCGCAAACAACATTTCAGAATTAATTACCTGGTTAATTTATTTAAACAATAAGACATTCAATTTATATTTGAAGATATTGTTAATGGAATTGTAATAAAGACGTCAATGTTTTTTGTAAGAGGTTTTGTGAGATCATTTAATAATAATAATAATCAATAATCATTTATTGTGAGATCATTTATTCGTCTTTTATTAGTGGCCGCCCGCGGTTTCATCCGCGTTGTTCTCATTTATTTTTTCAATACGACTTTTTCGCTAGTGGAGCGTCGTATTGTCAAAATTCTTTTTTTTTAATATCCCAACAGTTATTCCGCTTCCATCTTAGATTGCATGACCATTTACCATCAGGTGTGATCGCAGTCAAGGGTTAACTTGTAATGAAAAAAATATGTGAATCGATCAATACAATACACAATATAACCCCAAAGTAAACCGTAGGTTACAATATCATAATTATATATGTTATGTTAAAGGTGCTTATGATAGCCAGGTTTATGAGTGACACAAGTTACTTGATTTGTATTCGATATCCTTACAGGAATGGAAACTACGTCGGCAAAACCTCGGTCGTCATCTGGTATTTAACAAAAATTGCGAATATCATACCACTAATATAAAGGCGACAGTTTATGAGTGTGTATGTTTATTACTTCTTTACGACTAAAAAGCCTAAAAAAAACTAAACTATAAAGGCTGGAGCAGTTTTAACTTTGGAGTTAGCTGACACCCTGGACTAATTTATCCCGAAATTCTAACAGGAACGAGTACTACGCGAACTACGCGTCAATCGTCCTGTTCTATAAAAAACATAATTTGTTTAATAAATACAAAAAATAATTGCTTTCAGGTTTATAGACACAGTTTCAACGCACGTTACGCGGCCATCAACATCGAAAATAAGCAAATCACCAACATCGTGCCCTTAGGAGTGGCCGCAGAAAACGCGACCCTCCAGAACTTCGTGTGGGGACCTACGGGCACTGCCCTCTCATTCGTGTACGATAATGACGTGTATTACCAACAGAGTTTGACCTCTCCGCCCCAACAGTTGACCACGACGGGACTGGAGAATGTCATTTATCATGGAGTTCCTGATTGGGTGTATGAAGGTATGCTAGTTACATTTTACTACTTTTTAGGTTTTCTTTAGGAACCTAAGCCTTAATATACCTTTCGCTATGTCCGTCCATCTGTCAAAAAAGAATCTGAACCTTGCCTTTTTACCTTGGAATAAAAGTCTCTATATCCAAAATTTATTACGGGACGGTAATATTTTTCTCCCGAATTTGAATACTTTTCATTAAAATATCGTTTTATTTATTCTTCGGGCTTAGAATTTTACTGAAAATTTCAAACAAACAAAGAATAACTCAGAATTATTGTACAGTCCTACCTGGGTTTCGAGAACCTGGGCAATGATAGAAGAAAGCCAAGCTAACAAATTCAGCAATGAGGCAGTAAGTAAGGTTATTAAATGATATCTAACATGGTTTCAGAGGAGGTATACGGGTCCAACAACGCCATTTGGTTCGCGAAGAACGGCGCTAAGCTGGCGTACGCAACGTTTAACGACACGAACGTTCGCGTGATGAACATTCCACACTTTGGCACTCCTGGATCTGTGGACGCTCAGTACACCACTCACCGAGATATACGCTATCCTAAGGTAGGATCCAGAACTTTTGTATTCGTGTCTTCAACACCATGTTCCTTTTTTGTGGGCAAATTCTCATGAATACACTCTCGCTCTTGTCCCTCTTACGTAACACCATGGTCGTGAGAGAAATCCTAACCATCATCTCCTTGCAACTTGTTGAACCGAGCCGGTAGTATAGTTTTATTGAAAAGCAAGTTGTTGGTGGATTATCTTGGCTATTTCATTGTCTGTGCAAGTATTCGCCGTTAGCAAGATGAGAAGAACCGGAAACTATGTGAGAGGGGCTCCCCAGGACGATGACACGTTGACTTTTTTCTAGACACATCTTCCCAAATATATCTTATATAATTTAATATGTTTAAATTTGCATTGTTACTTACACTTAAGCGATAAGATTGTTCTGTTGCATATTTTGAGGCCCAATATTCGAGACATAGGTCAAACCAACTCAAGATAGTAGGTTATATTGTACTTAGACATACGTATGTAAGTACACAAGTAGGTACATAGTCATGGTCCATAGCGTATGTTCGGACAGTTTGTGAAACTTGTATTTCCAAGACAACATGCGATCCCAAATTTTATGCTTCAAGAGATTCAATCAAGTGCCGTAGACCGTATTTTTGTTTATTGTCAGTAGTTTTATGACTGACCTTTATCGGGGATCTATGTATCCGAGACCTTCAGGATTTAGGTATGAAAAAGTATATAGAAAAATGCGTTTAATATTAAAAATATGTGTATTAATAAATCTACGAGTCCTAGGTTTGTTTCATACCCGTTGGACTAATGTCTCCACTCGACAAATAGTGCTTACGACTAAATTATAAATTAAATTTGGCCATATCTTCAAATATGATCAATATTCTTTTTCCTCTCTAATTTAGAGAGAGAGAGGGAAGGACAATTGTCCATCGGCAGAGTAGTGCCCGAGTTTAGAGTAAACACCTTTAAAAAATATGTTCCTTAAGAAATTAAACACTTAATATTTTTTTCTTTTATTTTCAGTCTGGTACCACTAATCCTTCAGTGAAAGTCACCATCCGGGATTTGACAACCAATAGTGATACCCAGTTTGAGGCGCCAACTGATCTTGAAGAGTAAGTTTCTAAATGTTAAAGAGGTAAAATAGTTTTTACCTGTCTTCATACTTTAAATATTTTGATTAGATTTTTGGTTAATGAATTAAAATCGGTTTAGTTAGGAACACAATTTATAATCCAAACACAACTTAATGTATCGAGAAAAAATTTGGCAAAGATATAGATTAAGATCTGGAATAGCATGTGTTCTTCGTTTTATCTCAATATTCTTAGTCTACGCGGTCGAAGTGCGGGCATTGCTAGTCTATACATTAATAAATCCTATTGCCTCATGAGCATCGTTACTCATTTCTCGATGTAGACGCTTATTAAGAACGACCTTCTTAACGCACGCACGGGTTATACTTTCGGCATATACTAGTTACCTATACGTAGTGTTAGGGGCAAATAGAAGAATGTAGTCTCTGCCTACCCCGATGAGAACGAGGCGTGATGCTATGTATGTATGTATTATTATTATTATTCTTTATTTGTATTCTACACACACAATCAAAAAAACAATACAGAGTTAACTTAAAAAAATATTTAGGATATAAAAGGCGGCCTTATCGCTTAGCAGCTAGCTAGGTATACTTATAAAATATACATAAATTTAAATAATTACATACTAATACATAAACCAGACTACACAAATAACACCAATAATAACTATAATATATATCATAAAATAAACTAATATATATACCTATATCTATATATCATAAGAATAACATAAACAGATAGTCATCTTTAGTTTGTAAAATAATAGGATTTAACGGCCTTTTTAAAAATGAAAATTGATTTCGATTCACGTATGCCAACTGGGAGTGCATTCCACTACTGTTCTGCACGCACTGCAAATGAGTTTATATAAAACTTACTTTAATGGTAAGGCATGAGGCACAGAGTTAGGGCCTGACAAGGTCTAAACTCAGATGTATGTACGTATAGACGTAACACTAAATGAACAAAAAACAATAAAAAAAAAACTTTTTTAATCAGTTCCTCTCCTGTATAATATTGCAACATTATAGACACACAGACAGAGCTATTTATATTTATTCATCGAGATCAATCAATCGAGCCCAAACATTATGGGACACTACACATACTGCGAAGTTCTTATGGCCATCTTCCAGTTCCAGCATCAGATCAGCTCCGATAATATTGCATTGTCCCACGATATTTATAATGCAAATTTATTAGAGCCACAATTACTAGATTTGACCGAAACGTATAAATAAAAAAAAACAGCAAAGTTAAATAAAATAAAAAGAGCAATTCTGAGACTTCATATAATAGGTTCATATCTTCATGAAATATACAATAGTACTTAAAACATGTTATATGTGATTGAGATCTAACCTTGAACATTTATGATGGTCACTAAACCACGTTGATATCTCGAGTTGGTTTATTGTTGGATATGAAATTATGTTAACAGATAACAGAATGTCTCGTAAATAACGTTTCATGTAGGTACACCCGATTATATCTAGTTTAGGATTAAAGTGATATGCCGACAGAATGTGAACAATTAATACTTTTTAATAGTTTGTTAGGTACGTATAAAGTAGAATGAGGATTTGATTATAATTATTATTTGAACAATTACCTGTTGTGATTTTTATAACATTAATTAAAGACCTTAATTTAGGAATTGACAATTGAGATTAAGATACCGTGTGACAAATATCTTTTACATAATTATTATGGAGAAAATTACAATATATAAATTACTTCTTCTTACTTTCTAAATACTTAGGTACGATGTAAGAAAAGATATCTAATCTACATATAGCTATATAAATGAAATACCGCTGACTGACTCATCATGAGATCTCTAAAACTATAAAAACATGCATATCGCATACGCAGACTCCCATACATTTCTGCCGATTTTTCTTTAGACTAGTTACCCATTTCGCGGTTCATTGTTTAAACTAACTCTGGATTTTTCTCTTGTTCACTAAATAAAGATTTTTCTTTATACCCACGAGGATGAGATCTACGGAGGTAAAAGTATCAGCTGGTATGACATAAATACTAAATCATTCGCAAAAAAATGTTATTTAGACATTTAGTTAACTTTTTGGTTTATATATTTTCAGGCCAATTTTGAAAACCGTATCATTTGTCGGAAACGACAAAATCGCTGTTATGTGGACTAATCGAGTTCAGACATCATTCAGAATCGACTTATGTTCGGAGGCAGTCCAAAATGCACCTGCTGCTTGTAATGCGGTAAGATGATTTCATATGATAATATTTGATAATCGCTTGAATATTCTAACGCAAATCAAATTTAAATCTAATTGGGATGTACTTAAATTATAGTTACGTTTAAATATTCGGGCGTTTGTATTATTATTTTATAATCTTCAAGGATGAGTAGAACTCGCCCCTGTGCTTATGTCCGCCGTATATCAATACAATAGGCTTGATTTACGTTTTTCTCGAGTAAATTAAACCTACATAAGATAAATGGCAAAAGCATGATAGGTTCTTATTTACCAGGGCAGAGTGTTCTAGGCCACAGGGAGATAGAGACACAAAATCATTTCGTAACAGAATATAGTGTTAATGATTTTTCTATCAAATAGAAGCTTCAATTCATATTAAGATCATATTATTTTTAAAAGACTTGACGACGTCATATTTCGAGTCATAGGTGGTGGTTATAAAAGAAGTGTTAACTTTACTTTTTTACCACCCAAATGCTCTATTGGGACTAAATGCCAAGTTCTAATTAATTAACAGACCAATTCCATAATGTCTAAAAGTGTCAGCTTAGTTTATCTGGGTCTTTTATTATGAACCCCGGATGGATGGATTCGACACTAGTTGGTGGGGCATATTCCAATAAATTTGGTATTCTTTAATGAATTTTATTCTAATTAAATTATGTAAGATGATTAATAACCAAAATTGTAAAATCGTTTTTTGACTATTTTCAGATCTACAGGTATACTGAAAACGACGGCTGGATAGACAACATTCCATTGCTCTTCAATAGTCAAGGAAATGCATTTATCACCATTTTACCAGCTGTAAGTATCGTTGCGTAAGACTGAATATTCTAATATGTAACTAAACTTATTATTCTAATAGTAATCATTACACAATCATACATTATATCGTAAATCAATATCATGGTGTTAAACTATAAACTCTTTTAATGAGAAGAGAGATAATAATGCTGATTTTTTTTATTGACTACAACTACACCTGATGTTAAGTGATGATACAATCTAAGACGGAAGCGTGTTAACTTGTTAGGAGTAGGATGAAAATCCACACCCCTTTCGGTTTCTACACGACATCGTACCGGAACGCTAAATCGCGGCGAAAGCTTCCCGCAAGCCAGACCAAAACAAATTAAGAAAAATCTTAATCTGCCCCGCCGGGAACCGAACCCAGGACCTCCGTCTTATAAATCCACCGCGCATCCACTGCGCCACGGAGGTCGTCAAATAATGATATTGATGATAATGTCGAACAACTAGATGTATTAAAGAATATCGTCCTAAATTCCAGGTAGTCAACGGTGTACGTTACAAGCAAATCGTGAAAGTGACCGAGGGAACTGGCCTGTGGACTTCCGAGAATCTCATCAACACGGCGCACACTGTCCTTGAAATTTTACTTTGGACTGACGATGACATTGTGTAAGTAGAAGACTTGACATAGAAGCGACAAACTTGCTACCATATTTATATAATTTTAATTTCAACCCAATTCATTATTGTAATAGGCTTTATTTTTTGTTGATAATTTAATATCAATCTAAAGCCTTGAAACATGTCTTGTGTATAACTGCCTTGGTCGCCCCCGGTACACCGGGATGTTTTTAACCCGAGGTAGAAATCAAACCCAGAGGTTTGATTTCTACCTCGGGTTAAAAGAGGGTTGACTCGTAATATTTATTACCCCCGTACTAGGTTCAAGATAGCATTGTAAAAGCGTTTTAATATTAATATTTAAAAAAAAAACCAAATTTAAAGCAAGAACACCACAACAATCAGGATCTTGCAGGAAAATCCTTTGATTAGTGACAAGAGACCGACACTTTGTTGAATTGGCTACCTTTCAAATCAAGGTAAATCCTTGTCAAACACTATCTACATGCTTAAATCTGCAATAGCTTGTTGAGGTGTGGCAAGGGTATGGTCCTAGCCCAGAATGTTATCACCTTAAGATTTTTATAACATTTAGGGACTAACTGTCATTAGCTAAAAAGTCTTGTGTAGTTCACGTAGCACGTGATTACACATTTTTTCTTTGGAGTAGGTAATTCGCGTTTGTCGTGTCATCGTGTGTAACTTAGTTTCATTTATATTTCAGTTGGTACAAAGCCACTGGTGTAACAGATAGGGCAGAGCAACACATTTACAGTGTGACCTCTACGAAGGAAGTTTCCTGCTTTACATGCAATATCGTTCGTCCTGATGGTAAACAGTGTCTGTACAATGATGCAGTTATCAGTACCGGGTCCAATGTCATCGTCAACTGCGGAGGACCTGAGCTACCACAGGTCTTAATTTATGATAAGGTGAGTAAAGGTATATTGGATCATTAGGGTGCTTCTAATGAGTGACCGTCTCGCTTTGTTCTGTTGGCATTCCTTATTAAAACTTCTATGAACATTCGCTTCCTAAATTCTGAATTTTAAGTTCTCTTTGTGCTTTTTGTATGACCTACATGTTATGTCCAGTGACTAATATTTTCTTAGACGGTAGTCAGATCGTAAAATAGAACGCGCTTGCTTAGAACATGCCTTTTTTCTGCAGACTTAAAGATATTTTAGTTGGTGGGACAAGCTAAAGTAGTAGGTGGGAGAAGCTAGAGTAGTAGTTCAGATGTCTTTTCAGAAGTGCGCAAAAGAAATGTTCACTAAAATACTTATTATACGTCCAGATGATATTAACAACGTAGCAGGTCAGAACCTAACTATCATATTCTTAGGTGTTTCAATAAAATATTATGCGATAGGTGTAGAATATCATCAGAAAGGCAATGTTTCCGCGATGTTTCTATCTTATCGTTGTTTCAGAATGGTAAACTAGTATCCGTATGGGATGACAACTCGAGAGTAGCAGATTTGTTGGCAGTGCATACTGTGCCTTTGACCTTACGCCGAACAATTTACGGCATTGGTCAGATCGAACCTGATGTGATGATCCAAGTACCACAAGACTATCAGTCCAGGACTAACATACCACTATTAGTTTATGTGTAAGTTTAAAAGTACGTTTCCTTAACCTTTAATCTTTACTATTTGTTTATTCGAGGTTATAGACTGTATGGTGCTTACCGGCAAAAAAAGTTATGAGATAATTTATCAATATTGACCCACATAATTGAATTTTAGTGTTTCTTGACTTTATGAAATTGTTGCGAGATTATTATAATTTTAGATGTTTTCAAAATAAGTACGAAATGAGAGTAATCTCCTCTTCACTATAATACTTTAATCCTCAAAAACAACTTTCATCTAAGATTGTATGTATTTAAGAGTATTTTCAGTAAGCTTAGCGAAAAGCTTTTAATTGCACGAATGAGTTCATGACTAAGGGCCTTCTATGAGTTCTATATAGTGAGATATATTCCGTATATTACTACAATAATAACGAGAGTTTAACTATTGAGCATAGTGCAAAAATCAAAATTAAAATACCCTTTTTCAGTTACGGAGGCCCAGACACAGCTCTAGTCACTAAGCAATGGACCCTGGACTGGGGCACGTCTCTAGTCAACCGCTACGGCATTGCGGTGGCTCGTATCGACGGACGAGGCTCCGGTCTGCGAGGCGTTGACAATATGTTCGCGGTGAACAGGAAACTGGGCACTGTTGAGATTGAGGACCAGATCACTGTTACCAAGTAAAAATTTTTTTTTATCGGAAATGCTGAGATGTTATATAAAAATAAAGAAACGGAGAGTTAATTTTGCTAGACTATTCCAATATTAGTCACCATTTATTGCTTTTAATGAGATTTACAGTCTAATTACCTTATGTAGTATCGTATTCTCGTTCCTATTTGCATGGGCTATCAAAAATTTAGCCTATTTATCTCCAAAGAAATTCTCAGTAGTTAAAAAGTTGGTGGTGTCCGTGTCCAACCAAAAAACCGTGTCTCGGAGAGAACTTTAAGTCGTCGCTCCCAGTTATTAGATATCACTAACACGATTTAGTATGATCACTATCAGATGTATAGTGATCGATCGTGTTCAAACATTGCCAACGCTAACTCTCCTTGGGGCAAATGGCAGTAAGCTACCTATCACGTATGAAATTCGGCCTATGGCTCTCAGTGAGATAAATAATAGAACTATGAATGTATGGATATATTTTATTATTCATCTATTTTTCTGCAGATTCCTCCAACAGAACCTGGACTGGGTGGACGCGAATCGCACTTGTATCTGGGGCTGGTCGTACGGTGGTTACGCCGCGTCTTTGGCACTAGCTCGTGGTGGCGATGTGTTTAGATGCGCCATTGCTGTTGCTCCCGTGGTCGACTGGAAGTTCTATGGTATTTATTTGTATTTATAAGTTCTGGTTTAAATGAGCGAGAGTCTGTGATGACCAGGCTTTCGTCATTTATTAAAGCTTTAAGTTTATTTGGACAATATACAATTAAAGGGTGCTATGAAGATTTTTTGAAATGATTTCTCTTATGATTGTAAAAAAAAGAAAGTTAGATACTGACATATTTAATACTTGGACGAACCTGCTACCTACCACAAGTCACTAAAGTCAAAACTTAATTGTTGGCTAAGAAAAATGTAATGTGAAACGTTGGAGATATTGTTTCTATTGTATTGTGTTAAGTTCTAACAAACAAACTTGTGCTTATTGTTTTTGTTCTTGTAACTTTTAAGTATTACTCTACTTTTAGGAAATAGAAGAGGTCAGTTATTTTACGTAAAACTTTTTAATGTTCTCAGACACCATCTACACGGAGAGATATATGGACACGCCACAAAACAACCCTCAGGGCTACTTAAACTCGTCGCTCTTGACTGACGAAGTGGTGAGTGCGAAGTTTACGCCGTTGCCGCTAGATGGCGCTGTCAATATATTTTATAAAATTGATATTCTTCTACCTTGCATTTTTGCTTAAAAATCAGAAAAGCAAATTTCATAATTATCAGGGCCAATATGTAAAATGAACAGTGAAAAATAATAATTGGAACACTACAAAATATGTTTTAATCATTAGGCAAAAGTGGCATGGCTTCACTACATTTTAGAACAAAAGTACTTATTTATATATGTATAGATTACAGATGATGATTATGAAATTGCTAATTTTAGGTGGAGGCATACAGAAACAAACGCTACTTCCTGGTTCACGGCACTGAAGACGACAACGTGCACTACCAGCACGCCATGCTGATATCCAGACTGCTGCAGAGGAGAGACGTCTACTTCCATCAAATGGTTAGTATTTGAACAGTGTTGCTGACGACTATGTTTATTTACCCTCAGCAATAAATAAATATAGTCGTCAATCTAACTGCTGATCCGCGGTGGAATGTGACAAAGTCCTTAACTGAGTAGAGTTTCATTATTGTAACACAAGTCATCACACAGATTTGATATTAGTTTTGCTCTACGCAGCAAGACTTACCATTAATCTGAGCTTAATTATAGCCCGAACAACCGAAAAGCTTGTCGGTGTTCAAAAAAATTTATTAAATGAAAAGAAACAGTTTAGGAACTAAGTACATGATCTAGATTATCTTTCATATTTTTATACTGAAATTCCTTCATTGTAAAATTTTTAAAAATTTTATAATGAAGGAATCGAATAAATCTAAAATCATTTCATGTAGGCTGTATACAAGCTCTTTTAAACTGACGAAAAAAAACGGAGGAGGTACTGAATTCGTCACGTATATATATTTTTTCATGTATGACCACGCATAACTTTTTACGGAGTAGTCCGATTTTGATATCCTGGGGAAATTGAAGGAACTTTTCAAATTTTATAGGCACACTTGTAGCGATTTCGGTTTTAGTGTAAGTATCGGTAGCTTTTTGGTTTCGAGTGCCGTATAATATACTATGACAGTATAGTACGAGTACGTTACGTGGCGATAAATCACTAAAAAGTAAGAAATAACTGTGTCATTTAGTTGCTTTAATTTACTTAAGCATATCTAGGAGTCGGTGCCAGCCAAGGTTTCTACTTTAAGAACATTATCTAGAACCCACAAACTGATTTACTACGTTAAATAAATGTTCCTTAAACTTGCTGGCGCCGACTTCAAAGATATTCTTAAGTAAATTAAAGCAACTAAATGACAGTTATTTGTTACTTTTTAGTGCGTTTTGTGTCGGTTCTATTTTTTGTTAAAACATTTTGAAACGTCTACTCTTTCATTACATTGTGACTCTCCCATCGTTTCGGGAGGCAGATAGAATTACTTATTTTATTCAAAAATTTCTCATTGCCTAAAGATGAAAGTTTTCGGACAGTGCGTATTGTCGGTGATGATATAACTGGGTCTAAGAGTTGGTCGCTATCTATGGGCCTCAGGAACAAGCTCAGAGTCACTTAAGGAACCATGAAGCGAATTATGCTCGAATAATCTGCGAGATGCTTTAGTAATTTTTATAACTTCTTTTACAGAGTTATACGGATGAGGACCACGGCTTAGGAGGTGTGAGGCCGCATCTCTACCACGCACTTGAGAAGTTCCTAAAAGAAAACATGTTTTAGATACTTCGACATTGGACAATACAAAACTAGAACATTCCCTAGAACATTCACTATTGAATTAAATTAGGCATATTTTCGTAGGAAATATTTTTTTTAAAATCAACTCCAGTTAAGTAATGTGTTGCGATAAATAAACTAATTTATAGAGGTTGCTAAATGAGTAAAATAATTGAAGAGGATATGATAGAGACAAGACAAGCAATATGATTAGGGACTATTTTAATCATGAAACAACGAACTTAAAAGTTAGCGTTTGAACCACAGAAATTGAAAAACATTATAAAACTAACCTTAGTAACCTGTCAAAACTGTACCGGTCAAAACATAAGCAGTCCTTTTTATAATATAGCTGGTGACTATGGCCAAAATCGAAATTTTTATTAATTACATGTAAATAATCTTCATGACGATTGCCATCGTCATGAAGATTATTTACACACAATTATTTACACACAAACTAGTATGTCGACAAATTCGTGTGACGTATTTTATAGATTTGCCTAATATGAAATGGAGCAACAGGAGCGCTATTCTGTAAGGTTTTTAAACCTAGATAGTGTCTCAAATTCGCCTATATCTCTCTCTAACTCATACCATGCTATATGTAAAGAGAGATAGTGACAAAGATGAAGCTTACACTGTCGAGTTGTAAAAACAGCGCAACTGAGTTTTCTTCTAAACAGTTAAAGGAGTTGTTCTAGTAACATAACACCTTTACGTACTTAATAGGTTGTAATCGTTTGAAATAAATGTTATTCAAGAAAAAAAAAATTTAATAGATAATAATGAGTATTGAACTTTTTGGATTAGGAACTATTAATTGTTAATAAATAGACCACGGATTCAAATTTAAATAAAAAATTTCAAACCACGTTTTTTGTAGGAGCACCTCCTAGGTATCTGCTACAATATTAAGAAAGTGTATTTTTTAGAATAGTAAAGTAAGGTTTTTGCTCAATATATTGATATCCAATTTAATTCATTTTGAAAAACGTATATCTAGTGTTACTTAATAGGAATATTGTAAATATAATATTGTTAAATATTATTTAATGTTACTAAATGTTGCCAAATAATATAATAATAATGCAGTATATAAAAGGTTTATGAAAAACAGGGTTTTCTCTTGAGTGTAATTTTAATATTTTTATCCGCGTGTTGATTTTGCCATTTCTAATGTTATTGGTGTTGAAATAAGAAGACATAAGAAATATTTATTAATTCTCGGTTACTTTTACAGTGATTCCCTAACCTAAGGGTCAACTAGGTTTTAAGGGCCAGTAATATAAATTAATTATTAATTTTAGACCATTTTTGAGGTCTCGAAAATGTAGAAATTACGACCCGTGATGCACAATACCCGTGACTACTGTAAATATTTGAATTTTAAGTATCAAATAATTAATATAATTGTGTTTTCTATCTTGTGGTTTTATTTTAATGAATTTTTCGTCACTGTGAAATTTTTGGCTAGACCTTCTTTTTGTGTAGTGGTATGCTTAGAGCATTTATAAGACGGATGCTCTGAGTCCGATTCTCGGCTGGGCCAATTATATAATAATATATTTTTTAATATATTTTCTAAATTTCAGACCTGGCAGGTGGAAGATTTCGGCCGTGTCAAGTTTACCGCCAAACGATTTAGCATTCCGGTACGATGTCGTGAAGAAACCTAAAAGAGTGTGGATTTCATCCTGCATCTAACAAATTAGCCCGCTTTCCTCTTAGACTGCATCATCAGTTGCAGATGATGACCAAGTTGGAAACAAGCTAACTTGTTGTTTCCATCTTAGATTGCATCAGCACTTACCATCAGGTGTGATTGAAATCAAGGGCTAACTTGTTATGAATAAACCTTAGGACCTAAAACAATAAACAAGTGTGCGTTAGAATGTAAGCAGGTGAAGTTATCACATGCATAAGTACATTCAATGATGAAACGCGCGGATAGCGCTACTTTAAGTAATGGCTATTAGAAAGTAAAAGAAAGGGCTAAGTCTTAAAGGTCACCGTCGTAATGTTGTTTGCGTTCTACGCCTTCCATTAATAGCATAGCTGCTCCATTAGCTAAGAAAAATAGTAGATATTTTTCATCATAATATCTAACTATTATAAATGCTGGATATGGTGGATTAAAAGTGCTTGACAAAAGATAATATGATTAATTTAATGGAACATCTATTTGGTGGCGGTATATGTATACTGTATAGGTACCTAATATCAATTCATTAATTTCTTTTCAGTAGATATGTTTTTGACGTGATAACGTCTTATAATTCGATAGAGCCGGCTGCACGCACGAAAAAACATGACGTCATGCGGCGTTACCTCGCTTTGAGGCGTTCCATGTAAGGCTTGAAGTGCAAGCGAGAGCGCGGTACGAGCGACAAAGAAGGACAATCGGCCTTTGCGTTCGGCAGCGTTCGACATCCGTCTATTTAATATAATTATTAAATATATTAATTTTAAATTAAAAATTAATATATTTATTATAAATTTAAAATATAAATTTATAAAATCAAAATCAATTATTTTATTAATTTAAATTAATATTTATAAAAATATACTTAATTTAAAAATTTTAATAACCAATTAAATGCTACCATTCCATCAGTATTTTCTTAAGACATTGTCACGTTCAACTTTCGTCAGTAAACCGACTTTACAGACAACCAATTTTTTTATTATGAAATAGTTACGATCGATTTGACCTCACCTGATGGAGTAGACGTGGTCGAAGGTGAGACGCGACGCGCTTGCTTGGAAAATGTCTATTCACTCTTGTTATATACCCTACTTACTTATTCCTAAGTAAAAACTGACCTCGGAAGGGCATCCATACTTTAGCTATGTGTATAATAAAAGATGACGCAAAACGCATTGTACAAGTTCTGGGAACATCGACGACGTCGGGATGAAATCGTACCCGGTGTCTTGCAGTGCGGCGATAAAAAGTTGAGGAAGGTACGAGGTTAAATAAAACCTTAGAGAACTTTTCGAAATCAATCAATCAATATCCTGTAAAATGTCTCTCTAAAATGGCTAAGGTACTATAATTAATGTTATGTTTATCTATTTATTATAAGTATTTATGTATAATATATATAAAAACTAGCTGACCCGGCAAACGTTATTTTGCATTAAAAATTAAAAAAAAAATTAGATGAAAATTAGATAGTAGCCGATTCTCAGACCTAATACGCACAAAAAATTTCATCAAAATCGGTCAAGCCGTTTCGGAGGAGTATGGCAACGAAAACTGTGACACGAGAATTTTATATATTAGATATTCATCAGTTATCATAGTACCTATAACACAAGCTACCTAAGCTTACTTTGAGGCTAGATAGCGATGTGTGTAATTGTCCTATAATATTTATTTATTAATATTATTAATTAATAAATAGCAGATCCGTTAAATTACAACAATAATTCCAAAATGTTTTTGAAAAATATTTGTTAATATTTATTCGGAATGACCATTGTTATTTAAAGTGAGAACAATCACTGGGTAAACGAGAATTTGAATAAAAATATTGTTAAATATTTTTCATGCAGCAGTCATAGCCAGACATGTCGACTGGAATTAAATCAGATTCTAAATCTGCGATATTCAAATCTGATTTCGTAATTGCATTTTAGGGCTTTGTTAATAAAAAAAATTGTTTTTAGAATTTTTACTAACGTGACTGTTGTAACTACATAAATAAAATTGAAGTATCAGTTTGTAATTTCTAATTCTGTTAATTACATATCTTTAACGCAAATAGCTATTTTCGAAAAAGTAGAAAGATTTCTCTGTCTGTTCATTCCGGTTATCTAATGTGATCTCTGAAAAGACTGGACTTCTATCTCAGGATTTTTGCTTAATTTGAGTAGAAAGGGAAAACTTGGATATAATATAAAAATATCCCAATTTTTAATTATATAAATTCGTGATAGTACTTACTATAGCAAAAGTAAATGAAAAATATTCGTCTATAAATCTTTGGGGACTGCCGATAGAAGTGAAAACGTGTGCAGTGACGATGGCGCGAGTATCACGCTTTTTGTTGACTCAAAAACTGCTTAACTCGTCTAAAGAAGGTTTTACTTCAAAACTTCAAAAGTCTAGAGATGGTGTGGTCTTCAATATTAAAAAAAACAAAATAAAATTTAAACAGCAAGGGTATTCTAATATTAAACTTCGTATGCGTAGATATTGATGAATCCAACCTGCAGTGACATTTCGCGGCTAAAATTTACGAGCTGGTGGAAAATGGAATATTTGATTGGGTTAATTTGCATTTTAAACAAAGCATTAAGGTCACGTGACGAGGGTTGCAGCTGTCAATTTGGTGTTTCACCCTTCACGAGTGTTAAAAATAATTTATTTTTAGTAAACAGGTTTTTTGCAGATTGTGAGGTGCAAGGAATCAAAACGAACATATTGGGGGCATTACTTAGCTTTCAGAAAGCTCGAAAGATTATGTGGACTATTCGTTAACTTTATGCCTTTGGAAAGATAAAGTTAACCGAGTAAGTTTGACTAAAGTAAGTTTCGCTTAGTGTATAGAACTAACCTCGTTAATCTAATGGCTACCATTTCGCGGTTTAGAGCAGTACGGTGGACCTAAGTTCAATTTTTCCTATTCTAAAAAGACCCTGAGCCCTGTTGTTGGCTGTTAGAATAGCTTAATAATGAAGAAATTTTAATTACAATTATATAATTACATGTCATATATAATTGCAGTAATGATTATTAATAATTCTGTAAATAATTCATAGCTTGGATAGAAGCAGGTGTTACTTTGTGAAAGTTCATCATGAATATAATATGTAGTTGCAAAGCCTGACAAGTCCTGCACATTGTAGAGTCAACATGTCTTGAGAATTTCATAAGCAGTTTTGGAGTTCACTCCAGAAAATTCTGCGTACGTTTAAACGTAAATCTTTCTGTCGGATCTGGTTGACTGTATCGTTTGGATTCGTCGCTTTCGTCGCGACTAACTAAGTAATTCATAGCTTTTTTTGGAAAACCATTCAATGAAAATTGATTTTAATGACTTTAATTTTCTTGACAGAATAAGCGTGCAAGTTTTGGATAACTAAGAAGAGATACCTCGTATTGGGTAAATTATATTGGCTGTTCTATTAGGTACAGATTTTCAGAACAGAACGTTTGGGTCAATAAATTCAGTTAAAAATATTTTAATTAAAATTTTCATCAAGTTATTAAAATTAACAACGTCAAGTAATTCTAATCTGAGACGCCATCCTATAAAGATACCAGGGAAACCCAGCGTGAACAAATTAAAGTCCCTTTTTGTGCGAACTTAAAAGAATTCCTTCTAACATTAATGTCAAGCTATCGGACAATTTAAGAGGTTCGTTATAAAAATGTAGAGTCATTTTCCTCACCTTCCGTTATAATAGACTAGGAGCTCACGGCAATTGCGATATTTAAATAATCAGATCTATGCCCGTAAGGAAAATGGGCCTAGGTTCCTACAACCTAAAGAACTTTCACAAGGAGTTTATTTAAAGATTTTTTTTTGCTTCATGTAATGGTCGTTGGCTGTTCTTCAATGTTGACTTAAAAATAATTTCTGTTTATTTTGATTAAAAGAAAACCCTTGAAGCAATAATAGGCCATAATAGGTTACCTACTGGATTCACGAGGCAGGTCAGATGGATAGACAGAATATACTTGTGCGTGGTCCTTGTCACTTTATATTCGGTCGAGCGGGTTAAAGAAAATTTCGCTAATATTATTAGAAACAATTTAGCACACTAGCTTACAAAATTATTTTACTATTTAATGACAATGTACTGTAAACACTTCAGCGACTAACTCTTAAACTATAATTTTTATCACTTCTATAAAAAAGATATTACACCATAACAACCGGCCGGCTGAAATAATAGTCTTTGGGTAAACTTTGACAAAAAAGCCCAGCATTCCTTAACAAATGGTTGTTCCAAGAAACCGTTTCAAGTTTTGACAATTTTCAGGGTAATTAAACGTCTAGATTAATTAAACTTTTCCCATTAACTTTGTACAAGAGAACGTTTCATTTATGAAGAAAAAGTGAAGTTTTCTGCAATGACTGAAAAATTAAAGCTAACTTTCTTTATAAGCCTGAAAGTTTACGTATTTTAGCAGAAAAATAAATTGGCAACATTTTTTCATTTCTTAGTTCGCTGTTGGTATTAAAATATAATATTTTTATGAGGTCACATCGAGCTTCCGGTTTTCTAGTTAAGATCAAATCTTGCATCAATTATTTTAGTTTAGATTTAAATAATTAAATACTATAGGACAAATACACACATCGCTATATAGCCCCAAAGTGAGCGTAGGTAGCTTGTGTTATGGGTTTATAAGCTGTTGATGATTATCAAATTATTATTATTTTTTTCTTATTATTATTCCCTTGTAAAAAGAAATCCTTGTTTGTGAAGAGAAAAAGATATCAAAATAATCATGTCTTTCATGTAAAAATATCAAAGTAATATTGTGCGTCCTGAGTAAACAAAAATACGCCTTCCGCAAATTTTTCTCGGCCTTTCCAGAATATTCTCTACACGAGATTCTCATATTGACGCAGCTCACCTTTGCATGGTAAACACGCGTTTCTTTTGTTGTGAGCTGTCCAAATAGTGTGAGGACACGAAATGCCCAGATTTAGCATCTGGAGGATTTATTCGAATATTCTGTCTTATTTCGTACATATATTTTATTTGTGGTCCCAAAACGCGCCAAAGAGATATATAATCTTTTGTAGAAAAAAAAACACGTTGCACAATAGCGACGAAACCGAGCTCTTGCGATTCAACGCAATGAAAGAGAGGGCGATATTTTGTCATTATCGTCCTCGTCAGACTATTTATGATTACCTACTTGATACCCCTCTGTTTCTCATAGAAAACAGGATCAGTGTTTATACCCATCACTTTGCTCCAAACACGGTCAATGTCAATCAATGGTTAAAGAAGCTCATGTGATAAGTTTAATCTTAACATGGCCATATAATCAGAACTCGTACTAAACATGATCGGGATCGTTAGCGTAGTGCTTTCCGAGACTAAGGGGTTTATCATCATCATCATTATCAGCCTATTAAAGGCCCACTACAGAGCCAGGCCACCCTCCTTATAGGAGAGGGGATATGGAGCGTATATCCACCACTCGGCTCCAATGCGGGTTGGCGGGCTTAGGGTGATAATTTTTCATTTATTAAGGATCACTATCAGATGTTGATAATAGTGACCGGGACCGAAGGCTTAACGTGCTCTCCGTGGCACGGCGGTGTAACACCGCCAACTATCACACTCCTGGCTTGGAATGTACTAAACATTTCATAGAAGAATGAAAAAGCCTCCGAGGCTCAGTGGTGTGCGCAGTGGATTTATAAGACTGAGGTCTCGGGTTCGATTCCCGGCAGGCTAAAATCACAAAATCAATGTTAGCAAGTATAACGTAACGATTGAACAAAAAAATATTATGATTAAGTGAGAAATAACATATTCGTATAATAGTCTAGTTCACAAGTGCCTTTTAGGTCAAAATTTTTGCGCCTTCTTCGAAAATTATGATTGAGGTGTCATTCGATTCGGAATGGTATGTAGATAGTTTTTGAGAAAATGCTAAGCCCGCTCGCAAAAATTGCAATAGTTATAAACAATTAAGTGAAAAACAAAAAGTGGGTTTGGTTTTTCGTTAATATCTCAAAAACTATTTGAGAAAATTTAAATTTGAAAGAAGATTCAAAAAGAGGAAGAAATTTCCTAAAAAAAAGTCTCGACTCCCGAAATTGTCGGACTAATGTTTATAATTTTCCCAGAGGGTTGAAAATACGCTCGAAAACGGGTACTCCGGCTTGCGCAAGCCACGCCCCCATCGGACCTTTAATGAATAAATGTTATTTAAACTTATTAAACATGAAAATTAAAAATTGAAAAAATTCAGGCGCCTGTAGGATAGATCAATGAACAATAATCCGTGATCAAAAATTTTTTATCGCGATTTTTCAAAAAGTTATCCATTCATTAATTAACAATTTTTTGTAGCATGAACATTAACATTGCAAGTGCGATAATTGTTAAACTATTAATCTGAGATTTTTTTCCTTTCGTGGAGCTATGTTTCAAAGGTCTTAGAATAGATTCCCGTTGGAAAAATTCAAAAATTGTTAATTTTCGTTTTGTTATTAACAATTTGCTGAGGGAAAAAATTATAAAGCTTAATTAAACATTGGAAAAATTTTTTTTTTTACAATATTATTATTGGTCCATTTTCTTATGATCAGAAGCTACTTAAAAATGATTTTTAATAATTTTTACCTCCTATTGTTTAAAAAATTGTTATAAACAAATGCGTTGTTTATGAGATAATTTAATTTTTTTTTTTGATAACATAATCTTTGATGATAATTATGATTTTTTAAAAAAAAATCGTTTCTTAAAAAAAATTTTTTATTGCTTAAAAACGCATTTTAGCAATTATTATATTTTTTATTTATTTAAAAAAAAATTATTTATATTTTTTATTGAACTTTCAATTTTCTGTTAACTTTAATTTCGTCACTTTGACCTGGTTTTTTATGTTTAATTTTATTATAACTTTTTAACTAATGAAGATACAAAGAAAAAATTTAGGACTTATTTATTCAACAATGAATTATTAACAATAAATTAAGCCTAAATTTGAAGCTCTGACTTAATTATTTATTGAAGTTATATCATTTGTTGAAAAAAACAATCCTTGAGAAAATGTTTTTTTATACTTTTATGTCTAAATTTGACCCGCATGCTTACAACTAATTACTAATGGTCATTCAAGGATTCTTCCCATGACAATCTAATTTCCTTTGTTTAATATTTTCGAAGGGTCTATGTGATCGTTTATATACTTGACCATGAGAATATCTTTACAGTTTGTGGATGTTCACAAATTTAGTCTCAAGTCGTCATTCGAACATTACGCATCGTTGAAAAGTCGTTACTTTAAAGACCGAATCAGACCCCCCCCCCTCCGAGAGAGTACACGCGTAAGTTATTATTTCGACGTTACGTTTTACATAGAGTTTCGCTTTGACATTTTATAGGTAGCGTCCCGGAAGCGATCGCGCGAATTCATGACCTTATATGGTATCGTTTTTGACACAGCCAATCACGAATCAATCTTACACAATGCCTTATATACAATTTTTGTCTTATATACTATTGGTTATAGGTTTGGTTTGCAGAATTTATTGTGCAAACCATTCTTACATGTAGGGTATATTACATTAGGTCTTAATCTAGTTTTTACACCATTTAAGTACGTTCCTAAGTCTATTTAATCCGAGACGCCCACTAACTAACTGACTAACGTTATTTTCTTGTAAAAATGGATTTGGAAGTGAGTTGTTTCATCTGTGAAAATCTGTTGAGTACTTTGCCAACTGTGCGAATCAAGCAAAAAGCAATTAATACTATGATAAATCATAGTAAAATGTTGAAAGATAATAAGTGGACAATTTTAATTAACCAAACTGAATTAGATGTGCATAAAAACTGTCGGGACGCTTATACCTATTCTGCAAAACGTGCTTCTACTGGAGTAGAACCTTCAACATCTCGTTACTCATCACGTGGTTCTGAGGAATTCGATTTTGATAAATTGTGTTTGTTGTGTTCTAGACCATGGCAAAACAAATCAAAAGAAGATAAATTCTTGATCAGAGACGACTTGTTAAAATCAAAATTAATCGAAATCGCTGAGCAAAGAAAGGATGAATACGGTGAGATCATTAAAAATCGTGTAAATAGTATTGAATCTCTTATTGAAGTCGGCGCTCGTTATCATAAGCGATGTTACCGTGACTTCTGTCATTTACGAAAAAATGATTCTACTGGAATAAGAAAAGAATTGCAAGAATCTTTACTCCGTCTTTATGATTATATTGAAAGCAGCAATGATAGCCAATTTACTGTCAACCAATTACTGGAAACTATGAGTTACAAGCCTGCGGAAGCTACGTTATTGAAACATCTGGAAGACCAATATGGCAATAATATTATTATTTACGATTCTTCAAAGGAAGGTAAAACGATTTGTTATTGTGGCAGTGATAAAAAGACGCTAAATGATACATGGTACATGCATCGTGAAGAAGAAGAGGAGGCCGAAAATATTCGAATTATCAAGACTGCTGCACAACTCGTTCGTAAACAAATAAAAGGAAAAAAATTTAATAATAAACACTATCCTTCTTCAGTAAATTTTCTTGAATCAGTGAGTGATGACATACCCATATATTTACAAATTTTTCTGAATGAAGTAATTTTATTTGATGCGAACTTCAACCAGAAGAAAAAAATTGCAAAGGCAAAAAGGATGTCAAAGGGATCCCAAGAAAGTGTTACTACTGAAGACAGCTCACGTAGTAATATTTCTTCCAATGAAACATCATCTACCATGGATTCAGGTGAGAGCTTTTTTGGCCATGACGATAAGTCGATTAAAGACATTAAAATAAAAATAGATCAGATTGGATCGTCGATAGTAAAAGCAATTCGTCCCAAATCGTATCTGTCTCCACTTCACTTAGCTACTGGGATATACTTGAATCGTAAATGTGGATCTAAAACTATCATTAATATTCTGGCAAAATTAGGTGTTTGTGCTTCTTATCACAGTGTGGCTCTTCACGAAATTTCAGCAATTAAATCGGATGTAATTAAAATAAAATCAAACGCTTATCTTCAGTATGTTTTCGATAATGCTGATCATAATCCATCAACTCTAGATGGGTTAAATAGTTTTCATTGCATGGGAGGCATTTGTTGCGTTACACCATCATCAGCATTAACAACCGCTGGAGAGGTTAAAAAATTAGAAAGATTACCAACTGCTCAGCAAATATCCGAGGAAGATAAAATAATGATCATGACTTTACCTACCAATAAGTTTTCACTGGAAGCAATCGAATTTATTGATATAAATAAATTACAATTTGGTCATTTTTCTACCGAAATTCCAGTTAGTTATTCAACTCACATTTGGGGAAGTTATCTACAGGTTAATAATCTACCAGAAATCAGAGGTTTCATGGAACGAGTATCTTCATCTATGCCATGTACTATTTCTCGCATACAATACTTGCCATTTATTGAGGAGAATCCTTCTGATTTGCCAACTGTGTACACTTCTTTAATGTATGCTGCTAAACATGCTCGTCAAGTTAACCAGAAGACAATTTTTGTTACTTTCGATCAACCCTTGTACATGAAAGCTCTTCAAATTTTATGTAACTGTAAAAACGGAGAGTTAAACAATGTAGTTGCTCGTCTTGGTGGCTTTCACTTGATTATGTCATTCTTTAAAGCAGTGGGAACAATCATGGAAGGCTCAGGATTGAGGGAATTGTGGAGCACAGTCTACGCTACGAACTCTATTGATAAAATGATGCAATGTACTTCTTTCTCTAGAGCTTTGCGAGCGCATATCACGACTGCTCATGTGATAGGTGAGCTTATTGCGGAATTCGCCGAGTCAGTTGAAAATATCGAAAGTCATAGGAACATAGATGGAATAAAACAACCCGTGGAATCGAGCATAGAAGCTCCACCAAGTACCGATAAAGTGTTAGAAATAATCAAACTAAAAAAATTAAAAATTCAAAGAACGTTAAATGATTTATCAAATAATCCACCATCACTCCGTGAAATAAATGATGACGAAGATTTTATTGCCATGCGGAATCTTTTAAGCAGCGGTATCGAAACACTGAAGAGACGGGGGCCAACAGCTGAACTCTGGATTCAGTATTTGAACTTAATTTCGTTAGCTGTGCGATATATTGAAGCTGAGAGACTAGGTCATTGGAATCTCCATTTATATTGCGTTCAACAAATGTTACCTGTCTATCATGCTGCTGGACATATTAATTACGTCAAAGCTATTCAAATATACCTGCAGCAGATGAGTACATTAGAAGACATCATGGATCCAACTGAATTTCGATTGTTTACTGAAGAAGGAAACTTCACCGTCCGTAGAACAAATAAAGCTTGGGCAGGTATATGGACAGACATGACGATAGAGCAGATGCTGATGCGTACCATCCACACTGGAGCTCAAGGATTATCTCATGGTCGTGGTATGACTTCAAGTGTAATGACACGGTTCCTGGAAGGTATGCCTTATGCCATCGAAATCATGAACCAACTGGAAGATTTTGTTAAAATCAAGTGGGAATCTTCCGACCAACATGTCGATATCACACCAGCACGGCAAAAACGTGATCTTAGTGACAAGCAAACATTCAAAGTTTGGTTTCAAAACCATAATCCGTTTATTCCTTCAGAAAAATTAATATCTTTGTCGACAGGATTGGTCGGAGAAGCAAATACAGACTGTCACAAAGCATTATCAAAAGGTAGAGCAAACATGGCGAGCATGGTAGGATTCAATGCAGAAAATTATAAATTTTCAAAAAAAAATACTGTGCGTACTCTAATCTCAACAGTTCCAACGGTCGAATTAGAGGATAACAATAAAATAATAAACACCTCTTTATTATTTCAAAGAATTGCTGCTGTAATGATGAATGACAAGTCTACGATAAATGACGCTCTTCTTTTTGAACTAGCCCCCTACCCGATGGCTTTATTTGATGAACAAGGCATTATGCGAGAAGTAAAAAAATCCGAGCTTTATGACAGTTTGACGTCGTCACCCTTTGACTTATCGGAGCTAACTGGCTGTTATTTTGTTGTTGATGGAGGATTTCTTCTCCATAAAGTTGTATGGAAAGAGAAGACTAAGTTCAGTGACATAATAAATTGTTACAAGAGCTTTATTTTTAATCATTACTCAAACACCACTTCGATTATTTTTGATGGTTATGATGAAGCATTCCGGGGGGTAAAGTCCTATGAGAGATATAGACGAGCCACAAAAAAAGTCGCACCGGAAATTTCGTTTGAAGTCGATATGAAGCTGACCGAGAAGAAAGATTTGTTCTTGTCAAATGTCAAAAACAAGTCACGTTTTGTAACCAAATTAAAAAGTACTCTAGTTGCAGAAACTAATTTGACAATAAAACAAGCAAAAGAAGATGCTGATACTCTCATTATTCAAACAGCTATAAATTTTGCTGAGAGTAATCCAGAAAAGAAAATTGTTGTGGTTGGTACAGACATTGATTTGGCTGCATTAATGATTGCATTGACACCGGATCACTTAAATATTATCATGTGGAAACCACGTGCTTCTCCAAAACAATGTGATGCAATATATGAGAGCAAAAAAAACAAACATCTAAAAGATATTATACTGTTCGCCCATGCTTTCACTGGTTGTGATACGGTGAGTTCGATTTTTGGTAGAGGAAAGAAGAAATTATTGGACGTAATTATCAAAAATGATAAAATGAGGCAATATGTTCAGAAATTTTATAATTCCTGTTCTTCCAAAAAAGAGATCAAAGAAGCTGGAGAACGATTATTGCTGTCGTTGTATGGAGAGTATAAGAGCAATGTAACTGCGAGTCAATGTCGTGTTACAAAGTTTATGGATGGACTTAAAAAGTCGAAAAAAGCAATAAATTTAGCAACTCTTCCTCCAACTTCAGAAGCAATGAGTTTCCATTCTTTTAGAGTGTATTACCAAGTACAATATTGGCTTGGTAATGAGTTGGATCCACAAGATTGGGGTTGGATTAAAACGGAAACTATGTTTTTGCCAATCAAAACAACAGAAAAATTAGCTCCTGACAATCTGTTGAAATTAGTACATTGCACTTGCATTAAAGAATGTTCCAGCAGATGTGGATGCCGAAAGGCTGGACTTCCATGTTCATCGATTTGCAAAAATTGCAAAGGAGAGACTTGTGGAAATTGCAGAACGGTCACAGTCGAAGACAATGACGAATCCAAAGACGGGCATAATGACGATACTGCTGGTGAAGAATATTCACTGTTTGTTTCAGAGCTTGTCGAAACTTCTTTGGGGAGTGAAGAAAATGTAGATGATCTTGAAACAAATCAAGGGGATGATGCTGAAGACTATGTGCCACCAATTAAAAAACGTTCCCAAAAAAAACTTTAATGTAAAACATAATTAAAAAAATACATTATATTATTTGTAAACAATATTTTATAAATAAACTTACTTAAATTAAATAACATTTCTAATTAATTTTTATTCATAATTGAAAAAATTACCGAGCCAAACTGAAATTAATAAGCTGAAATTGTACATAAATATACATTAAATAAAAAGTTACATAAGATGTAAGTTGAAAATTATATTAGTTTATAAGATATTTAGACATAAAAGTATAAAAAAACATTTTCTCAAGGATTTTTTTTTTCAACAAATGATATAACTTCAATAAATAATTAAGTCAGAGCTTCAAATTTAGGCTTAATTTATTGTTAATAATTAATTGTTGAATAAATAAGTCCTAAATTTTTTCTTTGTATCTTCATTAGTTAAAAAGTTATAATAAAATTAAACATAAAAAACCAGGTCAAAGTGACGAAATTAAAGTTAACAGAAAATTGAAAGTTCAATAAAAAATATAAATAATTTTTTTTCCAAAAAATAATACGTGCTTGTTTTTGTTTCTTTAAGTAGAAACAGAAAAAAAATACAAAGAAATAATTAATTTGTTTATAACTAATTGTTTATTAAATAAACAATAAAAATTTAAATAATAATCGATTTTTTTTTCATAATAACTGGTGAAAAAATATTGTTATTTAACAAATGCGTTTTTAAGCAATAAAAATTTTTTTTAAGAAACGATTTTTTTTTAAAAAATCATAATTATCATCAAAGATTATGTTATCAAAAAAAAATTTTAAATTATCTCATAAACAACGCATTTGTTTATAACAATTTTTAAACAATAGGAGATAAAAATTATTAAAAATCATTTTTAAGTAGCTTCTGATCATAAGAAAATGGACCAATAATAATATTGCAAAAAAAAATTTTTTTCCAATGTTTAATTAAGCTTTATAATTTTTTCCCTCAGCAAATTGTTAATAACAAAACGAAAATTAACAATTTTTGAATTTTTCCAACGGGAATCTATTCTAAGACCTTTGAAACATAGCTCCACGAAAGGAAAAAAATCTCAGATTAATAGTTTAACAATTATCGCACTTGCAATGTTAATGTTCATGCTACAAAAAATTGTTAATTAATGAATGGATAACTTTTTGAAAAATCGCGATAAAAAATTTTTGATCACGGATTATTGTTCATTGATCTATCCTACAGGCGCCTGAATTTTTTCAATTTTTAATTTTCATGTTTAATAAGTTTAAATAACATTTATTCATTAAAGGTCCGATGGGGGCGTGGCTTGCGCAAGCCGGAGTACCCGTTTTCGAGCGTATTTTCAACCCTCTGGGAAAATTATAAACATTAGTCCGACAATTTCGGGAGTCGAGACTTTTTTTTAGGAAATTTCTTCCTCTTTTTGAATCTTCTTTCAAATTTAAATTTTCTCAAATAGTTTTTGAGATATTAACGAAAAACCAAACCCACTTTTTGTTTTTCACTTAATTGTTTATAACTATTGCAATTTTTGCGAGCGGGCTTAGCATTTTCTCAAAAACTATCTACATACCATTCCGAATCGAATGACACCTCAATCATAATTTTCGAAGAAGGCGCAAAAATTTTGACCTAAAAGGCACTTGTGAACTAGACTATAAGTATCTGCGTCTCAGAGCGGAGTGATTTTCAGTTGAAAAGGCTTTAGATTCGCTAATGGTCGCATTTTGTCGAAATTCGAAGCGAACATATTTTTCATTTATGATTTAGAATTCTAACTTCAAAAAAGAATTTCTTATTATTTATTATTTGCCCTCCGGCCTCCAGCCATGCGAATGTCAATGTCAATTATATTAGATAGATATTCATTTTCAATTTATAACGAATACGTTCATGGTAAAATTATATCAATCAAGAATAAAAAGGGGTCTTGCCACCATTAACGCTCCTGCGCTAATTGAGCCGTAAGGAGTAAGCCGGGATGATGGCAAGAGACCTGATGGATTGAAGCTGGTTCCCTGGGTAGTGGGACGGGCCCTAATGCGGGACGCTACTTGCGTTGACACATTGGCTCAGTGTCATATCAGGGAGACAGAATCAAGACCGGGAGCCGCAGCAGAAAAGACTGAAACCGGTAAGTGGCACAAGTATGCCTCTCTGACAGAGAGTTACATATTTGTTCCTTTTGCCGTGGAGACCCTTGGGCCATGAAGTCGCTGTGCCAAAAAATTCCTCAACTGCTCGCTCGTTTTTTGCGCAAAGGATTAGCCTGGCTATCCAACGCGGAAATGCAGCCAGTATTCTTGCCACCATTCCACGTGGGCATGATTTGTATTATATTAGGATAAGTTAGCTTAAGTTCCTTATTGTATTTTTTATCAAGAACAATATAGAAAGATAATTTTTAATAGTAAAATGTGAATTTTTTTTTATCAACTATATGTAATGCAATCTAAGATGGAAGCGGGCTAACTTGTTAGGAGTAGGATGAAATTCCACACTCCCATTCGGTTTCTACACGACATCGTACCGGAACGCTAAATCGCTTGGCGGTACGTCTTTGTCGGTAGGGTGGTAACTACCACGGCGAAAGCCTCCCACCAGCCAGACCAAGACAAATTAAGAAAAATCTCAATTTGCTCCGCCGAGAATCGAACCCAGGACCTCCGTCTTAAAAAATCCACCGCGCATACCACTGCGCCACGGAGGCCGTCAAATTGATAAATCATTTTATATTGCTACAATACAATACGTCAAATGATAAGTATAATTGATTCCAAAGGTACCAAGTGTAATATACGGGATTCTCCTTACAGTATGTTAATCACTACTTTTTTTCAACTTTTTTATTTTATTTACTTTGATTATTTATTTTATTTACGCGTCAAAAAGTAGCCGATAGTGCTCCACAATCAAATTTATGTAATTTCTATTTTTTCTGCGGCATAACCGTGACAAGGTAACACACAGAGAAACAGACACATAAATAGACAGTCGGACGGACAGCTGGCTTACTTTCACATTTATAATATTAATAATCATCATTGACAGCAGATGGACGTCCACTGCTGGACATTGGCCTTTTTTAGGAACTTCCAAACACAACGATCCTGAGCCGCCTGTGGCCAGCGCATCCCTGCGACGTTTGATGTCGTCAGTCCACCTAGTGAGGGGTCGACCAACACTGTGCTTTTCGGTGCGGGGTCGCTATTCTAGCACCTTGGGCCTCCAATGTTCATCAGCTGTTCGAACTACGTGCCCCGCCCATTGCCACTTCAGTTTTTGCGACTCACTGAGCTATTTCGGTTTCTTTAGATCTTCTGTGGATTTCCTCATTTCATAAGAAGATTCAGAGTATCTCTACGTGATCGAATCAGAAATAATATTAGTATGGATATATATTAAAATAACCTATATATATACCTACGTAGGTATATTCCACATAGATTCAATCAAAAAACCTAATTTATTTATTCTTCTGGGAATTCTTTATGGAAAGCATCTAAATTGCAACCAACGCAATAGTTTCACTATGCAAATAAAATAAAATCGTATCCTCTTTCGTTGAGAATTAAACTCGAGAGCCATTTCTTTCATTGTCACGTCTGGCATTTACCAGCATCTTAATAATAAAAAAAGAAATATATTAAGTAAAAAATGAACTCGAATTTGAATAAAGAAAGGGACTTGTAAAAATTTACTTCGAGATTTTACTCGGTTCGCATTTTATTTAATTTACCGTATAAAACTGTTTAGGCGGATAATTGAAAAACGTTGTTACGACTTTAGCTTTTCCTTTTTTATTTAAATTCAGTTATCTATTACGAATCTCGAATGCCTTGTTGGTGTAGTAATGCCTATGTGGTTTCAATCATAAGGTCCTGGGATCAACTTCTGCGTCGGGTCGTGGAATAATTCTTAGATTTATTTTCTTCTAAGAAATTTTTAGTAAGTATTACGACCGAGTCGTAAAAATACTGGTGTTACACGCTTGCTACGAGAGCACTTTGACCGTCGGTGTGTACATAACATCACGTCTCATTCCTATAGGGGTAGGCAGAGACCGCTTCCTTCCATTTGCCACGGTCTTTGCATATTTCCTTAGCTTCTTCCACTCTCATTGATCCTTTCATACAAGTCCATCGGTTGAAGGTACTCTTTTCCTGGCTATAGTTTAAAATGATTATGCTTAGGCCTTCCCTTTCCAACTTTTAAATTCTCCCTCATAAACTGATTTTATTAATCTAATGTTCAAACAATATAATCATGTTAAATGGACAGAATATAATTAAAATTGAATTGGATTTACCCATTGACTATTTGGCTATAATATATTTCAAAAGGTAGCTTAAATATTCTGCTTTTCATTTACTAATTCACGTGTTCAGGTGGAAATTTTCATTTAGTTACATATTAGCTGTCAGTGGTATTAATTATTAGTTTCCATTCTGAATGTGGTGTGTGCTGTACGTTATATTAGATATTACGCATCGGTTAAATTTTCCATATTATTAATACACATTACTAATAACTGCGCATTTCCATTTACTTGCACTATGTTGGTGTGGTTAATTACGTCTCTATTTAATTTTGTTATTATAGTAGTAGTATTTTTTTTCACCATCGTAAAGTAGAGATTTCAACGAACAGAAAGCATACCAACTTTTTGAAAAAAAGCTGATATTTTGACGGCCGAATTTCCGGTTGAAAATTAGTTGAATTTTTCGATATTTATTCAAAATATATATTTAAAAGCAAATAAATTATAGCGTATATGGGACATAAAAAGGTTTCACCAAATTTTGTGAAAACAAAATTTTATTTGTAAAAGATAAAAATAAAAAACAAAGAAGTAGGTTTTTTGAATTTTTCACATAAATTTTAAGGTTATGTGAAAAAAGTGTTAAAACAAAAGTTTTAGATCTTTTTAGTACCTACAACTTTTCCATTCAACTCTTTTCCAAAGGACTTATAGTTTTGCCGGAAATCGAGAAAAACCGTTTCTACCCCTAAAACCTGATCATCTACCCCTTCTCGACCTCAGATCGCCCGTAATGTATTTTTCCTTTCATTTTTATGACATTTCCCTCCTTTTCCAATAGGTTTCATTTTTCCTACTGTGATTTTTTATACTTTTTATTATTTTTAAGGCTATTTACACTGGTCTATAAAACATATACAATAATAATTGTGTGTGTAAAAGTGATTTTATTTCAGTTGCAAGATCCCACCATGAACGAAGGGTACAATTGTAATTAATTACATTATGAATAGAGGGATAGATGTTTATTACTATTTCACACAAAAACTACTGAATGGATTTTGATCAAACTTTACAATAATACAGCTTATACATTTGAATAACTTAAGAGCTACTTTTTATCCCGAAATTATTACAGGAACGGGAACTACGCGGGTGAAACCGCAGGCGTCCTCTAGTATAGTATAAATGTTATTATATCAATGATGTAGAGTCGAAAAAATATTTGCTTCTAAGAATCCTGTTAACTTGTAGTGATTGTAAATAAATTCCATCTACAAGTACATTCCATCTTCTATTTCCTTGTAGCTAACTACAATCCGAGTTGGAAATGTGTTGACTTTTAATATAGAACGTAAACACGACTCAAGTTTCCAATTTGCTCGCGAATATATTGAGTTCAGTTCAAATAAAAGTTTACAGTTTGGACAATAATATGTTTCTTTTTTGAGGTTACTTCCTTTTTTGGCAAATATGATCTGCTAGGTAGTTTGTGGTTACTTTGTGCTGATGGAGATTTGAAAACTAGTGAATTTCTAAAATAAAACAAAACTTTATTTTAGAAATTTTAATTTAATTTATTTTAAAAATTTTAAGAACTTTAAATCGGTTTAGCCATTTGAGAGATTAACTAACCGGAACAAACAGATAAACAGACAGAAAGTTTGCAAATTGGTAAATAAATGTTTGAATTATTTGTATAAATAACTTTACACACATGATATCATCAAATAAAATGTCCGTATTTGGTACGCCACAGTCAATACGCTCACAATACATTTACTAATAGCTTTTAATAAACCCTTCCGAACATAAATCAATTTTCTAAAACGAAATCAGAGCAGCTCTTCCCGACATTAGATTTACAACAAAATAAACTTACGCGTTTACAAGCTTTCCCGGCTATGATAAAATTACTCGCCCGTGAAGTTATCGGCAGAATTGAATTTGTTCTGAGAACAAAAGGCTGTTCCTCGTTCTCAACAATTTATTATCTGTCACTATACATTTGAACAAGCTGCGCGTTTGTCGGAACACGGGCTTAACCGCTCAACTGTGGCAAATATTTTACGTTTTTTTATTTGGTATACAGTAGATGCCATGTTGTTTTTCGTTATTTGTACCTGCCTATTGTGATTATTTCATACTGTATTTTTTATAGACACATAAATTTCATGGACTATTTACTTATGTTTAAGTACATTTCGACGGTCTCCATGGCGCAATGGCATGCGCAGTGGACTTCTTCTTCTTACTTTCTGGGTCTTTTCCGCACTTGGCCAGTAAGTTGGCCGTTGTACGTGGGTCCCCTGGTGTAGGCTCCCGCTGACTCACTCCAGCCAGCCCAGCTCGCTCCAGAAGCTTAGCACCACCCAGGTCGCCGATTGTTTCTTGGAGTGTCGCCTTGGAGCCGATGTATGTTTCACGTTGTTCCGATACCCCTCTGCAACTGAGCATAGCGTGTATCGGTGTCTCGTCGTGTTCCAGACAACCCCTACATACGGGGCGCAGTGGGATTATAAGACGGAGGTTCGATTCCCGGCGGAGCCGATTGAGGTTTTCTTGATTGGTCCTGATCTGGCTAGTGGGTGCCGAAGCCTCCCATCAGCAAAAGTGATTGTGACGTAAGCCAACTTGAAATAAATTCAACTGACTGGTTTAAAAATACAAAACTAAATTGAAATGAACAAAAATATAAATCCGACTACCCTCGCGACGCAACAAACAAAATCAAATTGTTAACCAAACTTTGAAAGCAACGTATCGGGGAAATCCTAAAAGTAATAGCGTTCCATTTGGGAAAACGTTGGCTTTTCAGCGCCGGCTACGAGTTACAAAGTAAGCCTTTTCAAATCCCCGATGGGGGTAGTCGTGAGTCGGGCATTTGCGATAACAACCGCTATTGAAAATGTGAACGATATCATAGTAATGTAACAATGCAAGTCACGTAAGAGCGATGTTATTTAGAGATTGGGTATTGTGTGCGAAATTATACCAAACTTTGGGAAGAATGTTGGGGTGAAAAGAGTTAGGGTGCAAATTCGTGGCCAATTGCAGATGACAGCAGCAGGCCACGTGTCGCTGCGACATTTTCTTTGCTATATTTTTATATGGAAACGACGAGTCGTCTACGAATCTTATTTGAAACAAATTGTCTACAGTTCCGTCAGATACGTCTTCGATCTTGGTAATGCAAGTCACGTAAGAGAAGCGTTAGAGATTTGATATTGTGTGCGAAAGTATACCAAGCTGTAGCTAGAATGTTGGAGGAGAAAGTAGTTTTTTCTTTAGGTAATAGTCGGGTCATTGTGAAACTTTTGGTGGTATTTTATCCTTCTTCGTCGTTACACTCCTAACGGTCGTGGTCGTCACATAAGGACTGATGGCAAGCTCCACAACCCGTCACCGTTGTTCCCGTACTGCAGCACTTCTAGCTCCCATGCTGCAGTACGCATGGACAATTATATTTAGGGCGGTTGTTATTTGGTCGGTCCAGCGCATTGGTGACCTGCCGCGCTCTCTAGTGCCTTCAACTCTTCCCAATACCACAAGGCGCTCCATGGAAGTGTCTCCTCGTTGATTAATATACCCAAATAGGTAAGAATGCGACCTTGGACGACGGAAGACACGCTACTTGATGCCGGGTTCATGGGTCGGATATTACTAAGAATTCGGGCGGGCTCATCATTTGTTAAGTTTTCTAATAAGAACAGTAATTAAAACAGTGTTTCCTGATACGTATGATTTGTGCAACCACGAGTACAAGACTTGAGTGAATAGGCACTTTGTAGACATGCGCACTCACCTCAACCGCCTTCCTCGAGGCTTGATTGTAGTCAAGTTTCTGAGAAACATCGGTTCTAAGAAAATTATTTAATTTTTATATAATCGTTGCCATGGGCATTTATAAATAAAATGGGGCATATGTGTTAAACTGATATGTAAAATATATTATTGTGAAGTTTTACGTAAATTCATTCAATAATTTTTGTGTGAAAGACTGTCAAATATCCATCCATACATGCATTGCATGTATGGATGGATGCATCCATACATGCAAAGTTTTGCCTTTATGTTATTAGCAAGGGTGAATGAATGATGTTTAACTCTAAAAGGTTTTTTAAATAACTTTTCCAATTCAGTAGGTATATAAATTTAATACTCAATTGATCTTATGAACTTAAGGTAACTAAGAGGAGGTGCTCAAAATGAAGTCGCGAACTAAAACACTAAGTCATATAAATTAGATTCTGTAAACCTAATATTTATCTTATTCGAACAAATTAAACTTGGTACGGGGATCGGGATAATGAAACAAAACGGTACTATCAAGAGGGCTGCTTAAATTAATAGGCTTCAGGTGTACCTTTACAAGTGTAGGGTATTTTATTAAAGACGCTCTTCGTTTATTTTGTAGAGCTTTCTAATTTGCTTCATTAAGGTAGTTTTATGTTATCGAACGAAGGAGGTAACTGCTTTTAATGGATTATTTCAATCCTTATAGATGGCTAGAGCTTATGCTGAAATAATGAAAATATCAGCAAAAATGAATGGTGGAAAATTGCAAAAAAAATTGAATTGGAAATATTATTACGACCTAGGGGTCGGAGATTGCAAAAACAACCACAACAGAAGAACAGTCTTTTATTAGTCAACAAAAGAGTCATCGCAGCACGTTGCCACGCTGTCGGTCCATGCTCCCAATCCTGAAGGAGCTTCATCAACTGCGACGACCTATGTATCAACAACACTGGGAGATGAGTTCAGATTTACCGACCATAAACCCTTAGAATGTTACTAATTTTCTTCCGTTAATAGTTTTGTGTGCAACAAAATTATTTGAATCATTCCACATTCTTTTAATTTTTTCTTTTTTTATAATTGCACTTTATTTTAATTTCCAATCATAAAGCTCTTTTTATTTCTATTCCTCTGAGGGATCGTCCGTAACCATATAATAGGTTAGGCTACTTTATAGATAAAGATCTGTTCAACTTTTACTTAAAAGTAGTTAAGTATGCTAAAGATAACTCTATCCACGTCTGCTCTCCTACCATCAGTATATAAGAATTATTACTTTATTTTATTTATACAAGTATTATAAGTATATAAGATTTTATTTCAGCTAACAGATAACGTCGTCGCTACCCCGAGACTTGAAATCCATTTAGTTGAAAGCTTCCTCATAATATTTAAAGCCGGCGTCGCGTCTCCCTTAGGAAATATCCAAATTTTCTCTTCCAATATAAAATAAACGAAGTAGATACTGTGTTTTGTTTTGATATATTTAATAGATATTTTGTTTCTATCGTATACGGCTATTGTGGGTTTCAGTCCTGGGTTGAGTAGTGAACCAATTACTGAAATTTCATTCCAAGACATTCGCATCATTCCATCAAATAACCCTGAGCTTGCCAACTTGCACTGCAACAGCGTGGTGGATATAAGCTCCAAATATGACCCGTAGTTATATAAGTAACTATGTATATCTTGTCGGCTTCCATGGCGAAATAGCGTGCACGGTGGGTTTATAAGAAGAAGATCCTGAGTTCTATTTCTGGCTGAGCTGATTGAGATTTGTTTGATTGGTACAAGTCTGACTGGTTACTATTCTATTAGAAACAACAGTGCTGCCGAGCAATTTAGCGTTCTAGTGCGATGTCTTGTAGAAACCGAAAGGAGTGAATTTTATTCTACTTCGAACAAGTTAAACCGCATCCGTCTTAAACTCATCACCATTTACAAGCAAGGCAAGAGTTACCTTGTAATTGTAAAAAAAATTAAGGGAACTTAATGAAATGTTGACTGCCTCGTTGTTGCCACGAGGTCCTAGGTTCGATTCCTGGGTCGGATTATGGAATAATTCTGAGCTTTTTCATTCTTCTATGAAATGTTCAGTACATTCCCATCCCGGAGTTTGGAAGTTGGTGGTGTTACACCTTCGTGCATCAGAGAGCACGTTAAGCCGTCGGTATCGGTCACTATCATCAACAACTGATAGTGATCGTTTATAAATGAAACATTATCACTCTAAGCCCGCCAACCCGCATTGGTGCAGCGTGGTGAGTGTGCGCTCCTATAAGGAGGGAGGCCTGGCCATGTAGTGGGCCGTTAATAGGCTGGTAATGATCATGATGATGATTAACGAAATGTCAATGAGATTTATTGAAGAGTTTGCTCTATCGAATGTGGAAATTATTGTTCCTGTTGAAATGCTATTAAATACTGCATTTATATAATGAAACTGTCATTTTCGCGGGACAATGAATATCACACATGACTCGAATACAATTTTAATTTAATTCATTAAGCATTTTGCATACTACGAGTATAATTAAAATATCATTTTTCAAATATTAAATATCAATTTTTATTTTAATATTAGCATAAATTTTCTTTTATTTGTGTCTAATGTACTGTATGGATTTTGTAATTTCTCTTCTAATTTAGAAATATTTTGCATGCCTTCATGGTAAAACGTGCTTGGTTATATAATGCATAACCGATTTGTACCTGTTGGGGTCTTGAGCCAATAAAACCACAGGTTTCGTAATAAAAAACGCTTCGGCGGTTGGCTTCGGAGACGTTTCTTTCAAAAATGTGTCAATTCAGTTTGACATTTGCTCTAGTTGTCACCAGCTACGTTCCGTTTTTGGCCTTTTATTAGCAAAAGTAAATACAAATTACAATTTTAACGTTCGCGTCGCGTACAGTACCCATGTTTATGGCAAATAAATGATTATTATTATTATAAACAGCTGAAACTCACGTCATTGTTGTCGAAGTATGCCCGACTAGTTTCGAACCTATACGGGGTCCTTAGCCATGAGCTCGCTTGTTCATGCAACGCAGCGACCCGCGAGTAATAGAAATACAAACTTACAAACAAAATATAAATTACTAGCGACGTAACCGTACCTGATGGTAAGTGATGATGCAAGACGACTAACTAGTGAACGATTAAGATGAAACCCATACTCCTTTCGATGTCTACATGACATTATAGGTACCGGAACGCTAAATCGTTTGTCGGCTGTATAATATGACTAGGCACGGTCAAAACCTCCCACCAGCCAGACCAGGACAAACTAAGAAAATCATTCTGCCCCACCGGGAATCAAATCCAGACGAAAGTCTTATAAATCCACCGCGCATACCATTGAGCCATCAAACCATTACCAATCGACAAAAGATATCATGGTTTTAGTTTGATGAAAAGGTAGAATTATCTGATTAACAGCAACAACAGAGCTAAGAATGCTTGCGGAATGCTATCGTATCAATTTCCTTACCGTACCAAGTTTTGATTTCTTGTTAAGTGGCACATTTCCGAAGTATGTATTTGAAATATTCAATACGAGTAAAACAATCAAAACTCGATGCATTTTTTAATAATACTTATCTTTAAAATTATAGACTGTAATACAATATCATAGTCTGTACAAGAAAATGAAATATTTCAAAGGGCAAAAAGACTTCTAATAGTAACATATCTTTCAGCTCTACAAAATATCGGTTGGTACAGAAATCGTTTGTGGCGTTGAGGTTACTCTTTGTTACAAAATCATCAGGAACCACTCGACTGACCGTGAGACGAATATTATTCCATAGATTCACCGTGCGGGTACCTGTCCATCGTGTGGTAGAAAGAGAAACGCCGAACCGAGTTCAAGACTTGTTTCATGGAAATAGGCTTAAGGGTACTCTTTGTGACCAGTCAACGTTCGCATTCTCTGCTCAAATTATTCCAGATCTAGTAGGATCCTACTAGATCCGAATAGTTAGTTAATAATAGCTTTGGACACTAGTTCTAGAATGAAGATTTGTAATAGTATCTATTATAATATGTATTTATTATGCCAGATTATTTTTATCCGTGTTCAAAGTGTCATCTTAAATTCATAAGTAATTTTTATATTAAAACAAACATCTATTTTTACCCGACTGTGTCAGAAGAAGGGTAATGTTTTTCGAGCGAATGTATGTATGTGGGTATGTGAGTATGTATGTATTTCCATTTCTTTGGTACGCGCTACGGTCTAAACGGCTGGACAGATTATAACACATGAGGTGTCGTTGAATTCTTCAGAATTGTGGTAGTGATATAGGCTATACAAATTTTCAAAATGGCGGCTGTAAGTGGGGAAAAAAGAGATATGTATGTCGAAAGTAGGTCGAACATAGTGAATAAAATAATAGGGTAAGCCTTTGTATTTAGAGTTTATAACTAACCAACAAATAGATAACTGAAAGAATAATTAACAGCAACTTAATTAACAGTGAATTACTAATGGCAAATTATGGTATAGCAATGATACGTAACGTCTCGTGTTAATTAATGTAACCCCAAGACACCGCGACTCAAGCTGAGAGTAATATTTAATTCGTTTGCTGAGAGTAATAATTATCAGAGTTGTCTAGGTTAAGCGATAAGCAAAGTACAACGTTTGCACCGCGCCACGCCAGAGCCTAAACTGCCCACCAGTTGTAGACCCGCTCCTTTTATACAAGTTAGAATGAACGATGCGTCGCCGCAAGAGGGCGTAGCTGGTACACGTGCAGTTCACAGACTTCTTTTTAGTCGCGTACGATGACGCAGGCGCCGTCATGTATATTTTTTTCTTATCCTAATAATATGGGTATCATATAAAAGATCGTAAAAGGACCATTTCAAAAATATATATATCATATCATGTTTATATTACTCTTTTAACAAATAAATGTCAAAAAGTGTACCGTCTCATTTTTTTGTGTTTATAATACTATTTTTTTTATAAGTTTTATTTACATGAAAAAAGGGTAATATTATTTTCTCCTCGTAAATGATAAATTTGTAAATTAATTAATATAAATGCATTCCGTATACAATGCAAATACGCGGCAGCAACTGCTCAACAAAGTTCGATAAGGCATCTCCGGATATTGAAACTGCCAGCGATCGCGCGGAAACTCGCATTGGTAGCTGGAATAATACCCGACGACGTTGAACGGGCTCTAATAGCTTGGTTATTGGTTATTGGCTGTCACATAGGGGCTCGGTTGGGAAGGAGCTTGGTTATTCACACTGGTATATAGAGGTACAATAGTCCAGTTAAAGGATCTTGTGTGTGTGTGCGTGCGCGTGTGACTAACAACTGAAAAGTAGAGTTTGCGTTTAAGAAACGACATGGATCATATAAAGATGACTAAAATGAATTTTGTTGAAAATTCAAAACGAGAATTTCAACATAATACTTAATAATTTTGTGTGCATAATAGGTAACAAAAATAAGCAGATGTTAGCAGTTTCCTACGTAATGATTCAGGACCATTAGATAGAAAGTCTAATAAAATTATTATTATAAAAACAAAAAACCCGACTGCTTAGAAGTTATGAACTGAAAAGAGAAAAACAAGGATCACTATATCTGTATAAAATTCTAAATACTTTATGGTGCTGCAAACAGGGAGAAAATACTTTAACCTGCGGGGAAAGAAAGATCTACCAAAACTACGTTTGTCCCCGCTTGCAGCACCAAAAAGTATTTAAAATTTTATACAGATATAGTGATCCTTGTTTTTCTCTTTTCAGTTCATAACTTCTAAGCAGTCGGGTTTTTTGTTTATATAATAATAATTTTATTTGAGACTTTTTAGTTTTAGTTTATGGTATAGAAATGAAACGGTACACTTAGTACACTTTTTGCCATTTTTTGTTAAAAAAGTAATATGAACATGATATGATATTTATATTTTTGAAATGGTCTTTTTACGACTTTTCAATTTGTACCCATACTGCTAAGATAAGAGAAAAAAATACATACATCCCCCCTTTTTTCCCCCATTTACAGCAGCCATTTTGAAAATTTATATAGCCTATGTCACTACCACAATTTTGACAAATTCAACGACACCTCACATGTCAAAATCCGTTCAGCCGTTTAGGCTGTAGCACGTGCCGAAGAAATGGACGTACATACATACATACATACGCTCGAAAAACATAACCCTCCTTCTGACGCAGTCGGGTAAAAATATAAGACTACTGGCCTTTATCACGCTTTAAAAAGAGTGACGCCATTTCCTCTATTGTCTATATGGAAAAGAGTAGGCCAATAATAATAAAAAATACAGATAATCAAAGCGTTCTTACATTATCTGTGGACCTATTTAAATCCAAGTTTTATTTCAAGTTTAAAAGTGCTCCGTATTTTGTTGCCTTGAGTATGTTTAAGAACTAAAACTAAATTATCGGCATTTTGAACGCTATTCCCGTTCGTGACCCGGATATTAGAAATTACCGCAACTTTCTTGGACTTGCTCCAACCAATAATTGCAGTTTTAATCTGTTTATTGTTTGAACGTGAAGAGAAAACCATTTTTGTTTCTTGGATTGCAGACAGCTTTAGAATGGAATGGAGGCTCTGAGCTAAAGTCCCGTATAGCTTACCTTGGATTTAATAGAGTTCAGCACCTGAACTCTGAAACTGATCAAAATATCTCTAGAATCTAGAAATAAAATAGATCTCGTGTAATATTTAACTCTTATGAGATTTTTGTAACCGATGGATGTTATTCATTACAAGCACTTGCCACAGGGTGTTAGCCACATATCTTTCGCTTTGTACATGACATCGTACTGGAACGCTAAATCGCTTGGCGGTAGGCAGATCTTTGTCGGTAGGGAGGTAACACGGCTGAAGCCTGCCACCAACTAGAGCTGGATCAATTTAGAGCATCTTAATCGGCTTAACTATAAAGGATCTACGTCTTATAAATCCACTGCGCATATCACTGCACCACGGAGGTCGTCAAAATGTTCTCTGAAAAATCTTCCTATTACTTCTTTTAAAAGCATTACTTAAAAGACTATATTTGAAACGATAGAAAAACTTATTATTTTACCACAGTACTTGAACCTAAGACCTTACGACATAATATGTGCAATGACTAACCACTGGACTGCACAAGGCACTTTACTAAACATAATATTGGGCAGAACAAATTTCTGTTCAAATTAATCTTTAACTTAGTTTAATAAGCCATATTATACGTATCTACAATTTTCTCTTCATCAGAAATATACAGACGCTGTCGGGACCTATGTAAACTCCGGGACGTGACTATCGCGAGTCCCTAAGGCCTCAACCGAGTCCTCCATCTGTTAAATGGAGATGTATTAAATTTCAGCTCTCAGTTATACACGGGGATAACTTCGTAAGTCAATTAGTGCGTCTTGTAGTGGATCCACGTTTTAGCTGAATATTCAATGTGGAACTGTGATATACGATCCAATTCTAAGTATTTACAGGGTTGGGTATAATTAGTATATAGTGGTTTTACGTGACTTCTATGATATAATTATACTGATTTCCCGTGAGGTATACATTATTATGACTACTATGACTACGTTTGATGTCGTCCGTCCACCACTAGATTGTAGTTGACAAACACTGCGCTTTCCGGTGCGGGGTCATCATTCTAGCACCTTGAACCCCCAACTTCCATCAGCTCTTCGAACCTCGTGTGCCGCCCATTTTTGCCACTTCAGTTCTACGATTCGCTGAGCTATGTCGGACTGACTCTAAGCCTTCTTCTGTGGCCCTCAGTAAGGTACCAAGTCTCAGATCCATATGTTATCGCTGGCAACACGCACTGTTCAAAGACTCGTCTTCCACCACTGAGGAATTTTGGACGTAAAAATGTCACAAAGTATCCCGAACGCTGAACAAGCCGAATTGGATTCGGCGGTTCACCTCTTTCTCAAATTTGGAGCATAGACTCGTCCAACATATTATTATGTGAATGATATTATATATTTTCCACGAATATGTAACAGTTAGGTATGTTGATAGACAGTCGTTTAAAGCTTGGTATCACCCATGTGTGAGACATACCCATTTTAAAAACGTGCGTTGAAGCCGTTTCATTAATTTCAAAAAAATATTTTTAGTAGGAATACCGGAAATGGGGTGTTATGAGACTTATAAATTACTGAACAAAAAAGGGTAGCTTCAGTAAAATAATGAGAGTTAATTATTTCACGTCCCCGGACGCGGGACGGGAGATATATTTCTCATTGAAATTAAAATTTCCAACAAATTATTTCGGCGTCGCAGCTTGTTATTTAAAAGTTATTAATGGCACTACTTTTTCCGGAAAATGTCAGATTATATTTGGTGAAAATACGAGTTTGGGAACTGTCAGGGCCACAAAGTTTGTTGAGCTCATAAAATTATTTTATGCTAGTTCAACACAATTCACAATTTATAGGTTTTTAATAAAATAGTTTTAAATACTGTTCGTATCTAGGATGGCTAATTCATAGTTATGTTTATACACATGTGAGTTTGTTTGTTGCGTTATCATGCACTGATATATTTTATTTATTATAACTTAGCTGTTGACTTCAATTATACCTTATGAACTTGTTAGGAGTAGGATGAAAATCCAGACTCCTTTCGGTTTCTGCTCGACACTGAACACACATAACATCACGCCTTATACCCGTAGGCAGAGACCACATCTCTCCACTTGCCACGGTCCTTGCATACATTTTTTACCCGACTGCGTCAGAAGGAGGGTAATGTTCGTAACGAGCGTATGTATGTATGTATGTATGTCCATTTCTTCGGCACGCGCTACAGCCTAAAAGGCTGAACGGATTTTGACATGTGAGGTGTCGTTGAATTCGGCTAAATTGTAAAAGTGACATAGACTATATGAATTTTCAAAATGGCGGCTGTGAATGGGGGAAAAAAGGAGGGACGTGTGCATTTTTTTCTTTTATCTTAGCAATATGGGTATCAAATGAAAGGTCGTAAAAAGACTATTTCAAAAATATAAATATCATTTCATGTTCATATTACTGTTTTAACAAATAATGACAAAAAGTGTCAAATAAAATTATTATTATAAAAACAGGTAGTAAACTATTTTGTCCACACCTGCAGCACCATAAAGTATTTAGAATTTTATATAGATATGTTTTTCTCTTTTTAGTTCATAACTTCTAAGCAGTTGGGTTTTTTGTTTTTATAATAATAATTTTATTAGCGAACTGGAACACTAAATCGATTGTCATCTCTGCCGGCAGAGTGGCAACCAATTAAGAAAATCTCAATCAGGCCCGCCAGGGTTCGAACCCAGGATTTCCATCTTATTAATCCACTGCGCATACCACTGTGCATGTGTGTGTTTATAGTCAAGATGTAGTAACATGTAGTTACACGTTTCAAAATACAGAGATTTTCTTGAACATTTTGTCAGATTATTGTTGTTCAAGATAAGTTACTTTTACAAAGATTCAAAAGAGTTCAAGATATTTGTACAATAAGATTAAATTCAAAATTTAAAAACTCCCGACTAAAATCAAATTTACCATTTTTTTGTGGTGACCATCTTGGATTTTAAACTTTTCATAATGTAGTATTCTACTATTTAAGCCCTTTCACGACCTAAAAAGATATTTACATTAAAACAAGATACACATTTTGCAACAAAGTTATCGATTAGATTTAAAAAGAATTAATTAAAAAAAAAGAAATTACAAGAAAAACCGCATAAATAGAGAAAGTCTGTCAATGGCATCTGTTAAAACAGAGGAATTATTATAGTTCAAGGTGCTATCTAGCTATAAAGATTAAACTTTGGTCATTCTTCAGCAAAAATATAAATCGGTTTATCCGTTTCATTCCGGCATTCCAGTGTTTCATATGCCACATCCCATTTCCAGCATTAGGTCCTCGTGAATTAGAAACATGAAAAGAACCAGTCAAGACAAATTCAACGAACAAAAACTCGATGGGCTTACTAAAATGATAGACCAGGGTTACGTCTCCTATCTTCCAGCCTTATCATCAGACCAGCTCAGTGGTTCCAGAAGACATTAGTGTTTCAAATGTCAGATCACACACATGCTTTCAAGCAAACTGAGCATGTAACATTTCTATTACACCTAACAAACGACCTGATGACCTTAAAGACCCGAACCGTTTTCCACCAAATATAGCTAAGAACACTCTCGACTGAAGAAGATATGCCTGTTAAACATAAAAAAACCGCATTAAAATCGGATCATCCGTTTGGGAGTTACGATGCCACACACACACATACACATACATTCACACAGACACGTCAAATTTATAACACCCCGTCGTTCTTGCGTCGGGGGTTAAAAACAAATAACTTTACAACATCTCAACTACAACCTTGACTCGAGAAACCTTTTCCACGTAGAGCAAGGATAATAAAATGGCTGACAAACCAGACCACTCCATTTGAATTGTAAATGTTATTATTTCCGAACTTCGCTGAAAACCATTGTGTTTCTTGTTGAAAGGTTCAAGATTGCTAAATAATTCCAAGGGTTTTCCTAAAATGAGTCGTGTTTAGATAGTTATAAAATAATCAAAATTATTATCATTTAAAACACTCATTTATTTATTTACAATTATTTTTAAAATTTTTAATGCTTATAAAATTGTAAAAAAACACTATTAAAAATTTATAAAAAAAATTCATTCCGCCTGCTGCGGGGCCCGGGGGTCCAAGCAACCGGTGGTCAGGGCTCCAGAGTGAGGAACCTCCTCACAATACGCGGCGTTTCAAGAATTACTGCCTTCTGTACCCGACCCTTGATCCAACAATTAAGCGAAAGCTTTTTAAGATGTTCGTCAAAGCTTTTCGCTATAAGACCATTGACTGAAACGACTATAGGAACAATCATTGTTGAATCAACATTCCACATGACGGTAATCACATGAGCAAGGTCCAAGTATTTTGATACTTTTTCCTTCTCAGCTTTATTATCATTATTATTATCTGGCCCGCTTTAGAGACCGGCCTCCCTCTTTGTAGGAACTATAGAGGAGGGTATATGGAGCATCACGCTGTATCAATGTGACTTGGCGGTTTTAGGGTGATAATGTTGATTTACTAACGGTCACTATCAGATGTTGATGATTGTAATCAGAACCGACGGCTTAACGTGTTCTCTGAGACACTGGGATGTAAGACCACAAACTTTCGATTCGGCTTAGAATTGACTGAAAATTTTTGAGAAGAAATAAACATTCAATATTATTCCACGATTCGGTCCAGAATGCGAACCCAGGACTTGGTGATCGGTGCCACATCACTAGACCAACAAGACTCTCCATCTATATTATAGTTGTAATTAATTCATTTCTTGACTCTTCAAATTAATGGCTCTTCAAATATGAATATCTTATTAATGATGTTTTGAGAGTGAATTGAAATAATGATAAACTCCAACAAGATCCAATTATAAATAAGAGTGCGCTTAATTAGAGGAAAATGAAATGTTACACAAAATGTTTGTGAAAATTTTATTGCCTTCCTTGTTTCTGATGAATGAATATTTACAATAAACTTGATCGGTGCTCATATTGACACCGGGCAAAATATTATTTTATCTTCTTTGGAGTTTTTGTTAATATTACACATATTGTGTATTATATTTTTATGTGTGTACGTACTCACTGCTCTTTTTGTCCGTAAAAAAGGGCAATAATAGAAGATAAATAGTTCTCAATAAAAATTAAGTCCTTTAAGATTACTAGTAACAAACATTTTGTGAAACGGTTAAAATAACTTATTAAGACACGCACTAGCGGGACCGCCCAAGTTTAGAAAAGCAAAGCGGCGAGGCAACTGCTAGTGTTATGCGAATTCTTAAAATTTTTTTAACAAAAAATAGAACCGACTCAAAATGCACTAAAAAGAAAAAAAAATATTTCTTTTATTGTAGTGATTTATCGCCACGTAACGTTCTCGTACTATACTGTCATAGTATATTATACGGCACTTGTAGCCAAAAAGCTACCGATACTTACACAAAAACCGAAATCGCTGCAAGTGTGGCTATACAATACAATACAATTTAAAGAGTTCCTTCAATTTTCCCAGGATATCATCATCATATCCTAACATGATGACAATGCGACCATCTTGGTCCCAAGTGTACCCTTTCTAATAAAAAAAGAATTATCAAAAACGGACAACTCTGTAAAAAGTTATGCGTGGTCATACATAAAATATATATCATCATCATCATTATCAGCCTATTAACGGCCAGGCCTCCCTCCATATAGGAGAGGGGATATGGAGCGTACACCCACCACGCTGCTCCAATGCGGGTTGGCGGGCGTAGGGTGATAATGTTTCATATATTAACGATCACTATCACGACCGGGACCGACGGCTTAACGTGCTCGTGATCGAAGCCACATAGGCTAACTAGCCACTAGACCAGTCAGTCTCAGTCAGTAGAGGCAGTCAAAAAAAAAAATATATATACATATATATATATATATATATATATATATATATATATACGTGTCGCATTGAGAACCTTCTCCGTTTTTTTTGTCGGTTAAAAATGAGCTTGAGATTGCTGGCATCTATCATACTAATACCGTAAGTCTTTGTCATTATCATTGTTATCATTATTCTAATTATAATTGTTGTAATGTATTCTGAATATTTGTTATCGTTTGCTGCTGATATTTGATTAATTACTTCGAAATCAATTATTCTTCCATGTAACACCGATAATCGTGCCGCACTGGTTGGCATGACGCCAAATAGGTTTACCAGTTGAAGCTATTAGTCAGATCGCCTGCCGCACATCTGTTTGTGGTCCGATGAACATTTCATTTAACATTTTGCTGTATTTTAATTTTGGAATTGAGTTTAATAGGTAACATTTTGATGAAACATCTTTTGGTGCGCCTTGCCAGTCACGTTGCTACTAGTGCCATGACAGTGAGAGTTGTGACGTTGTTTTGTTGTGCTATAAGTATTAAAAAAATTATATTCATAGCCATAAAACAATTAGGTAAATGTGTTGCTATCAGTTTGAATTTTCTAACATGGCAAAATTTACTTACTTCCTTTTTTTAAAATTTGAATACTAATATAAATATATATTATAAAATATTTTTCCTTTGCTTTTTAACTTTTATTTTTTTTTCAATTTTTAAAAATTAGCCTGCCTTTGACTACATTCTAACTTGTAGCAGACCAAAAGTTAGCAGTCTACTTCCCTTTCGGTTTCTACACGACATCGTACCGGAACGTTAAGTCGTTTATCGTTACATCTTTGTCAGTAAGGTGGTACTAGGCACAGCCAAAGCATTCCACCAGCCAAACCTGCATCCATCCTGGTATTGAACTCAGGACCTTAAGACTTAGAAGTCTTTTAAATCCACTGCACCACAGTGACCGTCGTATTACAAAAGCAAAATGAACTTCGTTAATGTCTGGTTACTAAAGTCTTTCATATTATATTAACTTAGATTTTTAATACGAGTAATATTGCGCTGTCTAAACTTAAAGTTACACGTAGGTATACTCCTAATAGCTTCTATTTCCTTTCTTTACTCCTGCTTATCTTACCTATGTTACGACATAATGTCATGTCATCAACACAAGTTATGTTCAGAGCAGTTGGCATATAAAGCAAGGCAATCTCGCTTCACGTTATAACTGTGAGAACGTTATAGCACTTCTGTCCTCTAGCATTTCTATAGTACCTATGTCGTATTATTCTGCTCCGTTAGGTTGCCAATGCGGCTTCAGACTATTGTGACGATCATAATCGTACATACTAATATATATAATAACACTTAAAATAATTAAAATATATAAATATAAATGTGTTTTATTAAAGCATAGTAAAACGATAAACAGCAGCGTTTTATATTGAACGAGTAATTAGAAGTATCTTCTAATTGAACGTGGAATCGTGAAGCGTTCCACATCCATAGTGTATCTTATACACGCACCGAGGGCTGCCGGAGACGAAAAGTGGCGTTCGAACGAATGCGGGATTGCAGTGCGCTGTGTCTCTCTCTGTGTTTGTGTGATGCGCGATGCGCGCGCTCGTCACTAATGTGTGGATGTGAGGTGTCCTCTGTGTTTTCATCGAGCGATGAATATAATACATAGAGGTCTGTTATAAATAGTGTGCGAAGGCATATATGGAAAGAGATTTATAAGCAATAATCCATCAAGTAAGGCTATGATGCACCCTTTAAATATAAAATGTAATAAAATGAATTATTGAAGTATGTGATAGCAAGACACATAATTATATAAATATATTAACAAATTTTCATATAAATATGCCTTGACAGCTTGGGCATTTACACAATAAAATACGACTGTTGTATTTATATCTATGTTAAAGCTTTTTGAACGCATAACACCTCGTAACGAGGTATACTCATCTGATTGTTTGAGGAGTGAGATACTGGCGCTTACATTTGGTTCAGCTCTGAATCTACATCTGACGAGGTGTTTGAAACGGATGTCTGAGCTCTATGTTGACTTACTGAGTGCCTTATTCTCTACTTACTTCTCACAATTAGAATCCAATATAAAGAGGAACACACCTCTATAAAATGTGCTGTTTTCGAACGCCTTACACCTCGGTATCGGTATGAAATTAAAGAGGAACACACCTCTATAACTTGTGCCGTATACATTTCTCTCACAAAGAAATGATTTGATATATAAATCCACGAATTGGGCTCCGGTTTCTCTAATAAGAGATTCGAGTATTAGATTCTTTCTACAGAATCGTGTCGGTTCTTTGAACGGTTCGGTGAGCTGTGCGACGCGGTCTAACGCAGAATGTTCTAGCAACTAGCGAAGTCTATTGAGACATTAACGGAGGCTGCATTCACGAAGTGTGGCTATCATATTATAATTATCAAAATAGACGTTTTGCGGTAACCCTCACTCGGCCCGGGCATCATAGAACTAGCATTTCCGGTAGCGGGCCACCGTTATATGCGGGATGGAGCATATGTCCATCTTTCAATAGAAAGATGCCATCGATCTAAAGTTTGTCTGAGGACTTACTCGGATCGCTCTGTGTGCGTATCTGTAATACCACTCTAATATTGATTGGAATTTTAAGTTCTTAAGAGACTTTGATTCTAATCACATTTGTGAAATTATACAATACACGAAGAGGCTACATAAATCACTTCGTGTATTGAAAAATATAAAGAATTAATTTATAAAACATGAAGAGGCCACATAGAGGATATATGAAAATCATTTCGTGTAATACAGAAAGAAAGGGTGAGTTTAGGGATAGTCAAGATTTATTTATGGTTGCATGAATTTTATCTTCCGAAACTCTAAAAGTACTTGACTTATTAATGGACATAACATTGATAATAGGGTTCTAATCGAAAGACGATCACGTGCCAATCTAATACTTTTAAATCAAAAGTATAATAATCTTTAGAAAGATCTAAAACATGATGTAAATTGTGTTTATATTTATATGTGACGAATGTTTACCTTTGTATGGGACTTCGAACCAGTTACACTATGATTCGGAGTTATGTGACATTGCTTCATGCCAAATTTCAAGATTCTAGGTTGAGTGGATGTTCCCTGTAGGTTTCGATTCTTTTGATTTTGGCTGTATCTTTTGATTGCGTTGTCTTAGAAGTTTGATATTTTTTCACAGCTTCAAAGAAAAGTGGACTTGAATATTTAATACAAATTTCAGCTTGATACCTCCGCGATTCCTGAGAAAAAGGGTCTTGATAGACAGACGGACGGACAACTTAGTGATCCTATAAGAGTTTCGTTTTTCCTTTTAAGGTACGGAACCCTTAAAACCAGCACAGTCACCAGCGTCCTAAATAGGGGATGATGATTAAATATTTTATCCTAACGCCTCTTGGATCTTATTTTGTCGGAATGGATTTAATTACATAGTTATGTAGATCAGTCAGCATATAGATATATTATTTTCTTACAGAATCCTATTAATATTATAGACGCGTGTTAACGCCAACTTTTAGCCCGATTTTGGCTTCAGATAAATACTATTTTTAATCTGTATTTTTTTTTACTATTTTTTGTGTCTATGTTTTGTTTATGTATTATTTCTATTATGTCCATGTCCTTATGTATATAAACCGAAACAATAAAATAACGGACACACTCCACCACTAAAATTCAAGCCTTTTTCTTGCAACGTACCTGTATCTTTCATTTTAGAGAACCCGCCTATTTGGTTCTCATGTGTTTGTTTAAATAACCGACAACGCGAAAGATTATGAGGATGTCTGTAAATATATTTGTTGCTTTTTCACGCAAATACTTCTGAGTGAATTTTTATGAGACTTTACAATAATATAGCGTATAATCATAGCATATATGGCATAGAATAATCAGAATAACACATAGGTACTTTTTATCGTGAAATTTTCAAAGTAACGGGAACTGCGCGGGTGAAACCGCCGGCGTCCTTACTATGTTATAAAAGCTACCAGTAGCAACATAGAAGAGATGATGTAGTTTATTATGTTAATTTATTAACATGTATAAACATGGAGTTACCCACTAAATAAAGTTAGCTCAAACTTTTTGTCACTCCGCCGCCGTACACTCGCACACAACTTTTAACAACCTCTGCAACTTGCCTGACGCGAATATTAAACTGCTTGTTTTTTGTTTACGATCTAGTTAATTATAACGAACGTTCCAGTTCATTATCCAGTGACCCGATCACGGAATCGTTCTGACTTTTTCATTCTTCTAAATTTTCAGTACATTCCAAGCCTGGAATCGGGAAGTTGGTGGTGTTACACCCCCGTGTTTCGGAGAGCACGTTAAGCCGTCGGACCCGCTCACTATCATAAACATCTGATAGTGATCGTTAATAAATGAAACATTATCTCCCTAAGCTCGCCAACCCGCATTGGAGCAGCGTGGTGGTTTTACGCTCCATATCCACTCTCCTATAAGTAGGTTCGACCCTGTAGTGGGCAATAGATAAAATGGTTCCTGGGGAAGGTTTTACTATATAATTTGTAAAGATTTTGTGTAAACTAGATTTTGTCCAAAACGCTGCTTTATTTATTTGAGATATAACGAAACAATGTATGGATGAATTTATCTTTATTAGAACTAAAAATAGACCGCGATGGCAATATCTTTTTATTTATATTATTTATATATTTATATTATTTATCTATCTTTTGAGGATACCTTTCTATACCCATTTTTATTAAAAAGGGTTATGTTATTTTATTTTTTTAGTGTTTTTAAAGCAAACACACTATTTACTACGCGGATGCAGTCGCGGGAGTATGTTAGCTTTAAATAATTATTATTATCAATAAATTGTAAGGTCTGTAAGTAATAGTGTAATACCTCCGTGACTCCGAGAGAACGTTAAGCCGTCGTTGCCAGCTACCATCATTAACATCTGATCTGATAATGACAGGGAGATGAAGATGAATCAATATTCTCTCTGCTTACATACATATATGTATAACATCACGCCTCATTCCTCCTCCTTATGTCATGGTAGGCAGAGACTACATCCTTCCATTTGTCACGGTCCTTGCTTACTTCCTTAGTATTTTCGACTCTCATTAATTCTTTCAAGTTCGTCGGTTTACGGTTCTCTTCTCTGCTCAGGTATTATTTAAATTAAGCTACATGTAGTTTGCAGATATATAAAAGACTAAGATAAGATCTAGCACTATTCCATTATTAAAGTACTGATTAAAATAATGACACAACTAAATAAAGGTTTAGTTATTAGGGTGTTGCAAGGGGATACTTTGCAGGGGATATTTTGCTTGGCCCTTAAAATTTGTAAGTTTATATTTCTCGCTGTGTAGTTATTTAGTTTCGACCCTCACAATTTACAGTTTCGCAGTACCTTTAACTGATGGGCTTGGTTTTTAGGTTTTTTTAATTAATTACAAGTCAGCCCCTGACTGCAATCGCATTTGATGGTACGTGATGATGTAATCTAAGATAGAAGCGGCCTAGAAGTTAGGAGTAGGGTGAAATCCACACGACGTCGTGCCGGAGTGCTAGATCGCTTGGCGATACGTCTTAGTCGGTAGGTTGTTGAATAGCCGCGGCCGAAACTTCCCACCAGCCAGACCTAGACTAATTTAGAAAATTTTTATCGGCTCTGCCAGGCATCGAACTTGGGACCTTTGACGTAAATTAAAATTTTGAACTAAATGCACAGCTAAATACAGAAACTGAAGGCAAAACAGATAAACAACTTTAGCCACGTTGCCTTTTATTATCTAATCAGTTTAATTTATACCGTCAGAGCCAAACCTGGCGCCGAAATACGGGGTTAATTGGCTGATTCTACAATCCGAAACTCAGTGAAACGTGGCACTACATGGTTTCTAATTGCCTACCTATTCCAGATCACTGCCTCGTTGATAATGAATGAAATAATTGATAATTTATAACGACTTCATATTATTGTAAAATATTTTAAACTTATATTATAAACAGCGGAAGCGGATTATAGTTCCAGCAGACTTGAACCAATTTCTCTCTCTTTATAGTCGTTCCTTTATGTCTGAAGATCGTGGTCCTGGTGGAATCCAAATCTCGACCGAGTCGATGCTTTCCACTTGCTCCTGTTGGTGGCCATCTTCGCTAGCTTAGAATGTGGTATGACTGAAGTCGTTCAGTTGGGCAGCCCACAGTGTAGGTTGCCCGCTATTATCAGTTTTTGAAAACTGCAGTCCTCCCACTTCATGACGTGCCCGTAATTAACTAGAATTCGTTGACAAGGGATGGGATGAGAGTCTAATCTTAATTCTAGGATGCGACAGAATAGATGCGTTGGTGCGCTTAGCTGTCCAATCATTTCTTAGAGTGCGCCTCCATCACCACATCTCGAACGCGTCTATTTTTTGCCATTTCTTGCCGTTCTGTACAACCGAACAAATTAAGAAATTTTGAAATCATAAATTGTCACGAAAAAGAGATAAGAAATGCTTGGAACCGAGAGATCCTCAACAGAACACATGTAGTGTAAGTTTAGTAGCATAAATCTATCGGGTACGATACGACGTATCGCCACGAAAGTTATTTCATAGACATACCTGCCCACAAAACATTAGGTAGAGTCGTTGTGATACGTCGCCTGCAGTTGTACTTTGCGGTCGGCAATGAACCGGATCAGAAGCAATTAAACTATTACTAAACTTTGTGTATGCCCTAAGTTAGTCACACACACACTAGGAGTCCAATGTTAATGCCGGAAAGCGGCGTCGTGATAAAGTAGAATGTATTTCTCGATCCTGTGTCGTAGCATCTAATGACGCAGACGTGTCCACTGGGTTCTAGTAGGTATTTCGACATAGTCGAAGAGTCCCACATGCCCTTCCATATGCGTAAATGCATTTCCAAGTGTTAAAAAGTCCTTTGTTTACATTTCAAAGTTTTGTAATTTTAATTTTATTTCAAAGTAAGAACCCTATCTGAAATTCTAAGTTACCTCTCATTGAGCTACGTCTAATCAAGTAAATTACAGATTTATAGAGAAGTATTGGAGCACAGGCGACGTTTAATTAATCGAGTCAAGCGAATCTCATTTATATTACAACGGGATACAAACTGTTATCCTTTGAAGGCGACGTTAAATAATTCATGCACATAAACTATCCGTCGATCGTTAATTGAATGGAATAATCTAGTTAAGGAAATGTAAATGTTATAGAGCTTTTGTTGTTAATTGGAACTGATTGCTATTGGACGAATTTATTCCCTTATCTTTGTATCGTTATTGTAATTTTTAAAGATTGTTAGGTTTTGAATATAGTGACAAGGAGTACAGGAAGTTATATAAACGTGTGTATGGCACGTATAGCAGTAAATATGTTTGTGTCAATTTTCCTTATCTATGCTAATATTATATATTATGACGACCTCCGTGGCGTAGTTTTGACGACCTCCGTGGCGCAGTGATATGCGCGGTGGATTTACAAGACGGAGGTCCTGGGTTTCTATTCCCAGCGGGGTAGATTGAGATTTTTCTTAATTTGTCTTGGTCTGGCTGGCTTACCGCCGTGGCTAGCTACCACCCTGCGTTCCGGTACGGTGTCGTGTAGAAGCCAAAAGGGGTGTGGATTTCATCCTACTCCTAACAAGTTAGCCCGCTTCCATTTTAGATTGCATCATCACTTAACATCAGGTGTGATAGTACTAGCAGTCAAGGGCCAACTTGTACTCAAAAAAAGAGGTAAAGTTTGTAAGTTTGTAAATAAAGATCTGTCGGGGCTAATCTTCGGAACTACTGATCCGATTTTGAAAATTCTTACACTAGTAGAATGCTACGTTATCGGTGTCGGCCGTTGAAGGGTATAGAGTAACGTATAAAGAATGTTCAACGGCCAAGTCACACAACATTAACTATAATAATAAAGAAATCGCAGTAAGGAACCTTAGACTTGGCACGACTTTGTCTAGATTTCATTACTTTTTAGAGATAAACAAGCAGCTCCATCGAGACTTAGCTAGTTTTATAGAATGTTTTTGGTGGAATATAGTTTACATAATTATGAGAATAATACATAGGCCACATTTTATCTCGAAAGTGGACTGTGATTAGAATTGAAAAACATGTCCTATATGAATAGTGTTCCTGTTTATAGGTGACGGTTTTACTTTTATCATTAGATGTGCCATTTGTTTGGTCCATCTAACATCATCATCAAGGGCCTCTTTTAAGTAGCGCCGGTGGCTCTCTCTATTATTGCGGTTTCTAATTCTTATAAAAAGCTACGTGTGGAGAACATAAATAAGTTTATGCTTAAAATATTATTTCATTCGAAAGAACTAAAAACCATCATTTCTTCCTTATCATTTCGTCATTATTTCTCTCTTCTAGTGCCCTTCCGTAAACAATCCATGATTTATTAATATAAGAAAAAAATAAAATGAATATATAAATAAATATTATAGGACAGTTACACACATCGCTATATAGCCCCAAAGTAAGCGTACTCGTAAGTAGCTTGTGTTATGGGTGCTATGATAACTGATGAATATTTTTATATATATTATACATAAATACTTATAATATATAGATAAACACCCAGACACTAGAAAACATCCATGCCCATCACACAAACATTTGCCAGATGTGGGAATCGAACCCACATCCTAGAACGCAGAAGCAGGGTCACTACCTACTGTGCCACTCGGCCGTCTATAAAATAACTTTTTGATTAAAGTCGCTGGAGCGCAAGCCCCACAAACAGTATTTATACAAATGCGTCCTGAACTAATAACTAATCTCTTTTACGAGATAACAACACAAAGGCTTCCATTACAAACGGTGTCAAGATTAATAGCAGCTTAATGTTTGTTTGTAATTACTTACTTAATTTATATAGAGGATTCATTTTGTTACGCTTAAATAAAATTTATGTTGTTGAAAATGCCTCAGATCCACATTATGAGTAAATTGGCTCCGGGCTTTGCTACTTTTACAAGCTCATTATCTTTAAGATAGATGTCAAAACGTAAAGTGGAAGCTGTAACATGTTACTTATCTAGAGTTGGATTTAAACTCTATGAAATCCTTACTGTCATATCACGTGTGGAATGAGGACACAGGCCATTATAGCACTAGGTCGATGCTTTGTAAAATGGGTATTTCTGAGTATCCTGTCTGCAGGGTTTGCAATGAAGACACAGAGTCCACGGAACACAATCATCTTTTCTAAATGTTACGGATTGGACTACTTATCCTGCTATTAGAGTGGATGCTGGAACTGATATAGAGGAGGTAAGGTGAGGCGGGGCGAGTACATAAGATACAAAAGGGTCGAAGTGCATCCGCTATGGGGACCTCACCATACTAATAATAGTTGTATGCATGGTTGGATGTTTGTAGCTCTTTCACGCCGCAACCAGATTTGGTTGAAATTTGGAATGAAGATAGATTATTTTCTTCATTAAAGCTTACGCGTTTGGTCCAGAAAAGAAACAGCGACCTTCCGCTAGCTGCATCATATTACGATGTGATGTCGTGAGCATTTTATGCGAAGTTTGAAAAGTAAAGCTCATTAAATATGAAAGCTTAAGACAACGATGTGTTATTTATTCACAGAGTTTACTTTCGTATCATAATATTATTTCCTGTATTTTCGTGAGCATTTTTAATTCCTGTCGTGACGTAGAGAACGGTTCTGAGAAGTAAGTAAGTAAGTTTGCAGCGCAGCAGGGGTGGTAAGACCTGGTGGTAAGAGATGATGCAATCTAACATGGAAACGGATTAGCTTATTAGGTTTCTACACGAAACGACATCGTACGGGAACGTTTAATCGCTTGGCATGTCTTTGTTGGTAGGTTGGCAACTAGCCGCACCCGAGGCCTCTCATTACCCAAAAGTCTGTCTTAAAGGTTCTCGAATGAGGCTTAAAATCTAGGCATATATTTCATAAAAATAATGCCATATTTAATAAGATTTATTCATGACTTGCGAAGTATTATTCTATTCATAATCCATGTTTCTCCGTAAAGCTTTGAAGTAATTTGAATTTCGTGAATTTTGTAATTCAATAATATATTTCGTGCTTTTGACTAATGTAAGCCTCTCTCTCCAGAAGTAATAATATATTACTTACGGATATATAAATTACAGTGATGGCAAAGTTGAACAAAAAGTTTTGATGTAGAAGTTGGTATTTTAGGTTAAGCACTTATAACATAAAATGGTTTAACATCCTCAACTTTGTGAAATGGTAGAGCGATCTAATTTACATAAAAGCAAATAAAACCCTTGACTCGTGACTTATCGTTTCGAATAACTTCATAAATTCTGGCAATAGAGTTAATGTCAGTCATATTATATTTGCTTACTCAAGTATTCGGGTTCTGACTTTTATTTAAACTTTCTAATACAGACTTCCCTTTGGTTGTGATTCTTACAGTCTATTTTTAAGTACAAGGTTAGACGGCGCATTGGTATGCGTGGTGGATTTATAAAACGGATTGCCCGGGTTCAGGGCCAATTAAGATTTTCTGAATTTAAAAAAGAGATTTAGCGTACTGGTACGATGTCGTGTAGAAACCGAAAGGGTTGTGGATTTCATCCTCCTCCTAACAAGTTAGCCCGCTTCTATCTTTGATTGCCTCATCACTTAACATCAGGTGGTAACTTGTAGTAGATAAAAAATCCATTTATAGGCACAAATTTAAATTTTTTATTTAGTATGCTTATTTTAGAAACGCTATTGAAAATCTGTTCTTCGAGTATGTATGTCGCTTCACAAATATAAAATGATTATAGTCGACGCATTTTATACTGAGTCGTCGGCAAATAAATGTTACTGACAGTATATAGTTAGTTAAACGCTCTATGATTTTTTTTTGGATAATGTAATTAATTAAATTAAATTTTTTAATTTAATTAATTACATTATTAATTAAAACGCCTAATAGTAATTTTTGGATACAATTTACTGTAAATCATCGATAAGTTATTAGGCAGCGTTTCTTTATCACTACGACCGACCAAACCGACGACCCAATTTAAAATACGTCGATTCAGAGGTTTTTTCCATTACAAGACAGCACTTGACTCTTTAATGTTAAAATTAAGGGAAACAACAAAGCCATTGAAAGCCTACAGTCGACGAGACGTTCGTATATTTTACCATAAGTAAATAAGTATTCACGTAGAACAAACACTACCTATACGCAATGATAGAACTAAAGAATGTTAGGTATATAAAGGTAAGGGTGCTTAGATGTCAATAGAATCATAGAATGTCAACATTACTTTTTACCCGACTTGGTCAGAAGGAGGGTAATGTTTTTCGAGCGTATGTATGTGGGTATGTATGTCCATTTCTTTGGCACGCGCTGCAGCCTAAACGGCTGGACGGATTTTGACACATCGTGTCGTCGTTGAATTCGTCAGAATTGTGATAGTGACATAGCCTGTATAAATTTTCAAAATGGCGGCTGTAAGTGGGGGGTGGGGGGGGGGGGGAAAGAGGGGGATGTGTATATTTTTTTTGTTATCTTAACAATATGGGTATCATATAAAAGGTCGTAAAAAGACCATTTCGTAGTTTAAGTAGATCTTTCTTTGCCCGTAGTAAAAAGTATTGTTTCTCCCCGCCTTCAGCACCATAAAGTATTTCAAATTTTATATAGATAGAGTGATACTTGTTTTTCTCTTTTCAGTTAATTAGTTTTAAGCAGTCGGGTTTTTTGTTTTTAAAATAATATTTTTTTACATGAAAATGTTAACAGAAATTGGTTCGGACGATTTTACACAAAAAACGGGAAGAAAGCTCAATATTGTTTCCGAAATGAACAATTAAATTTAACAACAAGCACAGCAGTTGACGGCGACGATTAATGTTTCCATGAAGCTTTGTGTTTGAGACATCAACTTCATACTAACGTAACCGTTTCCTTCGTTTATATGTTCAGTCGTATCTTTTAAAGTACGTATTTGATTTCATTGCATATGTCCTTCTTTAGATTTTGGGCTTTTAATTTTATGTATTCTGTCTCCATATCCCCTCCCCTTTAAGGAGGGAGGCCTGGCCCTGTAGTGGGCCGTTAATAGGCTGATAATGATGATGATGATTCTGTACTTATACTATTTTACTTTTATTTTTAGAATAATTAAATAACCAACGTTTAAGATATTTACACAATAATTTAGAAACAATGAAATATAACAGATTGAATAGAAGAAGGCTCTACCATGCAGAAGTTTATTATGAAGAATGAATAATCGATTTATTTAAGTGTTCACCGTGGTTAACCGAAGAATACAAGTGACATCATCCAGATTTGACAAACAAACTTTCAAAAGTATTTATTTCTATTAGGGCTACCTTAGAAGATTCAATAAGAAGAATTAGTACATTAAATCATTTTTTTTAACGACTACAAGTTGGCCCTTGACTGCTATCACACTTGATGTTAAGTGATGATGCAGTCTAAGATGGAAGCGGGCTAACTTGTTAAGAGTGGGACGAAAATCCACACCCCTTTCGGTTTACAAACGACATCGTACCGGAACACTAAATCGCTTGGCGATACGTCTTTGTCGGTAGGGTGGTAACTAGCCACGGCGAAAGCCTCCCACCAGCTAGACCAAGACAAATTAAAAAAAATCTCAATCTGCCCCGCCGGGAATCGAACCCAGGACCTCCGTCTTATAAATCCACCGCGCATACCACTGCGCCACGGAGGTCGTCAAAATAGCAATTTTTGGTATAAAACAAAAAAGAATTGTAATTAATTCATCAAGATCTGGAAACATAATAATTACTTAATAGGCTATATCAATTTGCCTCTCTTTGCCGCGAATTCTCGAGAAAATATAGGTTGCCCGCGAACCGCTCTCGTCTACATTATTAAATTTAATGAGGTTTACTCAATGTATTAAGCCAGCCATCCAAAATAATATGCTTCCAAGATCATAATGCATGGAGATATTGCTCGTTGGTACAATTTTTGTTGAGGGCTGTAATTAGGTTCTATGAAGACGTAAGGTAATTATTATCATAATGTTATTTTGAATTGTTTAAGGAACATTTATTTAACGTAGTAAAGCAGTTTGTGGGTTCTAGGTAACGTCCTTAAAGTAGAAACCTTAGCTGGCACCGACTCTTAGATATGCTTAAGTAAATTAAAGCAACTAAATGACACAGTTATTTTTTACTTTTTAATGTCGGTTCTATTTTTTGTTAAAAAAATTTATTTCTTACTTTATAGCGATTTATCGCCACGTAACGTACTCGTACTATACTCTCATAGTACATTATATGGCACTAGTAGCCAAAAAGCTACCGATATTTACACAAAAACCGAAATCGCTGCAAGTGTGCCTTTAAAATTTAAAGAGTTCTTACAGTTTTCCCATAATATAATCATCAGATCCTAACAAGATGACTATAAGACCATCTTGGAAGTGTGCCCTTTGTAATAAAAAAATAATTATCATAATCAGACAACTCTGTAAAAACTTAGGCGTGGTCATCATACATAAAAAAAATACGTGTCGAATTGAGAACCTCCTCCGTTTTTTTAGTCGGTTAAAAATAATATTTTTTCTTCCCTTTGAAAACAAACTTGTGTGCAGTGAAGTGGAGTGTGCTATATAATAATTATATTATAGTTCAATGTTAAAGACTTTAAAACCAATTCACTCTGGATTGGCATCTTCTAAGGAAGCATGTCCCACCTTAAACACACATCATATCAACATTTCGTCATCATGTGAGATCGTGTTCAAGTGCGATCTTATTCCGTACAAAAAAAATGTTGCCTACATACATGAATTCGAACCTTAGACTACTTGAATTTAAGATCCCTATAGTGTAGGGCTATTAATGTCTCAAATTATCACCATTCTTTTGTCAATGTGCTTGTAAAGTTTTAACGCCTAGACTTGTTTGTTTATTTTTTATTTAAACATAAACACTACGCTACTTATAAATTAACCTTCTAAAAGATTTTATTTTTATTGAGTTAGAGCAGTTAAACAATCCATATTTGCAAACGAACTTACAGAGAACATTTATTTATTCATAAATGATTTCATCGAAATCAATTAAATACAAGATGTTTTGAAACAAAAAACATTGAAAGTTAATATTTTTTACTTCTGAACCTTTTTTATTCCTCCTAAATTGAATTTTACCAATGCCTACAAATAATTAAACGCCTGTTTACAAGTGATAATATTATAAATGGTGTCGTTTGCAACAAAAGGAACGCAATGGAACGTTATGCCTATACAACAAAGACGAATCTAACAAATTGGCGACGACAAAGGCCCTTAAGAAATCCTAATAATGACGTTTCCGAACCAGCCTTTTGAAGGTTTATCTAGCCTTTGATATTCCATCGAAATTGGATACAATAAATACCTCAATACGTATCGGTGAAATTCAATCCGTTTAACAAGCGATGAAATTCATTGGTACAGAGGTAACGTAGATAAAGTTTAATTAAACAAAATAATGGTTTTAATGAGAAAAGTGAGATTTAAATTCACGTGTAAAATAATTATGTTGAGTGGGTGTTGGTTTTAATATATTTAAACAAATACTGCGAGAAACGCTGGAAACATGCTTTAACTATTAAAATACCAGCTTATATTATAGTGAATATGTTATATGATTGTGACATGACTTGGTGATAATAAAAATAGCACCTGGGTGAATTTTAAATTCTATAAGTTATTTTTAAACTAGGTGTATAATACTTATTTAAACTATGTAAATTTAATTCATACAATTATTCCATATAACTTTAAAGTTAATTAACTGTTTCCCATGTGTTTCCACATCAGGCAAGAAATAATAAAATCAAGTTTAGTGTTTAGATCTACCTCATCTTTGTATTTATTGCCTTCGAAATTCTTAAAACGTTAATACTTGTCATAGTTGCGGTATTCAAGTAAAACTAATGTATAAACTGAATAAAAAAACATTAAACGAGAGGTAGGTAATCTTTTTTGGCACAGTAAAATCTGCAAAGCTTAACAAAGGTATCAAAGGCCCGGATTGGCTTCACAGTTGAAGTGTCAACTCGGCTGAACGTACGTGAACACATAAATCTCTGCAAACGTGCAGGAAAGAGTAAATCTTTCAACAAATTTCCATTCCCGTTTATTCATTGCTAGGGTTAGGTTATTTTTACCTGGATCTCGCTTATTCTTTCGTTTGTGACATAATTTACAACTTGCTATAAAGAAAGTTTGCATTTACTTGTATGTTGGCTAAAAACTATTTTATAAAATACCCTCGAGAAAAACATTACTTAATATAAGGATTTATATTTTTCATAGAGTTAAGATACTTATTTATTAAATGTCTTAAATTCCTTAAAAGACAGGTTCTTGGCGTATTAAAAAATATCACTAAGATTAATTCTCGACATTGAGTTTTTAATGGTTATAGTGAGGGTTGCTACGAACTTTCTTCTTCTTGAAGTGCCTCATCTAATGAAGATCAGCGATCATTTTGGCAACTTGAGTTTTGGACACAGCAGCCCTGAATAGTAACTGAATGCTTTTATTGAACCACTGGCGAAGGGTTTTTAGCCAGGATATTTTTCCCCTACCCACCCTCCGTTTGATGTGTATCTTGCCCTAGTATATTTATTATAGTAGGTCACATATTGCTCCTTGAAGTATATGCCTTTCTGCATCTCTCTGCAGTCGTTTCTTCATGACTGAAGATCGTGGTTCTGGTACGATCCAAGTCTCGAACGAGTCCACGCCTTCCACCTGCTCCTGTTGGTGGCCATCTTTGCAACCGAATAGAATGACTGCTTGGACTCACTCAGCTGATCAGCCCATCATATTGGGGAACGGCCTCTAGCTCTTTTTCCGTCCTTGCTGTCCGTTATTATTAGCTTTTCCAAATCAGTCTTCCCGCCTCATGATGTGTCCAAAATAAGCCAGAATCCGTTGATAGCAGATGGATGAGAGCCTGACTTTGATTCCGAGCTGCGATAGAATAGATGCGTTTGTGCGCTTAGCTGTCCAAGGTATTCTGAGCATGCGCCTCCAGCATCACATCTCGAGCCTTTCTGCATATATTCTGTTAAAAACTGAAAGAGCATCCTTTCGGTAATGGTTAAGACTATCAAGTTTATCTTATTTTTGGTTTTGGTGACATTTTTATTTTTTTGAAGAGTTAAGCAAATATGTTTTTATTAATTATGTAAAGATTTCAGTTTTGTCAGTAGAAAAAACATTACACACTCATAATAAATTCAAGTCTTAATCCAAGTAGGTAGGATGTTTTACAAGTACTTTTGAAACGTCAAATCTGTCAGTAGCTCTACCACCGATACGGAAGGCAGATCGTGCCGAGAAACTCAAAAACTCAGCCTCTGTCTTTTGTGTAGAAAGAAAAGCTGACAAATATTATGACCTAAATATATTTGATAATAATATCGCAATATACATTTAATTAAGAGAAAATGCGAACTAATAATAGCTTTATTTATGACTCCTACATAATACTGCGTGTCTGTTATGAGATCGAGTAATAAACTATCGCTAGTACTGGTGGTTTACAACTCAGTATTGCTAATAACAGTATCGTGTTAGTACAAAGCCTCAATATAACATGTTCTAACTGTATGCTTAATTAAGTTTACTGTTTTGGTTATTTCGTTGCTCTATAATTCTAGATACTTATTCGCTTTGTTATGTAAACGTATTATGCCCTGTACTTAAAAAGACAAGGGGTTATAAGCATAACGTTTCTAATAGTTTGGTAAAAAGTTACTTCGCATTTTTTAAGAAAATATAAATTTTGGGACTTCTGATCAAAATACCGCGGCAGTTGGTTTTAGTAGTCCTCTCATGATGTTAACAACCTGACACTGCCTGAAAAATGTTGAAAAGACCGAAACAGGTGGAAATCTGAAGATCAACTAGCAAAACTCTCGAAATGTGTGAAATCTAGCGTTCTCATGATGAACCCCCACCCCCCTCCCCCCCTTCTGTTGATTAACTCCGGCTATTTTCTCTTAACATCTTGCTTTAATTTCATCAGATGTTCGCAGTAGAATTCAGAATCGATGTTCCTGCCTGGTGGTAACAACTCATAATGAATAATGCCCGTTCAATCCTACCTCACACACAGCATCACCTTGTTGCGAGTCAACCCGGGTTTCGCCACAGTTTATGAAGCCTGACTGGCCTTTGACCACGACCTTTTTCGCACGATCTTATCGTACGTGATCCGCTTTTCATCACCAATTATCGTACTTAATAAAGAATCACAAACGAATACACGGTTCATTAGGCTCCTTTCGGTGAGCTCAAGAGGTACCCAATTATCGAGCTTTTTTATGTACCCAGTTTTTTCAAATGCGCCAAAATTGTTTAGTAGTCAATTTTAAGTTCTTCAGCTACGTCGTGACTACCTACTGATATGCCGATCTTGCTTCATCTTAAGTAACTACTTAAGATAATAATTATTTTAAGTTTAAGACAAAATGATTCTGAAGATTGTTTATATTCAGTTAACGACCTAACCCAAGACACTGTACTAGAACGGTACTTTGTATAGATACTTTCATCGTGTTTCAACAGCGGCAAAATAAATGAAAGGGGCACAAAACGTGGGATGAATAATTCACGGCGCGTCGCCATTTTGTGGCGTGTAATTCATTTAGCTTGTGCGAACGCGCATACAATAGTGGAGTTTCACTATGCAGCCTTTCAGTTAACAGTAAAAAACCTTTTTTAAATGAATGCCAATTGACATGCATGACATATACACGTGCCAATTTAAGGAATGTTGCAAAATTTTCAACTACAAAACTATAATATTATTCTGTAATGACACTCAAGAGTATGTGATTGAAAGGACATCATTCATGGCCCATACAAAAAATACCATAATTTCAAAGTGCCGGCCAAAGAAAAAAAAGTAGCTCTTTCGATTGATTAACTTAAACATTTAAACTAAGGCAGCAATGCTGTGAAAACTTTACTTTCGGTGATATTAAGTTTGAAAACGCAATATTTTCTAAGACTCTTATTTTGAAAGATATTTGAGAGATTTTGATAATATAAACATATTTACTAAGACAGCAACCTTTGTTTTCGTTGATATTGAACTTTTAAGCATTAAATGAGAATCACATTTATTACATATAGTAACTTTAACAGCGATGCTATGAAACCTTTACGTCCATTGATATGGAAGTTTAAAATATAAAATCATTTTGATCAAAGCATCAATACATTTTATTTACAAACTTCATTAAATCTAATCCAACTGAAACATTCTTACAGTAAACACAAAATAAACTTAACGAGCTTTGAAACACTAAGTTTAACAATGTGTATACGGGTTATGCACTGCATAAAATTCATACACGGAATGATGACGTTTCAACTCGTCACTATCATATATAGACAGCGATGTAGCACGTTTTTTCCATCTACCGGCAACTCTATAGGGGTTATAGATACGGTAAAATAGAGACGTTAGTGAAATTCGTGTATATGGGCCACCATTGATTTAAAATAAAAGTAGTTTTAAAATGAATAAACGGGTACAGAGTACAAAGTAATTTGTATGAGCAGTACAAACACAAATAAAAAAGCTTTAGTATAAATGTAGCTAAAAGGCGCTACAGTGGCAGTTTCGGAAGAAAGAAAAACTTGTTCATTTATAACTCACCAGAAACTGTTCTGATGAGTTATGAATGAAAACAATGGTCCTGTTACTGCGATTGAAACTCGCTTCGTTCTGTGTTATTTCGAACAAGTCTAAAATTTTTTTTTGTTCAAATATTTCATCTCTGACGTTTAAAGTACGTGCTATGTTTTACAAGCCTTTAACTTGTTCTGTTAGTATTTTTGGGTATAAATTTTTAATTAAAGAATTTAAAAATAGCTCTTATGTTTGATTGTAGCGTATTTTTTAGCTGGAAGGAGGCATCGGCCGTGACTAATTACCGCCCTACCGACAAAGAATTACCGCCTAGTGATTTAGCGTTCCCATATGGTGTCGTGTAGAAATCGAAAGGGGTGTGGATTTTATCTTACTCCTAAGTGGAAGCAGTGGCAACTTGTTAGGAGCTGAATGAAACCCACATTCCTTTCGGTTTCTGGTAGGGTGGTAACTAGCCATGTTCGAAGTCACTCACCAGCCAGACCTGGACCAATTTAGAAAATCTTTATTGGCTATGCCGGGAATCGAACCCAAAACCTCTGCCTTATAAAATAATCCATTACGCATACTACTGCATCAAGGATGCCTTCAAAACGACTACAATATTGAAAAGGACAACTTTCAGCGACCATTATATCACCGTTAACTCCTGTCTTTTATTTCGATATAATGAATGAATGAATGAATGAATACTCTTTATTGTACACCAAATAATAAAAAAATCTTACAAATAGAAAATAACTTAAAAAAAAAATGTACAATTGGCGGTCTTATCGCTAATGAGCGATCTCTTCCAGACAACCAATATTGAAGAGGAAAAGTGCATTCATTGGAGAGGTTCGGGTGTACGTACAGTGAAGTATAGGAAGTTATTGTATCTATCAAATTATGTAATATAGAATATACTTACATAAAATACTAAATAAATACATACATACACAAATACATACATACATAGATACATACATACATACATACATAGGTACACACATACATACATACATATATACAAAAGTTCCCATATAGTAAATAAAAAAAAAATAATAAAAAAAAAATAGTAAATAAATGAAAATAATAGAAACTAGACGATATTGAAGGGAGAGAGTAAACAATGACAATGTAATATATACACAAATAAGTGAGTACGAGACTTAATTGAGGAATCATAACGATTTATGGGGGATAGAAATGCCCATTCACCAGCCGTTTAAAAGTAACTAGTGATTGAGCACGCCGAATCTCTAGAGGTAAAGAGTTCCATTCGATATAATAACTATCCGAAACCGCAAATTACCAACCAGTTAGAAATACGTGAGCACATTAGCCGCCATTTATCAACGACATGTGCGATCCTATAATAACACTTCTAACGTGTCAGAGTATTACCACAATGCTGTCAAGGCAATTGTAGCTTTATGCATTTGTAATAGAGTTGGAAATATTACGCTGAGTTGATGCAACAAGCCTACTTTGTTCAGTCAGTAAACTGCTGCATTACCAGCTTGGTCATTTCCATATTATTATAATGGGATAGGATAAAGAGGGATTTGTATATCAGTCAGTCGGTACAATATCGTAATATACTGTTAACTAGAAAGTTATCCGCTCAGTTCTCGTTTCCATGGGAATTTCGGGATAAAACATGGTCTATGTGTGATTCTGATATTTTTTTTTTATCGACTACAAGTTAGCCCTTGACTTCTATCACACCTGATGTTAAGTGATGATGCAATCTAAGATGGAAGCGGGCTAATTTGTTAGGAGTAGGGTGAAATCCACACCCCTTTCGGTTTCTACACGACATCGTACCGGAACGCTAAATCGCTTGGCGGTACGTCTTTGTCGGTATTGTGGTAACTAGCCACGGCGAAAGCCTCCCACCAGCCAGACCAAGACAAATTAAGATAAATCTCAATCTGCCCCGCCGGGAATCGAACCCAGGACCTCCGTCTTATAAATCCACCGCGCATACCACTGCGCCACGGAGGTCGTCGAGATATGTAAGCTATATTATTGTGAAGTTTCATCGAAATCCATTCAGTAGTTTTTGCGTGTAACGTAAAAGTAACTAACAAACATCCATTCATCTAAACACACAAACTTACGTGATAAGATTAGTAAAGAAAAAATAATATTTAAACTAGTTAAAGCCGTATACTAGCTCCATCATTAATCCATAATTTATTAATATTGAATTAATTTGTGCAGCAATGCGGCACAATTGTTTTTATAAGCATTGATCATTACATTTTGGCAATTCTGCGTTTAAAAGGCAGTAACAATTGGACGTATTAGTAAAACGGCGTGTATAATTATGTATTAACTAAATATCTCCATCCATTCAAAATCACTCATTTAAGCGTCGTCTGAAAAACCACTACTTGTCTATGTAACATTCGTATGTGTATTGATTTGTAACATTCGCATGTATGTAAAATTCGAATGTAATCAGATTTATGTATGTTCATTTTCGTGTATATATCATAAATATATATTTGAAGTATATATATACCGATATAGATATTTACGTAATTAAGTAATTTTATGCAAGTATATTGTATTTGATATTTTTGAATTATCTTCATTTGTACACCAACCACTTGTTTTCTGTTAAATTCTTCTCAGGCATGACGGTTGTCTGGAAGAGATCACTTTTAGTGATAAGGTCGCCGTTACACCATTGTTTATATTTTATACTTTTTATTTTCCGTAATGTTTTGTTCCTTGGTGTAATTAAGAGTTTTTATTATTATTATTTATTATCTCTTATTTGATATAGAAGCCCATTTCCCTAAAACCTATTTGTTCTAACGCCCACGCATGGGCAAAATATGATGGTTTAGACAGAATATATTAGTGAGAAACATGTGTATATGTTTCTGTTTTTCTAACACTCCGTCTAGTTCCTTGCCAACCATCTGTTCATTATAGATTATACTTTTTGCAATTCACGAATGCGAGTGAGCTTCACTCATGGTTGAAACAACAAGCACAAGTGACTGATCGCTCCATCACACATGCATACTACGTCAATGTGTATAATTATACATGTTCAACCACGAGTAAAGCTCACCCCCCTTCGTGAATTGCAAAAAGTATATCTATCTAATAACTCTCTCTCGATAGGCTAGTTAGTTTCATTCAATCATGATTTCTTATTGTCAACATACGCCGTTATAGTACTGTGTAGGCTATAGGAAAGCTGTGTTTATCCACTCGTGTATTCTCGGTCAGCCGTGGAGGTTTCTACAACGGGGGTAGATCGATGTTCACAACCCATTAGGCACCACTGACATTCACAGTAATCGCTTATGCACCCTGAATGTCAAGGGCGAATAAAATAGAATAGGGTTATATTCCATAGCCTTGGACGGGGAGATCGTAAGGAATACCACATCATGTTTTATAGAATAGCAATTAGAACCATAGCGAGTAGGTAGTTACGACAAATTTAACACTGTTAGGAACTGGGGACTTATAATTTTTCTTATTTCCAAAAACATGTCAAGAGTAGACCTTAACCGACGAACATGTTTGAAAGGATCAATCAAATAAAAAAAAAGTTAAGGAAGTATGCAAGGACCGTGGCAAATGAAGGATGTAGTCTCTGCCTACCCCTATGGGAATCTTGCAAGATGTTAAGTATGGAATTTTTTTTTTTAACAAAAAATAGAACCGATTCAAAACGCACTAAAAAGTAAAAAATAACTGTGTCATTTAGCTGCTTTAATTTACTTAAGCATATCTATGAAGTCCTATTTTTTGTTAAAAATTTTTATTTCTTATTTTTTAGTGATTTATCGCCACGTCACGTACTCGTACTATACTGTCATAGTATATTATACGGCATTTGTAGCCAAAAAGCTACCGATACTTAAACAAAAACCAGAAAGAAATAAGAAATCGCTGCAAGTGTGCCTATAAAATTTGAAGAGTTCCTTCAATTTTCCCAGGATATCATCATCAGATCCTAACATGATGACAATTGGACCACCTTGTTCTTTCTAATAAAAAGAATTATCAAAATCGGACAACTCTGTAAAAAGTTATGCGTGGTCATACATAAAAAAAATATACGTGTCAAATTAAGAACCTCCTCCGTTTTTTTCGTCGGCTAAAACTGTACATCTATTGGTGTAAAACCACTTCAATGACCACGTCTTACGAAGCGCGTTGATAAAAATGTGTCCCCAACATTATAATGTAGCAAGCTTCTTAAGTTGTTAATTGATTAAAGAATATTTCGAGTTTGTAGTTTCAAAGTGCCATTAATTAATTATCCGCCACCCCTAGTCACAAAAGGAAAGTTACGAATAAAATCGTGATTTAATTTTGAATTAATTACGGTCAAAAGCTCTTAAAAGCAATTAATTTGCGAAATATTCGTAAATCCGACTAAACTTTCGACTGAATCCTATTAGTTTCAAAACAACTATTATCTACCTCTAATTGTTTAATCTAGTTTCATATTAATCGTAGGGGATATTCAGCGTTTCTAAGGAATTTAATTTGGCAATGGATTGCTCTTAGTTGTGGAATATGTGCTTTCAAATATAGTCACATTCTGTGACTTCTACTTTAATAAATATAATAATGCTTCGACTAACATCTTAACTAGCTTCGCTTGGCTGCTAGTTATGTATAGAGAAGGAATTAAGCCATGAAACTTTTTCTGCTTGCTTCAGCATTTAAAGGCTTCGCACGCGTAGAAGCGGATTTTTCTATAATTCTTATTAGTTTATTTTCATAATGTGTAAATGGTAAAAATAAAAAAGTTAAAAATGACAAACTGAATAAAAAGTATTCCAGCTTTTTAAGGACACTCAAATACGGTGATAGGATAATTCGGCCATCTCGACATTCGTGTTTTGTGGGTACTCCAAGAAAGGTCCTTTCCACGTAGAAAAAACAAGATACACCTTTTTAGCTAGGGCGTAGTTTTTTGCTTGCGTACCGTAACATCTCAATCGAGTCATGCCCTTTGCTTTCTAAAAAACACGCCACAAAAAAGACGAACGGGGAAATAAAATGTCTTGAGATTCCACTCAACGATGATGCGCTGGTAAAGATCTCTCTAGAAAAGTCACGTAGCTGAAATAAATTATTACGACGGAAGATAAAAAGACAGCGTTTTAACTCTAACCTTTTCACGGGTTTGGTTTTATGTACACACTCCAGACCAAATGATGATAGCATGTTTATTATCAGGCGAAATAATTTACTGTTCGCGAGTTTGCAAACTTGTAGGGGTATTAATACCTCTGGGAGTGGACTACTGGGAAACAGTACAGAAGTTAGATACGAGAAGTATTATTTTATTAATCAAAGTTCCGTAACGGTCCGTGTACGAATTATTTACAAGGGCTTATTAGTAACTGCCTCAAGTAGTTTGGATCTTTGTTTTTAAGTGACGTTGATGGATGTGTAATCTCGATATGCCTATTTTATGTTAACGGTTGTGTTTTGTTGTATTAGTTAGCATCCAGGCGCTCCTAAATATTACTTTATTTTCCATCCCATCTATGACTATGAAGACTGGCATAATGCTAAAAAGGGGCATAATGATGGAAGACGAAAAGTTAAAGAGCTGAGAAGAAGAAAGAGATTACGTAAAAGGGGAGCATGAAGTGATGCACTCCAACCATGGAGTCAAGAGGAGGTCGTTTTAGTCCGTGCAAGCTGGACATGCCTTGCCGAGAGGCAGCAGTCCGAACGGATGTTTTCCTCCTTATCGAAAAAACTTTATTTACTATTTTCTGCAAAAGCGACGAATCCTAGCAACTTAAGCAAATCCAACAGAAAGTTCTCAATGTAGATTTCACTCTTAAACTGAAGGATCCTTAGGAGATGTCAACTCCACAATGTCCCATTGAGAATATTTGAGCAATTTAATAATGTGAAACAAAATATTGTAAAAACAATAAGACTGATTGATAGAAATCTAGAGTGTCTTTGCATTTATTTGGTTGATCTAATCTTGTAAAGACAGCAAAAAGTGCTGAGAACAGTATGGCATTGGTACGTGTCGAAACTCCACTTGTCATAAATGTCGTACTGTCGATTTGGTGAGTGATTTTGTACGGAACAAATCGTCGCCGTTACATTTATGCATGAGCTGAACACCTGCACCCACGCTGTAGAAATGTTTGATTATACGGACGGGAGAACGCCTGGGGTGTGAAGCGACAGGGTTTGATTTTTTAATTTTCATTCTCACAGTCTCTTTGGGCGACTGTGATTTGAGGCGTGGTATACCATCAAGTTCAGGTTGGTCATGAAGTCTGGACCTACAATCCAAGAAAATGTATTCTTTTCTTATTTTCCATAAGATTTGGGACATGGTACAGATAATACCTTCTTTCCGGTGCAGTGGTTAGCCCTTAATGCTTCGATTCATAAGGTTCTGGGTACGATCAATTTTCAGTTGCCCAGAGTTAGGAATTTGTTGTTGTTATTTTTGCATTCGTTATTTTAGCAATGCCCAGTTTAACATAGTTATACTAAGCCCGTCAACTTGCATTAAAGCAATCGGAATCGAGAGAGGTTGACACAGAATTGGGCCATTCAAATAGGCACTATAATGATGATTATATATGGTATTTTGAAACTAGCTACAAGATTTTTTTATACGTAACAAGTTACCCCTAGATTGCAGTCACACCTGATAGTAAGTGATGAAGCGGGCTAACTTATTAGGAGTAAGGATAGTATCCACACCCCTTCAGTTTCTGCATGACATCGTACCGGGACGCTAAATTGCTTGGCAGTATGTCTTTGTCGGTAAGGTGGTAACTGACCACGGCCGAGACCGGCCAATCCAGAATATCTCAATCGGCCCAGCTTTGAATGGAATCCTGTACCTCCGTAATTCCACCGCGCATACCACTGCGTCATGGAATCCGTCGATGGTGATCTTTTAAGATATAAATACGAAACAATACATGTACTACTTTATGGTCGCACTATGAACTATTTTATGGTTTTGCGTTTATAAGAAAGTAGATGACCAATACCAATAATATATTACGGGAAGCTCATAAAAATTCCATCACGCGAGGGGGACTTTTGATATTCTATTGAATAACAATATCATGGTCTGCTGAACTTCCGATATAGGATATTGTCGGCTCCATAATAAGAATGCGTTCTCCTTCACGATATCGAAAAGGAAGGGTCCTTTTATATTTTTCTATTGCCCAAAGGCAGTATGCCTGTTTAACATTACTTGAACGTCACAAGAAGGGCTTACATTCACGATAAAGTATTTACGGCTTAACAATACCATGTCTTCAAAGAAGAAAGAAAGGTAATTACGGATTTTGTTCGTTTAAAAAAAAAAACTTTTGGTAATTTCTGTAGTAACTTGTTTAATTATCGAGTCTGATTTGTATTTGGTGTAATATTATTGCTAATTAGGTTTTTTAACCGACGTAAAAAAACGGAGGAGGTTCTCAATTCGACACGTATATTTTTTTATGTATGACCACGCATAACTTTTTAAAGAGTTGTCCAATTTTGATGATTCTTTTTTTATTAAAAAGGCACTTCTAAGGTGGTCCCATTGTCATCATGTTAGGATCTGATGATGACATCCTGGGAAAATTGAAGGAACTCTTCAAATTTTGTAAGCACACTTGCAGCGATTTTGGTTTTAGTGTAAGTATCGGTAGCTTTTTCGCATAATATACTATGACAGTATAGTACGAGTACGTTACGTGGTGATCAATCACTAAAAAGTTATAAATAAAATTTTTTAACAAAAAATAAAACCGACTCAAAACGTACTAAAAAGTAAAAAATAACTGTGTCATTTAGTTGCTTTAATTTACTTAAGCATATCTAGGAGTCAGTGCCAGCCAAGGTTTCTATTTTAAGAACATTACCTAGAATCCACAAACCGTTTTAAATGTTCCTTAAACTTGCTGGCACCGACTTCATAGATATGCTTACGTAAATTAAAGCAACTAAATGACACAGTTATTTTTTACTCTTTAATGCGTTTTGAGTCGGTTCTATTTTTATAGGAAAAGTTACGAATACATTTGATTGGAATACGAGCAAATGCTTTAAAAACGTTCTTGGAAAACATAATTTCATCCCTCGATTTAAGTATTGTTTGAACAATAATAAAAATAATGTTAATACTTGTAACTGAAATATTCAGCCAGAAGAGTGGCTTATTGTACCCATACAGATTGTCATGTTACAGCTCAACAAATGAAAAAAAATTTAAGAGTATTTTTGACGGCCTCCATGGCACAGTGGCATGCACCGTGTATTTATGAGACAGAGGTCCTGGGTTCAATTCCCGGCTGGGTTGATTGAAATTTTCTTAAAATGGTTAGGTCGGTACGATGTGCAGAAACAGTGTGGGATTTCATCCCTGGAGTTAGCCCGCTTCCATCTAAGATTGAATCATCACTTACCTCTGACAATATGCAAGAATATGAGCGATTGAACACTTAAAGCGTGAAAAGATCATATACATGTATATGTATTTATGAATAAATTGATCTGGAAAGAAAAATAGATTTGCCAAGTTAAATAAAAGCATATAAAATAGTCGTGAAGATCAAGCGAAAGGGGTGGGGGAGCGTTCAGGCATGGAAAGAGATTATTTTTCCATTACATCACGTTTGCTTGATAGCAAGAATTTCTCATCATATTTTCCGTGTCCAATAAAGGAAATGAAGGTATTTTACGAGCGTCGATAAATCCGATATAACGTCAAATTCTATTACGTATAACGCGCTCTGAGAAATTCTTCTTAATAAAAGCTAAGAAATACATCTAAGTGAAAATGACAGCTTATTTATGTTATGCGGAATATTTGAATCTATTTCATCATTTTCAACAATGAGCTAGCAACTTACTTAATGATGTATCTAATGTTAAGTTTGAAGGTGACCAGTTTGATTAAATGGAAGTTTTACCTGAATCTTTAATCACTTTATCTCATTGCAGGTTGGCTGCCTTCAAGGTAGAATGAAAAAACTCTATCGTATTATGACCCAAAACTTATTCCTACAGTACCTATCCTTAATTTACGATCTTCGCCCCCGCGATGTCGTGCCATCTACTCCTATCTCCGGCTATTTAGAGTGCATTGTATTCGTATACCAAGGCAGGTGTGGTGCGGATCTGATCAAACCAACGCATCGGGCTGCGCCCCCGCGGGTTTTTTCTTTCCATTTTGTCAGCATCTATCTTACAGATACATGGACATATTTAGTTAGTTATGGGAAGATTAAAAAATCCCTTAAGTCCGGTTAAGCATTAGCAGTGCCTCTGGTTGCAAATGGCGATGGGCAAGTGACCTTTGCCTTAAATGGCGAATTTAAGCAATAAAAAAACTTCTATTTTTAGTACGTAGTAAAGGCTTAAATATATTTTTTCTTTAACTAAAATCCTATTATAATCTTGTTTTATATGAGATTTATTTAACGTCGAATCCATAAAAGTGCGCTCGTCTCTTTACGTAGGCATAAAATGACGCGAAATTTCAATTTAGGGTAAAACAAAATGTATTTTGCGGAGAAAATAGGACGTGTTTTCTTATAAGCAGAGACTGATATTAGCTCAAAGCCTTTATTGTGAAAAATGTTTATTTTTAGGGTGTTACGACACCCTTACAGTAAAGGTTATTTACTCATAATGGAAATATGGCACTATGATAAAGGATCTCTTTGTTGTCCTTCTATCTGGGGACCCGTTTTATAATTATAATCAATTAGGTACTTTTAACTATAAGGCAGGGCTTCTTAAACTATGTGTCACGACCCCAAGTGGAGTCGTGTAGCAAAATTCTGCGGTCGCGAGAGATTCAAATGTCAAATATTTATATATATACCATTTTATAACACATCTCATTAAATTTTTTATTTATATTTTAACTTTTATTTTTATTATTTTACTGAACGATTTTGAATATTGATAATTGAAAATGAAATTAAGACGGTCAGAATCCACTTTTATTTTTGAAACTATAATAAATACAATTTTATAATCTTTAGTGGAATTTTAATTTTAGATTTTTGTATGTTTCAAAACGAATTCTAAAACTATATAGTTTCATATTTATATGTATATTGTTACCTAATAAATAAATCATCAAAAAATATCAATTTATTAATTATAAATTTATTAATTATAATATAATTTATTAATTATAATAATATTCTTTTAAGAAACTCACAATCATAAATGGGGTCGTGAATGACAAAAGCTTAAGAAGCCCTACAAGAAGGAAAATATTTTTTTCACTAATGTACATTATAACTCATTCGGTTTTCATCGGTAAATTACGAAAACTCAGGAGCGACCAATTGACTTATCTAATAAAATAAAATTCCCACACAGACAAAGTTGAGGACTTTCGCTAGCACATAAGTAAATTGCAATCTAATTATTTTTTAATTTTGTAAGCCTAAAGTGTAATTATATAAAATTCCTCAAGTGTAATTATAGTCAATTTATCTAATCGGAGCTTACTTATTAATTGTCATTCTAATTATGTTTCCACAAGTTAACGAACTCATAAACCTATATTATATGCTGATATCTTAATAAGCCACAATTTGTTAATTACAGTTTAACGTGTAAGTTTTTTTACAAACTTTCATTTACAAAATACTCATCAGCCCGATGGTTCGATGACCTCAAAAAGCTAGCGGGAAGTGGCTGGCTGAAGGTAGAGGATCGTGTGTGGTGGCGCGCTCTCGGAAAGGCCTATATCCAATAGTGGCCATTCATTAAAATGAATCAAACAAATCATCAGTTTCCATCTGTTAGGTGTGATTGCAGGCAACGATTAACTGTGGTACATAAAAAAATTAAGTAAAGAAAAGAACTAAAGATTCCCTAAGCCTCGCCTGGTCAAGAAGCGCATTCTTAAGGCCTGTACTCTGACTAAAGACCTACATATGTATATTTTTAAAGGCCTCCGTGGCGCAGTGGTATGTGCGGTGGATTTATAAAATGGAGGTCCCGGGTTCGATTCCCGGCAGGGTCTATTGAGATTTTCTGAATTGGTCCGGGTCTGGCAGTTGGGAGCCTTCGGCTGCGACCACCCTACCGACAAATATTGCATTATCACTTACCACCAGGTGTGGTTGTAGTCAAGGGTTAACTTGTAATGAATAAAAAAACATCAATATCCGCTGCCTAGATGGCACCACATCATTGGCTGTTCCAACTTTACTTTCAAATTCAATTCAATTTTTCTTTATGGCTTTCTTTCCTTTTTGCCAATTGAACACAACTTATCTCGCCACTGGCACGTAAATGGAAAAAGGCACGAAGGAAATTGTAAGGTTTAGACGGACACGTTTAATTTTTATGCAAATGTACTAAATAGTTACGATTTATATTATTATAATGTTAGTTCTTAACCTAAAACAACACAGATAACACAGATTTAATAATACAGGGCAAATATAATAAATAATATATACAGATAATTTCGACGCCCAACAAGGTGGACAGGCGAATGTGGCGCAAGGAGCTGCTGAATCAGGATCGTTGTTTAGAAGTGGCTAAAACGACCTATGTCCCGCTGTCGACGACATACAGATAATTATAATATAATTGTATTTCTTTTATTATTTAATAGGACGAGAGGAAGGGAGGACGTCATAGAGAGGTTGAAGAAGCCTGGGATAGTCAAAAAGGAGATGTGAAACTCCTGATTATTATAATGACAAAACTGTTGACGTTCATAATACTAATAATTATAGGTGGTCTGGCAGGTTTCTTCATACTCTCTTCTACAGCGGTCATCATTTCAAAAGTTTACTAAATTATACCGAATAATCTTATTATCTTAACACCGCCAGTCCGTCCGCTGATTTATAGCACTCGGGTATCTTTTGAATTTATGAGCCGCCGTGAAAAATTCATAAGAATCAACGCCCTTTTTATAAAGAAAGTTTTAGGATTTATGCTTTCTTAATTAAGTTCTTAAGATTATTTCAAGTATATAATGTGACATAAGGGACGCTTACTAATAATTTTAGTAATCACTTAAGGATCAGATGTGACTGAAATGTACGCGATAGAGGCATCCGGCTGCCGCTTTAATTTTTTAGTACATATATTCGATGATATATTATATACTTAGGACCTTGTTGACAGAGCTTTGGTCGGAATTTTTTTTACGAATTAAATAAAATAGTGGAGGACGCCTGCGGTTTTACCCGCCTAGTTCCCGTAGGAATTTCGGAATAAAATGTGGTTAGGTGTTACACTAATATGTAAGTTATATTATTGTGAAGATTCATCAAAATCCATTCAGTAGTTTTTGCGTGAAAGTGTAACAAACATCCATCTATACATACAATTTGACGGCCGAGTGGCGCAGTGGGTAGTGACCCTGCTTCTGTGTCCTAGGCTGTGAGTTCGATTCCCACATCTGGATGTTTTCCAGTGTCTGGGTGTATATCTATATATTATAAGTATTTATGTATAATATATATAAAATATTGATCGGTTATCATAGTACCCATAACACAAGCTACCTAAGCTTACTTTAGGTCTATAAAACGAAGTGTGTAATTGTCGTATGATATTTATTTATACAAACTTTCGCCTCTATAAAATAGTAAGGATTTATAATTTTAGTCAAAATAATCAAATTATTTTGTTAACAGTTATTAATTACATGACACGCTCCTAGTTACTAATGTTTATTAATAGTGACATTACTATGGTTAGGCATTATCTAGTGCTCTGACGTATTAATGCGAACTAATTAGCAAATGACCCGGTTTTGATAACATTTGCTAGTGACAATTATTTATCGTTTTATTATGAATGTAACTATCATTAAGAGTTTTCTTCGATGTTTCTTATTATAACAATTTACAAGTTGGCGGAACGATGTCTGGTACGTTATTTTTTAATTTAAAAAATAATATTTTTTTTATACAACTAATTTAGTTATAGAAGTGATTCAATATTTCTTTTACTCTTAGTAACGTTACCTATGTGTGTGTGAATTATACATCTATACTTACATGTTTTTGACGACCTCCGTAGCGCAGTGGTATTCGCGATGGATTTATAAGACGGAGGTCCTGGGTTCTATTCCCGGCGGGGCAGATTGGGATTTCTTTGAGTCTTCGTCTGGCTGGTGGGAGGCTTTCGCCGTGGCTAGTTACCACTCTACCGACAAAGATGCACCGCCAAGCGATTTAGCGTTCCGCTATGATGTTGTGTAGAAACCGAAAGGGGTGTAGATTTCATCCTACTTCTAACAAGTTAGCCCGCTTCCATCTTAGATTGCATCATCACTTAACATCAGGTGTGATAGCAGTCAAGAGCAAACTTGTAGTCGATAAAAAAAAACATACCTCATTTACCATCATAAAAACGCCTCATTTGCATAGGGGTAGGCAGAGACCACGTCCTTCCACTTGCCAATATCTTTGGATATCTCTCTCGCTTCTTCCAATTTCTTTAAACCTTTCAACCTTTACAAGTACGTCGGTTTAGGGTACTTTTGACCTGGCCTTTAATCAGAATGTCCTAGATTTGGTCCAGAAATGTCCACCTTGGTCTTTCTCTTCCAACAATCTTTATAAAACCCTTTATGATTATTTATAAATAATGAAATAATTATCACTTATGTATTTTTATTTAAATTCATATTGAAGTAGATTTAATTTTTTTAATTTAATTTTTATTGTGTTACTAAAATAGTTATTTATTTTTAGCTCTGCAATCGGTTAATATCAATGACCGAGCTTTAACGGTTCTCTTCGACGATGGAACGTCTATAGTGTTTGAAGATGTCTGGCTGAGGGATCAATGCAGGTAAACAAACCTTTATTAAGATTAAAATTTTTTCATCAACATCACAATTAACCTATTTTAACGGCCCACTACGGGGCCAAGCTCCCTTCTTTAACTTTTCTACTCACTACTCACTCACCCATCTCTCTCTCTACACTTGATTGACTTAAAATTTAATTTAAAACAAGTAACTAATTTAAAGCATTCCGCGATGTAAACGTTTAACGGACAGGGACAATATTTCTTTTAACATGGTTCGTTTCAATAGAGATTGTAGAAACATTCTTAACAAATGATTTTAACAAAGTTTAATCATATTATATTTTCCGTAGGTGTTCAGCATGTTACAATCCAGTCACATTCCAGAGAGTTCAACATATAATTGACCTACCAGACGTCACTATTAACAGTGTGGAGTTTGACAAAAGTCAAATTCTCATCGTTTGTAAGTATCAATACAAGTTAATTAATTCAAAATAAGATTCATGATAAAATAATAATTATAAACATGTTGTACATAACAACTAAACTATACTTATTACGGTTAATTGGAATTAATAATTTTAATAAACTTTTCTTATAACATTATTATTTTCCATCGTAGATATATCAACGATTAAATTTCTTTTTATTTACTATGTTATTTTGTATTGTATTAATACATTACAATCCTTACTAATATTATAAATGTGAAAGTTTGGGTGGATGGGTGGATACTTTTTCATTACAAAATCTACTAAATGAGTTTTGATAAAACTTATCAACTACACAATAATATAGTTTACATATCAGAATAAAACATAGACCACATTTTATTCCGTAATTCTCACGCGAACGAGAGCTACGCGGGTGTCATCTAGTAATAAATAAAATATATACATTTCAAGAGAATTTGTTGTTTTTATTTAAATTTATTTAATATTTCGATTACCAGGGAGCGACAATCATGAGTCCATTTACAAGGCGGAATTTCTATCAGAATTTGAATATTCAATTTGGAGCAACAAAAGAAGACGAAGACCACTACTCTGGCGTGGAAAGGAAGTAGCGAATAAATTAGCAAAAGTCCATGTCGACAAGTTTCTTAACACTGTGGAAGGGGCCGAAATTATCTTCACGAGTCTCGTAGACTATGGAGCTGCGCTTATAGAAGGGGTAGATATATTGTCAAGTTTTACAAAAGTTTTAATTAATTGTTAACTTCATAATCAAATAATACTCATAACTGATAATGTAGTCTATATTTCTTCAAACTTATAATCTCGTTTTTTGAAGGCGGACGTTTTATTGGGCTATGAAAAACAGATTTTTTTCCAAGAAATATTTAGTAAAATTATTATTACCACAGTTGGGGGTGTGACAACTGCATGTCTACGATAAGCCGTTGGTCCCGGTCATTGACATAACCACACACAATGATAAGTGATCGTTATAAGAGTCAGACACCCTAAGTTTATCAACTCTATCGGAATAGCGATATCTCCTATAACTACTTCCTATAATTGTGATTTTTATACAAGCTTCTTGTATAAAAATCACAATTCTCGTTGTATTCTTCATTCAGGTTGACGTATCCCTAGAAGCAACAGAGATAGTATGTAAAGCGTTGGGCGGCGTCCAACACACGATGTTCGGCGGCATGTGGGAGATATCCAACGTCTTGCTGCACGCCGACACTGCCTACACCAACGTGCCTCTGGCGGTTCACAATGATAACACTTACTTTGAAGAAGCCGCAGGGTAAGTTGTTTGTAGTCTTTATTATTTATGTTAAGCATTGGGCGGCGTCCAACACACGATGTTCGGCGGGATGTGGGAGATATCCAACGTTTCTTTCTTTCACGAAGACAAGTGTGGATTCCAGGTTGCCCTCCCGAAATCGAAAGTTGAAAGGGCCATGGGTGGTGGTGGAAAGAAATAGGCATAACTTTTTCTTTCTAAACTGCGTTTGCGCGAGGGACACTTCCAAATTAGTAAAATGTTGCCCCCCCCCTGTAACTTCTAAAATAAGAGAATGATAAAAGTAAAAAAATATATGACGTACAGTACATTATATATAGTGCAAACGGTAGGGATATCAAGTTGAAACTCATATCAAATACTTTCTCATATCAAAAACTATTACCTACCGGTTTGTACGGAACCTTCGCACATAGCCGGTTCGTTACTATGACAGCAATGCTGAGAAACCTTTACTTCCGTTGATATCGAAAATGCAGAATCTCTCCGAGAATTTTAAATAGATAGAATTCGCCATTCTAAACATTTTTACAGTGACAGTAATGTTGTAAAAACTAAACATCTTTAATACGGAACCATCGATGGGCGCGTCCAGATCGAACTTGTTCTTATAGTTGAAGACTTATTTATTTATTACAGGCTTCAAGTTTTTCATTGTTTCGAACATTCCAACGGAAGTGGCGGTGAAACTATTCTTGTGGATGGATTCTATGGAGCGTCGCAACTAAAGAAAGAATTTCCAGAGGATTATGAGTTTCTGACTACCTTCGACCTTGAAGCCCAGTATTTGGAGGACGGCCATAACTTTAGATATGCGGCGCCCGTTATACGACTGGACAAGTTTAAGGATATCCAGCAAATAAGGTCATTGTTTTTTTATATACCTATTACTAGTAGACGCTCGCGACTTTGCCCGAAAGCTAAACAGTGTATTACAAAACTTCTAAAAACACAAAAAGATAGGAAAAATAATTGACTGTTTTTTAAAGAAAGATTGAGTAAAGCGAAAAATAAATGTATTAAAATCTTCCTCAGGAGTCATTCTATCAATTGGTGAAAACCGCAAGAAAATTCGTGCGTGTGTGCGTGCTTGTGTATGTGTGTGTATAAATAAGCAACTTTCCTGAGCGGACTCTGCCACAAAAAGCTCTATCGTTAATGATAACGTTTTTATGATTAAAACGTAATGTTTTAACTTTACAATTGGAATTATCATTATAACTATAAAGTAAAAAAATATGGATCGGCTTTAAAACAAATGTATGTTTGTATAATATTGTTAAAATTGCACAGTTTTCAATATATGTCAGTCAAGACTAGCTTTGAAACACGTGCGTTAAATGTGTCAGCTTTTAACTTAGTTGTGTCTAAATATCTCAAATATTGGTATTAATTCCACCAGATTCAACGTCTACGATCGTACAGCGATGGCATTCTCCAGTCGGGAGGAATGCAGGGCTTACTATCGCTCGCTGAGGAATTTATCAAGATACTATGAAAATCCGGAATGCCAGTGGAAGTTTAAACTTGTACCGGGTAATGTTTTAATAAGAAATTATTTTTATTATTATCAGAATAGCGCTGAACTTGTATTTTGAAGTTGCATAAGTTCCCGTAAGAATATCGGACTAAAAGCTTAATAAGGCCAACGAGAAAATATAAAAATCTTTGTACTTCTATTGAGTAGTGTTACCCACTTAATAAAATTTATCATAAATACGACTCGTCACATGAATCATCTTCTTCAATACAGGTAACGATGACTGGAATAGGAAGTTTAGATTTTTTTATTTTACCTGTTTTCTGGTTTGGGTGGGGGGGGGAGGCTTCAGCCGTGGCTAGTTACCCTACCCTACCGACAAAGACGTACTGCCGAGCGATTTAGCGTTCCGGTACCATGTCGTGTAGAAACCAGAAAAAAAGGGGTGTGGATATTATCCTAACAAGTTAGCCCGCTTTCATCTTAGATTGCATCATCACTTACCATCAGGTGAGATTGCCGTCAAGGGCTAACTTGTAATTAATAACAAAAAGCTTTGAATCACTGATTTGTTTATATTATTTATCTCGTCTTAGTGACATAAGAATAACGTATTATGTAAGTACTATTTCAGTTGAAATACATATTCCAAATTATAGATCAAGATCGTTCAGCTGTACTGGCGTGCTACAGTTTACTGTTACTCAGTGGTTAAAGAGCTCTAAAGTTAATCCAAAATGATGTTCTACATGCTCAAGCGTATTATAATATCCAATACAGGACCATGCGTTTCACTTATTAGAAGAAGGTTTGGATGTTTTTCTTGTGATTGTAATTGCCGTAGGCATAACGAACCACCATCGACAGAGGGTGCCCGAAGGAGATAAAGACTAGAAAGAGGCCAGAACGAATTAAGGGCGTCTCCGCTTATCGGGAGGATTCGAAGAGATGCTTAGGCCGGAATCTGACTATGCTACTTGATTGAATACAAATAGAGGGAGGGGGCATTATTCATTATTTTGGAACGAAGTTCCTTATCGCGCGTTGTGAAAGGGGGCTAGACGGAAAAAATTCGTACAAAAAGTTGTCACGACACTTTTTGATCAAAGGATCTTGCCGCCGCCTTTGATGTGTGTGCGCGTGAGCGGCGGGGGGCGCCCGCGCTGTATGCTGTCTCGCGCTCTCGTGGCGCCCTCTGGTGTTTCGGTGTACAACAACAAATATTATTATTACTTAAAAAAAAAATTTATTACAATTCCTTCACTAATTAATCGAAAGGAACTTCGTTTCATCCGGGTGTCCCTTGACACCTCTCAACTTTTTGTTTCAGGGACCGCACTGGTGATAGATAACTTCCGCCTGCTACATGGTAGAACGGGTTTCACGGGAAAACGCGTGCTCGGTGGAAGCTATGTGACGCGCTCCGAGTGGCTGAACAAAGCACGGGCGCTACGTATTATTAACTGAAATGTATACCATATATTTTCATTATCTATAGTTAAATAAACTTTTTATGATTTAAATGAACTTATTTTTTTAAATACTTCCTGGAAGTAAGTGTACCTGGATATCAGCGCACGTTTATGATGCGTTGGTTGTTTTTACTCTGTAACAGTTGCGATTTACAGATTTAGCGTCCCGGTACAATGTCGCGTATAAACCGAAAGGGTTGTGGATTTAATTCTTCTCCTAACCAGTTAGCTGATTGCACCATCACTTTTCATCAGGTGTGATTTCAGTTAAGGGGTAACTAATTTAAAAAGTTTCTAGCAAGTGATCCTTCAGTCAAAGCCTGGTTGTCATTAATTAAAAAAATAAAATGTGACTTATTATGGTTAATTTTTATTTCATTAAACTCTAAGCTTAAATACAATTATAACATCCCAAAATGTACATCTTCTATGTATGTATATAAACGAAGTAAACTGGCATAATTTAAAGCCCGATTTTTTAATGGAAACATAACAATGTCCAAAGGTACGCAATCCGGACAAGGTTGTACAAGGATTGATGACATGAATCGAGTTATCCGCAGATTAGTATGGCGTTGATCTAACATGCGATCTTATTAACGAACATGGGTTAGCATTCGACAGTAATCCATAGCTTATCCTTTCCTCGCTTCATTCCATTATCTATTGCGTACATTTGACAGTGACGAATCATGGTGTGGTGGTTTTTCTATTATGTACTATACTGGAGGACGCCCGCGGTTTTACTCGCGTAGATCTTGTTTCCGTAATAATTTCGGGATAAAATACGGCTTATGAATCATTCTGACCTGTAATCTATGTTATTGTGAAGTTTTATCAAAATCCGTCTAGTACGTTTTTGCGTAAAAGTGTAACAAACATCAACCCATCACATACAAATTTTTGGTACAAATTAGTAAGGATGTAAGCCCGGAGTCAGGAAGATGGTTGTACTACACCTCCTTATCTACTGCCTCGGAGAGCACGTTAAGCCGTCGGTCCCGGTCACTATCATCAACAGCTGATAGTGATCGTTACTAAATGAAACATTATCACCCTAGTAGTACAACTCAAAATACACCTACTTTAATGCTTTTTACGGTGTAGTTACTTTTAATACATTTGAAACGGAACCAACAACAAGTCAAATGTTATTCTTTTATCTATTGAATTACATGGTCATGACACTATTTATGCATCTATCTTGGGCTATAAAATATATTTTTAACAGACGAAAATAAACGGAGGAGGTTCTTAATTCGACACGTATATATTTTTTTTAAGTATGACCACGCATAACTCTTTACAGAGTTGTCCGATTTTGATAATTCTTTTTTTTTATTTGAAAGGGCACACTTCTAAGGTGGTCTCATTATCATAATCTTAGGATCTGATGATGATATCCTGGGAAAATTGAAAGAACTCTTCAAATTTGACGACCTCCGTGGCGCAGTGGTATGCGCGGTGGATTTATAAGACGGAGGTCCTGGGTTCGATTCGCGGCGGGGCAGATTGAGATTTTTCTTAATTTGTCTTGGTCTGGCTGGTGAGAGGCTTTCGCCGTGGCTACTTACCACCCTACCGACAAAGACGTATCGCCAAGCGATTTAGCGTTCCGCTACGATCTCGTGTAGAAACCGAAAGGGGTGTGGATTTTCATCCCACTCCTAACAAGTTAGCCCGCTTTCATCTTAGACTGCATCATCACTTAACATCAGGTGTGATAGCAGTCAAGGGCCAACTTCTAGCCGATAAAAAGACAAAAAAAATTATAGGCACACTTGCAGCGATTTCGGTTTTTATGTAAGGATCGGTAGCTTTTTGGCTACAAGTACCGTATAATATACTATGACAGTATAGTACGAGTACGTTACGTGGCGATAAATCACTAAAAAGTAAGAAATAAAATTTTTTAACAAAAAATAGAACCGACTCAAAAAAATCGCTAAAAAGTTTACCGATTTCAATGATATGCTTAAGTAAATTAAAGCAACTAAACGACACAGTTATTTTTCACTTTTAGTGCGTTTTGAGTCGGTTCTATTTTTTAAAAAAATTTATAAAAATTAATTTTACTGTATACCCGATGGCAGTCAAACTTTTACAATATTTTTTGAATAAAAGCTTCGATACCAATTTATCAAATTATTATGCCTTTACAATATTCAGTCGGGCGCTTTGACAGAGGAACTTTTTAAATATTCACGACAAAAGTTTGTTAAAGTACGTAATGAAATTTACTTTAATAATAAAAGTTTTGTTGTCGTTCGCAATATTGGTTTTGTTTGCGAATTTTCGTGGTTACTTTTCCACCTTTTGATGTTAGTGAATGTCACTCTCACGGAATTTATATGAAGGCAAAGTTGTTGATTTTTTTTAGCTGTGTTAATTCAATATTTTTTTTCATGGAACTTTCAAGAAAAACGTAACTGTAATGGTTTGCAATGGTCTTAAATTCGTGTTAAAAGACATGTTACAAACACTTCGAAAAGTAAACAAGTTATAATTAATTAAATTCATTTCATTTCTGTAGAATGCTTTAAATTCTATTTACGAGTAGGTATATTATATTCCCTTACAAATCCAAAATGGCTTGGCTCATAGGAAGAAGTCTAAGAAGTGTTGTTAGTTACTTAGAAGTGGTACACCCACTTCTAAGCAGGAAACGAAAAATTGCGAAAAACAGCCTAACAATGTATATTTTTGATGGTAGATATTATTGAAACGAAAATGCTTCTAGACATAAAATTGTTTAAAATATGCACTTCCGGTTTAAATAGCAATCAGAAAGAAGAAATACCAAGTAAAGGTATTTCTTGAGTAAAGGTTTAAATCAGGGTGTAGCAGAAATGCAGGACTGTGAACTGCTGGAAGTCATTCTCCGACCCGAGCTTATTTTAAAACTATTTTTGTCATAACGAATGTCAATAATCACCCACAGGATTCATAAAACACCCATGTTCATCACAAATATTTCCACTAGTGGGAATTGAACTCACGGCCTTGGATGCTAAAAGCAAGGGCACTACCCACAGCGTCAGTGGGTGGTTGTACGTATTAAAGTGTTCTACACATAACGTAGTTGGAACCAGTAGGTACGAGTGTAATAGTGGAAAAATATTATAACTAAAGCGGAAACGGAAGCAACTTATGCCGTCCGTACTACGAGTAGCAGGCACAATTTATTGACCACTTTATCCCGAACAACACCTGTATACGTGGTTAATGACTTGATATCCAACTTACCCTGAGATTAGTGGCTGCAGTTTCCTCCGTACTCGCTACTTTGTTACGATTTCCACACACATAATTATTAATGATCTGACTGAGCAGTTATTGTTAACCTAGAGAGTATTTTAATTATTTAACAGTTAAAGAGGGATTAAGAGTATTTCTTATCGTTGAATACTTATTTATTACATACAGGCTACAAGTTTTTCATTGTTTCGAACATTCCAACGGAAGTGGCGGTGAAACTATTCTTGTGGATGGATTCTATGGAGCGTCGCAACTAAAGAAAGAGTTTCTAGTTGAATAAGCTCAATAAATGTTAACCAGTGTGTGGTCAGCTTAAGGCACAGTGGAAAGTGTCAATAAGGGAAATTTATGTTCGCACATGGGGCTGTGGGTAGCTGAGTGGAAATACGTTGTTTGCAGGTAGGGTACCTACGAGTTATATAGCTGTCTATGTTGCTTGTTTTATGTTGTTTGTTCTATGAATTCAATGGGGATTCGTGTTTTCAACCAAATTTAAAAAAGGAGAAATTCTAAATTCGATACCATAGGTACTGTCGGTTATTTGAACCGACACAAGAGAACCAAATAGGCGGGTTTTCCAAAATGAAAGATTACAGGTAAGTTTATACTATATCTGTGTGTGCAATAAATAATATTTTTTCTTTTTCGTTTAATAATGAATGAAAAAACAGCCAAAAAATTATATTTGTACTGGAAAGGTACTCCTGTGTCACAATCAAGGGTCAACGACTTATTACTATTGTATAAAATACAATAGTTGGTGGAAGGTTTTAGCCGTGGCTAGTTACCACCCTTACGACAAAGACGCACCGCAAAGCACCACATAAATTATGTTTATCAGTTGATTGATGTAAATATTATTACATAATTTTTTGATATATAAAAATCGTAATATAAAGTGCTACTTATTGTATTCGTATCTACTTATTGAGGCTGTCAATCTCACTAATGCAAGCAATTTTATGAAAGACGTCGATTGATTACATTTATTACCTTACCTATATTATCTAAGCTATACTAATATTTAAAGCTGGAGAGTTCGTTTGTTTGGACAAGCTAATCTCAGGAAGTACAGATTCTAATTAAACAATATTTTTATGTTGGATTGTCCATTTATCAAGGAAGGCTTTAGACTGTATAACATCACGCTGCAACCAATAGTAGAGAAGAATCAGTGGAAAATGTGGAAAAAACTGGGAATATTATTAATCTTTGAGGGCTACTGTAATAAAGTAAGTTATAAGGAGTAACTTGGGGTTTTTTTTTATCGACTACAAGTTGGCCCTTGACTTCTATCACACCTGATGTTAAGTGATGATGCAGTCTAAGATGGAAGCGGGCTAACTTGATAGGGGTGGGACGAAAATCCACACCCGGTTTCGGTTTCTACACGACATCCATACCGGAACGCTAAATCGCTTGGCGATACGTCATTGTCGGTAGGGTGGTAAATAGCCTCGGCTTAAGCCTCCCACCAGCCAGACCAAGACAAATTAAGAAAAATCTCAATCTGCCCCGCCGGGAATCGAACCCAGGACCTCCGCCTTATAAATCCACCGCGCATACCACTGCGCCACCGAGGTCGTCAAAAAGCTTTAAATAAAAAGGCTATTTTTATTTTCTTAATCTTATTTTAATTCCACGTTAGTTTACAATATACAACATATATTTTGTATTAGTATTGTAAATTGTTGTGTTTCCGCAGTGAAAATAGTATTTTCCAGCCAGGCCAGGCCTCCCTCCTTGTATGTGATGGGATATGGAGCTTGGACCCAACACGCTGCTCTATGCGGGCTAGGATGATAATGTTTTATTCACCAACTATCAAATGCTGATGATAGTGACCAGGATTAATGTGCTTTTCTAGACATGGGGGTGAAATTCCCATCAAATACCGAAATAGTAATGAAAATTCTTAGAAGATTTAGTGATCCAAAACCACATAAGCGAATCACTATAATCAACGAGGCACTACTATGATGAAAGATAACAGATATCTATATGCTGGCGCTCACTTATCATCTAATGAACACAGCTGGTACGTGTTATGATTTAGTGTTATACTCGGTAACTAAGCTAAACTAGACCGCTACTAATCATGTTTAGGCACTACAGTGGGTCGACGAGCACCTGCCTTCCGATTTATCAAAGTCTAATCGTATATACGCACCGTTTGGGACTTTATAGAGGTGTATAGGACGTTTCAACGTCCTCTTTGGCGCAGTGAATTTATAAGACGGAGGTTTCGGGTTCAATTCCCGGCAGGGCCGATAAAGATTTTCTAAATTGGTCCAGGTCTATCTGGTGGGAGGCTGCGGCCTAAACATGTTAGGAGTGGGATGAAATCACCACACGACATCGTACCGTAGCGCTAAATCGCTTGGCGGTACGTCTTTGTCGGTAGGGTAGTAACTAGCCACGGCCGATTGGTCCAGCCGGGAATCGGGATTTCCTTGTTATAAATCCACTGCGCAAACGAAAAGAGCAAAAACATTTGTTATTCATTGTAATAATATGTATGACCTGAGTACTGACCGAGAGCTATTTCCCCGGGCTATGAAAAGATGAATACATTTGCAATCTCCTGGGTATAAATCCTACCATCGCAAGTTCGAATGGAATTTTCTCCGATATGAAACACACAAGAGTTCACCGAAAGCACGCTAAGTGGAACCTTTGCGGACTTTCGTTTCACTTGAGAGTTCGATACAACTTTGAAATTGACCTTTTCTTTTCGCACCATTTTGTTTATGTAAGGCCTTCAAAGTTTGCGAGGCTGTTTGCGAATACAATCAATAGAATCGTTTAACTTTGTATCCAATTTTGCTAAGTTATTATGAATTCTGTCTGTCGATATTTTGTGAATTATTATCCTTAGTCCTCATCAGCTGTTTGACCTAAAATGCAAGACATAGGCCTTCTGTAAGGATGTGCACAGTTGTGTTTCGGAGTCCTAGTCCTAATCCTAAGCCTCTTTTGGCCAGCGACTCCTTACGACACCTACCCTAAGCTGACGTACTTGTATTAAATGTTTAAAGAAATTGGAAAAATCGTGAAAGATTTGCAGGGATCGTGGCAAGTGGAAGGACGTGGTCTCTGCATACCCTTATGGGAATGAAACGTGATGGTATGTATGTACGTATGTACCTATGCATGTACGCGGCCTTGTTGATCTAATGGTTAGATTATGTAACTGTGAATCAAGAGTTCTGGGTTCAAACCAGTCTCTTCCACTTGTATCAAGTTGTTATCTGTCTGCGAGTGGTTGCTAAACGAGGAGTTTTTAGGTTAGGCAGGTCGGTTTCCTTGCCACTCTCCTCCCTCTTTATCACTCTAAATAATTGATAAATGAACCGAACAGTCTTCCAAAAATCAAATGACTATTGATAACTATAACATAAATAAACAGTAAATAGCAATCTCATTAACTAAAGATGCCTTCGAAATGATATCAATAACACTAATGCCTTTTTTCATAGAAAAAGAAAATGTTCCAGTTATTGTTAATCATTCCTTTTTCCGATCGCTGGGAAGGCCGAAGTTGCCGAAACAAACTACTTGTTTCTCAACTGAAATGTTTTTTCTCGGAACTCTACGAACTGAGAGTAAAAAACTTCGTAATGTTTCGTAATCTATCTTCATCAGATTCTTACCTCTTGGTCTGTGCTGAGGCAGGATGATTGACAGTTTCACTTGATTGAAAACGAATAACAGTTAGGTTTGTCCCTTCGTGAGACTATTGTCGGGTGAATGTTAATTATTTTGTAGATTATTTGTTTGCAATTGCCTCGTTGGTTCGGTGGTTAGTCTTCGTAGATTGGGTATCACGTCTTAGTTTAGGTTAGGATGAGTCTTCAAGATCCAAATCAACGGAAACCACTTTACATACAAAATGGCAGACGACAAACCTGGATGATGTTTGTTATGCATTCAAGAAGACGGGATTAGTGATGGTGATGAAATGTCGGGGAATGAAATGGCACCTTGGCTCTCCCGCTTTAGCTTCACTCTCAGTGTCTCATTGCATGTTGCATGAATAAGCGAGCTCATGATTAAGAGTCCCGACGCCCTATGTCTAGCAGAGGACGTCGGGCCCTTTCTAGGACTTCCAAACACAAAGATTACTGAGCCGCCTTTTTTTTTCTACTTCTTGATTTTATTGTTCCCGCGCTTTCTTTTCCTCTCTTTCCCTTTCCTCTCTGCGAACCATAACAGCTCGAATCATGTGACTATATTTGTCCCACTCTTCTTCACTTTTTAGCATGCGAGAAAGGAGGTTCCGCGCATTTAACTCCTCTGCTCCCTGCGCCACTGCTCTGATATCTGCACTACCGGGGCATTCAAACAAAGCATGCCTCGGAGTGTCCTCCTCTCCGCAGAAGTAACAATTTTCTTGGGGTGCCTTTCTGAGCCACCTCTGGCCAGCGGCTCCCTGTGACACGTTTGTTGGCGTTAGTCCACCTTGGGGGGTCGACCAACACTGCGCTACGGAGGCATGGTTTATTTAAACTTTTCCCATATTTATTATCCTGCTACTATCGAAATTTACCCGGTAAGATCGCAGTCAAGGGCCAACTTCTTATAAACGGCTCATAAAATTATATAAAAGAAAAGGTTTAAAAAATAGCCATTTGTTTAATTCATACTACAACACACCGCATATATACACTTACCGTAAATGTGTTAGATAATACGTACCGTATTTAACTACAAATGTACACCACTACTACCACTAATGTATTGTATATAAGATAACATTAGCATAGTCATGCACACACACCATCTGTAACCGCTTACACAACAGACTCGGCGCGGCGAGGTAGTCGAGCGAAACTTAAAGTCTGTTCTTGAACTGAAACGGGTCGGGCCGAGTGTGTGCTACGTGGTTAAACTAACAAACTAACGACCCTCTTTACACTGCCAAAACCTTAATTTCCATTTATTATGTCGGCGGAAACTGTTGGTACGGAAAGTAAGCAATATGCGAAACCCACATCAAAACATATACAAACTATTCTGATGAATCTTATGTTTTTAAACTTATTCTAAAAATAAGGAAGTTCTCTGTTCTACTATATGTATGTTACGCGATTACTCGAAGATCGCTGGACCGATTTGAAAAAGATAAATATATGCCGTCGCGAACTTTAATGTACTCGTAATAAAATGCAACAATCCTTCCATACATTGTTTTGCTATGTCTCACATAAATTAGGCAGCGTTTTCAATAAAAGTTCTTAGGCGGTGCGACTATTCCACAAAATTATCAACATTTTTGTGCCAATTTATACAAAACCTTAATAAATTAAACAATAAAACGTTCCTAAAAACTGGTTCTTGTTCCCGTTGGAATTTCGAGATAAAGGTAGCCTATGTGTTATTGTGATATATAAGCTATATTATTGTGAACTTTCATCAAAATCTATTCAGTATTTTCTGCATGAAAGAGTAACAAACATCCATACATACATACAAACTTTCGCCTTTATAATACGAGTAGTAGTATAGGAAATAGTGATAAGAACTGAAAAAGAAGTACCATTTCCAAGTTAGCCCGCTGCCATCTGAAACTTAGTAGCTTAACATGAGATGTGATCGCAGTCAAGGGTTAACTTAACACTGAATAAAAACGTACCGGTACAAAAGTTATTCAGTACTAGTGATTCTCTACATCCTATTACGCGAGATCAATTTCCAAGGCATCGTATCGGCAACGCTGTCAGCCTGCCTCGCTGTTTGTGTCACCTTCAGGACAAATAAATGAAAGTATTTTCTTGTCAGTTCCAGTCGTTTGTTTCGGATATCCCATCCCATCTCATCTCTTGTTATTTTTATTTTGTTACTAGTTTTGTGGAAAGAGTTTGATTGAGTACTTTTTTACTATTGTTTCGTGACCTTGGCCTGAAAGTCGGAGTAAAAATCTACTGTAGCCAACTGCCTGCTATTGCTTAATTTTGAAATACTTACGTTCCTAGCCCAATTGTCTAAAATAAGATACTGGCTAGTTGGCTACCATATAATGTGTATTATGTTATCGAGTCCACGGATAACCAAAGAGCAGGCAACTACTTGGCCAACGAATTAGTTTGGCCATTCAAAGAGGAAATGCTGCCAGTATCTTAGGCACTACGCCTCTTTGAGGAAGTTTTACATTTAATTTAGTAATCAGCAGTAATTTGTAATAGGATTTACATATAATCTGTATAGAATATAATTTAATTCGTATACAAGACTTTTGCATTAAAATTTTTCGACCAAATAAATTATTTAATACGCTCCTGGCATTAAAGTTAGTAACTATAACTATTGATGTTTAAACAGCTACTTAACATCAGGTAAGTCACCTGCTTCTTTTGTTAACTGGTATCTTACATTCAAAATAAAAGAAGCACTTCAAAACAAGCACATGTTGCTAACGAGCAGACGCCAGTATAGTTTCGCTGTAAATCCCGGGTATAATCTACCGCAATCTCAAATATGTGCATAAGATACGGCATGAAAAAGTGTGTAATAAATAAATGTTTTTTAAAATTCATTACAAGTTAGCCCTTGTGTGCAATCACACCTAATGGTAAGTGATGATGCAATTTATAAAAATTTTTAACAAAAAATAGAACCGACTCAAAACGCACTAAAAAGTAAAAAATAACTGTGTCATTTAGTTGCTTTAATTTACTGAAGCATATCTTTGAAGTCGGTGCCAGCCAAGTTTATTTTACGTAGTAAAGCAGTTTGTGGGTTCTAGGTAACGTCCTTGAAAGTTGAAACCTTGGCTGGCACCGACTCCTAGATTTATGCTTAAGTAAATTAAAGCAACTAAATGACACAGTTATTTTTTACTTTTTAGTGCATTTTGAGTCGGTTCTATTTTTTGTTAAAAATTTTTATTTCTTACTTTTTAGTGATTTATCGCCACGTAGCGTACTCTTACTATACTGTCATAGTATATTATACGACACTTTCTAATAAAAAAAGAATTATCAAAATCGAACAACACTGTAAAAAGCTATGCGTGGTCATACATAAAAAAATATATACGTGTCGAATTGAGAACCTCCTCCGTTTTTTTCGTCGGTTAAAAATGGAAGCGGGTTTACTTCTTAGGAGTAGGATGAAATCCTCGGTTTTCAAACGACATCCTGCTGAAATCGCTTGGCGGTATGTCTTTGTCGGTAGGATGTTAAGTAGTCACGGTCGAACCCTCCCAGCCAAACCCGGACCAGTTTAGAAAATCGGCAGTATTTCGTCTTATACTCGTAAATCAACTACGCCACGGAGGCCGTCAAAAATATGTGTTTAATAGGCGAAGCTACTAAAAATTAAAGTAAATGATGTATCCGAATATAGGTCAGGTAAACGCAAAGACTCTTGTATTAACAATTCAAAACAAATCAACCCCAGACAAACCTTTTAAGGACCGAAAATGGCGTTCGTTCCGTTCAATTAAGGCTGTCAATCTTTCAGTCCCGAGTGCTCTTGTCTACAGATGAAGATGGATGGCCCGACAAAAACAACTGAACTTCTTCTATTTGAACATGTTTGAGCCACTCAGTCTAATCACCAATTAGATTTAAAACTTTATAAACATGAAAGACGTTTCTTACGCTATTAGAATTTAAACTATCGCGATTATATTCCATAATTTAAAAATATAAACAGCTGAAACTCACGTAACTATTATTGGAGTACGCCCGATTAGTTTCGAACCAACTCAGGCAAACTGGGTTTGCGTCACGCCGCGTTGCATAAACAAACGAGCTCATGACTATGGATCCCGTATGTGTTAGAGAAAGACAAACGTAGTTTTGATAGATCTTTCTTTAGCAAAGTATTGTTTGTCCTCGCATGCAGCACCATAAAGTATTTAGAATTTTATATAGATATAGTGAGTGATTCTTGTTTTTTTTTCTCTTTTCAGTTCATTACTTCTAAGTATTTGGGTTTTTGTTTTTATAATAATAATTTTATTTAAGACTTTTTAGTTTCAGTTTGTGGTACAGAACTAATAGAAAGAGTTCAGTTCATTTTTTTCGCTTACTTTGGAAATTACACTGATAGATTTAGTATCTCTAAATAATTCTTATAAAATAAAAAAATCTTCCTATAACACTAATACTCTACATCTGATAAATGCACACGTGTTCTAGAGCGACAGAACTTTCCATTAAACCACCCTACCTACAAATTACATTCCACCTACTGGTTCCTATAACAGTAAGTCTAATAAAACATTTAATTATCTCAAGTGGCAGTGGGTACATAATAAATATCTCCATCAAGTCATTCATGCCAAGCGCAGACGTAAGGTGGGTCGGCCATACAATGGCTTCGTCGGTCGAAGCTATGAAAAGAGCAAGCCAGTCGCTTGCGGAGACAGATATTATAAGGAAAATACGACTCGGTATAAGGATGTTTGTGAATTATATTTTTATTCTGGTCTCTTATTGTGAAGATAGAATTTTTCCGGAAATTTAATTCTATTGCATTTCTTACTTTATTGTGGTTATACAAGCAGATTCGCGTCTTCATCTATGTTGAGTTAGAACTTTTCGCTTCGACTATACTTTATCTCTGTCTATCGTCATTCAGTTTATTTTTTATTTTAAGAAACTGTTCAGTTGTTCAGTTTTTCAAACGGATAACATATGCTAAGCCAATACTGTCATAGAAATTTTTACTAACTATTTCCCCGGCACTGAAATTTAGAATTAATGCTTGTTTGCTGCTACTGAATTTATTTAAAAAAAAAATAATAGGTTAATTTTTCATAGACCGACCCATGAGTCTAAGCCAGGATTCTATGATCCGAAGTGTAAAAAGTTATTTTCTTATCGTTTTTTGAAAAAAGATTGAAGAATTTTGTTTTCTAAGAACTCTTAAAACGTTGATGATGTAGTGGCATGACGAAACAAGTTAGAATTTCTGTTATTTCCTTGTCAATCAAGAAACTCAAATTGTTTAAGGGCTTGAAGAGACAGCATTTCTTGTTGAAATGTTTATTGCTCTATCACGCAAAAAACTACGGAATGGATTTTGATAAAACTTCACAATGATATACCTGACATATCAGAATAACACAAAGACCACAATTCATCCCGAAAGTCCCAGGAGAATACATACGCGGGTGGAACCACGAGCGTCCTCTAGTTTGAAATTATTCTAATGTTAACGTAAAATATGGTTTCGTCTATAAAAAACATGAAGATTTTTAGATCAGCAAATGAAAAATTATAAATATTCGCTAAAAACAACTTCCTTAAATGAATATAAAGCGAAACTTGCAAGAGCAGTTTTGAAACTTACCGGAGTTCATATTTGAGGCTGAAATTGCCCCGACGTATTTCCGAGCGTAGTTGATGGTCTGCACACACGATCAGCTTATAGTGGTACTAATTATGAACTCCATTTCCACAGACCACATTCTACTCTCGTACTACGTATTCAGGTTCAATGAGAGAATTATTTTATAAGGTGTTGTATTACAACTTAATAGGTTTTCTTTTATCGACTTCAAGTTGGCCCTTGACTGCTATCACACCTGATGTTAAGTGATGATGCAGTCTAAGATGGAAGCAGGCTAACTTGTTAGGAGTGGGACGAAAATCCACACCCCTTTCGGTTTCTACACGACACCGACCGGAATGTTATATCGCTTGGCGATACGTCTTTGTCGGTAGGGTGGTAACTAGCCACGGTGAAAGCCTCCCACCAGCCAGACCAAGACAAATAAAGAAAAATCCCAATCTGCCCCGCCGGGAATCGAACCCAGGAACTCCGTCTTATAAATCTACCGCACATACCACTGCGTCACGAAGGTCGTCAAAATTAGTACATTTAATATCTTAATTTTTAATTATATTTACAGAGAAGTATAATAACAACAAACAAAAAATGTTTAGCTATCGACGTATATGTTTTTAGCGAGTGAAAAGTTGTTGTTTCACTAAGAATAATTTTCCAAAACAGTATTTGAAGCGAAACGTGCAAGAGCAATTTTGAATCTTATCGGAGTTCATATTATCTTGCGGCTAAATTTGCCCCGACGTATTTCCTAGCGTAGTTGATGGTCTGCACACACGATCAGCTTATAATGGAACTAATTATGAACTCCACTTCCACTGACCACATTCCACTCTTGAACGTATTCAGGGTCAGTGGAGAGTTATTACTTTGGGTGTTGTTTTGGAACTTGGCCGTAAATTAAATCTTAATTTTTAACAATCTTTACAAAACGCTTTAATTTAACCCTTATGTGAGTGACGAGGTATCCGGGTACCTTTAGCATTTTTAAATGTAAAGAAAAGTATGTTTTACGCACTATAGGTAGCTGCGATTTCCGGAGAGCTCCTGATTATTTATAAATTATATATTTTTTAATGTTTTGATCGAGATAAATATTTACGATGTTTTGTGGAAACCAAATCATACTATAAACTCACAATAGAGTGACAAGGTACCCTGGTACCTTGTCACTCTGATAAAGTTGTTTTGTTTGTCACTCTCATAAGAATGGTGTTCTATAGGCTGCACCATGTTAGCCACACGTTGCCCGAGGGCAACGAGGTTGACTGTACACATACATTTTGGCCACTTCATCACATCAGCCTTTAGCCGAAATTCCCAAGTTCATTTCCGGCGTGTAGCAATAAGCTAACATTGGCGCAGGCCCAACGACACAATGCAGTGCGGCTAATTGCAGCTGTGTTCCTGCTTGTTTGCAAATATTTACCCTTCAACATGCTTGATGGTAAAAAGTACCGGAGTTTTCTTGGTGAGTCTATTAGACCCATGTTTTTAATTTAATAAATTTTGTTTTAATATTATTTAGTTAGGCATTTTAATGCTTTAGTATAGTGAAGGGAGTATAATAATGACATAATAAAAAAGCATATCGGAAAATAATTTTAATAATTAATAAATTAACTTTGTTTTAATATCAATAAATAAATTTCCACTCACATTTTCTTAGACAATTTAGATAACATGTAATATTCATAAAAGATTGATAACTTGAATAAAACTTGATGCAATCTCTAATGTAAACATAATACAGAGAGCACTGAATTATGTTCTGAAACAAATGTCGAACGCGCCATGGTTACTAAAAATGTCTGAAATCTATTAACATCTACAAATGCCAACAGTAAAAGAGGAAATAAGAGCATCAACTACAAAGCTAGACTCATAAAACATCCGAATCACCTGGCTGTGCAGTTAACGATACCACAGGCGATTCGACGTTTAAAGCGACGGCAAATTCTAGACTGAAGAGAAAGCCGAATTTGAAATTTATGTAGAGCTTCTCCCGCTGGGGAGGTTATCTCTGATCGCCAACTTTCGTAAAACGCCTCTGCTCATAGTCTTCAGACTGATCGCATGAGTAAAACAAAAAAAAACATACACTTACTTATACTTGTTGGTAGGCATTTAATTTAATCTTAAAATTTTGCACATAGCAAGATTATTTTATTTTTATTTGATAAATATATGCATTTTTTTACAACATTAAACATTGCTAAAGCGGTGCAACAAAACATCCACTTAAGTAGCAGGATACCTTTAGAAGAAGTAATTAGAGACATGGAGTGCTTCAGAATAGCCAGCTGAGGTGAACAATGTAGTGCATATCAGAACAAATTAATATTTATATGCCAGGGTGGGTCTGATTAACCCTATCAGGCTTAGCGAGGGTTAAAAACAACTGGTTGTCGCCCGCTGCTTTGTCTGCTTCAAATTTGATCTCGAATCTCCATACAACACATAATATTGAGACCCTCATTTCGGGCAGGGTAGTTTAATAACGTATTTATTCATAAACATTGACTGTATGATGTTTGTCTAAATTCTACTGCAGTACTTGGAAATTAAGTAGGGTTTCCTGGCGTTTGGTTATAAGCGGACAGGGTTAGTTTTTTGGATGTACGCATAGGTTTTTTAAATATAATTTTTTATTTCAATCTAAAATATCCTTTTCACTGATTTATTTGCGCTTTTACTCTGCACAGAATACATAATAGTGCAATAAGGTTTTATGTGAGATTATTAAAATTCTTACTAATTCTTATATATAATTCGGATCGCCTGGTGACTGGGTCACGGGAGCATCGTGAATCTTCCGTAACATAATCAGCGGATTCCACCGAGGCAGACTCTCAACTGGGACTTACTATATACTTGCTTTTACATAGCAGCTGTAAAAACCGTTAGCCTAGTTTTTGCATTTTCTGAGAAGGTTAAGGCCAGTCCCAAACGGACTTGTATGTGAGGGATCATATAAATTATACGAACAGATAGACAGACAACAAGAATTGAAAATATTCGTTCGTTTGGAATATCACATCGGCTACATTTCACTCCGATATTTCTGCGAAACCATAATCTTACGTCGACATAGCTATTTCCTCATATTCTGTGTGTACGATGTATGAACCCTAATAACAAATGTTAAATAAAGTCTTGTTTATCATATTTTTTTTGTAATGCTAATATAGAAGAGCTTAAGTTGAGTTAATACGGTTGTCCGGCTATTTTGCCCTCGTTTGGTATCCATCCACCAAACAAACTAGCTTGCAGCAATACGGATATAGTAGATCGGATAAAGGAACTGTTTTAATATTTTCCTGCAATCTCTAGAGCGGGATAAAGAAAATTCTTATAGCTATGAACAGTAGGTAAGTTGTATTTCATCCGGCTCGTTCTCGGATTTATTTGTGATCTATTTCGATTTCCTCCGGCTCTTAGTGAGTTCTATAAAATAACTTTTTTACTATTATAGTACCTACAGTAGTTCTAGTTAAATAAACTTTTTATTAGAACGGTACAGTAAGAGCTCTAACCAAAATAGTTATATAGTTAATAGTACTATTCTGGAAATGGGTGAATGTAAATGTTAGTAGGCTAAAAATAATTAATATGTTTTATTAGTAACATAGTAACTACTTTAATAGCCCACTAGCCTCGCCTCTTTCCTAAAATATCATTGATTAAAGTATAAAATTGCCGATTTGTACTGAAAACTAAAAATTCGTTTTTTTTTAAATTTTACTAACATTTATTTAATCAAAATAATTACCATTATTATTTATACATTGCTGCTATCTATTAGGAAGCTCATTTATGCCTTTGCGATAGAACTCTGGTGATCTAGATTCGACAAACTGTGTGAAAGCATTTACACTGCCTCCTGAGAAGAAAACTTTTTATCACGTAGAAAATTGTCCAAATCACAAAAAAATGGTAGTCCGTTAGAGCAAGGTCTGGCAAATATGGAGGGTGACGAATGGTTTCTAATTGCAGTTCCTGTAGAGTTAAAACGGTTTCTCGTGATGAGGTCTCGCGTTATCGTGAAGCAATAATGGTGAAGATCGATTCAAAAGTCGGGGCTGTTTCACTGCTAGTTTCGCTATCATTGTTCGGAGTTCGGCGCAGTAGACATCTGCCATTATTGCTTGACCAGATCGGAGAAAGCTATAGTGAATAACACCACGCTGAGACCACCAAACAATTACCATTACCTTTTTATTGATAAGCGTTGCTTTAGGACACTGTTGCGGCGTTCGACCTGGGGTCAGCCGTTGCATTTTCCACTTACGATTATCGTAAAGAATCCATTTTTCATCACATGTCACAATTTGATCCAATATTCCTTCATTTCTGTATCGATTCAACAAGGCAACGCAAGTTTCAACACGCGTTTCTTTCTGCAGATCAGTCAAATCATGAGGCACCCATTTTTCATATTTTTTTATTTTATTGATTTGACGCAAATGAGTCAATATTGTTGGTAAAGTAACGTTAAACCATGCCGCTAATTCCTGGGTAGTTTGCATCGGATCGGCTTCCACCATCTCTTTCAAATCATTGTTATTCACCTGTGTGGGTGGTCCTCCACGTGGTTCGTTCTTCAAATCGAAGTTTCCATCACGAAAGCGTTAAAACCAAAATCGCACCGCAACTCAAACGCAACATTCATATTGCGAGCTGTTTCTGCCGCGTTAGTTCCGCGCCGGAACTCGTATTCAAAAATCACACGAATTATCGAAGTATATCTTTATTGTCTAAGCTGAATAAAAAAAACAACTGAAAATTGATAATCGAATGTTGCACATTTTTTAAACGAACAACTACACAGGTACCGTATGAAAAAAGTTTCCCTTTAAAATTTTAAACCATGAAGGTTCTATGTCAATTCGAAGTACCTATTACAATAAAACTGCAATTTCATTATTTAACCCCTATTATCACCACGCTGCTCCAACGCGCGTTTGAGGTCCTGGGATCGATTGCCGGATGGGCCGATAGCATGCTTTAGACGTGGCTAGAAGCACCAGCTTACCGCCACTTTAAGACGTACCGCCAAGCGATTTAGCGTTCCAGTATGATGTCGTATAGTAGCCGAAATGGGTGTGGATTGCATCCTACACCTAACAAGTTAGCCCGCTTCAATCTTAAATTGCATCGTCACTTATGTGTGTATATGTGATTGCAGTGAACGACTAACATAAATTGGTTAAAAAATGCGATAACAGGAAATATAATAATTTTATTCAGCAGTTATTGTATTTTAACTTTAAGAAATGAAAGGTTTTTTAAAAACTTTATAACGTGTAAGTCTTACAACTATGTACTGAAATATTTTCATTAAATTCTTCCGCTTTCCATTAGAGTCAAGAAAAATCTTTTCATTAGATCCGCACACCGTTATAACATGCTGCAAGCTTTAATTAATGTTGGTGTACACAAAGAAGTATGTTATAAGAGGATTTGTTCGTAATGCAACGCTACATGCACTGGATTATTGAAGCCTCTGTGTGGATTTAATTTTAATTTTAACATACACCAGCTTTTAACTTTTATAATGTCAAAGCTAATTAGTCTATTTTTATTCTCCTAGATATATATAAGTAAATTAAATCAACTAAATAACATAGTTATTTTTTACCTTTTTAGTGCGTTTTGAATCGGTTCTATTTTTGTTAAAATTTCTTAACAAAAATAAGAAAGTTAAGAAAATCCACAACCCTTTCAGTGTACACGACATTAAACCGGAACGCTACATCGCTTGACGGTATGTCTTTATCGGTAGGGTGGTAACTAGCCACGGCGAAAGTCTCTCACCAGCCAGACCAAGACTAATTAAGAAAAATCTCAACCTGCCCCGCCGGGAATCGAACCCAGGACCTCCGTCTTATAAATCCACTGCGCATTCTACTGCGCCACGAAAGCCGTAGATTTACGATGATATTGAATTACTTTATCTATCAATCCTTTGAAATATTGTTAAAAAACTCTTATATTGACTATGGGACTATAGACTAGGTAGACAGTGAAAGGGAACCTTTATACGCCCACAATTTCAACGATTTATGTATTCACATAAATTCTGTCCCGTTGACAATTTTCCTTGCTTTGATTCCTTTGTAAACGGTTTTCACAACTATTTTCCCCTTTTTGGGAAATTGCCTAGGAACTATAACATGCAAGTATTTCGTAATGTACTGTTTATTGAATTTCTGTAGCATCGTTTGATCTAAATATTTATAAATATAAGACTCATAAATATTGCATCAAAATCCTTACTAATATGTTGGATGTTTATTTCTCGTTCATGCAAAAGTATTGAATGGATTATGAAACATTACTATAATAAGACATAGGCCACCTAAGGTTATGCCTGAATACCAGCGCTACAATGGCGAACATTGTAGCAACATTCTGAGGCAGTAACCTTTTTAGCTGAGATGTAAAATATGTATTAGTCATTTAATTTAGCTATATTTTAATGATGTTTTATATTTATCTTTAGTTTTTTTAGTCTATTTTTAAGCTATATGTTGTACCATAACTACTTTCAGCTGAATAAAATATTTTATTATTATTATTATTATTTTTTCTTGAGATTCTCACGGGAACGAGATTTACACGGATGAAACCTAATCCTTTAGTAGCCAACATATTATACAAACCTGATTTTCATTTTATCAGTTAGGTACTTGTTAAGAAAATACATTAAAACACAAAAAAGTCACGCCATTTTCCGCCATGGCATTTGAGTAGATTCTACAACCCGTGCGCAATAAGTTGAAAGCTGGGGGCAGTGACGCCATAGACGCGTTTTCGCAAAAACGACGTTGTCTTACACGGGAGCTTAAGGGAAAGCCTGTAGACGATTGCATTCCAGGCAAGTCTTAACTTATCGCACACGGTCTATCCTAAGCAGCATCAAAGCATTGATGTAATATAAAATTTTTACCAAAAAATAGAACCGACTCAAAACGCACTAAAAAGTAAAAAATCTATGAAGTCGGTGCCAGCAAGTTTAAGGAACACTTATTTAACGTAGTAAAGCGGTTTGTGGTTTCTAGGTAATGTCCTTAAAGTAGAAACCTTGGCTGGCACCGACTCCTAGATATGCTTAAGTAGATTAAAGCAACTAAATGACACAGTTATTTTTTACTGTTCAGTGCGTTTTGAGCCGGTTAAATTTTTTGTTAAAAATTTTTATTTTCTTACTTTTTAGTGATTTAACGCCACGTAACGTACTCATACTATACTGTCATAGTATATTATACGGCACTTGTAACAAAAAAGCTACCGATACTTACACAAAAACCGAAATCGCTGCAAGTTCCTTCAATTTTCCCAGGATATCATCATCAGATCCTAATATGATGACAACGGGATCACCTTAGAAGTGTGCACTTTCTAATAAAAAAAAGAATCATCAAAATCAAAAACTACATAAAAAAAATATATACGTGTCGAATTGAGAACCTCCTTCGTTATTTTTTTCGTCGGCTAGAAATATAAACTGTAGATTAAGAAATTGATTTAAACACCAGCGCAGTTAAACTATTTTATTTTCTCTTTGATGGCGTAGGTATGTTTTTATATTTTTGGCATTTAGCAGTAAAAATCTTTTAATCTATCCAACTGTAGCATTAATCATCATTATCAGCCAATTAACGACCCACTACATCCTTAGGAGAGGGGATATGGAACGCTGCTGGAGGGGATATTAGCGTGGGCTGGGTGATAATGTTTCATTTATTAACTATCACTATCAGATGTTAACGATAGCGACCGGGACCCAACAACAGTGTAACCCAATGAATGGGTGTGAATCAATCCAGGATTCGAACCCCGGACCCCGTGATCGAAGCCACATTGGCTAACCATTAAACCAGCGAGGCAGTCACAACATAAATATAGTCACTTAAACTTGCGTAAGATATAATAGAATTCTTTTTACAGAAAACTAACTGACGTAGCAAACGTTGTTTTGCCATTATTTCTAGGAAACATTTAAAAAAAATAGGGGTTGATCGTAGAGGGGTGAAAAATAGATGTCCGAGAAAAATAGTTAACCTTATTTTCTTCTTACCTATTCAAATTCCAGATGTAAACAAAGACAAATCTGACACGCGAACTCTCGTACGCTAGAAATAGTTACGTAGAACTGGATCGTGTCCGTTCATCCTGAATAATTGAATTGACGTCGGAGACACGTTAAGCCCGTCCACTCAAACTACATCCGGCCACTGTAGCTACGGATTTATTATAGTGACATTTAAACCACCTACAAGAATTTGTTTACCAATAGTTTAATGACGGTATAAATCATTTCACGTCATAAAAATTTTCATGAAAGGAAACTTCATAAAGGCAACATCAGTTTTCTTGGGTTACAAATCATTATATAAAGACAAACTCGATTGAGAATGCTTGTCAACAAACAAATTTAAAATGAAGGTAGGAAATGCAACACATTTTATATCTAATAAATTTAAAATTATGTTTTCCTTCTTTATAAAATCTTATTTAAAAGATATTGAATATATTAATTAGTTTTAAGCTTACTAATCTAATTTATTGTCATGAATTCGTCATTAACAAGTTAACTAAAAAAATTTGGTGTAAAATGACTAGTGATTTCTACCTTTATTTTTAATTTGTTTGTTGATAAGCATTCTCAATCGAGTTTGGCTTTAATATAGTTACTTTTTGGCTATTGAACGTAGAGATGTAAATCGCCCGATAAAATAAAAAAAATCATGTTTTTCGTATAAAAACATGCTTATGTAAAATATTACTACCTTTTTTTATTCATTACACCTTAGTCCTTGACTGCAATCACACCTGATGATAAGAGATAATGCAATCTTAGATGGAAGGGGGATAACTTGTTAGGAGTAGGATGAGAATCCACACCCATTTCAGTTTCCGTATGACATCGACCTATATAAAAAATTTCATGTATTAAACTGAGTTTTTACAATATAAATAAGAACTTCGTGGTAAAAAGAATAACTCAATATTTCGTTACCTGACTCAGATCAAGCACTGTGAACTTTATGACCCGAAGTCACACACAGCAGCATTCAGTCAGCACCAGGTAATGTTTATTTTATATAACAAATATCGCATTCAAACGAAACAGAAACATTAATAACATTAACAAGGTCTGTAATGTTCTGTAATACACCTTATTTCTGATATATTCACCGTACAATATCATAATCCTTACCGTTTCTTTATGATAACCTTTCGTAACAAGCATTAAGAAAATAATGCGAAACATTTATTTTCTAGACAGAATTATCTTTCGTATACAAATATTATGGATTCAAATTTCTCGAACCCTTTTTTATCCGGAAGAGAAATTGCTTATAATAGAAGTATCAACTTGGACAGACCCTAATTTTTTACCTTTTACGGAGCTAAAAGCCGAATGGGCTTTCCCTTGCCGTTAGAGAATTTTTTATTGCTTCGCGTAAAAAGTAAAGGGTATGATAGAGTTATGGTCAGTGTTGGCATCGTATGTTACGGTAGGGGCACAGGTGTGTAGTAATAAAATATACATTAGGTCCTTATTTAAGAATAATTTCTTAATACTATAACTATAATTATCATTATCATAAATATATTGTACTAGCTTTTAACCGCGACTCCGTCCGCGTGGAATTACTTATTACGGCAGTCTAATTTTTCTAAACTTTGAATGTCATATTTATTAATATCTAATCAACTGCCTGAAAAATACGTTTTAAGCTTCTAGCTTTAAAAATGCCGATACTTTCATACAAATTTCATACCCCTTTGAACCCCTTTACAACCCTTTTTTCGAAATTCAAAGTAGGCTATGTTCTTTTGTAAGCTCTAGACTATCGGTGTACTAAATTTTATTTAAGACGGAGATTGAGATTATTGTAGATTCAGCGCGAAAGCGAGACAGACAGACAGAGTTACTCTCGCTTTTATATTATTAGTTAGAATGGCCCGCTGTAGTAATATCACTTCTTATAGGAGTGCTTATATAAATCACGATATTCCTATACAGATCGACAGGCTGTTAGTGATAAAGTGATCGAAGGCTTAACCTGATCAACGAAGCACGGGATGTCCTGTGCCATCACCACCAACCTCTACCCTAGGTTCTGTCTTAGAACATTTACCAAGGATTTCTTGTAAGAAACAAAAGCTCAATATTTTATGTATATAATTGTCCTGAGGACCAGACCAGAATATAAACTAACAATTCTGTTTAAATATTCTAGATAAGTGCAATCTCGACAGTCTATTTTCTCGTAGCAATATTTTTTATAACCTGAAAGTGACGACGTAGCTATAAAAAGAAGCCGCACAAAAAGATGGCAATCGTAAGGTACTTAATTTCGGAACGGATTCGCTTGGGATCCAATTAGGGATATGGACAATCCTATCACTACCTTTTTCAGGTTAACGGCCCATTGCCGGGACTTTATTATCAGTTATTCTGAAATGTGAAAATCGATTTCTCGTGATTTTTTTCGCCCACAACCTATCAATTTACTCTAATGCTTGCTTTACCTGTAATCAATTTTTTAACCTTGGCCTTTATGGTAGTAATTGAGACAATTACCTATAAGCACCCCTAATGTCGTTGTGTTTACAGTAGCTTGATCGATTTTGAATCGTATGTACTTTTATTAGAGTTGCAACTTCACAGATCGCTGTTATTATGAAACGAATATGGCTCTCGGTCAGAACATTGTACACCCTTGAAAGATGATTGCGATGATATCGATACAAATTACATTGAACTATACTGAAAATAGACTACAAATAGAGAATAGACTGCCTTTTTGGTCTAGTGCTACGATCATTAGTATCAACACGAGTTTTTGGATTTAAGACCTGGGTAAAATTAATTCCCAGTTTTTTTCTCCTAAGAAATTTTCTATATCTTATAGGTATTCTAAGTCTGGAGTTACACCACCGTGTCTTAGAGAGTATGTTAAGCTGTCGGTCCCAATCACTATCATCAAAATCTGATAGTGATAGTCAATTAACTAAACATTACCACCATAAGCCCGCCAACCAGCGTTCGAAAGCGTGTTTCTCCATATCGCCTCTCGTATAAAGATGTTGCAGATAATGAACTCTCGTAAATATGTTAGTTGCTTAGATTTTAAATTCTTTTAAGATATTGCATAGCTTCTATCGCGGGCCTTGAGCGTGGAGACCGAGTCCAGAAATTCCGGAACGAAAAAAACCTAAACTCCAACCGGCACTGCGGTGATACTTTTTAGTTTTTCCATCAATCGATAAATACAAGAACTTAGATTGACTTTTGAAAAAAGAAAAAAAAATACTGCATAAATAAAATAAATATATAATTATAATTGCATGACTTGATAAAAATGCTATGCAATAGCTTTACCGCGGCAGTCTCCGAGTGTCACGCGTCTTCTTTTCTTTATTTTTTTTCAAAATAACAAAGATTAATGTTGAGTCGACGATTATTGTTCCGATCGATATTTGCTCGAATAAATTTCTAACAGTCAATTTAAACACATTTTTTTTTCTCTATTTCGCTAACTTACAAAAACTTCATTTTTTCAAATCTGCTGTCGCTTAAATTCGTGAAAAATTAAGCTTCTAGGCCAAGGCAATCAAAAGATACAGCCGTTTATGCCAAAAATTTCCCCAATTTTCGACACGGTCAAGTAAATCAAAACCTAACGAGTAGCTTAGGATCTTGAAATTTGGTACGAAGTAACGTTATATAGTACAGATAATGGAAAAAATACGAAAACTGTAAATTTTTTAGCATCGTTTAATAATAATGCTTTTAATAATTTTAAGCTAAGGTGATACCCTTTTCTCATAAACCCGCAAAGGTATTAAATTGAAATTCATATCAAATACTTGGCCCTATAATATCTTTAAGCTGTAACAAAATCAAACTTCTAAGTCAACACAGTCAAAGGATATAGCAATATAAGCCGCAAATTTAATTCACAATTAGACACAACTAAATCAAAACCTAACGGGTAGTTCCTGTAAACTTAGAATCTTCAAATTTGGTACGAAGCAACGTTATATAGCACAGATAATGGAAAAATTACGCAATCTGTAAATTTTTAGTTACATCGCATAATAAAAATATTTTTAATAATTTACACTTACCCCCGTTTCTCAAGAGCGCGTAAAGGTATTAAATCAAATACTTGGCTCTATAATACCTTTAAGCTATAATAAAATAAAACTTCTTAGTCAACACAGTCAAAAGATACAGCATAAGCCGCATATATAACTCTCTACTACTCGCAGCTACTCCTAGAATCTTGAAATTTTGCATGAAGCAATGTTTAGGAATAATTCCGAAATCCTTAAAATTTACGGAACCCTCGGTGCGCGAGTCCAACTCGCACTTGGCCGGTTTTTTGTATTTTTACTAATATTGTAAAGGCAAAAGTTTGTAAGTATGGATGGATGGATGTTTGAATCTCTTTCACTTAAAAAGTACTGAATGGATTTAGATGAAACTTCACAATAATATAGCTTATATATCAGATTAAAACATATGATTTTAATATTACATTTTATTCAGTAACTCATATTTCATAGTTATGAAATGATAATTACATTATCTATTCAGACCACAACCCTTTATACAGATAAACGCCACATTATCACGTCGAATATCAACAAGTCCATTCCCCATGGCACGAATATTTGAGAGTGTCCTTGTTATCCGGGGATATCGCCCGAAATTTTATTACATACTCGTGCCAACACGTACTCACATATTGTAGGGCGAATGGCGCCAATAATGCCCAAAAGAGTATTCAATTAAGGATTAGGATAGACCTTTCTTCTATATTTATGGCGTGCTTAGATATAAAGATGTGACTGCTCCGTGTTTAGATGCTGACAATTTAATAGAGGACAATATTTGGGGTTATTCCTTTGTGTATTGCAGTTTTGGGATAATGTGGATAAAATTCGGGTTCTATTCTATGACAGTTGAAGTTAAATAATTTGAGAAATGCTGATTAGTAATACATCCAATTCTATAGATATAGTTGTTCTTTGCAATTGATTTGCCTCTATAAGATTTCACAATAAACTTTTGTCAGTCAAAAATATAATAAATACCATATATTATATTTATTAGATATTATTAAATTTAAGTTGTATTACAATGAATAGTGATTTGAGGCTGAGATAAGTTGGAAGTGATTTTAAACTTACTGTAAAACTTCTTTAGGGGATGGAATCGTTGCCACATCTTACATTACTTAATTGATGATGTGATGATGTGCAGTCAAGGGCCAACTTGTAGACAGTAAAAAAAAACATAGTAAATGAAGCGTTAATTTTCAAGTATAGTCCGAGCTCTGTATTATATTTGATGGTTACCCACATATTGGAAGAAAATTACTGCAGAACTAATAGAATACAGTACGTGCTACGTGTTTATTAATTTTCTTAATGCCTAATGTGTGCTTGTGCAGTAATTTTCATCCATAGTAGAAATTTTCTTCCAAAAACCATTCAATATAACGTTAACATTGATTATTTGTTTTTGGAAGATATTTAAGTGATCAATAAATTTTACATGTTTTAGTAGTGTTAGCATTTTAAAATATTACAATTTGTTACCATAGACAATACTGTACGATATTGTCTATGGTAACGTAAGCTTGTGTCTGTCGACCGTGAGATGATTTCAAAGGACTAGATTCCAGGCCGAAAAATAAAATGTAAAATGGATATGTTAGAATAGTCGAGTAGTGTATTTTACTGTTCTTTTGATTGTTACACAGTATGCATATTTTTAGTGTAATATTAATTATTGCAATTGGGTGTTTTTGTAATTCATGAAAAAAGAGCATGTGTCGAGTTTTTCTGGCCGCATCTTTTCTCGTAATGGACTGCATTTTCCGACGCGGCGGTAGTTTACAAGATAATAAACAATTTTGAAGACATCGGAATATTATTTCTACGCTCAAAGTTAATAGTACAGTGAACGAATCAACTCATTCCTTATCCAACCAATCCAACCATATCGGATACCTTAACCGCCTAAAAAACTTTTTACCAATTAAAACAAAAATTCTGTTAGCTAACACTTTGTTGTTGCCAATTTTAGATTACGCAGATGTCAGCTATTTGGATTTGTCAGAGACCTTACTTAATAAGCTTGAAAGATTGCAGAACTTATGCATTCGGTTCATCTTTGGTCTACGTAAGTATGATCACGTGTCCCAGTATCGTGCTCAATTAAAATGGCTACCAATCCGTTCCCGTAGAAACTTACATGCTCTCTCTCTTCTTTATTCCATTTTATATAATCCTAAAACACCACCATACTTGAAAGAGCGATTCCACTTCTTGGGTAGCAATGTAGAGTGCTATTTGCGTGCCAAGGACGATAACCGATTGCGATTTCCTGTCAGTCATACAGCGTATAAAAATTCATTTACTGTAAAAACCGTGGCACTATGGAACGATTTGCCAAGAGACATACGACAGTCTGTATCGTTAAACATCTTTAAAGATCGGTTGAAAAAGTACTACTTATCAAATATACTTTAATTTTTATTATATAAGTAGCTGTATATGTATGTATATTTATATAATATAGTATGTATGTATATAAATTTATATGTTTAAACTATTTGTGTATTTTTATTGTGTAGGCCCAATGTATATGTAGGTATATTTTATTTTTTTTAATATATATACATTATTGCACTATCCGTTTTCCATAACTTAGAGTACTTCAATGAGGGTTGTCTGGAGGAGATCGCTTTTAGCGATAAGACCGCCTTTGTACATTTTATTTTTATTTTTGTTCTGCTTTTGTGTCTCTGTATCTTTTAAAATGTGCAATAAAGAATTTATCTATCTATCTATCTATCATTTGTGTGTATAAACTCAATTAAGGAATATCGGTTGAAAAATATTGTTACATAATTTAAAGTTCAGAGGAGCTGAGGTGATGTGATTCATCAAATAACGCACGACATGCTTTGTTGAAGAGTAGTTTATTACTGCATTCATTTACCTAGTACATTAGTATATATATATTATGTTCCTTACACCACTATAGAGCGATATTGAAACATGTTGAAAAATTTTTACTAAGAAACCGTTATTTATCGTTAGCTACCTATTTACAGATGATAATACTTGTGTCTGTCTTACCTTATCGCTATAACTAAAGTGGTTACCCAATGTAGGTTTGATCACGAGGTTCTGGAGCTTCGAGGAGAACCCACAAACTGCTTTACTACGTAAAATAAATGTTCCTTAAACTTGCTGGCACCGACTTCATAGATATGCTTGAGTAAATTAAAGCAACTAAATGATACAGTTATTTTTTACTTTTTTGTGCGTTCTGAGTCGTTTCTATTTTTATTTAAAAAAATTTATATGTTATCTAATGTGGTGTACAAACAAAGAATAAATAAAATAAAATAAATAAATTGGATCAGCGTGGTGGATTTACGCTCCATATCCCCTCTCGTGACATTTTGGGTACATTTCACTCATGCCTGCGGCCTTAGGATAGCGAGGTTTTTCATTTTGAAACGTTTCCTTTAAGTTTTTAAGTAACCTAACGATTAAGCAAGTGTTAAAAAGAAAGCGGAAAGAATATATTTCGTTATATGTAAAAACTTAGAGCTATAAACTTTTTTTAAAATGCAAAGCCTTATTAGAATTCAACCCCTTACTCGCTGTCGTTCAGTCACGGAGCATAAATTTCTTGGGAAATTAGGTTTGACTGGTCTAATTTTGCGGTTCGTTCTTAATTGTCGCGATTGTCTGTAATTATTTTTGGTCAATTAAATTCCTCAAAGCTTTAAGTAAATGAAAATTCTTATTCAGAATATTAATGGTAATATAGAATTAGGTCTTCTCTAGACCATCGGATAGTTATATCTTGGACTTTCTATTCATTGACAATATTTATAAAATCGAAAACATTTTTAGAACAGATTTTAGGAGTCCAGACTTGTTGATGATTAAAAAATTACTTAGTTCTTCTTTAGCCAGACTCAGAAACTCTTCACAAAGGTATCTATCTTTAAAGTGTATTCTTAAATAACGTTTTTTAATGGTTCCCCACTAAGCTAAATAAATAGCGACAAGTAACATAAATTACATCATCATTGGTCTACTTATAACAGCCTACTATAAGGCTCAGCTTCTCTCTATACATGGGAGAGAAGATATGGAACTCGGACCCTCCTCGCGTTCCTTCAATCTCCATGAACCCAGGACATTTTAATCAGAAGCTATAATTATATATACTAACCACTAGACCAACGAGACAGGGAAGCTGATGAAATTAAATCATTCCGATGTTATTTGTAATTCACTTAAATGCAATCGCCATTTTGTCGATTTCATTTCGTAGTACTACATACGCACAATTTCGCGTTCCATTACCAATGCTCCAAATCTCGAACCGTTATCAACATAACTGCGATGTTAACACCCCTTACAGCCTATAATCCCGCAGTATGAGAAGAATTCTGGATAATACGACACTTACGCTCGGAATTGTATCATTTATCCGCCGTCGGTATTTTATTGTACGTGTAATTTAAAGAATAAAATACTTTGCGAGGGAATTTAGAGCGTAATCGCTCGTGAGGTGAACGTAAAACGTCCGTTTTAGGACGTTTGAAGTCACGTATTCATTAGCATGTATTTTTATTTGTCTTTTTAGCTAACTAGCTTTATTTTATGGTTTGACCCTATTTCTACGGGGTTTACTTGGTTAGGTTCCTTTTCTACAGGAACTTTGGAATAAAAGTACTAGACTATATTATGTGTATTCGTTTACCCGTTGTGGCATAATAAAGAATTAAATCAATCTAATATATATAAACTTTTAAATTAATTTATAAAAAAAGAACCCCTTATTAATTAATTCAATTAGTTAGTGCTGTCGAGCAGCAGCTGTATTTCGGTGTAAAGATAACTTTTTATTGGAATAATAATAGGCTAGGCTTCATGGATTAAGGGTGGTACTTTGTAAGACTTATTCTTTGCATTTTTTTTTATCGACTACAAGTTAGCCCTTGACTGCTATCATACCTGATGTTAAGTGATGATGCAATCTAAGATGGAAGCGGGCTAATTTGTTAGGAGTAGGATGAAATCCATACGGTTTCTACACGACATCGTACCGGAAAGCTAAATCGCTTGGCGGTACGTCTTCGTCGGTAGGGTGGTAACTAGCCACGGCAAAAGCCTCTCACCAGCCAGACCAAGACAAATTAAGAAAAATCTCAATCTGCCCCGCCGGGAATCGAACCCAGGACCTCCTTCTTATAAATCCACCGCGCATACCACTGCGCCACGAAGGTCGTCACATGGTTTGCTAAGTGTTCCTTTATTTATAGGCTTGGTCCGTTAATAGAGTCCGTAAAATAGATAGAAAAATACATAGACTAGAATATCAAAGCAAAGTTCCAATAGAAGTGAGCTTAAGAAGACATTGATTTTAGGAGTTAAATTCCGACCGCTCTTTTAGTCGGGGACATTTTTCACCAAAAGCCGCCCCATAAATAACGATCAGGCGACTATAGCTCCCGGTTTCTAGCAACTTTGCGGATTTATTTCCACCTCTTTAATTATTTCGTTCCGCGATATGGTCTCGGTAAGAAATACGGAAATGGCTACCGCAAAAAAATCTCAACGGAAATTCAAGTGAGAGAGTTTAAATATACGCGACGTTTGCTTGTGTCTTTCTTAGTTTTTTTAATTTCTTTTGTTTAGCTTCTGTTTTTCTTCCTGAATTATTTTCTTTTCTTTTGTCGACTACAAGTTGGCCCTTGACTGCTTTTACCTAATGTTAAGTGATGATGGAATCTTTCTGATGATCTCATTCGACGGCCGAGTGGCGCAGTGGGGAATGACCCTGCTTCTGCATCCTAGGCTGTGGGTTTGATTCCCACATCTAGAAAATGTTCGTGTGATGAGCATGGATGTTTTCCAGTGTCTGGGTGTTTATCTATATATATAGATATAAACATTTATGTATAATATATATAAAAATATTCATCAGTTATCATAGCACCCATAACACAAGCTACTTACGAGTACGCTTACTTTGGGGCTGTGTAATTTTCCTATAATATTTATTAAAAAAAATCAGTAGGCTAACTTGTTAGGATTAGGGTGAAATCCATACCCCTTTCGGTTGCTACACGAGATCGTATCGGAACGCTAAATTGCTTGGTGGTTTTTTTTAAGTTTTTTTTTTGTAACACGGCGAAAGTCTGTCTCAATCTGCACCGCCGGGAATTGCACCCATGATCATCAGAAATCAACCGCGCATACCACTGTGCCACGGAGATTCTTTTTTCTATTTTACAGTTATTAATGTAGGTCATTTATTGGAAGACCTACTTCTTCATTTCTTATATTGCTCAGATATGGTTTCGTTTTCCCAACCTTTTACACTATGGTTGTTTTGCAGTCAAGAGTCAAGGGTAAAGATATTTTAAGCAAGGGTAGCATAATGAAGCAAGAGGAGGTTATTGACCTTATGGATTACTTGGCAGGATGTAAGCCGGTGGTAGAGTCACTACAAATAATCTATTATGACGTTTTAAAAGTGCTTGTAAACTAAGCCTAAAATAAACGAATTTCAATTTGCTTGTGAATAAGTTTACAATGGCTCATAATCATAATGACCCTTGAAAAAGACATATAACTTTTGAAAATAACTGAACTGGCGGTACAGTAGCCGTGGTTCAGTAGCAGAACACTCTGGCCGCGATAGCCAAAGAGATGTAGGTTCGAATCCCGCCGGCTCCGCGATATTTGATATCACGTTTATTTTCCAAGTTATAACATCCTAAAGTGTGAATTACACAATCCAATAAAAATGAAGTACGAAAAGACATAAATGTAGCTTAGGTCACAGGCGCTGAAGCAACATATCCATAGTTCAATCATAATAATATAATATGTACGGACAGTTTATATACGTTACAAAGAACCTACTACTACTAGAAAGTTTCGAATAATTCAGTAATATCGCAAAAGTAAATGGGGAAAATCACTGCTCTCAGTTAAATTAAACTGGTGTTGCAAACGACGCAATTTGTCGCCTTTATATTGAACTGCAAGCACAAGATAAGAAGTAATGGTAAATTTCTAGAGGGCTTAAAATTAATAGTTTCCGTTTATTGAAAGTTACTGGAACTGAAAACTTCTTATTTAAGTTAAATAGTTTTAGTTTTCTTAAAGAAAAATCAGAGATTACTAAATGGTGCTTACTTTTTGTGTTCATTATTAGGAACAATAAGTTATTTGGCTCTACTCTGTTCAGGTTCAATTAGAATACTTATCTAGCTTGGATGTACTCGTAGTAGTAACGGTTTTTGGACTTAATTCCGCAGGTAAAGCTAGTATTTTACTTATGACTTTTTTAAGAACAATATTAATGGTTTCCTTCAATACCGACCAATGTAAATTCTTTACCCATTCTATTTTACCAAGAGAAGCAAGGTGAGGGTAGGCTAATAGGTTTTTGTTCTTTTAAAATAGAAAAGCTATTATCGTATTGACACAAAAATCCTCTGACGACCTCCATGGAGCAGTGAGACGACCTCCGTGGCGCAGTGGTACGCGATGTGGATTCATAAGACGGAGGTCCTGGGTTCGATTTCCGGCGGGGCAGATTGAGACTTTTCTTAATTTGTCTTGGTCTGGCTGGTGGGAGGCTCTCGCCGTGGCTAATTGCCACCCTACCGACAAAGACGTACCGCTAAGCGACTTAGTGTTCCGAACAAGCGATTTTTCATTCTACTCCTAACAAGTTAGCCTGCTGATGTTAAGTGATGATGCAATCTAAGATGGAAATCGTAGATTGCATCATCATTTAACATCAGGTGTGATAGCAGTTAAGCGCCAACTTGTAGTTGATAAAAAAAAACAATACACTCTTTTTAATACAAGTAGGTACGAGAATCGGTGTTTCTTACATTAATATAAAGAGAAAAATTTTAAATTCCAACGGGCTTTACAATAAATTCTTCTTTAGAGAGAAGTTTTAAAATTAAAGTACGGTATAACGTGGAGGTAAAACTTTATACGGCGTTAAATTTTATTCCTCCGACACCATTTACTACCGCGGATGTGGAGCTATAAACTGGGGTATAATATAACATCTTCTTCATATTGATATACTACATATGGCCTCGCGGTTCACCCACGTAGATTTATATGTCGGGATCAATAGCAACCTATTTCAGACTTCATTTTTCGGGTAAGGAAATCATTCCTACGAACTTGTGTTAGCTGAGGAGGATTCAGGACTCAAACCAAAGACTGTAAAATATTGACATTTTCTTTCTTCCAAGAAATTATCAGTACAAATTGCAAGAACTTCTTTAGCTTGTTTTGGCTAAATTCAGCCAGGTGTTCAGCCTCGTGCTTCGAAGATCTGTGGGATATAATTCTCCAATTGACGACCTCCGTGGCGCAGTGGTGTACGCAGTGGATTTATAAGACGGAGGTCCTGGGTTCGATTCCTGGCGGGGCGAATTGAGATTTTTCTTAATTTGTCTTGGTCTAGCTGGTGGGAGGCTTTCGCCGTGGCTAGTTACCACCCTGCCAACAAAGACGTATCGCCAAGCGATTTAACGTTCCGGTACGATGTCGTGTAGAAACCGAAAGGGGTGTGGATTTTCGTCCCACTCCTAACAAGTTAGCCCGCTTCCATCTTAGTCTGCATCATCACTTAACATCAGGTGTGATTAATAGCAGTCAAGGGCCAACTTGTAGTCGATAATTTTTTTTTTTTATGTGCGAAGGAACTCTAGTTTTAGGGTTAAGCGTTCTTACTAGACTCCAGTAGACACTACCTACCACAGAATATACATGTAATATACTACATCATATGTCATCATGTGACAGTGACAGTAATTGAAAACAAACAGCCGGTGTAAATTCGAGCCGCAAAACATCAATTTGTGTTTTCAAGAGTGATTCTCTCGAAAATGCAAATAAGCGTTTTAATTAAATGAAAATAGAGCAATTTGTACATTTTATACGATGCTGATTTCCTGGCAGCTTTTTGTATGTTTCTTTTATTTAATTGAAATCGAGATCAAAATTTTAATTTCATTTATTCATTAAGTACCACACGTCCATGTTGTTTTTTTTATTTGTTACAATTCACTTGCACACCTGATGCTAAGTGTTGATGTTATCTTAGATGGAAACGGGCTGACTTGTTAAGAGTAGGATGAAAATCCACACCCCTTCCAGTTTCTGCACGACATCGTACCGGAACCCTATATCGCTTGGCGGTATTTCTTTGTCGGTAGCGTGATAACTAGTTACGGCCAAGACCTTCCAACTGTGAAATGCATTAATTATGGCATTTTTTTATTCATTGTTCAAAACAGTATCTATAGTAATGTAGTCTTTGTTTAATAAAATATGAGCCATTATAAACAGAAAATTAATACTAACAAATGAATCTCTAGACATAGTCATAAATTAGTTTTCCCGGTACTGTGCTTGAGCAGAGTGCAAAAATCATCAAAGGAAGTACTGGACTTGCCTTTACAAAAGTTTAAAAAATGTGTTAAAAACCATTTAAAGGTTAGTATAAAATTTTATCAACTACAAAGATACTTGGAAGCAATCAGCTGTTCTTTCTACACACAAGACGATATAAACAAAATTGTAAGTTTTAGAATACAAATTGTAACATTGATTTAAAAAAAAGCAACTGCTGAGTTTCTTGCCGGTTCTTCTCCACAGGATCTGCCTTCCGAACCGGTGGTAGAGTCACTACGTACTGACAGACTTGACGTTTCAAAAGTGCTTGTAAAACAGCCTACTTGAAATAAATGATTTTGAATTTTTTAAATACTGCTAAAATTAAATTAATGTTCAATGTAACTTAATTATTCTTAGTAGGTAATATGACATTAAAAAGTTCTCAAAATGCTTTACCAATCTTTCCCTCTTGTTCTAGTCATTGTTTCGATTTAAATCAAATGTTGTTGCGTTGCGGCATTTACTCAATTAGATTCCCAGTTAGCCGCGGTTTTGTACAGTGGCTGGAGTTTGCAACGCTTTGTTGGAAAGCTAACCGTGTTCTTAGTATTTCAAACATTGCACATACTTGTAGATCTATAGGTATGCTTTATCGGCACAAGACGAAGTTCCTCATTTTACTAGAATGTTTAGTTCGGGCTTCATATTATTAAAGTTGCCCTGTACACATGCAATAATATATAGAATATAGATAAATATTAATATTATCAATAAAGTATGGTTGCATCTAAGAAAATAATATTTCAAAATTGTGATACTGTATTATTGTTAACATTATTTTGCTTACCATCGGGCGTGATGGCAGCCATATATATAAAAATAATATTTCAATAGCATTATTAGTAATTTTCTCGTCAATTAAATCCGACGAGGGTAACAATGGCATGGCAGCGCTCTATCTGTCCTACTTACGTTTTCACAAAGCGTTTCACCGTACTTTAATAAATCTGGTTACTGCTAGAAGGCCTTAATTATCACAGAAATAGTATTTGAAAATATTATCATAGGATTTCTAAAGCTTGGCCCTGCTTGACGTTTCATAACAGTAATCAACGTGCATTCATCTCTGAATAACTTTACATGAAAACTTTTTATGAGTATATTATGTTAACAAATATGTGCCGAAACAGAGCTACTCAGTGGGTTGCTTAGATAACGTACTTAAACACTCAATTAACTATTATAAACTAGATAATCAGTCTAAATAGTGTAGAATATGCAATAATAATCTCACTACTGCATAATTAGCGTAACAATAAGCAATACAATGCGTCATTTATATGCAAATCCGTACGGGACAGCTTAACAGTTACGGAGCTTGTTAAAAGTTAGCACCAATGAGGGGTTTCGCTCTAACTTTGTTTTGGTCATCTACAAAGTTAATGTACCCCTTATAATTCGCATTATCCACTTTGTATAATGGAACTGACTACTTTGAACCGTACAATATGTAATTTTAATTTTATTAACTTCATTATCCCTAATATAATTTTGATTTTTCCTAATTTGCTTTTTTTAATTCCATACAATAGTGTAGCTGAAACAAAACGTAGAAAAAACAAAATCGAAGAAAAAATTTTAATATTTGCAATACATCTAGTTTTTAAGTTTTAACGAGAATAACTGACGTAAGTATATTAAACATTTTAAATGTTTCGATACGTATTTGGTAATATTTTTTATAATAAATTGTCACGGACGATCCGTCAGAGGATTTAGGAAGTTAAAGAGATTTTTGTTTGGAAACCTCATTTGAATTAAAAGAAAATGCAATTATATAAAAAAAAAGTTAAAGGAACATGGAAAGATTCAAATTATTTGTGTGCAGAACAAAGAGAATATTGGAACTTTCTACAGAGTTCACAGCGAGTCGTCGAACAGTGAAGACGGCAGAAGGAACGTGGGTGTTCCCTACGAGCTAGTGCGGGTTCATGGACGGTGAATCTGAAATCATTTGCCACTGTTGTTGGGATGGGGAGAGCGTCGCAACATTCTGAGGTGATTCTTCTATTAATTAATAAAACACTGTTCTCCTGTTGTGGTTATTCTTCAAATACCCGACACCTTGGTTGTTGAAAAAAGTCATCGAAATGTGCGAGTTGATGTGATTTGTTGAGTTGATTTGAGCGTTTTTTAATTTACTCAATAACATTATCACAAACGATAACAACTTTTTGCATTTTTTACGAGCTTATCAAACTTTTCTAATGAATATTTAAAAAGGTCAACGATCTCCATTTTCGTGGCCTTTTCACTAATGACATAATTTCTTGATCTTAAAAAAAAACATAAAAAGAAAACTTGTTAGTATAGCATATACCTTCACGTAGTACCTACTTTTAGATTGTAATATAAAGTACTAGGACGCTCGCGGTTTCACCCGCGTACCTACTTCTCGTTCCCGTGGGAATTTCAGGATAAGATGTAGATGTCTGTCTGTCTGACATTTATTATGACCATTTAGTAAGTACCAACCAAGACCAAGTAGTTTTTTTTATCAACTACAAGTTGGCCCTTGACTGCTATCACACCTGATGTTAAGTGATGATGCAGTCTAAGATGGAAGTGGGCTAACTTGTTAGGGGTGGGACCCACGACATCGTACCGGAACGCTAAATCGCTTGGCGATACGTATTTGACGGTAGGGTGGTAACTAGCCACGGCGAAAGCCTCCCACCAGCCAGAACAAGACAAATTGAGAAAAAACTCAATCTGCCCCGCCGGAAATCGAACCCAGGACCTCCGTCTTATTAATCTACTGCGCATACCAGTGCGCCACGGAGGTCGTCAAAAAATATAACTTTATACTTCCGGATATAGCCGCTCTTCTTGGATCTATTAGTAGGTATAGCGGTTTAATTGATTCGTCAAAATGTAAGTTTACTGACGTCACACATGTATCTATATCAGTCATGTTCAACAAATTCAATAACATTATATTTACAGACATTAATTGAATTTGATTCAAAACGGTGGATGGTTAAAACGTTTCATAAATAAAGACAACCATTTAACACAGTGGGTAGTGACCCTGTTTCAACCAAGACCGTGGATTACATTCCCATCTGAATCTGAAAATGTGAAAAATAATAGTGTAATACAGTGCCAGCGTCTTTACTGTGTAGTTTTAGTACCCATAAAATAATATATGCTTCCTTTGTGGCTAAATAGCGATATATGTATAGCCCAATAAGTATTACTAAAAGTTTATTTATTAAAAGAAATGTTTCTGTCGCCGCCAAATACCATTATTAATTACATTACTGTACTGTACCTACCATAGACTGATAATAATTTGTACCTCAACAGACAATAACTTAATCAATAACTTATTATAAATGGTTACCAGTAAGGCCTGTGTGCATCAAGATTTCGGTTATCATAACCGACGGTTATCATAAGCTAACCGCCGGTTACTATAAATTTACTGTTCACGACAACCCGCACGCCGGTTAAGGACGTAAACCGGGTGGTTATCTTAACCGAGCTCGCATTCCCCGGTTATCCCTCGGTTACAGAGTTTGACAGATACATTTCTAGGTTATCTAATCTATATTTGATTTATAGTGATTTCCTAGCATTTGTTGTTCTGTCTATCCACTTATTTTCTAGTATATATTCGTGTATTTTTGTATTAATTTAATCAAGAAATTTGTTTTATTTTCTACTAAAATTGGAAGACGCTTTTTTGAAGTAGTATTAATTTTAAAAATTAACTAACAGTGCAATAAACAATATAACTGTAAATTTTAGTATACCTATTACTTTACTTTTTGATTTACCACAAAATTTACCACCCACAGAATAACAACGTAGATAATAATGTGAATATATATTATCTTCTTTGACAAATTAACATGCGGCCATAAAGGACTCGATTCCAGGCCGTTAAATTTATTAAAAATAAATTAACATGCACTGGAAAGTGACATAAATAGCAAATTGTGTCTACAAAATTTGTTACGATGCCAAATTGAGATTTCTTTGATATATGCGTCAGTCCTATTCAAAAGTAAACATTTACATTTGATTAAGTAATATTTTTCACAAATCGTTCATTCACCGTTCGTTCAAACGCCCGGTTAATAAACCGAAATCGGAATGCGTGTTATGAACAGTAAATAAACGCTCCTTGTTTATCGGCCGTTCATTTAACCGACGTTTAAAGTAAAGTCTATGCACACCGCCCTAAGTTGATCCTAGTTTACGCTTCTGTAGCGTGCAGTATAAAAGTTCAGGCATCACATATTGCCTGCTAAACCGAAAGTTTGGGAAACTTCTCCCAATTCCTCCTACATAGCGAGATTTATTGCCAAGTTCAGAGGAACAACACCTGTACATGCGGTTAATGATTGTTGTTAACAAACTCCGCGAGATTAGTGGCTCAAGTAACTTGCCCTACAATGCTTCAATGCTTTGATACCATAGAAATGTTAATAACAAGCTAATAGAAACGGCGCAAGGTAGTAGACTTGGATTTTGGATTTTGACTGAGAAACCTTCTTCTTTCCTAAACTAGCGTTGGGGTTCCCGTTTGAATGAAGGCTGCTAAGGAAAATCGCCAGTCGAATATATTGGATTTACTGCCCCAAGATTCGATCCGTATGAGTATGAGAGGACAGCCATGGGTGGTAGTGGTCGGAGGAAGTACAATCGCAACGCAGCATTGCTGTAATCTAGGTTACACGACAGACGGAAATAGGAAATAAATACAGCCATCTTCTGTAGGGAAATGCGCCAATAGTACATACCGGATTTACACGATTCGGTGCACAAGATCGTGAGGGGGCAGATATAGGTGGCCCGAGGAAACGCTACCGCCTTGCAGCATTGCTGTATTCCGGTCATGGGCATAGTTGCCGGTATATACACCAAAATAACATTTAGCCCTTGACTTCTATCATACCTAACTGCCAGTCGGATTGTAAATGATAACAACAGGTATATGATAGCCAGACTCAAGAGAACATAGGGTAATTTGTATCTAGACATTCTCACGGTAACAGGAACATCGCGGGTGAAACCACGTGCGACTGCTTGTTACAGATAAACTGGTGCGTAATTCGACATTCTAGATTCAGGCATCCATCGTCGGCACTGAATAGCTAAGAGTAATTCCATGTCTAAATGTATTAGTTTTATAACTGCTGATAGTTGGCGCTGTGGTAGTTTTACCACTCGCTATCGTTATTTTCAATGTGAGTGCAGTGAGTTACTAAAGTATATCAGTCAGTGTGTGTTTAAATTGTGAACCCCCCTGACCTCATCGTAAGTGATCGAACATTTCATGTCCTTTCTATTACCTAGTTTCTGTTCCATGTTTGCAGCTTATTTGCGAAATTCGCAACGCCAGCACAAAGTTTCGGTATACTTACCGAGTTCTTGAAGTTAACTTTGTTGTACTGTTCGAACGTACTTCAGAGGTATACGAAAAATAATCCCTCAAAGTATCAAAGTGTCTTAATGGGCGTACGCCTGTAGCTAATTACTGTTCAAGGAATTGAAATTGCTTTACCGGTAAACTTCATCGTACTACGCGTGATACTTTGATTGAGTTTACATAAGTCTGTACTCTGTAACTTGAGGAGATAATATTTAGGTAACTCTAAGGCGGAATACTTCGACCGCAGCTAGTTACTACCCTACCAACAAAGTCGTTTCGCCAAGCGATTTAGTTTACGATATTATACTACCCCTTACAAGTTGCCCGCTTTCATCGTAAATTGCATTATGACTTATATGTAATTGCAGTCAAAGGCAAACTTGTAATGAAAATTTTTTTATAAAAAATTAAACCGACTTCTAAACGCATTAAAAGTAAAAGATAATTGCATCACATAGTTACTCTTAAGCATATCTATGAAGTTGCCATTGCAAGGAGTTGTATTTGGAAGTCGTTAAAAAGGCCTATATCCAGAAAGGGATGTTCATCGGCTGTTAATAATGATGATGATGAAGTAAGAATAATCATTCCGAGTTAAAGTACCTTCTAAACTTTTGTCGTTATAATTAACTTGTCAACTATTAAAACACCAATACATTTCAGGTACCTAGCTACTAAATTTCATGGTAGTTATTTGTCCAAAGTGTCTATCGTAGGTAAATTATAAAGTTGAAGTGCTTTTACTTCGAGGTTAATGTTTGTAGAGAACTTGAGATGCAATTCGAAAGGCATTATAGTAGAGCTACGGCGGCTATTCCGTGTTGCTGCTAAGTTAGTTTCGACTTTCGGTTATTATAGCTAAGGTGGAACGTGGTAGAATTCTTGGTGGTGTATTTAAATTTATCATTGAAATTTCTAGATAAGTTGGAAAGTTAAGACATGCAGTAAATGAGATATTACCTAATATTTGATAATTTTTTTTTAAATATATTTATTGCATTTTGTTGAAAGTTCGTTGCTTTGTGTTAAGCCCAAACAATTTATTTATTCAACTTATAATATTACTAAATAATCACTATTTAAAGAAACATATACGTTGGCAGTCTTATTTATAGTGCACCTCATAAGTGGCTGAAACAGCTGCTGCGGCTGAATATGCTCAAACCCTCATCGTTATCATCTTTATCATCTGGTGCTTATTTGGCCCAAATGACAATCCTTAGTATCCAGAGGGGAAATTGTACCAGTGTGTTGAGCACCTTGCTTTGAACAATTAAGTTATTTTATTAAAAAGTTGAAAAATAAAATCTTATTTTTTATTCATATAGAAACTTAAGTATTACAGTTAATATAGTAAAGTATCTCCTCCCTTTACAGAAACTAAACTTTTTTTAACCGTTCGTTATAATATTTTTGACGACCTCGGTGGCGCAGTAGTATGCACGGTGGATTTATAAGACGGAGGTCCTGGGTTTTTTTTAATTTGTCTTGGTCTGGCTGGTGGGTGGCTTTCGCTGTGGCTAGTTACCACCCTACCGACAAAGACGTATCGCCAAGCGATTTAGCGTTCCGGTGTCAATGTCGTGTAGAAACCAAAAGGAGGGTAGATTTTCGTCCCACTCCTAACAAGTTAGCCTGCTTCCATCTTAGACGGAATCATCACTTAACATCAGGGGTGATAGCAGTCAAGGGCCAACTTGTAGTCGATAAAAAAAAATTATGCGAGTTTTATAGGAAAATAAATATTACTTAAAAAATCAAATACACTATTCTACAACTAGGCGTTTTCAACGCTACAAGCCGTTTTCAATTTATAAAGAGAGCCACTTCAACAAAATTTGTCATCAATTGGCTATGGGTACAGCTGTTATAAAGTGAAGCGCTTCGTATGAATTGGATTTTTATTTATGCGAAAATAAATTTACAGTTTATTATAAACAGAATTGAACGTTTCTTTCTACTTTTTTATATAAGAATTTTTACGTGTAACGCGCTTGCCCAAAGATGCCTATTAACTCATGTTTTAAAGATTCCACAGTTGTAAGATTCAGGATATATACAAACCTTTAGTTTTACACCACTAATATTTCAAATACTTTTGGCAAAGTTGGGAGTGCGACTTACGCAGCCGTTTTACGTTGAAGTACCAAAAATACCAGCGTCATTTCATCCCTTAACAACTTTGCTTTGCTCCATAAACTACAGATACAAAACTGTTCGATTATTTAGGATATCAAGGACTAAGGCACGGACATAGGTAGTCCATGGACATGGGATGAAAACCCACCCGGAATATTGCAGCGCGATGGTAAAATAATTATGAAAAAAATATATGCAAAATGACCAAAAGAGTACCAAACAACCAACTTTAACCTTTTTTGTGCATTCTTAAACCATCACTCCGGAAGAATATATATGGTAGTTTTAAGTTTTTTGGTGACTGAAGGGCTGGCTCGTTTTTGTGCAAAGGATTAGCCTGGCTATCCAACGCGGAAATGCAGCCAGTATTCTTGCCACCATTCCACGTGGGCATGATTTGTATAGTTATTAGGATAAGTTAGCTTAAGTTCCTTATTAGTTTAAGTAAATTACAGTTAAAGGTTAGCAAGAATACTTGTTCTTAAAGATAAAATAAGTACCACGATTTTAGAATATTTGGCGCTTTCTTTAAGTAGCATTGCAACATATGACAGGAACAATTTATAAAGTACTCGTATATTTTATTTGCACGCTTATGAACCAGCAAAGGATTCTTAGGAATAATTTTGTAGCTCCAAACGTTTACAAGACAGTCCGGAAAGACAAGCGTTTTCGGAAAGAGTTCGGAAATAATAACATTTACAATTCAAAATGGCGGTCTGGTTACATTACATTACATTATTCTGGAAAAAGGGTCGAGTTGGAGTCAAGGTTACGAATTCCATGTGGAAACAAGGATTTATCCAATCGATGCTTGACCTTGTAAACTATTTCTATTATTCTGTCAATAACGCCATGTTTTATCTACGATGTTTGCTATGAACCAACGTAACGTAACGTACACGTAGTGCACTTATACACTATTAAAACATGTATGTACCTAATTAAAAAGTTTGACCAAACTTAGCTAAACTTTATATAGCTAGCTTTAGCTTTATAATATTACATCAAAAACATTTTCCAGCTTGTAGAGCGTATTTAAAATACCTATAGGTAATAAATTTTGGTAAAATTGTAACTAAGAATATTTTACTATTATTCTCGTTATGTAAGTGATTGTCGTGAGTCCTTGGTTTTGTCTACAGTGTAAAAAATGAAAAAAACTGTTTAGGAAAATTGTAAAAAATGGAGAAATTATTATCGAAAATACAAGTATATTTTGAAATTAAGAAAAATCCGCGTCTTTAAGTTATAAGTTAGTATTATTTATTTTTCTTTTTATAAAAATGTTGTTAAAAACTTATAAAAGAACATTAAAATATTATTAAAAGTTTGACACTTTAGTTAGTATAGCACATAACTAGGTAACGATTATTTCTAATTGAAGAGGCAACGAAGCGACATTTGGGCCGTTATAACATTAAACCCTACTTAATTGCTGATTTACCAATTGTTTCAGAATGGAACTCTGGCCGCAATTGGGTTTTCGGATAGCTTTATTGCCCTACGACAGATTGAAACAAACCCTTATAATTCAAACCAAGCTAAAATTATTTAAAAAACTGCATGACAAGTCGTTATATGAAATAAGCTCGCGCTTGCCACGATGTAAATGTGGTCTAAGGTGGGAAGCGCATGTCATGTGTAAATATATGACGGAGGATTTAATGTGAAGCCTTAGAATAGACTCTGTGAGTAGATTGTTGCAATATTGTGATAGATATCGTCTATGGATCTTTATTGTCTATGGAACTATTATTATTGATTATGATTGTTTATGAAAGTAATCAAAATAGAACTAATTGTTAATCATTTAATGAGAGATATGAGACAGCCGCTTACTTAAAACATTGTGTTAAGTTAAATTCAATTTGATTTATGGCGTGTAATATTTTGTAATATCTCATCTAATCATTTTTACAATTAGTGTTATAGTATATAGTTGGTGATATAGTATTGCAACCAATAGGAGAGCAGGGCGCGAAAGTGCTAGAGTAGAATATTTACACCATCTTGAAGGGAACAAAGGAGTTAGAGTGCGGTGAGGATATTTGGTCGAGTTGGACCAGTGTAAAAGTGTTCTTAAGAAGTAAATTAAATTAACGGGTAAAGCAAGATGGGTGTAAATAAACTACTGCTCTGAATCTTAATAATACGCCAGGAATTATAGAAATCCACTTTATGTATCAAAACATTGTGAACTTGCAATAAATCTATTCGTGAAGACATTAGAAGAATTTCTATTGTGCTTGCATTATAACCCTGGAATGCCCAATAAAGTAAGAACTACTAGAGATGATGTCAAGGAAAATGGTGATACGCCGATATATATAATGTTGGATATAATTTTGTGTGTTATAATGAAAGAGGTGTTCTAATAAATGATTTTGCCCTTCAGCCCAGTGTTACTCCTTTTATAAACTATATCGTCATTAAAAAATGAATGTATCTAAGTTGAAAAATTGATCCTAGGACTTTTAGTTAGTAGAGCAACGCATATTCAGCTGCACCACAGGGAAGCCTTTAATGCAGAGAAAAGGTTTTATAAATAAGTTAACATTTTATAAAAAAGGTTTTATAAGTTAAACAAGTGTGTTGTGGTTTAATACAAATGGTGTTGTTCGAATTAATTCTGTCATTGGGAACATCCGTGTCGTGCGGCGCTTGTTCATTAAACCGTACATAGCCACAACATTTTGAAATTTTGAAACTCTCATTGAACACAAGAGGTGTGCAAACAAAAATTGAACTGTTCAAATTGGACGGTCGAACTGAATGTTCCCTACGTGACTGAATTAACCAAAAGCTTCTAAAGCGAATGGTGTTCGTATATTATATAAATTGCCTTATTTCCAGACAAACTTTGGCTAAAGATGATTCATACTTTAGTATGCACTTATGTTACTGAGGAATTAATGTGAGTCCTTTTATCAAAGTAAGTGGAACTTAAGTACATAACATAAATTATTTTGTAAGATGCTACCACTTTTTATAATGACCAGTTACTTTTTTAGTAGAAAAGTTTATTTCGTTCTAATAACTAAACTCGTGATTATTGGAATGGATTGACTAAATAAAACAGATATTTAATTTTTTTTAATTGATTGTTTTGTAAGGTAACGATGATTCGTTGGCCCGAAGTAGCTACGGATTAGGTTCTTGGTTCGAGAGAACTTGTCTTTCTTCAAGAAATATTCTCAATATTTTAAGCCCAGGAAGTGAGGTGTGTGACACCCCCGTGGTTAAGATACTCCGTTTACAATCTGTTCCAGTACTTACCATTAGTGTATGATAGTGATCGTTATTTACACCAACCTTATATTACACCAACAAGCATTAGTGAAGCGTGGTAGCTCTAGATCCTTGATCCTGTCAAGGACCGTAAACAGGTTGATAATGATAAAGTACCAATATTTTGGGCCTCTATTTAATCTGTATTAATGATTTACGACAGCCTCCGTGGTGCAATGGATTTATAAGACAGAGGTCACGGGTTCAATTCCCGGTAGTGCCTTTTAAAATTTTCTAAATTGGTCCAGGTCTGGACAGTGGGAGGCTTTCGCCATGGCTAGTTACAACCCTATCGACAAAAGACCGTAAGCGATTTAGCGATTCGGTACGAAGTCGTGTAGATTTCATCCTAACAAATTAGCTCGCTCCCATGTTAGATTGCATTATCACTTACCATCAAGTGTAATTGCTGTCAAGAGCAAACTTGTAATTTAATGATGTTAAAACCATATTAAATTATTCCAACAAACAAAATGATCCAATTAAGCAAGCTAATGTATTCTATGTGTTGTTGTCTAGATAATAACATAATAATATTAATCAGTCAGTGTTAATTAACGAACTAATTCAATAATCCGTGCGCTACGCTGTTTGATCATTCACCCGCTGTGAGGATTTGTTTTGATACAATATAATACTTCATTAGACATAATTATTATAAACATACATACATACATACATAACATCACGCCTTATTCCCGTAGGGGTAGGCAGAGACCACATCCCTCCATTTGCCACGGTTCTTGCATACCTCCTTAGCTTCTTCCACTCTCATTAATCCTTTCATACAAGTTCGTCATTTTAGGGTAATTTTGACCTGGCCATTATTAAAAATGTCCTGACAACATTTCCATTCAACCTCGCCTTGTAAATCTCTCTTGTTTTTTCATCCATTCTCTCTACATGTCCAAACCAAGAAGAAGCACATAAGTAAAATAAATGCGGTAGAGATAAGAGCATTGAGGAGTATATGCGGGTTAAAACTGTGTGACAGAGTTAAAAATATAATAAGAGAAAAGTGTGGAGGAAAAGAAGATGTAGAGGTTAAAATTGAGAAAGGGATGCTTAGATGGCTTAGATGGCTCCGTTCCCGAGTTTGTGGGTTCGATGAAAAGAAAGATATTTTCCAGAAAGAGATGTAGGTGTATTTTATTAAGTATGTATTTTAGTTGCCTTTCATGGTCAAAAGCAAGAATTTATTTAAATGATACAGTTTTTCAAATATCAACACGACACGTACAAAATAAATATTCCGGTTTTAACGAAGAGCAGTTTCAAACGAATTCCACATCCTAAAAATCCATGCGAGAGCCATTGATCAAATAAAATATAAAAACCTATATTTTCGATAAAAACTTTTTGGGTGTTCCAAAATGAATAATGCTACTAACTTAGTCTACGAGCGATCATAGAATACGCATTTAGAGAGACCATATCATATACCATATAGTATCTCTACATTATTCTCAGCCTCTATAGTTTTCTGCAAGCTCAAACCCTCTGGGGACACCGCTGCGTTGTCAGTATTTTTATTCTTCTTTTTATTCTTCAGGAAATCCTCATTCATGCCCTCTCGCCACGGGGAGGCGAGGAGGTTGTGTTTGATACTTACCGACTAAAACCCCAAGATGTTCCTTTTCGTCAATTGGACTACAGGAACGAAAGGGCCGTTTCTGAGAAATCAGTAATGTACATCAAATACGCAGCAAACGAAAAAAATTGAATAGCAGACATTTATAATGAAACATTTGCTTTATTTTTCTTATTTACTTGAAACAACTTACATGTATATTTACGTGAATAGGAGATTCCCATATGCATGCCTTGTATTTTTAAAATGTACAAGAAAAAATGTCTCACATACCAATTCTTGCGAAATTGACTCCTCGCAACCCCGTAAACCCCAAGTAGAGACGTGTTTCATCTAAAATCAAGTTAATAAATTTTATATGACACCGCTCGATAAGGGTAGACCCGAATAAAATGGAAAAAATAAAGCTCGCGTAGTCACAGTGGCCATATTTTTCCCAATGGAATCTGACAGTGTATCACGTACAAGAATAAAAACAGTTCGTTTGGCCTATTTAAAAATCTCGACGGCGGAAAATATAGCAAATTTTTGTGAAGTGATGTGTGAATTATGTGAGGCAAAGATAAAACTCTTCCGCTAGGGAAAATTGTAGGCGTAAATATGAGAAATTATATTTTTTAGAGTTCTTTAATATGAAATAAAATTGTTTGTCAGAATATTTTTTTTGTATCAATTGTCCGACAACTACAATACAAATAAAAGAATGAAAAGAAACTTATAAGTGCCATAAGGAACTTATAAGCTAACTTTTTACAGTAATCATTTGAAAATAGAGATGAATATTATAATTTGTAATTGACAATATTCACTTCGCTTCCAGTCTGAGTTAATTGGATTTTCTGCGGTATAAAGTAAGGACTTTATACCGCAGAAAATCCTATGTAGTTCTTATCAAGTCCCCGTAAATCCTACAAGATACAAAGTTACGTATCAGACACGATTCACTAGGTGAGCAAAACTGTGAAGTGGTCGGGGCTTAAATTGAAATGGGTCAAATCGAATGCTACGTGTTGAAACTAACAAAGCTTAAACTCCTGCAAGAAACTACTGTAATTCACATCTATTGTTACTTCTAACAGGAGTTTTGTCGGAGGTTTCTATTATGTTGCTGTTACAAAAATATAAAACCGATTTATGATGGGAAGGAAAATTTTCTATTCCTAGTAATTGCTGATACTTTTTAAATAGTAAGTATACATATCAGTGGTCAATTTTTGTGGCTAAGGATTATACAGCCCTGGGACGAACTAAAAAATAGAGAGTTTAAGAGATTCTTGGTAGAAACCAGGAGCTGAGAAGTTGACGAAGTTATACTCTTGTTATTCACCTTCATTATCTAAAGTAAAGCCAGCCCCGGTCTTAATATTTTCTGATGGTGATCGTTATTATGGTCATAGTCGAACATTATCACTCTTGCCAACCCGCGTTGTAGACCGACGGTGGACCCATCCTGTTCGTTCGGTTCCTTGGGTTCGCTCGAGTTATTTTTTCTTCAAAGAAATTATTTTCAATAAATTCTAAGCCGGAGTTGGTTGGCGGTGTTCAGAGAGCACGTCGAGTTCAGTCATTATCACCAACATCTGATAGTGACTGTTACACTGTGCCTGCCACCACAGCGTGGAGAGCCTAAGTTCTATATCCCCTCTCGAATAAGGTGGGAGTCCCGGCCCTGTAGTGGGCTATTAAAAGGCTGAGAATGTTGATTAGTGTGCCATTAAAACAGGCTGATCATGATGAACCATAAAAAGTTACGTGACAAATAACGCTTGTAAAGTTTAAGGCGCAGTTTCATGAGTCCTATTAGTTATCAAGTCACGCGTCTGCGCCTCAGGCGAAAACAAACCCACGTCCCGGACTAAAGGCTCTTTAATTGTTCCTAAATGAGATTTGTAGCGAATGGCCAAAAAATACAGTTAGCATCGCTTGCAAACAGATACAAAAACTAATTAACAAAGGAATTGGGATTAACGATGTTGGTTTAGATTAGTTTAGACGGTTCGTAAAAGCATAGATAAAACTAAAAAGGGAGATTTATATTAGAAATAATACTAAAAATTTTGGTAATTATACAATTATAAGCAAATGAAATAATTGTTTTTAACCGACTTAAAAGAGGAGGAGATTCTTTATTTATCTGAATACTCCGACATTAAGTGAAACTACGTGAGTGAAACCGGGGGCACCTATATACTATTAACTGAATAAAAATATACATTAAGATTTATTTAAGCGGGAGCTTCAATAGCAATTGCGCCAAAGAGGTCTTCTTTGATTCTTATACATTAATAATACTTATGCAGAAAAATTTCAGGAAAATAATAATAAAATTTCTCTCGACATTATGGAGAGATACGAGAACTCCCAAGCTTTGAAGTAAACACGAATGAGTGGGTACTAAGTACATACACGATTGTGCGTGTTGTGATACGATACTACATTATGTGGGTGTGAACAACGTGTCTGGCCCAATTCATGTTTATCTATCACGTCCCGTCTTTGTACATATAGAACGTCTATACCAGAGTATTATACGACGTCGTAACACAAATATTATTACATAATACTGTTGGGATAGACTGTTAGTCTGTTAGTAGCATCTCTATGGGTTGAAAATACGTAAATATGCTAATTTTTGTGTTTACTGAAAATTAAACTTACATAAATTAATTTGGAACGCTCGAATAGTAGTTTTGGATTTGTCTCTGTCAATCAGTCATTTAGTCAGGATTATTAATTTTATATAGGACCTCTCTGCTTACTTTGAGACTAATAAAAAGGTCAGTGCGTATTTCAAGACCTACTTTCGAAAGGCAAAAAAATTGGCGAACATGTGAAGAAGTCAATTACTTATGATGCATGCCACCACAGCTTTGTAAGGGTTTGCAAGCCCTACCAAGGGCTATTTTTCTTAATTAATTAACTTTATGTTTATTTTTTAAACAATACAAAATAAGTATTTTCTAAGCAAGCATTCCATCTCATTAGGCTGCATCTACGATCTACCTTTAGCACGCGAAATCGTGAGTAAACTTAAGCTGTTTATATGTCCATTTCAAAATACTCTGCCTGTTATTGATTGACATCGTACATTTAGTAAAACTATTTAATTTTTATATTTAAGCTCAATATAAATTTTTGAGCCTGCGAAAGAAAGCACTTTCTTACGTTTACTACACAATGACATGCAAAGGTTGGTATGACTGGTATACGAATAAACAACTTGCTGAAAAAGTCGCTATAATTTGAGTAAACGCGATAATGGAAGACGACGAACATTGAGCACGTAATACAGCAAGAACTCCAACGCGATAAAACCCTTTGATGTACTGCAATTTACCGACTGCCGAAGGCATCAGTATTCGCTTTATCGATTTGCGGTACTTTGATTATTTTTTATATGCGTTTTCATTCGGTATTAGATCTCATTCCATAGGTGTCAAACGAAAGATACTACTGTACTACTACTACTAGGTACTAAGTGTTTGTTCTATTTCCATGCTTACTTATGGCGGCGACCAGAATTGCTGTGGACATAAGGCTACGACTTGGCTTACAGGTCAAAGATCAGCACTTTGTAGAACGTGTTATTTTGTTATTTGCATATTTGCATGCCCTGCGAAATATTGCTATGTTGATTGGCGACTGATTTCCAGTTTCTATCAGGTAGGCCAACAGCATAATCCGTATACTATTAAAAATGCTACATTACTTAAGGATCTACTCCTCCTCCTCCTATAAGAATCCTATAAGAATCAGACTAAGATGATATGAATCGTAATTAAGTCTGATGCTGAAAACAGCATCTTCTTAATTATTGAGAATTTCTTTCTATGAAGAAAAGCCTTAAATTTCATAGTCCGATTCGAAACCTAAATCTCATAACCTGTAGCTTGTTAAGGTATGCGATTAAAAAAAATGTCATCGCAATGCAATTATCAATTGAGTCAAAATAATTGGCTTGTTAAAAGTCTTAAGACCAAAAAGTTCTTACAAAGTAAAGCCAACAGACCGCCGGCTTTACGTCACTTAAAAGCGAGCAATTTAAGCTGACTTAATTATTTTTATTTCATTATTTTCTTTCGGGTTTGTGCCTTTTCAGCATTTGAATGTCAGCGTTTTGTTTTTCATTTAATATTTCAGCAGATTTCTTAATTAGTTATAATGAAATAGAAAATATTTTTGTTGCCGTCTCTCCTCAAATTCCGATCTTTGTATTTTTGTACATTCATACTAATACTATAGGTAGAGTGACCTTGTTTGGATTATGATGGCTATTGGAGATAGCAGATCCAGCCCCTCAATAGTCCAAGCATATTTTTTTTATATTTTATTAAGACGATATAATGAGTAATTTTCTGCATAATATGTATCATTAGATAGTTCCAGTGATCATATCTTTATGTGAATTAAGTATCAAGCCTGTGGGGTCATTCGCGAGAAATTCACTTTTATGGAAAAATCTTGACAATAAGGATAGGGTTACTTTGATCGTCCCTAAGATTATACTTACTTTCGCATTTATAATATTAGTAAGAACCATGTATTTAAAGTGAAAAAATATTATGACCTTACAAAGAACTAACTAATAACATTAAAGTAAAAATTAAAAAACCCCCGACCCATATGAAAAGAACCAGTCAAGACAAATTCAACGTGCCCAAACTCGATGGGTTTATTAAAAAAGTAGACCAGGGTTACGTTTCCTACCTTCGAGCCTTATCATCAGACCAGCTCAGTGGTTTCAGGAGACATTAGTGTTTCAACTGTCACATGCTTTTAATCGTGTAACATTTCTATCACACCTAACAAACGACCTGATGACCTTGAAGACCTGAACTGATTTCCACCAAACATAGCTAAAACACTCTTGACTGACATACCTTTCAAACAAAAAAAAACCGCATTAAAATCGGATCATCCGTTTGGGAGTTACGATGCCTCAGACAGACACACACATACATTTACACAGACACGTCAAACTTATAACACCCCGTCCTTTTTGCGTCGGGGGTTACAAATGGCTATGTGGTTAGTTTATGCACATTAGAAGTGGGTGCGAGAGGTATACCATCTAAATCAATTTATAACCTGCTAAAAGACCTTGGATTCACTAGAAATGCAGCATGCAAGATCTTTTCGAACTTGGCTAGGCAGAGTGAATAAATTGAATAAAGGAGGCGAGTGTTGACGCGCGTCACTAAGAGATCTTTATTAAACCTACGAGTACACTCGTGTCATAAGTCTCGGGTTCTGTTCAAAGTTTTTCTCTCAGCCTCGCGCTGGACCTAACACCCGCATGGAATTCTAAGATACTCATCTCTCTATCCTACAATTTACATAAATACCTTCATAAATATTAAACATTACCTCATTACAGTTTGTGGTTCTGTTGTACAGTGTATACTACTCTTAATTAAGCTAACAGTATCCTTCATTTGCATTTTAATAACTTGGCGACACATCCCTTTGTTTGAGCGCAAACGTTGGGAATGGCTTCATATTTTTATTATGAAACATTAATATTTAATTCAGTTAAAAAAATGAGATTATCAATTCAATCAGTAAGTATTTAATATTGTCAGAATAGGTATTAGTCAAGATACGACGTATAAAAAACAAGAACAAAAGTGAACATACGAGTAACTAAAACAACTTACCATTTACTTACGTATTTCGCTAGTGTCTGAAATTTCAGTCTAGACCAGCTTCTGAATAGCGTCAATTTGCGACAAAAGTGTATGTTTGTATGCTTGTTTTTACTTTCATAATTATGGTTCCATAACATTTATAAGTCGGATTATAAAGATGTTGGACTCGGTATACTGCAACTAAGAGAACAGTGACTAAATAAAAACATCAGTCTCATCAAAATCTCCTTAGTAATTTTTGAGATATTATAGTTTCGTATGTAATAACTAAGACACTGTAACAATAAGTTCATAATTAGAAATAAAGAAGCTGGTTAAATTTATTTTTACTAGATTATTTTACTGTTCGTCATGGGTAAATAATAAAGAACAAACATTTTTAACAAAAAATAGATCCGACTCAAAACGCACTAAAAAGTAAAAAATAACTGTCATTTAGTTGCTTTAATTTACTTAAGCATATCTATGAAGTCGGTACCAGCAAGTTTAAGGAACATTAATTTAACGTACGAATAGTGAAGCAGTTTGTGGGTTCTAGGTATCGTCCTTAAATTAGAAACCTTGGCTGGCACCGATTTCTAGATATGCTTAATTAAATTAAAGCAACTAAATGACACAGTTATTTTAAACTTTTTAGTGGGTTTTGAGTCGGTTCTATGTTTTGTTAATTTTTTTTATTTCTTACTTTTTAGTGATTTATCGCCATGTAACGTACTCGTACTATACTGTTATAGTATATTATACGGCACTTGGAGCCAAAAAGCTACCGATACTTACACTAAAACCGAAATCGCTGCAAGTGTGCCTTTAAAATTTGAAGAGTTCCTTAAATTTTCCCAGGTCAGTATGATCATTATCAGATCTTAACATGATGACAATGGGGCTACCTTGGAAGTGTGCTCTTTCTAATAAAAAAAGAATTATCAAAATAGATCAACTCTATAAAAAGATATGCGTTTTAATTTAGAACCTCCTCCGTTTTTTTTCGTCGGTTAAAAATAGAACTTTTTGATGTAAAAATTGTCGTCACTCTTAAACTTTCCTTTATTCCAGGAAGTTTGATCTTGTAGAATAACCAATTAACTGCCCCTGACCTTTATCCTCAGGCTAAAGTAATATTTTTGTTTTATTTCGGGCGAACTTGAAGTAACTATCTTATTAAACAATTTTCACCTATAGAGGCCTGCAGGGCTGTCTAGGCCATTATAATTTCAAATACTATATATCACTATTACAAAGATGTGTAATATATATCTATATATAATACAATAAAATATTAACTAAATCAATTCTGTACATTGAATATTTTTTGAAGAAATAAATGGTAACGGCATCTGTTTGTCTGTTCGTTCGTTTAAATTTTAAAGTGATGCGGACCGATTTTCATACGACTTTCACATATAAATTAGGCTTAGCTCTAGGCAGCTAGCTAGGCAGAAAAATGTTATTCCAAAAAACTGAATTTCAATAAGGATGTAACCGCGACGAAAGAACTGAATGAATTCAAATGAAACTTGGCAAAATTAGAGTTCATACTACGAAGAAGTATATAGATACTGTGTATCCTGATAATCAGTACCGTTCCCTTAAGAGAAGGGTTGAAAGTCCACGGGGATGAAGTCTTGGGCGTACACTAATAAATAAAAAAAGTTAAGAGGTGTCGAGGGACACCCGGATGTAATGATCTAGCCCCCTTTCACAACGCGCGATAAGCAACTTTGTTCCAATAAATTAGATGTATATGTTTGTATTTTTAAATTAACAGCTTTTTACTAAATGCATATGAAATTATATACAATTATCATCATTATCAGCCTGTTAACAGCCTATTAACATCAAAAAATTAATTTTTAAAATTTGAGTCTGTCTGTTTGTTTGTTCTGGCTAATCTCTGAAATTGCTGGACCCCTTTTGACGGGACTTTCAGTCACAGATAACTATTAAAAGGAGTAATTTAAAAGTAGATTAGGTTAGTTTTAATTTACAAATAATTATATTGTTTATTCAACTTTAATTCCGCGCAGACGAGGTCACGGGCGTTCGTTAGTTCAAAATTATGAAGAGCAAATTATATTCTCTGCTATAAAGTGATGAACCAACTAGAACGCTTTGCTCGAAAATGTTCAATATTGCAAGGACTTCGCTATTGAATATCTTAGAGTCAGCGTCTCTTGAGAGTGCTCCAGTTTTGAAATAAATCGTACATCCGTAAATAGTATTATGTAAGTTCCGAAATTCTTTGAGAAAACTTAATCAAAATAAAAAAAAATAACTTGTAGAAGAGGGAGCGTAGATCCACCACGCTGCTCCAATGCAAGTTGCCGGGCTTAGGATGATAATATTACATTTATTAACGGTCACTATTAGATGCTGATGATAGTGACCAAGGCCGACGTCTTAACGTGCTCTACAAGGCACGGGGTGTAACACCACCAACTTGTACAGTCATAGAAGAATGAAAAATGCAAAATTATTCCGTAACCCGACCCAGGATTCGAACCCGGAAGCTCGTGATCGAATCCACATTGACTAACCACTAGACTAGTAGTATAAGAAATAGTTGACGGAATTAGCAAATGATACACTTGATGAGAAAAAACATATCGGTTAAAATCTTGTAAATCATTCCGAGATTCGACACTAACTCAGGTCGTTAAAAATTTTAAATTAGGTAACTTTTAGTACTGTACAAGGAAACTAATCAAAGATTTTTTCGATGATCCTTTGTCTAATTAATTAATTCAAGTATACTTTGAATTTTAACTCTAGGCAAAAAACGAGTCACGCGGCATAACGGCTCGGCTCAGTTGGAAACTTTCATTACTCTACGGTGCCAAGCCCTCCTTGAAGGTGAGGAAAAAATATAGAGCTTATATCACGCTACCCCTTAGGCTTACGATAAATATGATTATTAGCGATGACTGTTAGATGTTGATCATAAAAGCGAAGATCGAGGGCTTAACGTGCTCTTTGAGAATTTGGGTGAAATCACCATCTTCCCAACTGCGGGCTTAGAATTTTACAGAAAAATTCTTAGTGGAAAGACAAACTCTTACTCTTTATTATTTCTCTCACTCGATTTCCTGACCCAGGGTTCGAAACTAGGACCATTCTATAGCTACGTAGGCTAAGCATTGAATTAACGAGGTAGTCACAAGAAGTACGTTTGGATTTCGATTCTAGGCAAAAACTGGCCACGTGACTCTCCTCAAGTCAGCTCAGATGGAAAGTTTATGTTCATATTAATATTATTTTGTATTCCCTTTTCCTTGAGTTTGTTTCGTAATTTTTCCTTTCAGTATCTAATAATTTCTTTCATTACGAGATGAAAAATTGTTTCTCACTCGAATACGACTAGATATTGCCGCTCATTATTTTTAATGTAAGGATATTTTCTTTTTGCTTGTATTTTCGTTACAACTGGAGAAAATCAAGATTTGTTTCTGTATTCTTGAAAATATATTATAACACTTTATTATAAGTCCCGAATAAAGGTTTTCTCATCGGCTTTTCTGAGCAGTACCTGCCATTTCGTCTGATGATGGAGTTGCTACAAATATTTGACTATTTAAATTAAAGTGTTAAAGTACTAAACTACGCTTACTTGAAATTGTTAGTTTTCCTAGAGATTAAGGGAAGATTTATATTAAACCGTGCCGTGCCCGGGGCGTCCCGTGTACGTGGCCCGGACGGGCTACGGATTTGAAACGTTACATACATTTTATATGAACCAGTTTACATTACACAGTGTATAATCCGTGTCCCGTCCGGGCTCGGACGACACTCGTCTACACCACGGTAGTTACACTGTCCCGCCCCGCCCTCTCCACGTCCCGTCGTAATACGAACACTCTTCCGTGCAGCGCACGGGCAGTGAGCGGCGATTTCCATCACTATGCTATATTAAAGCAACCGTGGCGGCTGATAACTCGTTTAACACTCGTTGTAGTATAAATCATGCAGCACGGACGGGCTCCGCCCCGGCCCCACCACGGCCCGGACACGGAGCGGCCTAATATAAATCTTCCCTAATTGACCGAGCTCGGCGAAGTTATACCGTAATGCTTAATTTTGCGACAAGGCATTATTGCTGTGATTTAACCTTAACAATATTATGTTTACCTATAAAAGGCACACGATACCTAGCTTTTATATTGTAGTTTGACAAACTTTTATGTGAATTGGTTGCATTAATATAACGATCATTGTTGAAAGTGTCGAAAAAATCAAAATCTGAGAGAGCTTTTATCGAAAAGCTGCTTTATCTGAGATATAACAAAAGAATGTATTTTAAATATTGTTCGTCTATATTAAGAAAAAAAGTCCACAACAGTAAATATCTATCTTTTGAGGATAACTACCTATACGCCTTCTATCTTCAGTGAGATTACTGCAATATACTGATTTTGTTACGTATGGGCGTCCACTATAAAACAAGTAAACCGAACGCGTTCCCTCACAAAGAGTAGGTAAAGCTACTTGAGTCTATAAAAATATTTTGCTATAAACACCGATAAAAAGATAAACTCGTAAGCTTAACCCTTTTAGTATGCGCACAGTCCATCACTTTTGAAAAGTCTTTTAATTGAGTGGTAAAAGCTCTGAAAACGTTTTACATGCGGAGTGCTTTTTACAACGTCACGTCCGGTTTAACACAATCGGAGTGCGGAATATTTTCAAAGACTTTCCTGTAACTCTTTGTGAAATATGAATTCGAAAGATACCCACTAGGTATTCACTATAGTGCCTGCGCTCTAACATGGTGCCTGTGACATATGTCATTAACTTTCCGTTTCACTCTTGAAAGTTGAAGCGATTTACAAATTATGACTTAGTATTTCAGCTGTTCCAAATTCTTAATATATTAAATCGTTAATAGCTGTAGTAACTTAAATTTAAAACCGTTAAACCCAGCCAGAATGTTCTAGTCTACAAATAAAATCAAATTGAAAGAAAAATTAAGCAAAGTGTTGTAACGTGTAACGTAACGCCATAGACGTGTCTAGTGATGGGACGTACTTCTACGATGAATAGTCGATATCTTGTTTAATAATAAACGTATATTGTAGTACAATTTTTATTTTTGATAAGTCTATAATTTTATACAACAACAGAACATCAGGGAAAGTTTACTCAAAAAGTTGCAAAGAAGAAATATATTTTATTCGTCTAAACTTATATCAGAATTAGGAACATTTGAGTTGTCACTAAATTCATCATCTGAATCTATGACGAATATTATTAACAACTAGCGGTCTCCCGGTATTTCACCCGCGTAGTTCCTGATCCCGCATGGTAATCTGGATACAAATTACCTTATGTCACCCCTCGTGAGTCGAGCTATCATATACAAAAGGTTTTTTTATAATCCGACTGATGACTGATGTAGTTTCAGAGATTAGCCAGAACAAATAAACAGACAGACAGACAATAATTGAAAAAAAATGTTATTTTGGTGTATGTACGGTATGCATATATGCACAAACAGACACTGCAATTTTATTTATATATATAGATGAATTAATTATGTTGTTAATATGGACATCACGATCCCAATCAGACATAATATCCCTTTTTGTTTTATTCACGACCTTCGACCAGCCTTCAGGTTAATCTTTGTTGATGGCCTTTTGTAACAGTGCCAACATGTTATTTGCCGCTAATGGCGTGACTGAAAATAAATGGGAATAAGGAAAAAAAGTATTTAAATTCAATCAGTCAAATCATTCAATCAAATAATCAATTATTTCATAGGTAATGCTGCGTTCGCAACGCTGATGTTATAAATGCTGATTTTATAAAGCTTTAAAATAGGAATTGAAATTAAAAGCATACATGTTATTTGGGCCCAAAAACATTATATCTAAGGACCAAGGTCAGACCTATTGACATCTCTTCTAGAGCATAGGTAGGAGTTGGTGCCTTTTGACGCCGGACTAAGGCAATAAGCTCCAACTTTAACATTTTTATATTTACTCCGTTTTCCAGTTCATCAACACGGTGTTGCGGTTGGATTGGTTTGAGGTTTATTAACCTGTACCAAATGGTAAAGCGGGGCAGATTGAGATTTTCTTAATTTGTCTTGGTCTGGCTGGAGGAAGGCTATCGCCGTGGCTAGTTACCACCCTACCGACAAAGACGTACCGCCAAACGATTTAGTGTTCCGGTACGATGTTGTTCCATTCTACACCTAACAAGTTAGCCCGCATCCATCTTAGACTGCATCACACATCAGGTGTGATAGCAGTCAATTGCCAACTTGTAGTTGTTAAAAAAATTATCGCAGAGACTATAGTCAATAAAAGTTTAATCCCTAGAAACTATGCATTAGTATAACCGCGATAACAAAGTCTCCTCATAAATAACGATCAAATAATAATTTTTTTAATTTGCCTTTTAAGCTAATTTTTTTACAACATTAAAAAGAGCTAGATTTAGGCTGCGAGTATCGTCAGCGATAAACATGAACTCCTAAGCGTCACATCCCTAGTCACTGACGTCAACGTCATACTGACAACTGTCAGCCGCACTTTCTTACAGCAATTCGAGTATAACTGTTCCTATCTTTTGTGTTTAAAGTTTTCAGGTGCGTAAGTCAATTTTTTATTAAAGTTGCCTCAGTTTGTTTACTAACTGAGCTTCGCATAAGTATCTTGCCATTTCCTTTCTACGATAAGTAATTCTAATATTTTTGCTCGGGCAATAAAATTTGTCTCCCAAATCGGTGATAGAATAACTGACAAACTTGACTTTCTTAAAGTGTTCTACTTAAAATATACGAATTTGAATTTAAATTAAAAAAAAACGGCAAGGTTTCCACTATTTTATAAAAGTTAAACATAGTTTCCTGCCCGAACTTGTAGTTCCAACTATTTGCGAAGTAGAATGCATCCGTTGTTAAAAGTTTCTACACACTAGATGCTTGCACTAGAAGGGATATTTCAAGTAATATTATTACCCGAGTCACGAACACTCGGTTCTTGAGGAGTTTAATTTAACGTTTTTCATTCCAGCACATTATCACGAGTCTTTATTTTGTTTAATTACCCTCATTTTATTTTAAAACTTTTATTACGTCATAATAATTTGAGGGCCCCTGTGGCGCAGCGGTGCACGTCGTGGCTTTATAAAACGGAGGTCTATCGATTCCCAGCTGGGTTGATTGTGATACACTTAATTGCTCCAGATCTGGCTGGATGGAGGTTTCGGCCATGGTTTTTCAGTGTGGTGTTAACTACCCTACGGGCAAAGACACACCACCAAGTGATTTAGCGTTGCTTACACGAGAAGGGATATATATGCGCTTAGGATTCAATATAACAATGCCTTTCGCATTCTAATGAGACAACCGCGATTCTGCAGCGCGAAATATATGTTTGCCTCGGCGGGTGTTCCTGACTTCTTCGCCATAATGAGAGCAAGGACAGCCTCTTTCTGGGATAGACACAGTACACAGTACCAATACAATTTTGGAAAATATTAATGACGATTTCGCGAATCCTTTCGTAAAATATTGGTCTAGCTTGCACCAGAGCGGGAACAATAAGCACTTGTAGTTTAATTTAATTAATTAATATTTTATATAATTTAATTTCTTTTTGTTATTTTGTCACTTTTTGTTAAAATATCTCTTTGTAACACATCTTTTTGTAACAAATATTGTCTTTTTGTTTGTAATGTATGGGATTATTGCCTGAAATAAAGAAATTTATTATTATTTATTATTATTATTATTATATCTTAGAACCATCACACTGTATCAATGCGAATTCGTGGACTTAGGCTGATAATGCTTAATTCTTTGACAATGATTATCAGATGTTGATAATAACGACCGGGGTTGACGGCTTAACAAAATGCAATTAGTCAAAATGAAGTTTCTACACTTAGCTTGCAAAGCATGCACTTTATAAGAAAGATTATTTTAAACTATCTCCAAGAATTTAATTCCTTTAACTATCGTAATAGCAAAGCACTAGTATTCCATTATAGTCCTTATTTATATTAGCAAAAGAGCCATTACTACTAAGCGTGCACCGAGCGTTGGTAAACGTCCTCTTGGGTATATATCCAGTCAATATTTACCGTCACCTCGACTGGAACGTCTGGACTAATGGCTCGTCAGAGGCACTCTACGAAAAACGTGACTCACTTTGTCACTCTTTGTTCAAACAAGATAAAATACAAACGATTCTTTTAAAATTACCACCGAAACGTTAAGATAATTTTTTGACTAAGGAGAAAAATTTTTAGGAGAACGTCTTCTAGTAAAGTTGAGCCACCAAAACGAAAGGAAACAAATAAATCAGTTTTAAAAATCTAACAACATTTTTGCTTACGAGAGATAAGGACTGAGATAATACTCGTCCACTTTCACATATCGGTCCTTTGTTTACTATTATTCTATCGATGCTTGAGCTGAACTTTAGACAGATAGTTTTTTAAGTAGGTAAACTTTTAAAATGTTCGAGCATAATTGTTGATGTGACATAGATGTCACCAACAACCAACCGAAACATGACGATAAGTTGCATTAAAATCTGCTCAGCAGATTCGGAGTTAGCATAAATAAATTATTTTACCAGCAGTCAGTAAACCTGTACAATGTATAAGAGTTAGTATATACCTATCCACAAGTTATAAGCCATGGTGTAAGTGTTAGTGTTTCTTAGATAAATAATATCAATACATCTAAATATTTGCACATTTATAATGTAAGTAGTACTATAAAAGTGAAGACTTAAAATATTTATCAAAATAAAAATAGACGGTTCGTCGGTACCGATGTGAAATTTGTAAATGCAAATCCGCATCTGGCAACCGCAGCCTGAGTGCTTTACCAATTTGCCAACGATTTCCTCTCCAACCGGTCTACTCAGAATACTGAAATTATTCTAGGTTCAGGTTTGTCGTCTGCTATACGACATCTTATACCTAAATTTTCTTTGTTAGCGCGGAACCGCATTTCATCGTGCTGGCTGCCCTTAAGTGTTCTCTTTTTCTTTCTTCTATTTCTGCTCTCTTATCATTATTTTGCGGAGCATTTGCCCGTATCTGTCCCACTCATATTCTACTACAGGGCCAGGCTTCTCTCTTTATAGGAGAGGGTATATAGAGCGTAGATCCACCACGCCGCTTCAATGCGGGTTAGCGGGTTTAAGGTAACAATGTTTCGTTTACTAACGATCATTATTAGATGTTGATGATAGTAGCCGGGATCGATGGCTTAACGTGCTCTCCGAGGACGGGGGTATAACACCACCAACTTCCTGACTCCAGGCTTGGAATGTTCTGAAAATTTCACAGAAGAATGAAAAAGTCAGAATTATTCCGAGACCTAGGATTCGAACATAGGACCTCGTGATCGAAGTCACAATGGCTAACCAACGAGGCAATCTATAGTTTAACACTATTAAAATAAAATTAACTAAGAAAAATATGCATCTAACAAAGTTATTATTACATTTTACGCCGGTTTTTCAGTCAAGTCAACTAGAGTAAAGTAGAAAGTACTCGTAATTTCTGACAAAACAAAAGGAATCTTCTTTTGTTTCGATAAATTAATCAAATAACAATTGAATGCTAAAATCAAATAATTTTATACAATTTAAATTTTCATATTTCAAACAAGGTAAAGGGATTCCCAATCAAGCTCTCTAAAAGGAGAAAACTTTTCTTAATTTGATCTTGGCCTAAAATTAACGGAAATCGGAATTTATAAATATAATGCAAATCAAGTATGACAATACAAATTTCCGATTGAATAATTTTAGAAGTAAAACGGAAGTTTTGTAATTACTAATAGAAATTAATTGCCATATCTTGTATTCTAATGTAATTAAGTAGCATTCAAGATTTAATAACTTTTCAGTCACATTAATATGGGGACATGATGATAATGCTTTCACCACGATGACACTGACCTTTTCTGCAGCATTTCGTCGTAGTTTTGATTCTCAATTTTAATATCATAGCCATTGTAGTTTGGACAGTAAATATATTACAAACATACTTATTTTTAATTATTTAGTTTGTATAATTGGTAATGTAATAACATGTAAAACAGAGAAAAAAAAACAAATCATAGATTTCGTGCAACGAGAGGATAAAAGGCTTTATTTTATTCTATTTATTTTCTCATGGAACGTTGACACGTTACTAAGCAACTTATCGTCAGGTGGTAAAAAGGAGATTAGTGAAACCGGGTGCCAGTAAGTAATCCATCATTCCAACCAGAGCTCAACATAGGGGATAAACCCCTAATACAACCTTTTACGCAAGGGCCACGTTCCCAAAATCCGTTTAATATTGGATATTGGTGCGAAAAAGAATCATTTGTTTCTCTATGGAGTTTAAATCTAGTGTTCATTATGAATTAGAGAGAAAAAGGAAATTTACGAACAAAAAAATTAAATCTCATAATGAGGAATTTTGATTTGACCATAAAAAACAAAAAATAGAACCGACTCGAAACCTTCTTCAATTTTCCCAGGATATCATCATCAGATCCTAACATGATGATTATAGGAATATAAATATTGGAAGTGTGCCCTTTGTAATAAAAAAAGAATTATCAAAATCGGACAACTCTGTAAAAAGTTATGCGTGGTCATACATAAAAAAAATATAAGTGACGAATTGAGAACCTCCTCCGTATTTTTTCGTCGGTTAAAAATAGTAGACATTACAGTTGATTAAAAAATTAACTTTATCTGGAAATTTTACCTATGCAAAATATTTTTAGTGTACTTTCAATCAAATTGTTTGTTTAATGTAGACAAGCAGTTTTGAAACGTCCAATCCGGCTGTTTGTAGTGACTCTAAAATTTCATTGTGAAGTATATAGTGTTCTAAAATAACTTTGGATAAAAGGACGTTTTATTTAGGTAAAGAGCATCTCCCAGTGTTGCCCTTTAAAAAGCATCTTAATAAAGATTTTATATTCACCTCACGGGCGATTACCTCGCGTGCTCTCTGCCCTTAAGAGGGTAATTTTGTTTAAATTACACGTACAATAAAACACTGAGTGCAAATAAATGAAACAACTCAGGCAGCGTTGTTTTAAATCCGCCATCAGGCTGATACGAGACGAGGGTTAATACCTCTACGAACAACAAAGAGCATGACTTAGTGGAAATTATATTATTTGCCAATGTTACGAAGCGTATAATCTATGCTAATATTCTAAATTGGAAATGTCAGTTTGTTTATTTGTAATCTATGGTGATTGGGACTGTCTCGTTGGTATAATGGTTAGCCTATGTGGTTTTGATCACGAGGTCCTGGGGTCGGATTCTGGGCCGGTTCGAGAAAATATAATTCTAAAGTTTTCTTTCGTGCAGGCTCTTGTTATCGTCCAGGAATTCGTGAAATAATTCTAAGTTTTTCTTTCTTTTAAGAATGTTTAGTGAATTTAAAGCCCGGAGTCTGGAAGTTAGTGGTGATACACCCGATCACTATAATCATCATCTGATCAGTCATCGTTTATGAACTAAATATTATCACCCTAAGCCAGCCAACTCGCATTGGTACAGCTTGATGGGTTTATGCTCTATTATCCATTTTTTAATAGGCTGATAATGGTGAATGAACATCTATAGTGAAGCTTCAAGCTTCTTTAAGATTTTTGAAGAACTTGTATATAACAACCTTAACATACTTTGGAATTGTATTTACTATGCTTAGAACAAGAGCAAATATAGTGTTCAGTTCCTAGAAAAAACAAAATTATTGTACAAGCTAAATATCATCGTCATAATCGTCATAAGCCTATTATGACGACCTCCGTGGCGAAGTGGTATGCGCGGTGGATTTATAAGACGGAGGTCCTGGGTTCGATTCCCGGCGGGGCAGATTGAAATTTTTCTTAATTTGTCTTGGTCTGGCTGGTGGGAGGCTTTCGCCGTGGCTAGTTACCACCCTACCGACAAAGACGTATCGCCAAGCGATTTAGCGTTCCGGTACGATGTCGTGTAGAAACCGACAGGGGTGGGATTTTCGTCCCACTCCCAACAAGTTAGCCCGCTTCCATCTTAGACTGCATCATCACTTAACACCAGGTGTGATAGCAGTCAAGGGTCAACTTGTAGTCGATAAAAAAAAAAAAATATTACCGTCCCACTACAGGGCCAAGCCTCCCTCCTTATAGGAGAGGGAATATGGAGGGTGATAATGTTGTATTTATTAACGATCACTATCTGATTTCGATAGTGACCGGAATCGACACCTTAACGTTCTTCCCGAGACATGGGGGTGGAATACCACCAACTTCCCAACACCGGGCTTGGAATGTTCTGAAAATATCATGGAAGAATGAAAAAGACAGAATTATTTTGTGACCTGCCCCAAGAATCGAACCCTGGACCTAGTGATTGAAGCCACGTAGACTAACCACTAAACCTACGAGCGAGGCAGCAAAATATGTATTTTGTGAATTTATAACATGGCATCAGTCACAAGATCTTTCCCACGAGGAATATTATATACTACTTGGATAATATTTTTGCACATTTTTTGCGTTTTAGCAATTTTTCTTTATATTAAACTACAAATAATATTTTCAACATTTAATAAAATGTAATTACCAATTTCGGATCGTTCCTAATGGCTTCCTAATATATTAATGTGCCTAATAAAGACAACTTCTAATTAAATTACATTCAGTAATTTAATAAGGCTTCGCGGGTGTGACGAGTCGAAGCGAGGGGGGTGGGAGAGAGGGGAAGAGGATACGGGCCCCTAATAATAAGTTATAATTAAGTCCGCATCTGAAATGACTTTCTTTTATTTTAACCTACCTCAATATTACGAGGTAAGGTGTTTTGTTTATCATAACAAGTTAACCCTTGACTGATATCACACCTGATTGTAAGTGATGATGAAATCAAAGATGGAAACGGGGTAACTTGTTACAGTAAGATGAAAATTCAGACCCCTTTCTTCACTTGGTGGTACATTTTTGCCGACAAGGTGGTAACTAGCCATGGTCAAAGCCTCCCACCAGCCAAGCATCTTTTCTAAGTATCCGTGTGAAACTTCTATACCTTTATATATATTTAAATGTCTGTGCATTAACATTTTTATATATAGTTTCGGGACAGTAAATAGCGGTCGGTGCGGTGAAGTTGGCAAAGACAATGCGGATTTATACTTTGTGCCTTTATTTGGTTTTGTTAAATAGGGGCAGACGTTTGAACTCAACTTTCCTACGTGAGTTTTGACCGCAACTTGTTACATTGTGTTATTTTTTCGACACTAATTGTAACGATTCAATCCGTAAATATTATATTTCGCAAGCTGTACTGTAGGTGTAGTTGATGTGTGGTTTCATTTCACGTAGATCGTTTTTAAAGAAATCCGTTTTTAGATATCGTCTACATCATAAAATGAGTAAGTATTCTAAATTTCAAGTCAATTACGTATTTAGTTTTAGAAATCTCGTGATGTCAGTGGTATTGTGCCTAATATGACTGTATAGTTTTAAAAAATTCTATCGTAAAAGTCTCTTTCTGATAGCTTATCATTGGAAGTACTACTACATTGATAATCTTATGCCGGTGGTAGAACTCGACTCGACTACTCGGTCTGCTAGAAATATAATGATGTATTGTATAACGTACATAGTCCAGTGAGCCCAGCGTAGGCTGACACCAGTTTTTCCTCATAAGTTTGTGAACCCAATATAGCCTCATAATACTTTCGTATGTGGCTTCGTTCACAAGGTTTAGGATTCAAATCCTGGGTCGGGTTACGGAATAATTCTGATTTATTCATTCTTCTGTGAAATTTTCAGAGCATTCCAAGCCCGGCGTCAGAAATTCGGTGGTGATGCACCCTCGTGCCTCGGAGAGAACGTTAAGCCGTCGGTCCCGGTCACCATCATCCACATCTGTTAGTGATCGTTGACAAATGAAACATTATCGCCTTAAGGCCGCCAACCCGCATTGGAACAGCGTGGTGGGTCTACGTTCCATATCCCAGCCCAGGTCCTGAAATGGGCCGCTAATAGGCTGGTAATGATGGTGATACTGACCTAGACATACCTTACCTATTTGGATTTGCAGAGAGGTCAGATAACTTAGGAGACTGTGAAGGTGGTAACCTATTAATCGTATAAATCATACTTCCCTTTATACAAGTGTGCGGATATAGCAGTATATAATGTATTCAATTTCGCGAGCCGTTATCCCAATCAACTTATGCTAATGCTAACAGCGCTCACAGGGGGCTGGGGGGCTATGTAAATGATTGTTACGCATATCTGGACCGGCGATTTTGCATATATAAACATTGCATCCATTATATAGGCATTTTAGTAATAATTGTGTGCGAATTTACAACATACCAGAACGTTTACCGAGGTCGCAAAGATCTACACCGTTACGTAGTCGATATCCCTTGGATGCGAACTAAGTGGTTTGGTTTCTCATTCTTTATACGCACTGCTAAAATGAAAGAAAGTAGAAACCTTGGCTGGCACCGACTTCATAGATATGCTTAAGTAAATTAAAGCAACTAAATGACACAGTTATTTTTTACTTTTTAGTGCGTTTTGAGTCGGTTCTATTTTTTGTTAAAAATTTTTATTATTTATTCGAAATTTCCTCTTCTTTAACGAGTTTTTTTCAAAATTAGTTAAATATTAATGTTTTTTAACTTATTAACAAAAAACTAAATATCATTGTTTTTTCATCTTATTTTGTTAATAACAATTGCAATTTTTAACCTGCACCAAAATCCTTCAAAAACATTTTTCTAGAGGTGATTCCGAATCGAATGAGCCATCGCTCATATTTTTAAGACCTTTATCTCTATTTTTCACGTTTTTGAACTAGATGACTAGAGTAATAAAGCCATCGCTGATACCACTGTACCTACTACAAAGATCGTCATTAATACATTTTAATTGAAAAAGCGTAGTGAAAATATCAGTAACATTTTCTCTAACACTAACTGATATAAACCAATTAATCTCCAGCTATATTAAAACCGCGGTTCTGTTCACCTCCCCTCCCCCCGGAAGGTTCTAACGCGACGTCTTGAAATTACAATGCGGTGAACCACCTCTTTTAATAAACTCAGAGGCAGCGCATTTTCTTTGCGATAGATTGAGACGGTGTAATAAAACTCTCTACAGCTATTACGGTGAAAACGAATGAGTATTTTATACCGTACTTACAAACATTTCTAAAGATATCTTTTAAAAATGTTTTGCATTTTTTAATACGGACGTTTTATTATTTTGATAGCATCTATTTTTGTGCTACGTGTTGCTCTATACATTTATATTTTTAATTACTTTAAAGCCATTTTTAATGCCCTGCAAGGACAAGCCTCCCTTCTCACTTAAAAAAGGGGTATATGCAGGTCTTCAGCTTAGCTGGGGTTCAGGTTTGTAAAGTAATATTTTTTCACTCTCTAACAATAAATATCAGATGTAATTAGCGAGAACGATTACTTAATGTGCTTTCTGGGGCACAACGGTGTGAGACTAGCAATTTCCCAACTCCAAGCTATTGCTAAGAATTTCATGGTAAATTAATAAGCTTATTATTTAATATCCTGACCTCCTCTACCTTGACCGTGGAACCTTATAGCTCACAGGCTTCACGTAGTACATAGTAACTCAATGGCGATACCTATTGCTATAAGTTGTAATTATAGAAATTAGTATATTATTAGTATAAATTTTTATTATTAGTATTATACGCTAAGTATTTTCTGATATATAAGCTATATTACTGTGAAGTTTCATAAAAATCCATCCAGTAGTTTTTACGTGGAAGAGTACCAAACAGCCATCCATACATACAAACTTGGCCATTGTAATATTAGTAAGGATTTTGTTGAGTTACAGAAAAAATCATGATAAGATTAGTCTTATTTATTATATAAAAAGCCTTTCCTACTAAAATACTTTACAAATAAAATACTCTGATACATAATGCTAAATATCCTTAAATATAAAGTTATAGGGTTTAATCAAATGGTTAACAATGCTTGTTCTAGTCGGCACTGGCGGAGGTCCAACCCATTCAACTTGGAAGTTCTCTATAATCTTCGCTATTATTGTCTCCATTTCAAGTTCGGCTATCCGTTTACCTGTAGAAGGAAATATATATTTTTTACATTAACAAGATTTTTTAAATTAATTTCAACTATCTGGTTTTTTTTTTATGTAAAAATATAATATTATTATTTCATTTTATGTAAAAAAAAAATTTCATAGATACTAGTACCAAGAACGAATAAGCGATAAGCTTTAAGCAAGATTGTCATTTTGTCATATCTGTTTCAAAAAAATTTCAATTCAGAGATTAAAAGAGTCATGTTTCATTAGTCGATACGTCAAACGAATGTGGACCATCTTTTGGAATAAACATTCAACTATATTTAAGTATGTTTTAGTGAAGTATATTGGCATTTCCAACTATTCCAGAGAGATCCTCGGGCTTCCGATATCTTGCCGAGTTCGGAAAATATGAATACCAATTTGTAAAGTGTATTACTGTCATCTAGCGGCTGTCGTGACCAAGAGAAACATATAGATGTAAAGCTCATGGGAAATCTAACATTGTATCAAATAAAGGCCACGTCTTCCTTATGACATAAGGCTTTGTTGCCACTAAATATATTACCAGAAGCTCATCCTTTATCGTTATCAATAACCTATGTAACATATTATGTACTCCAAAAATATTCTGCTTAGAAAGTCTTAACTCTTCGAAGTATGTAAAAGATATTTAGAATTTAAAGAGAATTAAGAGCCAGTGTGAAGTGACCCTATTTATATACCTAAACATTTTATAGGAAAGTGTTTTCCACCTTACCTTTGTACTTTGTAATTACTTTTCATTGGTGTGAATATTATGAAAGGCCAATCCATCTATAAGGTCAATGATCCAATATAGTTCATGGGTTAGATTCCTGTGTGGGGTTACGGAATAATTATGACTTTGTCACTGGGCACTATCAACAACATCTGCTAGTGATTGGTAAAAAAATGTAACATTATCTACCTAAGCCCACACACCCGCATTTAAGTAGCGTGGTGGGTTTACGCTCCATATCCCCTCACCTAATAGAAGGGAGGCCTGGCCATGTAGTGGGCCGTTAATAGACTGATAATGATGATGTAGACAAAATATGAGCAGAATTCTATAAACAGAAAATTTGTAAAATCTGAAGTTACTGAAAATTTCTAGGAGAACGAAAATCTCCGCTATTTAAAGCCTAGGACTTGAAACCTGGACCTCATCAATGGTCAGCCGTACTCGCCAACAACTGGATCAACAAAATCAAAAGTTGATATTTTATTAAAGGGCTTTGTTTACCAACACAACTCCTTGACCCGAATCCGAAGGGACTGTAAACGAAAGGGTGTGCTTGCCCGTAGTATAATGGATCACTCTTCTGGACTATCCATCTTTCCGGTAAAAACTCCTTAGCACGAGGAAACTGCTCATCCCAGGAGCATAAATATTGGTTGGCAAACATCAGAAACATCTGTAACAAAATTTTGTAATGATGAATTCATATTGAGTATTTTTTAGAACTCGATAACATTTTAACACGCACACATACCTATAGGTAATAAAATCTTTAAAAATCTCATGTGATGGTAAGTGATGATCCAATCCAAAATGAAAGCGGCCTAACACTCGCAAGGAGTAAGATGAAATCCATACACCTTCGATTTCTACACGACTCCGGTTGCAGTGAAATAATATAACCAACACGATCTTTTCGCATTGCCCGATATTCTCTGAACTTTATATCTCAAAAACTACTAAACTGATTTTGATAAAACTAACATTATTCCTTAAGATGAAGTATACCTAGTTCATGTCCACAGAAGTTTTTCTAATCCGAATGGCCTTTGATAAATGCGTGGACAACATACAGACAAACATACATACATTTAATACATTTATTAAAGGCACACCTGTTTAGAAACTGGTCTAGGCTAACATATGCAAAACTAGAATTCTACTGTAGTAATTCAGTTTATAATTAGATCTTTTTACTTACGTCTTTTGGTATTTTGTATCCCATCGCATTGTGTTCTTTAGTGGTCCGTCTAAAGTTCCCTCCTACCACTGGCATAAGTCTTAGAGATTCTTTGATGCACGCTTTCAGATATTGCCTTTTGTCATCTTTAGACTTGATTTGCTCTCTGAGTTTGTTTTGTTTGTCGGGATTTTGGGCTAGGTGAAGTAATGACGCTATTACTGTATTGGCTGTCTGAAAAGAGAATAATCATTACTATTTTTGCATCTCTCATTTATTTATTTACAATTCTTTTTTAAATTTTTAACAATGCTAATAAAAATTTAAAAAATAATTGAAGAAACACTATTAAAAATTTATAAAAAGGTTAACAACCCTGGTTCCTGGACCAAATTCAGGACATTTTAAAACATGGCCAGATCTAGAGTACCTGAAGTTGGCAAACTTGTATGCAAGGATTAATGAAAATCGAACAAGCTAAGAAAGTATGCAAGTACCGTAGCAAAGGAAGGATGTAGTCTCTGTCTACCCCTATGGGAATGAGGCGTGAGTACATGTATGAAGTTAAACAACAACAGCCTCTTAGATCCGACAGAAAACCGTCAACGTACGTTTCGTTCTGGAGCCGAAGCTATCTCAGGAAGTGGGAAATAGAAAAATGAATTTTCCTTCCTCGGAATATAAAGATAAATAAGTTATTAATTTTTGTAATACACTTCCGCAAAGTAGCGCCTGCTGCAATCTAATATCTGAATTCACTTTTAAGTTGTAACTTGCACAACGAAATATAAACAGTAATGGTTTGCATTATAAGCTTTATGTTGTTCTTTACAGGAATAGGGATATGGAGATTAGACCCATTATACTGCGCCAATGCAGCCTGGCAAGTTATCTCGATTATTAATATCTGCTATAATAATATAGGTAAATATATTGTGCTTACTTACAGTATCGATGGCAGCGAATAACATATCGCTTGCCATAATAACTGCAACTTTGTAGTCGATTTCAAGTAGTTTTACTAAAATACCTTTCTCTTTTTCATTTTCTTTATTTTCATTATTTTTCAATTGCTGTACAGCTTTTTCTACGAAATATTCGTTCAGTCTGAAAAATTAAAATTTGTTTGTAACTTGTTTGTTTATCTTATTATTCTTTTATCATTTTTTTATTCATCTTTCTCGCCATTTTATTATTTTATGTAAAAAATGAGCTTTAATTATTTACAATATTATTCATTACATTGCCTCTTTGTAAGTGATGATGTAATCTAAGATAGAAGCGGACTAACTTGTCAGAAGCAGGATAATATTCCCCCTTCGGTTTCTACACTACATCGTATCGGTACGATAAATACCCACCGGCCAGACCCGGACCAATTCAGAAAATGTCGATCAGCGAGGCTGAGAATCGAATTGAAGACCACCGTCTTATAAATCTACCAGGCATACCGCTGAGACCATTATTTGTGTATAAATAACTGTGTTATCGTCAATAATAAGCAATTATAATTATTTTAAAGTTCAAGTAAAAAACGTCTAGTCAGTAAAAAAAAATGTTCATTTTTAATCGTCAGTTTGATAAATTCCGACCGAATTGAAAGGACCGAGTTCCTTTTAAAGGATAAAGACACAATAAAAGATGTGTAAAAAGAGAATTGCTTCATTTTATTCATTCTTTTCATCGTCGTCAGCTATTCGTGACGTCATACAATTATTGTACTAGCAGTTTATTCCTTTGATTCTACCTACCTACCTACCTACCTAGGCAACTGCTAGTATAATACGTATTATACTAGCAGTTGCCTGCGACTTCGTCCGCGTGAAAACCTCTTAGGTACCCTTTTAATTTTAAAAACCGACTTTCATATAAAGTGTGCTCTTTCCCCTGCTACCCCTCTCAATTCAATTTTTTCATAGTTTCCCGTCAAGCAGTATCCACCGTCTCGTCCCGTGTACTAAAGATCTACATTTTTGTTAAACATTCTACGACATGACAGTACATAAACATTAACAATATATATTTATGGCAAGCTGATGTGTATAGCTTGTATGAAATAGTCTATTTCACTTTTGAGTCTAGCTTTCATAATAAACAAAATAATTTACAATCCGACACGCAGATCTAGAGATTAGCCCGTTTAAACAAACGGACAAACTTTTTCGTATATTATATAAATATCGCACCCTCAGTAATATAAAGGCACAAGTCAAAATTTTACAAAATCGAGATTTTAAATGCTAAGGGCACAAAATGAAATTCTCTATCGGTTAGCTCCGACAGCGGGAGAAAAAGGACAATAATTACTGAGTTATTACATTTGTGCCTCTCTCACACTCCCCTACCCTGCATCCCGATTTTACTGCTACAAGGTGATATTCAGTATTGTGCCCTTATATGACGAAAAAAAGGTAAGTAATGTTCTGAAAATTTTGTATTATAAAGAATACTTTCTGATTGGGCCGTTATATTGCACAAAATGTTGTCAATTAGTGGTTCTTATCCTTAAAAGACCACTCTATCGCTAAAAAGCAAAGATGTTAAAAGAATCTATATCTTACTAGTTCATTATAACACAAAAAAATATATTACGTTCGATGGCACAATTTACTATAGGCCCTTATTAACACTTATAACTTGAACTTTTATCTAAATTCTATCTTTAAAATTAAAAAGTTTTGATTAATATCTAAATTGAATTAATACAGGTTCATCAAAAAGATGACATTTATTTTATATTTGTGTTAAATCTTATAATTTTGTAGAAAACTCGAATCCCGACCAAGAAAAATAACGAATTTACCAAAACCACCAAATCAGCATAGAATGGATTGCAGTGAAGATGATCCATAATTAATCGAAAATGTAAATTGACTTTAACATGGCTTAAATTTATCTTATCATATTATCGAGGAAATAGAATCTAAAGCTAAAAACAGAAGTATAAGTACTTGGGAGTATTTCTGGACCAGAAACTAAACTGAAAAGACATTGAAACAAAAATATAAAAATTTACCTACCTTTAGCCAATGCAAATGCATTGGGAAACATGGAGTTTGAAACCACATATAGTGAAATGGCTATACACAACAGTAGTAAGGAGCTCTCTTACCTACGCTTCAATGATAGGGTGGCTAAGGACGCTAGGAAAAGGAGGATTACAAAAATTGCAAAGGCTGTCACTGCTAGCCATCACTGGCAGCATGAACACAAAACCCACCATAGTCCTGGAGGCGCTAATAGGTATTCCACCGCTTCACCAACACATACAAAAAGAGGCAGCAACAACAGTCTTCAGACGAAAAGTCTGTTATCAATGGCAAGAAACACACACAGGTCTTCTTGATATACTAAAGGTAACAAACACCAACAATCCATATTTCAGATGGATTTGTGAGAAGACAAACCACTATCTAATGGACAAACCTTACAAAATCAACATAAACGAAACCACTTTGGATGAAGCAACACCACACAGAATAAAGGTACATACTCGTACTTACAGATGAATCAAAATCGGACACAGGAACCGGTGCAGGAGTCCGCTGTCAGAAGCTAAATATAAACATCGTACAGGCGCTCGTCAAGAACAATTCTGTCTTCTAGGTGAATGCGTTAGTATTACAATTGCGGCCAAGGCAATGGTCAGCATAAAGGTAACAAACTTCAATATTATTATACACAGTGTCAGCCAAGCAGCACCTAAAGCTCTAGATAAACACAATACCTCCTCTAAGCTGCTGCTTGACTGTCACAACGCACTTGAGGAACTATCAAAAGTAAACCAAGTAACGGGGTTAAGGTACACAGCGGCAATTTTGGCAACGAAAGGGCAGACGAACTTGCATGACGTGACACAACACTGAAAGTTATAGAATAGTACCATACCTATCAGTGAATATAAAACCTGGTTACACAAAGACCCCTACAACAAATATGGGCACAAACAACAGGCTGTAAACATATCAAAGAGGCAATACCGTGTCTCGACACACAATTAATCAAAAAACTCGCACAGTTAATCCGTGTAAAGCTTAGAACGGACACAGGACTGATTATAGGGCACTGTCCACTAAACAAACGCCTCTCAATTCTATGTATGACCGACATCCCCCTATGCAGGATATGTCTAGAGAATGACAAGACGCCGATACACGTTATGCTCAGTTGTAGAGGAGTATCGGAACAACGTGAAGCACACTGGCTCCAAAGCGACACTCCAAGAGGCAATCGGCGACCTGGGTGGCTTGCTAAGCTGCAGCGAGCTCGGCTGGCTAGAGTGAGCTAGCGGTAGCCTACACCAGGGGATCCACGCACAACGGTCAAGTGCGGAGAAACCCAGAAATAAAGAATGTTGAGGAAATAACCATGCAGAAGGCTTAATTAGAAGCACTTCAACTTAGTTCTGCTAAAAAAAATGATCTCAAAGGCTCTTATTAATGAAAATAAGCAATTGATAGATCCATACTATGCTTCCTATTATAATAGTATGTTATCGTAATTTTAAAAGATTATTAATATTAAAATTATCATGTAATTTGTATTAGTTTTTTTACTAGAATTTTAAGGAAGATTCTGTTTAAATTTTTATGTTTATATGGATAATGAATATGAGAAATTTAATTAAATTATTACTTATAATAAACAAATTATTACTTTCAGTTAAATTGTTATTTTATTCATAAAATAGAAATAATGTCAGAAGAATGCAGTTTGTTTTAGTGTAATATGGTACCAATTATATTTAAAACTAAATAATTACATACACTTTAGTCATATACAGGAAGAAACTTAAAAAGGTACTATATTTCATTTGCGTTTTTAAGTACTATATGGGCCTAACTTAAAAATGTTTTTTTAAAAGCTTGTAATTTAAAAACTATTATAAATATTTTTATTATTTTTATGCCTACTTATAAAGTAGCTAACAAATAACAAATTTGCCGATTTTCACATTTATAGTTCAAATAGTACGAATTTTATTAAAAAAATAAGCTGATATATTGGAATCCGAAATCTTTAAACGCGATTTCCCAAAAAACTACTTTTTTGGATTGTGCCTCTATATTACTGAGGGTGCGATATGGTCTGCCATGCCAAATAAATTGAAAAAAAAGATCAAAGATCGAATTTTCAAAGAATATCAGTACCAAAATGTTGACCCCAATTTAGTACGTATAACATAACATGGAGGAGGTCAACTTAATTTGGACAATATAGCGGCAGTGTTGTTTTTGAAAATTTTTTGTAATATTTCCGAAGCTATATAACTAATTTACACGCTCTATAATATCCTTGTGATTATTAAATAATTTATTTTTATAACGATTTAAGTTTAGTTGTAAAACGTAAACTTAAGCATATGAATTAAATATTTTTTTTAAACACAAAAAGTTATATATCTGCCAAAAAATAAAAGATAGATATATGCTATCGCGAGCTTTTTTGTAGAACTTTTTAAGATACATAAAGTTTTCATACAATGTTTTCAATTATATCTAATAGCTAAGGCAGCGTACGCGCATAAAGCCGATTTAATAAATTTCACGGTCCGACTCGCGTGACAAAAACTGTGATAACTCGGGTAATATATTCAATACAAATATAAAATATAGCCTATAACACTCACCGATAACGTAGCATTCTATTGGTAAAAGAATTTTTAAAATCGGATCAGTAGTTCCGAAGATTAGCCCCGACAGATCTTTATTTACAAACTTACAAACTGTACCTCTTTGGGATATTAGTATAGATAACAGTTATTGCCATAATTGAAATTTAATTAAAGTCAAAATGTCAAACATGCTATTAACCATAAACTTGTTTATACCTATTGTTAATTCATATTTTATGCAATAGAGGTAATTTATTCCATTCCCACCATACACGTGGAAGCAATTAAAATGTAAAAACATCGTTAATGTCTAATGTGTTTTAATATCAGAATCAGCTAATCAAATCGTAAGTGGATATCATTTACGGCTTATACAAAAAATAAAGTGGATATCAAAAACAAATATAAATTTTAGTTACTAGGTACTTACTTCGTATGTTCATTAAAGCACTTCATTGCAGCTCTGAAGACGGGCGTTGATATATACTTCCAAAGGCTGGGCTCAAAATCGAGTTTCTCTACCAACATGAACACGTAGTGAATAGCGTTTATTAGCCTCATTTCTGGAGAGTCTTTCGGGAGGTCCGGGTCGAAGCAGTTTAGACGGGATCCCAACGCAACTACGCCGATTGCCTCCAGGGCCCATAACGTCATTTCTGCGTTGAACTTCGAGTTTAACATATTGTTTTCATTACGTTTCGATCTTATCCTGAAATTATTATACAGTCAAAATATATAAATCAAGGCAAATTCCATAATTTTAAAAAGTGTTATGAAATATGTTTCATTTATGATCTCTTGGTGTTAAGTCCGACTCGTTTAAGCGCTATGGAACTGTTGAAGTTTTATAATTTAGAGTTTAGCCTTTTCTATGGGTTCTTTACCTAAATTACAAAAACCTGGCGCTCGTACTAAAACCACTGTCAGTCTGTCAGGACGTATCTTAGGAACTGTAATAGCCATACAGTTGAAATTCTCACAGATGGTGTAGGTTGCCGGTCTAACCATAAATACGAAATATAGAATAAAATAAATGTATTAATTGGGCTATCATACAAGAAATGTGCTTTTATCCCGTCGTCGATCATGAAATATTTACCTAATGGTACAGAACCCTTCGTGCGTGAGACCAGCTCTTGACTTGGCCGGTTTTTTGTTTGAATATTTTATAGAAAACAATCTCTACGGCTGTTTCGAATATTTACTATAACTGAATATTTGTGAAATATTTCACTTATTTATTAAAATAAATTATTTATTTAAAAACCTCTTAACCATATCATCTGCTACTTGATTGAGAGCATCAGTGTATAGCACTATAGTCTTAGGTTGTAACAAAATCGGGTTTACACTCGATCGAAATTTCTTCCACGGCTCACCATGTCTGAAAACAAATCTTATATTAATACCTAGAGATCGCCCATGCGTTCACCCGCGTAGTTCTCGTCCCGTTCCGGTTTTCTCGTTTGGAATTTCTGATGTTTAATGTATAAACTGTGTTATTGTAAAGTTTTATTTAAATCCATTCATTAGTTTTTGCGTGAAATAGTAACAAACAGCCATCCATACATACATACAAACTTTTGCGTTTTTAATATGAGTAAGGATTATATCAATATACTCCTTGCTTCCTTAGACTTGAGCTCTATGCAAGGCAAGGTCTATTTGTATCAGACAAATAGACCTTGCCTTGATTATTATGTTCAGCAAGCAACAATCCTGTGTCTTAGGGCTAACGCTAAAACACGCGCGGGTGCGGGTGCGGGTGTTTGTTACTACAAATCGGTCGAGCGCCGCTAGATGCCATGGTCACACGCGTCGGAGGTTAGATACAATCATGAACATCGATACAAAGCGCGTAATAATTGAGGTGCAATTTCGGCCAGTATTATGGGATATGGCGAATGAATTATCGAATTCTCTGCTGAGTAACCTACTTGTCAAGAACGGGTTATGCAGTCGGCGGTTTTTCCGTTTACGTCTTTTTGCCAAATAATAAATTAGTAAATAATCCATGGTTATCTACTCGATACAACTGTACACGCTCGACACCAAAATCATACTAGCAGCGCTAACTGAGACGGGGGCACGCGACGGGTGCCCGCTCGCAGATTTGTGGCCCGCGGCGGCCGTCTGACGCGTGCGCCCGCGCCCGCACCCGTCGTGTTTTAGCGTTAGCCCTTATAGAAGGCTTCACAACCTTGTTTCTTTGATCTGAGCTTAAAACCTATGCATGTATATCATATGACTATAAATTGATTGTTTAAATTAATTGCCATTCAGCTTTGTGACCCGTAGAGCTATAGGTACGAGTAACATTAACTCTTCAGCACATCTTATTTTTGAGCAATCACGCAGAGATACTCTCGCCATAGCTCGTTCCATCACCCTTAGAGTGATGTTGAGCCTTTTTATCATGCTCATACTTAGGAATATATTTCATTACATACTCTTTGAGTCGATGCACTTTAAATTGTGTCGTCTATTGGTTATATTGACAGTGAATAGAACAGGTGACGCGATCGACGCCGCGTGCGCAGATAGCTTAGCATCGATAACGGGTTGCATTACGTGCACATGTCTAATCAATGATTTGTATTGTTCGACGACTCAGTTTATAATGCGTCGACTATAATACAGATTAATCTTATTATTATTCGCATACTCAGTTATGAGCCCAGTTGTGTTCTCCCATGGATTGTCTTCTCTCTTATAGTAGTATTTTCTGAAATACTCCAACGCATCGAAGCCAGGCCGCACTGGCGTTTCGTTTTCATTCCGAAATATCTGTAATAGCACAAAAAAATACTGTCGTTATTTGTTTACGACATTATGTTGTGATAGTAAAATTGATGTACGTTTTTTAAGGGAAGAAAATTATTTTCCGTGGCAGCCATCTTGGATTTGAAATTTTCATAGTGTATAGTGCCCTACTCAAGAAGCCCTTTTAATTGATATCCATATTGAGGGAGTTGTGTAAAAATATATAATCGGCCATTTTGGGCCGATTTTCATTAAACACAGCTAAGAAGCACAGCCAAGACCAAAACTGGCTTTCAAATTAAAAAAAAAACTGCATCGGAATCGGGCCATCCGTTTGAGCGCTACGATGCCACGGACCGACATCGTCGTTAAAAAGTGAATAAAATAACTGCGCAATTGTTTTTCTAAACATAGGTACTATACATATAATAATATCTCTTTGTACGCACATAATTTGCATTATAATTAGGTTTGCGTACTAACCAAGTACCAACACATAATTATGCTCAATAACAGTAGTTATGACACACTTGTGGAGAATAGATTAATTTTCCTATTACGTTCAAGCGCCAATGTTGAAGTGATTAAAAGGCCGACCCAAGTCTGAAAGGTGCTAAGTTTAATTACAAAAACTAGCTTAACTTGGTAGGATAGAAATATTTTTATCATGTGTTATGCTTGGTATATGCATACATACATACATGACGTCACGCCCCTATTGCCATAGAGGTACGTAAACACTACATCCTTCCATTTGCCACGATCCTTGCATACTTCGTTAGCTTCTTCCACTTTCATTAATCCTTTCATGCAAGCTCGTCGATTTAGGGTACTCTTTACCTTCTTGAAATTCGACATGAAGTTTTAAATTCATCTCTATCGACATTATCTTGTAAGACAGAGAGAAATGGAGGCTATATTGAAACTAACGGTTGAATTTTGTTATAGAATAAAGCTACAGGTATATTTTGCTCTATAAATTAATGTGGCTTAGGTTTAGGCCTGTGTGCACCAAGATTTCGGTTATCATAACCAACGGTTAACATAAGCTAAACGTAAAATTTACTGTTCACGACAACCCGTACGCCGGTTAAGGATGTAAACCAGGCGGTTATCTTAACCGAGCTTACGTCCTTAACCAGCGTACGGGTAAAAAAAACATAAAATTTACAGTTCACGACAACCCGTACGCCGGTTAAGGACGTAAACCAGGCGGTTATCTTAGCTGAGCTTACGTCCTTAACCGGCGTACGGTTTGTCGTGAACAGTAAATTATATGTTTAGCTTATGTTAACTGTTGGTTATGATAACCGAAATCTTGGTGCACACAGGCCTTAGAGTTCGACTTAAAATGTAAACTTAAAAGCTACTAAATTTCAAATATTTACTTATCATCAGTCAAATAAATTGAGAGTAGATTTTTTTATAATTACTAACTACTTAACTACATTTAATTACAGTAAGGATACGTCACTTACATTTAAAGCGACTTCTGGATCATAAAGGAAGATGATTGGTGACATGCCAATACCGCCTTCCACTCTGACTATTGGTCCATAGTTTTCATACAGTACATGCGCTAGGTCAGCCTTGCGGTTGTATAATAAACCTGTTAATAAAAATCTCTTATGATTTATTAGATGACAGCTGTAGCTCTACTGGTACAATGGCGATCTCCGTGGCGCAGTGGTATGCGCGGTGAATTTATAAACTGGAATAATGGATGGGCTCGAATCCTGTCGGGCCAATTGAGATTTTCTTAACAGGTCTGGCTAGTGTAGGCCTTCTATCGTGGGTAGTTACCACGTAACCGACAAAGATCCCTCGTCAAACGATGTAGAGTTCCGGTACGACATTGTGTAGAAAGGGGTGTGTATTCATTCTACTTCCAACAAGTCATGGCTCATCATCAAGGCTAGGCTAGACTTCTCTCCTTATAGAAGCGAATTTATTAATTCAATGCAGGTTTGTGGGCTTAGGTGATAATGTATGAAAAATTAAGTACTATCAGTAACCTTCGGTTTAATATGAAAATTAACTTTATTTATTTTGGATTCCGATTAAGAAGTTTTAGAATGAAACGATCGATTATTCATAAAAATGTAGGTTGAATAAAATTGATGAAAATTTAGCAATGCATTGAGCAATTGAGCAGTTTACCATGATGTATGAAAAATTTTCATCCCAAGTCCCGCCAACCTAGGATCCCCAAGCTCCAAATTCACTTTCGTGAAAGAATTCTGGCCCCGCTATAAATCATGTATACTGAAATAGGCAAAACTGAAGCAATAAAAAATATAAAATCCATACCTCCTGGTAAAATAAAGTGCAAAATTTGTCCAATAATAGGCAGTGTCGTCGGTCCCGGGATATCTTTCCATGATTTAAGGGGTTTGGTTTCTTCATTTGCATGCGCAGCCGCTGCGTTTATAGAAATTGATCTACAAAATAAGAAAAGCATATATCATAAGAAGAAAATCAACAAAATTAGATTCAATACTTTTAACATAACAAGAATTATTATCAAGAATGAACCCAGTCCCAAATACAGTGAGGGTTATTACGCTTTACTTCAGGAAAACAATATAAATTAAAAACTTATTTAATCAAAAATATTAATTTGTAACAGTTTTATTCTACTAATTGACAAAACAACTACCATTTACCACTTATAGACTAAAAAAACGTACCTTTAAATAAAAAAGTAACTAACTAATTAATTAACTTTAAATTAATTTATTGTCCAGCTTGATTTATGATTCAGATTTGATGGTGATCATTATTATTGCATTGCAAATATTGTGCTCAATTATATATATTTCATTACACACCTTATAATCTGGGTTTTTCTTACAAAATCACTCAAAACTTTACTATACACATACATATTCCTCACTAAATTAGATTATAAATAACCGTCCTGTACCGATTTACTTTGATGACTGAGTATAAATTATATACCTAAGCTGGATCATGCGTTTATAAAGGTTTATCAGGCTGCAATACTTTATATATATTAATTTATATGGTCTATAAAACATAACAGTGGTTTTTTTACTAGATTTATCTGATAATCTATAGTTATCTGAGGCTTAATACAATACCAAAACCAAGTTGAGAAATTTCTTGAAAAAAATCACATTGATTGAATGTCGATCGACATGCGGAAGTCGAATCAGATAGGTTTTATTATTTTTCATAGATGTATATTAGTTTTCATGGATCATAGACGGTGATGATTCGATAAGAGTTATCAGTTAGAAATATTATAACGTTTTCTTGTACAAGTACAATTGTACATAGTTTTTGCTAATGACTTTGTTTGTGTGGACTTTGGCAAATCAACGCGGCTCGAAGTAACGTTTTAATAAATATACGTCACTTGTACTTACGTGGTTATTTATTTTGAAGGTGTACTATGAGAAAAAAACAACATTTTTACTGTCGATATTTTTCGAACCAAGCTGGGTGCTGCGATATGTGAAGTTGGCAATGCAAAGGACTTAATCGATATTACTGGAGTACCTTCATGCTGGCTCCTACAGCAAAATGATTGGTGACTCCATCACTTTTGCTCCCAAAAGTCATACGGCGCTTTTTTGAATTGCCTAATTTTTTTTGTTAATTAATGATTGTAATCTAGCCTGAACCACCGTGAATGCTCACTAAGACCACATTTCTCAATTCTCCCACAGAGGCGTTTGGCTTTTCGTAGACTCGCGTGATGAGTGTAGGTACTTCTATACTTATTCTTAACCCATTATATATATAATTCACTTAATTTAATAGTTTACCTTATTACTCAATTATGTTATTATGTATTCTTTACTTAATAAAAAAAACATAATTCACATCACGACCTTGTCAATAAAGACAGTCGTAACATTTATTTACAGTCTCAAATATACATTAGGCTCAGATATATTTTAGGTATATTATATTAGATTGACTACAATGATGTCTGATGGAAAGCAATAATGAGTGTAATAAAACTGACAAATAAAATTACAGTTGTAATATTTATTTATAGTCTCAAATATACATTGGGCTCAGATATATTTTATAAGATTGACTACAATAATGTCTGATGGAAGAGATAATGAGTGTAATAAAACTTAGAAGTAGATTAGAGACAAAAACAAAATAGTTTAAAAACAGCTTATATGGAAACAACTTGTCGCTGGCCACGATCTTTCTTTATACAAGCGGACGCCAGCGGCTTCGCCCGCGTGGAAATAAAATAAATAAAATTACTTAAGTAAAAAGAAAGAAAAATGAGTATCTGAAATCGGTTCAGCTGTTTCAGAGGTTAGCCGAACCAAACAGACAGACAGACAGATAGACAAAACTTTTAAACGTTAAACTGTTTTTTTGGTTATCGATGTTAGAAGTTTAGCCAGCATTTTTAGCCAGTATACCAAATTTTATATTTTGGTTTGAATATTTGAACTAAGAACATTCAATACAAACTGGTAACCCCTATATTATCCTTTAGGGGTAGAATTTCTATACTTTATACGTATTTCGTATTTATCCAGCAGATTTTCTACCAGTATTTATAAAAATATCGTGAAAAATTAAGAAGTTTCCATATAAATTTCAACCCTTATAAGTATAACTTAATAGTCGTGTGTAAGAATATTATGGGTAGATTGAGCAAAAGCAACCGATGAAATAAAAAACCCAAATATCAGTTTTAAATACAATTTAAAAAAGATTATTTATTACGTAATACAAACATTATCTTAACTTAATATCATTTGTTTCTTTATCAATCAATACTGTTACTACTATATAATTTTCTTTATGTGTACTATCGAATTTAATATTGAAGCTAAATTACATAATATTTGAACCAACTTGGCAAACAGAAGAAACAGTGCCTGATGTTGTATGTAAATTACAAATTAGTATAGTATTATAAACTGAGTCGTCGGGTCGTGATAAATAACTTTGCTTAGCAACGTATCGAGTATTTACAGTTGATCGTATCCAAAAGTCACTATCAGGTGTTTTAATTTCGTTAAATAGAATATCCAAAACTGTATAAAGCTTAATTAACAATAATATTATGTTACCTATCAGTGACATTTATTGCCCGACGACGCAGTTCAAAATGCGTCGACTATAGTAGTTAGTAAGTTCGTGTTTAAATAGAACAGAAATCCCTTTTGGATTCGACATTCGCTACTTCAAGGACCATCTTTGTACAAAATTTTAGGGGATGGCAGTTTACTAACCAATTCAAAATACAAAAAAAAACGTTGGATGCAAAACATTATCTGAAAAGATACAGGATTCAGTTTACGTTGGCTGCAATCTGATAAGCGGATGACGCATTTGGAATATCTTTGATAATAAAATTATATGGTCCAGTAAAGTAGTTGAGAGTACTAGAACGTATTCTCTTTGGTGCTTCTCCGACCCAATCTAGCTGGAAGTTTTCCATGATCCTAGCCACGAACGTTTCAAGTTCCAATTCAGCTATACGGCGACCTGATAAAAAAGTAAAAATAAAAAAAATACAAGCAAGTGCATTAGAAGCATTGCATTAGAAGGGTGCAATTACTGGTACAGAAAACGTGTAAGTAACACTTAGGTTGTAAGTTCATAGTCTACTGCAAACGAAGTCGCAGGGACACTGATTTTTATTTATTTACTTACATTATGGGAACGACGTGTCGCTGGCAATAAGATATTTAATAGAAATACATACAATCCAGCTGTGTCGCTTTCATTTGCAGTTGGATATGAACTTGCACCCTAATATTTAAAACATTCGCGTATTTTTTTACTAAATTACAAGGGTGCCCTCGACAGAAATTACACGTGATGGTAAGTGATGATACAATCTAAGACGGAAGCAGACTAACTTGGTGGGAGTAGGATGAAATCCACACCCCTTTATACACGACATCGTACCGGACCGCTAAATCGCTTGGTGGTACGTCTTTGTCGTTAGGGTGGTAACTAGCCACGAACAATTTCAATTGGCCCAGCCGGAAATCGAATCCGGGACCTACGTCTTATAAATTCACTAAGCATATCACTGCGCCAAGGAAGTCTCTTTTATGGAATCGCTTCGCAGTTGTTTTGATTCTTGCTGTAAGAATAATTATTATTGGATGTTTTAATTGCTACGTTACCTATGCAACTTCGTAACCCAAAACCAAATGGTGTATAGCAAAACGGATGGGCATGTGAATAGTGTAGGGGGTCCGATTTATCAACTATCCACCTCTCAGGTATGAATTCGGTGGCTCGTGGAAAATGTTCCTCTGTTTGACATAAATGTTGGTTACCCATTATGACAGTTACCTAAAAAAAGCAATTTAATTAAAATGATACATTAATAAAAAATACAAGTGTTTTGAATTTGACCGCAGACTGCTTAAAGATGCTTAAGCAATGCATTTCTTTAAAGAATCAGTGTCATTATAATATTGAGTTTTTATAATGTCTCCCTTAGCGTTAGATTTATGGACTTCTAGGAATAGAATGAAATTTTGTTCTCTCTTTCGACCCAAACGCAATGAAAGAGACAGCAATATTTTTACTTATGTTTATTTATAATATTGCGCTTTTTATACGGAATATATCTACCGGCGAGTTCTAGGCGCAGCAGGCCTAAAAAAAAATTCGCTCGGAAGGGATGTGTTATTTACACAAAACGACATACGCTAGTCATTTTAGCCAGTAGGTTAAGAAGTGCCCGCCAAATAGAATGATTTCCAGCAGCAAGTCACTCTTTCACCTACTGACGCCGTTGTAGTCCACGATCAGTATCCATTAATCAATATTGCCTTACGTTTTTAGGTATTCTATAACCCAGAACCTCATGTTCTCTTGTTGTTGTTCTGAAGTTTCCACTAATTAATGGATATAGCCTTAAAGTTTCCTTAATACAAGCTTTGAGGTATGGACGTTTTTCCGGCTTCGATAACACTTCTTCTCTTAGTTTTTCCTGCTTTTCCTTATTTGTGGCTAAAAGGTATAGTAACGCCAAAACAGTCGAGGCAGTCTAAAAATATGTAAAAAGTTATACAAGTGTATACAATACATTTTCCAAAATATTGTAATTAATTTGTAAAGATTACATTGAAACAATAAGTCAATTAAAAATAAGTCAATTATTTGGAAAAATAGTCTCTAACAAGCACAACAACAGCGTGATGGGTTTAAGCTTCTTTTTTTTTCATCTCTAATAAGGGTAACCCAAACCTGTAGTAGACAATTCAAATATTGGTAATGATGAACTAAAACGTCGTCAGCAATCCTTAATAAACTTTCGATGGTTAACATTTTAAAACCTCGCTACTATATACAAATATGTATATACTAACAAAAATACAGTAGCTTTGACGGCGCAGTGGTATGCGGTGGATTTATACGACGGAGGTCCTAGGTTCGATTCCCGGCGGGGCTGATTGAGATTTTTTTTTAATTTGTCTTGGCTGGCTGGTGGTCTGGATTTCATCCTACTTCTAATAGGTTAGTCCGTTACTTTCTTAGATTGCATCATGACTTAACTTCAGGTGTGATAGCAGACAAGGGCCAACTTGTAGTCGATAAAAAAAGCTAACCGAATATGAATTTGGTATAGAGATGGATTAAAATCTAGTACTCCACAAAAGCTTAAAAGCTTAAGCCCAATATCCCCATAGGAATGGAAACAACGCGGATGAAACAGCAAAGCATAGCATAATATATATACCGTATCAACACCAGCAAACAACATATCGTTTGCAGTAGCCACTGCAATTTTTCGGTCGGTATCAATTAATTTTTCAAGAATACTTTTGTTGTTATAATCTGTTTCGTCTTTCTGTTTCATTTCTTCTTTAGCCTTATCTAGGAAATATTCATTTAACCTGAAAAAATATTAAAATTCATAGCAGAATAATGAAAAACTGGAAACTATTCCGCAACCGGACGGGACCTCAAGATCGAAGCCATATAGACTAACTACATACAAAACACTAGGCCAATTAGGCTGTTAATAATATTAAATGGATTAATTATGACAAATTCGAATCACAAAAGTACTGTAGGTAACTACGGTAACATAATAGTAGGAGCGCGGGATAACAAACTCAGTTTTTGACGTGACTACGTCTTATAATTCGATAGAGCCGGCTGCACGTACGAAAAAACATGACTCATGCGGCGTTACCTCGCTTTGAGGCGTTCCATGTAAGGCTTGAAGTGCAAGCGAGAGCGCCGAACGAGCGACAAAGAAGCACAATCGGCCTTTGCGTTCGGCAGCGTTCGACATCCGTCTATTAAATATAATTATTAAATATATTAATTTTAAATTAAAAATTAATATATTTATTATAAATTTAAAATATAAATTTATAAAATCAAAATCAATTATTTTATTAATTTAAATTAATATTTATAAAAATATACTTAAATTAAAAATTTTAATAACCAATTAAATGCTACCATTCCATCAGTATTTTCTTAAGACGTTGTCACGTTCAACTATCGTCAGTAAACCGACTTTACAGACAACCAATTTTTTTAAAATGACGAAGGTCTGACCAGCACTCTATAGACATAGTTTTAAGACGAGCGTGTTTTATTAAATATGTACTCAGCTACTTACTTCATTTGTTCTTCATATACTTTCATTGCTTTCCTGTAAGCGCTCGTTGAAAAATATTTCCATATGCTAGGTTGAAAATCAAGTTTTTCTGATGCGTCTAAAACGCCATGGATTACTTTGATAAGTTTCTTTGTAGGAGAGTCGTCTGGTAAGTTGGGATCGAAACAATTGAGGCGAGTACCCAGTGCCACTATTCCGACCGATTCTAACGCCCACAGGTTCAACTCCGTGAAAATGTTGCTTTTTAGTGTATTATCCTTGTTCCGTATTGATTTTATCCTGTAAAGAGGGATACATAAGCGATTCGTAATTGTAATACCCCGTTTCCATTAGGTGAGATCATAGTCTATTTTAAAAGCTTTTATTTAACTTGCATTGTCGCGCGATTTGTAGAAAAACTAATAATAATTTAGGTATGCAAATTGATCTGCTAATTTTATTATATTTTCAATTTCAATTTAATTATATACTGATAGTTAATTAAACCTCGCGACAAACTTTTATAATCATATAAATTGTACATAATGAGGTTATAAATTGTTAGTTAAAATTTTTAAGGAAAAATGTTTTTTTTTCTTCTATTTCGAGCGTTTAAGTAAAAGCTTCTTTTAAAAAAGATTTTTTGCTTTTAATTTATAGAATAAAAATAGTTAAAAATATTTATAAGTATAAAACTCTTGAAATATATACTGACCTTTGTACCATATCTTTTGCAACTTCATCCATACTATCGGCGTAATGTTTAATTAATTGCGTTTTTAACATCACTTGGTTGACGGTCATTCGCATCTTTTTCCAACCTTCACCATTACTACAAAAATAAATAATATAAAATACATCTAAATTTCAAATTAATAAACAAATATAGGCATATTTATGATAAGAGTCATCAAGAACAATGTATGCAAAACTTTCAAGCAGTTCCGCATTGCAAATTCAACCTTAAACAGACCAGTATAAGGTTAACTTTGCTCTAAATTTCGGGTTTCGTTGGAAACAGCTTTAACAATGAACTTTATTAAAGACATTTAGGTATGATTTGCTTTACATATTCTAAAACTCCCGAAACAAAAAATTGGCCAGTTTTTTCTACAGTGAAATTTTCTACATGATTGTACGTCCTCTTTTTAATAAAATATCAATGGCTGCTAAGGCTGCTGTTGAATTGAAAAATAATTCTTAATTTGTACATTATTTGACTGGAGCGAATTAATAAGAAAGCACGCCAACCAGCATCGGAGAGGCATGGTGGATAGAAGTTCTAAATATCATGTACATACCTGACAATCAGTCCAACGGGATCGTCTTTATTCTCATTATAGAAATTTTGTCGATAATACTCAATGGAATCAAAACCAGGGCGGTACGGAAGTGTATCTTCTCTACGAAATACCTGTAACAATTTAAATTACCTTATGTTATTACAATAACTAGTATAGTAATCAATAAATTTTAAAAGTTCAAATTATGACGCGATTCTCTATAATCCCTTAGTTAAGATAGAAATGTGGACGCCCGTCACTGTATTCTATGTTTTTGTGCTTTAAATGCAGAAATAAATGCATTTATGGTTCATAAATAAACTTTTACTAATTAGTGCTTGTTTAATCCATATTTTGATTATCAATGCATATAATATAATATTATAAAACACTGGTTCATTCAACAGGGATGACACCCTGTGTGGCAGCCTTGTGTACGCGATAAACGCGACACAAGGCTGCCACCGCGACGAACGCGATCAAAACAACGGCATTTGCTACTTGCGTCCTATTATGTATCACTCTGCGGCGAGACGCGACGCGGCACCTGTGTCGCATCGAGTCGCGTTTGTCGCTTACGTAGGACATCCTGTAAAAAATCTTACATTCATAGCAGCCTCCGGATCGTAGATGAAAATAATTGGACTTAACCCAAAAGTCCCGTCGAGTCTAACGATGGGCCCGTAGTTTTTGTATAACAACTCTTGCAACTCTATTGTGCGTTTGTATAACCAACCTGAAAATAAGACATTATTTTCTTGGATTGCTTTGTTCTTTATAGGAAACCTACCTGCCTACCTTGCCATTAAAAATATGCTATGTTAGCCTATGAATCATCGGTTTAGGAGGACCTTGGTTATATTGTAAAATGTAGAGCTTTTCCTTTTCTCAAGAAATATAATAGCAGCCTGGAGTTATGAAGCCTGGTTGGAGTATAAGCTTAATACAAAGACTTTGGCCATGGCTGGTCATCGTGCTACCAACGTACCGCCAAGTGATATAGCGTTTCGGTACGATGTCGTTTTGAAACTTCATCTTACTTCTAACATGATAGCTCGCTTTCATCTTACATTGCATCATCACTTACCACCAGGTGTGATTGCAGTCAAGAGCTAACTTATCATAAATAAATAAAAAGTTTGTGGCCAAAAAAGCCATCGCTCCCGGTCATTGTAATTAAGATTTGTTAATAATCGTTGCAGAGTCAAGCATTATCACGCAAAGCGCGCGAACCCATATTATAGCCAGTCACATTATAGTGAGGAGCATGGTGGCCAGACCCAGATGCCTAGATCTATTATAAAGAAGCTATTTTTTTAAATTTAAATAAAAAAATAGTTTGTCAATTATCCAAAAACGTCTTTCAAAGACTATTTTTATTTGTTTTCCAATATGAAAACAACTCCTATTTAAGAGTAGGATAACTTACCGCCTGGAAGAAAGTGTAATAATTGTCCAATGATAGGCAAGGACAAAGGCCCTGGAATATCTTGCCAAGGTTTAAGTTGATCCTCAACGGCATTCACCTGCACTGCTGCACGTACAGAAATATTTCTAAAAATAACAATTTACAATTTTTACATGCCATTAAAGAATTTATACCTATGTCGCATACAGTTTTAAAAGCAGGTGGATTTTCGATACCTACATTACATTTATAACTTTTTTATTTAAAATAAAATAAAATATATGAACACATCAATATTTATTTTATATATGGTTACAAAGTATAGATAGTTGACGCATAGTTGTGCGGTCGTTATTAATTTTCCATATCGCAAATGTTCGAACCAAAAATTAACTGTACTTTATTTTGCGACACTTCCTGCTACTTCTACAGCACTGGTGCCATGATGGAACTGGTCTTTGTAAATAATACATTATTTCACTAGTTTTTAATTTTATAAAGTGTAAGTAATTTTGTAAAAGTGAAGTGACGCAAAGATAAAATCAAAAGAGAAAAGACAAATAAACTAAGGCTTTCCTGGTACTTGTAAACAATACATTATTTCATTAGTTTTTAATTTTGTAAAAGTGAAGTGACACAAAGATAAAACTAAAAGAGAAAAGACAAATAAATTAAGGTTTTCAAAACACAAAAAGCATGAGTAAATCGCTGTATAAATTAAAAATTGGAATTTGTATTCCAAGATGAGATATTTGCGATCAAAGTGGGCAGTACGACATATCGCCAATACACACATAACATATTTTAATTAGAAGTGATTTGTAAATGATTATATTTAAACAAAATTGGGCCTGTTAACACATTCAACCACGAATCTGGATTTTTATGACACTAAGAGATTATAGTCTGAAATAATACATAGACTAACCTCTAATCCATATTCCCATGAATACGCGATACACTTATCTAAGGTTTTGTTACTAATATTTTACTATCACTATACACTTGAAAGGAATCTACATAAATTAACAAAAATAATAATAAACAAATATTACCTTAACAATACACTCCTATTCACAAAACTACGAGGTAATTTAAGCATTGTAAAGATGTAATTTAAATTCTCTCTGTTCTTTAATTTTAATATTTATCTACTATTCATTTAATTATTATTGTACTATTACACGTACCGAAAATTTCGGTTTACTATGTTCGCTAGTTTACGGTTACTAAGATAAAGTAACTTATCACACGACCTTTTACGAAATAGAAACAATATTTTCTGGAACTTTATTTTTGTTGTCAAACTAAAATTTGCGCGCGCCAATATTGATAGCTAAAAGAATTATAAACTACAGATATTCTTAAAAAAATAATCTGGTAATATATCATCTTTGTACACCGAGAGCGGGTGATAGACAAATTTTGGTCATTTTATAAAAGCTTTGACTTTGTCAGCCAATGAAAACGTCATTCATTAATTTATTTATCTTATTTGTTTAGGTATTTTTTGTACATCTAACTATAAAAACTTTATAAGGAAAGCAGGATAAAAAAGGCGGCCTTATTGCTAAGTAGCAATTTCTAACATGGAACTTTAAGTATAGAAAATAACAACTACTACAGCATGTGGTAGAAAACAAGATATCAATTGCTATAATACGCATACAAACACCGTAATACACGTAAAAAATACAATTAAATTTTTTTTATTTGTATGTTTTACAGTCTGGTGAAGGTTTGCCACGAAGCTAAACGTTTGATAGCATGATTTCTTATTCTACCACAACGTTGATATAAAAGAAATACATTTAATACTTTGATGGTATGGGCATTTGTTACCTCCTAGCTCCCAAAGCAAGCATATTACCATAATGACCAACCATACTTACCTATGTATGCTGCTGAGCATGTGTTGACTTTTCATCGTTTATCAAATTACAAAGGTTTAGCCATCACAGGCTCTTATATTATAATCTATTAATTTAATAACATAATGTGTTATGCGCCATCTACACGAGTAGATTGTACTTGCCGTACGTTCCACTCGCTTAGTGACACAAGCTACGATGAATTTCCTTTTAAAGATTGAAAAGGCAATTTAATAATTTTAAAAAAGTTGTAAAACTTCGAAATGATTGATGATCACATTGCGCTTGAATTTTTAGCATAAATATGTAAATTCAAAGGTTTGAGGTACTTTTTACCTTAAAGGTACTTTGATATGTATATGTTTTTTACAGTAACATACTCGTAGAAAATAAAAACAGTTCATGGCTGCTATTTAACAAAACCACATATTATCTAAATTACGTCTATGTAGTGAATAATATGAAACGTCATCTATTTGTATTATATAATGAAGTAAGTACAAAAGTATAGATGTCTACGTCTACATCATTACTGTTATGACTTCATAATGTAATATATAAGTTCACTTTATTTTATATTCTGTTTTACACCACATGCTGGCAATTCATCTGTTGTAAAAATTAAAGGGGATCATGTATAATTTCGGAAGTGGAGATACAGGTTCCGTGGTTCAGTGAAGGACACTGACTGCAAAAGATTTTACAAAAAATAGAACCGACTCAAAACGTACTAAAAACTAAGAAATAACTGCGTCATTTAGTTGCTTTAATTTACTTACTCATATGTATGAACGAAAAATAATTATCATAATCGGACAACTCTGTAAAAAGTTATGCATGGTCATACATAAACAAAAAACGTGTCGAATTGAGAACCTCCGCTTTTTTTCGTCGGTTAAAAAGCCTAAGAGATGTGAGTTCGAATCCCGCTGAGTTCACAATTTTTAATATCACATTTATTTAAAAAAAATTTACTAATACTTCTGAGCACTTATTGGATAAGTTTACTCGCAAGACAGTGAGAAGTTACAACGCATTAGTTACTAACGTTGTGTAAACTGAGATTAGTTGTTGAATATCACGTGTTAACATCTATTTATAGAATACTAGTTTGAACTGGCAAACAAGAATCGGAAGCGAATTATATTTTATTTTTCTCAAGGGCTTTATTTAAGCACGCGCATAATTCATGGTCAAATTCAAAGTTTTATCACAACAGATATACATAACTGTATACTTAATGAGCTGAGCTCTTTGGTAATTCATTATAAAGTTCCATAATGTATATTGTGTGTGCTTTTCTGTTTAAATTCAAAGTCAAAATAAGTTTATTTTTGAAGTTCTTTTTTATTTATTACAAGTTAGCCTGCAATCACACCCGATGGTAAATATTGATGCAATCTAAGGATGGAAGCGGGCTAACTTGTTCGGAGTAGGATGATTTTTACCCCCCTTTTTAGTTTGAAAAAATCGTACTCGATCGCTAAAATCGCTTAACTGTACGTTTTTGTCAGTAGGATGGTATTTAGCCACGGCCGAAGCCTCCCACCAGGCAGACCCGGACCAATTAAAAAAATCTCAATTGGCCCTCCCGGGAATCGAACCCAGGACCTCCATCTCTATGAATCCACCGCGCATACCACTGCGCCACGAAGGCAGTCAATACGTTTGGTATTGATTTTTTTCGTTAGTAAAAATTAACGTAATAGTGATAAGTAAAGTGGTAAACTTAAAATTAAAGTTTTTTTGGGTACCCAACACAGTTTGGTTAGAGAAACAACAAACTCAGCCAGTGTTTTTTAGCACAAAGTTAACTTGAGTTTTAAAAATAATAACAGTTTATTTATTAAAAATAAATATAGCCCGCCAACCAGCATTAGAACAGCGTGGTGGTTCTGAACTCTCCTCTTTTCACTAAATAATTAGTCCGAATCTTATTTCATAAGAAATATTCTGGAATAACGGATTCGATGGTTCGAACGGACGCTTCGTCATTTAATTCTGACCCGGTCGCATGTCCGACCTTACCCGACTGAATTTACGAGGGCCGAGTTGGAACCATCTTAGATAATTTTAGAAATATGGGATCATTGGTTCAGATTTATAAGGGACTAGAGCACCAAAATTTCCGTAGACATTCAAAAATAATGAAAGTTACCAAAACGAAGACGATTTTCAAAAAAACTCAGTATGTACACTTACCTAGAACCTAACTACCTACTTTGCCTAATAACGTCTGTGAAAAAACGCCTGTCGAAATAAGATACGCAATTCTTACTACGAACATTATATTTTAATTTTCTTTTAAAGGTACAATAATTAAAAAACAATAATTAAAAAAATATTGTTTATTTTATTTATTAAAAGAAAATTAAAAAAACTCAACAGAAATAAATCAAATATAAAATAACAATAACGGAATCTTTATATTACATAGCTAAATTAAAATAAAATACCATGAAATCCCAATAAAATAATTTCCGAAAATTAAATACTTTATTTAATTTTTTTAACATATTTTCTACCTGAAGTATGATTTCTTTTTATTTGGTGTAGGTACAATAACGAATATTTCATTCATTTACACTTTTGTTAAATCACATTTAAAATCTGTTTATGATAAAATATTCTGAAATATGAGATATGAAATATTTTGATCCAAACAATAATAAATTACAAACTAAGAAATTTTATACTGAGTTAACTGTTTCGTGTATAAATATTATATTCGTAAATAAATATTAAAAAACCAAATAGATATAAGCTAATTATATTATTAATCCTAACTTCCTAACTAATATTATAAATGCGAAAGTAACTCTGTCTGTCTGTCTGTCTTTCTTTCACTCTACAACTACTGGACCGATTTAAATGAAATTTGGTACACAGTAAGTCTAGAGCCTGAAAAAGGACATAGGCTATTTTTAATTGCGAAAAAAGGGTTGTAAGGGGTTAAAGGGGGGATGTTGTATGAAAGTATCGTCATTTTGAAAGTTTAAGACCTATTTCTTAGGCAGTTGATTAGATATTAATAAATATGACATTCAAAGCCTAGAAAAATTAGGCTGCCGTAATAACTAATTCCACGCGGACGAAGTCGCGGGCAAAAGCTAGTTAAAAATAAATCATATTGACTGTTGCAAGTCGTTGTCGTTAGTAGCAACTAGCAACTTTAAGTAGACGGCGGTATATTTCAAAGGTCTTTAATCATAAAGTTATATGGTCCAGTAAAGTAATTAAGAGTGCTTGACCGAATCCTCTTCGGTGGTGGTCCGGACCATTCTATCTTGAAATTCTCCATCAATTTAGCGACAAACTTTTCAAGCTCCAGCTCGGCTATACGTCGACCTGATTGAAAAAAAAATTGTTACTTTCTATTACAAATCAGCAAAGAGCGTTGGCTGTAACAAAGCAATGGCTACCAATTTTCAGAGACCTTACTTAATAAGCTTGAAAGATTGTAGAATTTATGCATTCGGTTCATCTTTGGTCCACGTAAGTATGATCACGTGTCCCAGTATCGTGCTCAATTAAAATGGCTACCAATCCGTTCCCGTGGAAACTTTCATTCTCTCTCTCTTCTTTATTCCATTTTATATAATCCTAAGACACCACAATACTTGAAAGAGCGATTCCACTTCTTGGGTAGCAATGTAGAGTGCTATTTGCGTGCCAAGGATGATAACCGATTGCGATTTCCTGTCAGCCATACATACATAATAAAAATTCATTTACTGTAAAAACCGTGGCTCTATGGAACGATTTGCCAAGAGACATACGACAGTCTGTATCGTTAAACATCTTTAAAGATCGGTTGAAAAAGTACTACTTATCAAATATACTTTAATTTTTATTATATAAGTAGCTGTATATGTATGTATATTTATATAATACAGTATGTATATATATTTATATGTTTAAACTATTTGTGTATTTTTATTGTGTATGCCCAATGTATATGTAGGTATATTTTATATATATATATATATATATATATATATATATATATATATATACATTATTGCACTATCCGTTTTCCATAACTTAGAGTACTTCAATGAGGGTTGTCTGGAGGAGATCGCTTTTAGCGATAAGACCGCCTTTGTACATTTAACTTTTGTTTTTGTTTTGTTTTTGTGTCTCTGTATCTTTTTAAATGTGCAATAAAGAATTTATCTACCTATCTATCTATCTACAAATCAGCAAAGAGCGTTGGCTGTAACAAAGCAATGGCTACCAATTTTAATTTAACATAAGCTAGAAACATCTCACACACACGCCATTTTGATTTTTAAAATCAAATAATTACCATTAGAAATCAATTTGCAACTATCAAACAGAAAAATAAATTTTAAATCTATGACGAAGTTATGATGTAACAATATGAGATATCTGTTAGAATAACCATTATGTTACAATTCATATGAGCCTTCTTACAGAAATTATTATAATTTTGATTCAGTAATTGCAATAGAGCTGTGGTTTCGGTACGTGTGTTGATATTACGTCGTCGTTGAATAACGTTGGTGCACGAATCTGTTGGATTTTCGCAGAAAACAGCTAACTAAATGTGTTAACACAAACTTGCAAATGATGCGAGACTAATTTGCAACAACAAAAATGTCCGATGTAAGGTCATTGTGCATCGCAAATCAATTTGTGGGTTTTTACAATTCACAACAACTAATTTAGACAACAGATAAGCTTTTTTTTAATCACTACAAGTTAGTTCATGACTGCAATCACACCTGATGGTAAGTGATGACGCAATCTAAGATTAAAGCGGACAAACTTTTTGATGTTGGACAAAATCCACACCCATTTCGGTTTCAACACGAAATCATACCGGAACGCTAAATCGCTTGGTGGTACGTCTTTGTCGGGTGGTAACTAACCACCGCTGAAACCACCCACCATCCTTATTGGTACAGGTCTACAATTCAGAAAATCTTAACCGGCCCAGTCGGGAATCGAACCCAGGTCCTATGTGTTATAAATACGCAGTGTATACCACTGAGGCCGTCATTTCCATGTTCTATGGTCGATATTTTACCTATGCAACTTCGCAGTCCAAAACCGAAGGGAGTATACGAAAATGGATGGGCATTGCCGTAATGCATGGGGTCTGACTTATCAACAATCCATCTCTCTGGTATAAAATCGTTAGCCCTTGGAAATTGTTCATCCATACGGCACAGGTGTTGGTTACCTATCAAAATATTCATCTAAAAATTAAAAGGAGTCTAATTAGTTGTAGAAATTTTTAGTTGAAAAAAAAAATAATAGCGATTTATTTATTAAAGAATTATCACGCAAAGCATGCAACGTCAGAGAATGTAACAGCACATGCACAGAATTAATGGCTCATTTTCGGTGATTGACAGGGCCCGCATTTAACGTGGAAGACTTGACCCACTGTCGTCAATTTTCTTACAAAATATTATTATTTTCTGAAGAAGTTTTAAAAAGTTCCTGTCTTGGGGATCAATAACAGAGAGAGTGAATTCACATGAAATTGCAAAGCAAATATGACAAACTTTATAGTGGCCGTCAAACTTGCCATTTCAGAATTTAAACTAATGCGAGTATTTTCCATATTGTTAAAATATCAACGGCAGAAACTCACGTCACTGTTGTCGGAGTTTGCTTCACGCCGCGTTGCATAAATAAGCAAGTTTATGACTAAGGACCCCGCATGGGTTTGAAACTAGAAGGGTATACTCCGACAAAAGTAACGAAAATTACTGTTTTTGAGTTGCTTAATCAAAGCACTTAATGATTAATCTAAAATGTTACAAATATCATACGTCTTTAGGAATTCTGTAACCAAGAACATCATGTTCCCTTGTAGTTCTTCTGAAGTTCCCACCAACTATGGGGTATAGCCTTAGACTCTCCTTAATACAAGCTCTGAGATATGGGCGTTTTTCCTGTTTCGACAATACCTCTTCCCTTAATTTCTCCTGTTTTTCCTCATTTGTGGCTAAAAGGTATAGTAATGCCAAAATAGTCGAGGCTGTCTAAAAAGAAAATGATACGGTTTTAAGTGTTTCAAAATAATACCTAGCTCTATTATGAATTAATTGGCATGGATTATATTATTATAATCTATTAAAGGGATAATAAAAGCATTAGGATAAGCAATTAAGAAGTCATAAAAACTCAATTGCCTATTGCCTAAATACTACGGATCTGATGGACCAATATTGGTGATATTTTTGTGTGTCTACAAACCTCTTAATGGTTTGTGGATGTAATTATAGCTGGTAGTTGGCGTCGCAATAACGCTTCTGGTTTTAGGACATTGCGGTATTCCATTATGAATTATGTTTTTAATTGCACTTTAAATATACGTCGTAGTAAATATTTCGTTTCATCGTCGCCACATAATTTATTTTAGGGAATAATTAAAAGTTCTACATGCGCATGGGACTCCGTATGTCGGAGTTGCCAGTACTGCATGCCAATTACTAGAGGATGCCCGCGGTTTCACCAGCTTATTTCTAGCCCCCATAGGAATTTCGCGATAACACGTAGCTTATATGCTTTTCTGATATGTAAGATATAATATTGTAAAGTTCAATCAAAATCCATTTAGTAGTTTTTCCGTGAAAGAGTAATAAACATCCATACATACAAGCTTTTGCCTTTATAATATTAGTAACGATTTTACCGTATCAACACCAGCAAACAACATATCGTGTGCAGTGGCCACTGCAATTTTTCGATCGTTATCAAGTAGTTTTTCAAGAATACTTTTATCTTTATAGTCTATTTCACTTTTCAGTTTATATTCATCGCTGGCTTTGTCTATGAAATACTCGTTTAACCTGAAAACAGAATGTATAAAATAATCTCATACTCTTCAGTGCAATTAGCCTAAAAATTAACATAAAGTACAAGAAAATCGCAGTAGAATAAAACCCATCAGAAAATAAGGAGAATATTATAAAAATGAAAGGAGAAATAAATTACGGGCGATCTGAGGTCAGGAAGGGGTAGGGGTGGGTTGAGGGTTTAGATATTTTTATTACCTACAACTTTGCCATTCAACTCTTTTCCGTAGGACTTTTAGTTTTGCCGGAAATCGAGAAAACCTATAAAATGGGTTTAGTCCTACTGCGATGTTATTCGGTTCCAAAAATTAAATGCACTGGTCTACTTTACATTAATGTCAAGAATATAAAAAGAATAAAACGTAAGCTTACTTCATGTGTTCTTCGTATAATTTCATTGCTTTCTTGAAAGCGCTTGTTGGATAATATTTCCATAGACTAGGTTGAAAATCAAGTTTTTCTGATGCGTCCAGTACTCCATGAATTGTTTTTACAAGTTTCTTTGTAGGAGAGTCTTCTGGTAAGTTGGGGTAGAAGCAATTGAGGCGGCCTCCCATTGCTACCACTCCGACTGATTCCAAGGCCCAAAGGTTTAACTCCGTGAATATGTTATTTTTCAGGGTGTTATCCTCGTTTCGTATTAGCCTTAACCTGTTAGCAATTTTATGTCAATATGGTACGATTATCTATTCAATTTAGTTAGTCCAGTGTGAAATTATGAAGTTAGGCATTGAAATTAGAATTTTTGAACTGTTTTTGGTAAGAAATTTATAGAAAAATTCGGGAATTTGGTAATTTTACAGTAAGACACAGTGTTTTCGTACAATTAGCAGTAGATCCTGTCACTTATTAGTGGCAGATTAACCGTGGGACCGAAATTACAATTCGGCCCTGGGTCCCTGGGTGGCCCAAAAAACTCAAGAAAACAATTTGATGGTTTTAGGGGCCAAAATTATGTAACCTTCATAAACTAGGGGCCCCATTTAACTTAGCTGTCCCGAGGCCCAGACGAGCCAACATGTGATAATTATAGGTACAAAGTTGAGCTATATAACCCTACCTAAGCTCGATAACATCGAAGCTCCCAATCTCTTTTTCCTGTTGAAGGCTGACGATACATAATAGCTTAATTTTGCTAAGGTAGCAACTGATACTATGAACAACAAGTTAAACAACGAACAACAACCTACTGCTAAAAAAAATAATTAAAAAATGTCTATATACGACATACTAACCTTTCTACCATATCCTCTGCAACTTCATTCATAGCATCTGCGTATTGTTTTATCATTTTTGTTTTCAACAGCACTTGGTTAATGCTAAATCGCATTTTTTTCCATCGTTCACCATTGCTAAAAGACAAATATTATTAACTCACCTTAAATACAAAATTAATGGCCTCGAGTATAACAGGTACTCTCCTTATAGGTGTACTTAAAGCAGGCCAAAAAAACTAGCATTATTTATTTTTTGCAACACCAAATGGCTGTCATTTGATGTACCTATACAAGTATTTATTATGAAATTTTAAACGTTTACAATCAATTTTAACGAGAAAATAAAACTTAAAACTTTTATATTTTGAATCCCAAACAAAACGCTTGTCACAGACCGGGACGATATGTAGATATGCTTTATAGAACAACCTAAAAACACTGGGTCGTATCACCATTTATATTTATATACAAACTACTAATCTCGGACTTGATTTGAATTACTTTTAGAAATCTATATTTATGAACTTAATTTAATTTGAAACACTTATCCTAGAATCCAAAGCTGTGGTAATAATTAATTACAACTTAATTACTCACTCGATAATCAGTCCGATAGGATCGTCCTTATTCTTATTATAGTATTTCTTTCTATAATATGCAATGGATTCAAAACCGGGCCGATTAGGCATCTGATCTTGATCCTCTTTACGAAATAGCTGTAACATTATTTATTAATTTATTGGAACTATAACCAAAGAAACATTACAGTCTTTCAGATATAGTTTAAAATCATATTCCTAAGCTACGAAATGAAAATAATATAAGAACTGACATTTATCGCTGCCTCCGGATCATAGATGAAAATAACTGGATCTAATCCAAAATTTCCGTCAATTCGGACGACGGGCCCATAGTTTTTGTACAACAACTCCTGTAACTCTATAGTGCGTTTGTGTAACCAACCTGAAATTACGAAAAAAATAAGTCAGAGTTCCTTGTTCTATAATGTGGAAAGCAAGTAAAATAAAATATTGACCTAATTTTTCTTGAAATCAATAATAATAATAATTTGACGACCTCCGTGGCGCAGTGGTATGCGCGGTGGATTTATAAGGCGGAGGTCCTGGGTTCGATTCCCGGCGGGGCACAAACCTCTAAAATTATCAGTATTTTTCTACTACATTGTGCATGTATTATACACGTAAACCTTCCTGTTGTACCACTCTATCTGATAAAAAACCGCATAAAAAACGGTTGCGTAGTTTTAAAGATTGAAGCATACATCCGGATAAACATAAAAAAGCAACTTTGTTTTTTACTATGTAATGATGTAACGGGATAGAACTTATCACTTACCGCCTGGAAGAAAATGTAACATCTGTCCAATAATAGGCAAGGATAAAGGCCCAGGAATTTCTTGCCAAGGTTTAAGTTGATCTTCAACGGTGTTCACAACTGCCGCACGTACAGAAATAGTTCTAAAGAGACGAAACAAAACGTAATTTTGTAATAACCCAACTTATACGCAATGTATAATTTGGGAAATCTTAGTTGATTGATTTTAATGTAGAACAGCTTACAGATTTCTTTCTTTCTCACGAGAAAGGGATTCACGCTTTTTTTAAACTTTTATTATACAGCTATCATCCCTTACAACGTTGTAAATTGTATTTAAAGTGAATTAAAAGTTAATACCCATAAGTTTTGTTATGTTTTGCGTTTCTAAATTATGAGCCCTGAAATCGTTATTTTGGAACTAACTTCTGTGAAACCTCTTCACCTTACTTGATTCTTGGGGAAGGGTGAATAAAATGCATTAAAATGGCTCAAAGAATGTTTCAAAAAGTTAATTATTACCTTTTATATAACACTCATCATATTTATATATTATTTATTACCTTTATTATACCTGTAAACTTAACTTAGCATGCATAACATTTTATATAAATCATAATAAACACAAACAAACATTACCTTATAAAAGTACATTTACTCGTACATATCAGACTTCGTGGTATTTTAAACATCTTGTAATTTTTTAATTAATTTAAATTTAGTTACACGTGCCTAAAATGTTAGCGATCTTATTTATACTAAGATAATTATCTCAGTATATATTATGATTGTTTTTAAAAATTCTGTGCCAATGTTATCACTCGACCTTTGACGATTTTAATCTGGTAAAGTCTGGATCAATAATATTTATCGTCTAATCGAAATTTTCGCGCACTAAAGCAAGCGCATACGTTGCTAAATGCTTACTGTCTTAGAAAAACTGTAGACATTTGAAAAAAATCGATGTATGAGAACATCTAAATGTATTAATAAAATAATCAAATATTGTGTTATGCACTATTTACACGCTGTATGGTCACTCAGACTGCCTCGTTGGTGTAATGCTTCGAACCCTGGGTCAGGTCGTGATATATATTTAAGGTTTTATTTCTTCTAAGAATTTTCAGTGAATTCTATGCCCAGTGATAGGAAGTTGGTGTTTATACACCCCCGTGCCTTAACTAGTAACTCAAGCCATTTCTTCTGGTCACTGTCATCAACATCTGATAGTGATCGTCAACAAAACTTTTTAAAAAATTGTGAAAAATTTTCGATTTTCTTGCTCCCAAGTGTAGAATGCGTTTGCTGTATTTAAACTTGTCTTTATCTTCCCGCTTCTTCATACTCAAATCCCAGAACGGCGTTTACATGATTTCCGAATCCGAAAATTCATTCAATATGGAATGAGAATTATTTATTTGTTGACTGAATTCGATAGCGAACAGTAATTGGGTATTTGACACAAATCAAAATATTAGAGTTTAACTTTATTTTTTGAAACTTAATTCTATAACAAATAAAATATAAATAAAACTAATTAAATTGATCAAATAAGTAAAAAGTTATAAGCATTTGAATATGTCTGATTAGAAAGAGACAGCCATACTGTGGCACACCATTGTATCGCCTTAAAGTGGCTTAGTACATTTATTTGTTTTGCAAAAAAGGACAGAAGACCCCCACTCCAAACATTAAAACGGCTGTAACTTTGCAGATCTTTATCGGATTTTTATTAATTTTGCAGTGTACGTTATTATTTTTATCTTCGTTTATAATAAAGTAATAAAATAAATTGAGTCAAATACCCAACAAATATTTTACTAACCATACATCTGAACACTAATTCGAAGATTTACATGCAAGATAGTGAGAAGTACTACTAGTATTAGCTACTAAGATCGTGTAAATTATGTTGTTTTTCAATGTCATGACTCATAAGGTATTTATAAAGTAGTAACTAGTTTTATCCAGTAGACTTGACGTAGAGGTAATATCTTGTTTTTTGCCTTAAATTTGGCGGACATAAGCTACATAACACCATAATATATAATACACACTAGTATAGCTCAGATTATATATTACCCTATTAGACTACAAGTTGACTCTTGACAGCTATTACACCTGATGTTAAGTGTTGATGCAATCTAAGGTGGAAGCGGACTAACTTGTTAGGAGTAGGATAAAAATCCACACCCCTATCGATTTCTACACGACATCGTACCGGAACGCTAAATCTCTTGGCGGTACGTCTTTGTCGGTAGGGTGGTACCTAGCCACGGCGAAAGCCTCCCACCAGCCAGACCTAGACAAATTAAGAAAAATCTCAATCTGCCCCGCCGGAAATCAAACCCAGGACCTCCGTCTTATAAATCCACCGCGCATGCCATTACGCCACGAGGTCGTTAAAATATAATAGAGAGTCAGATTATATAATATAGCTGTGCCCTGTAGCTTCAATCGCGTAGATCTCGCTCTTGAAGAAGTATTTACAGAGCCATTTTAGTGGGCGACGTCGCAACATGTGTAACTATACTAAATTTCAAGTCAATTGAGCTAATAGTTGCAGATATCTCGTGATGAGTCAATAGGTTAGCAGTATTTCGCTTGTATATATACAAGCTGAGCAGATATCCTTTTCGTTAGCGATATACGCAGAGATAATATCAGGGTACAAATCATGTCACTGCCCATGAGTCTGGCTATCCTAATTCATATATGACAAAAAAAATCCCACTGGTTTTAGTAATAAACAAGATTATTAAAAACAAACAAAACAAATTTTTCCGAACTATAAAAGATGTAATTTAGCAATGTTTTTGATAGCATATTATCATCACATGAAGGCCAAGTGTGTTATATGTTACGGTTAAAACCCGTTATTGGTTAGAACGAGTTTTTCCTAGTTAAAACTAGTTTTTATGAAGGGTTACTGTGTAGAAATATAACCAGAACCAAATCCTAAACGAATTATGCGTAACAAAACTCGATATTCGTTCCACTCGGTCGCGTAAGTTTGCTTCATTCAGGACTTCCTTCGCGAGTCTTATCTGCCTCACCCCTAGTGTTTTTACAAACCACGAAGGCAGTAGCTCGTGAAGACCAATTTACTATCACTAATCAAGGTGCACGGCAGTGCCCTCGCTAAGTCGAGCGCGAAGCAAGTACTGCCAATATACCTTTACAGGAACCATTTGGCCGCATTTTCAGGCCCTATTTTGAGAACCTTTGGAAAAGACTTGAATGCTGAAATTTTCGTCATCCAGTAAGCTTTAATCACATACTTAAAAATTTTTTCAATTCTGTAGGCCGTTGAAGAGTATAAAGTAACGTATAAAGAATGTTCAGCGGTCAAGTCACACAACATTAACTATAATAATAAAGAAATCGCAGTAAGGAACCTTACTTACGAAGGACTTGGCACGACTTTGTCTAGATTTCATTACTTTTTAGAGATAAACAAGCAGCTCCATCGAGACTTAGCTTTATTACAGAATGTTTTTGGTGGGATTCTAGTTTTCACAAAGGCCTTTCTAACTAGGCAAAACGTGTTCTATCCAGTAACGGGTTTTAACCGTAACATTATCATATATGTTGCAGGTACATTATAATGCACCAGATAATGATTTTTTGCAAGAGATAGGATTATTTTGTTTTTGATATCGAAGAATAATGAACTGTTATCAAAACACAAGGTATACTTATGTTTTGATAACAGTACAATGGCTATATTGTAGATTTTTAGATGATATTTTAATAAAACAATTAAATAGGTTTGATACCCGTTGTTTCCGCAATTTGAAACTGAAAATAAAGCGTATTTATTTAATTTATACACTTATATTTTTCTGTCAATCACAAATCTCAGAAAAATCATTGAAGAATTTATTCAATATGTAAATGAGTGAAATGATTTTGAGCTTAAATTCTTTATTACAAGTACATCCAGAAAATCGAATTATCTCAGAGATCATTAAACACAAAATGATATGGTTCTACAAAGAAGTTGATTGCACATAATCGTGTACGTTTTGGTGGCGGTCCAATCCAATCAATTTTGAAATTTTTCATTATTTTTGTTATGATGGTTTCGATTTCCAAATCAGCAATACGCCGACCTGTGAAACAAAAACTTTCATTATTATGGAGCTTCATATAGCTCAAACATTTGAGTATAGCCATGTGTGGCACAGGGTTTTTAATCTTTGTTTCTAATAAGTGTCCTATAAGTGTCCTATAAGTGAACTGCCTCGTTGGTCTAGTGGTAAGCCTATCCAGCTTCGGTCCTGGGTTCGAATGTTGGGTCGGGTCACGGAATTAATCTGAGTGTTTCATTCTTCTATGAATTTCTCAGTACATTCCAAGTCCGGAGTTGGGAAGTTGGTAATGTTACACCTCCGTGCCTCGGAGAACACGTTAAGCCGTCGGTCCCGGTCACTGTCATCAACATGTGATAGTGATCGTTAATAAATGATACATTATCACCCTAAGCCCGCCAACCCACATTGGAGCAGCGTGGTGGGTCTACGCTCCATATCCCCTCTTCTACTGGAAGGTAGGCCTGGCCCTGTAGTGAGCCGTTAACAGGCTGATAATGATGATGATGATGAATAATGATGAAGTGTGCAAAAAAATGGTCTTTCCCGACTTTGCTATACTGCAAATGAATAATGTTATTCTATAGATAGGTGTAACCTGGACCGCCTCGTTGGTCTAGTTGCTATGTGGCTACGATCACGAGGTCCTTGGTGTTTTTCATTTTTCTTTAAAATTTTCAGTAAATTCTAAACCGCCGTCCTTCGAAGAGTACGTTCAAACGTCGGTCCCGGTCACTAACATCAACATCTCATAGTGATCGTTAATACAAGAAACATACCCCCGCCAACCCGCATTAGAGCACCGTGATAGGTCTACACTATTAATAGGCTGATCATTCTGCAGATATGTTATACCTTGAACACGCTTACCTATACAACTCCGAACCCCAAATCCAAAGGGCGTATGAGAGAACGGATGTGCATTTCCATAGTAAAGAGGGTCGCCTTTGTCAACATTCCATCTTTCTGGAATAAATTCTGTCGGTCTTGGAAATTGTTCCTCCATCAAACACAAACTTTGATTACCTATAAAAATATTCATCTAAAACAGAAATAATAATAAATTTAATAAATAAAATAAAAACCACTAAAATTTTATTTTTTTAGAACAAACTTAGGTATTAACATTCTAATTCAACTCTACACTCAATCGTTTGAGTCGGGTCTACAGTAATCTCGCTTTCTCCAATAGTAATGTCGACTGGCACCGAGTTTATAAATATGGTTAAGTAAATTAAAGTAACTAAATGATGCATTTATTTTTTACTTTTCAGTGCGTTTTAAAGTCGGTTTAATTTTTTATTAAATTTGTTTTTGAGTTCTAAATCGGTCAGTATGATGTTATTTTTACATGTTTTTCTAGTTAGTTTAGGCATTAGGCAGTTTGGTACTGGTAATTGTTTCTCTATTGAAGTCTTTTGATATTTCAGGATTTTTCTATCGCCAATATTAGTCACATAAGCCGTGTTTACCTGTAACTATCTAGAAACACTGTCCTTGACAATGTAGACGTTTAAATGTTATATCTAAGTGTACTAGCTGTAGGTGATACCTTAGATAAATAAAATAAAATAAAACAATGTCTTACATTTTTGGGTATTCTGTAACCCAAAACATCATGCTCTTTTGTAGTTTGTCTAAAGTTCCCCCCGAGGACAGGATATAACCTCAACGCTTCCTTAATGCAAGCCTTAAGATATCTATGCTTTTCTTCATTCGATAAAATCTCCTCTCTCAATTTGTTTTGTTTATCTGGATTTGCAGCAAGAAGATATAGTAATGCCAAAGTTGTACTGGCACACTGAAATATAGACAATATAACTATAAACTGCTGTATTCAAAGTCATTATGAATACAAATGATGATCTGCTAAGAAATTATAAGCCCGGAGTCCGGAAGTTGGAATTTGGTAATTAGGTTACACCCAGTGCCTAGTGAGCACGATAAACCGCCAGTGTTGGATATTCAAATAGTGGTAGATCGGTTAGTAATTGATAATGAGGCCTGGGTTTCTTTAATAGGCTTATAATGATGAATGAAGTTACCGTGTCAACACCAGCGAGCAATAAATCATTAGCCACAACAATTGCCACATTACGATCAATTTCGAGTAATTTTTCTAAAATGCTTTTGTCTTTGTTATTTGTTCCTTCTTTGGCACTAAGCTTCTGTATAGCTCTATCTATGAAAAACTCATTTAACCTAAAATTGGTAATATAATTTTATTATTTTTTTTTATAAAAACATATTTGTATATCGCGTGCTTTTGAGCATTGGTTTATTATCTATAAAATAAAGGATTAAATGTCGGTCAAAACTTAAACTAATAGCAACCTAGGTAATAAAATTATAAGCTTATTATTGTGGACGGTAGCGATTATGATAATGTAAATTATGGAAATTCCGATTAAATTAGCAGATATACCTGTTAGTCATTCTGAAATAATAAGCATGGAATAATGTTATCATTATTAATTTTATTAATTACAGATAAATATTAATTATTATTTTTAGCCGACGAAAAACGAAAAAACAACTAAATGACACAGTAATTTTTTATATTTCAGTGCATTTTGAGTCGATTCAATTTTATTACTAAATTTTTTTAAACTCATATATTTAGTTATGGTGTTTAAAACAAGGGATTTCAATTAGTTTAAAATAACATTACGATTAAAAGAACGATTGTATCAAGAAATTCCTTATTTTAAAAACTCAAATCCGAGATCATCCAACAATTTCGCAAACGTTACCTTAAGTTTTCGCTATATACTTTTTTCCCTTTTCTGTATGAAGGAGTTGATATATATTTCCAAAGGCTAGGTTGAAAATCAAGCTTTTCCATTACTTTGAAAATTTCATGCACCGTAACTATCAGCTTCTTTGCAGGAGAGTCATCTGATAAATTTGGATCGAAGCAATTAAGACGTTCTCCAAGTGCCACTATTCCAACTGATTCTAAAGCCCATAGGTTTAATTCGGTGAATATATTAACTTCAAGCATATTTTGCTTGTTGCGTTTGGATCTCAATCTGCAAATTACAATTTTAAACAACTATAAATTTTAAAAAACTTTTTCAAATTTAAACGAGTATAGTTAAAAATAACTTTTTTTCAAATAATTATAAGGCAATATAATCTAGATCCAAAGTACTCATAAAGATAAATCAAACGAGTCCAAAATCGATGGGGTTCTATCGTTTTATAGCGGAATTCCTTTGGCCACCTACCAGCTACAGCATCAGATCAGCTCCATGCCATTATAATATTGCATTGTCACGCGGTATAAAAAAAATCAGCTTTATTAGGAACCGGTATGACAGATGCCGGGACAGAAGAAACTAAATAAAAGCTCGTCATATTTTCATCCTATAAGTGAAATTTAAAGGGGCGAATTTGTATCCGACAACTGCAGATGTCTTGTCGCAGCGACATAACTGGTTTGAATGAATTTCTTGGAAATAAAATTCGTAGCTAGCGACATATCGTTCCCATATACATACAAGGAACATATTGTTGTTGTAACATTATATGTGTTATCTGCAGTTGGCTAAGAACTCGCACTTTTAAGCTGAAACAAAATTTCTTTAATTTACCGTTCAACCATATCATCTGCCACCTCCGCCATAACATTCGCGTACAATTTTATTGTTTTTGGTTGCATCATAACAGGGTTCACCAAAGAACGTAATTTTTTCCAAACCTCACCATGGCTGTAATGAAAAAAAACTATTCATATACAAAACAGTTATTAAAATAACCGCAAAGGCAAAAGCAATTTTACTGCTTTGCAGACGGATAAAAATTGTTAAAGAACATAAATAAATTTAAAAGTTGCCTATATTTTATGACTAGCGGACGCTCGCCCCTTCGTCCACAATGAATTCTTTCTGTGATATTTCGACAAAAGTACTCCATGTCCTGTTTCAGATAGAGTAGATTATCTCTGTATCAAATTTCATTTAAATCGGTCCAATAGCTTAAGCGTGATTAACACATAGATGACACACACACACACACACATACACACACACTGAGACAGAGATATTTTCGCAATTACAGTATTACTTTTATATACATTATTATAGTCGGTCAATAAAAAGTATATTCAAGAGTACCTTACGATGAACTTGTGTGAAAGGATTAATAAGAGTAGAAGAAGCTAAGGAAGTATAAATAAATAAATACTAAAGGACAATTACACACATCGCTATATAGCCCCAAAGTAAGCGTACTCGTAAGTAGCTTGTGTTGTGGGTGCCATGATGACTGATGAATATTTTTATATATATTATACATAAATATTTAAAATATAAACACCCAGACACTGGAAAACATCCATGCTCATCACACAAACATTTTCCAGATGTGGGAATCGAACCGACAGCCTAGGACGCAGAAGCACTACCTACTGCACCATTCAGCCGTCAAGTATGCAAGGGTCGTGGCAAATAGAAGGATGTAGTCGCTGCCTACCCTTATGGGAATGAGGCGTGGTGTTACGTATGTATGTAGAACGTATAAGAGAGTACGAAAAACTTAGTCAACATGTTTTAAAATATCTTACTCAAGTAGCAATCCATTTGGATCATCTTCGTTTCTGTTGTAAAAATTCTTCCTGTGATATATTATAGAGTCGAACCCAGGGCGGACAGGTAGAGGATCCTCTTTGCGGAAAACCTAAAATAAATTAATACTTCCAGTACGTAGACTTAAGTATGCTTACTGGACCTTTTAGTCGACGAAGTTTCACTGATGGTTCCAATATCTTTATCTACTAATAACACTAAACATAGTGTAAACATTAAGTCACAACACATTCCCAGGACACAAAATTGACACATTGGAGCAGTGTGTTGGGTTTACGCTCCAGTGGACCATTAATAGGCTATAATTGGTGATGATGGTGATGATATTAAAATAATTAAATTATAGGGTTTCAAATAATATTATACATTTTTTTTTATTGACTACAAGTTGGCCCTTCACTGCTATCACACCTGATGTTAAGTGATGATGCAGTCTAAGGTGGAAGCGGGCTAACTTATTAGGAGTGGGACAAAATTCACACCCCTTTCGGTTTCTACACGACATCGTACCGGAACGCTAAATCGCTTAGCGATACGTCTTTTTTTGAATTTATTATGACCAAATTAAGTATTTACCGTTATGGCAGCTTCCGGATCAAAAATAAAAGTGATTGGAGGAAAACCCAGATTTCCATCTATTCTTACAATGGGGCCATAGTTCTCATACAGTAGCTGTTGTAAATCAATAGTACGATTGTATAGCCAACCTAAAAGTTAATATTCAACAAACAATACAAAATACAATCATGCAATGGTAAATGAAATAAAAAAATCAAAAAGACAAATCGGCATCAAACTACGTGTTTTTATATATATAATCTGGGAAGTAAAGTTACTGAGCAAGAGGAGGAAATCGTCAAAGGACGAAATGGCTGGACGACATAGAGAGTGGATAGGACTCGATTACCCGCACTTGAAGCGAATTGTGGATAATAGGAAAACTTTTCGCATATTAACCGCCAAACTTTGTTCAGAAGATAGCAATTAGTGATGATAAAATACTTAGTTGAATGCTAAGAAACACTAATTTTAAAATCAGATTTGAATATATTTGTAGGAAAGCGCAGACAAAAGCATATTTCCGTACTAACTTCAATATATTATACAATCTACCTCCCTATCTAAATAAGAAATAAATAATCAAAATATAATATATATGATATATAATTATGTATTTATTAGGATTCCTGTAAATCAAATATCATCCTATTCGTCAACAACTTCTAGTCTCTAGAAAAAATATTAATAAGGATAGATTACCTCCAGGAAGGAAGTGTAGTAATTGTCCAATGATTGGTAAAGATAAGGGTCCAGGTATCTTCCCCCAGGGCTTTATTTGGTCTTCCACCTTCACCACTGTACTGTTAATAATTAATATTTTATAAATAAATAACTGTATAGAACTTACATCATTTTCAAAGACAACGATTTAAGCAAAGGTATTGTTTGCCGCAGTAAGTAACAGTTTACGCGTTTCAATAAAACTTTTACTTTTTGGTGATCCTATCTAAATTATAATTTGTACAATTAATTTTTTTTACGCTGGAAAATGTGTTTACACGAACCAACCCCCCGCCCCCAAACCCAGAAACGACTAAAGCTGCACCGTTTCCAAGGGAGTATGTGAGACTCAGACACTAAAACGTTTATAAATTAAAAAATGTTCAGAATTTTAAACTTTTTGAACCCTCATTAAATATTACAAACCTAGTGTAGTGTTCTTAATCTTACTATTACATTTAGTATGTTCCATAATCACTTCACTGCCAAAAAATCAAAATCTCTACTTCAAATTATTACAAAGTTACTACTTTTTCGACTTTGACTTAAAAACCTGGTCCTTTATAAAAATAATATTATTTCACCCACCTTAAATATTTTTGTGTATTTAAAACTTCTCTGCCAAGAAAAAATCGCGCTAATTTGTACATTTTGTTAAGTATCTGTTGTCACGAACGAAGCTTATGTATCATAAATAGCTCATTTTGGTAAAACTGTCCTTGGCCTTTGATGTTCCATCACGTGCTTATAGACATCAAAAAGTGGCCAAGTGCGAGTCGGACTCACTTATGAAGGGTTCCGTAGTAGCAAGTAGCATATCAGCTTAGAAAAAATGATATTAGAAACCTCAATGACATTTTCGAAGATCTATCTATAAATACTCCACATACAAATATGAAAAAACATTTCTGAGTTTCAGTTCTAAGCATGGGGAACTCACAAAATTTATTGGTTTTTTTTGTGAAAATCTTAATGCGGTTTACAAAAGATATCTACTTAACAAGGTTCGAGAATATAGTTCTGTAGTTAGGATGGACAGACAGACAGACATGAGCAAACCACAACGGTTTCGTTTTTTGCCATTTCGCTACGCACCCTAAAAATTATTCAAAGATTAGAAGTTTTAGTTACCTGATTAGATACTAAACTAGCATATCACAAATTATGAGGTTGATTATGTGCCCCGCGGTTTCACCCGCGTAGGTGTGATTCCTGTAAGAATATTAAGATAATAAGTTGACCATATGCTAAGGCTTGCCGCAATATATCTCTGTGTCCAATATTTTCAGCTCCGCTATTCAATTTGTAATTCGAGACAATCGTAGCAGAGGCAGTTGAAAACTTAGTGAAAATCAATGACAGGAACATTAATAATGATAGATACGCTGATGATGCAGTAATCATTACGTCATATCTGATATAACATTAAAGATTTGTAACCAGCATAAATGAACGCAGTGAGTAAGCTGGTCTCATGATAAATAGTTGAGAGACAAAATTCATGGTTATATTGATAACCTTTAAATCGTCGTACCGAGCCAAGAAGTACCACGTACCCAAATATACAAATATTTGGGTACGTGGTCTAAAGAAGCCTGGAGAAGTGTTTTCAATTAAATAAGATTTCAATTAGAGAGAAATCCTCTGCGATCGCAGGCTTGATCCCATTGCACATATTTTGACGCCTGCTATGTTACATTTGGTCTATACTTCTTTACAGATGTCAAGAGTGGACAATAAAAGACGACATCAAGAAACGTAAAGAAACGGTCGAGGTGTAATAGTCTAGACCAGTGATTCTCGACCTTTTTTTTGTTGCGGCAGATATTTAACGATTTCTAAATTTGGCGGCACACAAAGAAAAAGATAAAAATTATTTACTTACTACAACACACTGCATAAATAGTTTATGACAATTTTAAATACACCAAGACCCCGCTTTGCGTCGCTAATGCGTTCCTGAAAAATGCGACGCATAGTGAATCACAAATTTGGAAAGCAAATAATAAAATAATTTATTTTTTTGTGGATTTAAATATATATTCATGTTAAAAATATGTTTCTTTTTAAATGATATAATTTAATAATATTAACATTATTATATATTTGCAAAATTTGGCGGCACACTTTTTAAATTTGGTGGCACACAAAAGTGCCGCGGCACAGTGGTTGAGAATCACTGGTCTAGACGCTTGCAAAATACAAGAGATATGTACTCTCAATGCTCATATTGATGGGAAAGGTTGCTGGTAGAAGAAGCAGAAATAAGTTATGATGAGGAACTCCAGAAAGTGGACCGGGATCGTGAGTGCCGCACAATTGTTTTTCGCCTAACGAAAGATAGAGAATAGTTTAATGATGACTGGAACCTTCGATAGTTGGAGAGGCACCCAAAAAAGAAGAAGAAGACCATCCGGATCTTTTCAGCCGTTGAGCTATGTGATCGATTGAAGCCATTGCATACAAAATGTATTATGTTACTTTACAATTTATATTTTCTTTAAATTTGTTATAAACTAGAGGAAGCCCGCGGTTTAATTACCCGTGCAGTTCTCGTTCTCTTAGGAGTTTCAGGATAAAAAATAGGCTGTGTGTTATTCTGATATGTAAGCTATATTAATGTAAAGTTTCATCAAAATTCATCAATAGTAATAAACTGCCATTCATTTAAACATACAAACTTTCGCCTTTATAATATTAGTAAGGATTTATTTCTATATTTAGTCATTGCGCTATTCGGAATAAAGATAAACCTGACAAATCAAAGATTATGAAAATAGATATTCTTATTATCTATTAATAGTGTTCGCATTAGTTTACGGCTGATTTATCTTTTGTGACGATCATAATCGTACATACTAACATATATAATAACACTAAAAATAATTAAAATATATATAAATATATATATACATGTAAAATATATAAAAGTGATTCATTAAAGAATAGTAAAACGATAAACAACAGTATTTTATATTAAACGAGTAATTAGAAGTATCTTCTAATTGAACGCACAATCGTGAAGCGCTCCTCATTCAAATTTGTATAGTACATAGTGTATGTTAAATACGCCCCGAGGGCTGCCGGAGACAAAAAGTGACTTTCGAACGAATGCGGGATTGCAGTGCGCTATGTCTCTCTCTCCGTGTTTGAGCGATGCGCGATGTGCGATGCGCCGCTCGTCACTAATGTAGGGATGTGGTGTCTCCTCTGTGGTTTCATCGAGCGATGAATGTAATACATAGAGGTCGGTTATAAATAGTGTGAGAAGGCATATATGGAAAGAGAGAAGGCATATTTATAAGCAATAATCCATCATGTAAGGCTATGCATCCTTACTAACAAATATAGAATTTAATAAAATGAATTATTGAATTATGTCATAGCAAGACACATAATAATATAAATATATTAACATCTTCATATAAATATGCCTTGACAGCTTGGGCATTTACACAATAAAATACGACTGTTGTATTTATATCTATGTTAAAGCTTTTTGAACGCATAACACCTCGTAATGAGGTATACTCATCTGATTGTTTGAGGAGTGAGATACCGGCGCTTACATTTGGTTCAGCTCTGAATCTACATCTAACGAGGTGTTTGAAACGGATGTCTGAGCTCTATGTTGACTCACTGAGTGCCTTATTCTCTTTTAACTTCTCACAATTAGAATCCAATATAAAGAGGAACACACCTCTATAAAATGTGCTATTTTCGAACGCCTTACATCTCGGTATCGAGGTATGAAATTAAAGAGGAACACACCTCTATAACTTGTGCCGTATACATTTCTCTAGAAAAGAAATGATTTGATATATAAATCCACGAATGGGGGGGGGGCTCCGGTTTCTCTAATAAGAGATTCGATTATTAGATTCTTTCCACAGAATCGTGCCGGTTCTTTGAACGTTTCGGTGAGCTGTGCGACGCGGTCGGCGCAGAATGTTCTAGCAACTAGCGAAGTTTATAGAGACATTAACGGAGGCTGCATTCACGAAGTTTGGTTATCATATTATAATTATTAAGATAGACGTTTTGCGGTAACCCTCACTCGGCCCGGGCATCATAGAACTAGCATCTCCGGTAGCGGGCCACCGTTATATGCGGGATGGAGGTGAGTTTAGGGATAGTCAAGATTTATTTATGGTTGCATGAATTTTATCTTCCGAAACTCTAAAAGTACTTGAGTTATTTATGGATATAACATTGATAATAGGGTTCTAATCGAAAGTCGATCACGTGCCAATCTAATACTTTTAAATTAAAAGTATAATAACCTTTAGAAAGATCTAAAACACGATGTAAATTGTGTTTATATTTGAATGTGACGAATTTCTTACCTTTGTAAGGGACTTCGAAACAGTTATACTTTGTTTTACCTTTATTAATTTAAATATGTCTATGCAGTCGGTGCCTTCCAAGGTTGAGGAACGTTTATTTAATTAGGGATCTTTTTATTTCGTTTTTTAATCAGTAATTCCTGTATGTACATAATGAATGTCGTATTTTTCATAACTGGTAGAAGAACAATAAAAATATTTTAATAATAAATAGAACCGACTCAAAACGCACTAAAAAGTAAGAAATAACTGCGTTCTAGTTTTTGTTAAAAAATTTTATTTCTTACTTTTTAGTGATTTATCGACACGTCACCTACTCGTACTATACTCTCATAGTATATTATATAGCACTAGTAGCCAAAAAGCTACCGATACTTACACTAAAACCGAAATCGCTGCAAATGTGGCTATAAAATTTGAAGAGTTCCTTAAATTTTCCGAGAGTATCATCATCAGATCCTAACATGATTATGGGACCATATTGGAAGTGTGCCCTTTTTAATAAAAAAATAAATATCAAAATCGGACAACTCTGTAAAAAATTATGCGTGGTCCTACATAAAAAAAATATATATACGTGTCAAATTGAGAATCTCCTCCTTTTTTTTCGTCGGTTAGAAATGGGTCAACACTAATCCTTTAATTAAGATCAAAAGTAGCATAAAAGGTATTGGAGATAAATCTGGAGAATTAAACGGATAAATGCGCAAGTTAGCTATAAATGTTTTCTATAGCACTAATATGTAATGAAACTCGACAGTGTGACACGCATCTTTAATTAAATATAGGTGTAATTAAATAAAACTAAGTAATTTTTAATTTTTAAAAAATCTCTTAATACAATCATAAAAAGATTGCCATATTTATTATTACACTGTGAAAAAAATTAGACATCGTTAAATACAAAATGATAAGGCTCAAGAAAATAGTTTATAGCAGAATATCGTGTTCGTTTTGGTGGCGGACCAATCCAATCAATTTTGAAACTTTTAATTATCTTGGATACGAAAATTTCTATCTCCAATTCAGCAATACGTCGACCTGTGGAACAAAAAATAATAATCGTATTAGTACTCTAGTCAATACGTTACTTTACGAAGGTCTTTCTGTTTCCATTTATTATTTTAATAGCTTAGTCGCATTGTACCTAGTTTTGCTAAGAAAATTTTCTGGGTTTTGATTTTCATCTTGTTGGCTCTTTCTGAATTTCAACTTTGCCACTTAACACGTTTTGCCTCATTTAACGACAAAATATATATTCTGTATATATATATTCAGTTTCAAAATTACGTAACCGAAAATTTTCGGTTTTTCATTCGTAAACTTAACAGGTTTCAAGCATCACTAAGTGAGTTTAAAATGCGTTATGGCTAAATAACTTGTTCCTACGATACTTTGAGGTGAAGTACATGTTACATTAAGCCATCATGCGTTTATAAAATTAATTATAAATTAATATTATTATATTAATTACTAATAATAATACTATTATATTATTATTAGTAATTAAAATTAATATATAAAATTTCCCTGTCACAATGATACTTACCGTACTTCTCCTAAACGGCTTTACCGATTTTTACCACATTTTGTATGCGTATTCAGCGGGTCTGAGAATCGGCTACTATCTAATTTTCATCTAATTTTTTTAAATTTTTAATGCAATCAGCTAGTAATATTATATTATTATTAGTAATTAAGATAATAATATTCATTTATATTTTACTACTACTACTATAGTACTAGTGCTAAGGGACTATGCATACGAAATTTTTTTGCTAGCAGACGACTGCGCATTATCAACGCATATTAGCAGTTATACAGGTGTACAATTAGCTTACATTCCCTTACTGTACTAATCCTGTACAACGCGAGTCGTGTGCCCTTTTAAAAACGCCGTGTACATAGACTCTGATAAATTTTAAATAAATAATGTTATTAGACTACAACAAAAGAGACAATAATACACTAACCTATACAACTCCGAACACCAAATCCAAATGGAGTAAAAGCGAAGGGATGTGAATTTCCATAATAAAGCGGGTCATTTTTGTCAACGATCCATCTTTCTGGTATAAATTCCGCTGCCTTTGGAAATTGTTCCTCCAACGAACACAAAAGTTGATTACCTATTAGAATATTCATCTAAAAATAAAAAAAAAACATTTGAAAAAAATACTTAAAATAAAATTTTAACCAAATAATCTTATCAAGTTTGTCTTACATTTTTGGGTATTCTATAACCTAAAACATCATGCTCTTTTGTTGTCTGTCTAAAATTGCCTCCAATAAGAGGATATAACCTCATCGCCTCTTTAATGCAACCTTTAAGATACGTATGTTTTCCTTCGTTCGACATAACTTCGTCTCTTAATTTATTTTGTTTATCTGGATTTGCCGCTAAAAGATATAATAATGCCAAAGTAGTACTGGCAGACTGAAAAGAAAAACAAAAATATATTATAATCATCCATACACGACTACTATGATAGTTGAAAATAGTTGAAAAGATACAACACACTTTCAGGGTGAATTACGTGTGAATAAAAGAATAATGTTTTTTTTACCGTGTCAACACCAGCAAGTAATAAGTCATTGGCCAATACAACTGCAATATTACGGTCAATCTCAAGTACTTTCTCAAGAATGCTTTTATCTGTATCTTTAGTATCTTCTTTAGATTTAAGCTTCTGTATAGCTCTTTCTATAAAATATTCTGTTAACCTAGAAGTTTATATATATTATATTTTTTTAATATTTTTAATATTTTTTTAATATTAGAATATAATATTTTTTTCAAATACTTTCCATCACTTAAAATACAGAACCAATATTTCTTTATAATTTCGTTTAATATTTATTTTTTGGAACGGAAATGTTCTAAGTTATTTTTAATTTTTTGTACGAGCTTATCTCTAAGAAAAAGGAGAAGTAGTGAAAAATATTGGCCATAGTTTTCATCTTTCATTACTCATTCAGTTATAGTAGGTATATACATAAATATTTGCAAAAATTTTACCTAAAGAATTCACTATATATTTTATTTCCTTTTGTGTATGCAGGAGTTGTTACGTATTTCCAAAGGCTCGGTTGAAAATCGAGCTTTTCCATTATTTGAAATAAATCATGAACCGAAACAATCAGCTTCTTAGCAGGAGAGTCATCTGGTAGGTTTGGATCAAGACAGTTGAGACGGTCTCCAAGTGCCACTACTCCTACTGATTCTAGCGCCCATAGGTTTAATTCAGTGAATATATTGGCCTCAAGTTCATTTTTCTTATTGCGTTTAGATTTCAATCTGAAAATTATAATATCAAAAAGTGTAAGCAGGAATATTAAAAGAAAACAGAACTATAAAAGTAATAACTTTCTATGTACAAATGAACTAACCTTTCAACCATATCGTCTGCCACCTCCGCCATAACATGAGCGTATAGTTTAATTGTCTTTGTGTGCAACATTACAGGGTTAACTAGTGATCGGAATTTCTTCCATACTTCACCGTGGCTAAGAAAAATAGAAAAATATTATAAAAATTTATTTAAATACGACTTAATACTAAATATATTTCAGCTTTTAAATTCCAGAAATTTTTCAATAATTGCCAGCATAGGATCACCAGAAATACCCATTTCGTAAAGCATAGACGTAGTGCTATAATGGCCTGTATACGCTGCTATATGATTTTTTTTATCGACTACAAGTTGGCCCTTGACTGCTATCACACCTGATGTTAAGTGATGCTGCAGTCTAAGATGGAATCGGGCTAACTTGTTAGGAGTGGGACGAAAATCCACACACCTTTCGGTTTCTACACGACCTCGTACCGGAACGCTAAATCGCTTGGCGATACGTCTTTGCCGGTAGGGTGGTAACTAGCCACGGCGAAAGCTTCCCACCAGCCAGACCAAGACAAATTAAGAAAAATCTCAATCTGCCCCGCCGGGACTCGAACCCAGGACCTCCGTCTTATAAATCCACCGCGCATACTACTGCGCCACGGAGGTCGTCGAACACGCCACGGAGGATACCGGCGCTGTAAAATATCTTACTCGAGTATCAGTCCATTGAGGTCATCTTTGTGCTTGTTGTAAAAATGTTTCCTGTGGTATACCAGTGAATCGAAACCAGGACGGACGGGGAGCGGTTCTTCTTTACGAAAAAGCTTAAACAAAATAACTGTTTTATTTGAGTTACTTAATAAATGATGTCCTAAGTGAGTCAATTTACATTTCACTTTAAAATTACTTTGTATGTAAGATGAAATTTTAACTTATTACTAAATAAGTAATATGTTGAAATTGTTGAAACAAACTCCCTCGCCGCGTCTGTATATTTGAAATAATCTCAAAGACCACTGAACGTTTTTTCTTGAGGATTTTACAAATCGATAGAGTGATTCCTGTGAATTGTTTAGGTGTTTGTAGGAATATGACAATAGTTGTTGAAAGAGTCGCATCGCCGGGGAGATTTTATTGAAATCGCTGCCTTATCTATTTGAGATATAACAAAACCGTGTTTAGAAGGGTTGTTTTTCTTTATTAGGACTAAAAAAAGTCCGCGATGCCATATATCTATCTTTTAGTTTCTTTATCAAAAAAGGTCACAACCATACAAAGGTACAACTTTTTTTCTTTGTTGATTGTTGGAAGGTGGCAATGCATTACTTTCCATTAATAGTTTTAAATAAGAACTAGCGGCTCGCCCCAGCTTCGCACGGGTGCAATGCTGGTACCAACGGCGGCGCATTCACGCCCGCCGTTCCCCCAAATGCTCGCCCCTGCTTTTTGAATCTTACATATCTTGGAAAATATTCACTTAAATTACATGCTGTAAAGGGCAATAGTGATCTATATTAAATGCACAAAGTATTTAAGATACTCAATTGGAGAAGGATTAATACAGTATTGCTTAAAATCACTTCGTAAAAGAGCCATTACTTTTGGTTGAAAGTAAAAGATAAAAAAAGGTTATTTTGCGTTATCCATCAGAGATAGACAAATACCATCGGGGACATTTTTGTTGATCTTTTTAAGTTGTGTAATACTGTAGAACATTATTTTGATATATCTCCTAGGGTTAGGCAGCGTTTGCAATGTTAGCGTTTACATACATTGTGCATGTATTATACACATAAACCTTCCTGTTGTACCACTCTATCTGATAAAAAAACCGTATGAAAATCGGTTGCGTAGTTTTAAAGATTAAAGCATACCTACTTCCGGACAAATATAAAAAAGCTACTCTTTAATCTTTTATACTGTGTAATTGCACATATTTTTCAAAAATATGAACCAGCTTTTACTACTCACTGTAATGGCAGCTTCAGGATCGAATATAAGAGTTATTGGAGGAAATCCCAAATTTCCGTTCAATCTTACGATTGGCCCGTAGTTTTTATACAGTAATTCTTGCATTTCGATAGGGCGATTGTGTAACCAACCTGGAAACAGTTATGCAAGTAATATCAGTAAATAATAATACTTCATGATAAAATATGCATTAATATTAAATTGTGTTGAGTATGTATTTATTAAACTTATAATATTCATTATTTACAGCTCTAAATAAACTCCCAGTTTTTTGTTTTTAATACTTATAATTATGTTATATCATCGACTTAGATAAAACTTACGTATGCAACTTTTATCTACAATATATTTCGATAAAAAAATTGCACCTTGATGACCTTGAAACATAACTGCACCAAGATAATGTATCTTTACTTTTATATAATGTCATTCAGATTATATTTCTAGTAGAATTACAATTTACATTTAAAAATCCATATATACGTTTTTTTAGTATCTAAAAATTTTAAGGGACTTTTATTCACCATGAATATGTCAGCCCCATCGTATCCTAATTTACAATCACAATGATTAAATATTAACAAAAAAAAACAAAAGTTACGTCGGAGCTTGTAACTTAAACTATACAATTAAAGCAGCAAAAATATAAAAATATACATGAAACATAAACACTTGCAAATGAAAAGAAACTTAATTAAAATTAAAAAATCACTCATGCAAAAATATCTCAATAACAGATCTGAAACTTTTTAATGTCGGTTGACCAAGAAGGCTAGTAAAAGCTCCAACATCAAACTTGTTAACTCGATATTTCTGCATAAAATCTTCTCTTTGTACCGTATATTTACTACATTCCACCAGTATGTGCTGGACATCATCCAAAGTACCACAGACTTCACAATTGGCAGAATTTACCTTTTTCAAAAATCCATATGGCGTTACTTAACGAAACTGTTTGGTTGTTGTTGGAGAATACCGATTTTTTTCTAGAATAGTCTAGACTTATATATAACACATAAAGCTATGCAATTCTAACAATAAACAATTAATTAATTTTATTTACTGAATTTTTATAGAACAAAAAATATTCAGATTTATTCCACAACCTGACCCAAGATTTGAACCCAGGAACTCATAGCAGAAACCACAAAGGCTAACCAATAGACCAACAAAGCATTCAACGAGACAGAGTTATGGAAAGTCAAACAAAAATTAATGACTGGGATATTACCTCCCGGAAGGAAATGCAGCAATTGTCCAATGATTGGTAAAGATAAGGGTCCAGGTATCTCCTTCCAGGGCTTTATTTCCCCCTCCTTCACTGTTGTACTATTAAATCAATATTTTAATATTATAACGATGACCTAAGTGAATATGTATGTCGATTTTTGAAAAGAATACATCGTACAAAATTATTTTCGATCATCTGACGAATATGTCAGTCTATTGTGGCAAAATGTCATTGGGAATTCAGATTTCTGTTACATTCCCTTTGCGACCGTTGTATATTAGCTTCAACACTATATCGATGTTCAACACTAATGTTTCTTTTTCAAGAATCGACATACTGAATTGTAATCTCCTTAATAAGGCTACAACTTTCTACTGGCCTAAGATTTTTAAATTCTTTGACTCCAACTCGAGATTTAACTGTATTTTTTTATTTAATAAAAAATAAGTACGATATATACACCTTACACACGCACGCACGCACGCACGCACGACGCGACGACGCACGACGCCAGGAGAAAGAGAGTCCAGGGTAATTTTTAAGTAATTTAAATGATTTTGAGTAAATAAATATTATTATTATTTGGCATTATTGTAATTAATTCTAGTTACAGCTTCAAGTAAGTAGCGATCATTCTTATGCAAAATTAACAACTTGGATTTAGTGGATATTTTAGTTTTTATGCGAACCTTTTCACATTATATTAATAATAAGATATAATAATGGAAGACCTACCTTATATATTTATATCTGCTCAAAGCTTCTCTGCTTACTAAAATTCTTGTTAATTTATGCATCTTGAATAACATTTAACTTTCACATAAGTTTTAACAAACGCTTCTGTATTGAACTTCAGGTTTACACTAATTTTGTGATTATTTTATTTTATCTTTGTAGATTGAGACACCTGTTATATATGTCCGCTACAAGGTCAATCGCTTGATTCCGTTATTTTTTTTGACAACATTGTTTACATACATACACATACGTTGTTTCTATCTACCTACCTATCCTATCACGCTAATCTCTGGATATTATGCATATATGCAATTTAAATATGTAGGTATTTATATATACCTACTATAATAATATATCTGGTGAAAGCTGAAAAGGAAAAAGTATCAAAATACTTGGACCTTGCTCATGAGATTACCGCCATGTGGAATGTTGATTCAACAATGATTGTTCCTATAGTCGTTTCAGTCAACGGCCTTATAGCGAAAAGCTTTGACGAACATCTTAAAAAGCTTTGGCTGTTGGATCAAGGGTCGGATACAGAAGGCAGTAATTCTTGAAACGGCGCGCATTGTGAGGAGGTTCCTCACTCTGACCACCGGTTACTTGGACCCCCGGGCCCCGCAGCAGGCGGAATGAATTTTTTTTATAAATTTTAATAGTGTTTTTTTTTATAATTTTAGAAGCATTGTTAAAAATTTTTTAATAATTGTAAATAAATAAATGAGTGTACAAAATTTTAGGTATACCTAGTATGTTAATTGAGGAACATTATATAGTTTCGTTGATACTCTACGTCATCATTATAATCATTAGATGTATGTTTTTTTTTATTAATTACAAGTAATTTGACTGCAATCACATCTGATGGCACAAGTGATGATGCAATTAGGTACTTCTATCCTATGCTAAATCACTCGGCGGTACGACTTTGGCGATAGCGTGGTAACTGGCAACGGCTGCGCCACCGAGGCCATTGAAACATACATATAATACATAATCTGTTGCTGGCCATTATACGTCTTTAGTGACTTTCAAACGATTTATGATTAACTTCTTATATAAATATAATTTATTATATTTAATGTAATTTATCATCATCATTATCAGCCCTTTAATAGGACCAAGCCTCTCTGCTTATATAAGAGATGATTAAGGAATCTTAAATATAAAGTTAAATAAACCATGTTTTAAAAATATGATTTTTTATCATCCCCAAAATTATTATCACTACTAATTATAGTAATAATACAAAATGTTAAATGTCAGTAAATACAAAATTGTATGGCTCAAGGAAGTAATTAATAGTACTAAATCGTGTACGTTTTGGTGGCGGTCCAATCCAATCAAGCTTGAAATTTTTAACTATCTTAGATATGAGGATTTCGATCTCTAGTTCAGCTACACGTCGACCTGAAAAAGAAAATCCTTTATTTGTAAACTGTCAATTCTATATTATTTTATAAAGTAAACAGTGTCATTCGGACACAGTTATTTGACGTCAAATATTGAGTGCAGAGTGATTATGGGAAATAAAATTCAGCATACTTTTCAAATACCTAAATAAACTTATATTTTTGAGGCTCAAATTTCAATATGGCGCGCTAATATTTTAGGGGCAACCGTCATTATACGGCGCATGCATGAACAACATTGCGCAGGGCCGTGTGATTTTTTAAACGAGGATGTCTAAATTTTTTTTATGTATGTACATAGGTACTTACATAACATTGTAAATAAACATACGTCAATACTTTGGGCTTATCAATTGAATTGAAATTGAAATTGAAAAACGGAACGGAAAAATAGATCTACGAGTAATGTGTACATCATGCACTAACCTATACAAGATCGAACTCCAAATCCAAATGGTGCATAAGCGAATGGATGTGCATTGCCATAATAAAGTGGATCACTTTTGTCCACGATCCATCTTTCTGGTATAAATTCTGTCGGCTTCGGAAATTGTTCTTCCATTAAACATAAATATTGATTACCTAAAATAACAGTCATCTAAAAAATAAATGACTAATTTAAATTAAATAAAAATCATAAACAGTGAACTGAGTCAAACAATTTAATGTCTTACGTTTTTGGGTACTCTATAGCCCAAAACATCATGAACGCTTTTTGTTCTCCTGAAGTTGATACCAACAACAGGATATAATCTCAACGACTCTTTAATGCAAGCCTTAAGATATGTATTTTTTTCTTCATCAGACATTACTTCTTCTCTTAATTTGTTTTGCTTTTCTGGGTTTGTAGCTAAAAGATATAATATGGCCAAAGCAGTACCGGCAGACTGAAACAAAATAATAATTATGGTAATAATTTTTACTCTATCAAACTACGTTGTGACTAAATCCAGTGACACTTAAATGGTGACCAAAGCAACAATTATTTTGTGCGAAAAAGTGGAAGTAAATTTTTATAATTACTTCAACTCACTTGAATATTTCCTTGATATTAAGTTCATACAATTGTCTAAAATCTTTAGTATTATTGCAACGAAATGTAAAGTAATTTTTAATAATCAAAGTTACCGTATCAACGCCGGCAAGAAATAAATCATTTATAAAAGGGATGGTAAGATCACGATCTATTTCAAGTAGCTTTTCAATAATACTTTTTTCTGTATCATTTGTTTCTTCTTTCGATGTATGCTTCTGTATAGCTCTTTCTATGAAAAACTGATTTAACCTAGAATTAGAAATAAATTCATATTATTGCTTTTTAGCATTTTGTTAAATATTTCTTACTTAGGTTTAACAATATATTTTCAAGCAAGCAAAAAGATTGTCAAGCCAAAAGATAAATTTGTCAACACATGTTTGTCTTCATAATGTTAAACCTGTTATTTGAGTACTCATATTAATGTATTTTTAAGCTGTAATAGAAGCTGCATTAGATCCGCCAGGAAGAATTAGACCGGTCATTACAAAACATGAATAAGACTTTTTAAATGAAATAAAAAATTCGTAAAAAATTCACCTTAGAATTTCGTCAAATATTTTCATTCCTCTTTTGTATGTAGGCGTTGTTACATATTTCCAAAGGCTAGGTTGAAAATCAAGCTTGTCTAGTATCTTTAGAGTTTCATGCAATGCAAATATCAACTTATTTGCAGGAGAGTCATGTGGTAGGTTTGGATCAAGGCAGTTGAGGCGATCCCCAAGTGCCACTGCTGCAACTGATTCTAGACCCCATAGGTTTAATTCCGTGAAAAAGTTTACCTCGAGCATATTTTGCTTGTTACGTTTAGATCTCAACCTAAAAATTACAATTTCAATAATGCTTTCATATTATCAGTAAAGCGTCAAATAGAAATATATAAAAAAAGAAACCTTTTAACCATATCTTCTGCTACCTCTGCCATAACATTAGCGTATACTTTTATTGTTTTTGTTTGTAACATTGTAGAATTCCCGAAATAACGGACTTTTTTCCAAGCCTCGCCCTGACTAAAATGAAAATTGATTATAACATAACAAATTAATAGATCCAAAAATATAAAAACTTTACTTTAAAATTAAATTTGCATTATAAAGACGACCGAAGTCCAAATGATGTCATTGTGTCATAATTCCTCAGACACATCATAATCCGAACAATAATAAAAAATGGCGGCTTGTCTCCGATCTCGTGAGTTAGTTCATAGATTGGCCGTTGGGGGCAGTAAATCATTTAAAATCTAAAGAAAACGCGCGGAGGAAAGCTATATACTCTCATAATGGACTTCGGACTTCATAGGAAACAATACAAATTTTATTTTAACGTATAATTTTCATACTTTTTAGTTTTCCAAACTTGTTTCATTCATTTTGTTTCTCAAAATTACAAATATCACAAATGACACATTTCTAGTCGCTGATAGACGTATAGACCGTATAAAGGAAAAAATGGATATTTTCTGTAAGAACTTTTGAATACCATTATTCTAAGCCGCATACAGCGGCTCCTTGCAACTTACTTATAGATATAAACGCAAATAAGTAGTCCATATAGATAAAAAAACAAAATTCAGACAGAGTTTCGTGATCACTAATTGTGATAAACTAATAATGCAGAGACATATTTGATAATCTGCCAACAAGCAAAACTACCACACGCCGTCACAAGTTCGATCTGATATTGTGTTTATCTTGGTTTGTCTACTAGATAGATAGATAGATAAAATCTTTATTGCCCACATATAAAGAAAAACAAACATAATAATGTCTACTAGGTTTGTTAGTGCTAGCAGCCGATGCGACTGATTATCTTTTGTTACAAATCAAACGAAATTTGCCGTTTACAAAGCATTCAGTTGTATTTGCGTTAACCAAAAGTAGGTTTTGTGTATGAAAAATGTACAACTAGTCAAATGAAGACGAATTTTCAACATTTGCCATCTTATTTGCCGTACTTTTCCTGTTTATTTTACTTTTCTTTTGTTTTTGCATGAAACAATATAAATATATATCTTGTTTGTCTTTACACTAACGAACTCACAAACGTGTGAAATCAAATCAAGTGTTAATAAAGACTTATTTTATATTGCGTACAAGACGTCTTTGGTACCAATCTGTGGACATCGTAGCCACTCCCAGTATAACTTTAATTGAGATATGGTATTGGTCTTTATAAAAAATCTTACTCAATTATCATCCCAGATGAATCATGTTCGTGCTTGTTGTAAAAATGTTTCCTGAAATATATTAAAGCATCGAAAGCAGGGCGAATAGGCAGGGGCTCTTCTTTGCGGAACAGCTAAAATAAACGAATCTTTTTACAATATTTAATTTCTATAAACATTAATTAATTAAAGTGCAACTGAAAGTTACTGAACATGCGTTGCTTACACTAAAATCGTTAGAAATGTTTGCAAATGTCATAACAGAATGAGTGAAAATGAAACACAATATTCGTATAATTAAACTAAAATCAAATTTTGCCAGCGTCAACTTTTTTTGTGGGCAGTTACCACTTTTAAATCGCATGTAATTTATTTACAATTTTTTATTAAATATTATTAGGTAATTGAGTTTATTAAAATTGTATAAATAATATAAACGCACATAAAACTATAATTGCACTGAAATTCAAAAACAAAATACGAATGAATAAATTCAAATTATTGAATAATATGAAATACTGCTGCTTTACTTACAGTTAGGGCTGCATCAGGATCGAAGATAAAAATTAATGGAGAGAACCCCATATTTCCGTCTAGTCTTACGATAGGTCCATAGTTTTTATATAATAACTCTTGCAGCTCCATAGGGCGTTTGTGTAGCCAACCTTACAATTTACATAATAATAAGTTAACGTTATAATATTTTATCAACAGATCTAAAGAATAAATTACATAAAAAAATGTCATTTCTGTAATATCAAAATAATGAAAAACAGGTTTATAGATTGGTACTGAATAGAATAATAAAAATCCAATCTAAGTGTTATAAGTTCTGTAAAAATAATAACTCTTAACGTCCCAAGTATAACTTAATACATCAACAAAACCAAATATTCAAATATTACCTCCTGGAAGGAAATGTAGCATTTGTCCAACAATTGGTAAAGATGAGGGTCCGGGTATTTTCCTCCAGGACTGTATTTGATCTACGTCGTTCACTGCTGTGCTTTAAAATTAATATTTAAAATTTATATACCTACTTACTTACTTTTTGTTTTTTAATAATATAATAGACTACTCACCTTAGATATTTTCCTCTGCTCAAAACTTCCCTGCTTATGACAATTCGCGTTAACTTATACATTTTATATTAACAAATAATTAACACTACTTTTATAAATAAACTCCTAAATTTAACGTTATATTTACACTAATTTTGTTCAAAAAATTAAGTAATTTTTGCAGTTAAAATATAAACCCATGTTGCTTTGAAATTTTAAATTCAAACTTGAAACGCCACAGCGCGTTATAAATTTTATGTTCAAACTTTGTACAAAATGTTAGTAAATCGTACGAAAAATGCATGTTACTAATATGTAAAATACAACGTCGTAAGTATTGTCATAACGATATGTCTAAGCTGGGCTTATATCCTTCTTTTCTTTAACCCTTAAATGGGCATGTCTAAAAATTTGTATGGTTTGGTGATCACTCACGATGCGTAGCACCCCATATTATAACAATAAATAATTAAAAGATTATTAATGAGAATATTTTAACATAAAAATTAATCAACTTCAGGCAGGGCAGGCAGCGTGGGTTCAAAGAAAGCAATTGGGACAACCAGCTGCCATTTGGGGCTCGAGGACGAGAAGTAAGAATTTTATAAGAACTAATTTTATGCGTTACATTGCACATATCAAATAGGTACAAAAAGACTCTCGTGTTCTCACTTTTATAATGAATTTTCAGTTGGTTGTGCAGCGCTTGAGGTAGAGTTAATTAGCTTTTGTGTTTGGTGGACTAATTGGGTTGAGTTTTAACAGTGAGTCGTTTTAGAAAGACTACTAATAATACTCATACTATATTACTGTATTGAGCATGTCACTGTCATACACTGTCATACACGAAAAAACCAACTGCCGTAATTGGTAGACGCTTGCAACTACTTATATTTTTTTGTAAATTTTAAACTGAAAATGTCACACGCTTTTAACATGCGTTGCGAATTGCGATGTAACACCCCACGCGCCTATGTGAGGGTTAAAATAAGAAAACCGCATGAACTACTAATAAGGTCAAAAGAATCTTATGCCGCTTTTGCAAATGACTATCATATTTTCGTTCTCTTGATTATTTTTTCATTTACATTTACAAGTCAGGCCTTGACTGCAATCTCCTAAAAATAATATGGTGATGCAATCTAAGATAGAAGCGGGCGAACGCAGTAGTATGAAATCTACACATCTATCGGTTTCTAACCGACTTTTTTCATTTATTAAAATTTAATTATAAGTAAAGTTATATATATTTAATTTATAATATAACTTCACAAAAAATTCAATAATATCGGTATTGCTGATTAAGGACAAATTAAAATTTTCGGTTTTTCCCTTAATATATTTAATTTTTGTTTCAACGTTCGCTTTAATAGTTTAGTAATGTTGTCTAACTACTTGAAGTTGATGAAGTTTGTACTCTACTGTATAAACTTACAAACTTGAAAGTGCAAAGTAAGTGAGTTCACATCCTCACTAATATTGTAAAGGCGAAAGTTTGTATGTACGGTCGGATGGATGGATGGTTTCACACAAAAACTACTAAATTCATTTTAATGAAACTTCACTATAGTATAGTTTACATATTAGAATAACACATAGACTACATTTTATTCCGAAATTCTTACGGAAACAAAAAGTGGGCGGGTAAAACCGCGGGCATCATCTAGTCAATAATGACTTCTTGCCTGCAAGGCTTCAAAGATTTCATGAGGAATGCACATGGGTACGATGTTATTTTTCGCTTTTTAGTGTAATGCTTCTTTGAAGTGGGTGCGATTTTTTTTAAAAGAGCTTATTTTTCGTGTTTGTCTGTCTAGAATAACTTCACTGCCCAAAAGCATTACGACGTTCCTCTTCTATCTCATGTGACTGTTCATTGGGACTATTGTAGGGAATAAGCACCACTAAAAGTCACAGAAAAGCATACTCGTAAATACGCAATTTTGTTTACGTAGACGACTTAGGTTTTTCAGTTATTTTGAAATAAAAACCAAACCACTAAACTGATTTTTTTTTATTTTTATTATGGAGCCAATCATAGGCATACTCTTTCAAGTTTTAACACGGTTGCTTTGCTCGCTTGGTTAAGAAATGACGGAATTGAGAGGCAACAAACATTAAAATAACGCGTCGTATTGATAACCTTTCCTTTTTTTGAAGTCGGTTAAAAGATTTTGGAATTATTTTATTTTACATCTTTAAAAATATAATTGTATGGCCCTATCAAATAGTTGATGGAAGTTGCTCGAGTTGTCAATGGCGGCCCAAACCACTCTATCTCAAAATTTTCTATAATCTTAGTTAGGAACGTCTCTATTTCAAGCTCAGCTATACGTCGACCTGTGAAAATAAAATTATAATATAATCATAAAAAAAGAGAAACGGGTGAAACGCACGTCTCTGTTGTCGGACTATGCCCGACTAGTATGCGTTTATTTCACGCTGTGTTGCATAAACAAGCGAGTTTATGACTAAGGACCTCGTATGGATTCGAAAAAGGAAGGGCGTACTGACTACAGTGATGTGTGTTTCAACCATTTCTTTGTTAATAATATGGAAAATACTCGCGGTAGATTAAATTCCAATATTTTCTAAAAAATTAGTAATTTAAAATAATAATATAAGGTCCGCGGCAAACTTCTCGTCACTAAAACTAAACTAACTAAACGTCTCGTCGTAAAAATTGTGTATCTATCTTGATTGTATAATTGTACATTAAAGTTATTTTCTAAATTAATCAATCGATTTTGACGCCTAAAAACCTTTTGGTACGACAATTTGTTAACTATTTACCTAAGCGATTATGATGAAAATATTATTACATACATCAGTATTTGTTGGAATTGATCAACAATAATATTTATTAAAATATTTAACATATTTTTATAAAATATATTCGAAATCACAAACCAATGCAACTCCTCACACCGAAGCCGAACGGACTGTAAACAAACGGGTGCGTATTTCCATAGTACAAGGGATCACTTTTATCGACGATCCACCTCTCAGGGATGAACTCTGCCGGCCGTGGGAAATGCTCTTCCATCGTGCACATGTATTGATTAGCCACTACTACGTACATCTGTAATTAAAGGTTCTATTTAGAATAGTTTGAAAAAACACTGCCTATCTCTTTGAGATATTACAAAACAATGTATTGAAGAACTGTTCTTCTTTATTAGGACTATAAAAAGTCCACGATGGCTTATTTTTCAATCTTTTATTTTCTCTATTTTTTCTTTCATGTTATTGGAAGTTCGCATACTTGTTTTCTTTATCTCATGGACAAGGTCTGCTAGTAATAAATTAAATACCAAAAATATAGTTAAATTATAGTTTTAGCTGGTGGGAGGTTTTGGCCGTGGCTAGAGTTACCCTGTAGGCAAAGATGTACCTACCGCCAAGCGATTTAACGTTCCGGTACCTACGATGTTGTGCTGAAACTGAAAGAGGAATGGATTTTGTCCTACTCCTAACAAGTTAACCCGCTTGTGACTTAGATTGCATCATCACTTACGTCTTAATCAATAAAAAAGTAATGAATCTTACATCTTTCGGTATTTTGTAACCCATGACATTATATTCCTTTGAAATTTGTCGAAAGTTGCCACCCACTACAGGTAATAATCTCATCGTTTCCTTAATACATGCTCTAAGGTAAGGTTGTTTGTCTTGTTTTGACATAACCTCTTCCCTTAATTTATTTTGCTTTTCTGGATTCTTTGCCAGAAGGAATAGTGCTCCAATAACGGTATTAGCAGTCTGAAAAGAAGAAAACTGTTACGTATAAACTTATTACACTCAATAAGAGTTCTATTTTGCAAAGAAAAATTAGATATTATTTCAGTTTGATTTTTCAAACACAATTTCTTCGCCTGATTTCAATACAATACACAAGTATTGCTAGCTCAATCAATTTACAAAAACAGCTTGAAAATCGATAATCAAACTAGTTTACACGCACCACACTTCTTATAAAAATATTAGAAATTTATTTGAATTCCCTTGGTGTACCGTATTACAATAATGTTATGTTTAGATGAATAGAAACGCTCTCTATCTAATTTTTGGTATAATATTACAAAATACTTCGTTATAATGAAGAATGCTAGAAGTACCTATTACCGTATCAACACCAGCAAATAACATATCGTTTGCCATTATCACTGCAGTTTTGTAATCAATTTCCAGTAGTTTTTCTAGTACGCCTTTCTCTTCGTTAGTTTTACTCTTGCTTTTAAGTTTCTCAATAGATTTATTAATAAAGTATTCATTCAATCTGCAAAACAAACATTAATTAAATTAAAAAATATTTTAATTAAAGTAAAAGGTTTTATCTTAAAATAAGACCGATATCACAGTCTAACTATTTAGTCACAGTCAGATATTCATGCTTTGCCGATGTACAAATACTGAAAAATTAGAAAATTGATTACTATCTTTTGTGAGATTATTCTCAGTCATCATCATCATTATTTAGAAACAGAAAAATATTACGATGTGATGAATATTAAACTACTGTACAGTCAACCTCAGTCTATTCAATAACAATAAATACCGCGTGGACGATTATCACTGACAGGTATATTGTAGCCAATAATAATATATAGTGATATTCGATCAATCAGTGCGCCGAGCAATGATTGTTAATATTACTGTTCCTGACGAAAGCCGAAAAGGAACAAGGATCAAAATACTTGGACATTGCTCATGAGATTACCGCTTTGTGGAATGTTGAGTCGACGATTATTGTTCCTATAGTCGATTAAATCAATGGTCTTATTGCGAAAAGCTTTGAGCAACATCTTAAGAAGCTTTCGCTTGGCTTTTGGATTAAGAGTCGGATACAGAAGGCGGTGATTCTTGAGACAGTGCGAGAGGAGGCCTCGCTCTGGATCCCTGACCGCCGGTGGCTTGGGCCCTCAAAGGCCCCATAAATGGAGGTGTAAATTTTTTTATACATTTTTTTATATGTTTTTGTATGACATGTTAACCAGTGTTTCTTACTTTGTTTGTTCAGCATAGTATTTCATGGCTTTCTTAAAAGTTGGCGTTGCAATGTATCTCCAAAGGCTCGGTTGAAAGTCCAATTCTTCAGTTACAGTTAAGACATTCCTTACAGCTTGAATGAGTTTTCTCGCCGAAGTATCTTCTGGAAGATTTGCATCGAAGCAGTTGAGACGGTCGCCGAAAGCAACGACGCCGATTGCTTCTAGTGCCCACAAATTAACTTCTGTATCAAATTTACCTTCTATCATATTTTTTTCATTGCGTTTAGATTTCATCCTAAAAATAATAATAATATCATCATCATCATCATTAACGGATGGACTTCCACTCTAGGCTTCATTTAAGGACTTGCAAGATCCACGATCTTGAGCGTTAACATCCATTGGCTCACTCGGCTTTATTATTATTGTCTTTATAATGCCAGGGCCAGATCTCCCACCTTACAGGAGATCCATATAAATAAAATAAGAACCATTTACACCATAAGCTGGTAATTATGCAACTCCTAAACATAAAAAAGTCAACTAGTTTCTAGTTTAGGCTAATTAGCTCTCTTAAGCAATAGTAGTGCTACATGTTAGAATTTTTATTTATTTTTCAGTTCAATTTAGTATAACTGCAATCAGTAGACATTTTTAGGATTACCTCTTTATCATATCTTCGGCAACTTCAGTCAAAGTATCAGAATATAATTTTATTGTTTTTGGTTGTAACATCACTTGGTTTACCGTTGTACGAAATTTCCTCCACGCCTCACCATGTCTGCAAAACGTCATCAAAATAATCTAACTTAATTTAAAAAATGTATAATACATCTAATTAACCCAGTGATCACGCCTTTAGTTATTTTTGTGTCTTAAAGTGTTAACTTACTCAGTCAATAAACCTGTTGATTCATCAGCATTGTGTTCTTCTTTTTTATTGTATTTTTTTCTAAAATATTCTAGCGATTGAAATCCGGGCCTTAAGGGAGTCCAATTTTCGTTACGAAATATCTGCAATTGTAAATAAATACAATTACAACTTGAATGCTTTGTTAGAGCGATTTTTGTTTCTTTTTTATTAAAATCCTAGAAACTATATAAAAACTCATTTACAGAGTTGTATTAAACAGATTATCGCTAGTTGCTAATAATAGTATAGTACATTGGCATATTAATGTTAGAAAGGGGAAAGTTTAAGCGTATCTATTACTCCCCTAAAGGGAAATTCAGAAGAGAGATGGCCTAGAGTAAAACATATATACATACGTACATACATATCATCACGCCTCATCCCATCCCATAAAGACATAGACTACATCCTTCCAATTGCCATGGTCCTTGCTTGCATACTGCCTTAGCTTCTTCCACTTTTATTTATCCTTTCACACAAGTTCGTTCGTTTAGGGTACTCTTAACTTGGTCATATTTCATTCACCCTCGCTGGTACATTAAAACATTGGCTACTTTTATCCCAAAATCCCACGGGAATGAAAAGAATACGGCTAAATAAGGTTTAAGATAATGAACGTAACCTACATGAAATGCGGCTTCAGGTTCATAAAGAAAAATCATAGGCGGTGATCCGAAACTACTCCCAAATCTGACGATCGGCCCGTAGTGTTTGTACATGATCTCAGGCCATAGTTCCTTCTTTTTATAGAAAACACCTGTAAGACAAAATTGTAGAAACATAAACTTACAAGAACTAGGCCTATCTAGATGTATGTAACCCTTACTAACACTAGAAAGGCAAAAGTTTGTAGGTATAGATCGATGGACGTTGGTTACGCTTTCACGAAAAAACTACTGGTTGGATTTTGATTTAATTTCACACCAATAAATATAGCTTACATATCAGAATAACCACATTTTATCCCGAAATTCCTACGAGAACGAGAACAACGCGGATTAAACCATGAGCATATTTAATATATTTTTATCCATAATTATTAATCGACGATTATAACTAAATAAAAATTACACAATGTTTCATAAATAACAAAAATATCGCTAAGAGACAAAAATAGCTAAATCAATTTAATTGTTTTTGGTATGGTTACTGTAAACGTGCAAACAGGTGTCTCGGTACTTATGAAGTTAATCTTTGCACGTGGCCGATGTATTCGTTTTTGCATCAATTAAATAAGTTTAGTTTATGATATCATTATGGTAAATAGGTATGTGTAGATATTGCGTTCACCATATTTTTTCGTTTTGTTATTCAAAGTATTCAACTTAACATCATTTTATACTAAAGGAGTCCATAACTTCATCCTCCTGAGATTTCGATATTTGTATAAAATTATTCGAAATAAGTAATTTTCCTTCTTGTTCCCAAGCAGCATAACTATTTCACGATCTGAAAGTTTTATTTATTGAAAAAGTGCTACATTACTCTATTTCTCGCTTAGACGTCGGGATTTCCTTTCGATACCAAAAAGCAGCATAACATAAATACCTCCTGCTTCTGCTCTGCAGGTTGCAGGGTTATAAGTTAGCCTATCTGGCTACAATTACGAGGCTTCGCGTCCAGGGTCGGGTGGTGGTATAATTCCGAGTTTTCTTTATTTTAAAAAATTTTTAGTAAATTCTAATACCGAAGCAAGTTGATGGTGTTACATCCCCAGTCTCAGAGGCCTCGGTCTTGGTCACTATCAACAACACCTGATACTGATCGTAATTGAGTAACGTGGTCGGTCTACGCTCCAATTCTCCTCTTCTACAAACAGGAGAGCCTGGCCTGTAGTGGGGTGGTAAGAGGTTAATAATTATGAAATACCTCCTGGTAGGAAATTGAATAGTTGTCCGACGACAGGTTTGGTAGGTGGGCCGGGAATCTCTTGCCATGACTTCAGCTCACTCTTCTCTGCTAAACATGTGTTATCGGTAGACAAAAATCTGGAAATAAAATGACTTATTAGTTTTTGATGTTCATAAGAGACAATACAACAATTCTCCTCCAATAAACATGAATGAAGATTAAAGTTTAGAGTTCTGGCGAATGGTTTCTACAAAGATGACTTGAACATGATTTCTCATATCAGCTCGAAGAAAAATTTAAAACAAGGCCATGTACCTGTAAACGTGTGCCTGTATATATGTGTTTTAATTAAAATAATTATTTTATACACAGAATTTACAAAACAAACAATGTATTAGTACCTACGTGATTAGGGTGTTAAGTCCTTTACTTAACAAGTTGTACATGTATTTCGTAAAAAAATGGGTCACTGAGGGATCGTAAGAAACGAAACAACAATACTGAGTGAGTGCGAAGGCGCAGGTACAGGATAGTGTCAGAACTGAGTAACGGCGATACTCATAAGTTAAAGGAGAAATGTTACGACTTATGATGAATAGTTCAGCTCCAACGCTACATTACTTTAAAACATTCCTCGACAGAAATGCATGAAACTACTCTACTCTCAGTGGCGTGCACTAGGTATTTGACTACGGTAGGCACTATACTAAGAAATTAGACATAATGGAAAATTAATTTTCCAATAAAGGTACGTAAGGAGTTTTTTTTGGTAGGCAGTGCATTTTCGCACGTTACTGTCTACACTCATACAAGTAGGTATACTACAGTAAACTCGACTACACTAAAACATAGACATGAACGTTTAACATTTGAACTGTTTTTATTTATTATAACATAAAATAACAGTATGAATAAAGAACAATATTTCTGTTGATATTATGTGCGAAAAACCGAAGAGTGACCCAAATCTAAGGGTTAGATAAATAAATAATAAAATAAATAAAAATACAGGACAATACACATTTCGTTATCCAGCCCAAAAGTAAACGAAACTTGCGTAATGGGTACTGGAATACATCATTAATGGATCAAACGAAAATGAGAGATACGTTACCTAATTATCTAAAAGTTGTTTTAATAAGTTAAAAAAAACTGTAGGGTGACCAAGTTTAGTTTAGTATTTTTATGTATTTTTGCTTTGTCCTAAATTATATTTTTCAATGCTGAAGCTACTGTAATTAAAATTTTTAGGAATTGATTTTTGTTAAATATTACGGATTAAATCACGAATATATTTATACCACTTTTTGTAAATAGCGTTTTATTTGGCTCTTAAAAAGAGTTTCAAGTGGAGGAAACGATTTTTTTTATTCGGAGAAACAATTTAAAATGAATGTACTGAAAAAAATTTGCATTACACCGAATGTGACCATATTCTTAAAAACTTATACACTCATTAAGATATCTAAATTGGTATAATAATTGTCTTATTCTTGTGCTTACAAAATTGCTAGCAAAAATCTAGGTACTCAATTTTCAATATGAAAAAAAAATCGAAAAGTGTGCACAGTCCTACTTTTTAACCGTCGAAAAAAAACGGAGGAGGTGTCTCGGAGCCGGTGCCAGGGAAGGTTTCTACTTTAAGGACGTTACCTAGAAGTTACAAACTGCTTTACTACGTTAAATAAATGTTTCTCAAACTTGGCTGGCACTGACTTCATAGATATGCTTAAGTAAATTAAAGCAACTAAATGACACAGTTATTTTTTACTTTTCAGTACGTTTTGAGTCGGTTCTATTTTTTGTTAAAATTTTTTATTAATTTGTTTGTTGACAAGCATTCTCTATCGAGTTTGGCTTTAGTATAGTCGGGCTTACTCCGACAATCGTGACGTAAGTTTCAGCCGTTATATTTCAATAAAATGCATATATATATAAATATATTATTATGATTGTGAGAGAACACACTTGTACAATTGAGATAAATACATATACTCATAATAAATTGAATAAGATACGTAAATAAGATGGTTCATACACTTTTTGCTTGATTAAATCGTTAACCATTGTACCTACAAGCAAAACTACAACACCTACTAATTATTATAAAAACCTTGAGCTACAGTTGAGTAATGCTTAGTTAAGCATAACAAACAATATTATAAGTTAACCTTAGCTTAACCTTTAAAAGAAAAGATTTAAACGAATGAGGATTAAAACTATAAAAACAGATGACAAAAGGTTGTTTTTTATGTACCTACTTGTAAACATGCTTACAAAACCAAACAAACTGGAAGTATTAACTATATAGGACATTAAAAACAAAATAAAATTCAAACAGTATAGAAACTAGAATAATTAATTACATTAAATTACACCCATTAATTTTACTAGCGTATGAAACATGTACAACTACTTTCATCAACATTTAATCCCGTGTAGATATAATGGACATTCTGAGTTTCGCGTTATGCATAACTTTTATATCTAACTTAATTTTTTTTATAAAAATAACATAAAATATGATATGAAGACAACAAAAAATCCACAATGCTTTGTCGTAGGACTCTGTCCGCAACTTATAAATAAATTATCATACTACCATTGTAATGACAGAAGATTGTGTGTGTTTGCTACTTTTTCACGACTAAACGGCTAGGGAATTTTAATACAATTTGGTATTTAGTTAGTTGACATTCTGGATTAACACATAGACTACATTTTATCCCGAAATTCCCAAAAGAACGCGAATTACGCGGCTAAAACCGCGGACGTCCTCTACTATTTAATATTATTGTATTCCAATACTACTTTTACTATTGAATACTTATTAAATTGGCAGGTAAGTCGTTTAAAAAACGAGGAAATAATTCGTCATACGTTCGCAGTATCGAACGCAGCTCGCTCGCTCTTCAACCGGTTAGCTGACATCGCCCATACCACCACACACACGAGTACGAGTAACTGGCGGTCAAACTGGCGGTCGGCGTCGAACCGAGCTGCTCTGGAAGCCCCGCCAGAGCAGCACGGTTCGACGCCACACTTGCCCAAGTGTGAGTATTTCTACTAGTGACTGCGTAAAAGCGTAACCACTCGTAACGTCAAGTTATATGGAAAAAAGCGTTTACTCACGCTATAACTAGATGGCGCTGCTTTAATTACATATACATTTTCGTTACGTTGCTACGCAGTGACTCGGTAACAAACTCACACTAGACTCTCGGAACGCAAAAATCAGAACTCAGAACGCGGAATTATTTCTGTCTGTGCTCTAAACATAGCAAGTCATACCTCACATCGTAACACAATGACTTCTTAACCACTGAATACCGAACACATCTACGCAAATACATAATAAATAATTTTCTATTATTTTAAGTATAAAACAAATACACTAACAAAACATTATCACTATAACGTATCACTGATTGTAGAAAATAATCACACTTTGTATGTAGAAAGACATGTTCTTATCATTTTTATTTAAAAAAACATCGGAAACTAAAATTTAATCTTAAACAAAATGTTCGCCCGACGCACGCCGGTAGAACGATATCAAGGACGTGTGACGGTGTGTTTCTGTTTACATACGTAGGCATCGTAGGGTTGTGCCAAACAATTCTCATCATTCATCATTATCAATATCAGACATTTGTGTAAACATAACAAAAATAAACAAAAATAGAGATTACTGTTTTTTTATTACACATCAGTGATGTTCAAGTACAACAGCTGACAACCGAACTGGTATCTTTGTATGTATGGTATCTGGTATTTTTGTATGTATCAGTCAAGAAAAGAAATATAATATTATGATATGATATGATATAATACAAGTATGATTTTAGATTAAAACCAACTTTTTAACGTCTAACGTTTTTTGTCAATAAGCAAATTATGCGAGTAGCAAGAGTAATCGTTAAAAGATATAATGAACTAATCAAATCCGGTATTAAATCCAGAGATTAATATGTTTAAGCAAACAAAAATACCCATCAGTTTTATAATTTTCAGCATCTCTTTTTTCCGTCTGCTTCAGAACGAGGGTAGTTTTTTTCAAGCGTATGGATGTATATGTGTATGTATTTGGTAAATCGCAGACGTAGATTTAAATACCTTCCCGCAGGTAGCAAATTATTGTTTGTTCCCGCCAGCAGCACCGTAAAGTATTAAGTATTTTATGTAGATATAGTGATCATTGTTTTTCTCTTTTTTTAGTTCATTACTTCTAAGCCGTTAGGTTTATTTTTTTATTATAATAATTTTAATATCTTAGCTTAGTAAATAAATAAATAGATTTATTTTTCATAGTATAATCTAATTTTAGTATGTTTATAAATATATAAGTATTAATCATTTACATTCGGTCGCTAACCCTAACCACTGTATCATATAACCTTGGACTGAGTTTAGATTACTGTTACAAGATCCGAACTTTCATAGTAACCTTGATTTAAAAAAAAAAATAAGATAAGTAGATAAAGATTTCTATGTATTAAATACAGTCATTAGTTATAGTAAACATGCTTCTCGGAATGGGTAGATATTTTATTGACTCCTAATCATAACATGCCAGCAAATACGTTTTTAATGCAATTATTAGGTATTTTTTTGGTAAAATAATTGATAATTTTAGCTAATTCCAGCAGATTAATCTGCGTATCCATTCTGGTGTTTTAATTATTTTTTTTAATTATTAATTTTAAGCAATGTTTATATTGTGCTTTATACATAATAAATTATCTTCTATCAACCCCCATTTTATTTCTCGTTGCAATTAATGGTAAAGCGTTGAAATCGTCTAGGGCCTTTACGCTTAGTTGCATCCGACAAAATGAATACCTACGGTTGGTATCATTTCTACTTCTGATTAATGTTATAGCTTACTCCTTTTTTTAAATTTTCGTATAAGCATTGCAATAAACAAGTTTCTACGCCTTACAGAAATATTTAGTTAATCAAAAAAATATATAAAAATGCTTCTGCATTACAGCAGGCGCCGTAATTCGATTCAAACTTAAACCCATAATAATATTCTTTACTTCATAAAAAAAAAGAAAGAATGAATGTTGATTCAACAATGATTGTTCCTATAGTCGTTTCAGTCAACGGTCTAATAGCGAAAAGCTTTGAAAAAGCTTTCGCTTAATTGTTGGATCAAGGGTCGGATACAGAAGGCAGTAATTCTTGAAACGGCGCGTATTGTGAGGAGGTTCCTCACTCTGGAGCCCTAACCACCGGTTGCTTGGACCCCCGGGCCCCGCAGCAGGCGGAATGGATTTTTTTATAAATTTTTAATAGTGTTTTTATAATTCTTTACTTCATAATAATTCGTCAATATTGATAGTTGATATAATGTAATATTAGTTACAGTGAAGTGTGGGGACAACCATAATTATAATTATAAGAAAACTGATAAAGTTTTATATGTAAGCTATATTGTTGTAAAATCCATTCAGTAGTTTTGGCGCGAAAAAGTAACAAACATTCATCAATTCATACATATTTCACCTTTATATAATTTAGAAGAACTTTTTGTTACAAAAGTTATCCATAGCAAGAACCTTAAAAAAGACACAACTGTATCGAATTGCAGTTAATAGAGCGACAATGTACCGACTATACGCACATAAACTCACAAGTTCACAAAATATCGTCTAGCTAGGACGTGTGAGTCATTAAATAGATTACAATGTTTATTTTGATATTAAAAGTGTCTCTCTTAATCATCTCTCAAGTACAAAGTGAGGCCAGGGAAGTGAAATCGTACTCCTGTGATATCGGTGACTTGGCAGATGAAATTGCCTCTTATGATACAGATGTCAGAGATATAATAGATTACGTCGTGAGCGGCCCTTTCAAAGGGAAGACTTATTATGAGTAAGTAATTGTGTTCCACGAACCTAACGATTTCTCACTGACAAATTAGATTAATGTTACTGAGATAGTGGTTGAGGAATATTTGGCTTAGTTGTAGGCTTCTTCTTAGAAAGAAATAATAAAGTTTCAATGAGAGAGATGAGAGATTGCTTTCGTCATTATCAACTACCTTAATACATTTTGACGTCACACAATGCAAGGCCTTCCCCCTTATGTTAGAGGGAGCTGGCTTATTCGTTGTGAACGCAAAGATAATGTTTATTCTTGTACCGGTCATTGTCAGATGCTATTGATGTACTCGTACATATGGATGGCTTAAAGTCCTTTCTTAGGGATGAAGCTTGTAGCTTTCTAGCTCCAGGTTTCTAAATGATTTGCATGATTTGCTTGAATGATGACCGAGAGTTTGATGAAAAAATAGCTAATAACTGTTTTATGGCACAGTCTCAAACACAGACTCAAACTGGACTAACGAGGAAATTAGGATGTTACCTTACCCCTTTTGTTCTACTTTTATAAAATAAATATAAAACCTAGCAAATTATAGCAACAGTTCGATAAAATGACATGACCGGGACATCTTCAGTAAATGTGTGAGTCGACAATATGCCCATTGTGCAATACATTGACTACAATAGAACATTGTTGAGTCAATTCAGTCATTGTTAGTAAGTGCATATTCATTAAAGTTGAATTAGAAAAGAATATCGCACCAGCAGAATTACAATAGGTATCTATTTTATAAAATTTAAATGACATAACATAATAACATATTCCTATCTTAAAACACAATAGATAAATACACTAAATACATAATATATTCAAAGAAATAAAACTGAAGCGTATGTTTGTAATTTCCAATTAATAGTTTTTCATCAAAGGCTTATATGCAAGTATATACGGTACCTACATTTTTAATTTAGAGATTCGTCTAACTACCAGTCAAATTGAAAATAATTTTTGGTATAATTATGATAGCCTGACTTATATGGAGTGACACAGGCTATTTTGTAATCTTGATATTCGTACAGAAACCCACAGCCTAGGATGTATTATAGAAGCAGAGTCATTACCCACTGCGCCTATCGGCCGTCAATAACAAGAAAAAGTAACTGTGCAGCAGCTGCTAAAGGTGACATTTCAAACCGTGCTTATTGCGCTTGACAAATGACTACAATTGCCGTTTCTTATACTAGTGGACTGACTCGTGTAGTGGTTAGCCTATTTGGCTGCGATCACGAGGCACTGGGTTGTAATCCGGGGGTGGATTGTGAAGTCTCTAAGAAATAAGAAAATTCTTATAATAAATATAAGAATTTTTAAGTAAATTCTAAGTGTAGAGTCCACACACCCACCCACGTGTTGCACCCTCGTGCCGACGGTCCAAGTAATTATCATCAACATCTGATAGCGATCGTTTTTCCTGGTCAGGCTATACGTGTTACATATTAACCTGTTTCCATAAGTGACATCAGTGGGGCAAGTGTGAGTTTTCACCAAGCAACTGCGTAAAAACGTAACCACTCGATTATATAGAAAAAAAAGGGTCTACTCTCGCTATAACTAGATGGCGCTGTTTCAATTCCATATACATTTGCGTTACGTTTTTACGCAGTAGATCGGTAACAAACTCACACTACCTACACATAATATGTGTGCCTACTCAGAATATACCTCGTATCTATCTGAGGATATATAGCATTATTTACCATAGTGTAAAAAGTCATAAAGGATTTGATTCCAGGCCGTTTAAATTAATAAAAAAAAACGAAAATATGATAGGAACGTTTAACATCATTAATCTGTGGTATTGTTTGTTTTGACAACGGTGTCTTTGTCACACAGTAATTATTGATTATCATTTTACTATACATTAAATATTAGTTCATGAATATTAATTACATTTAGGGTCGAATTTTCATAAAATTCGTTCCTAGCTGCTAAGCTAAGAACGAATTTCGTTGAACGCTACTTCACATTGTGAAATGAGTAACTAAGCAAATTTTCAAGCCAGTTGAGTGTAGTTTTAGATATGTAGTGAAGAAGATTTTTTAAGCTTTTAAAGGCTTTCATAGCGTCGCGGTATGCGCGGAGGATGCATAAGGAGGGTCTGGGTTAAATTCCCAGCTGAGCTAATTGAAATTTGCTTATGGGGTGGGAAGCTGCGACCGTAGCTAGAAACAAACTAAAGGACATAGACGTTTAAAAGCGATTTAGCGTTCCGGTACGACGACGTGTACAAACCGAAAGGGTATTAAAGTTTTTTAAATTTAATTTAATAATTAAATAATTTTTCCTCCAAGTTAGTCCGCTTCCACTTTAGATTGCATCATCACTTACTATGAGATATGATTGTAGTCAAGGGCTAACTTGTAATGAACAAATAAAAGAATACGGCTAAGGTATAAGTAGCTAATTCGAAATAATTGACCCAACTTCTCTCAGTGGAGATAGAAATCTGAACATCTGTTACAATTTGCTATAACTTTTACGTAACAAACGTTTTTCATCCACGTTTCTAACGAGCACAGCAAAAGTGTGGAATGACCTTCCAGTGTCAATGTTTCCTGCCACCTACAACCTGACCATCTTCAAGGCTTAAGTGAATAGGCATCTTCTAGGTAAGCGCGTTCCAGCATAGACCTCAACATTGCTTTCTAGGCGTGATTGTAGTCAAGCGCAAGCCTATCTATCATAAAAAAACTAACAAAGCAACATATCTACGTAACAGTGATTCAGGAAAAAGAAATTAACCGGAAAGCTCAGTGTTGTTCGACCCCCACCAGGTGGACTCGACATCAAACGGGTCGCAGGGAGCCGCTGGGTACATGCGGCTCAGGATCGTTGTGATTGGATGTCCCTAAAAAAGTCCTATGTCCAGTGGACGTCTACCAGCTGATAAAGATGATGATGATGACACTTATTACAAAAACACAGTTACATACAAAACAAAGTAAAGAAATAGTCTAATAAAAGTGAAACAGGAAAATAAATTGAATACATGACCGCACATAACGAACTCTGACACTTAGTAGGTATATACAAACTTGGAATTCCTTTTAACATTTACGTTAATTACTTTACAATAACAATAAACATACCAGACAATTAAACTTACGTTTTGCAATTAATATTTTACCACATGACGTATGATTTTTACCAGTTTATTTATTAAACTGGCAGACGCCCGCGGTTCACCCGCATAGTTCCCATTTCTTAAAAAATGGGATAAAATGCAGCCTATGTTTTAAGCCAAGGTGTCAGCTTACTTCATATCAAATTTTATTAAAATCGCACCAGCCGTTTAGTCGTCGAAGTAACAAGCATACACACTCACAAAATTTATAATTAGTATGACTAGTAGACGCCCCCGACTTCGCCTGCGAAGATATATGCCATCGCTGTCTTTTTTAGAGTCCTTATAAAGATGACAATCATTTCATACATTTAGCTATATTTTAAATGGTTAAGGCAGCATGAAAACTCGGCGGCGTGACTCTTTTCACAAAAATATAATCATTATATTTCAGCTAATATTAAATAAACCATAACTAATTATATACTAACCCCTTCCTTAGGAATCACTCTATTACTATAAAACTATAAAAAATTCATGAAAATCCATTAAGTAGTCTTTGAGTTAATTGCGCATAGACAGACGCGCACTTGTTGACGAATAGGTAGTGATCACTACACACATCACTACACTGATGGATGAAAAAATTACGACAGTAAGATAAAACACAAATCTCCTAAGTCATGTTCCGATATCCTTGTTATGAACATTATGACATGTTTATCTAGATCCCAAATAAAATAGTAATCGAATATTTGACAGGTGATGATTTCTCTCTTAAATCGATAAGATATCCGTTCAACAAAAGTCATTAAGAATATCAAATCATCTCAATAGTTTCACGGAAACGACGGCAAAATGAGGTTCGCCGTCCGTATCCTTTTATTTTTTTTTATTCTCTATGTAAATGACGCTAAAGTTCAAGAATATAGTCCCGCCTGTAAAAGTTTACTTGGCGATGCTTTGATAAAGGAGATAGGATCGTACAGACACGTGAAAGATGAAATATTTAAATATGTTTTGGAGGGTGACTTCAAAAGAAAAACTTTCGATGAGTGAGTACAAAGTGATATTTAAGGCAGTACTTATCTAGAGCACAGTAGATATTATAACTGAACTTAAGCATTATGATTGCTGTTAATATAAATTAAAGCCCCAAAGACTTTTGTACCAAGAAATTTTGTAGTACTTAACATATTATTACTTTATTTTTAACCGATTGTAAAAACGGAGGAGGTTTTCAATTCGACACGTATATATTTTTTTTTATGTATGACCACGCATAACTTTTTACAGAGTTGCCCAATTTTGAAAATTCTTTTTTTATTAGAAAGGGCATACTTGCAAGGTAGTCCCATTGTCATCATGTTAGGATCTGATGATGATATCCTGGAAATTGAAGGAACTCTTCAAATTTTGGAGACACGCTGACAGCGATTTCGGTTTTTATCTCAGTATCAGTAGCTTTTTGGCTACTAGAACCGTATAATATACTATGACAGTATAGTATGAGTACGTTACGTGGCGCTAAATCACTAAAAAGTAAGAAATAAAAATTTTAACAAAAAATAGAACCGACTCAAAACGCACTAAAAAGTAAAAAATAACTGTGTCATTTAGTTGCTTTAATTTACTTAAGCATATCTAGGAGTCTTTGCCAGCCAAGGTTTCTACTTTAAGAACATTACCTAGAACCCACAAACTGCTTTACTAAGTTAAATAAGTGTTCTTTAAACTTGGCTGGCAACGACTTCATAGATATGCTTAAGTAAATTAAAGCAACTAAATAACACAGTTATTTTTTACTTTTTAGTGCGTTTTGAGTCGGTTCTATTTTTTGTTAAAAATTTTTATTCATTAACTACTGTCTATTTATTAACCGATATAAAAAAAGGAGGTTATCAATTCGACCCGTATGTATGTTATATTTTCGCATATGTTAGTCTATATCAAAGTCTGAACAAATGTGCCTGTATATGTATGTATGTATGTATGTATGTGGATGAATGAAATGAAAGAGTAACAAACCTCCATACAAAATATCTCCTTCAGAATATTTGTAAGTATTTAGAATTTTGATTGAAAAACATTAGTTTTTATACTATTAATATTCTAAATTATACTCGAATTACTGTTAATATTGTAATATCAAGAGATATGTTGTAGAAATTTATTTTATGTATTGTTATATGTATTTAATTTTTCAGATTGGCAAAGTTTGTAGATCTTTTCGGAGCTAGACCGTCAGGATCTCAAGTTCTTGAGGACTCTATTGATTATATGATTCAGCTAACACGAGACGAGGGGATAAATGAAATCGTCACTGAAGATGTTGAGGTACATACATAATTATTAATTTTGTTTAATTTTATTATTTTAAACTATATTATTTTGGGAGGGTTCATGACTTTATGGAGTTCACACGGAATTTTACGAGAAATATTTTTCCAGGTGCCACATTGGGTAAGAGGGACGGAAAAATTGACAATGGTTCAACCGAGGATAAAGGATATTGCTATATTAGGTCTTGGTAGAAGTGTGAGTACTCCATCAAATGGTATATCAGCAGAAGTCATAGTTGTGCACAATTTCGACGAATTAGAGAAATTGCCGGATAAAGACGTAGAAGGAAAAATTGTACTTTACGATCCAAAATTTATAAGTTATGGTGAAACTGTTGTATACAGATCTCAAGGTGCAGTGAAAGCTGCAGAAAAAGGTGCTGTGGCATCTCTGGTTAGGTCCATTGCCCCATTTTCAATAAACTCACCACACACTGGATCTCAAAATTATGATGACAAAGTGAAAAAGATACCTACAGCTGCTATATCTCTCGAAGATGCGGATTTAATAAGGAGATTTTATGATAGAAAACAAAAAGTTGTCTTAAATATAACAATGTCTTCGACATTTGACACAAAAATCTCAAGAAATACACTTGTAGATCTCAAAGGAACAAATTATCCTGAACAACTAGTAATTGTTTCTGGTCATATCGATAGCTGGGATGTCGGTCAAGGTGCGATGGATGACGGTGGCGGTCTCTTTGTAAGTTGGGCAGCACCTTTAATATTAAAGCGTCTCCATTTAAGACCAAAAAGGACGCTCAGATCTATATTTTGGACTGCTGAAGAACTAGGTCTTGTAGGTGCCTATGCATATGAAGAGAAACACAGGGATGAAAATCATAATATTAATTTTATAATGGAATCAGATGAAGGCACATTTTCTCCTCGTGGCTTAATAGTTGCTGGTACTCCAAAAGCACGTTGTATTATAGCAGAAATTTTAAAACTTTTTGAATCGGTGAATGCCACAACTTTAGTAGAATCTGATAGTCCTGGATCGGACATAGCTGTTTTAATTCAAAAAGGCATTCCTGGAGCTAGTTTACACAATGCAAATGAAAGGTATTTCTGGTTCCACCATACTGAAGGTGATACTATGAATGTTGAAGACCCAGATGAACTTGATTTATGTACTGCCTTTTGGACTGCAGTTGCTTATATTATAGCTGATATTTCTGCTGACATTCCTCGATAATATTAAATCATGATTACTGTAAAAATTAATAAAGTTTTACCTTTTATTGACAATTTTATTGCGTGTCTATGGCTAGGTTAGGAAGAAGGGAGGTTTTTTAAACGTATTCCAAAAAATTTCTCAAGAGTTTCTCAATCCGACCGATTCGATTCGTATGTATATATTTCTTTCTTTGTTGGTGTCAATGTTTTTGGGTGTTCACGGACTTTGTCGCTTATGAACTGGTTATGATGATAAAAGAAAATCAAATGTTTATACAGATAGAATATCCAATGAAATAGAGTAATGTTAGTGTACAATATTTTATTATGAAAAATTACCATTATTTATATTCTTAAAATTATGATATTTGCAACAGTATTTTGTCGCAATTTCAGTATAGCTACTAAGTTGTTTAAATAAAACGATTATTTTTATTAATACTTGTAGTGTGTTAAAATAGGGTGAGATATCCAAAATTTTCCCTTGAGTAGAATCACCCATTTATGACATTGTAGTTGTATTCGCCATTTCCTATATTATTGGTTGTGCTACCACATAGCCCGGTAGCACATCCACCGAAGCCACCGCTGCTGCCGCCGAAGCCACCGCTGCTACCACTGAAGCCACCGCTGCTACCACCGAAGCCACCTAAACTACCACCACCAAAACCACCTCCATAACCACCGCCAAAACCACCTCCGTAGCCACCGCCAAAACCACCGCCATAGCCTCCGCCGTAACCGCCACCGTAACCGCCTCCATAACCACCTCCATAACCACCGCCGAAACCGCCAGCATAACTATTACCACCGCATGGGCTATCACCACTGTAATAAGAAAAAAAATTGAGTTTACTTATTAAAAATAAAATTTGTTTTAACCCGCCAGTACTCGCGCTTCATTTTGGGACACCAACAGTCGCGTGCGGGTCGATAGGACCCAGATACTATATAGATGATTTAAATTACAAGACACACTATTATAAAGGCGAAAGTTTGTATGGATGTATGGATGTATGGATGTATGGATGTATGGATGTTTGTTACTCTTTCACGTAAAAACTACTGAATGGATTTGAATGATACTTTACCACAATATAGCTTATACATCAGAATAACACATAGGCTACATTTTATACCGCAATTCCCACGGGAACGAGAACTACGCGGGTGAAACCGCGGGCGTCCTCTAGTTTTTTTATAATGCAATGTATTTGTTTTATATTTAACAATAAAACAAGTAATATAATTTAACATTTTAATTAATTTTACTTGAAAAATCAACTTTACCTCAACTATTAAAAATATGCTAGAAAAAAGTAACTTTTAACACTGCACTTTAGAAAACTTAGGTAATTATTTGTTTTTATCAATAACCATCAACTATTATTATGTTTTTATAACAGTATATGAGTGTCTTCGTATAAAAAAAAACTTCGTATAAAAATAATTAGATATTCTTAGTTTAATAACAATCAGCCTCAAAATCTATCATAAAAAAAAGTTTTATAAAATTATCAGTCTTGAATCAGACTAATTTTTTATACGTTTGTTAGACTCTAATTAATCTTTTTGTTTCCAATTTTCTTCCTATCATTTTTAGGGGGACAGAGCGAACATCGAGCACGAATGTTACTTGACACCCGTGATGGTAGAGAAAATTCTGTGATTTCTTCTTTCCCAAGTATTTGCGACATCTTACTACGGATGAGCCTAGGCAAAGTAGTGATAGATGATCTTTTTTGAATTTGTGGCATAACCAAAACTAAATCTTTGAGAAAATGTCTTCGGTCAACAGTTTCTTATTGCAAGCGTTTTATCCATTTCACAGCGCTATTTCTAGAGAGATAGTGTCCTTGACAAATATAGATCAATGGTATATCATTAAGATCAGTTCTTCTTTGAAAAAAATTATCTGATATAGGTACTAGATTTGAAGATATAAACTCAGTAGATTCCTCATCCATACTTTGACAAGAATTGGAATCATGTTCATCTATTTCTAAGTAATCTTCAATTTCCGAACATTCTTCTCCTTCAATTTCATCTTCATGTAATATTTTTTCAATATTTGCGTCATCTAATCGCATACAAGACATTCTGCAAACAATAAAAATAATAATTTATATTTACATAGTTACAAAAACCACTAACATGAACCGTCGCGTAAGGGTCAAAAAGACCTATACTCACTTGACATGTCCGTCCTGGTTAAACGCCGCAGGGGAAATGGCCGAGGTGGGGAGTACGATTTCACTATATAGTCACTTGAAGGTATCTAGCGTGGCAAACTAAAACTAATAATATTAAAGGAATTACGGATCCAATTCTTCACCTCTGGGTCTTTTTGACCCATGCGCGACTACTGGCGGGTTAATTAAACGTTTACACATACCACGCATACAATTTAATGTATAGAGTATACGTATCAGGTAAGCAGCGCTGATTTTCAGCTGAAACAGCAGTCAAACGCTTATTTTAAGTTTCACACCCAAACGGATTACAACGTTAAAAAACTAAAAATATGCAGAACTAAATTAGTAAGATTTAAATGTATATTGCAGTTCCAAAATAGTTTAAAGTGTATAAAAATGTTCTAAATATTTTTTGCAAAAAGAAAGCAAAAGCAAAACGAAAAGAAATTTTCAATATGTCTGCATAGTAATCTATTTGAATCTATATTTACACAAACTAGATTTTTTGATGTGAAACAAAAGGTGCGAGTTTGTAGTTGAGGACTGACGACAACATAAACGACATGTCGCTCGCCATGAATCTTATTTCATAGGAATACATACAAACTAGTAATGTGGCTGCGACACTTGCTTGCAATTGTCCTCTACGGTCGACAATGAACATGCATCCTTATTCTTATAATTGTTATCACTTACCAGGGTGATGGCTTCGCATGTGCTACCGCCAATAAAGCGGTAACGCATAGAACAAATGCTATAGCCTTGCTCATATTGAAGATCCTATTAAAAAGTATTGTAATACAAGACAGTTTAACCAAGGTTAACTTTGATACTGATTCAGATTTTTCTCACAGATCTTTTTATATTACAAATTGTGGAATTTACGACACAATAAGATAATCATAATAATGTTATTTAATTAGCAGATTTTCCAATTATCATTAGCTTTTCCAATAAAGATAAAATGCTTGAAGGCAATTATTCGGTCAGCTTTAATCTTCACAACATTGGTATTACCACCAAGATAAAAAACAAAAAAAAACACGAAAATCCCATGATGCCTAGTTGGTATATTTGTGTTTTAATAAAATTATGTTTTCCCTTTTTTTCCACAAAAATAGAACCTGTCTAAAATTGTAAATAATCTATATCTAATATATAAAATTTCCCTGTCAAAATGTTAGTTACTGTATTCCTTCGAAACGGCTTTACCGATATTTACCAAATTTTGTATGCCTATTCAGCAGGTCTGAGAATCGGCTACTATCTAATTTTCAACTAAATTTTTTTTTAAATTTTTAATGCAAAACAACGTTTGCCGGGTCAGCTAGTTATTATATATTATTCCAAACGATGATTATTTTAAAAAAGCGACTATTACATTTCTTTTCTACTTTTCTCAGCCCAACCTACTTTCATTATAAACATACAGATTCGACTTTTTCAAGGTTTTAGGTAATTGCAGTGTTCCGAATTAGATGAGGTTAGTGGTAAAATTTTAGGCGTATGATGGTAAGGGTTGCTAATGCTAACGACCTTCAATAAAATACTAGTTTAAGGATCGTAATAAGTATGTATCATTCATCGTTATTTCATCATTAGCCTATTTGAATGGTCATCTACATGTAGGGGCTAGGCTTTGCTTATAAATAATAAGGACTGGAGCTTAGATATACTACTGTGGAAAGGCAGGCTTAACTCTAAAACTGAATTATGACTGGGACCGACAGCTTAGTGACTAGTGTGTTCTCAAAGGTTTAGAGATGTCCAACCAACTTCCCAACTTCGAAGGGACAAAAAATATTGCTATTTTCAATAGCCCGACTAAGGACTTGAACCCAGAATCTCATTATTCAAAACTAACATAGTCTTTTTTTACAGCTTTGTACACTACTACAAAATTGTAAAAATATTTCTTTTTAGTGTTTACTATAAACTATTGACTGCAATCGCGTCTGATGGTAGATAACGATACATCCTAAGTTGGAAACGGGCTAACTTGTTACAAGTAGTTATTCGGCACGACATCGTACCGGAACGCTAAATCGTCTTTGCCAGCATGGTGGTAATAAGCCCATGCTGGTGCCTCCCCTCCAGCGAGACCTGGAGCAATAAGGGAGGCTGAATCAGGCCAGCTGGGAATTGAACCCAGGACCGCCGTTTTACAAAAACACCACGCTTACCATAGAATACAGTTTGTATGAGATTTGTCAATTTCACAATAATTAATTAATTAGGTAATAATGTTAAAGGTTCCACCGGGTCATCTAGCAATAAATAATTGACCAACGACAAACATAAACGAATGCGATTAATGTCGCGAATCTTTCTTGTGATATAAAAGCACTCCTCTTGAAATCAATATGTAGTATAGAAAAAGTTGCTTGCGTAGGAACAGTTTCTTTAGACACTTTGAAGATTTTTATCAAAATGCAAAAGATTTTGCTGATTGTTTTTTGTGCTATTCTTATATCAGCGACGGTTGAGGCGAGGCGTTCTCGATGGTAAGCATTGCTATTAATGTATATACCTAATTAAGCTCTGCCGCGAGGTTTAACCCGTTTACCATAGAAAAATCGAAATTCAAGTCAAAATCAAACCTTTGACCATAATATCGATGGCTGGAAGGGTGACTAAATTAAGATTAAAGAAGATTTTAGATTGTAATAAATTATAATAATAAAATAAAATAGGATCTTAAAAAATATGCTATTAAAAAATTAGTAAGCATATAGACCTATATATAGTACTAGCGGGTGCTAGCGATTTTTCCAAGTATAATTAAAATTTACTAACTTATATTAATTAGCCCTCAAAGATGAATAATTTTCCCCGATTTTTCCACATTTTCCACTGACTCTTCACTCCCATTGCAGTGTGATGTTATACAATGTAAAGCCTTCCTTGAAAAGAATCCATACAAGTCCTATCGAACACAAAAATAATTTTTCAATTAGAACCTGTAAAATTTTACAGGTTCTAATAAAGCAGTTCCTGAGATTAGCGCGTTCAAAAAAACAAACTTTCACATATTAACTATAGATAGTAGTGTATATCACATACATAGAAGAATTTTTAATTTTATTTAACAATTTTTTTCAGTCATGGCCGAAGATGCAGAAAACCAATACGATATTCTGAACATTTCGAAAATGAGATCACAACTGAAACTGGATTCTATGGCCCTGAGTACCGTCCATATGGCCGCTGCCGTTCAGGAAAATGCGAAGAAATGACTTTTCTGAAAGTACCAAACTGGCATAAAAATTATAATGAAATACTTAAATAATATTTTCTAAATAGAAAAATGTTTATATCTGTATGTTAAAAAATCGAAGATATAATGTGGTGTAGATATGTGTCCACTGTTGGATAGGCCTTTTGCAGGGACATACGAGATCTTGAGCCAACCAGCGTTGCACCCAGCGGCCCCCTTTAACCCGCTTGAAGTCGTCAGTTCACCTTGTGGATGGTCTTGTCGTCCATCAGCTCTTCGAACTATGTTCCGATATACAAGTAAAGAATAAGATAATGTGTGTGTGTGTATTTTTTTTGGTGCTGACAGGGGCAGAGGATTTGGCGGTAATGGTAGCGAATGGCTATTGGAAACGAATTCGGAAATACATAACGATAAAGAATTCATGAATCCAAAAATTGACCAAAAATTTTATGATTGTAGGAACATATGTTTTGGCGACTGATTATTATTTATATAGATACATTAAAATAATTATAAACATTAATATTTATTTTTACTTTGTTAAAAGTTATATTTAAGTTAACTAATTGAAATAAACGATAGGAATATTTTTTGTAATTTTATTAATGCTCATCTAATACAAAACCCATGAAAATGTTTAGAAACATACTTTCTGTAATATATTCAATTGAGTTTTAGTACAATAGTCCATTTATATACAATACTTGTTTAGTAATATAAATACTAAATTTTTTTTATAATAATGTTGGACAGCATTTGGAATATTACATTGTTCTTCTGATTTTAAAAGTCAAATAATAAAAATGAAAATTATCTTTGTAAGTATAAGTTAAAACGCCTTAATATAAAACTGATTTCCAGTTCATAAAAATATATTTTTAAAAGAAAATTTAATAATTATATATCCAACTATTTAGTCCAAGTCGGCCTCTGGTGTGCAAATTTTTAATGTTACCTGCCATTTGTATTATATTTTTGATTGTGTTATTTTGTTTCGCCGTGGTCTTAATTCTGGTTATAAAATTTATTAAAATAAATGTTTTTAATCACAAAATATTTTTTTTTTTAATTTAAGTACAATAAAAATTTTATGTCCTAGCTCCTACCAGCAAAGACAAGACCAGAGTTAGAGAAATTCAGTCTTGTAACGGTACTTACCTATCAATCGTTTTGTAATTACGACTATATAATCGATATAGTGTTGGTTTTTTTTTGTTGTTGCTGACTGGGACTGACGACTTAACTTATTCTCCGTGGCGTAAAAGTGTAACACCACCAACTTCTCATTCTCAACTCCAGGCATAAAAATTGTGCCAAGTATTTTTAGGAAAAATTATCATACTTTTTTTTTAATAAAACTGTAACAGGTCAAATTTAGTACATCCTCACTAATATTATAAAAGCGAAAACATGTAAGTATGGATGGATGGATAGATGGATAGATAGATGTTTGTTACTCTTTCACGCAAAAACTACTGAAAGGATTTAAATAAAACTTCACATTAATATAGCTTACATATTATAAGAATAACACATAGACTACTTATTATACCAAAATTTTTACGGGACCGGGAATTATAGGGTAAAACCGTAAGCGACCTCTAAAGTTATGCTTATAAAAAATGGCATAAGCACTAAAATCTATATTAATAAATAAAACTGACGCGTCTGTTTGTAATTTTTAACCGACGAAAAAAAAACGGAGGAGGTTCTCAATTCAATACGTATATTTTTTTTATGTATACCACGCATAACTTTTTAGGGCAATGAAAGGGCATTCTTCCAATATGGTCCCATTGTCATCATGTTGGGATGTGATGATGATATCCTGGGTAAATTGAAGGAACTCTTCAAGTTTTATAGGCACACTTGCAGTGATTTCGGTTTTTGTGTATGTATCGGTAGCTTTTTGGCTACAAGTGCCCTATAATATACTATGACAGTATAGTACGTAGAGAGTAGTAAGAAATTTTAAATGAAACATTTTTAACGAAAAATAGAACCGACTCAAAACGCGCTAAAAAGTGAAAATAACTGTCATTTAGTTGCTTTATTTTACTTAAGCATATCTAGGAGTCGGTGCCAGCCAAGGTTTCTACTTTAAGGACATTACCTAGAACCCACAAACTGCTTTACTACGTTAAATAAATGTTCCTTAAACTTGCGTGCACCGACTTCATAGATATGCTCAAGTAAATTAAAGCAACTAAATGACACAGTTATTTTTTACTTTTTAGTGCGTTTTGAGTCGGTTCTATTTTTTGTTAAATTTTTTTATAATTTATTAGCTTTTTACTAAATGCTTATAAAATTATATTCCTACGTCTTAACTGAAATTAACATTAGCGAAATAAAACATTTACTCGTAGTAAAGATATCTAGAATCCTAGTGGAGATCACAGATATATTTTTTTTATATTTTTAAATATTTTTATCTGTCTATAAATTCGTCTTTTTAGACTCTCTGACTGACCTCTTAGATTGCATTAAAAACTGATTTCGTAATATTTTGACGGGAATGGGACTAACGCGGGTTAAACCACTGGGCTTGTTATTGTATAATATTTTAATAAATTTTGGGAATTACGAAATGCAAACTGTATGACGCATGATCTCATAAAAATATTTTTATTTTTTAAACGTCATTTTATCAATAGCAATCAAAATTGCCTGTTTTTACCTTGCCTAGGGTTTTTAACAGGTTTTGAATTTATGTAGTTAAAGTGAGTTAATGTTTTTTTACCTATAAAATGCAAGGTTCATTTTTCTATTTTTGAAAACAACATAGAATAATACGAAATTTTATACTATTTTTTGTCGCCTTTCGTAGCACAGTGGTATGTGCGACGAGTTTATAAGACGGTGCTCCTGGGTTCGATCACCGACGAGGCAGATTGAGATTTTTCTTAATTGATCTTGGTCTGGCTAGTGGGAGGCTGTTGCCGTGGCTAGACACTACCCTACCGACAAAGACGTATCGCCAAGCGATTTAGCATTCCGGTACGATGTCGTGTAGAAACCGAAAGGAGGGTGGATTTCAACCTACTTCTAAAAAGTCAGCTTGCTTCCATTTTAGATTAAATAAATAATGAATAAATAAATATAGGACAATTACACACATCGCTATATAGCCCCAAGCGTAAAAGTAAAAGTAAAAGTAAGCGTACTCGTAGGTAGCTTGTGTTATGGGTACTATGATAACTGATGAATATTTTATATATATATTATACATAAATACTTATAATATATAGATAAACACTGAGACACTGGAAAATATCCATGCTCATCACACTAACATTTTTCCAGACGCGGGAATCCACCCACACCCAACCCACAGCCTAGGACGCAGAAGCAGACTCACTATCCACTGCGTCACTCGGCCGTCATTGCATCATCACTTGACATCAGGTGTGATAACAATCAAGGGCTAACTTGTAGAAGATGACAAAAAGTTGCTTTCCACAGGGCTTACATATAATATGTAAAGTTTCGATTTTGGAAACTAGGCAACGAATTTTATAGCAGTCACCAACAAATAATATTTATTCAAAATAAAGATTTGTACGACTATGTATAGTCTTATATTATTTTCCACTTACACGAAGTCACAAGCGGCTGCTAGTATTAAGTAAGTGTTTTCAGACTCACTGTAGCAACAGGGTATACTGTTATACTTGTTACTTTGATAGCTTCACTGGTAGAGTTACGAATTCGTCAACCGAAAGATTCGATTATGACCGCAATAATGACTAATTTTTATTCATAAATACTATTTATTATACCAAAATATGGTAATAATTATAATCATCAATTTAACATTGAGAAAATAGAAGAGCTAGCTTATTTTGTTCCATAATATTCTTAAAGATTGTAATTTTCTACAGCCATCACTTATTCAAGATATATAGAATGTGTTAGTGGAAAAACCGAACGTTATTATTGCCTTTTTTTTTATTTTTATTTTTATTTTTATTTGGGAAAGCAAACATTTACATATTGGAATCTTAAATCTAAGGTACATACACAGAGATGGTTAAATATGTAAACAACAACACTATCCACGAATACACAGAAAGATTATGACGTCACAAAACATACAGACATAAATCAACAATGAACAGTACAAATATGGAAAAACATAACAAAACATAAATATAAACAAAAATTATTAAAATAAAAATCAAGTAAACAAAAATTAGTAAAATAAGTAAAAGAAGTTAAATAAGTGAACGAGGAAAAAGCCTAATTAGTTTTTTGTAATACATTCGATATAGTCTTTTTATATTTGCAAGCTGAGAAGGCAAATATATCAACCTCGTCAAAGTGTTTATTATATGTGTCCACAAGTCGACGCACAGGTGCACGTGTTCCAGTCTTAGTTTTGCAGAAGTTCACGGTGAATAGATTATAAGCACGCACATGCCGTCGACCTGCGTACTTCAGTACATTCAGCGATATTTTACTGACTAACTCAGGACAATCGTACTTGTTATTAATGAGACCATGCAATACCATTGCCTCAAGCAACTTGCGCCTAGATTCAAGTGTTACAAGATTGTATTTTTTTAGTAGTTCGACATAAGGAAGTCTTGACCTATGGCATCTGTAATGCATTGAACGAAGGAACTTTTTTTGGACCATTTCAAGCTGGTGCTTGTATTTGTTATAAAGAGGGTTCCAAATACAGCACGCATACTCCAACTGGGGCCTAATCAGGGACTTGTATAAAGCTAAGTAGGTCGATGGTTTTGTAAAGTCCCTCGTTGAACGCATTACAAATCCATATAAGCGGTAGGCGTTATTGACAATTTTGTTAATATGTTCATCTAGGTGTAGTTTAGAATCGAGCTGAATACCGAGATCGCGAACGGAGGAAGTCTTGGTTATATTTACATTGTTGAGGGTATAAGAAAAATTAAACTTATTTTTTTTTTTAGTAAATGTGATAGCGTAACATTTAGGTATACTTAAATGTAATTTATTCAGTATGCAGTATTCCGATAAACGGTTTAGGTCTTCTTGAATTAAATGACAATCAGATGGTTTATTAATCTCTAGGAAAATTTTTAGGTCGTCAGCATACAAGAAGAACTTTGTATGCTCAAAGCAGTTACTGATGTCGTTTATGTAAAGAATGAACAGTAAGGGCCCTAAGATAGAGCCCTGGGGCACACCAGATGTTACGGGTAGGAAGACAGAGTGGAAACCATTGACCACAACGCGTTGGCTTCTACGTGTGATATAAGATGCAAACCATCGCAAGAGATTTCCTCGGATGCCGTTGAAAGAAATCTTTTGAAGTAAGAGTTCATGATCCACCTTGTCGAAAGCCTTGCAAAAGTCCGTATAGACGGCATCAACTTGTGCATTTCTGTCAAGGCTCTCAAAAAGGGGGTTCGTGAACTCTAGTAAATTTGTGACGGTAGATTTACGCTTAACGAATCCATGTTGCTCGGGAATAATAATATTTTGTAGGAGTGGGTACAAAGCATTGTGTACTAATCTTTCAAAAACCTTTGACAAAATGCAGAGCAAGGATATGGGGCGGTAGTTAGCAACATCATTCTTGGGACCACTTTTATGGACAGGCACTATATTTGCTCGTTTCCACATATCTGGTACGATGGAGTCCTTAAGACATTTATTGTATATGAGAACTAAGGGCTTGCAGATGGATTTGTGTGTGTTTTTAAGGAATGTTGCTGGGAGGTGGTCGGGACCTGCTCCTTTAGAGGCGTCCAGAGATTTTAATTCTTTACAAACTTGCTCAAGACTGAACTGTAGACTGTCTATTAGAAACTGGTTACAAGAATCGCCATGTGGAGGGGACCACTTCTCCAAGCATAGTGATGATGGTTCGTAGACAGATTGAAAGAACTCCGAGAACATGTTGCATATCATTTCCGGATCGGAAGAATGTTTGGACTTGTACTTCATTGAAGAAGGTATTCCTGATTTACCTTTTCGGTTGGCAACATAAGAAAAAAAATATTTAACGTTTGAACGTACGCTGTCCTCCACCGACTTTTTATATGTGGCGAAGCACTTCGCACATTGAATACTAAATCTTTTTCTATAGGTTGAAAATGATTCGTAGTCAGAAATATTATTGTACTTTTTCCATTTAATCCACGCATTGATTTTATTTTTAAAAATGCGAATAAGTGATGGTGTGAACCAGATTGGATATTTGGTACGCATTACTTTTAAGGGTACATGTGATTTTATGATGCTATAAATATGTTCATAAAAAATGTCAATAATGTCCTCTGCGCTCTTGTCAAGAAATAAGGCGTCCCATTGTATTGTATTAATGCATACATTGATAGCTTCAAAGTCAGCCTGTCGGTAATTATAACGGGGAGTATTATTTTGAATGAGAGGTTGACCTAATTCGGTTGTTTTTATTATGAGCGGTGGATGGTGAATTGATTCATTAAGTAGGGGAATGTCAGGTTTGTTAACGGTACATTCACTAGTCGAAACCACTAAGTCTAAAATTCTACCTTCGTTATAAGAATTACGAATGGTATTGAATTGAGAGGCATTTAACGTTGACAGAAAGATCAACACTTCCGAGGTGACAGGGGTGGCATCATCACATAACAGCCCTATACCTTGTGAATTCTGAGTCCAAGATGCGTGAGGTAGGTTAAAGTCTCCAACTATGTAAAAAATATCCATGTTATCTTCACTTAATAGGTTTGAGAACATGTCCAGATAGCTTTTATACGCTTCTATAGGCGAACTAGGTGGAATATATACGCCTGAGATAATAAAACGTCTGAGATAATAAAACGCCTTGTCGATTTATTGTTTCAATTCCAGTGGAAAACCTTAATTTATTATAAAAACAAATTATTTAAAAATTATAGCTATAAATAAATCAATTAAACATAGATAGGTATATTAATTTTTCCACATTGTTATTTTTTTATCTTTTTTGAAATGCTTTCCTGCAATCCTTTCAGCTTATCACGTTGACCCTTGGTTTGTAAGTGTACATATTAATGGCAACAATTAATATAAATTAACTTGCGAAGGCAAAGATTCAACAGTATTGAATATCTCTTGAATCACACATTTACTAAGTATATACTTTTTATTATTATTACAAAGATCATGCAGAAGTCTGTTTTATTTTTACTTTTTGCTATTACAATATCATTGTTTGTGGAAGCAAACTCGTGGTAAGTATTTTAAAATTTTAATTTTCTTTACACCTGTTGACCAATTTGTTTTCTTTTTCTTTGCAATTTAGATATGTAACTTACTTTTATAAGCTTTTCATAATCCTCTATTATACATTGTAAAAGTAATTCGTAGATAGAGATATGGATTGTAAAACTAAACTATTCTGCAGCCAACTTTATTTGTACACCATAATTGTTTTCTATTTGAAATAAATAAAATAAAATGATTGATAGTAAAAAGTCATAATCGGTTTTCCTAACACTTCAATAATATGATCATTAAGACAAACGTTATTTTTTTACAGCGTAGATGGGAACTGTCTTGAACAGAACAATGATATTGGAAATGGACGATGGAATACTAACATAGTAGAAATGGATGATATGGGCACGGGCATAGGCCCTGGTTCCACTCCCAGAGATTACAGACGTCTCAAGGCTCGTATTAGGGGCAAGACCTCAGGTGGTGGAAGTGGCGGTAGTAGTGGCCATAGTATAAGAAATGATAACAATAGTGATAGCAGTGATAAAACTGACGGTAATAATGGTGATGATGACGGTAATGTTAACGGCGGCAATAACAGCGCTGTTGGCGGCAGTAGTAACGGTGGCAGTAATACCAGTGGCAAACGAAATGCTGTTAGCACTGGTAAACGCCGTTTAACTAGGCGACGAAGACCGATTCCTAAACTTCGGGGTGAAAAAAACGGCAGCAAGGGCACTGGTAACAGCGGTGGCATCGGCGATGGTAACGGCGGCGGAAACGTTAGTGCAAACAGTGGTAGTAATCAAGGTAATAAAAGCGGCAGTAATGGAGGCGTTAACGGTGGTGTCGTAGAATCTGGAAAAGGTATTTTTGGCCCTGATTTTGGCGATTATTCAAAGGTGCTTAATATTGGAAATGGAATAGGCAATTACAACAAAGTATTCATGCAGCCTGGAGGAGGATGTGCCACTGGTAACTGCTTATATAGTGAGTATAACATTGGAAATGGTCAAAACAATTATAATGTAGTCGGAGGTTAAGTAAATAATATTTGATCTTGCAAAAGAAATTGTAAACCTTTTAAATTAAATTATGAACCATAAAATTCATGTTTGATTTTTAATTTTACAAATGACACCTACATTAAAACCTCAAAACTAATGCACACAGTATGATGCTTCTAAGCTGTGTTTAAAAATGTAGAAAAATATATAAAAAAAAAATCAATCAGAACATTACAAGATAATTAAACTTCTTAAAAGCGTGTTCAATATATTTGATATTGAACCCCGAAGCAATCGTAGATACTACACCTGTATAGACTATACTTAATGGAATCGTATAAAGAGCATCATAATAATGGATGATACTGTTTCAACATGAAGACCAGTTCCTTTTTCCAAAAAACCTTAATGTACCTATCTACATATAATAAAACAAGTCCTGATAAACATACCATAGTGACAGCATTACATATTTTTTACGCTAATTTATTTTGTTCTTGGTTTTATAGTGATGTTTTGTTTTTCATGTCACCATAAACATATCTTAAGGCCACACATTAAAAATTAAAAGTTATCACGACCAATCTGCAAAATATGAACAGCTAAAACTGTTAATTAACTGACGAAAAAAAACGGAGGAAGTTCTCAATTCGATACGTATTTTTTTATTTTTTTATGTATGACCACGCATAACTTTTTACAGAGTTGTCCGATTTTGATAATTCTTTTTTTAATTAGAAAGGACATACTTCCAAGGTGGTCCCATTTTCATCATGTTAGGATCTGAAGATGATATCCTAGGGAAATTGAAGGAACTCTTCAAATTTTGGAGGCACGCTTACAGCGATTTCGGTTTTTGTCTCGGTATCGGTAGCCAAAAAGCTACCGATACCGAGACAAAGGACGTTACCTAGAACCCACAAACTGCTTTACTACGTAAAATAAATGTTCCTTAAACTTGGCTGGCACCGACTGCATAGATATGCTTAAGTAAATTAAAGCAACTAAATGACACAGTTATTTTTAACTTTTTAGTGCGTTTTGAGTCGGTTCTATTTTTTATACACATCACAACTCACATCCTTCGTGGCACAGTGGTATGCGCTGTGGATTTATAAGAATAGAATAAAGAGGTCATGGGTTCGATTCCCGATGGGGCAGATTGAGATGTTTCTTAATTTGTCTTGGTCTGGCTGGTTGATGTTCGCCATGGCTAGTTATCACCCTATCGACAAAGACGTACCGCCAAGCGATGTAGCGTTCCGGTTCATGTAGAAGTGAAAGGGGTGTGGATTTCATCCTTCTCCTAGCAAGTTAGCCCGCTTCCAACTTAGATTGCATCATCACTTAAAATCAAGTGTGACAGCAGTCAAGGGCCAACTTGTAGTCGATAAAAAAAAGAAACATGAAGTGGGTCCAAGAGACATCGGAAATCTCTCATATAACTGCTTAAATTTTTTGTCCGTCTGACTGGAACTGCAGTTAGTTATATTATAAGAATGGATGTATAAAGCAGCACTAGAAGGCTCTCACCACATTTTAGTGAACAGGTAGGTAGAATTCTTCTACATGTTTGTTCTTGTTCGTGTGTAGGGTAGCGGTAATCACATCGCGGTTTTAGCTCAAATATTTTTGACACATTGAACATAAATGAAAAGAATATTTTTTTTTTGCTATCGAGGCGTAAAAGATTTTTGTTTTACAAACTTCCTTTACAGAAAAGTGTAAGTATGTATGTATGATTATGACGTGTGTGTGTCTATATATTTATAGATGTGTGTATGGTCAAATGTATGTATAGGAATCAAAACAGACTTGATTTTTAACCGACAAAAAAAGGGAGGAGGTATTCAACACGTATAGGTATATATTTTTTTTATGTATGACCATATACAAGCATAACTTTTTACAGAGTTGTCCGATTTTGATAATTCTTTTTTTATTAGAAAGGGCACACTTCCAATATGGTCCCATAGTCATCACGTTAGAATCTGGTGATGATATCCTGGGAAGATTTTAAAGTCTAAAGACGGTTATGACTGACTTTAAAACTTACTGTTTTCTGAATCCTACAAAAGTGCGCAAGAACGGACTAATGGGATAAGTCATATTAATAATTGCATAATATATTTTAAATCATAAACAATTTCGGGTTTTACGAAAAGGATGATGACCGCATATGAGGCATGACCGCGGAAAAAGTATTTTTGTAATTTTATCTTTTTCGGAAAAAATTTTTTTTATGTGTCGTGTAGTGTGTTTAAGTAGGAAAAAATAAATAAAAACTAACCTATCTTAGTAACTATACAAATGATGCCCTCATGGAATTGTGGCAAGAATTCTGGGGCTCCATGATAGTGAACGTATAGTTCCCCGCGGACAAAGTCTCGGGCGTCGATTAGCATCATGTAATGCGACTACAGGGTATTAGAGGAACTTTATTTTTGATTATCAATATCCTGACATTTTATGTATAATCAAACCTGACATAACAACTTTTTTGGCAAGTTGAAAATGCCTTAATCTATAAGCGAGATAAAGTCACGCCTCGTATAGACTTAGACATAGAACAACGTAGTATTGGACGTGTACCTTGTACATGTTAAGAAGTATATTTTAGGATGCTCACAGTTATTCTTCTATTTTGGAAGAATCATTGACTTTCGGTTGTAATAGTAAATTGATAGCACAAAAAATATTTTTTTAAATATAACCAACACTCTCCTTCCCCTTAAATTATTCGTCAGACTTTATTAGAACTAGATACTACAATAGTTCAATGGACGGGCGTTGCTCAGCTCAGCGTCTCGGCATAGAGTCTTTGACAGCATGTCCAATTTCTACATTTTATCTCTACACATTTATGAGTGATGATAGGGTCATTTCGGCTTATCACAAATTTCAGCAATCATAGGCATTTTAACTTGACAAGAGTCATTTTTAACTGACGAAAAAAAACGGAGGAGGTTCTCAATTCGACACGTATATTTGTTTTTTTTTTTTATGTATGACCACGCATAACTTTTTACAGTGTTGTCCGATTTTGATAATTTTTTTTCTGTCTGGCACCGACTTCATAGATATGCTTAAGTAAATTAAAGCAACTGAATGACACAGTTATTTTTTACTTTTTAGTGCGTTTTGAGTCGGTTCTATTTTTTGTTAAAAAATTTTTTGTACATTATGTTCTCGAACTTTAAAAGTTTTAACTTTTCAATGTGCAGTTGTGCACCTCTAAAGTCGGTGTTTTATCACTCTCGTGGCCGCACTCTCTAACCATACAAGAGAGACGAATTTCTTAGTATTCTATTATATACTAGCTGTTGCCCGCGACTTCGTCCGCGTGGACTTCGATTCAGTAACCAGTAGATACAGTTAGTATTCACATAAATAAATAAAATTAGTATTGCTAAAAACTATTTACAAAGCTTTTATATACACTTAACACTCTTTGATGTAGTTCTTTCGAAAGCCAGAATGTAGAGTGAATCTGGACTGGTGACGCGAGAGCAAGCAACATAGAGCTGTCCATGTGAGAAGCTGCTTGTCCTAAGGTCGACTCCAGCCAGAGGCGGATCCAGCTTTCAATTTAGAGGAGTCTCAGTCCTGGTATAGTCATTTCATGTTCCAAAATTTTCACGGGCTTTTTGGCTTTATTAGAAGTGACAGTTACAAAGACCATACGTAGTTTTATTAATATAACTGAGAGCACTCAGTATAGAGCGATTAGTATAAAGAGTTACGGGGGCATCATAGTTGTCAGGCGGCGGACGTCATCCAGATCAATTTCTTGGCAGCATGGTAGCTTTAACGCGCCGAAATTGGTGGATTAACGGATTTCACATAAAAATAAATTAGGCACGGGGCATCGTAGAGCTCTGGTGCAAGGCAGGGTACGAAAGAGAGCGAGAGCAAACCTGTGGCTCGAGACAGGAGACTGGCGCGACCGAATCGCGCGCGAAAATTTGTAGATTTGTTGATTCTACATTGAAATTGAAAGAGGCATGGGGGCATCACGTAATTCAGTCTGGCGCAGGACGTAATACAGAACAATTCGCCTTAACGCGAACGCAGGTCACGTGCTAAAATCGATGGATTAAAATCCTGTCTCAGTGCTCACTTGCTTCACTGGTGGAACCTACATACAAAGTTTCAAGTGAATCTTTTAAGCAATGAAAAGTTTCAATTTGCCCCTTTTTCTCCCACTAGGAGAGGGGGATTTCCAAAATTCCTCTCTTAGTGCTTACTTGCTTCACTGGTGGAACCTACCTACAAAGTCTTGAGTAAATCCATTAAGAAATTAAAATTTTCATTTTACCCCCTTTTTCTCTCCCTATGGGGAAAATTTCAAAAAATCCTCTCTTAGTGGTCACTTGCGTCACTGGTGGAACCTACATACAAAGTTTCAAGTGAATCTTTTAAGCAATGAAAAGTTTCAATTTACCCCTTTTTCTCCCCCTAGGAGAGGGGGATTTCCAAAATTCCTCTCTTAGTGCTTATTTACTTCACTGGTGGAACCTACATACAAATTTTCAAGTGAATCTTTTAAGCAATGAAAAGTTTCACTTTACCCCTTTTTCTCCCCCTAGGAGAGGGGGATTTTCAAAATTCCTCTCTTAGTGCTTACTTACTTGAGTGGTGGATCCTACCTACAAAGTTTTAAGTAAATCCATTTAGAAATTAAAATTTTCAATTTACCCCCCTTTTCTCCCTCAAGGGGGAAAATTTCCAAAAGTCCTCTCTCAGTGGTCACTTGCGTCACTGGTGGAACCTACATACAAAGTTTCAAGTGAATCTTTTAAGCAATGAAAAGTTTCAATTTACCCCTTTTTCTCCCCCTAGGAGAGGGGGATTTCCAAAATTCCTCTCTTACTGCTTACTTATTTAACTGGTGGATCCTACCTACAAAGTTTTAAGTAAATCCATTAAGAAATTAAAATTTTCAATTTTCCCCCTTCTCTCCCCCTAGGGGGAAAATTTCCAAATATTCTTTCTCAATGCTCACTTGCTTAACTGGTGGAACCTACATACAAAGTTTCAAGAGAATCAATTAAGAAATAAAAAGTTTCAATTTACCCCCCTTTTCTCCTCCTAGGGGAGGAATTCTTAAATATCCTGTCTCTGTGCTCACTTGCTTCGCTGGTGGAACCTACATACAAAGTTTCAAGTGAATCCATTAACCAATGAAAAGTTTCAATTTACCTCCACTTCTCTCCCTAGGGGGGGAATTTCCAAAAATCATCTCTCAGTGCTCACTTGCTGCACTGGTGGAACCAAAATACAAAGTTTTAAGTGAATCCATTAAGAAATAGAAAATTTGAATTTTCACCCCCTTTTCTCCCCTTAAGGGGGAAAAATTTCCAAAAATCCTCTCTCAGTGGTTACTTGCGTCACTGGTGGAACCTACATACAAAGTTTCAAGTGAATCCATTATGAAATTTAAATTTTCAATTTACCCCCATTTTTCCCCCTAGGGGGGGTATTTCGAAAAATCCGTTCTTAACTGACTTCTACTCGGCGAAAGGCATATTCCTACCAAATTTCAAGTCGCTACGCCTTATAGTTCCAGAGAAATCGTGATGAGTCAATATATAGGTGGGAATCTCTTTTATATATATAGATTAACCGAGGAGTTGACCGTGTGACAAAGAGAAAATCTCCGAACTTTAGCTTGTCTCAAATAATGGCACGAATGTAGGCTTAAAGAGCTTTTCAACCGACTTCACAAAAGGAGGTTATCAATTCGACTTGTATGTATGAAATATTTCCGTAACTGAAATAGTGCCAAATTCTGTCGTCCGTCTGAACAAATGTGCCAAATTTCATAAGTGTATGTATATAATATATTATTATGTATCCCCCTCCACAAACTTATGTTCTAGGTATTGTTCAACTTAGGGAATACTGCAAGTTTCATTAGAATTGGGTCAGTAGTTTTTGCGATACGGATTTTTTGTAATACATCACTCCATCATGAGGCACATCTATTGTGTGCATGGTAAAATGTGCAGGCACCTATCTCGTGAAGTGTTTTGTCCTACTTTTTTCTGGATCTTACATTGTAAGAATACGAAAATCGGTGAATCATCTGTTGAAATATTAAAAAAATAGGAAAGAATTGACCAAAAATTCCTACTTCATAGAAATTAACTCATTATTAAAATAATTTCATTAACAAATATTAGCTATCTATCATACATATTATTTCACAACAATATTATAAAACCGCTATCTTTTTGGAAATACTTGCATTCCCATTTATTTATCACGTTGACCTCTTGGCTTGTACGTGGGCAAGTTAATCTAAACGATACATATAAAATGATTTCCAAAAGCAGAGATTGAACAGTCTTCTCATGATTACACAATTGTACACTAAGTAATTAAATTAAAAATTAAATAATTATTTAATATCAGTTAATAAATAGATATCAATATAATGATGAAATCTGTACTATTTTTTGTTTGCGTTATTTCTATATCAGTGAACGTGGAAGCAGACGAATGGTAAGCATTGTAATTTTGATTTTATTTAAATCCAACGTCTAAGTTGCCTTATAACCCAATGAATGTGGGTTCTTTTGCCAATTGGTTAATTTCCTATTTCTTAACTTGACGCAGATCTGCTATGGCGATGATCTCAGCCATGTAACTAATTGTTTTATAAGTACCATAAAGTATTTTAGACGAATTTTATTTTATTTTTTTTGCAGTGGCGCCGGAGGGTGTCGTGGTAAGAACATTGGAAATGGAGAATGGAATACCAACATAGTACATTTGGATAATACAGGCACAGGCATGGGCTCCGGTCTCCGACCCGTCCGTCACAGACGTTATAGGGGTGGTAATAGGGTATCAACTTTTCCATTACCACCCGATGGTGGAAGTAGTGGTAATAGCAATGGCAATAATGGTTTAGGCGTTGATTACAATGATGATAACGGCGGTGGTTCTGGAATTTATAATTTTGGAAATGGACAATGGAACACCAATATAGTACATTTTGGCGAAACGGGAACGGGCATAGGGTCTCGTCCCGGTGCTGGCAGACCAGGATTCGGAGGTAGTAATAATGGCATCCCATTCCCTTTACCGCCTAGTGGTGGAAATGGCGGTGAGAATAGTGGTGCTAAAGACAAAGGTACAGGAAGTGGTACCAGCGGTAACAGTAACGATGGTTTTGGAAATGATGACGATGATTATAACGATGGTAATAACGGCGATAGTAACAATAGTAGTAGCAGGGGTAACGGTGGTGGTAAGGTCAGTGGCAACGGAAGTGGTAATAGGGGCCCCGAGTTATCACCCGGTGGTGGAAATGATAACGGTGGCATAGGAAGTGGTAATAACGGTGGCAGCGATGGCAGTAATGACGGTGATTACGGTGATGATTATGATGGTGATAATAGTGGTGGTACCAGCGGTGGTAGTAGCAGTGGTAACGGTGGCAGTAACCACAGTGGTACCAGCGGTGCTAGCGGCAGTGGTAACAAGGGCGGTAACCGTGGTGGTAAAGGTGGCGGCAACAGCAATGGCAAAGGAGGTGGTAGCCGCGGTGGCAATGGAAGTGGTGTTGATACCAGTGGTGGTGATGTAAATAGCCGACAAAAACCATATTGTCGCAGTTTCGGCCGCCTAGGTCGTTGCGGTAGAATACGAGGTGGCATTGGTGATTTTTTCGGCTCTGAAAGCGGAGGTGTTTTTGGTGGCGAGGTAAATTTGGGTGATTATGGCCGTTTCCGTAACTAGCCTAGAAATACAGATAAAGACTGTAGGCTTCCAGATATTAATTAGAAGCTTAGGAAGTATGATGAAAGGGACTACTTTAGGCACAAGACAGTCTTTCCATTTCTAGTCCTGCATGCATTGCTGCATTAGATATAGCTTCTTGCCACCATCCGATGCTGGAACAACATTCAACCGCCAATCCGCGATTCCAAAAGTAAAATTACTTTTTCTTGTTGATTGTGATAATTTTAGCTTTGTGAACATAATGAATATTTTTACGGTAAAGATAACCAATAATTTAGATGAAACAATGTGAAGAACTTTAATAATTACAATTTTAATCTATTATTTATTGTTACTATACTTTCTAGAGAATGTGTGTATTAGGATTGTTTTTGGTTAATATTTGTTTATGCCCATATTAGTTTAATTCCATTTTATTTTCCATAACTATTTATTTCTTCAATGAATATTTTTTGTTTTTAATATTTAATATGATTAATTACATTAGCTGTGATCTCACCGGGGTCGCAGATGACAATTAGCGCAAGTATTATGGGGTTTCGTAATGCAAGTTATACACACATACTTTTTAGCCCTCTAGTCAGACTTACATAACTTATGTAAACTCGGATACGGGGTATAGCATTTACCTTAAATAACTAAGATAAAATTGCACGTCTTCACCCTTTTTGTTATTTTCTTGTATTATAGTTACTTTAGTCTATTTAAGTTTATAAGTTTTTTAACCGACGAAAACAAACGGAGGAGGTTCTCAATTCGACACGTATATTTGTTTTTTTTTTTTTTTTTATGTATGACCACGCATAACTTTTTACAGTGTTGTCCGATTTTGATAATTCTTTTTTTATTAGAAAGGGCATACATCCAAGGTGGTCCCATTGTCCTCATGTTAGGATCTGCTGATGATATCCTGGGGAAATTGAAGGAACTCTTCAAATTTTGGAGGCACGCTTACAGCGATTTCGGTTTTTGACTCGGTATCGGTAGCTTTTTGGCTACTAGTGCTATATAACAGTATATGTGCTATGACAGTATAGTACGAGTACGGTACGTGGTGATAAATCACTAAAAAGTAAGAAATAAAATTTTTTAACAAAAAATAGAACCGGCTCAAAACGCACTAAAAAGTAAAAAATAACTGTGTCATTTAGTTGTTTTAATTTACTTAAGCATATCTAGAAGTCGGTGCCAGCCAAGGTTTTTACTTTCAAGGACGTTACCTAGAACCCACAAAATGCTTTACTACGTAAAATTAATGTTCCTTAAACTTGGCTGGCACCGACTTCATAGATATGCTTAAGTAAATTAAAACAACTAAATGATACAGTTATTTTTTACTTTTTAGTGCGTTTTGAGTCGGTTCTATTTTTTGTTAAAAAATTTTATTAAATTAAGTTATAGTGAGTGTACAAATAAGCAGTAAAATGTAAATAAATATATCCACCTTGAATAAATGTGTTTACTATCTTTCTTTGTTTTATTGATAACACTTGTAATATACCAAAACCCAAATAGTAAGAGCTTTTAAAAAGGCACCAGTTCATTGTGCCTTCTTCTTCTTCTTACGACAAGTGATAGCAGTTCCATCTGAGTTGTAAATTTTTTCATTAATTGCAATTTACTGCTCTAGTGGGGGTCTATGTGAATTCGATCACGAGGAATCTGGATACGATTCCTGGATCGGAAAGTGGAATAATTATGGCTCTTTCTTTCTTCTAAGTAATTTTCCAGTAAATTCTAAGCGTGGGGACGGGAAGTTGGAGGTGTTACAAATCTGTTCCTCGGAGAGCACGTTAAGCCATGGGTTGCGGTCAAATCATCATCATTCTGATAGTGATTATTAATTCTGATCGCAATTGTTAATACATCGACCGTTGTCACCCTACCCACATTGGAGCAGGGTGGTGAATATACGCTCCATATCCTATAAGGAGGGAAGACTAGCGCTGTGGTGGGCCGTTAATAAACTGATAATGACCAAGTAGATGGAACTAACTTAACTTAACTTTAGAGGTTAGTGCTCAGAAAGAAGAAACGAAAAAATTGTTTTTATTCATAAATGCCACACATCACAATTTATTTAATACCTTTACCCTTTTTGACGCTGGGAAATGCATCTACGCATTCCAGTCGGTGGCTGCGCGTACAGAACTGCGTTGTCTCCGCCCGAGTATGTGGGATTTTTTTTTATCGACTACAAGTTGGCCCCTGACTGCTATCACACCTGATGGTAAGTAATGATGAAATCTAAGATAGAAGCGGGCTGACTTGTTAGGAGTAGGATGAAATCCACACCCCTTTTAGTTTCTACACGACATCGTACCGGAACGCTAAATCGCTTGGCGATACTTCCTTGTCGGTTAGGTGGTAACTAGCAACGGCAAAGGCCTCCCACCAATTAGACCAAGACAAATTAAGAAAAATCTCAATCTGCCCCGCTTGGAATCGAAGGACCAAGACCTCCGTCTTGGTACTTCTCACTGTCGAACATGTGATTGACAACACTCGACAGGGAGAGGTCTCCATCAAAATTAGACACCAGTGAGTGTCCTTGCGGCAACTATGACACACACTCTGCCAGAATGTGATACGCCGTGTCCTGTAGTGCACCATACTCGTAACATACCGGCGAGACTTGCCTTGTGATGATCCCGTGCAAGTTCCTACCGAAACAGCCGTGTCCGGTAAGCACTTGCACTAGACGGTACCTCAATGCGCCATGACGCCGTTTCTGTCACAACTGTAGGTGGGGCCGGATTCCTATTCGTAACCGGCAAAAAAACGGAGGTTCTCAATTCGACACGTATATTTTTTTTTTATGTATGACCACGCATAACTTTTTACAAAGTTGTCTGATTTTGATATTTCTTTTTTTATTAGAAAGGACACACTTCCGAGATGGTCCCATTGTCATCATATTAGGATCTGATGATGATATCCTGGGAAAATTGAAGGAACTCTTCAAATTTTATAGGCACACTTGCAGCGTTTCGGTTTTTGTGTAAGTATCGGTAACTTTTTGGCTACAAGTGCCGTATAATATACTATGACAGTATAGTACGTGTACGTTACGTGGCGATAAAACACTCAAAAGTAAGAAATAACTGTATCATTTAGTTGCTTTAATTTTCTTAAGCATATCGAGGAGTCGGAATTTTTTTTAGTACTATTAACAACTTACCCTTACAACTACCCCATGTCCATCCTTTTTATTTTTATACCAATTATTCAAAGCCCGACCCCATAAAAATACTCATATATTTTTAGTGATTATTAATTTAGTAGTAATTTAGTAAACATTCCTAAATTATAGGTCTTTTGCTATACTGCACATAATTTTTACTAATATAATATGCTACGTTCATAACAAAAATAAACGCCAAAATTATATCAAGAAATGAGTCACATGTGACTCCTGAATTTATTCCAAAATTTCATTATGAGTCGTATGTGACTCATTGGACAGTGAAGTTGTTAAGTATTATTATAAAGATCATGCAGAAATCTGTTTTAATTTTCCTTCGTGCTTTTTTCAATATCACTGTTTGTGAAAGCAAACTCATGGCAATTACTTTGATATTTTATTTTTGAAATAGAAACTTCTGTTTTGTGTAAACCAACCAATTGACCAATTTTTGTATAAACCAAAACCGCTTTTAATATACCGCTATATGTATACTGAACATTGAACGCTTAACGTGTTGCACTTTTATGTTGACCTTAAACACTTCTATGCAAACCCAGAGTAATTCTACAATAATAATCCAGCTTGATGATACAATTCACAACTTTACTTTCAAGATGTAAAGATTTTTTAAGATAAGAAGTGCTAGCGTTGCTTTTTCTTATTTTCTAGTTTAATGCAGATAGAGTTGACTTAATTACTGATTGATATTTATCTGGTTATTAGGGCAGAGGGGCCCTTTGGTCGTGTAATTATTAATATTATGAGAGCAAGTATCAATTTTAAGAAAGCGTCAACATATATATTTATTTATACAAATCCCTAATATAAGTTCACATCTTGAATATGCTGTTACCTTTTGGAACCCTCATTAGGACATATATTTGTTTTGTTCATGGGCAGGGCAGCGGTGATCACTTAACATTATCACTTTAAGCTCACCTACCGGCATAAGAACAACGTTGTATGTTTAGGCTCTAGATCTCATCTCAGGTAAGGTGCAAAGTCTACCTCTCTAGTGGACCATCAAAATGGACAAACGATGGTATGATATAAATAGTAATTAAAAAGAATATTCTTACATCTTGAATTTTTCGCCATTGAGGTAAAAAGTTGTATGTGTCACAGGAGAGTAAAGAGTTATGTTTATTGTGTCTTTTAATGCTGCACTAGGCTCAGGATTCTTATCTAGAATTATAGAATCCTTCTATTCTTCGGGATTCAAAATAGGCCCTCACAACAAAAACAAACTTTGCTATACAGGTATAAAGTTGGTGTCATCCAAGCTTAAGTAAACTTTCGTTACCTGTTTAACGAAGTAGCAAAGCATTTTGTAGGTTTTAGGTAACGTTCCTTAAGTAGAAACCTTCATAGATGTGGTTAAGTAGATTGCATCATCATCACCGTGGTATAGACAGGCGTCAGAATTTATCTGGCAGAAATTTCGTACAATATACGGCCGCTCTGAGGAAGCTAATACATCTATGATGGATGTCTGAAATAATGTAACCAATATTATAGAAATATTTGAAAAGATAAAAAATAGTAGTGCAATTATCCAATTGGTAATAATAATTAATTATCAAAGGAACTGTAGGAATAAATAGGGTTATGGTGTGAAATTTTATATTCAATATTTTACGAAGTGAGGGAAGACCAGGATATTTTGCTTCGTATTCCGAATGACCTACATTTCCTACTGCCGCCGCTTAGACCAGTAACGCCCAACAATTTTTATTGTTTCAACTCCACTGGAAAATCTTAACTTATTAAAACAAACAAATTAATTAAAAATAATAACTCTCTAATATAATTTCATATACCTAATTATTTTTTGAACCGTTATCTTTTTAGGGATCTGTACCCAAAGGGTAAATCCGGGCACCGTATTACCTAGATAATTCAAATGTTTAAAAATGATTTATTTTGACAACCTCCGTGGCGCAGTGGTATGCGCGATGTATTTATAAGACGGAGGTCCTGGGTTCGATTCCCGGTGGAGCAGATTGAGATTTTTCTTAATTTGTCTAGGTCTGGCTTGTGGGAGGCTTTCGCCGTGGCTAGTTACCACCCAAGACAAAGACGTACCGCCAAGCGATTTAGCGTTCCAGTACGATCTCATGTAGAAACCGATAGGTGTGTGGATTTCATCCTACTCCTAACTAGTTAGCCCGCTTCCATCTTAAATTACATCATCACTTAACATCAGGTGTGAAAGCAGTCAAGGACCAACTTGTAGTCGATACAAAAAAAATTATATTGCTGCTATAATAATAAAACTAAAAAGAGATTAAAATAAATTTTTAAATTGATCTCCTATATTGAATCTGGCTTTTTTGTCGTTTTTTGCTCAATTGCTATGGAACACTTCGTGCTCGAATAACACTCTTGGCCGATTTTTTTATTTAAGAGTACACTTGTGCAATCCTAATTTCTTATCACGCTGAACCGTTTGGTATTTACGTGAGTTAAGCAACGATTCATATAAAGTGACATGAAAAGGAAAAAAATAAGCAGTATTGACCATCCTCTCTAGAATTACACAATTATAATTATACTAAGTGATTATTTATTTATTTATATTATATATTTATTAAATAGCTATCATGCAAAAATCTATAGTATTTTTTATTTGCGCTATTTCTATATCACTGATTGTGGAAGCAAAGCCATGGTAAGTACTTTTTAATAATTATCAAATTCCGTTCAAGGCTCCTTGTGCTGTTTGATATCCGAATGAGCCTGTGATAAATTAGGATCTTGAGTTAACCTAGGAGTTCATTGTTTCTAATTTGACGCAGATTTGGTTTCATGCAAAGCATAAAACCAGCAAGGGATAGTGTTATTAGGACAGAAAGACCATTTGCTCATAAAAAATGAACGAAGTAGCTGGTAATAGAAAGTGAACTTCAAAATTAATTAATTGCCTCAAAATACCATTTAATAAAAAAGTATTTTTTTTTAAATGCAATGATATTATACGTGCGTAAAATTTACACCTGTAAAGTAGTAAAAAATCTTCCTGATACTTCAATAATTTAAAAAAATTTTGATGATTTTTATTTTTTCTAGTGTCGATGGGGGATGTTTTCGTAAGAACAACAATGTTGGAAATGGAGGTTGGAACAACAACATAGTATATATGGGTGACACGGACACGGGCATAACTCCTGGTTCCCGTCCTGGTAAACAATTTAAAGGTAGTAATACAGGCTTACCACCTTCGTTACCGCCCGACAGTGGAAGGGGTGGTGGTAAATGGATTGTTATAGAAAGTGATTACAGCGATGAAACTGAATATGATACCGGTTATAATAACGGTTATGATTATGCTGGTGATTACCTCGGTAATAACGACAATAGTAACAGAAATGCTAATAATGGCGGCAGTAGCAACAGAAACGGTTCTATTAATGGCGGTAATGGCAGTGGCAACAGAAATTATGCTAAAATTGGCGGTAATGGCAGTGACAACGGAAATGGTTTTGGCCCTGGTAACCGTCATGTAATTAGATGTCTTAGACCGATTCGTAAACTTCCGGTTAGTAACAATGGCGGCAAGGGCACTGGTAACGGCAGTAACAATGTCAGTGGAAACGGTGATGATAAAGGTGGTGCTAATGGTAATGCGAACAATGGTGATAATAGCAGTGATAAAAGAGGTAGTAACCATGGTGATAATGGCAATGGTAACAAAGGCAGTTACGGTGGAGTCTTTGGCTCTGGAAATGGCGGTATTTATGGCCCTGGTATTGGTGGTATACGTGGTCCTGGAAATGGCGGAACAACAATAACAACATTGGAAATGGTCTAAACAATCACAACGAAACATATGGGATGCCCGGAGAGGAGGATGTGGTAACTGGTAACTGTATGAGCACCGGGAATAACGTTGGAAATTATCAACCACAACATAGTATATGGGGGTCAAGTGAATAAGGAAAGTAACTCTAAATATACATCACCAGTACAAAGTCACCTTATAATGGGAACTATCGACTATAAGCAGAGCAATATCTAGCATTAACCTGAAACGTAGATTCTAAGCTTTATGTGTTCTGTATACCAATATGCTATAGCCATTGAAATGTAGATTAAAATGTGAATATTAGTTAATATTTATTTTTGTCTTGTGGAATAATATTAAAGTTTAAATTAAATTGTATTAAACTAGATACATATGTTTGGTTATTGATTAAAAAAATTATACCTAAATTGAATCCTATGAGCTAATGCACGTTAAATGATGCATCAAATGTGTTCCAAGCTACATATTAAAAAATAAATTTTGTGGGTGAATTTAGCTTGAGTATAAAATAATATTCCCAAGCATATTTTATTATTTTCATCAAAAGTATAACTTATTTATTTTATTAAAGGCATGTTTAACCTTTTCGAGACATACCCCAGAATCATCTCCTTCTCAATCCTAGACACTGCACATGATTGATATTAATGGATACCAAGTAAAGATTGGTCGCGTGAACCTACTGCTCTGAATCTAAATAATACTCCAAGAATTATAGAAATTTACTCCATGTATCAAATCAATGTAAAATTGCAATAAATCTGTTCGTGAAGACAAAGACTTTATTTTATGCTTGCAAAATACCCTGATAGCCCACGATAAACTAAGAAACACTAAAGTGATATCAAGGTGAATACTGATACGCCGACGTATATATATAACTTTTTTGGATAGCGCTTAAAACTATGGTAAGAAAGTACATGATTATAATATAGTGGCTGACGCACGCGATCTCTTCCGCGTATTTCCCGTTCCCGTGAAAATATCAGGATAAAAATAAGTCAGTGTCACTCCTTGTGAGTCTATGAAAATAAATGGTTTTAGTATCATTAAAAGTTAAAATTTTAAAGAACAAAATTCCAAACGCAATTTTTTTTTTATCAACTACAAGTAGACTCTTGACTGCTATCACACCGGATGTTAAGTGATGATGCAATCTAAGATGGAAGCTCCTAACTTGTTAGGAGTAGGATGAAAATCCACACTCCTTTCGGTTTCTACACGACATCGTACCGGAACGCTAAATCGCTTGGCGGTACGTCTTTGTCGGTAGGGTGGTAACTAGCCACGGTGAAAGCCTCCCACCAGCCAGACCAACACAAATTAAGAAAAATCTCAATCTGCCCTGCCAGGAATCGAACTCAGGACCTCCGTCTTATAAATCAACCGCGCATACCACTGCGCCACGGAGATCGTCAAATTAGGAAAATGTGTGATTCTCATTTATTTTTCTATGAAGATGAGAGAACCTAATGAAGAAATTCGATACATTATAGAAAATTCCTAGAATAAAAGTAAAAATGCAATGCAAGCCGCGAAACAATTTACGATGTTTATGGACCTAGTTCAGTGTCTGTGAGAGTAGAACAAAGAACAATGGCAAGATTATACATGAGTGATTTCGGAGGCGTCTACAAATGTGACTTATATAAAACATAGTAATTTAATTCGTTATTATTTTGTACTAAATTAGTTTTACATGTTAAAGCTGAGATTAAATTAATCAATAAAAGAACATTTCTTTGATTTAATTCGCCACTAGCGAATCAGTTTTTTAGGAGTTTACACGTCCTCTACTCTTTTTATGGTCCGTTAGATTTATTACACAATGTTTTATACAAAAATATAACAAAGTAATATAGTTATTAACAGCAGCACAATCAGAGCCCAGAAAACAAGCAAAGTAAGCCAATATGGCAATCACTACTAATTGTGACATCTGGTATCGTATAAGAGCACTATGCCATTTAGTTGACATGCATTGTTATGTTAACTACTTGGCACTACTTTCCATACAAAAATAAATTTAGACTTCAAAGTATGGCACTATCGCCCCCATGCGGCAAACTTCGTGTTTTTCATCATAACTTGCTGTGCTTGCCCATTTCTATTATGTTAATATCTTTTTTTGTTGCCTCGTCAAACGAAAAATCTTGGTGATTATGTTTCTGTGATAGAACCACTATGGTTTTTACATTTTTCCTATATTGACGCTTCAAACATATTTCAGGTAAAATGTTGTATGGACTCTTGCCATTGTTCTTTGGTTTAAATGTTTTCGATCCGTACATTTTGACGTCAAATAAGCACGTCGTTCTGGTCGCCCTATTACGGATAAAATGAATGCCAATTTTGAAAAAGTGAAGCAAGATCGGCATATCAGTAGTTACGACGTGGCTGGAGAACGGGGAAATGACCACAAAACAGTTTTGGCGCATTTAAATAAAAACTAGGTACATAAAAAAGCTCGATATTTGGGTACCTCACGAGGTCACTGAAAGAAACTTAATGATTCTCATTTGTAATTCTTTGTTACGACGTAATGAAACCGTACCACTTTTGAAGAAGCTGATAACTAGTGATGAAAAGTGGATCTCCTACAACAAGAACGTGCGAAAAAGGTCGTAGTAGTGAAAGGCTTGTCGGGCTTCACAGACTATGGCGAAACCCAGGATAACTCACAACAAGGTGATGCTGTGTGTGTGGTGGGATTGGAAGGGCATTATTCATTATGATCTGTTACCTCCATTACTACTGTGAAAAACTTATGAGATTAAAGCAAGAAGTTGAGAGGAAACGGCCGGAACTAATCAACCGAAGGGGTGTGGTTTTTCATCGTGATAACGCTAGACCTCACACATCTTTCGCACCTCACACTCAGCAAAAATTAAGAGTTGGGCTGGGGGGTGTTAATGCATCCCCCGTAAAATCCTGACCTTTCCTTTAGATATCCACCTGCTTTGGTCTCTTTAGAATTATTTAGGCAGCGTCAGGTAATATCACGAGAGGACTGCCAAAACCACTTGTAACGGTATTTTGATCAGAAGTCCCAAAATTTCTATAGCAAGGGGATCATGTCCCTACCAACAAGATTGCACAAAATTATCAAACAGTATGGTACCTACATACTTTAGTTAAATATAAATATTAAAATATGTAAAATATGATTTGTATTTTCTTAAAAAATGCGAAGAAACTTTTTCCCCAACCTACACTCAGCGGCACGGAATGTGGCCCAAAGTAAAAGGGCAGTATATTTTTGAAATAAAACAAAATATACCTTTTTTTTTTGTATGTACACCTTAAATATTTATTTAAAAACAAATTTTATAAATAACTAACATAAAAAGATGCGTATAATTATTAAAATTAAAAAAATAAATGAAAATCACAAAAATGACGCTAACTCCTAAAATGGAAAAAATGTTTAAAAAAAAAATTAACTAAACACGGTAATTTTAATAGCGGGTATTACCAGCCCTAGCCATGACAACTGCCTGCATGCGGTCAGGCATGCTATGAATAATGTTTTTCACATTTTCTTGAGGCATTTCTGCCCAGGCGGCTATCAGAGCTGTTTTCAACTCAGTAAGAGTCTCTGGAGGGTTGGGTCTGGATCTGATGCCTCTTTTAAGCATGTCCCAGACATGTTCTATGGGGTTCATGTCTGGGCTTCGTGCATACCACTCTAATTTTTGGATTCTTACCTCTGAAAGGTAATTACTGACGCAACGAGCTGTGTGCGGGCGCGCATTATCTTGCATCAGTATAAAATTTTCGCTTCCGATGAACCCTGCGTATGGTACAACATGATCTTGGAGTATCTCTTCGGTGTATCGATCTGCTGTTAGATGCCCTTCGACGATAACCAACTCCGTACGTGCGTCTGAACTGATGCCACCCCAAACAGTAACAGATCCACCGTGAAAACTGACCGTTTGCGTGGTAGTGATAGGCAGAAATCTCTCGCCGCGCCTCCTCCACACACGTTCTCGACCATTATTATTTAAGTAACGCTACCCTCATAGGTACTTATTTCTGTTATCAAAAGACATAACTGTTTCAGATAATACAATACTATGTACTTCTTCGAAAACCGACATCAAAATACACTAAACAGGAAAAATAATTGCATCATATAGTTACTTTAATTTACTTAAGCATATCTATAATGTTGATGCCATCTATGCTAAAGTAATCTTTTCTTACCTATTTAACGAAGTAGTAAAGCACTCTTTGTAGGCTTTAGGTAATGTCCCTTAAGTAGAAAGTTTTACCAAATTATAGTCTACCAAATAATACTTTACCATAGACATGGCTAAAACTATTAGGAACGAAGAAATAATGGAAAATGTGAAAAAAACGGGGAAAATTATTCATCCTTGGGGGCTTCCGTTGCGTGCGCTGCGAAAACGGTTCAAGATACCAAAAATATATGTATGAAAGAATTATTTCTCTTAAAATGATCTAAAAAAAATTCCACCACAGTATATACCTATCATTTAAGGTTAACTCACTAGAACCGTTTTTATGGTAATCAAATTGTCGAAATTAATGCATTTGATGTTTACGTTGATACAACAACGTATTAATATCAATTATTTATACAACTAAACTTAAATCCTTATCAATATAAATTATTTAATAATCACAAGGATATTATAGAGATAAGATTTGCCTTTTACAGTATGTTAATTAGTTATATAGTTTAGGAGAAATTACAAAATTTTTAAAAAATATAGCACAGCCGCTATATCGTCCAAATTAAGTTGACCTGCTCCGTGTTATGTTACACATGCTGTATAGGGGTCAACATTTTGATACTATATTCTTTGAGAATTCGATCTTTGATCTTTTCTTTCAATTTATTTGGCATGGCAGACCATATTTATATAATATACGAAAATGTTTGTTCGTTTGTTTAAGCGGGCTAATCTCTAGATCTGCTTGTCGGATTGTAAATTATTTTGTTTATTATGAAAGCTCAAACGTCAAATAGACGATTTAATACAAGCTATACATATTAGCTTATCCTAAATATATTGTTAATGTTAATGTACTGTAATATCGTACAATGTTTAACAAAAATGTAGATCTTTGGTACACGAAACGGGACGGGGGATATTGCTTGACGGGAAACTATAAAAAATTGAATTGAGAGAGGTAGCGGGGAAAGAGCACACTTTATAAAGTCTGTCTTTAAAATTAAAAGGGTACCTAAGAGGTTTTAACGCGAACGAAGTCGCGGGCGACTGTTAGTACAAAATAATTATCAAAATAGAATCACTCTTATATAATTAAAAAAATATATATACTCTTTGAATTGACAACCTCTTCTAATTTTTCGTCGGTCAAAAAAGGAAATTCGCTCAGTTTACAGCGCAAGCGCGATCCCTGCTTAGCATAAACATTACGAAGGTTCGTGCAATATTTAAATTAAGGAAGCTAATACGTTTATGATGGCTGCTTTAAATAATCTAATAGTATTAGTACAGGATCCGTGGCCTATTTTTTCACTTGATTACTATCAAGCTAATTTTCCGTGAGTAGCTTCATTTTGATAAGACGCCCAACAATTTCCTGTGCGAAAATTTTTGATTGTGGTAGCTAACAGAGGTAGCAATGATAAAATATGTCGATTTGATGATTCTTCAATATTTATTACTAACTGAATTGTTTTTATTAAATCTTAAGATAATTATCTAAATTATTTGAAAAAATATTTGTCCTACAAAATCTATGGTTTCATCAAAGAGTCCTCCCCCTCCAACATGTATTGATAACGAGATCACCAAAAATGATTACTAACCAGCTGATTTTTTTTTTATTAATTAGTTAATATATATATAATTTAACAGCCATATTGTCCTACAAATTTCGTGGTATGTTATCCCGGTCCTACGCTCAGAAATTGTTAATACCATAAGACCATTTTTCTCATTACTAACTGTAGGACAAAAATATTACATAATAGGTTAGTGTGTTCAGTGCCCAAATAAAACAATGTCCTACAAAAAAACAGGTATGTATCACTAGTCCGACAAGAATTGATATTTTTTCGTTTTCCTATTTCTAACATAAGATACAGTGAAAAAATCTTTTTTAAAATTTAAATAAGTTTATTTTTTAGGAAAATTAGGTACAAAAATTGGTGTATTGGTGTATTTATAGATAAAAAAAAAAATAATCTTCATCATATTCATCTGATGAATCTTCATAATCTTCGCTACTAACATAGCTGTCATCTTCATTTATTTCACTTTCCTCACTCGTGATATCTGACTCTGTAATAACATGAAAAAATTTAGTAAATTATATAATAATGAATAATCAATCAATAAATAACAATAGTATAAATAGGGTACCTTGCGTCTCTATCGCTTCTTCGGCGCTCTCGCTTGCACGCTCGGCTCAGGCGGAACGTGACAATGAGTCATACTTTTTCATGCGTGCTGCTGGCGTTCATCGATTTATAAGACGTTATATTATCACGTCAAAATATATTCAAATAATTTCTCGAAAGACAAAAAAAAAATAAAACGTAGTTAACTGAAAAATGCTTACTAACACGCTTATACTCGACACAAACGTGGGATACCTACTACGACGGAGTAAAAATGCTCTGCGCACGCGTAACGGCGTGACTCAGCTGTTGTAGAAAAATACAGAAACCCAAGCGGCACAAAGTTTTCTTTGTTATTGTTTTGTTTAATTTCAGTTGACGTTCAGTAATTTTTTAACTTATTGTTGAGTGAAATCTACCAAAAAGTCAACATTTTTTTTTCGCACGCTTGAGAAATAAATTGATTTTTAATTTCATGACTTTCCAATATATATTCAATTGGAGCACCGCAATAGCGTACCACGCTATTTTTACATCAAGGATCTGTACTACTACTTTTGACCGTAGGACCGGGACAACGTACCACGGAATTTGAAGGACAATATGACCGTTACATTATATAAATATTAACTAAGTAAAAAAAAAAAAAAATCAGCTGGGTAGTAATCATTTTTGGTGATCTCCTTATCGATACATGTTGGCGGGGGAGGACTTTTTGATCAAACCATAGATTTTGTAGGACAAATATTTTTTCAAATAATTTAGATAATTATCTTAAGATTTAATGAAAAACAATCCAGTTAGTAATTAATATTTGAGAATCATCAAATCGACATATTTTATTATTGCTACCTCTGTTAGCTACCACTATCGAGAATTTTCGCACAGGAAATTGTTGGGCGTCTCATTAAAACGATGCTATTCACGAAGATTCAGCTTGATAGTAATTATTTTTACATCAATGATCTGTACTACTACTTTTAAGCGTAGGAACCGGGATAACATACTACGAAATTTGTAGGACAATATGGCTGTTAAATTATATATATATTAACTAAGTAATAAAAAAAAAATCAGCTGGTTAGTAATCATTTTTGGTGATCTCGTTATCAATACATGTTGGAGGGGGAGGACTCTTTGATGAAACCATAGATTTTGTAGGACAAATATTTTTTCAAATAATTTAGATAATTATCTTAAGATTTAATAAAAACAATTCAGTTAGTAATAAATATTGAAGAATCATCAAATCGACATATTTTATCATTGATACCTTTGTTAGCTACCACAATCAAAAATTTTCGCACAGGAAATTGTTGGGCGTCTTATCAAAATGAAGCTACTCACGGAAAATTAGCTTGATAGTAATCAAGTGAAAAAATAGGCCACGGATCCTGTACTATATGGAATTATAAAAGAATTAAAAAATCTTTGTAGCACAATTACCCAATTGGTAATGATTAAAACCAAAGGGCCTGTAGGAGTAGCTTTGTGTTATTGTTTGAAGTTTTATAATGAGTAGTTTACGAAGTGAGGGAAGAAACCAGTGCATTTTGCTTCATATTCCGAATGTCCTACATTTCCTACTGCCGCCGCTTAGACAAGTAACATTAAATTTCATATTAGGAAAGCCCAATATTTTTTTATTGGTTTGACACGGGAATTTTCTATTTATTGTTTCAACTCCACTGGAAAATCTTAACTTATTAAAACAAACAAATTAATTAAAAATAAAAACTATAATATAATTTCATATACCTAATTGTTTTTGAGCCGTTATCTTTTTAGGGTTCTGTACTCAAAGGGTAAATCCGGGCACACTCAACAATCTAGATAGTTAAAATGTTTACAAATGATTTATTTTTACGACCTCCGTGGCGCAGTGGTACGCGCGGTGAATTTATAAGACGGAGGTCCTGGGTTCGATTCCCGGCGGGGCAGATTGAAATTTTTCTTAATTTGTCTAGGTCTGGCTGGTGGGAGGCTTTTGCCGTGGCTAACTTGCCACGTCGGTAGGGTGGTACCTACCACCGACAAAGACGTACCGCCAAGCGATTTAGCGTTCCGGTACAATGTCGTGTAGAAACCGATGGTGGATGGGTGTGGATTTCATCCTACTCCTAACAAGTTAGCCCGCTTCCATCTTAGATTGCATCATCACTTAACATCAGGTGTGATAGCAGTCAAGGGCCAACTTGTAGTCGATAAAAAAAAATTATGTTGCTGCTTTAATAATAAAACTAAAAATAGATTAAGATAAATTTTTAAATTGATCTCCTATATTGAATGTGGCTTTTTTGCCGGATTTTTGCTCTATTGCTACGGAACACTTCGTCCTCGAATAAGACTCGTACTTGGCCGATTTTTTATTTAAGAGTACACTTGTGCAATCCTAATTTCTTATCACGCTGAACCGTTTGGTATTTACGTGAGCAGGAGCAACGATTCATATAAAGTGACGTGAAAAGGAAAAAATTAAGCAGTATTGACCATCCTCTCTAGTATTACACAACCTAATTATATTAAGTGATTATTTATTTATTTATATTATAGATTTATTAATAGTTATCATGCATAAATCTGTGTTAGTTTTTATTTGCGCTATTTCTATATCACTGAATGTGGGAGCAAAGCCATGGTAAGTACCTTTAATAGCTATCAAATTCTGTTCAAGTATCTTTATGTGTTGCTTCATATCCGAATGCGCCTGTATTAAATTAAGATGTTGGGTTAATTTTGGAATTCATAGTTCTAATTTGGCGCAGATTTGGTCTCATGCATGATATAAAACCAGCAAGAGACTGTCCATCGTGTTATTAAGACCGTTTGCTCATATCATATAAAAATGAACGAAGTACCTACCATGTAACTTGAACTTTGAAATTAATTAGTTGCCTCAAAATACCATTTAATAAAAAAGTATATTTTATAAAATACACATTTGTAAATAAATTAAAATCTGTTTTCCTGACAATTTAATAATTTAACAATTAAGATAAATATATTTTTTTTTATAGTGCCGATGGGGGATGTCGTAAGAACAACAATGTTGGAAATGGACGATGGAACACGAACATAGTACATATGAGTGGTAATACGGGCTTACCACCTTCGTTACCGCCTGGCAGTGGAAGTGCTATAGAAAGTGATTACAGTGATGATAGCAGCGACGAAACTGACTATAATATCGATGATGATAACAATGATGATTATGATGATGGCTACGTCGGTAATAACGACGACGGTAACAGCGTTACTAATAAAGGCGGTTATGGTAATGGCAACGGAAATGGTGCAAATAGTGGCGGTTCTGGCAGTGGCAACGGGATCGGTTTTGGCACTGGAAACGATATTGTAATTAGGCATCATAGACCAATTCGTAAACTTCAGGGTAATAACAGTGGCAGCAAGAGCACTGGCAATGGCAGTAATAATGGCAATGGTAATGGTAGTGCAAACAATGCTGATAACCGTGGTGATAATGGCAGTGATAACAGAGGCGGTAACCATGGTAATAATGGCAACGGTAACAGAGGCAGTAGCGGTGGAGTCTTTGGCTCTGGAAGTGGTGGAATTTATGGCCCTGGTATTGGTGGTGTGCGTGGCCCTGGAAGTGGTGGTATTTATAGTCCTGGTATTGGTGGTGTGCGTGGCCCTGGAAACAGAGGTATTTATGGTCCTAGTATTGGTGGTGTGCGTGGCCCTGGAAACGGTGGAATTTATGGTCCTGGTATTGGTGGTGTGCCCGGCCCTGGAAATGGCGGTATTTATGGTCCTGGTATTGGTGGTGTGCATGGCCCTGGAAGTGCTGGAGTTTTTGGACCTGGTAACGGTGACTTTTTTAGCTCTGGGAAAGGGGGTATGTTTGAAAGCATCGATTTTGGTGATTATGACATAAATTACTGGTTTAGAAATGCAAATAATATTGGAAATGGAGTCGGGAATCACAACACAGTGTTTGGGATACCCGAAGGTGGGTGTACTAACGGTAATTGCTTAAACAACAAAAATAACATTGGAAATGGTCAATACAATCGCAATGAAGTGCATACAATGCCCGGAGGAGGGTGTGCTACTGGTAACTGCTTAAACAACAATAATAACATTGGAAATGGCCAATACAATCGCAATGAAGTGCATGGAATAACCGGAGAGAGATGTGCTGCTGGTGACTGCTTAAATAACAAGAAAAACATTGGAAATGGTCAAAACAATCACAATGAAGTGCAAGGAATGCCGGGAGGTGGGTGTACTACTGGTGACTGCTTGAACAACAAGAACAACATTGGAAATGGTTTAAACAATCACAACGTAGTTCGTGGAATACTCGGAGGAGGGTGTGCTACTGGCAACTGCTTGAACAACAATAATAACATTGGAAATGGCCAAAATAATTACAACGAAGTGCATGAAATGCTCGGAGGTGGGTGTACCAGTGGTAACTGTTTAAACAACAAAAATAACATTGGAAACGGTCAAAACAATTACAATGAAGTGCATGGGATGCCTGGAGAAGGATGTGCTACTGGTAACTGCTTGAACAACAAGAACAACATTGGAAATGGTCTAAACAATCATAATGTAGTGTATGGTATCCCCGGTGGAGGTTGTGCTACTGGTAACTGCTTCAACAATAAAAAGAACATTGGAAATGGTCTACACAATCATAACGTAGTGTACAATATGCCCAGAGGAGGATGTACTACTGGTAACTGCATGAGCACCGAGCAAAACATTGGAAATGGTCAAAACAACCACAACATAGTATATGGGGGTTAAGTGAATAAAAAGAAACTAAATATACACCACCAATACAAAGTCACCTTATAGTGGGAACTTATAAACATTGGGAAAGCAACACCTAGCATTAATCTGAAACGTAGATACTAAGTTTATGCATCTTCTGTATTATTTTCTTTTTTTAATAAGCCTAATTGTCTATGTGTGACAAAAAGCCTTATACTATAGGTCTAAGTCCTTTACAAAAGACGTCTAATATCCTAGACCCGTAATACAGTGAGTCATTACAGTCCGAAAACCTTGTTCCCACTCAAACACACGCCAAAAATTTCATTAATATGCTATAGCCATTGAAATGTGATAATTGAATGTACATTTTATGAAGTGATGTTATTAATATAGGTAGATGTTATTTATATAATATTTATATTAGTTTAGTAGTTTATAATATTTATAGTAGTTATATTAGTATTTATCTTGTAGAAAAAATAAAACGTTTTCAATTAAATGTTTGGTTTTTAATATGAAAAATTACTCCTAAAACAAATCTATAAGCTAATACAGGCTAGATGCTTAATGGATGAAGAGGCTTCAAATTTGTTCTAAGACATAAAAAAATATATTTAGTTGAAGAATTTAGCTTGAGTAGAAAATAATATTCCCAAACTTTCAGAATATTTATATTAAAAGCCTAGCTTATTTATTTTTTAAAAAGTGGTTTCGACTCATACCCCAAAATCAACTCCTTCTCAATCCTAGGCACTGCGCATGATTGATGTTAATGGATATGTTACCGGAAATGTATGAAAACCAGGAATTGTATACAAATCCTAGGAAATTTATACAATTCCGAAGTTATTTAGGAAATGTACAAAATATTGTTTCAAAAAGTATTTAATAGATAAATGTTTTAGGAAATGTGTACAATCCCTAGGATTTGTATATAATTTTCAATATAGTATTAGGAAATGAATATATAAAATGCTGTCTGTAATAAAACATGTTGTTAAAATGAGAATAAACCATTTAACTCAAAATAGAAGAATAAATAAATGTATTCTTATACTTATTATACCAAACATTACGGTTGTTATTTATCAAATGTTATGATTATTAATTATCAAATGAATTAACTGAAAAAGGTAAAAATAATATAAACACCCAGACTCAGAGTACCCCGACTCGAATAGCTTAGGTTAGAAGGCTAAAGCGTGGCCTTAATCTTCGGGGTTATTTTTTTAAATCATCGATAAATAAGGGCCCCGCGAAGCGGGACGGGTGGGGCGTTAAAATATTATGTTTAATTATTATTATGGCATTTATAAATTGTGTCTAATAATCATTTTGGCATATAATCTTCGGGCAAATATTAACAAGCCGATCCCTCGCCCTACTATCCCCGCGCACCCGTTGATGTATCAAGTGTTTTATATTTCCGATTGCTATTTAGGAAATATAGGATTTAGAATTTATAGAAAGTATAGATTTCCTAGGAAATGTGTCTAATATAATTTATTTTACACATTTCCGTGCGTTTTTAGGAATTACATAAATTTTTTAAGAATTGTATACAATGACGGATTACATACATTTCCGGTAAAAGATACACTATACACAAAAGCACTACTAAAATAATTTATAGACACAAAAATGTGACTGATATGATTAGCAATCAGACAAATGTTTTCTTTCTAAACAAAATAATTCCGTAGTAAAATACGATAACATGTTCGTAGTAGCACCGGTCTACGGCAAAAACACAGCGTAAAAATGTTGCTACGGCAGAGGCTACGCATCTACAAGGGCTACACGACATTACACGATCGAAAACGGGCGCAACCCATTAGTACTCCATACCGTAGTTCTATAGAACTGTTGGGACATTTCCGGGCTGTCAAATTATATCCCAATAGTTCTATATAGTACTGTAATATAGTTTTTGCTCTTGACTTTACTTATAGCATATAAGTTATAATTTATATTACTTTAATTTATATTTCATTTTGTTTTTAACAAAAAAATGTCTCTTGCGACAAAAGCTTAGTAGGGGACACATTTTACTACTTTGGAAGTATATTTCACGCAAACTATTCAGTTTAGAAAAAAAACCTCATTATCATTTTTAAAGACCTATCCATAAATACCCCACATGTATGGGTTTAATGAAAAAAAAATGTTGTGTTCCAGTTCTAAGTACGGAAAACCCCCAAAACTTATTGTTTTTTTTCTATTTTTGTATGAAATGTTGTGTGAAGGAATAAATCTATTTAGTAAATTTCAATAGTATAGTCCTTATAGTTTCGGAAAAATTGGCTATTACATACAGACGGAGAGAAAGACTTTACAAATCTATAAGGATTCCGTTTTTTGTCTGTGATTTTATATTATACTTATAAAAACTAGGTAATTTATATGTAACGTACAAACAAGATGTTGATATCGACATTTCTTTAATTTTGTCCCAATAGTTCTATATAGAACTAATGGGACACTACACTCTAATATGTGTATCAACAGTTCTATAGAACTAAAGTTAGGGGGTACTACTGGGATGCACCCTCGAAAACTAGTCTGTGGTATACAGCGTATTCTTTTTAATTGAAGATATTTTAAAAATAAACTTATGTGGATAGCGCTTAGCATAGTAAGAAAGTACATTTTTTTAATGGACGCCTTCGATCTCTCTAGTATCCGTTCCCGTGGAAATATAGAGATTGAAATAAGTCGATGTCACTTCTTGTGAGTCTATCAAAATAAACAAAGATATTTACAAACTGACGGATAGTTTCAGAGATTAGTTGGAACAGACAAGGTAAGATAAGTACCGTGTATACATTAATATCGATTTAGTAAGTAGCTGTTATTTGATAGTGATAATAAAAAAAACATATATCTTAGGGGGCGTCCATAAATTACGTGAGGTGTTTATTTTAATTTTCTGCACCTCCCTCCCCCCCTGGTGAGATGTCGTGAGATTTTATTCAACCCCCTCCCCCATCCCCGAATCTCACGTGAGATTTTTCAAAATGTGAGTTTCTTACGTAAACGCGTTGGATTGTTATTGTAAAAAGAAAAAAACAAATTTGCATCGCCCTTTTATTTACGACTAGGTAAGACTAGTAATCAATATTGCTGAGAGTTTAATTATAAGTGTAATAAAAATTTAACAATAGAATACTTAAATCGTAAATACTGTAATTGAAAAAAGAATATCTACTCTAATTCAGTCCATGGAGAATGTACAACACTGTACCGTAAATTCAGATTAAATTGAGCTATTTGGTATAAAACAAATATGGTGGTTTGACAGTCAGTAAATGTATAACGTCGAAGTATGAATAAAATTATTTTCTTTCGAACGAATGAGTAAATGATCGTAATCGTACTACGATTACGCTTAAGATTAAATCTTAAGCATGTACAATCTGGATTAAATAGACCAAAATAGTATAAATTTTTTTGTTTCAATCAGAAAAAAAATTGCGTGATATTTGCCGAGACCCCCCCTCTCTCCAACGTAAGATTAGATGAGATTTGACTCGACCCCCTCCCCCCCTTAAACACCTCACGTAATTTATGGACGCCCCCTTATTCAGTACATAGCAACGAGTTTACTGGTGTCATCATGAGTTCAAATAATTACGTGATTTCTGATGTGTGTAAATTCCTAAAGGAAAAATATTTTAAGGAAAAAGGAATTTCCTTGTAAACATTTGTTTAAATATGCTAATTATATTTTAGCTAAGAGCAGACTATATTCAATTTAAGCAAATTCATACTTCTTGCTAATTCTGTAAATGACATAGCAAAAACCCAATAAGAGCGCGTTCCCATTTTCACCAAATTTTAATCAGTTAATTTCATTTAAATCGGTTGTTTAGGCGTGTATGCGTAACAAACCGCTGTCGTGCCAACCTAACTCTCGACTGCGATTCCTTTTTTGCTGTGATAACAGATTATTATACAATTGCGCCTGACAGTCCTTAACAGATAAAAAATCGTAACAGTAAACTGAAACAGTAAAGCGACAGTACAATAAGCACAGTAAAATAAGGTCTATATCACAAGGTTATTGCCGTGGGCCGATAAAATATCGTCACAATCTAATCGGAACACCAAGCCACCATTTTCAACGGTTTTTTTTCATTGCAAGTTAACCCTTAACTACAATCACATCTGATGCTAAATGGTGATGCAATCTAAGATGGAAGCGAGCTAACTTGTTAGGAGTCAGATGATATCCACACCCTTTCATTCTCTACATGACCGGAACGCTAAATCGCAAGGAGGTACGTCTTTGTCGGTAAGGTGGTAGCCTCGACCGTAGCCTGCCACCAGCCAGTTTAGAAATTTTTAATCAGCCCAGCTGGAAATAGAACCCACGACCATAAACTTGTTCAACGCTTATAAATTTCGACGTACGAGTAACTACGACGATAAAGGTCGTCTTAATAAGAACTGCTAGAGATGACTCACATGCAATGGTAAACTTTCTGCTTTTTCTTTCTGTTTCTTTAAAAACTTCTTTACATGAGTATTCATACATCATTTATCTTTGTAAAAAACAATCGAATTTGTCTTAAACCAGTACGTAATATCGAAGATACTTTATAAAAATATGCTAGATTCCGTAAATAATTTTGAAAATGTTTATAGTCTATGATACCCTACAATAACGTAGCTTTCTATTGGTGAAATAATTTTGAAAATTGGTTCAGTAAATCCAGAGATTGCCCCTTACAACCTCACAAGATCACAAACTCACATACTCTTTCTCTTTATAATATTAGTATAGATATACCTAATTATTTATAACGTAAATGATCCTGATGACAACAATGGAAAGACCAAAATTACTAAATATAAATTGAATTTTTTGTATTGCTCTGACCCACGCTTAAACCCTAGAGGTTATCTTTAAAAATAATAATTGAATGTCTAACGTAACGTAAAAAATAATTACTTAAGATATTACTCATAATTTCTCGATATGGTATGTGAGTCTATCACATATTATTGACTTGCATACGCCCGGGTCTTCGTCCGCGATGAACTTCTCAAATATTGCAACATCCAAACGACACCAAAAAATATACGTGTCCCTTTTTATAACATAACAATGGGTATGGGTAAAGCTATCCTTAAAGATAGACATATGACATCGCAGGCTTTTTCTAGTCGTAATAAACAAAAGCAATCCTACCATGCATTACCTTATTATATAACCAATAAAAACGCAGCGTTTTCTGTGAAAGCTTCTAGGCGGCTTAAATTTTTTCCGACTTTTCCAAAAATGGTCATCATATTTCAGATCATATCTTCACAATACCTTAACAAAGCAAACTAAAACCTCCATCAGAAATCACTCTATGTATTGGTGAAAACAACATGTCACTCCATCTAGTATTCTTGAAGTTCTAAGCGGATTTCGCTAAAGGTAAGGCACCGAGTGAGAACTGCTACTCCTAGAAGATACTCCTAGGCACGCGTTTTTTGAGGCGTGAGTGTCGCAGACCTAAGAGCAGCGGCCTAGGGACCAGAAGATCAGGTGGATGCTCAGAACCTCGTGGGACGCATGTTGGAAGGAGGGCATACATGGCGTAGACACTCCGACATGCTCCGAGCCAATATGGTCAGAAGAGAGGAGAGGGAACTGGCGCAAAAGAAAGAAAGAAATTGATAATACCTAGAAAGTCAGCACGACGTGCTGACCCGGCAGCAAAGGAAAAGGAAAAAAAAGTAGTCTTTGAGTTATTCGCGAACACACACGCGGCGGGGGACTTTATTTTATAATATGATGTGATTATAATCATTTTATTTTATTTATTTCGTTTTATCATCAGGTAGTTTATGTAGCTTCGGATCACTAGAGCCCTGGTTTAAATCCTGGGCCAGAATGAGCTATTCTTTCCAAAATAACTCTCAGTATAACTTCTCAACCCTTCTAAGGTGCGGAAGTGGCAGAGAGCAAGTTAAGCCGTCGATCCCAGTTATTAACATTAAAAGAATAAACAGTATCACATCGGTACAAGAATCAATTATCGTCTCTCTATATCCCTATTTATACTATCGTGTAAAACAGAGAGAAAGACAGATACGAATTCGAGACTCGCATTATTAAATTTCGTTACAGAATCGACATGCTGCATTGAAGGCGCACTGTGAATCTAAGCTCTACATCCAGCCCTCCTAATACAAAGGAGGCTTGGCCTTGTAGGCGATTAAAAATAGACTGATAAGGGTAATGACACATGCCTACGATTTTAGAACGCGTTATCTTTTTTGGAAATAATTTAATTGCATGCTACTGAGTTATCTTTGACCCCACTGGTTTCTACGTTTGCGGTCAAACGCAATGATTCACATAAATTGATCGACGAGAGCAGAGATCCGACAGTATTTAACATCTTCTTGAGTACACCATACGTACTTATATATTATATTAAATACTTTATAATCAGAAGTATTATTAATTAAGTAGTCAAAATGCAGAAGTCTATTTTGTTAATCTTCTGCGCTGTTGCTGTATTAGCAATCGTAGAAGGCAAACCATCGCCTTGGTGAGTATTATAGAAGTATTTTATTTTTAGTTGGACTCGCTTAACATTTTCAGAATATCTTTAGTTTTTAGAAATCGTATTTTCTAAATTAGCGCTATTCTAATCTAGTAAAATCGAGTTAGCCTTTCAGATAAATGCTTCGTAGAAACTATATAGTAGTATAAAAGCCTAAGCCACTAGACCAAACTTCCACAAACTTAGTGTCTTTAATTATATATATCTTATTATTTTATGTGTAAACAATAAGTTTATTAAAATCTGATAATGAAATAGAAATAAAACACAGGCCCTACAATTAACTACCAATTTCAATTTTAATTTTGAATACTCTCCAAAATATATAACTATATGTCCCGCTCAATTAACGCTAAAATACAGTCACTTAAGAATAATTGATTCTAATTTTATGTATTTTCTTACAGTTTTAGTGGCGGTTGTAGTGGCAGTAAAACAAATAATATTGGCAATGGACGATGGAACACTAACATAGTAGGTGCCGGCGCTGGTTTTCCCCCTTTCGGAGGCTTTGGCGGCGGTAACGGTTTCGGTGGGGCATTTGGCGGTGGTTTTGGTGGTCCTTTTGGCGGCGCTAACGGTGGTGGCAACAGCGGTGCCAACGGCGGTGGTGCTGGCAACGGCGGTGCCAACGGCGGCGGTTTCGGCGCCGGCACCGGTGGCGGATTCGGCGCCGGCACCGGTGGCGGATTCGGCGCCGGCACCGGTGGCGGATTCGGCGCCGGCACCGGTGGCGGATTCGGCGCTGGCAACGGTGGCAGTTTCGGCGCTGGTAGCGGTTTTGGAGGTTATGATTTTGGTGGTTTTGGTGCCAAATGGGGTTTAAGGACCACAAATAACGTCGGCAATGGAATGGGAAACTACAATGATGTAGTAATGGGGAATGGAGGTGGATGTGCCACTGGTATGTGCGGGTACAAAGAGAATAACATTGGAAATGGTCAATACAATTACAACATAGTGCGTAATCTCGCTCGTAAGTAATATGAGAGACTACAAAGGACGGCATTCACCTGACTAGGCACGGTGTGTTTGACGTTATAATAAATCTGAAGCTTGATTTGAAAAATGACCACTTGTGCTTGTAAGGATTGATCACCGCATGTTATCTGTAAAAAAATATTAAATTATTATTTATTATAAAAAATGTTTAAAACAATCCGCTTTGTTTTATTTTTATCATCTAAAAAATGTATAAGTAAATAAAAATGTTATATATTTACTATTATTTTATATAATAACAAGCTGTACCCCACAGTCACCAGTCCCCACAGTGTTTGTAAAACCACCACATTGCTGCAATACGGGTGCGCGAACTTAAGGTGATAATTTTTAATTCAATAACGATCGCTAAGTACATGATGTTGATGACTTTGACTGAGGCCAACATCTTAACGTAATAAGTAAAGTTTGTCTGTTTGTGTGTTCTGGCTCTTTGAAACGCTTACACCGATTTTAGGGATACTGCCACTGGCAGATAGCTAAAGAGTAGATAACTTGGCTTATTTTTATGTTAGAAAATTTATTGAAATTCCACGCAAACGAAGCGCGGGCATGTGCTAGTTTGAAATAATTGCTAAAAATTCATCAACATACTGTTCCTGGATGTTTTAAGGTTTAAAAAAGCCTTTTTAGCAAATCGGTAAATACCATATAAAACCAACACACCACCAAAACAAATAAAATTGTAGATTTATATAACGGAAGTCCTGGGTTCGATTTTCCGGCTGGGCCAATTAAGATTTTCTTGAGTGGTCCAGTTTGGTGGTGGAAGAATTTGGCTAAAGCTTTTTATTCTTTGTGGCTGAAGCTAGTACCCAAAAAGACGTAACCCCAAGCGTGAAGTTGTAATTTTAATAATATGCCCCGTATACTGTGACACTAAAAATCGTACATACTATTACATAAAAATAATAATAAATAACGATTTGCGTTTTTGCGTCATGGTTTTAGAATAAAGATTAGAAAAATAAAATGATATATGTTTTATAAAAGGCAAATAACAGCGTTATAAAAATAAGCAAATAAATGGTTGAAGGTGTTTAATGATATTTTATACGCATATGGTGCCACTGCAATTCGTTAAAATCGGGCGGACGGTCGCTTAAACGCTAGCCGCCAAGTGTTCTGCGCGCGCGTACAATGTATAGAGGCGCACACGTACACGCTAATGTCAGACGTATACGCTAATAACGTCAACGCGTGTACGTGAGAAACGTCTCGTGTGTATCATATTCCATCTAAGTGAGGTTTTGCACACCTTACTAACAAATACAAAATTTAATGAAATTAAATTTTGAATTATGGGAATGGTGGCACATAACTATACTATATTAACAAAATAAGCATTTGATTAGGCCTTGATAGCTTGGGAATTCATACAATAAAATACGACCGTTGTATTTATACATGTTTTAAAGCTTTTTAAACGTCTAACGCCTCGATGTAACGTCACGCCTGAGTGGCGCGGGCCAGGGACAGGAACTAGCATTTCAGGTAGGTGGCCACCGTCGTATGCGGGATGGAGCGTACGACCACCAAGATGCCATCCATCTAAAATTTGTCTTGGGATTTGCTTGGATCAAAACTTAATGGTTACCTACGGCAAACATAAAGCAAGAAATATCAATAAAAACATACTCAATTCCACACTACTCTTGATTAGATTTTGAGTCCTTACCAGGACTTGATTCTAATCAGATTGTTTAACTAAAATGTAAACACGAATATACATTTTTCTTGTAATCAACTCGTTTAAATGTAGGTGTTGATTGGGTTCTAATCAAAAGACGATCACGTCCGAAATACTTTTAAACTTAAAGTATACTAAACTTTAGAAATATCTAAAACATGATGGAAATCGTGTTTATTATTATGTTATTACAATACACAATATTAAACCTATCATCTTAGTCTCATATATTTATGTAATTTACATTGTATTTTAATTTTACCTAGACATCGAAACGCTATGAAGAATTTATGTAAACAATCTGTTTTTATGCTTGCGGAGCGTTTTAATGCTCACGCATCCCGCGGTCAGTGAGGAGCCTCCTCATAATGCGATGCTATTTATATTGTTAATTAATTATATAGTTTCGGAGATATTGCAAAATTTCTAAAAAACAACTCTGCCGCTATATCGTCCAAATTAAGTTGACCTCCTCTGTATTATGTTATACGTACTGAATAGGGGTTAATATTTTGTTACTGATATTTTTTGAAAATTCGATCTTTGATCTTTTCTTTCAATTTATTTGGCATGGCAGACCATATTTATATAATATTCGAAAAAGTTTGTTCGTTGGTTTAAACGTGCTCATCTTTAGATCTGCATGTCGGATTGTAAATTTTTTTGTTTATTATGAAAGCTAGACTCATAAGTGAAATAAACTATTTAATACAAGCTATACACATCAGCTTTTAAAGCAAGCAGTTAATGTAATCTAATAATGTATAATGTTTAACAAAAATGTAGATCTTTAGTACACGGGATGGGACGGAGGAGATACCTTCACGGGAAACTTATAATATATAAAAAAATTAAATTGAGAGGGGTAGCGGGGAATGAGCACACTTTATATGAAAGTCTTATCTTTGAAATCAAAAGGGTACCTAAGAGATTTTCATGCGGGGGTCCTCCTTAAGGGGTCAAACGGGAGTTCAAGTCTACACCAAGTTTCACGCGGACGAAGTCGCGGGCGTACGCTAGTAATATTATAAAGGCAAAAGTTTGAATGTATGTATGGATGTTTTTTACTTGTTCACGCAATAACTACTAAATGTATTTTGGTGAAACCTCACAATCATAAAGCGTACATATCAGAATAGTATATAGGCTATATTTTATCCCGACATTCCCACTGGAAACGAGAATCTTTAGAGAAATTTCTTACTAATGTAATGGGTTTTTTTTTACAATCGCTGACATAGCCATGATATGAACAATAAAGATTTCTGCATGTTAAGTGTTTAGTTACACTGCTGGAACTTGGAGGTAAGGTAGCTCCCTATATTCCGACGCTCAGCAATGGTTGGCGACCAAGTCTTTAGATTTAAAAAATAATTCAATTGATGTAAAACCCAGAAAATTTTATGATGGCTTTATAGGTAATAAAATTCAATATCAAAAGTTATGAAAAACCCGCAAAAATTGATTTTTAACTTTATTGACAAAGAGTTAAAGTAATATTTACAAAACTCCACCGACAAAAAGTAAGTGAGGTAAAAAAATTTAATGTCAATATAAACGCAACAAAATTTGACAATTTGTCAAATTTTCTTGCGGTGCAGTGCGGGACTGCCATTGAATGGGAGTGGCTCTCTCATTTAATCTCAAAAATAAATATAATTAATGCACCATTGACATATAATCAACTAAATATATTTGAGTAAGTATTGAATGATCACGGAGTGGAATAGTTAAATTTTAATGTTTTTCAAATAAAATACTTGAATGCCAAAATTTTTGGGTCACGTTTAAGTTTATTTTGTTGCACAATTTAAAATCTATATATAATACATCATAATTAAAACACGTAATATATACCTATAGATAATACATCGTAATTAAAGCACGTAATATGCTTTATCTCATTCGGGTATAACCTATAAAAAGCCGAAGTTACATTAACCTTTCTGGTTTCTACGTCTACGTAAATTATCACAATGTTATTTCCATATAAAAAGACTTGGTGGACAATTATAGCTCAGTATCAGAATATCGTCCGTGAGAACTCATTTCTATTTTATCTCCAAGCAATATAACCAAACAGTCAACATGCAGAAATCTATATTATTTGTTTTTTGTATCGTCGCTTTGTCGGCGATAGTAGAGGCATACCCATCACCTTGGTAAGTAAAATAAATTGAAATTAAAAAAAAATATAAATAAAAAAATTCAAGTAAATAAGTATTCTATATTTATCATAAATTAAAAAAAAACATGTAATTGCTGTAGTCTGCCTAAAATTTCATAAGGTACTGTAAAAGAACTGCGGAAATTTCGTCAATTTTAAAAATAAATAAACATTTCTGCATTAATTTCACAGCAAGTTTTTGTAGAGCTGTATTACTAAAAATATTTACTCGTAAATTTTTCAAATCTTTTTTAGTGGTAAAAATAAATCTATACTCGAAATTTTGTCTAAACAGCTTAAATCACATGAATAATTTAAAATGAAAAATATTAAGTGGATAAATAACTTATAATTATATATAGATATTAAATTAAAGTATTATTAACTAGAATTTGCTGGCGATTTCACCCGCGCAGTTTTCGTTCCCGTAAACATTTCTGTATAAAAAGTATCCTATGTTTTATTCTGATGTATAAGCTATATTATCTGATGTATAAGCTATATTATTGTAAAGTTTTATCAAAATCCATTCAGTAGTTTTTGCGTGAAACAGTAACAAAGATTAATCCATCCATACTTATAAACTTTCACGTTTATAACATTAATAGGATATGTTCTTACAGTGGACATTGGTGGTGCTGTGATAGTACCTACAACAATTTACTGTGATAGTTTAGACACCTAAAGACGAAGTGTATCTTCAAGTCAAGAGTGAATAGGCAATTTCTGGGCAAGCGCATTTCACCGCGGGCTAGTTCTTCACTTACACCAGACATGATCGTAGCCAAGCGCTAGCCTATATAGAATATTTTGAAAAAAGTCAAGTAGAAATGTGTTAATTTTATTTATTTGTTCACAGCGGACCTTGGGGGTGGTGCGGTGGTAGTACCGTTAATAACGTTGGAAACGGAGCTTGGAACCACAACTTTGTACAGATGAGCGCTAATGGAGGATGTGCCAGCGGTTGGTGCGGAGGATATAGACAAAATAATATAGGAAATGGCATGGGCAATACAAACTATGTTTACGGACTACTTACTCGATAAAAAATGTTGCTATAATTTGAGCACATATTTGGGTGCCGAGTCGTAGCTGATCATAGATGACAACACAAAACGACGTTCCACAGCGACAATACTAATTTCTATGTATTTATATGGCGACTTGACGCTTGCCACGTATCATAATCTTTTCAATAATTTTATAAGTAATTCTTTCAAACATACCATTATTATGCATTACGCATTTTAAACTGAGTTATCGGGTCGGTCGGTGGTAGTGATAAATAATATTCTTAACAGCTTATCCAGGATTTACAGTTATTCCTATCCAAAAGCCACTACCAGGCATTTTAATTTTATTAAATAGAATATCAAGAACTGCATAGTGCTAGTGACATTTATTGCCCGACGACTCAATTTAAAATGGATCGACTATAGTGTTGCTGTGACACGTCGCTTACAATTATTATCGTAAGGCAGGTAACGGCACCCTTATTCCTAAAGAAAAGTTATGGTATTCAATTTCGTATAATATCTACTCACACTATTATATAAACAGGTAATATTTTACATTAAAATATTAATGGAGATTATTAGTTTGTACATTACATTGATTTAAGTTTAATAAAATGTTAAGCAAATTATAAAAAAGACAAAGTTTGTTTTACCTCCTTCTCAAACCTCAATATTCATAAGCCCAATAGCTTAAAAATTAAAAAGTGACTGAAATTCCGGCATTTATATTTCTACCCCCACAAATTTTCGGAGCAATAACTCTACATCAGATTATTGTTTGGAATACTGTTGGAATAAAATGAACTCAGCGACGGTCTAGGGCAAATCGTTTTAATTTATTCACTAAATTTTCTTTTTTTATGTATGAATTACAAATAATAAAATACAATAATTTATTAAAAGTCAAAATAATCAAGTAATTATTAAGTTTCACAGATCTTAATAAAAAAATAAAAGACACGGACAAACTTGCGAAAATTTGAATGTAACATATCGTATTTCCCAGTTTAGTAATTAACATGACATGTAACTCATAGGCCTCTTCAAACTATTCTTTTGTTCTCTTCATCATCATCATCATTATCATCATCATCATCATCATCATCATCATCATCATCATTAAAAGCCGGTGGAGGTCTCCTGAGGCAGCAAGACTTGGCCCTTTTTAGGGACTTAGAAAAACAACGATAATAAGCATTCTCCGAGCTTTGCCCTTTCCATCACCCGCTGAGTAACTTCTCTTCGTTAGCTATTCTTGAATTCTCAGAGTTAGATTGCTCCTTCTAACCTATAACCTACCATTTTTTCGCTTACCTGCCTCTTTTTAACCGACGAAAAAAAACGGAGGATGTTCTCATTTCGACACATATATATATTTTTTTTTATGTATGACCACGCATAACTTTTTACAGAGTTGTCCGATTTTGATAATTCTTTTTTTATTAGAAAGGGCATACTTCCAAGGTGGTCCCATCCTAATCATGTTAAGATCTAGTGATGATATCCTGAGGAAATTGAAGGAACTCTTCAAATTTTGGAGGCACGCTTACAGCGATTTCTGTTTTTCTCTCGGTATCGGTAGCTTTTTGGCTACTAGTGCCGTATAATATACTATGACAGTATAGTACGAGTACAATACTTGGCGATAAATCACTAAAAAGTAAGAAATAAAAAAATTTAAATAAAAATAGAACCGACTCAAAACGCATAAAAAGTAAAAATAACTGTGTCATTTAGTTGCTTTAATTTACTTAAGCCATTCCAAAAATATAAATATCATAGTTTATATTTGCCGTTTTAACAAAAAATGGCAAAAAGTGTACCGTATCATTTCTATACCATAAACTAAAACAAAAAAGTCTCAAATAAAATTATTATTATAAAAACGTAGTTTTGGTAGATCTTTCTTTCCCCGCAGAAAATAAAGTATTTTGTCCCCGCTTGCATCACCATAAAGTATTTAAAATTATATATAGATGTAGTGATCCTTGTTTTTCTCTTTTCAGTTCATAACTTCTATACAGTCGGGTTTTTTGTTTTTATATTAATAATTTTATACCCTCACAATATTTATAATATTTAGTATGATTAAGCCAAAAAGCTATTTTGTTCTACTCTTTGTAGACCCTTTAAAATTAGAACCAGTGGTCACATATATTTTTGGAGGCATAATTACGATAAAAAAATATAAATAGAGATAACGCAATCCAAGCAACATTGACATTAAGAGGGGGCTTATGGGGTCTGAAATACCCCTTACCACAGAACGTTTGTAATAAAAATCCTGGATTATTTATACAACAAAATTGGACAAAATATAAAACTTTCATACATCCAACCTTATTTATAATTTTTGAATCCTTGACCCAACCATCCACGAGGATCATTTTATGGCTCTTGAAGCCTCTATGAGAAAGCTATAACTCCGCGCATGATGAGTGCACAGTTACTACTACTGCTACAAAGTTACCAGACCTCCGCAACTTTGCTCGCGAGGAAATGTAGTCGCAGTATGTCGATTCTTGAAAAAAACGTCAGTTTTGAAACCGATGTGCAACGGTGGCATGATTGACGAGATGTTTATACGATGTATTTACTTAATATAATTCAAGAATCTACATACTGTACATTGCAACTTTAAGTACAAGTACTGTACACCGTAAAAAGTTGCATAAATATTAAGTGCTTTTCAGCGACTTTTTAGTGGTGCTTATGGTTCCAATGAATTTTCTCATCAAGGCGGTGCCAATAAAATATAGCAAAATAAAACTAAAGGCTATGTGGGTCTGTACCGCCTTCAAACTGCCTAGTAGATAGCACATAGGTGCATAGTTATTTCTTGCTTTTTAACCGACGAAAAAAAACGGAGGAGGTTCTCAATTCGACACGTATATTTTTTTTATGTATGACCACGCATAACTTTTTACAGAGTTGTCCGATTTTGATAATTCTTCTTTAATTTGAAAGGGTACACTTCCAAGATGGTTTCATTGTCATCATGTTAGGATCTGATGATGATATCTTGGGAAAATTGAAGGGACTCTTCAAATTTTATAGGCACACTTGCAGCGATTTCGGTTTTTGTGTAAGTATCGGTAGCTTTTTGGCTACAAGTGCCATATAATATACTATGACAGTATAGTACGAGTACGTTACGTAGCGATAAATCACTAAAAAGTAACAAATAAAAAATTTTAACAAAAAATAGAACCTTGGCTGGCACCGACTTCATAAATATGCTTAAGTAAATTAAAGCAACTAAATGAAATGAGTTATTTTTTTATTTTTTACTGCGTTTTGAGTCTGTTCCTTTTTTTGTTATTAGTGTAATAGATCTTTCAAATCGGTTCCATTAAAAAAAGAGTTTAGTATATAATATAGTAGTGATAATCATATCGATACTTAATTCAGGATATGGATAAAAAAAATTTCAATTCCAATTAAATTTTATTTAAATAAATTATTTTTTTATTGATAAGAATACAATAAGGAACTTACGCTAGCTTATCCTGATACCTACCTAAACAAATTATGCCCACATGGAATTGTGGCAAGAATACTGGCTGCATTCCCGCGTTGTACAAAAGCCAAGCTTAGCCTCCGAGCAGAAAACGAGCCAGCCATTTTGTGACCAGTTAAGGCAATTAGCCGCGGTATAATATTACTAAACTTTAACTTTAAGAGGCATTATCTATTATTATAAGTGTCATCAAATGACAATTGTAGTGATAGATAATGTTTCTTATGCTATGTGTATATTTTCTTGTGTTATTATTTATGTTTTTGAAATATATTATTTGTAATTATATGTCTTAGTATCATTATATAGTAAGTATTTACGATAGTATTTATTAAATATATATATATATACATATATATATATATATATATATATATATATATATATATATATATATATATATAATAGGTATTTATATTTATCGATATATATAGTATGTATATTATAATTGGTATTTTATTTAATTAGTTGCATGTATGTTTTGATTATGTAGTTTATTGCAATCCCGTCTCACACAATTATTCTTCTATAGGATGGGTAGCCTGGAAGAGATCACTTTTAGTGATAAGGTCGCCCTTTGCTTTTTCACTATATTTTGTTGTATTGTACCTTTCTTGTTTTTTTTATGCAATAAAGTTGTTTATTATCATTATTAAACTTATAATTACAATTTCCTGCATTAATTTTATTTAAAATATATTGAGAAATTGGCATTTTTTATCGAGTTAGTAGTCCGGAAACATAGTTTGTATTGCCCCAGCCATTTCCAATGTTATTTTGTTTGTATCCGCCGCACAAACCGCTGACACATCCTCCGCTAGCGCCCATCTGTACAAAGTTTCGGTTCCAAGCTCCGTTTCCGACATTATTAACGGTACTACCACCGCACCACCCCCAAGCCCCGCTGTGAACATATAAATAAAATTAATACACATTTCAACTTGACTTCTTTTTTAATATTCTGTATAGGCTAGTGCTTGGCTACGATCATGCCTGATGTAAGCGAAGTAGCCTACAGTGAAACGCTTGACTAGTTAGTGCCTATTTACTCTTGTCTTGATAATATCGACACATAGTCTTCACTTGTCAAAACTATAATACTTAAACATTAAATTGAGGTCATCATTATCAGCATACTTGTAGGAGGAGGAGTAACGATATAGAGCTTAGATTCACCACGCTGCTAAAATGCGGGATATACAACTTAGACCTGCCCCAATGTGGGTGGCGTGGTGGTGGTGGCAGTGGGTATAAATATTTTTTGAATATTCCTCCACCATGGGCGTAATTAAAGGGGTCTGCACCCCATCCTTAGCACAGATATTATAAGAGAAAATATAATATATAACGTTCACGCTTACTATAATACTTACGTTAAGAATTCTATATATTACTGCAGATACTTATGTACTAAGGTAAAAGAGACCGAACTTAGAATATTACTGAATATTACAGCATAAAAAAATACGTGCATGATGAATTATTTTCCAAGTCTTCTAAAAAAAATTATAGTATATTTAAGGCTCTAAGTTGGGAAGCTGATCGTGCTACACTCCCATGCCTCAAAAAGGATGTGAAGCCGTCTCGATTACTATTATTAACATCTCGTAGTAATCGTTAAAGAATCCAACAATATCACTCTAAGCTCACCAACAGTACACACAACAAAGCATTGGGCTTAAGACCCATGTTCCCCTTAATAAGAGGGAGGTAGTGACCCTATAATGTTTTTTTTTTATCGATTACAAGTTGGCCCTTGACTGCTACCACATGTATGTATATGTATCATTAATATACTGAATATGTTAAAGAACTTCACTTACCAGGGTGATGGTCTCGCTTCTACAGTCACTGACATAGCGATAATACAAAGGACAAATAGTACAGACTTCTGCATTTTGATTTAAATTGTAAACAATTATACTGTAGGCAAGTAGCTACGTGTTCTTACAAATGATACTCGAGCAATGTGTTGCAGTTTTGTGGAGTAAGTCCTTTTATATCAACACAATAAAGAGATAAAGGCAGCAGACGTAAAGCCCAGAAAGGTTAAAGTATCAACCACCGTTTATATTTATCAGAGTTTTTTCCAAAAGATATACTCTACACATATAGTAATTAAATAAATAGAGATATTATTTTTTAATGTACCTGAGAAGTATTATAAAGATAGTAATATTTGACGATCCCCGTGGCGCAGTGGTATGCGCGGTGTATATATAAGGCGGAGGTTGTAACTGTTTCGAAGTCCCATACAAATCCCAACATTCCACACATATAAATAAAATATGGATACCACCCTAAAAAACACACTTGAAAAAATTCTAAATTTACATTTTGATGATCAGTCTTGGAACCAAGCTACTTTACCGGTCAAATACGGTGGTATCGGCGTGCGAAAAATTTCTAGTGTTGCTCTTCCGGCTTTTCTTACCTCTGTGCATAGTAAAAAAGAGCTAAGTTCTCGTATTCTTAAATCTAACATTTGCATAACCTATGCCACAGAGGCTCTAGAGAGTTGGAAGGTCAGGAGTACCAATGCTGATATCCCAGAGGAACGTTCTGCACAAAAACTTTGGGATGTCCCATTGGTTCAACGGACACATAAAAATTTGATTCAAAATCTTACAAGTGCTACAGATCGAGCTAGGCTTCTAGCTTTATTAGAGAAAGAATCTGGGTACTGGCTTCATGCTTTGCCATCAAAAAATCTCGGAACATTTTTGGATAATGAAACTTTTCGTGTGGCTCTAGGCCTCAGGTTGGGAACACCACTGTGCTTAGAGCACAGGTGTCCAAGTGGAAAAGAGATAAATAAATTTGGTATTCACGGGCTCTCATGCCAAAAGAGTGGCGGTAGGCTTTTTCGGCATGGCTCTCTTAATGATATAATAAAAAGGGCTCTTGCCACCATAAACGTTCCTGCGCTAATCGAGCCGTCAGGAATAAGCCGGGATGATGGCAAGAGACCTGATGGATTGACGCTGGTTTCCTGGGAAGTGGGACGGGCCCTAATGTGGTAATTGGCTCCGTGTCATATCAGGGAGACAGAATCAAGACCGGGAGCCGCAGCAGAAAAGGCTGAAACCGGTAAGTGGCACAAGTATGCCTATCTGACGGAGAGTTACATATTTGTACCTTTTGCCGTGGAGACCCTTGGGCCATGGAGTCGCAGTGTCAAAAAATTCTTCCGTAACATTTCACCGCGCCTAATTGCCTCAACTGGTGACCGAAGGGCTGGCTCATTTTTTGCGCAAAGGATTAGCCTGGCTATCCAACGCGGAAATGCAGCCAGTAGTCAAACGTGCTCGTATATACCATTTAATTGACACCGAAATTAAAATCACAAAAAGTACAAACCAAAACTAGACTAATAATAAAAAATTTTAACAAAAAATAGAACCGACTCAATACGCACTAAAAAGTAAAAAATAACTGTGTCATTTAGTTGCTTTAATTTACTTAAGCATCTCTATGAAGTCGGTGCCAGCAAATTTAAGGAACATTTATTTAACGTAGTAAAGCAGTTTGTGGCTTCTAGGTTATGTCCTTAAAAATGACACAGTTATTTTTTACTTTTTAGTGCGTTTTGAGTCGGTTCTATTTTTTGTTAAAAAAAATGATTTCTTACTTTTTAGTGATTTATCGCCACGTAACGTACTCGTACTATACTGTCATAGGATATTATAGGGCACTTGTAGCGAAAAAGCTACTGATACTAACAAAAAAACCGAAATCGCTGCAAGTGTGCCTATAAAATTAGAAGAGTTCCTTCAATTTTCCCAGGATATCATCAGTAGATCCTAACATGATGACAATGGGACCATCTTGGAAGTAGCTCCTTTTTAATAAAAAAAGAATTATCAAAATCGGACAACTCTGTAAAAAGTTATGCGTGAAAAGAAATATACGTATCGAATTGAGAACCTCCTCCGTTTTATTTTCGTCGGTTAAAAAATGGTTTTTATGTTTTTCTATGTAGGTGTCAATAAATGAGACAAATTATTGACTTAATAATTTATAAGAGCCATTCCATAGCACTACCTACAGGCTTGGTAAAAGGGTAAGCAGTTGTTAAGCTATGAAGAACCGTTTAATCTTATTAAGGACTCCTAATTTTGGCTGTTATTATTGTTTGGGACTCACTATTTTGAGTCAGAAAGTGTAGGGGGTGTAGATTTAGTAGTTTTGCTTTCCATGAGATTTAGGTAAATACTGCGTTTCAACTTGAAAATACCCCCGAATAAATTGGACGGCCACCGTGGCGCAGTGGTATGCGCTGTGGATTTATATCGCTGATTTACTAATTTAGCCCAGGTTTCGCTGATGGGAGGCTCCGGCCGTAGGTAGTTACCACTCTACCGACAAAGACATACCGCCAAGCGATTTAGCGTTCTGGTACGATGTCGTGTAGAAAGGGTTGTTTTCATTCTACTCCTAACAAGTTATCCCGCTTTCATCTTAGATTACGAGTACATCATCACTTAACATCAGGTATGATAGCAGTCAAGGGCCAACTTGTAGTCGACAAAAAATAACATTTGGGGCCATGAAGCCCCAAGAATAGAATATATAGCCCCAACAATAGAATGGTGACCCACCGCGCTGGAAAGCGCAGTGTTGTTCGAACCCCCACTGAGTGGACTGACGTCATTGAATGTGTAAATACTCGAAGAGCCGATAGCTACAGGCGGCTCAGAATCTTTGTGTTTGGACATCCCTATATAAAACGTCTATGTCTAGCAGTTGACTCCATCGGCTGATGTGCTGATAATATGATCGCAAAAACAAAAAAAATCTTTATAATACAATTAGCATTTCATTTAATTAATATAAAATACAGTTTATAAATCCACTATTAAATTTTGATTTTAAATATTAACGAAACAATTTGTTGTTGTTATTATTATTATAGCCACATTTTAATAATAATTTATTTATCGAGTCCTGGTCGTCGAGTGACTGGTCCAAGAATGGCAAAATTATTTCCGTAAATTCCGCCAATCCTGGACCAGTCGTTGTTGTAATTGAATCTATTTATATAGCCGTTTCCCATATACCAGTCGTCAATTTTTTCACGAGGTAAGGCTGTAAGGCATCTCCTGTAAAAAATAAAGAACATTGATTGATCAACTTTTGTTGATTGACAAATTGACTTCAATATGCACTATATAGGACTCCAAATATTACCAACACATTCATGTTAATTGCAATAATAAATGTCTTATTCACTCTCATTTATTATTATTTACATTTTTTTAAATTTTTAACAATGATATCTATTATATAAAAAATATATAAAAAAACACACTATTTAAATTTATAAGATAAATCTGCTCCTTCCCTTGGGGGCCTTTGAGGGCCCAAGAAACCTGTGGTCAAGGCTCACGGGTGATGAAACTCCTCACAATACGCGCCGTCTCAAGAATTACCAATGAAAATTTTGAAACAAATGTAACGTAATATCTCTAACTGTAAGTTCCTTACCAAGGTGTCGGTGTAGCTCCGATTATCGCTAACATAGCGATAATGCAAAGAATAAATAATACAGCCGTCTGCATGATGAATCTTCCTATATGATACTGATGATCTTAGGGGTAAGTATGTGCTCCAATAGATTCTATTCCGATACTGAGCAATTTTTGTCTGGCAAGTCTTTTTATACTTATTTTATTAATGTGAAATTGTAGAAGTTTATGATACATATAATTATTACTCGTTGTATACCGCGATTTCATTTAAAATGCATGCGTATGTATATCGACCATTATTAGGAATTAATAAAATTTCATAAATATTTATGTAGTAGTACCAATAGAGTTTAGTTTTAGTAAGAACGCAAAATGTGGTTTGGTCCTTAAAGGGCCAAATGTTTTAAAATACAGCTTCACAAATTATGCGACCTACTTCTTTACACTAGTCTAAAATTAGGAAACGGTATAAGGTATGCATTATGGCTAAGGACCACAATCTTTAAACGAGCTGTTAACGTGCGTTGTCCACGATTAAAACGCTAAAGAAATGCAAGCTAATAAATCTGTATATTTGTCTCTGCTAATAAGCGCAGCGAACGCGCACATTATAAACGCGCGTGCGCAGCTCATTAAAAAAGCATCGTATCCGGAGTACCTAAGATATGAGAATTGTAGAGAACTTAAAACAAAGATTCACACATAATACTAAACGTACACCGAGATGTTTAGCCTACTGATAATTTTTTTAAGATGCGATTAACGCCAGACATAAAAAGGGGTGTTATAAGCAGGATGTCGATGTGTTTCTGTATGTGTAAGATCGTAATGCTGGACCGATTACGATGTGTTTTGTTAAATTTGAAAGCCAGTTTCCTGTCGGTGGTTCTAACCTAATTGAAGAATTAATTAATAATTAATTTAATAAGGTTGATTGAAGATCGGTTCAAAACGCCGCTACAGATGGTGGACTACATAGTTTTTTACAAACTCCCTCAAAATGGGTATCAAAGTAAAGGGCTAATAGAACACTATACAGTTTAACAAGTTTTAAATACAGGCTGGCCGCCACAAAAAAATGGCAAATTACCTTTTTGTCGAGGGTTTTTAAATTTATAATTTAATCTTGTTTTACATGAATATTTTTTGGTAAAATATATTAAAAAACTACGAGTTGATGTGCACTTTGTTATACTACATCAAGATTTGATATTTTTTTAGACTCAGTCTTGTATGAAAGTAAAATTCCTTACTTCCCAAGTAAAATTGTTACAAATCTTTCATTAGATCCAAGGAAACATACAAACACAAATTTAGTTGGTATATCGATTCATGGCTCATACCTTTAGTAGGTACATTTTACTATATTATCTATAAATGGGTATGCGGTGCTATTTATTACATTAAAATTTATTTGGTCGTTATCTATTTTGGAAAACACTACTGAAGTGATAAATTTAATATAATTATACTTTAACCTTTAGCAGGTTTTTACGCCTTTATTGCAACGTCAGTATAATCAAACTTAAGTGAGGAAGTGGCTCAGTATCAGAATAGCATCCGTTAACCACTAAAAACAATGTGATATTAGAGTACATCACGCAGAAGGCTGTATTATTTGTTTCTTGCGCCATCGCCATGTTAGCGATAGCTGATTGAAACAGTATTTTTTCAATTTATTCAAAATTCGTTTATTTCAAGCAGGCTTTATCATTATCATTACATAGTATAAACCAAAGTCACTTTTTTATGTATGCTTAAATCTTAAAAAAAAAAAAAATTCATGCCATCTTTTTATCAGATAGAGTGGTTCAACCGGAAGGTTTATGTGTATCATACATGCATAATATAACAGAGAAACACTGATAATTTTAGAGGTTTCTAATGTGGCGTCGTAAATTAGCGCATTTTTTGCGCTTACATTGCAAACCCTACAAGATATATCAAAATAATGTACTACAGTATTGCACACCTTAAAAAGGTCAACAAAAAAGTCTGCGATAGTATATGTCTATCTCTTAGGGATAACCCACAATCATTTTTTATCTTTTACTTTCAACCAAAATTAGTAGTTTATTTACAAAGCGATTTTAAGCATTATTCCTTATCCAATTAAGTATCTTAAAAACTTTGTGCATTGAATATAGAGCCCTTGCTCTTTACAGCATGTAATTTAAGTGAGTATTTTCCAAGATATACTCGTATAAGATTCAAAATGCAGGGACATATTTTAGTACCAGCATTGCACCCGTGCGAAGCCGGCACAGGTCGCTAGTTTATTATAAGAACTTTCGAAACGTCAAGTTTGCCTGTTTGTAGTAACTCTACCGCCGGCTCGACAATAAAAATTGTTCTTTTGAGTTTAAGTTCTTTAACACCCAATGAACATTTACAATGAATTAAATTCTATTTACAAATTTTATATTCACAAAATTAATTAATCTTCAATTTTTCAATATAAGGATTCCAAATAGCAATAGCACATTTAAGTTGTCAACGTATTTGTTATGTAAACATTTATATTGTTCTAAATAATTTTAGTGTTCAAAATTCTAGATTACGGGACATACTTAGTTTTCACATGCTATATTTTTATAACTCTGTCTTAAAATGACGCAATGTAATGCATTACTGTCCATAGACTAATGTCACAGATTAACCAAAGAACACATTCAGAAAAAGTATATTATGTTGATGCCTTCTTAAAATTAGTACTTGCTTTTATCACAAAAATAACCACACAAAAACACCACATGATTCGTGTACCATATTATAACACTTATGAACGTAAGCTTCCTGTATTCTGATTGTAATAAAATAAAGTAAAACAATTTAAAGGGTTAAAAATAATTTATTTATCGAGTTAAAAGTCCATACACTAAATTTTTTTCACCAGAATTAGGTCCAAGATTTACTATTCTTCCGTTAGGTTTCTCATTCGCTTGTTCTTCATTTTGGTTCCATGATTGGTAATAATCAGAATCGAATTTGGACGCATCGCATCCCCAAAACCCACTGCACAAAAAAATATATTATTAACAAAACATTCTAATAACCACTCAAGTACTAAATTGTAAAAGTACCATTATACAGCACATGTAGCCAAACAGCTAGGGCACTTTAAAAATACTGTAAACGCTGCCTGTAAATTTGAAGACTTCCTAATCTTTATGTTTGGCACATCACTAAAGGGACGGTACCCGTCCATGACGTACAATATTACTTGTATGAAATTTTAACTTAAACAATACGAAACTTCATGGGCGTGAGCTGTCAAAAAACTATTAATAAAATGGACAAAGTATAAAATATGACCAAGAATTTTTAAGATTATAAATTATCGTTCATATCTTTTAACTTAATATTCTTACCAGAATCGGGTGGCACCAACTGACGCTAACATGGCGATGGCGCAAAGAGCAAATATTACTTGTTCTAACTTCTGCATGATGACTATAACATCACACTGTTCTAAGAGGTAAGTATTCTCGGAGGTTTTGCTGATACTGAGCGATATTTCTCTTGAAAGTCTTTTTACTAAACATCAATATTATTTATAGTATTATAGCATGTGTAATTCTAGATTATTATTTTTTATATTTACTATATTAAGATTTTCCAATATTGATAACGACTATTAATGAAAATAAGGCTGACTATATCGTAGATGTGTTTATATGCATTATAAATTCCTTATAAAATATTAAATAATAAAAAATAAACATATTTTTTTTAAATGTACTTTTAGATTATTACTAGCTGTACCCGACAAACGTTGTTTTGCCATGTAAATTATTTCTAGGAAACATTTTTTTATATAGGGGTTGATCGTGTAGGAGTGAAAATTTAGGGTTGTATGTATTTTTTAATGCCACATTATAAAAAAAATGTCAAAAAAATTAAAATACAATGTTCGGAGTGGACAACCCTTATCACTTAGGAATATGAAAAAAAGATAGTAGCCGATTCTCAGACTTACTGAATAAGCATGAAAAATTTCATAAAAATCGGTCAAGCCGCTTCGGAGGAGTACGGTAACAAACACTGTGACCCGAGAACTTTATATATAAGATTAGGTAGATACCAACTTGCATTTCGATAACGCCAAACTCTATGAAACGATGTTAGGCACGAACTTTGAAAAAATTTTTTTCTTTGAAAAAATTAAATTGTTTTTTTTAAACCTACTTTACTATCTATATCACATATTATAAAACAGAATCCCTCGCCGCCATTTTCTGTCTGATCATGACAAACTCAAGGAGTACAGAACAGATTTTCTTGCTTCACCAATAAATAGAGTACGTTTTCATTCCCGGCGAGGGCCGATAGAGATTTTCTGTATTTGTCCAGGTCTAGCTGGTGAGAGGTTTCGGCGGTTAGTTACGTTCTAACTAGCTAGTTCGGATACGATGTCGTGTAGAAACCGAAGGAGTTTGGATATTATCCTACTCCTAACAAGTTACCCCGCTCCCATCTTAGATTGCATAATCACTTTTCCCCAGGTGTGATTGCACTCAAAAGCTTGTAATTAATATAAAAAAAACTTTACTAACCGACTTCAAATAAAGTTTTAATTCGACCCCTATGTATGTAATATTTCCAGAACTGCCCAGTTTTCGCATATGTTAGTCTATATCAGCGTCTGAAAAAATGTGCCAAATTTCAAAAGCGTATGTATATATATTTATGTTTGTAAAGGCATATCTCCGGAACTACAAGTCAGATTTAAGTTATTGTACTAGGTATTGATCAATAGTTTATTTGCAAGTCCGATTTAAGAAATTATTTTTTTGTTTTACTAAGTATTGCTTAGCTTAGGGAATACTCCAAGTCTCATTAAAATTGGTTCAGTATTTTTTGATATAGGGATTTTTTATGCATGACCATAACTTATCACAGAATAGTCTCATTTTAAAAATTCTTTTTTTAATAGTAAGAAATCACATCCAAAATGGTCCCATAGTCATCATGTTAAAATCTGATGATGTGATTTTGGTTAAATCGAAGAAACTCTTCAAACGTCATAGGCACATTTGCAGCGATGTTGGTAGTTTATTAGTAGCTGGCGAATGTTGGTACTCATAGTTTAGAACCGGTAGGTTTTACGTATGTTGGTTGTCGATAAACCACTAAAAATTATTATTCAAATATTTTTTTATAAAAAAATAGTTGCTTTAATTTACTTAACCATATCTATGAAGTTGGAGCCATCTGTAAGCTTTCTACTTTAAAAACAATACCTAATTTGCACAAAGTGCTTTACTACTTTGTAAAATAAACTTTCCTTAAACTTGTAGTTTATAGATATGGTTAAGTAAATTAAAGTACCTAAATGACGCATTTATTTTTTACTTTTCAGTGCCTTTTGAAGTCGGTTTAATTTTTTATTAAAATTCTTTTTTTAATTAATTGTATTGTTTATTCTATATGTGGATAATTCAATATATCATCAAATATTTAATTAATTGGGAAAAAATGCTTTTATCTATTGAGGACCATTGTGTCAACTTTTATTAATGGTCTTTATCTCATTTGGGAAATAATACAATAAATTATTATTAAATAACATTAGATCTCCTATCTTACAGTACCTGCTATATCAGTATAAAAAGACCTTCTTGAGGAAGATGGCTCAGTATCGACATAGCATCCGTCAGAACACATACCTCTAAGAACAGTGTGATAGAACAGTCATCATGCAGAAGACTGTATTGTTTGTTCTTTGCGCCATCGCCATGTTAGCGATAGTAGAAGCCACACCAATACCTTATTGGTAAGAATCATAATATAATTTTATAACATCCTGAAAGCACTTTAAAGTTTCAGTTTATAGTGGGTATTTAATTGTTTTTTTTTTATTGTTTTTCATCGTACCGGAACGCTAAATCGCTTGGCGGTACGTCTTTGTCGGTAGGGTGGTAACTAGCCACGGCGAAAGCCTCCCACCAGCCAGACCAAGACAAATTAAGAAAAATCTCAATCTGCCCCGCCGGGAATCGAACCCGGGACCTCCGTCTTAAAAATCCACCGCGCATACCACTGCGCCACGGAGGTGTTTAGTTTAATCTCTGGTAATTTTGAACCACCTTAAAAAAAGGAGGTTATCAATTCGACCCGTTTGTATGTAATATTTCCAGAACTGTGACAGCCTGTTAGTCTTTATCAGCATCTGAAAAAATGTGTCAAATTACAAAAGTGTATGTATGTATTGTTCAAGTTAGGGAATATTACAAGTTTCATCAGAATTTGTTCGCATGACTACGCATAATACTTTTCACAGAATAGTCCGATTTTGATAATTCTTTTTTTATTAGAAAGGGATCAAAACGATCCCATAGTCAAAATGTTAGGATCTGATGATGAGATCTTGGTTAAATCGAAGGAACTCTTCAAACTTCATAGGCACATTTGCAGCGATGTCCGTAGTTTAAAAGTGGCTGGCGAACATTGGTACTCATAGTTTAGAACGAGCAGGTATTACGTAAGTTCGTTGTCGATAACCACTAAAAAGTAAGAAAAAAAAAATTAAACCCACTTCAAAACGCACTGAAAAGTAAAAAATAAATGCGTCATTTAGTTACTTTAATTTACTTAACCTTTAATTTATCTATGAAGTCGGTACAGCTTTCTACTTTAAAGACGAAACCTAACTCACAGAAAATGCTGCTACTTTGTTCAATAAACTTTCCTTAAACTTGGATGGCACCGAGTTTATAAATATGGAAGTCGGTTTAATTTTTAATTAATAATTTTTTGTAATTTCAAATTAACATATAAAGAAAGAACATAAACATATATACATCATTTCACCACATGCAAAATTATGAAAAAATTCTCTTTATACGGTGCAACACATATAAAATGTTTGTCTGTCTGCCTATTTTTTTGTTTGTACCTTCTGGAAAATCTCTGAACTGGTTTTGACGAGATTTTCTCTCGCGGATAACTAATATGAAGTAACTAATGGTACATTTTTTACAGTGGTTATTGGGGATGCTATCCAATGAAAGTCAATAATATTGGCAATGGATCCGGAAACAGAAACGAAATTTACATGAGGCCTGGTGGATGCGCCAGCGGATACTGCGGCGGCTACACCGAAAACAACTTTGGAAATGGAGACCACAACACAAATATCGTGCATGGACTCTTAAGGCGATAAATATTTATACGATATACTATAAATATTTAATACTATATATATATATATTACTATTTTACTATTTTCTATTACTGTTTTAAATTATAATATTGCTGAAGATTGTTATTTATTTTAATATATAATGCAAATTTAATAAAGTTATTTCGTTTTATTCGTACATATAACGTAAAATCAAATCATCACAACCAGTCTTTTGACTACTGCACTGTCAGGTAACCTTTTTTATAGGAGAAAGAATATGGAGCGCGTAAACTGAAAAAAATATTTCATTTGGCTCAATAAATATCAATATGTGGGAACGGTTCATAATCATTATCATTATCATTATCATCGTGTAAACGACCTAATACAGGACCGTATTAACGGCCCACTGCAGGGCCAGGCCTCCTTACTTATAGGAGACGGGATATAGAGCGTAGACCCACCACGCTGCTCCAATGCGGGTTGGCGGAGTTAGGGTGATAACGTTTCATTTATTAACCATCACTATCAGATGTTGATGACAGTGACCGCGACCGACGGCCTAACGTGCTCTATATGGAGCTTATATAAGGTATATATAGAAATTGGATTGGCGTTATTGGGATGATATTATATTTCTTTCTACTACTATCATTGACATATTAATACTATGGACTTCGGGTCAGCGATAAAAAGTGTCCGAACCAAAAGTAAGCCAAAACGCGAAATGATTTCCAATCGCAATTCAGTCTCATATTAGCTGACTGACAGAATACACGTCAATAATGCCGTAATGTGTTATAAAAAACTTGTAAGAACTACCCGAGTAAGGTGAGAAAAGAAGACGGTGTACCATATTTTCAGTAAGTAAATATTTACTGATGATTTTAAAGTATTATTTTGCTTAGAAACAGGCTATTTTATTAAAATTTTAATAAACTATAGAAACGAATTGCATAACCAACCAAAATGAACAAAAGTATCTATCTGTCCTTTTCCCATACGCTACCCGCGTATAGGATAGAAGGAGTGCAATATGTTTATCTAATTAACCACATTTAGTTCGGATCTGCCGTGAGCAATAGAATGTTTTAGAACAACGACTGCATAGAGTTATTTTGTTGTTTAACATTTGAATTATTTAATTACTTAATTTTTTAATGAAAATATGTAATTTGATTATTTTCAATTCAAAAATTTTTATTTTTTATGTCAACTTTTATTTTTTATGTCATGAATATTAATCAAATAACTTTTACCATAATAGTATATTAATTTGATAACTATGTCGAGTGATTTTGTACATTAGTGGATTTGGTTTGTAATTAATTATTATTATAACTAGATATTATTTTATACAAGATAATTACAACAATTATTATTTGGTACAAGATTTATCCCAGCATATAGAGGTCAGGCATATGTAAATATAAATTAAAATTTGCTGTAAATATAATATATAAATATAAGATGCCAAAAAAATTTGAAAGCTACCGACTCCACACCATTTATATTGTCCTATTTTCACGAGAAGCTGTCATGTCAAAAAAAGGCTGCCATGGTAACAACCATCAATCGAAGCTGATTACTTATTGCATGCAATTAGACCGTTGCAAATTAGACTGTATAACAATACGATAAGACATACATTACAATGTTATTTTGTGTATAAAAACATAAATACATACTAGTGTGTATAAAATATCTTGGGACACTTTTGACGTAAATTTTGCATTAGACCCGAAGTCCATAGTATTAATATGTCAATGACTACTATAGATTGTTCAATCCACTAAGGCCCGTCGTTTTTTGTTTTTCTAACGCTTTTAGTGTAAGTGTGCAATAAAAACTGCAAGAATGTGAGTTCTTTTACTACGTGACGAGTAGCAATGTATGCACACTCACACAAAGTATCAAGTTAGTTAAGTCAAGAAGAATGTCAAGTTTAACTTCCAGTATGCTCTACTTAATTATAACTTATTTTTAAAATAAATAATGCTCGTTGGTCTTGCATAAACAAAAATATTGTGAAATATCTTGTCATCATCATCATCGTCGTCGTCGTCGATAGACCCGTAGGTACTCCACATATTCCTTAGGAAAATACTTTACCTATGTACTATGTAATCGAATCATTTTCTTAATATATCATATATTATATTGCCTGGAAGAACGTTAATTTAAGTTACTTACGTTGCCTTATTGGTAACGTATAGAATACCTGAATTACATAGGTTACACTTATATATCTAATAATTATAATAAAAAAAAAACATTGAGAAATAAAGAATTAACAAAAAAATCATCACACACATCCTCAAATTAGTTCGATTCGTCACTTAAATCAGAAGTAGTTGATTCAAAACTTGATGAATCATAGACATTTATAGTAAAATTGAAAACCAAATCGATATATTTCAAATACTCAGTTTCTATTTTTTCTACGTGTTGACACGTATTGGCCCAGACGTCATTGGTTATTTTATTAAAGGCTTCGTTTAAAATGGGTGTTAATGCAGAAAAATTTTGATTAATATTACGACTGGCAACATAGTTTTTAGCTGTGCCCTAAATATTTTCTATTGGATTAAGGTCCGGGTGATATGATGGCAACTGCAGGACAAAAAAACCGTGATCATTTAATAAGTCGTTCACTTTGTACGTTCGGAAGTTATCTTTATATTCTTTAGTAACATCATAAAGTTCTAATTTTTTTAAAGCTCGTTTCAAACGGAATATTATTTTCAGAAAGCCAAGTCTGCATTTCCATTTTCTTGGAGTTAGCTGTCGGTATTTTTTTTGAATAAGAATTATGATAAGCTGCATTGTTTAAAACAACCGCGGCATTTTTCGGAAAATTGAGTATAAGTTTATCTTTTAACCAATAATTTTCTGTATTCATATTGTCATGATAGTCCCCAGCCTTTATTTTCGCTCTAAATGCTAACAACGCGTTAGGTATGAGTCCAGCTGCACTTCCAACGTGAATTATAATCGTACATTCCCCTTTTAATAGTTTTTGCTTTATTTTGCATAATAGGCCTACCAGCATTGCGTAGAGATTTAACCTGTTTCAAGTACTTGAGTCTTTCAATTAACATTTTTCGATTGTTCGATTTTTTTCTCCATCTAAAGCCAAGTTTATGTAATAGCGTTTTTAGTGTTGTTATGCACCCACTAAACTGTGTACGATATGTTAAGAAACTTTTTAATCTTAGTAAAGTTGGGTAATGATTATACTCTATGTGAAAATCTTGAATAGTGCGTCTTACTACGCCAATATCGAATTCATCAAGATTAATTTTTCTTGGTACCACTCGTCTTTTTTTCATTGGTGACGTAAAAACTACAGTATTTGTGCCTTTGGTTGAATACGATGATGTTGCTTCATTACTTTGCTCAATTGTTGTTAAATTTGTTTGTGCTTTACTCTATTTCATCTCAAGCATTTTCTTTTCGTGTAAAATTCTTGCGACTGTTCTTTCAGGTATTTCAGTAGCCTGTGCAGTTCTCAGCGTGCATCAGTTAATTTTTTACATGATTATTATTTGTTTCCTGTTTCATAAAAATCATATACTTTTGAAATTATTTCTCTTGCCTAAAAAATCAGTTTAATTGTTTTTAAAAATACCATTTTTAAATAAAAAAAATAAATGAAAAACCATGTACATGCCCGACTTTTAAGTAACATACGATCCGATTGACATTATAAATATAACTAGCTGACCCGGCAAACGTTGTTTTGCATTAAAAACTAAAAAAAAATTTTAATGAAAATTAGATAGTAGCCGATTCTCAGACCAGATCGGTAAAGCCGTTTCGGAGGAGTACGGTAACTAACATTGTGACAGGGAAATTTTATATATTAGATATTGATCAAAAAAGTTATGTAGAGCAACTTTGTGTTAGGTCACGACACACTGTGACACAAACTAGATTAGCTAAGCCGTGATCGACTTGAGGCTGATGTTCGAACTGTACTCCCCGCACCCTTCGGTTACCCCTTGCGACAAATAGTGGGGCGCGCCTTAGTGAAATGATTTTACAATATCAGATGTTTATTATAATAATCGGGATCGACCGGCTTATGGTGCTAACCGACGCACGGGGGTACATGATAGGGGGAGGGGGGGTTTTTTAAAACCATCAATCATGAGATATCTAAAAATATGTTTTTGATTGACAGTTGTTGTTAATGAAAGGATATAAACATACATATATAGAACCTACTGTAATACGAGTGCCCATGAGCAGTTAAAAGCTTAATTTTTTTTTATGGAAAATATTACGAGTTTAATAGATAAAGAAGTTGTGGGCTAATCTTTTTCAGGAATTTACGTTTATAATTTCGTAATAACTTATACAACATCAATAAACAAAAAATGTTAAATTAAAAAAAAATTAACGGTATTTTTAATTTTTATTTATTTCCGTTTCATTCTTAATCATATAAATATTATACACTTAACCGCTTGATTTTTTCACTTAGGTATGGATATTTTGTATAGTTTAATCACAATATTTATTTACTTTATTTTAGGCGTGTATTTATTACTATAAAGTTCAGAAAGTTTTAAGTTCAACTGCTAAATATCAGTTTATTACGGGGCAGCATCAATGCAATAAATAAATGTGGTATAGCTCGAGCTGGTGGACTAGATTTATTACTACAAATAATGGGTATATATAGCAAGCTATACTTAAAAGATAAACATAGCTGTCGGAGGAATTAATGTGAAGCTTAAGAAAAGACTCAGTAGATTGTTGTAATATTGTGATAGACATCTTCTATGGATCTTTATTGCCTATGAAACTATTATTGTTTATGATAATTATGTTGTCTATGAAAGTAATCAAAATAAAACTAATTGTTAATCATTTAATGAGAGATGAGATAGGTGCTCAGTTAAAACGTTGGGTCCAGTTAGTTAAATTCAATTTGATTTACAACATTTAAATGTTGCGTAATATCTCATCACATGATCTGATGTGAGATGAAAGTATCTTCTTTGATTGTTTTGACTGTGTCACCTCCAATAAGATTTGTTTTTATACTTCATCCAATAGGAGAGCAGGGCGCGAAAGTGGTAGTGTAGGGTATTTACACCATATTGAGGGGAACAAAGGAGTTGGGTGGTCAGTTTGTGTCTAGAGTGCGGTGAGGTTATTTGGTCGAGTTGGACCAGTGTTAAAGTGTTCTTAAGAAGTAAATTAAATTAAGGAGTAAAGTAAGATGGCTGTAGATAACCTACTGCTCTTGAATCTTAACAATAATGGAAAAGTAATGTATTTTGCTTAACAAAACATTGGAAACTTACAGTAAACCTGTTTGTGAAGACAAATACCACGTTTTATGCTTGCATACCCTAGAAAAACGCTCACGAGAATAAAAACCACTAAATATGATATCAAGGAGAATGGTGCTTCTCCGATATACCTATGCCATCGTGAGCATAGGTATATTTATGCATTTTGTATATTTAAAGTTGAATGAATTGGGAATGTTGTAAGCTATGTTTGATGAAAATTGGTCCAAAAAGGCCGCCGCTTCTAAATAGCGGATTACAAAATTTCAAACCCCGTCAAAATCCCCGTTCAAATATCGATATTTAATGAAAGGCGTTGACTTTTATAGTGTAGTATTCTACTAATACTACACTATAAAAGTTTCCAGACCACCACTCAATGAAAAAATAGCAAATTACATTTTTGTCCGGGTTTTTTATTTATTAGGAATCGTTATCTGTTTGGGAAATATATTATGAATAATTTAAAAAATTATAATTACTTCCATAATTTCACAATCATTAAAATAACAGTATAAATTGATTTGCAAGAGCAATATGAGGCTCATTATCTAGACAGCATCCCTCCGAACGCATACTTATCTCTAAGATTAGTGTTATATTAGAATTCATCATGCAGAAGGCTGTATTATTTGTTCTTTGCGTAATCGCCATGTTGGCGATAGTTGGAGCCGCACCAGATAATTGGTAAGAATCTATTACTTGTATTACAGTTATAACTTAACGATCCTGCGGATGTCCGCTAGGTTTTGGTAGTTATTTCGGCGTAGTAAAATAGTCTCATATACCCTTTCGGAAGCAGATTCAATTTTCGACTTTGCTTCCCCAGAGGGATGCGTAAATGCATTTCCTAGCGTTAAAAAAACTGATATAACCTTTCCTTTGCCACTTTAATGATAGCTGGTAGTAGTAGTAATTTTTTTGCTATGAATTTAAGGCAAGCTAGAAATTATTCTTTTGTAACTCTGCAGACCTTGCTAGGATAATTTGGAGCTATAAAAACCTCTAATAATTAAAAAAAGTTGACAGGTGTCAAGGGACACCCGGATGGAACGAAGTTCCTTTCGATTAATTAGTGAAGGAATTGTAATAAAATTTTATTTTTTTAAGTCATAATAATATTTGTTGTTGTACACCGAAACACCAGAGGGCGCCACGAGAGCGCGAGACAGCATACAGCGCGGGCGCCCCCCGCCGCTCACGCGCACACACATCAAAGGCAGCGGCAAGATCCTTTGATCAAAAAGTGGCGTGACAACTTTTCGTACGAATTTTTTCCGTCTAGCCCCCTTTCACAACGCGCGATAAGCAACTTCGTTCCAAAAATAGCGGACCTCCTCCGCATCCTCCTCCCTCCCAAAAAAAATTTCAGCATGATGTTAGCTTACATCACTCTTTTTTATTTATTTATTTATTTATTTAGCAATCATGTCTTATAATAATATTCTTGATTCTTAATAATTCTACTAGCCTGCAACTTAACTTATTGTGACATGGGCCCTGTCAGGGCGTCGCTAACGTTATACATATAAACTTAAGTATCTAATAATCTCTCTTCACGAGGTCTGTCTTCAAATTGTTTGCAATCCGACTGGTAGTTTCTAAGATTTGTTCGAAACACAGACTAATAACTATTGCATTAAGTAAAAAAGAAAAGTAAGGAAAGCTGTTAATTTGAAATTACAAACAGACACTTTATTTCTTTTAAGGAAAGTTTTTTTTTATTGAGAAGGAATATATTAAGGCCTTAAGCTAACTTAGCCTAATAACCATACACATCATGCCCACGCGGAACGGTGGCAAGAATACTAGCTCTGCATTTCCGCGTTGGATAGCCAGACTCCTACTAACTGACTAACAGACTGATTGACTGACAGTAGAACTGAAGGAATGAAAATGATTAATAGATGTTCGTACGATGCATTAGTTTCAAGAATCAACATATTGTTTTTAACCGACGAAAAAAAAACGGAGGAGGTTCTCAATTCTACACGTATATTTTTTTTTTATGTATGACCACGCATAATTTTTTACAGAGTTGTCCGATTTTGATAATTCTTTTTTTATTAGAAAGGGCATGCTTCCAAGGTGGTCCCATTGTCATGATGTTAGGATCTAATGATGATATCCTGGGGAAATTCTCTTTAAATTTTGGAGGCAGGCTGGCACCGACTTCATAGGTATGCTTAAGTAAATTAAAGCAACTAAATGACTCCGTTATTTTTTACTTTTTAGTGCGTTTTGAGTCGGTTCTATTTTTATTATTAATGCCGACACCGACGGCACAAAGTATCTAGTACTTTTCGAATGGAACTATAATATTATCAACTTTTCAACTCTGAACTGTTATTTTTTAAACGAAAGGTCGGATAGAAAGCCGCAATATTTCATAAGCAATCCAGGGGTCAAACCCAAAGCCTTGTGGTCCGAAACAACAGCTAATAAAGCCGACGAAGAGAAAGATTACTACTAATATTTAAGTATTGTAATTTTAAGCGTCTATATAATATATTTTTTTTGTACAGTGGATTTTATGGAATTCCGTGGAAAGATCATAAATATGACATTAGATGTCGTGAACCTGACTTAAACCCTGTACACATGGGTCCTATAACTACAACTAGCTCTCCTTTGAATAGAAGATGCACCTGTGGTAACAGTAACAGTAACAGTTACGAGAAAAAGCTTGACTTCTACGATATGTATGGACTCTTAAGACGATAAATAAAAGGATTTATAAGAATTTAGAAATTTTTGTTTTATTTTATCAACTACCTGTGCCCGGCGGTTTTTATAATTTTGGATAGGCAAACTGGAAATTTGTTCTGTATCTATCGGCCCTGTAGGCATTCGAACCCAGGACCTCCGTTTTACAAATGACGGCCGAGTGGCGCAGTGGGTAGTGACCCTGCCTCTGCGTCCTAAGCTGTGGGTTCGATTCCCACGTTTGGAAAAATGTTTGTGTGACGAGCATGGATATTTTCCAGTGTCTGGGTGTCTATCTATATATTATAAGAATTTATGTATAATATATGTAAAAATATTCATCAGTTATCATAGTACCTTAACACTAGCTACCTACGAGACTCTTACTTTGGGGCTATATAACGATGTGTGTAATTGTCCTATATTTATTTATTTATTTATAAATCCACCGCAAAAAACCCCACAACGCAGGCTTTTCCATAACCTTACCCAGGAGCGGTACCTCAACGTAACAACAACTAACAAATAGAGATTTGGTTTAGTACCATTATCATCACCATTATCAACCATCATAACGGCCCACTACAGGACCAGGTCTCCCTCCTAATAGGAGAGGGGGAAGAAGCGTAAACCCACCACGCTGCTCCAATACGGGTTAACTTAATAATTTTTGTTACGATCACTATCAGATTTAAATGATAATGACCGATCATTATTGTATTATAGCCTCCGTCTTTATAGGAGAGGGGCTATGGAGCATATACCCACCACGCTGCTCCGATGGAGGTTGGCGGGTTCACGACGATTTACTTATTAAACGATCACTATCAGATGTAAATGTATATACTGACCGCTAATGGGCTTTTTTAATATAGTTGGGAATAAATATTCAAAATTATTAACCTTCACTAACTGTTTGATTGACTTAAACAATATCAAAATGTGGGAACGACTTTTTTTATCTACTACAAGTTGGCCCTTGACTGCTGGGCCCTTGACTGCTGGCCTGGGCTTTACTCTCAGCTCTTATAGCAGTAATATCTGCTTAATACTTTGAGATATCGTACCAATGCTCTTTACACAAGCTGTTACTATGTTGGCGCGTTTAGCTCTTTTATAACATTACCGACCAAACCATTCGAATACGTTCCGTGAAGTTTTTTTTAACTACTACAAGTTGGCCCTTGACTGCTATCACACCTGTCCTATTCTGAGGTGGGAGGCTTTTGCCGTGGCTAGTTACCAACCTACGTTAGCTTCCATCTTAGATTGCATCATCACTTAACATCAGGTGTGATAGCAGTAATTAAAAAAAAATTAAGATTCAAAACCCCTTCTTTGTCAACTCACCAATAGAATCCAAGTATAGTTCATTTTTTATTACATCATTGTCATCACCATCATCATTAACTTTCACTGCTGGACATAGGCCCTTTTTTAGACTTCCAAACACAACGATATTTTTTATTTACGGAGACGGAAAATGACCTTTCTTGCTGTCAATTCTGTCTCCGTAAACAAAAAATGAACAAAAATGAACTTGTTTATTTTTTATTTACGGAGAACGTAATGACGTTTCTTGCTGTCATTTCTGTTTCCGTAATTAAAAAAATAACTTTAGACAGTAAAGGTAGGGGCTTGAATAAAATTTATTTTTATTTAGCTAAATAAAAATTATTGTCGGAATAAGCATACGTTATGTTTTAAGCCTTTCTTGAGAGCTTGTCTATAGAAAAGACAAATTTTTTCTCAGATTCAAGGGAAAATTTTAATATTATTATTATCGATTGACTATTTTAATATATGTACGTAGGTATACCTTCCTTTTAGCATATAATTAATTACATTTGTCGTTATCACTTAGAAAATACTACAAGCCCAACAAATTAAGAAATTGTGCGTTTACCTCTTACGTCGTCAACGATTGCTTAGTTACTTACAATGAAATCAGTATAAAAGACTTGCAGAAGAAACAGCTCTCAGTATCAGGATAGTATCCATCTGAACAGAAACTTACCTCTAAGAACAGTGTGATATTAGAATAATCACTATGCAGAAGTCTGTATTATTTGTTCTTTGCCTCATTGCCATGTCAGCGATAGTTGGAGCCATACCAACACCTTGGTAAGAAACGTATTTTAAACATAACCTTAACTCTATATATATAAAAACCTATTCAAAAAACACGAGGTCCTGGTTTAGATTCCACGGAATAATCGGTAACAAATGAAACATTATCACCTTATGCCCGCTAACCCGTATTGTAGCAGCGTGGTGGGTCTATGCTCCATATCCCCTCACCTATAAGGAGGCAGGCCTGGCTCAGTAGTGGGCCGCTACTATGCTGGTAGTGATGAAATTGAAATTTAAATGTTATTATTATAATCACTTAAAAATTAAATCGTTTAATTGCTGCATAAGGAGCTAAGCAAGCAATATCTCTCGCGCAACGAATATGTATCGCAATCCAGCGGAGAAATGCCTGCGTGATGAGCACCCTACCAAACGGGCAAAAGCATAGTTATTTGTATACTTAGGCTAAGTTAAATTAGATTATTTATTAAAGTTTAATTTACTAAATTTTTAACAATGCATAGTAAGACAAATATATGGATGTCCACTACTAGATATTTTTAGAGTCTTAAGGGAATAGGGCATTCCAAACACAACAATCCTGAATCGCCTGTAGCCAGCGGCTTCCTATGACACGCTTGATGTCGTCACTCCACGTAGTTGGGGGTCAACCAACACTAACCCGTTTAATTTAAAAGACAGACTTTCATATAAACATAAAGTGTGCTCTTTCCCCGCTATCCCACTCAATTCAATTTTTTTTATAGTTTCCCGTCAAGCAATATCCTACGTCCCATCCCGTATACTAAAGATCTATATTTTTGTTAAACATTGTACATTACAGTACATTAACACTAACAATATATATTTATGCCAAGCTGATGTGTATAGCTTTTAATAGTCTATTTTACTTTTAAGTCTAGCTTTCATATTAACAAAATAATTTACAATCCGACATGCAGATCTAGAGATAAGCCCGTTTAAACAAACGAACGAACTTTTTCGTATACTATATACGAAAAAGTAATATGTATAATAAATGTTTATAATAAAGTAGAGTAGTAGTATATATTTAATAATAATAAGTATAGTAGTAGTAGTATATATTTATATAAAGTATAAGTCGCGGGCGACTGCTAGTTATAAATATAATTAATTTCCGTTGGTCATATTTTATACTCGTTATCTCTTTTGGAAAATACAACGAACACAATAAATTTAAGAAGTTGTTCTTTAACCTTTTGCTGAGTTTTACATCTATCATACGCCGATAAAATTAGTATAAAAAGACTTGCTTCAGAAAGAGAGCTCAGTATCGGGACAGCATCCGTCAGAACATATATTTACCTCTAAGAACAGTCTGATAGAATAGTCATCATGCAGAAGTCTGTATTGTTTGTTCTTTGCGCCATCGCCGTGTTAGCGACAGTAGAAGCTACACCAACACCTTGGTAAGAAATGTTACTTTAACTCCTTACCAATATGTCGTTTACCAATTTATAACATTGACTGTTTGTACCCACGTCTTTAAACTTTCTCATGGTTTGAATTCATTAATTTCAATGTCTTATTAGAACCTTATGAAAACCGGAGCAGCCTTAGGTGATGTCGACTCTGTACCTAATGTGCAATCGTGAAGACAAAGATCTTTTTTATGCACATTGTATAGTCAACATCTCGTAAATATCGGTTTCGGAAACTAACGTAGAGAGTTTTCTGTCGGATCTGGGGGACTTCGTTTCGTCGGGTTTTCGCTTTAAAAATAGAATACACGGCCTGTGCGGCGCAGTGGTGTGCGCAGTAGATTTATAAGTCGGAGGTTCTGGGTTCGAATCCCAGCTGAGCCTATTAAGATTTTCTAGATTGGTTTAGGTCTGGCTACTACCCTATCGATAAAAAAGTACCGCCGTGTGATTTAACGTTCCGGTATTATGTCGTGTATTTACAAACTGGAGGGGTGTGGATTTTCATCCAACTATAACCAAGTTAGCCCGCTTCCATCTCAGATTGCATCATCACTTACCATCATGTGTGATTGCAGTCAAGGTCTAACTAATAATGCACAAAAAAATACAATAGTAAAATAAATAAATTGTTAACATGATGAACTTCCGCAAAATAAAACCTACTTCTATCCAATAATTATTTTATTATTAAATGTTTCTTTCTAGTGGATATTACGGATGCCAATTTCAAAAAGTCAATAACATTGGCAACGGAGCTTATAATTACAACAGAGTGATCGCGGGACCCGGCTGCCCCTACGGCGGATGCGGCAGTAAGCAAAATAACATTGGAAATGGAAACCACAACGTCAATTATGTAGATCTGGGCCGATAAATAAAATATTTGAAACTGTATGTCGATTCTTGAAATAAACATCTCGTCGACCATGCCACGATCAGTTCAACTGCCAGTCATGGCAAAATGTCATTGGAGAATACCGATTTCTGTTGCAACCGCTGTACATCGACTACAAAACTGACATTTATTTCAAAAATTGGCATACTGATTAGTGTAAATTTAGACAGACTTATGTATTATGTACTAATTAAAGTGAATTAAATATAATGCAAAATAAAAAAGCTATTTTATTTTATTGCACAAATACAACATTGTTTTATTTGGCTTAAAGAATAGAAACAAAATGAATCCTAATCCTAACTAATATCAGGGGTTAAAGTATGAAATTACCGATTTGTACTGAATAATAAAAATTCTTTTTTTTTTTAATTTAACATATTTATTTAATCAAAATAATCACCATTATTATCTATACATTGCTACCATCTAATAGGAAGCTCACTTATGCCTTTGTGATAGAACTCTGGTGATCTAGATTCGACAAACTGTGTGAAAGCATTTTGCACAGCCTCCTGAGAAGAAAATTGTCCAAATCACGAAAAAAATGGTAGTCCGTTGGAGCGAGGTCGGGCGAATACGGAGGGTGACGAATGGTTTCTAATTGCAGTTCCTGTAGAGTTAAAACGGTTTCTCGTGCTGTATGAGGTCTCGCGTTATCATGGAGCAATAATGGTGAAGATCGATTCATAAGTCGGGGCTGTTTCACTGCTAATTTCGCTATAATTGTTAGGAGTTCAGCGCAGTAGACATCTGCCGTTATTGTCTAAGCTGAATACAAAAAACAACTGAAAGTTGATAATCAAATGTTGCACATTTTTTAAAAGAAGAACTACACAGGTACCGTATAAAAAAAGGTTCACTTTAAAATCTTAAACCATGAAGGTTCTATGTCAATTCGAAGTACCTATTACAATAAAACGGCAATTTCATTCTTTAACCCTTATTATTATAATTGCGAAAGTAACTCTGTCTTTCTGTCTATCTATCTGTCTGTCACGCTAAAACTACTGAACCGATTTCAATGAAATTTGGTACACAAATAGTCTAGACTCTAGAGCCTGAAAAGGATATAGGCTACTTTTGATTGCGAAAAAAAGGTTGTAAGGGGTTAAGAGGGAGAATAAAATATTGTATGAAATTGTCATCATTTTTAAAGCTAGAAACTTAAAACGTATTTTTAGGCACTTGATTAGAAAAATCTGCCTGCCATAATAACTAAGTCCACTCGGACGGAGTCGCGGGCAAAAGCTAGTTGGCAATAAATGAAATAAACAATCAAACAACTTAGTCAAATTAAAGTTTTCAAGTTATATTATGGAACTGAAAGATTATCAACTCAACAAATCATCACGCAATTTTGCATTTACGACGCTTATGAAACAGATAAGATCCACCATTCCATCAGCCATCACCAGCTGATGCACGTCCACCGCTGCACATTGGCCTCTTTTAAAGACTTCCAAGCACCTTGCTCTTGGTCGGCGGGTATCCAGCGGCTCCTTACAACTGACACAGTCTGATCGATGATCCGATGCCTCGGATCTGAGGTATCTCTGGCCAAACGCACTGTTCGAAAACTTTTTCCGACATAACATTAATTTATCATCATCCTCAGAAGTAAATTACAGCAGGGCCAGGCTTCCCTTTCTTCTTATAAAATTCAAAATTCAAATTTAAAATCATTTATTTCAAGTAGGCCAATTATAAGCACTTTTGAAACGTCAAATTAGACTATTTGTAGTGACTCTACCACCGGCTCGGAAGGCAGGTCCTGTTGAGAAGAGCCGGCAAGAAACTCAACAGTTGCTCTTGTAAAATTATTAATTTTTACAATATTAACTGTTTTGTTACATAAAATTATTTATTCTACTACTTGTGTGAAGTTGAAAACTGATCCAATTGCCTCTCAACCTCTTTGTCATTTAAAAATTCATCTATAGTATAATAACCTTGACGCAGTAAGTGAGTTTTAATACATTGCTTAAACTTATGCAATGGCAGATCTAAAACTGAATTGGGCATCCTGTTGTAGAAGAGTACACCCAGTCCAACGAATGACTTTTGAACTTTTCGGAGGCGATACGCTGATAAAACTAATTTATGTTGATTCCTAAGAAGACGATCGTTTAAGTCCTTTTTCTGTTTATACATATTTATATTTTATTTGACAAAGACTAGGTTATTACATATATATATATTGACAGGCTACTGTAAGGATCCCTATTTCTTTAAATTTAAATTTATAATAATATATTATAGGAAAAGGGATATGGAGCTGAGACCCACCACGCCACTCAAATAAGGTTTTGTGGCTTCACGACGAGTATGTTACCGTAGCAATGACTATTAAATGTGAATAAAACTGACCACGACCAGGATAATTTGCTCTTGTAGGCACGGTGGTGTAACACCGCCAACTATCCAACTAGACCATTTTGAACAAGGACTCGAACCAGGACCTTGTGATCCGAACTATATAAGATAACTAATGTTAAAATTGACTAATAATGATGAATGTATTTAATACTAGTTCCCGTGTCGAAAATGGAATAAATAAATTTCAAGTCAATGATTAAATGCATAGTTTTGAAAATTTCGTGATGTTAGTCAGTCAGTCTATAGATGAGCTTGAAACTAAAGGCTGATTTATTTTCCGTATTATTTTGTTGTATTTGTAGTTTTGCCCACGTACCTATATTTCCTACCTACATTTCCGTAGAATAGTATTTTTATTCCGTATCCCCCAATATCGGAATAAAAATACTACTGAAATTTATCTCTATTTCATTTGTTCTGAAGTTTAACTAAAGTAACTTTGTGTTAAAATAGATTTACTTACGAATAATTGATGTACAATATGGATTGGATTTGCGAAAAAATCGACTAATCCAGGCGGCAAAGTCAGTTGAAGTCAAATAAAAAGCAAAAGTATTGTTGACTATATATAATGTTATTAATGAAATTCATATCACCACTTATATTTACTCTCTCGGATTAAAAAACCGGCCAAGTGCGAGTCGGACTCGCGCACCGAGGGTTCCGTACTATGAAACATTGTACTTGTCATGTGAAATTTCAAGATTCTAGGACTAGCTGCGAGTAGTAGAGAGTTATAAATAAAAATCAATGATTATTTATTTTATAAATGTTATAACTAAACTATTATTATATATTACTTGACCGTATCGAAAATCAGGGAAATTTTTGGCATAAACGGCTGTATCTTTTGATTGTCTTGGCCTAGCTTGATTTTTTCACGACTCTAAAGGACAGCAGATTTGAGTAATTGATATATATTTCATTTTTATACCTCAACGCGTACTTAAGAAAAAGAGTCTTAACAGATAGACGGACGGACAACGAAGTAAAAATACAGGTTCCGTTTTTTCCTTTTAACCCTAGGAACCCTAAAAAGAACAGATTTTCACAAATCACTGTAAAATCAGAAAATAAATAAAATAGATAAATAGTATGTCTATCGCTACTACGTGTAAAGATCATATAGGCTTACCGTATTCAACGACCCTTCCCATGACTGGCTGCGCCGTGACTCATTCGATATTAGTAAGTTATTTTTTTAATCTACATACATTTTTTTAATATATCTTTTTATACACAACAAATACACAAGAAAGAGTTAAATTTTTTCGTTATTCCAAGCAATCGGTATCAACTGTAGCTGCAAACCTTTTTATTCTGCTATTATTTTAATTCAATATTTTCGAAAAATATTAGGGTTTTTTAGGTTTTTTCATAGAATTCTTTAAACTATCTACGATATTATATAAATAATATGTTTTGTTATTCAATGTAATTCTGATTATGGAAGAAAAGCTTAAAGCTTCAAGAGCAATTATTTATTATCACCATACCAAACCATTTAGCAAAAAGTCATTAGAGTGAGATTGGATATATTTTATGTGACTTCTTCCAATGGGCCACATTACCATCGCTTTATCTCAAGATTAAAATAACTAATATTTCTGCATGCAAATTTCATTTATTCCGTAGTGAGATATAAACACACAATGCATTTGTAGGAAATCCATAATGATAAAATCTTTTAGATTTTTGAGTCCATTATTTTATACATATACAAAACCACAAAGTGGGCCACATTACCCTTTTTCTCTTCATGGACTTTCATTATGACAGTAAGGTGTTTTTAAGTTTTGTTTGAGGATGAAAGCTTAAGTTAATAGTTTTGCGGACGAAAGTACAATTTAATATAAGTGGTCATAATAAGCTTCTACAAAGTAACGCCTGTTTCTATTTATTGCCACTGGATTATATATCTACTGGATTATAGTCTTTATTCAGTGAAATTTTTGAGATTTTTTAGAATCGTCATTATGTAATTCTTAGTTCATATAAACATAAAGGTGATAATTTAAGGTCAGACACATAAAGTTAAAGCTACAAGAGTTCCATACGTACTTTGATCGTGAGAAAAGCTCACAATAAATTCAGCCAAGTCATTTCAGAACCGTCAGGTCATTTTGCTTTTTTAAGAGCTGAAGCTTTATAATAGCCCTGAGATAACGAAGACAATATAAAATTGATCTATCGAAGCTAAGGAAATTCCTTGCTTTATGTCCGAGAAGGAACATAATGCAAGGGATTTCAAGTTGCACTTACTTCAACACTGGTACTATTATGTGTGTTCCGTGGTCATACATAAATAAATAGCTGCTACCTACTAGTACATTTTTTATAAAATACAAAAGTTTTTGAATTTGTTAGTAGGTACATTTCATTGTCAGTCGGCACTGCATTAATTGTTTTGGTTTTTTTTTATTAAATCATTATCTCATTAGGGAATATTGTTATTGATAACATTGTTCAGTGTCTACATTTAAAGCGGTTATCAAAACATTAACCTCTTTGGTTTCTACGCTTATGTGCTTCAACATCTTAGTATATTTAATATGAAATTGCGGAATACATGTTCAGTATTTGAACAGACACCTGTCGAAACATACGAGTACGATTGCGACAAGGATACACACTTAAAAAGGAACATGAAGAATCTTATGTTGTTTACTGCTTTTTGTGTTGCTATGTTAAACATAGCTGAAGCGAAACCAGCACCTTGGTAAGTTACATAGCATTAAAAGTTTTTAATTTAACACAAATATTATGCTTGACTGATACATTTTTGGAGCAATTTTATCTGTCTAATACCTTTCGAGACTGACTAAAATTTTATTTTTTGAGACATTATTTTGAATTTTAGTTTCTAGGTAAAAAGTGTGATTAATTTCAATCAAAATAATAATTATTTCATTTCTTTAACATTTTTAAATAAAAAAAGAAAGACGTGTGGCACTCGGAGACTGCCGCGGTAAAGCTATTGCTTAGCATTTTTTATCAACTTATGTTTACCTACGGACGTCATCGGGGCCGTGGCCTAGCGGTAACGCGCTCTAAGTGCCCGGATTGCCAGAGAGACGCGGGTTCGAATCCCTTCGGTTCTGCAATTTTTTTTAAGCGTGATATTGCAAAAAGTCATTAATTTAAAAAAAATGACTTTTTGAAATATCACGCTTGAAAAAAAAATTTCGGAACAGACGAGATTCGAACCCGCGTCTCTCTGGCAATCCGGGTACATAGAGCGCCTTACCGCTAGACCACGTTACCGATGACGTTGGACCCGAAACTATGCTTTTGATATTATGTTTTTGATATTCAGGGGTGTTAGGTTTTTTCGTTACGGAATTTCTCGATTCGGTCTCCACGCTCAAGGCCCGCGATAAAAGCTATACAATAAAATATTTATTTCGTGACAATTTTAAAACATTGTTATAATGGATACATAATATTTGAAATAGAGCTTGCGCGTATAGAAACTTGAAGCATAACATATAAACTAATAAAACATTTAATTTAATTTAAATTTAATTATTATTTTTAAATATTAAAAGAATCAGATATAATTTTAATTTAGCTTTTTTTATTGAAAAAGAATACAATAAATAACTAAGTTATTTATATACAATTCCACGTGGAATTGTGGCAAGAATACTGGCTGCATTTCCGCGTTAGATAGCCGGGCTAATCCTTTGCGCAAAAAAATAACTTAAATATTACAAAATATCTGATTTCATTTGTTTTTCAGTTATGGTTGGGGGTGTGGTAGCAAAACAAATAATATTGGAAACGGACAATACAACACAAACAAAATATTTGCTGGCGCTGGCGCTGGTTATGGCAATTACGGTGGTTACGGAGGTAGCTGGGCAAGTTTAGTGAATAATATTGGAAATGGGCAAGGAAACTATAACGAAGTGTATGGACTAGGCGGATGTCCTACTTGCGGAGGTTGGAGGGAAAATAACATTGGAAATGGTGTTGGTAATTACAACGTAATCCGTGGTTTAGGTAAATAAAAAACATTTATATATAACATAAAAACTTGACAGTTTGACACTAGTAATATTATATGACTTAATAAAAACGTCTGTATTGCTTAAAATCAATATAAATACATGAAGATTTTGTACAGTTAACTTTTGTGATTTATAATTTCTATTATTATCGTCTATTTATTTATGAAAATATATCGTACATTATTCCTTAATATTTTATGTTTAAGTATTACAGGAGTATTATTTCTTATTTTATAAATTGATTTATTGAATAAAATAATTGTTAAGCATAATAAAAATTTCATTTGTACCTTCCTTGAAAAGACAACTCCTGTCGATTCTGTAACGAAACTTAACAGTGCGAATCTCGACTTCGTCTCTATATATCTCTATCTATACTATCGTGTTAAACGGAGAGAGATAGAGATGACGTCGAGACTCGCACTATGGAATTTCATTGCAGAACCGATATAGCTACAGGTCTGGCTGGTGGTAGGCTGTGGCAGTGGCTAGTTGCCACCCTGCCGACGTGCAATTTTACCATCATCAGATCGACCCAGACGAATACCGGAACGTACGATGTCGTGAGGAAATAGAAAGAGGTGTGGATTACATCCTACTCCTTTCAAGCTAGTCCGCTTCCTTCTAACATAGATTGCATCACCAATTTCATCAGGTGTGATTGCTGTTAAAAATCACAGAATGATGCCTATAGGATAACTTCCAGCTACATCATCACTCATCATCATCTTTATCTGTCTATTAACTGTCTACTATAGGGCTAGGTCCCCACCTTATAGGACAGGGAAATGGACCGTACACACATCACGCTGCTCCAATGCCGCTTGGCGGGCTTAAAGTTATGATGTTTTAATTCATTGACCATCACTTACATATGTCGATAAAAGTGTATAAGTCTCCGAGGTTATATGATCAATATAACTAGAAAACGTAACGGTTAGGGTGTCACTTATTTAATAGTAATATTGTAAAGTATAGCGTATTAACTACGAGTCAGCCTGCATGTCGATTCTGTAACGAAACTCGACAATGCGAAAAGACTTTGTTAACTTCTCTCTCTGTATAACACGATACTGTAGATAGAGAGATTTAGAGACGAAGTCGAGTCTTGCACTGTTGACTTTCGTTACAGAATCGACATGCTGTACATTTAAAACGTAGTAAAACTTTGTACGTTATCGGACATAGTGTATACATCAATGATCAGTTCAGCAATATTGATCAATGTGTGCGCAAGACTTTGCAGAGACACCACTGTTATTAAAGTTAAAATGCATAATTACTTGCTACTTAAACTTAGCTTAGTTGTTTTATTTGCCGTTTTTGATGGACTTCCATGGTAAGCCAATCTAAAATAAAATTAACTTTTGAAACGTGGGTATAATCAATAAGTAGTTTGTCAAAATGACTTCAGTATACTTAATTTATCAATTCATTGTTATCTGCCTATTTTAACGACCCATTATTATAGGACCAGCTTAGACCTACCCACCAGATTGCTGATTTGAGGGTTGGCGAGCTGAGAGTAATAATGTTTACCTTTGTAAAGATTACTATTATGGTAATGATAACGACAGAGGGTAGTGTGATCTTTTTGCCCGACTGCGTCAGAAGGAGGGCAATGTTTTTTGAGCGTATTTATGTATTTTTGTATAGATGTATGTATGTCAATTTCTTTGGCGCGCGTTACAGCCTAAACGGCTGGACAGATTTTGACATATGAGATGTCGTTAAATTAATCAGAATTGTGGTGGTGACATATAGGCTATATACATTTTCAAAGTGGCGACTGTAAATGAAGGAAAAGGAGGGATGAGTAAAAAGACATTTTCAAAAATGTAGATATATATATTATCATATTTATGTTACTGTTTTGACAAAAAATGTACCAACTAAATCGATTTTTTGCAAGAATGTATTAAGATCAGGACTCAGGATTAACATTGCCTGCACTTAGTTATACATATAACATATTCCCACGCACAACGGCCACAACTTAATGGCCAAGTACGGAAAAGACCCAGGAAATGAAGAAGACATATAACAAAATCGTATACCGAACTCAATACAAATACGTCAATGCCTTCAGCCCTCTTTACTGTCCTTTTCCGCTAGGTCCCATGTTGCAACTTTCTGTTATATATATATATATATATATATATATATATATATATATATATATATATTCTATTTCTGTAGTGGCATCCGTGGACAATCCAATTTGCATGCGACCTGGGGTCGCGCGACAGCCTCGGCCTTCGGCCGGCGAATTGCTGTACTTTTCCGCCAGATTCCGTTTTCCAACTATTTATTTTAAACTAGCAGTCGCCCGCGACTTCTTTCACGTGAAAACCTCTTTGGTACACTTTTAATTTTAAAGACTGTTCCCCGCTACCCCTCTCAATTTATTTTTTTATAGTTTCCCGTGAAGCAATATCATCCGTCCCGTCCCGTGTACTAAACATTTATATTTTTGTTAAACATTGTACGATATTACAGTACATTAACATTAACAATATATAATAGGAGTTAAAGAACGAAATTGCCGTTTTATTGTAATAGGTACTTCGGATTGACATAGAACCTTCATGGTTTAAGATTTTAAAGTGAAACTTTTTTCATACGATACCTGTGTAGTTTTTCTTTTAAAAAATGTGCAACATACGATTATCAACTTTCAGTTGTTTTTTTTATTCAGCTTAGACAATATAGATGGATACTTCGAAAATTCGTGTGATTTTTGAATACGAGTTCCGACGCGGAACTAACGCGGCAGAAACAGCGCGCAATATTAATTTTGCGTTTGGAGAAGGGACAGCTTATGAACGCACTGTGCGATTTTGGTTTAAACGCTTTCGTGATGGAAACTTCGATTTGAAGAACAAACCACATGGAAGACCGCCCACACATGTGAATAACAATGATTTGAAAGAGATGGTGGAAGCAGATCCGAGGCAAACTACCCAGGAATTAGCGGCATGGTTTAACGTTACTTTACCAACAATATTGACTCATTATGGCAAGCTGATATGTATAGCTTGTATTAAATAGTCTATTTCACTTTTGAGTTTAGCTTTCATATTAAACAAAATAATTTACAATCCGACATGCAGATCTAGAGATTAGCTCGTTTAAACAAACAAATGAACTTTTTTGTATATTATATAAATATGGTCTGACATGCCAAATAAATTGAAAGAAAAGATCAAAATTCGAATTCTCAATGAATATCAGTACCAACATGTTGACCCCTATTCAGTACGTATAATATAACACGGAGGAGGTCAAGTTAATTTGGACGACGGCAATGTTATTATTTTAGAAATTTGGTTGTATAAATAATGACGTAAACGTAAGCGTATGAATTAAATGATTTTTTTAAACACAAAAAGTTATATATCTGCCGAAATATAAGTGATAGATATATGCTATCGCGGACTTTTTTGTAGAACTTTTTAAAATGCATAAAGTTTTAATACAATATTTTCAATAATATTTAATAGCTAAGGCAGCGTGCGCGATTTACGCCGATTTATTAAATTTGCGGTCCGACTCGCACGACAAAAACTGTGATAACTCGGGTAATATATACAATACAAATATAAAATATAGCCTACGACACTCACCGATAACGTAGCATTCTACTGGTGAAAGATTTTTTTAAATCGGATCAGTTGTTCCGAAGATTAGCCCCGACAGAACTTTATTTACAAACTTACAAACTTTACCTCTTTATAATATAAGTATAAATTCGAAGTTCGAATTGGGCTATTTTCATTTAATACTTAAATTTTAAGCCTAGATATTATATTGATCGAGGGGAACTTTCAAAATTTGTAGAGACTACTAGTACGTTTGTTTATTTTTCCATTTAGTATTTTAAATCGCTAGAACTATGGTGTACTGTATTAACGTACCTACTGCTAAGTTATATTTCACTCTTTTTATTGGCTCTGTACAGGATGACCTGTAATTAGTAAATCTTAGTAATTACGGGACACCCTGTATATTTAAAGCTTCGTAAATCTTGGTATGTTATCACCTACGTTATCGGACATAAAGTTACTATATAAATGTATAGTTCAGCAATATTGATCAATAACTGTGCAAGACTTTGCAGGAACACTACTCTTATTAAAATTAAAATGCATAGTTATTTTCTACTTATAATCTGTGCAATTGCTATGTTTGCTGTAACTGATGGACTCCCATGGTAAGCTAATCTTAAAAAAAATACCTTTTACAACGTGGCTATAATCCTGTCTGTCAAAATGATTTCTGGAAAAATACTTCATTCATTCATTCACTGTGATCTGCTTATTTGAACGAGCCATTATAGGACCAGCTTGTATCTACCCACCACAAGGTGCTAACGAGGATTGGCGAGCTGAGGGTAATAATGTTTCGCCTTATTAAAACACTATTAAATGGTAATGAGTGTGACAGGGGCTGGTGGTAAGCGTGCTCTCCGGCGCACGGTGTAGTAACACCACCAATGTCCTAAGGCTTGAAAAATTTACTAAGATTTTCTTGGACAGAAAAGCACAATATTTCATATCAACTACTAACAAGGCCTAGTAACCATTCGACCTTCATAATAAATATTCAAAATCGGTCCAGCCGCTCTCGAGTTGTAAGTGTTGTTACTATTTTGTTTTGTATATCTATATATTTAGCTTGTTTTAATATTATTTTATAGGCGAACTGACAGCTATTATGGACCTGATCAAGCCTCATATGGAAGACGCAGCTACCAAAGGAGTAACAGGTTATTTCCTTCAGTTTTCTCTATTATACTTAGTTTATTAACTTAATTATGGATTATTGACTAATTTCTGAGGAAAGATTTATTTTAGTGCTCATGAGAAATCTTGTGTACAGAAAACAACAACTCCGGGCCCAGTAGTGACGAATCGGAAAAGTGGCTATCTTTTCCGCACCAACGTAGAGAGAGAGAGAGAGAGTTAAAGATATTTTCGATTGTGCGCTATTTGATAACTGATTGTCTTTTTAACCGACGAAAAAAACGGAGTAGGTTCTCAATTCGACACGTATATTTTTTTTTATGTATGACCACACATAACTTTTTACGTTGTCCGATATTGATAATTCTTTTTTAATTAAAAACGGCATACTTCCAAGGTGGTCCCATTATCCTGAGAAAATTGAAGGAACTCTTCAAATTTTATAGGCACACTTGCAGCGATTTCGATTTTAGTGTAAGTATCGGTGGCTTTTTGGTTACAAGTGCCGTATAATGTACTATGACAGTATAGTACGAATATGTTACGTGGCGATAAATCACTAAAAAGTAAGAAATAAAATTTTTTAACAAAAAATAGATATTTGTTCGACTTCATAGATATGCATAAGTTAATTAAAGCAACTAAATGACACAGTTATTTTTGACTTTTTAGTGCGTTTTGAGTCGGTTCTATTTTTTGTTAAAAATTTTTATTATCTACGCAATATGTTACTTCCGTACGCATCTTAGGCGAAGGTGAAATGTTGGAAGAGGAACCTTACCGAATGTTCCTGGACCGAATTTTGGACAATTCAAAGTATGGCCTGGTTAAACCATGAACCCTAAACCGATGTAATTGTATAAAAAGATTAATGAGAGTGGAAGAAGCAAGGAAGTATGCAAGGACCGTAGCAGATAAAAGGGTGTAGTCTCTGCCTACCCCTATGGGATCGAGGCGTGGTGTTATGTATGTAAGTTAGGTTAATAGGAAATTCTTGGAAAAAAATGCGTAGTACAGTAAAATAATTATATTTTACAGCTACAAACCCAATATTATTGGGAATGGAATTGCCACCAAAAACGTCATACATTACATTGACGATTATAGCGAAGACTGTTATGAAGACCCAGAATCAACCGGCCAAGCAATTGGTAACGGATGGGTTGGCGCTTTCAACGAGGTATGGATCCACCGCTGCGTTAAAAGATCACGATATAACGGCGATATTATTGGCAATGGACTATATAATCACAACACAGTAGACTAGATGGAAACAGATCTATTCTTTATTTCACAGATAGTGCAGAAATAATGATTTAAATCATTTTGTAAATATTGTAATAAGCTTAAGACGCGGGAAACTCAAAACTTTAATACGGGTTACTAAAGAAAAGAATCCTGATCAGAAAAACGTAAAAACTGTTTGTTTGGAAATATTATACTTTTTAATTAAATTATTAATTTATTAACATATACATAACAGGCACATTTCTTTTTATCTAATACCTTTAAATGAGCAATTCTTATTCGGAAATGGCTCCAACTTTTTGCATATAATTTTGTATGCTACATGCATACAAAATTTCGAATATATATGTATATTTTTTTTTATATAATTTCGAATAGATATGTGGAGAGTCAATGTGTTTAAAGTAACTATAATTATAGTGTATGTAGTCTCTATTTTAAGTTCTTCTTCTACATTTTCATTTTTTTTTTTTGACTACAAGTTGGCCCTTGACTGCTATCACACCTGATGTTAAGTGATGATGTAATCTAAGTTGGAAGCGGGCTAACTTGTTAGGAGTAGGATGAAAATCCACACCCCTTTCGGTTTCTACACGACATCGTACCGGAACGCTAAATCGCTTGGCGGTACGTCTTTGTCGGTAGGGTGGTAACTAGCCACGCCGAAAAGCCTCCCACCAGCCAGACCAAGACAAATTAAGAAAAATCTCAATCTGTCCCGCCGGGAATCGAAACCAGGACCTCCGTCTTATAAATCCACCACGCATACCACTGCGCCACGGAGGTCGGCATTAAGACTGTTGTTAGTTTATAAGTTACATAAATAAAGTTATTAATCAAAAGTTTGTGTTTTTATCTACTATCTAAAAACCCAGTATCAAATACGAACGAACATGGTGCTAATCATTTATCGTTTTATGAGCATAAAAAGTAAATATAATTATATATGTAATAATATAATGGAGAAATACTGCAGTAATTCTTTCTTACATATTACAATGTCATTTTTGGTAAACACTTATAATGTAAATTAAGTTTTAAACTTAGCTGACACAATTAGCTTTTCCGTATTCTACGTCAGTGTTATCTTGTATACTAATCCACAAGTAACGCTAATCACGAGAACAGCAGTACCGATTATGCTTGTTCTTTTATTAGAATATTCCTTGAAATACGAGAATGGTTCTTACGCAGACAAAAATTTAAAAAATACTATCACAGATACATTGCGAGATACATGCTTAATGTATTTTCTTTTATTTTATTTTACAATATTATCATAACAATAAATTCTCACGTATTAAAAATAACTACAATTAATGTGTGCTTATATTTTCATTACACCTCTCGTTAGTCAATCTATTCTAATATTATAAAAAGTTTGTAAGTTTGTAAATAAAGTTCTGTCGGGGCTAATCTTTGGAGCCACTGATCCGATTTTTAAAATTCTTTCACCATTAGAATGCTACGTTATCGGTGAGTGTTATAGGCTATGTTTGTATTGTATATATTACCCGAGTTATAACAGTTTTTGTCGCGCGACTCGAACCGTGAAATTTGTTAAATTTAGCTTTATGCGCGTACGCTGCCTTCGATATTGGATATAATTGAAAACATTGTATGAAAACTTTATGCATCTTAACAAGTTCTACAAAAAAGTCCGCAATAACATATCTTTTATATTTTGGCAGATATATAACTTTTTATGTTTTAAAAAATCATTTCATTCATATGCTTACGTTTACATCATTATTTATTCAACTAAACTTAAATCCTTATTGAAATAAATTATTTAATAATCACAAGGATATTATAGAGATAAGATTTGGCTTTTACAGTAAGTTAATTCTCTAATGTCTCCGAAACTATATAACTTGTAGTTTCGGAGATATAACAAAATTTCTAAAAAACATAACGCTGCCGCTATATCGTCCAAATTAAGTTGATCTCCTCCGTGTTATGTGATACGTACTGAATAGGAGTCAACATTTTGGTACTGATATTCTTTGAGAATTCGATCTTTGATCTTTTCTTTCAATTTATTTGGCATGGGCATGGCAGACCATATTTATATAATATACGAAAAAGTTTGTTTGTTTGATTAAACGGGCTAATCTCGAGATCTGCATGTCGGATTGTAAATTATTTTGTTTATTATCAAAGCTAGACTCAAAAGTGAAATAGACTATACACATCAGCTTCCCATAAAAATATATTGTTAATGTTAATGTACTGTAACATCGTACAATGTTTAAAAAAAATGTAGATCAGTACACGGGACGGGACGGAGGATATTGCTTCACGGGAACCTTATAATATATAAAAAAATTTGAGAGGGGTAGCAGGGAAAAAGCACACTTTATATGAATGTCTGTCTTTGAAATTAAAAGGGTACCTAAGAAGTTTTCACGCGGACGATGTCGCGGGCGACTGCTAGTAAGCTATATAAATAAAGTCATTAATTAAAACTTTGTGTTTATCAGCTATCCAAAAACCCAGTACCTAGATATCAACTGAATGACGGAACCATGTTATTAAAATAACTTATATAGTTATCATATTATAAACAATAATCTAATTACTACAACTTTACTGTTGTAATACTTTCTCGTATTCTCTTAAAGTCCTTTCATTTATTTTTATTTACCTTTTATTAATTTTTAACAATTTCATACAAAAACATATAAAAACACTATTAAAAATTTATAAAAAAAAATTACTCCTCCACTTGCAGGGGTAACCTCCTCACAATACGACTCATGAATAACCGCCTTAAGAAAGCTCTTAAGATGTTAGTCAAAGCTCTGCGCAAGAAGACTATTGACCAAAACGACTATAGGAACAATAATCGTCGAAGGAATAATAATGTTCCACATGGCAGTAATCTCATGAGCAAGATCTAAGTATTTTGATACTAGATTCAAATTATATTATATACAACTTTTATCATTTTTCGGAAAATACGAACATTAAGTTGTAACCTATAATTTAACCTTAGATATCCCAGTAACCTTTCTGGTTTATACATCGTTATTATCGTCGTGCATAAGAGTACAAGGGCGTATCCAAGATTATATATATGGGTGTAAGGAGGTGTAATTAGAAAAAATCAGATCTAATGCGGGTAATGCCGGAGTTCCTCAAGGATCAGTTCTCGCTGCTACTCTATTCCTGCTGCATATTAATGACCTCTTGCTAAAACCTGGTATCTTTGGTTACGCAGATGACAGATACGTATTTTGACGACCTCCGTGACGCAGTGGTATGCGCGATGGATTTATAAGACGGAGGTCCTGGGTTCGATTCCCGGCGGGGCAGATTGAGATTTTTCTTAATTTGTCTTAGTCTGGCTGGTGGAAGGCTTTCACCGTAGCTAGTTACCACCTTACCGACAAAGACGAATCGCCAAGCGATTTAGCGTTTCGGTACGATGTCGTGTAGAAACCGAAAGGGGTGTGGATTTTCGTCCCACTCCTAACAAGTTAGCCCGCTTCCATCTTAGACTGCGTCATCACTTAACATCAGATGTGATAATAGTCAAGGGCCAACCTGTTTAATTAAAAAAAAAAATACGTATACCTATGTCTGGTCCACGAATCTAATTACTCCTTTGAACCCTTAAAGAAGTCTCTGATTGGGGGCCAATTTCGTGCAGTTCAATCCTATCAAAACGCAGGCGTGTCTGCTCACTGTGAAACGGAGTCCTTTTTTATTGACTCCTGCCACTGACAGAAGTTTTACAAATCTGTAAATAATAAAACATACCAAAAATATTCAAAATAGATTCAAAATGGATTCGCTTCCGAGATTACCCAATTTTAAAGACAATAATACTTATAGCAACAATGTCTATTTTTAACCCCCGACGCAAAAACCACAGGGTGTTATAAGTTTGACGTGTCTGTGTAAATGTATGTGTACCTATGTGTCTGTCTGTGGCATTGTAACTCCCAAACGAGTGATCAGATTTTAATGCGGTTTTTTTTTGTTTGAAAGGTATATCAGTCGAGAGTGTTCTTCGCTATGTTTGGTGGAAATCGGTTCAGGTCTTCAGAGTCATCAGTTCATTTGTTACGTGTGTCGTGTGATAGAAATGTTACACGCTCAGTTTTCTTGAAAGCATGTGTGTGATCTGACATTTGCAACACTAATGTCTTCTGGAACCACTGAGCTGGTCTGATGATAAGGCTCGAAGGTAGGAGACGTAACCCTGGTCTACCTTTTTAGTAAAACCATCGACTTTCGGCTCGGTGAATTTGTCTTGACTGGTTCTTTTCATGTTTCTAATTTAGGTCAGGGGTTTTTTAAATTTTTAATTTAATGTTTTCAATTTGGATAGTTAGAGGAAAATTTCGGATTGGACAAAATATATAAGAACCTCACTTAATTTAACAAAATACAAATTTTCTTTATTATATCATTTTATAACTCATCTTTTTGTGTTACGTTTTGTAAGGTGCATTTTTTATAATTTTCCTTTTCTTATTCACATATTTTCCTTTTAACTCATTTCTTTGTTTATAAATATTGTTATCAGAACTTTAAATCTATGACGTAACTAGCTATGCCTTTGCCATGCTAGCTATAACTTTGATTATGTGTAAAAATATTATTCTGTAAAAATATTAGTCTTATTTTTTTCTGTATTTACATCAAATATGTAGTTAGTTCATAGGGTAAATAAATAAAATATTTAATTAAATAAAAGTTTGTGTTTATCTGTCGTCCTCGTCCAAAAACCCAGTATTAATAAATTATCTTTTTATAAACAATACAATAATAGAAGATTTACTGTCATCTTTTATCGTACAACCTTTATCATTTTGGAAAACACTGACATTAATTTGTTATGATTAATCTTTGCTATCACCGTAACCTTTCTGGTTTCTACGTTGGAATCGCCATGTAGACTTGAAAGATAAGCACAGTTGAATTAAAACTGTTTCCAATAAAGCCCTACAACCTCTAAGGAATAACTAAAACAACTGTTTAGTTTAGTTACTCTAGAGAAGTAAAAAGTCAAAATAAAAATGAAGTCAATAACTAGGTAAGTACTTTCTTACATCAACATCATTGTTATCATTTACATAGACTAAAACACTCCCACGATACACAATAAATACATAATGCTTAACTTTTATGATAAACTTACTTAAATATTTAAAATAAATAAACTTAAATATACACTACATAAATACCGGCAAGTATTGTAAGTTGTACAAGAAGCTAAAACGATTAAAACGAGTACCGTCGACCACTCGATTACGTTTCTACCTACTTTGTACTTGCCCATTGAATATCGCGTTACCGCGTTGAACGGAAAGCACGTAAACGCAGCACAGATCGCGCGGTATTTTGGTTTTGTAGATAATGAATACTGTTGGTAGACAGTTTGTTTTGCCGTATAAGTTTTTATTATTATTTTTATTTTTATTTTGGTAGCAAACACAATATTAAAAAAAAATTAGGACCTCATTATTAAAACCTATGCACGATACCTAAGTACACCCTTAACGATCGGACAGGCATTTTCTTAGCACACTGTATATGCATTCATCCGATGTAGCATCAAACACCATTTCCCGGATGTACCTAACTAAGAGCTTTTCTTTCTTGGAATTGTTTTTAACCCGGAGTTGCAAGTTGGTGTTGTAAAAACTCCGTCACTTACAGAATAGGTAGGTATGTTAAGCCGTACATCGCGGTCATTATCATTTACATCTGACAGTGATCACAAAGAGCCAAAACATTATCACCCCCAGGCCCGCAATACCACATTGGAGCAGCATATCATCACCATCATTATCATCCGATAGGCCTCCAATGCTGCAAGGATTTCCAAATACCACGATCCAACTGCATCCAGCGACTTCCTGTATTCATCATAATGCCGTCCATCCATTAAGTGGGGGTCTCCTTTTTCCGGTAGGAGGTCGCGAGCATCTTGCTACCCCATACATCAACACTTCGAAATATGTGCTTAAGTGTGAAAGTAACGAATTAAGTTAATTCTAAGGTTTTCCTGTTACTGAGCTGTAGTCACTAAACCTTATCTTTGTGGTAAATACATGGTCAAGAATATAAATATACATGTTCGTTCTTTATCTATTTAGTATTCAACGGTTTACGAAAACAGAAACTTGTTATTTTCCTGCTGTAATAAACAATTATTATGAAGAAATATTTAGTTATAATTCTTAGTGGAGTAGCGTTGTTTTCGTACGTCAACGCAATACCAGCGCCATGGTGAGTACAATAACTGCGAGAAAATAATTATGGTTACGTTTGCGTGGTGTTCTGCGTCGACGAACGCGTCGCGATGCTATGCGACACGACGCAGGTGCTTATGGGTCCTGCGTCGTGTCGCATAGCATCGCGTCGCGTCCCACCGCAGGATGCAAGTAGGGAATGCCGTTATTTAATCGTATTCGTCGCGATCGCTGGCGCAGCTTCGCGTCGCGTCGTGTTCCCGTTAGACTTTAAGGCCGGGTGCCCACTGTGACTTTTTGTCGCTGTGACTTTAAGTCACCTAATCGAGTGCAATGGAGATATCAGAGAGTGCGCTCACTTTGGTAACGTGACAATACGGTGACAAATAGTTTCTTCTGCTGGCGACGTGACTGTCGCTCGACTTATGCATCGCTATGCGAGTGCGCTCTTAAACTTACGATTTTACTACGATCGACAATTTTGAAATAATGAACCAAGCCGAATAGAACTTCTCTAAAAAATTTATCTTTTTAGTAAAATTTTATTGACCAATATAATATACGTATAAACTATCAAATGTGCTTCGCAGTTTTACTTGAGTATATCGCATTCCCATCATATCAAGAAATCTATTTTAGTTAGTGTCTACGTCGCGTAAATGTGTAACTTTGCTAAGTTTCAAGTTAATCGAGTATAGTTTTAGAGATCTCGTGATGAGTCAACAGGCCAATATGATTGTATCGCTTATATTATAAACAGGTACAAAAACTTTGCAAGCTTAATGTACATTAAGCATCGATATTATCTGAAACGTGAATTTGTTTCTATGTGTGCACTAAAAATTTATGTGTATATTATAAAAAAGATTGTGTATGAGTGTGTCTGTGTGTTTGTTACTCCTTTACGCCGCAACTATTGGTAGAAATTTGGACGGTGATTATCCCCTAAATCCGTATACTATACATTTCCGTATGGTACGTATAATTATACATTTCCGTTCGACCTGTAGTCTAAAACAAAACAAAAAAAATATCGTTCATTTTATTTAACAGTAGCAGTCGCCTTCGCCTTCTTCCTCGTGAAAACCTCTTAGGTACCCTTCTAATTTTGACAGACTTTCATACAAAATGTGCTCATTCCCCGCTCCCCGTCTCAATTTAATTTTTTTATAGTTTCCCGTAAAGCAATATCCTCCGTCCCGTCCCGTGTACTAAAGATCTACATTTTTGTTAAGCATTGTATGACATTTCAGTACATTAACATTAAAAATATATTATATTTATGGCAAGCTGATGGGTATAAATTGATATTAAATAGTATATTTCACTCTTGAATCTGGCCTACAGAATAAACAAAAATAATTTTACAATCCGACACGCAGATCTAGAGATTAGCCCGTTTAGACAAACAAACAAACTCTTCCGTGTACTATATAGATATTTGAACAAAGATCGAATTCTAAATCCATCACCGTATTAAAGTTTTTATCATAAAAATAACAAAATGCTGACCTCTATTCAGTATGTATAATATAACACGAAGGAGTTCAACTTAATTTAGACGCCATAGAGGCATTTTGGCGCTTTTTAGAAATTTTGTAATATCTCTGAAAATATGTAACTAATTAACATACTGTAAAAGACAAATGTTATCTCAATAATATCCTTAAGATTATTAAATAATTTATTTTGATAAGGATTTAAGTTTTGTTGTAAAAATAATGACGTAAACTTAAGCATATAAATTAAATGATTTATTACAGTGTCGCACTTTTTAGAAATTGTGTAATATTTCCGAAACTATATAACTAAATAACATACTGTAAAAGGTAAATCTTGTCTCTATAATATCCTTGTGATTACTAACTAATTTTGATAAGGATTTAATTTTAGTTGTATAAATGATGACGTAAACGTAAGCATATGAATTAAATGATTTTTTAAAACACAAAAAGTTATATATCTGTTAAAATATAAAAGATAGATATTATGCTGTAATGGACTTTTTTGTACAACTTCTTAAGATACATAAAGTCCCCATACGTTGCTTTATTCAATAGTTAAGACAAAGTAGCGCATAAAGCCGATTTAACATGATAACTCGGTTAATATATACAATACAAAAATAAACATGACGCCTTTGACACTTACTGATAACGTAGCATCCTATTGGTGAAAGAATTTTTTAAATCGGATCAGTGGATCCGAATTAAAGCTTATATAAAATTAAGCTTATATGAATAAGGCTAAACTCAGACTAATTTAACTACAAAAATATAATATTCACCTCAATGTTGAGGTTCGAAGTTTTAGTTAAGTTAGTACTTTAATTATATATATATATATATATATATATATATATATATATATATATATATATATAAATTAAGTACAACTTTGTATTGGTAAAAATGATGAAATTATTATACTGTAGTTTCCATAAAAAAAAACTTTTTGTTACAGTGGCGCGGGTCCCCTTGGTTTATCGTACTGTGGGAAACGCTGGGAAGATTACTTCAACTACGAAAACTACGACAATAACGATGACGATGATAAATACCTAAGTGATGGAGGTGGAAATATTGACAAAGGTGGTGGCTATAATAGTGGTAGCAATTATGGAGGTAATATTTATGGACCAAATAGAAATAGGGGTGGTAATTTTGGATATAATGATAACGGAAGAAACGAAAATGGACGTCACCGCTATGGAAAACCAAGTAATAGTAACGATTACTATGGTGCAGATAACAAACAACATGGAACATATGGTAATAACTATGGTTTTAATTATGGGGGAAATAGGGGATATGGCGGAAGTAGCTATGGAGATAGTGATTATAGTGGCGAAAATAACAGAGTAGGCTATGGTGAAAATGTTAATACAAGAGACAGCCTTGGAAGAGGCATCAATAGAGGCTATGACAGAGGCAGTAATGGAGCTGGCAATAAAGTAAATGACCGTAAAGAAGTTGATGGTTATGGAGAAAATAACAACATAGATAGCAGTTTTAGTAAAAATAACAATGGTGGAATGAGCGATTTAGGAAATAACGAAAACAACTATAGAGGAAACAGCAACAAAGGTAGGAACTACGATGGTTATAGCAATGAAGGCACAAACAATGAAGGCAAAAACCGAGGTATCAATAACCAGCCAGGTAATATGAGAGGATCTCCGAATAGACATCGTACTTCTGAAGTAGATAATGATGATAGCAATGCTTCTAGAGCTAACAATAATGGTGGTAACAATTATGACAAAACTAGCTACGGAGGTGGCAGTAACCTAAAAAATTTTAACGGTTATAGTAACAACAATGGAGACAATCATGATCAAGACATATACGGTGGTATCCAAGTTAGTAATAGCTATAGTGAAAATGGAAATAGTGGCACAAATAATGTGGATACCAACAAAAAGAGTCAAACGGGAGGTCATACTTATGAAATTGATAACTATGATGATACAGTGTCTGAGGGAAACAGTAACCAAGATCATAATTATGAGAACGTTGGGTACGGAGGATCAAGTAAAAAAGAAGGTAGTAACGGCAGTAGCAGCAAACGTGGTGACAATTATGGTGGTAATCAATCTGGTAATAGCAATAAGAATAGCAGAGGTTTCCATTATAGAGAAGGCGGCAATGACCGGAGTCATAATGAAGGGCATACTTATGAAGCTGATAGTGGTGTTAGTAACGTTTTTAGTGGCGTTGACAATGGAGATATCAAATATGGCGTTGGCTACGGAGATGGCAGTATTGCAGAAGGTAGTAACGGGTACCACAGCAACGGTGATGACAACAATAACGAAAACGGTGATGACCATTCCAGTAAAAGTTATAGTGGAAACAGCAATGCTAAAAGTAGTAATCAAGGCGAAAATGAAGGAATCAATCAGGCAAATAGTAACAGAAGAAATTGGAAAGGTGGTCACTCCTATGATTATGAATTAAATAGCAATGATGGCAATCAAGAAGACTTTGAATATGATATTGGAAGTAATATTGAAGGTAATAACAACCAAATCAATAATGTTGGTAATAATCTTCCTCAAAACGTTTATGTTGATAATCAAGGTGGTCAACAAAGTGGTAACCAAGGCAGTCAACAAAGTGACAATGAGGGAGATCAACTAAGTTATAACGAAGGAGATCAACAAAGTGATAACCAAGGCAATGACCAAGTTAGTATAGGATGGCCAAATCCTGACAATAGCATCAACGGTGATCAAAGTGGCAGTGATATTCAAGAAAACCGCAATCAGTTTTATGATAATAACAACGGCCAAAGCGGAATACAAGACGGTGCTTCTCATGGTGTAAAAGACGGTGGAAAATATCCTATTAGTGGCTCAAATCGTGGCTATGACAAAAGTAGCAACAGTAATCGTAACACCAATAATGGTTATAGTGATAGAAAAGCCAATTTTTCTGGAAATGGTAGCAGTGGAAATGACGATCAAACAATTTATAATATTGGCTTTGGAAAAGACAACTCTAATACATTAATAAAAAAGTATAGGTATGATTACTAATCAAAAACGCTTTTAATATTGTTCTTAGTTTTTGTTATTACTTTATTTGGAACGTTTTTAGTAAGATCTTACTAAAGCAATAAAGTTAATGTCTGTAGAATTGAAATACGGATAGATCCACCTTGAAAATGAATTTCAATCGAACGATATTGTTGGCGTCTTCTAGTAATATAAAAATATAATTGTAAATATATTAATCATTATAATATTTAGTTACCTAGGTTAAGTAAATAAAGTATTATTTTAAAATGGTCTAGAAAAAGTCAATAGGAAGCAAATATGCTTTCATAGTTGAGGCCAATTTCATACACGATTGTAGTATATTTGAAATCTGCTTCCTCCAAGAACAACCATGATCCAAACTCTATTGCTGCCCATCGTACTAGCCCATAAAATGAGCATGGGCCAACAAACTTACAGTTTTTATAAAATGACAATTGTTTGGCCTTCACAGGCGCTCGACACATTTTTTATTAAGAATGTAATTTTTTTTATATAATAAAATACAAATAGTTCAGCAAGTCATTTTATTCAAGTTCCTAAATAAACTCACGAAGGACATTTACTTTGCATTTTTTTTTTATTCATTAAATTTGGTATCGCTACGCTTTATTAAAAGTATAGTGTATCGTGTATTCTTAGCTAGTGTTAAAACGACATCAAATTACACATTTATATCACAAATTATTTTAGAAACAATTAAACTCTCCTTATACAAGAAATTTGAAAATAAGACCCACACTTTTGCTCCAATAATTTAAATTTACAATTAACTTAATGTTTTACTCTAAAAAATCACTATCTGATGGTAATAATAATAATCCAGACCAATGGTTTTAACAGCCGTTCTTTCAGCTGTGAGCTGCTACTAAGTTGCAATCTTAGAAGACCAAAAAACTCAATATTTTAATTCCTATATAACCTCATAATTTTAATTTACGTCGTTGGTGCCTGCTAACGACGTCATATTTTCTTTTGCCTTGGCATTAAAATAAAATATTTTTATTAATAGAAAATTAAATGCGATACATTTTAAGAATGTAAGATATTTTCGTCCATGAGCTTCATTCCACTATTTCAATTAAACGGTTATTTCAGTAAACGGCATGACTGCCGCTCGTTAATAAGTTTGTGTTGAAGAGTGTTTGGGAAAATTTTGCTCCAATTATAGTGATCGGTATAGAACTGTATTAAAATATATACAATGAAAATAAAATTATTACAAATTAATGTTCTGGGACCCGCTGCCGCCAGTGGTTCTAGTCTCGATCAGAATGACGTTACTCAATGCCAATTTTAGTTCTTTCTTTATTTAAATAATTCGCAATGTACTTTTTAATCGTATTCCAACTTGCCAGATCTTGGAAGTGGTCAGCACATATGCTATTTCATTCATATAGAAATAGTCATAGATTAAAGACTACTAGATGGAGTCATAACGCGGCTGTAGCTTCAAGAGCGTGACAGACTTATTTCATTCGGCCTTTATTAGAAAGTGACACAAGATTATTTTTTGTCCCTTTCAGCGTGTTTGTTTTTATTGTTTGTCAAGAGTGGAGTTTGTGACAGACAAGGAACATATCTGAGCAATTATTAGCTTTTTATTAAATTTGCTGATAAATAATATAACTTTGCGGTTACGATATTAATTTAAACGTTATCGTGCTATGGTGGGTTGTAATATTTTCGGCTGCAACAGTCGCAGCGAACAGAAAATCGAAGGAATTACGTTTCATACGTAAGTAGGCATAAACTTCATTGATTGGTGATTTAAAGCTTAGATATGTTATTTTTTAGCAAATTTCATGTATTATGCGTTTACTAAACTATCTTATATAAAGTAATATTTCGTATTTTACGATATTTTAAAACATAACGTTTTATGATGTACTTTAAATGTTGACATGTCATGTCAATAAGGCTGATTTGCTGTCTCACGAGTGGACACGCTATGGGCTCTATCTAGTTGTCTTTAATCTATGGAAATTGTATTGTTTTAAGTACTTTTTTGAAACTCTATTGAATAATAAACAAAATTAATTAAATAATAAAAAAATGTTCAAATATTTCTAATCCGACAGAGATTGCCTTAAAATCTTTATGACATTACATTGAGTGTAAAGCCATAGTAATTCAGTACAATTTCTCGTTTTTCAAGAAAGGTATATAAGATCTCTTAAACTAGAATTTTATTAAACTTTGGATAGTTTTGTTGGGTTCTAATTTTGTTTTCAGTATACCTCATTATTTTGACCCTAGTTTATTATAAAATAATAAAAATTTAAATATCCCATTTTAACTCTATTCCATATGTGTTTTTAATCAACAAATGAGGTAACATTTAACAACATTTCATTATAGAGTCCTAGATACCATCGTTATTATCAGCCTATTAACGGACCCACTACAGAGCCAGATCTACGTAGCCAGGGCCAGACCTTCCTCTTTGTAGGAGAGGGGATATGGAGCGTAGGTATAAGTGACATAGATATAATATTACAAGTAATACTTTATTGTCTTATGTAAAGAATATTTTGCTAAAAGTGCAATATAACTTTTCCAAGGTATAAAGTTAAGTCAAAGTCAAGGATTTACCGATAAATAATTATTATTAATTCATATATATTCTTAAAGAATCTTTTTATGCGTAAATTCTGTTATGGTTGTGATTACCATTGCCAATATTGTTAACTGTAGTTCTTCCACAGTTAGGGCAGTGACGGCTTTTCCCTCCAACGCTACTCTGATCATGAGTTGCATGATGTCCGCTGCTGCTGGATTGACTGTATTGATAGCTGGCACTAGTGTAGCTGCTTCCACCATTGCTGCTACCGCTGTTGCTTCCTTGACTGTAACTAGTGCCTTGACCTCCAGCTGTATAGCTACTAATTTGTCCACCATTGCTATCATAACCGCCTTGTTGGCTACTAGTAACATAGCCTCCATCAAAGCTGCCCTGACCAGAACTGGCTCCTTGTCCTTGATCTACGTAGCCAGTGTTATCATCATCGTCAGTAGTTTGACCTACAATAGTAAAGCTAATGCCAGTGTTACCTTCCCCGTAGCTATTACCTTGTCCTTCAGCAACATAACCAGTGCTACCACCGTTGGTTTGTTCATTATAGTTAGTGCCTTGACCACCAGTGGTAAAACTAGTACCAGTATTTCCTTCATAGCCTCTTTGACCAGCGCTAGTGTAGCTTGTACTTCCTTGTGCACCGTAATTGGTACCTTGACCACCAGTTGTAAAGCTTACACCATTGTTTCCCTCATAGCCACTTTGGCCACTGGTAGCAAAGCTGGCACTTCCTTGTCCACTATAACTGCTACCTTGCCCTCCAGATGTAAATCCTCCTCCTCCTCCGCTACTGAATTCACTTACTTGACCCCCATATACAGCTTGACTGTTTTGGGCACCTGCGTAGCTACCTTCACCTGCACCGTTACCGCCACAGGTTGAACATCTTCTATCGTCACCGCCATAAACTTCTCTGCCATCGAAATAATCTTCCCATTTTTTTCCACAGTACGTCAAACCCAAAGGGCCCGCGCCACTGCAATTACAAAAATCTCTCATCAAATCATTTCATAATTACAAATTATAAAGTTCCGGGAACATCATACTTGCATTTTTGCGTAAAAAAACGCAAGAATCTGTTTTAGGTACTACATTTTAAAATAAAATTTCCAATATTGCTTAAAATAGTCATCTAAAAAGATTACGTTTGAAAATTTCTATAATCCTATATTAAATGAACCGAATATTTCACCGTTACTCATTAAAGTATAGAAATTGTACCAACGCAACGTTTAGATATTAGACTTGGCTTTTCAAAACAATTAACACTTTTTAATAAAAATAACTCGTTTCATAACGTTTTGTAAGAATATTGTTTGAATGCTTACCATGGATCCGCATTGACAGAAGCAAACAAAGCAGCAACGCTAACACAAACAACAGCAAATACCTTCATAATTATAATTTTAAATTCTAGTTAAATCGCACTAAAATTTGTATGTCAGTTGTAATGTGCGATGGAATACTGAATAATATTGCTCGTACTTGCGCTTATATATGGCTAATAATATAATTATTAACCTGATAATAATGAACACATACCTAATAATAAAAACCCAGAATATCTTTAAATTACTGCAACATCATAATCAATATACAGGGTCAAACCCCAGTGCTATCGGTCACTAAATATATAAAAAAGTACAAATAGGTACTAATTTCACTGTGTACTACCGGAAGCCCGCGTCTTTGTCTCCGTTAGTATCTGTTTATGTCAGGCATGAATCTTAATAGCAATCATACTACTGTTATAAAGTTTGTTACTTCTATACGACTGAACGGCTGGGACTATCTTAATAAAATTAAAAGTGGTGTTGGCTTACACCCTTTATTAACACATAGTCTACACATTATCCCGAAATTGCCACAGGAACGATAACTACGCGGGTGAAACCGCAGGCGACCTCTCGTATAAAATAAAGATAGAATGTTAAGCAACGACGTATTTATTTATTTGATCTCATTGCTCGTTGGTGTAAAGCTGTAGCCAATTCTTTTTAAAAATTAGTTTTTCAGTGTGGGAATGTGTTCAATGAACAGGAAACTTAGAATCTATTTAAAATCGAAATAAATATGGTTGCCGGTGCATTATCGTAATAATATGTAGGTCATATATTAGTATTACTGAATTTTTATATGAAGACCTTGATGTAAGACCACGCATAACTTTTTACAGAGTTGTCCGATTTTAATTATTCTTTTTTTATTAGGGCATACTTCCAAGGTGGTCCCATTGTTATCATGTTAAGATCTGATGATGATATCCTGGACAAATTGAAGGAACTCTTCAAATTTTGGAGGCACTCTTACAGCGATTTGGATCTTTGTCTCGGTATCGGTAGCTTTTTGGCTACTAGTGCCGAATACTATAATACTATGACAGTATAGTACGAGTACGTTACGTGGCGATAAATTACTAAAAAGAAAGAAATAAAAAATTTTAAACAAAAAATAGAACCGACTCAAAACGCACTAAAAAGTAAAAAATAGCTGTGTCATTTAGTTGCTTTAATTTACTTAAGCATATCTAGGAGTCGGTTCCTTAAAAATTTTTTAAAGAAAAAGACTGGTATAATAAATAATCCTTAACAGATTTTTTAAGTTTATCGCAGCCAAACAGACAGATGACAAACAGACTGATGCTTTGGTGAACTATGTTTTATAATATGTATTGATAGTCACATTTTGTAACTTATCCCTTAAATAGTTACAACAGTCATCCATCACGTTTTGAAGAGTAGACAGTAGAAACTTTTGTCACAAATCTCCATTCCAATCTATAATACATAATGTTAAGAGATTAATGACTCGTCATCATCATTATCAGGCTATTAACGGCTCACTACAAGGCCAGGCCTCCCTCCTTATAGGAGAGAGGATATGGAGCGTACACCCACCACGCTGCTCCAATGCGGGTTGGTGGGCTTAGGGCGATAATGTTTCATTTATTAACGATCACTATCAGATGTTGATGATAGTGACCGGGACCGACGGCTTAACGTGCTCTCCGAGGCATGGAGGACAACACCTCCAACTTCCAGACTCTGAGCTTGGAATGTACTAAACATTTTTTAGAAGAATAAAGAAGCTCAGAATTATTCCGTGACTCGACCCAAGAATCGAACCCAGGACCTCGTGATCGAAGACAAATAGGCTAACCACTAGACCAACGAGGCAGTCGGTTAATGACTACTGTAACGATTTCCATCTTCGACGAAGCACATGTCACCCAATGGAAGTCCATAGCTGGACATGTGCTTCTAATAAGGACTTCCACATATTACGGTCCAGAAGTCAGCGGCTCCCAGTTAACTGCTTGACGTTTTTATTAGGAAGGGCATACTTCCAAAATGGCCTCATAGTTATGTTATGATCTCATGATGATATCCTGGGAAAATCGAAGGAACTCTTCAAATATATTGCGGCGATTTCGGTTTTTGTGTATGTGTCGGAACTTTTGGCTACAAGTGCCGTATAATATACTATGACAGTATAGTACGATTACGTTACGTGGCGATCAGCAAAAAGTAAGAAATGAAAATTTTTGGCAAAAAAATTGAACCGACTCAAAACGCACAAAAAACTAAAAAATATCTGAGTCATTTAGTTACTTTAATCTACTTAAGCATATCTATGAAATCGGTGCCAGCCAAAGTTTCCACTTTAAGGACGTTACCTAGAACCCACAAACTGCTTTACTAAATTAATTAAAGCAACTAACTGACGCAGTTATTTTTTGCTTTTTAATTGTATTACTCAAAACTTTTTGCACTTTTAAAACACACGATGTTCCTCTCCTAAATCCTGTATGTTCTGGAACACCACAACACTTCTACGAGTGACGTTCAGAGCCAGGACGATCCACAGATTATTTTATAGTAGCCAAAATATTCTCTATTATATCCCTCTTCAAAGTTGACTTTTGTCTGCGTTCCTATAAATGTTCATGTTTGAGTTCTTTAAATAAAGTTCTTTTATTTGTTTTTTGAGAAGAAATGACGGTGGGTTGAACACAGCGAGAACAACAAACGTGCGGTAGACAAAGAAGGTATGGTAACCATGAGACGAGGGCCGGTCGAGAGGGCACCCGAGACGGTGCTGGTGCGATAATATCGCCGATGCAGCGGGGACCACCTGGACAAGGTTTGCGAGAGAAAGGAATACGTGGAAAAGTATGTAGGAGTCCTACGCTTCAAATTCTAAATGAGTTTGAAAATCTTTTTAGAACTGACATACTTATTTGATAATTTATGATATGTTTTTGTACATTTTTTAAATTTGGAAATAAAGGCTTTATTACTATTTTTCGTTTTTAAATATTTAATAAAATTATTATTATAAAAACAAAAAACCTGACTGCTTAGAAGTTTTGAACTGAAAAGAGAAAAACAAGGATCACTATATCTGTATAAAATTCTAAATACTTTATGGTGCTGCAAACAGGGACAAAATACTTTAACCTGCGGGGAAAGAAAGATCTACCAAAACTACGTTTGCCCCCGCCTGCAGCACCATAAAGTATTTAGAATTTTATACAGATATAGTGATCCTTGTTTTTCTCTTTTCAGTTCAAAACTTCTAAGCAGTCAGGTTTTTTGTTTTTATAATAATAATTTTATTTGAGACTTTTTAGTTTCAGTTTATGGTGTAGAAATGAGACGGTACACTTAGTACCTTTTGCCATTTTTTGTTAAAACGGCAATATAAACATGACATGATATATATATTTTTGCAATGGTCTTTTTACGACCTTTCATTTGATACCCATATTGCAAAGATAAGAGAAAGAAATACACACATCCCCCTTTTTTCCCCCATTTACAGCCGCCATTTTGAAAATTGATATAGCCTATGTCACTACCACAATTTCAACGAATTCAACGACACCTCACCTGTCAAAATCCGTTCAGTCGTTTAGGCTGTAGCGCGTGCCGAAGAAATGGACATACATACATACATACATACATACATACGCTCGAAAAACATAACCCTCCTTCTGACGCAGTCGGGTAAAAAGAACCAGTAAGAAGCAATTTTGTTTGTATAGTTATTTTTTTTCATAGTTATTACCATAAGTTAGCTTAATTTCCATATTGTATTTAATCTCAATAAAAAAAAAATCTGTTTATTATGCCATAGAAAATCAACTTGCTAATGGTTTAGCTTTGGAGAAAGTATTTTTTGGGCTTCCGATTATTGATGCGTGTGACCTCAAGGCAAAATAGCCAAAATAGGGAAGTCAAAGCTATTATAAAACAATACACCTAATCAAAAAACAAATAAAACCTTTCCAGGGTGCCCCAGGATTAACGTTTTCGTGTTGACTACGAGACGGATCATTGGTCCGTCGGTAATATTATATTAATATTAGTACCTTTAGTTGAACTCCTCCATACTACATTATACGTACTGAATAGGGGTCAGCATTTTGGTAAGAATATTTTTTCATGTTATAAAACGACAATACTATGACGGGAGTTAAGAATTCGATGTTACTTCAATTTAATTAGCATAGCAGACCTTATATATACGAATAACAATATATAAAGTGGAAGAGTATGGATTCTGTTTTCAAGCTGAAATAAGTTTCACTTGTGTATTTTGGCGTGATAGGCGTCATCAGCATTGACAACTTAGATCTAAATAATGTAATGTAAGGTGGGCTACCTAAGCTAGAAATATTCACTGGGACCAAGGTGATGTTACATTACAATGTAGATGTCTCCAAAGGTCTGGTGAATGGTGCCATTGGACATATTACAGAAGCTATATGGTCCTGCTTCCGAACAGCACAAATATATGACACTGATATACCATCAGTCCGTATAGACTTTGGTAAAGACGAAGATCACCTAATTCAGCCCAAGGCTGAATTGTGCAATTTCCAGCTCAATATATTCACCGAACCACGGAACTAAGAATGCTGCATATTGTATTATGTTAGGCTTGTGCAGTACACAAAATGCAAGCTGTTGACTACGCCGTTATTTACTTAGGCTCGAAAGTCTTTGCTGCTGGTCAAGCATATATGGCCTTAAATAACTAGGGTAAAAACATTAGAAGGTCTCCTTATTTAAGAGCTGGACTGCTCGAAATTAACTGGTAAATGACCTTGAAACAATGATGTGTTGCATGAGATGAATAGACTAAGAAATGTAACCAGCGATAACAAAAAAATTTAAAATAAATTAAAAGCAAAAAATCTTTCTTAAAAGAAGCTTTTATTTAAACGCTGTAAAAAGAAGAAAATAAATTTTGCTTAAAAATTTTAACTATTAACTTATAACCTCATTATATTAAATTTATATGATTATAAAAGCTTATTGCCAGATTTGTAAATAAACTAGTACCCACTCAATTATGTAAATTGATTTGCTAAGTTTATTATATTTTCAAATTCAATTTAAATACTGATAGCTTATTAAAGCTCGCGACGCTTTTATGGTCATATAAATTGAATATAATGAGGTTATAAGTTGATAGTTAAAATTTTTAAGCAAAATTTATTTTCTCCTTTTTTAAGTTTAAATAACAGCTTCTTTTAAAAGAAATTTTTTGCTTTTAATTTATTAAGAAATTACTTTACCGGTTAAGGCAGCAGAATTTACTTTTGCGTCCTGTTTTAGCTGAACAAATGCAACTTTCGAGCCAATGCGTTGAAAATAAATTTTACGTGCTTTATAAGCCGGATTACAAGTTATGTAACTGGTATAATAACAAGCAGATGTAGGTTACCCAAGGTTTTTGGTACCTAAGTTCGACACTCCGTGGCCTGAATTTGATTGCCGGCGGGGCAGATTGGGATTTTCTTAATTTGTTTCTTGGTCTGGCTGGTGTGATTTCGTCAAAGCTTCTTACCACTCTACTGACTTAGATGTACCGCCCAGCGATTTAGCATTCCAGTAGGATGTTGCGTAGAAACCGCAAAGGGTGATTTCATCCTACTCCCAACAATTCAGCCCGCTTCCATATTAGATTGCATCATCACTTAACATCAGGCCAACTAGTAGTTGATAAAAAAGGCAATAAAGAGTCAGATTCAAATTTATAGGAGGGAACGTAGAAAGAAAGAAAGAAGAAAGAAAAAGCGTTTATTCATCTTTAGTGCCACAAACAATACAAACATCTTGCACTAAGCAATGTCTGTCTGTAGCACCAAATAAGAATGGGTGTACAGCTCAGCATATGCCGTGCATTGCAGTAGAGTACAATACCCGGCGCTGATTTTCAGCTGTGACCCGGGTGACGTTACAGCCATTAGTAAAAATAATTAAATACATTTAAAAAAAAAACAATACTTAAAAAAAATACAAGGAAAAAGCAAAGAAAATTATGCAACTAAATTTAAAGCAAAACTAATATTAATACAGACTATACTGACACTAATAGTAATAATAAAATAAAAATAAAATAATACATAATAGCTAAATTACCATATTAAAATACCCATATAAATTTAATTTAACATTTAAAAAGAAAATATAAATTGTCTCACGTTCCTTCTAAAGTATCGATATTTCCACCGCACAATTTTCCAATTCTTTTTGTTTATTAAGCAAAAACTTTTTTAATTTCTTACAAAAAACAACTTTACTTTTCGAATCACGAATTGGCGGTGGAATATTGTTCCAACACCGAGTGGCGGCATATTTGAAGCTGCCTCTAAAAGCAGCAGTGCAATGTCGCGGAACGCGAAGGGGCTTTCTTATGCTCCTATATTGGTCTTTGTGATCGTACATCTTTCTAAGTTTGTCATACAGGTATGATGGTTTACCATCTTTAAATAGACAAAATAGCAAAGAAGCCAGATGTAGTTTTCTCCTAGTGCCCATCTTTAGCAAGCCATGCTCATTTAAAAATGGAGAAACATGAGTTTTTGGGGGGATCGCATAACAGTAGCGAGCGCACGCATTTTGTACCCGTTGAATGAGTTTACTAGTTTTTACGAGCAACCGAGGCCCGTAAACCACGTCTGCGTAATTTAACTTGGACAGTACAAGACTTTCAACCAGGGTAGTACGAATTTTGTAATCAATATATTGGCGAATTTTGTACAATATTTTTAGCCGGTAAAAGTAATTACGCACGACCGCAGCGACATGGTTCTCGAATCTTAGCTCAGAGTCCATAATCAAACCTAAATTCCGCACTTCGAAATTTACACCTTTTATATTTACATTAGCAGAGCCAAAGTTTACCTTTTTCAATTGAGACCGAGTGCCAAAAACTATAAGCTTCGATTTGCATGGATTGAGAACTAACGCATTATTATGTGACCAATTCGCTATACGTTGAAGGTCCTCATTGACTCTTTGAACTGCTGAGTGATACTCATGCGGTTCAAAGGAATAATATACCTGCAAATCGTCAGCATATAGGTGAAACTTACAGTTTTTAATATTCCTGGTAACGTCGGCACTGTACAAAATAAATAATAGAGGCCCTAGAATCGATCCCTGAGGAACGCCTCTATTAACCTTGGTGATGGAAGACCTACTTTTCCTTCCGTCTTCGTGCGTTACCTCTATGTACTGGGTTCTATCACTCAGATAACTATTAAACCAGTTCACTGCACTGATACTAAACCCGTAATACGTTAGCTTAGAAAGCAACAAAGGTATATTTATGCAATCAAATGCTCGGGAAAAATCTAATAACACCAGCATTGTACACATTCCCCTATCCTGGGCCGTCAGTATATTGTCCGTTACGTCCAAGAGTGCAGTTACCGTGCTTCTTCCAGCTCTAAAACCGGATTGCATTTCCGGCAATAAGTTGTTATTCTCCAGATATTTCGCTACCTGAAGATAGACAACCTTTTCTAAAATCTTGGAAGCACAGGGCAATATACTGATCGGCCGCAAGTCTTTTAATGTGGTAGGGTTATTAGATTTTGGAATAGGACGCACCACTGCTACCTTCCATGCATCCGGAAAGACGGAATTTTTAATAGAGGTATTGATAATCGATGAGATAACACCAAGACTATCTGGAAGTGTCATAAGCAACATATCTAGTGTAATCTCATCAGTCCCCTCAGCATTAGAATGTAAATTCTTAATAATAGTATAAACCTCCGTCTCACTTGTTCCGCAGAGCGAAAGTGTACCAGAAGTGGCCCTATCGAATGCATATAATGTAAGCTGAGAAATAGTGATATTATCATCTCCTGGTACATCCATGAAATGGTTACTAATTGCATTAGGATCGCATAAATGGACGGGTAGATTAGTATCCTTCCTAGGTAGTACAATACTCTTAAGATTACTCCACAATATTTTGGGAAACTTGACTTTATTATTAATATCGTTAGAAAAATATGCTCGTTTTTCACTCTCGAGTGCTGTAATTACCAGTGATTTATATTGTAAATAATTTACTTTACTCTGTTCTGATTTCCCGCCACGCCACTTGATATGAGCATCATCTCTTAATTGCATCATAAGCTTTACAGTGCACGTGATCCATGGACTATGACGATCTTTTATTAATTTAGTTTTTTTAGGCGCGTGAACATCGAAAATTATTTTGACATAATTAATAAAAGACGAAGCCATAAAATTGACATCACTAGAAGAAGATAGTAGGGACCACGGAATCATTCGTAAATGTGTATTAAACAGATCTGGTGATACATTTTGAAGTGACCTGTACGTGGACATTTTTGGAGGTATTTTCTTTTTTTTTAGATTTAAAGTGCAATGAAGAAACGCATGACTACTAAGAGTAGGTATATGCACGACGCAGGAATTCAGTATAGGTATATCTGTACAAATTACATCAATTAGACTTTCACAGTTCTCACTAAAGTGTGTGGGTGAGTCAATTATTTGATTTAGTTGTAAGGTGTTAAGAAATACGATTAGCTTTTTAGTCTTGGATTCGTTTTGTTTTATTAAATTTATATTGAAATCCCCCAGCACAACTGTATAGTCATGATGCGCTAGGGATTGAATGCTCTGAGTAACTGAATCTAGGAAGACGTCAGTATCAAACCACGGAGGCCTGTAAGCAGTACCTATCGCAATCTTAAATGAGTTAACTTTAACAGTTATCCACATCTGTTCGACAGTGTCGTGGTGCAACACTTCACACGTACGTGCAACTATACCCCGCTTGATATAAAAAGCAACTCCGCCTCCCCTGCCCCCGCGCACGGATTCCGGGCGAGGAACGTGACGTAGCCGATAGCCCGGGACGGAGGGCGCACGCCCCTCCTCCCCCGCGCGTAGCCACGTCTCGTTGATAGCCATCACGTCTACTTGGAAGCGATCCATGGCAGCAATAAACTCCTCATGCCGTGTACCAAGTGAACCAGCATTGAGAAGACCAACTTTTAGAAATTTGTTTACTGCGCCTTTTGTTTTAGTGACATAAACCAATCACTGCATTCTCCACTAACTCCATCTAGCTGGCATGCCAACCACATTTGTTCAACAGGTGGATTTTCTGGATGAGCCCATATTTTGACATTAATAACCCGCCTTATATAGAAGCCCACCCCACCGCCGCGCATACGCACGGTGGGCGGACGCGGGATGTGACATAATCTGTAACCTGGCACCGTCGGCGCACGGCCCTCGTCTCCCTGTTTTAACCATGTCTCATCAATAGCCATTATGTCTACTCTGTGAGTCTGCATCGCGATTATAAACTCGTCGTGAGAAGTACCCAAAGATCCTGGATTTAAAAACCCTATTAAAAATTTATATGGACTGTTATTAGCTAACAAGAAAAGAATTGTTAAAAAAAGTATGTATATGGTTTTATATTCATGGATTAATATTTGCAAGTATACATTGTGGAATATTGTATACGTAAAGGATTTGTTTTGTCCAGGTAGGATAAAAAAGAATAAAACTCAATGTACAATAAATCATTTATTCATCAATTGACATGCTCGTATAGTGTTTTTGTCAGACCGTTTACTGATTTTGAGAAGCGAATTTTAGATGTTATGTCAATAACGTTTGTTGTGGTGTATTTATGAGATTTGGAGTTCTAGTAATTAACCTCAAACGAAATTTAATGAATGAAATTTCATATATTTATGTTGAATAGATTTTGTGTTATTAAGGAGTGAAGTGTCTTAATATGGCTTGTGTAAAGTACACTGGCTGCTAAATTGCCCATTCGCTTTCTTGAACTTGAATTGTCAAGCGACCGTATCTCTTAGTTTTACACAATATGGCAAACTTAAATATTAAAGAAACATAAAAACGGATTTCAAATATTTTATTTATTTACATTGATGAAAGTACGTAAGAAAGTTCGCTCATAATCAGACTCCTTGAATAGGAGGGGTTGGAGTAGTAGGGATTGATTTTTTGTATCGCCCTAGATAGACTTCATTCCTGTTGTGGCGCCCATTTCCGATATTATTGTTGATTGTGCATCCAATGCAGTGTATCCTTCTATCGGGCTGATAGCTGAAAAAAAAACATTTAAATTAGAAATTGATTTAAATAAAATGTCTTATACTATTGTTGTTTAAATTGTTGCATATATACATTTTTTTATCGTCCCTTTATCCACTAATTGGTAGGTACTTTGGTCTATGACAGGTTTTATAATATCTGTGGGTTATTATGATAGTGAAAGTAATATATTTACACATAATTTACATGCCTTAAATAATATACTTGGATATCGGATGTATTTATTAACAATTAAATTTTAAACACTTAGCAGACGCTCTCCACTTCGCACGCAACGACCGTGCAATGCATGCGTTTTATAACACAAATATGTACGATATCAAATTAAAGAAAGTATGAGTTTGGTAAACTCCCTCTGAAATCGCTGTCCTTTGGTGAAAACCTAATGAACATTACTTCAGTAGTCTATTAGTTTATAGCGCACAGAGAAACAAACGCGGCGAGCGACTTTGTTTTATAATATGTAGTGAAGTGTTCGGTACAGTACCTTGAGCCCCCCCATTCATGATATCTTCTGCCTCCTCTGTTTCTATTTCCACTTTCATAGCTGCCACTAGATTCGTAACTCTCTTCCTCAATGTCATTTCCCTCTTCATTACCACTTTCCTCTTCATTACCATTTTCTTCTTCACTACCACCCATATCTATTCTTTCAATATTGCCTCTATATCCACCATTTTTATATCTTCCACCTTGATAGTTACTGACGTAACTGTTACTGAATTCATAATTACGACGACTTTCGTATCCACTGCTACCTCTGTAGCTACCACTTATAAAGCTACCACGGTTTCTGTAACTCTCTTCTGCACTACCACTACCTTCTTCACTACCACTGCTTTCTTCACTACCGCCCATATTTATTCTCTGAATACCGCCACAAGTACTACAACCTCTATATTCACCAGTTTCCTGTCTGCTACCGCTGTGATATATTCTGTCACTGACGTGTCTGTTTTCATATGTGTTATGAAATTCGTATGTACTGCCACCTCTGTAACTACTTCCACCTCTATAGCTGCCACCACCTCCATAACTCCTTGCACCTCTATTGTCATCACTACCAGCCATATTGATTCTTTGAACACCCCTGCATGTGCTACAGCCTCCGTAATTGTTGTCATCGCTGTATAGTTATAAGTAATGAGTAGTATAATTAGAATCAACTTATTATATTATTTTGATCGAGTTACTGAAAGCGAAGCACCGCGACTACTTCGTCAACTACAAATTATAATATTCCCTGTATATTTGAAATCATTAAGGTACAAAGTTGTATTATTACATGAGTGATGCAAACCTTAAGAAGAATTTGCTATTGGAAAAGTTAACAACGCGTTGCTTTACTTCGCTTCGTGCAAGTTTTTGAAATATCAATAGACAACGCAAAAAAAATATCTGCTATAAAAGTGATATCATTTATTATTTGTAAATGAAATATGTAATGAACTAAGCTGTTTTAAGGCTTAATATATGGGCTGAAAAATATTATGAAGCTTTCAAAATGAAGATGCATATATCAATATGCAATGATATTCTAAGAGCAATTCATTAAATTCATTAATTTTCATAAGTTTATGTTGTATATCGCTTTACCTTATGTGAATACTCAATTGTAACTGGTTGTCCCTAAAAATAAAAATGAAGTATAAAATAAAAAGGTAAGAAAACCAACACTTATAAATAAAAGAAAGATTAATAGATTTTTTTGCCAGATATCTTTCGGAGAAGTACTACCACTATGCTGCATGCCGACTTTGATTGCCGGAGTGACTGCAGGCAAGTGAGACTTAACATCTCCGTGTCCATAAACTTCAGGTTTATGAACTCGGAGCGGCATTTTGTAGGACGTATTTATTCCTTGCAAGCGTTGCAACGTGTTAGTCTGTTTACTAAAATATTTACTGCATAATAAATATTCTAAATTATTAGAAAAGGATTAAAAAAATACAGTAACATTTAATATTATCTCAATAATTTTGAATTTAATTGAAGAAAATTTCATTATCTTTAAATTATTGCTTAACTTAGTGGAATTAAAACTTAAGTAGCTCGACGATTAAGGATGATAATTGTTAAAAATATTATTGATTAGTCTAGGGAAAAAATCACGAATAATAAGAATTAAAAAAATTCTTACATTTTTTAATTTTTAATTAATTTAATTGTAAAATAATAGGGCAATACATACCACGGTGTTGGTATCCCATAAACCGCAGCAAGTAAAGAAACAATATAGAGTACTAAAAATAAAAAATTATGCATATTTGATTTTTTAACAACACTCTGTGACAGTTCTGTATACGTTAAATATCTACATCCAAATGATGAGCACTACCTTAACGTGGGATTTATTATATGACTCATCTTGTAGCTGATATGAAAGGTTAATTTCATATTATTTGATGTTTCAGGTTAAAAAGGTTAATGTATGAAATTACTTTCAGTAATTGTTGGCGGGTTTAGTGTAATAATGTCGAATTCATTAATGATAACTTTCAAATGACGATAGTGACCGAAACCGAACTTGCTTCCCGAGGAATCGGGGTAAAACTGACTCCGGGCTTAGAATTTTCTAAAAATTTCTTAGAAAAATGAAGAACTCATAAATATATCTCAACCCGACACAGTAGTTGAACCCAGGATCTCGTGATCAAAGCCACATGGTAACCACTTGACCAGTCAGGCAATAGCAGCGCCAGCTAACGCATATTATTTTTTGTAGATATAGGCATTGTTGTTGATACGTATGACTTATTCATATTATAGGATAGTGAGATATTCTAAGGATAAATTAGTTTTTTTTAAAGATCACGTGGATTTCATTTCACCATAATAAATATTGAAGCTGTCTTATAACACTCTATCAATAAGTAGTAACCTCAACATTAGCACTATCTTGTTATTATAAAATCATAACGAATTGAGGTATTAAGCTGCCGTGCTTAAAAAAAATTGAATAACTTAATCTTATCTCTAATTATTATACATAAGGTTAAAAAAGTTTTGACTGTTTGTACAATACTATTTATTAAATAATTTATCGCAAGGAAAAGCCTAGCTTTGATAACCTTTCGCTGTGTGGTTTCCAGACATTAAAGTCACTATTGTTAAGTATTTGTCATTCCAAAGAATACGTCAATGTCCGATTAACAGTGTTATAGATAAATATCTTATATCATACTTACTTGGTTATTATTAGTCACTGGTTTTTTACATTTCATCATCATTATGAACAGCTGGTAGACGTCCACTGCTCGACATATACCTTTTTAGGGCGTTCCAAACATGACGATCCTCAGCCGCCTGTGGTGTGCTGCTCTCTACGACACGTTTGATGTTGTCAGACCACCTAGTGGGGGGTCAAACAACACTGTGCTTTCTGGTGCGGGGACGCCATTCTAACACCCTCTTTTACATATAGGCCTTAATAAAGAAGGGGAAGCGCTGCCTAACTTTATTACTTGGTCGTAATTTGGTTCTTGCTATTGGAGCATATTTGAAACAAGAGAAACATGCTATAGGCAAGAGAGTTCCATTTTTTGGTAACATCTCCATTTAATACGAGGTGAGATCGAGGTCTAGCGCAATCTTCATCATCTGATCAAAATCAAAAGAAAAACTGTTCTAGACCTCAAAGAAGTTAATTCTCAAAAATCTCGAGCAATTAACTGATTTGGACATGGTATTTTTTAAAAGAAAGCAGTATGTCGATACTTGAAAAGCACAACGTGCATATATCTCGTCGTTTGTCCCACCCATTTTGTTCGGCTGTCTGTCCAATATGACCAAATGTCATTTGAAAAAAAAAACGATTTTTGTTACATCGGCTTCAAAACTGACGTTTTTTTAAATACTGATTTTCGGGTGTTCAACCTTATCAACGTCATGGGTAGTCATAAAATTTTATTGATTACTCAACATTATTGTAATTATAATTTTCTTGCTCTCATTACCGACTTTTGAACTTCTTTGAACTTCCAGGTATAATCCTCCGTGAGTCGTTTTCCTCATGTTTGAGGGTCGTAACCACCTCCATTTATGATCTTTCTTACGATGTTACGCCATCCACTCCTATTACCGGCTGTTTGAAGAGCGTCATACATCGAGGAGTCGAGTGTGGTGCGGATCTGGTCAGACCAACACATCGGGCTTTTTCCTTCCACTTTGCCAGTGACTACTAGTTTCTCTAGATTATCTCCGTCTTTCCTGGCAATGTGTCCAAAGTAGAATTCTTCGACAGTCTGTAAGTTGAGTGAGCCAGTGAGATTTAACATCTTTGATCTATCTATGACCATGAATTTGGTCTTCTGTTTGTTGATAGATACACCTAAGGTGTTGCTAATTCACACATTTCAGTTTCATCTATCGTGGTATCGTCAGCACAGCGAAGATTGTTTAATTTTAAACATCCCGCCTCAAACAACGCCTCCATCTCATTGGTCGTAGGTTTGCCTCATGATGTATTCGCCGAACGTTTTAAACAAAATAGGCGAGATAATGCAGCCTTGATGCACCCCTTTGCCGAATTTAAAAGGATGGGACATCATATCCTCGATTCTGACTACACCTTGGCTGTTGAAGTGTAGTGCTTGAATAAGGGCTATGAGATGGTGTGGCACCCCGAGTTCTCCCATCACCATAGAGAGTTCCAGTTTACGCAGTCAACCTTGCCTTGCTGTACTCAACGAAGCACATGACGATCAGCGTATTGTACTCCTAGGCTTTCTCGATGACCTGCCTAACATTTAGAATTTACTCACGCGCACCCTTCCCTTTGTCAAAACCAGCCTGCTCCTGTGGGATTTGCCAGTCTAGGTAGTGGCGAATACGCCTGTTAAAAATATGGAGCAGAACTTTGCTTGCATGACATATGAGGGCCAGGGCGCGGTTTTGTGGAACCCTTTTTTATGTAGAGGTAAAAAAACTGAGTTTTTCCAGTCTTCTGGCCAGTTTCCAGTAGTCCAAACTTCATTACATATTGTGTGAACTACCTTTATTCCGGTGTTATATCCAGGTTTAATAAAAGATATTATAATGTTAATTAAACATTCCCAATAGGTACATTCACTGCTGTTTATTTTGTAGGTTAGTTGATAACATAATTAAGTACTATACTAAGTAGGTAGGTAAAGTAGTTAAAGCGACTATAGGAACTTACTTTTTCATAACTGTACTGAGCTTTCAAAAATATTGAGGGTGACACAATTCTCACTCAGAGAAGTGCGTGTGCGTGTAACGACACAAACTTTTTAAAAATAATACGATGACAATACTCCTTTAAGCAAAGAAAGGGCCTACGGCCTCGCAGGTTGTAATTATATCTCTATATATTTCTAGAAAATTAAAACAATAAAAATGACATGTCAATCATTTACATTATTTCATTTAGTATTGTATGATAATTAAGGAGGTAGCTCTACGAAAATCCAATTTATTTTTACAAATAATTGTCATAGAAAGGCTTTCCACTAAAATTTTAAATAGAGGAAAGAGGACTAGTATCATTCTATCACTGCTATTTTTCTTATAAAAATATTGCTAATGATCAGATCTAATTTTTAATTGGTTATAATATATATTCTTCAAATATTTATATGAATTTTCTAAAAATCAAGAAAAATGTAAACATTAGATGAATTTCTTTTAAGAAATGCAATGTTGGGAATAAATCAAAATGTTGGCAATAATCAATATTATCACATAGGTGAGATTAAAAACAAAGAAACAAAGCATAATGAATAAAAAAACATTTATTCGTTATTTAATACGTATCTATTTTTTTGTTCTGTGTATTACAACGCCGTACCCCCAAGGTCGCAAAATTAGCAAGAGTAGATGATTGTTGACCCGTACATTTTTGCTAGGAATTAAATTACATTTTTCACTAAAAAATCTCTTTAATTAGAAAACCTGTGATTAAAAATCCCTTGACTAGAAACTTTTTGAATAGAAACCCTATGATTAGAAGCTGCTGGTTTCCCCTTGATTAGAAGCTCCTTGATGGTGTACCTCTAGATTAGAAACCCGTTGATCAGAAACGACTTGACTAGAAAGACCTTGATCAGAAGGGGGTATAGATTTTTTATACCGGCCTAGATGTACTTCGTTCTTGTTGTTTTTTCCATTTCCGATATGATTGTGGATGGTGCATCCAATGCAGTGAATCATTTTATCCGTTTGAGATCTGAAAATAATATATTGAGTATTATTGATTTATCCAAAAAGGAGCCATGATATTTAACCCGCACTAAAAAAATTGTAAATACCTATCGCCTCTTATTTCGTAACTGCTACCTTCTTCATAACTACCATATTCGTATTCATTACTATCTCCTCTTTGGGATTTGTCACCCCCTTTGTGACTGTCTCCACTTTCACCCCTGTTTCCACCCTTGCGCCAATCTCCACCTTCGCCTCTGTTTCCACCTTCGCGCCGGTCTCCACCTTCGCCTCTGTTTCCACCTTTGCGCCCGTCTCCACCTTCGCCCCTGTTTCTACCTTCACGACTGTCTTCACCTTGGTAACGATCACCACCTTCAAGACGGTCACCACCTACGTAGCTGTCACCACGCTCACGGCTATCACCTCCTTTGCGACTGTCATCATCTGAGTAAATATCACCACCATGATATTGTTCTCCATTTTCATATCTTGTTTTTCTATAACCATTTCCACCAGTTTTGTATCTGCTCTCACTGTCAGTTCCGCTACTGTATTTATATCTACTAAAACTACTATCTGAATCACCATATTTGCTATTACCTTCCTTCTTAACGTTTTTTTCTTCTGCACTACTGCCCGTATAACATTTTTTGTTGCTACCATATCTGCTTCTATCTTTATATCTAGTAAGACTATCATACCCGATACCAACTACATATCTGCTACTACCTTCCTCATTTCCACTAGTTTCATATCCGGTACCGCTTCCATATGCAGTACCTCTTTGGTATCTGTTGCTACTTTCGTATTCATTATAAGTTTCATATGTGCTACTGTCTTTATATCTACTACTTTCTTCACCTTCATCCATGTTGACTCTTTGAGCCCCATAACTGGTGGCATCCCTGGATTAGACGTAATACATTTTAATATGTAAATGGAACTTAAAATCATTTCTTTATTTCAATGTAAAAAATACGAGTAATGCCATGAAGATATATTAATGTATCATGCAATTATACATGATTGTATGATGATTGATGATTGAAAATCTCCCTGCCAGCAATATTACTCGTAGGAAAAGCAACAAATTTGATTAAAAATGAAGTAATAAAATAAAAATAGTAATAAGTATAATTGTATATTCATTAAGAATAATAAACATGTGTATACTACATTACCTTCCGTTAAAAGGAATATTCGGGTTATAGCCCCAGTTCATTTGATACTGGCTGCGCCTATAAAATAAAAATTAAGTTACAAATTACAAACTTGAACAAAATAAAACAAAATCAAATTATTTAAAGCAGATAAGGTGCAGATATAAACTTCACCTTGTTTACGTTAAAGTATCAATCAGAACATACGAGTATTGTCAAACAATCGTATTTCGACGACCTCCGTGGCGCAGTGGTAAATACGCGGTAGATTTACAAGACGGAGGTCCTGGGTTCGATTTCCGGAGGGGCAAATTTAAATTTTCTTAATTTGTCTTAGTCTGGCTGGTAGGAGGCTTTCGACGTGGCTAGTTACCACCCTACCGACAAAGACGTACCGCCAAGCGATTAAGCGTTCCGGTACGATGTCGCGTAGAAACTGAAAGGTGTGTAGATTTCATCCTACTTCTAACAAGTTAGTCCGCTTTCACCTTAGATTGCATTATCACTTAACATCAGGTGTGATAGCAGTCAAGGGCCAACTTGTATATAAAAGTCCGCCATGTCCGCCTATTTGTCTGTCAGTCTATTTAAACAAACTCAAAGAATACTGAACGAATTTTAATGCGATTTTCATTAAACGATAGAATGATTTTAATGGAGGTTTTAGTATATAACTTTATTGTTTTGTGTTACTTTGCTAAAATATGACGATAACTAGTAGAAGCCTCAAATAAGCTCAAGCCGCTTGGGAGCTGTTATCGGAAACACTGCTTAATCCGTTTGAGATAAAACAATTTGATAGTAAGATTATTCCTCTTTATACTACAAAAATGGAAGGGTAAGATTGGCATTATCTATCTTTTAAAAAAGCTTACGAGTATAATGCCCACTCTGACTTCAAAATGGTCACAAACATTTACTCGCAAGCTTGCAATAAACTGACTTTCTCGCAATTCAAATCCAGGGAGTCTGCTTGTCATTTCATTTATTAATTATTCAAGTTGGAATGTTCAATCAGACAGTACAGTAATAATAAAAAATTTGAAATAAAAACGTACTACTTACCAAGGTGTTGTAGGTGTTCCATAGACCACAGCAATTAAACTAATATTACATAGCACTAAAATTAAGCAATTTTTCATTTTTTTTATTTTCAACAAAACGCGTAACAATCACGTTCCTTCACGAGTTCCAGCATTTAAATGACTTGCGCTGTCTCAACATGAGGATTTTACGTCCCGTCCTGTAAGTGATAAGAGAGGGTAATTTCTTAATATTGGGTATTTTTCATAATAACGACTTGAAAACCAATTGATTATGAAACATATTTTTTATTTACAATTTTAGTAGATGGTACCGATGGATCTGATACCATATCTTTAGTTGAAGGTTTATACAAAATATTATAAATCACCTTCTTATATTTATTTGCAAGCAGTATGTAAAAAACAATATGTGTAATGCCAAAAAAGCTGCACCAGAGCTGCACAAAAGCTACACTACTGAAATACATATAGAAAAGTTTTATAAATAATTACCTGCAATTGCACGTGCACGTAATTAGTGCAAATAACCGGTTTTATTGCAGCATAGATAGTTATTTTACCACTAGGTAAAAAGGATAAAAAAATAGGCAAAAAGAACCCAAAGTATGAAGCCAAGATTGACCTATACGAAGGAAATAATTTTTACTTACTTGCAATTTACTGTAAAAATATATAATCCAATGATATTTTATATAGTACGTTAATAAAATAGCAATTCTAATGTGGTTGATAAAATGGTAGGCTTTATTTCCTGATATATGGTAATGATATCCCCTCTCATACTAAGAGGAGGGTTCTATAGGGGACAGTTATGAGGCTGATCAGGATGATGAAAGATTGTATGAAATTATAATGATATGAGTGCGCGTCGCCAAGCGCGCCAATCAGTACTGGCAAAACATAACTAATCCCCTACCAGTAGCACGACTTTGGTCTTGAATGCCTGCTGTCACTAAGTTAGGGTTGTCACAAAAAAACTAAGTAAAAACTAACCGATCATCCCACCATAGATGACCGAGACAACAAACAAACAGAAAACAGAACAAATACCATTAGAATCGTGTAAGATTTTTATCCCTTAATAAGTACCTACACAACATCAGTTCAGAGAATGCAAACTCGAGGGTGACAGCGGTCGAATTGAATTTTTGATTGTGGTACTGGAGTTCTTTTGAACACTGGACAATGGCGTGAATTTCTTTCGCTGCAGTGATCGCAGTGTACCGAACAGTAATTTCATAAATTTTAGATGCAATGCGCATTTGACAACGTTTATGATGTTTTATTTACATGTATTTTTTTTGCTTATATTATAAAATAAAATATGAAATATATGTACGTTTTTAAACTTTCGCGAGTATTTTCCATTAATTAAAATAGAAACAGTTATGACTATGGACTCCGAATCTGTTCAAAATTAGTCAGACACACTCCGCAAACAGTGAAGTGAGTTGCAGCCAGTATTTTAATAAATATACGTGCCATGTCAGAACTGTTGGACCGTAATTAATGAATCTTTGTACAGAAATCTACACTTCATCTACTGGAATGCAATAAAATGCCATACACAAAATTGTGGTCATAACTACCTTGATATTCCATACTGTACCTACCTGTTTTCTTCACCATTAAAGTCTTCGTCACCACCTTGGTATCTTACATTATCATTGCTGTTTCTTTCATTAAATCTGTGTCTATCATTATGTAACGTAGAAACATTAGTTTCTCGTAAACTATAATACTAAAGTTCGTATTAACCGGCCGTGCTAATTGTTTTTTAAACGGGCGCTTTTGATCGGACAACTAGGACGGTGACAGTTCATTCACGATCAACGACCTAGTCACCGTCACTACTTGTTATAGTTACCAATTTTTATTTTATTAATTAACAAAATTAAGCTGCACTTAGTGCTTACAAATACAAATACGACGTGCTCGTGTTCCTTATTGTAATTCCCACATATTGGGTCCCAAGTTACCATCTACGATCTCGGTACTATTAACAACTGCCGCCGTACCCGTGACGTCACCGTGGTCATTCATCACCGGCGTTGTGGCACCATTCAGCTGTCGCCGAGTCGCGCCTGGCTCCAGGGAAGTACCGGACTGCGCGAGGCTTAAATTAGGCAGGCCTTACACCCACGGCCCATATTTTTTTATTAATATACTTTCTTTTTTTGTTAACTAATGTTAGGATCATGATTGAATTTGCGTTAATCGTTAATTTTTTTAAGTTTTTATATCGTTTTTATTTTTTTAAGTTGGCAACACAACTCTTCGTACAGAATAGTCAACTGTCATTTTGTGATTGGTTAACGCAAAAAGGCGGCAACCAATCAGAGTTCACTTTCCCTTCCACGTCAAAAAGAGATGTAAGGACTTTGGCTACGTGGCGCGCTCATTGTGTTTTCTAATTTTGAAGGAATCGTAACGTTCAAGTAGATACTGTCTGTGTAATTTCTGTAATGTAATAAAGTAAATTAATACAAGTTTGAGTATTCCTTACTACCAACGCTCCCTGCTGCTGAGGTTATATTTCAGAAGTGCGAAGACAGCGTTACCTATCAACGCGTAAGTACACGCCCAGTTATACTATATTCATTTGCTATTATCATCATCAAATGTGTAACCTTCATAATAGTTTCACTTGTTGTTTGACTAATATTTAGCCACGTGTTTTCCCAAGCTACATTATGGTTTATTTGTGGTGAAATACGTAAGTTACATATTGATATTACGTGGGTATATAAAAAAAAAAAAGAAAAGAATGAGTGAGCGTTGGATTTGATACTGTAATTACTAATACCAATGAATAAGTGTAATCACTCGCTATGATACGTTAAACTTTAATTTCAAATAAGTCGTCGGCTTAAAACAAATTCAATTATTATTCTTTTTTTTATTGTTATTATAATTTGTTTATTTTTATTGTGGTTGACAAATGCCTGGTTGGTCTAGCGGTTACATGTTTGTTCGTGGATCATAAGGTACCGGGTTCGATTCTTGGGTCAGGTCAATGAATTAATTAGGTATTTGGGTCCTCTTTATTAACAAACCTATCAGCTCGGGGTCTGAATATTGGCAGTGTTTTCTTGGAGATCACATCAAGCAGTCTCTGTTGTTATCACTAATTTTTAAATATAATCGTCAAAGCCTGCCAACCCTTCCTCCTATGAGAGAGGAGAACTGTGCGATGATGTCTATATTTTCAACGCCCCTTAGATATACCTACAGTTTTCTCAAACTTTAACTTTGTTTTATTTTTCTTTTTTTTGGCACGGACCGACCACGGATTGATGACTTGAGACGCTCGACCACGGGGGACATCGAAACCGTACCCGAGGGAGGAAACGCAGCCGCAGCCGGCTACGTACTCGCTGTCCTGATCCCGGATCAAGTATTGGAGTCGAGCTGTGAGCAGGTGAAGAGTCTGGAGAGGAAGTTACTGCAAGAGCGAGGGCAACTTCTACGGGTTGAGGTCTGCAATCGGTGTCGCAGCCGCTACAACGCGCCGCGTACGTCTTCGGCTGCTCTGCGGTGCCATGTGCGCGGCGAGTGACAGACATCACAGCGGCAACGCGTCCCGAGATCTGTCCCGGCGGGCAGAGGCTGCCGTCAGAGCGTCGCGGGATATAATAAAAGGTCACGTAGTCCATTTGTTTCTTAGAAATGTTTTAAAATGTCTTGAGGATAGTTTGACATCTCAACCGTCTACCCATGACACAGGATCTTTCAAAACGTCTTGTTTATTCTTACTTCCAAATTTCAACCCATCCACGAGAAATCAACGGATTGATATCTGGTTCAAGAAAGTCAATGAATGTGCTACTGTACGGTTGCGATGATAAAACTGTCACTCACTTTGCCATGCAGAAACTCCATGGTCTCGCTAAGATGTATTACGAAGGCCTGACTTCAGTTTGCTTACTTGGCCGGATTGGCAAGAGAAGTTAATGTTTTTCCATACGAACAAAATTATGGTCAGGTTTTGGAGATGTAGAACTTTAGTTTTATTAAAAATTAGCGTTACATAATCATTGCGTTATAATTGATAAACCAGCAGTAGATTGTGTTATACGTGGTTATCAGTGACAGGACCTTCACATCTCGTGCTCTGGCATTACGTTCCTCTAACCCTGATCAGCTATTGCCCTTCTTGATAAGTAGTATACATTCTTCAACTTTCCGATCGAAACCAGGTAAGAAACAAAACCAATATATCTTATATCCGTACCCACTATAGTTGGAATTCGAGTATGAGATCTGGCTCTCTTCCGGGCTGCTACAACTAAAAGGGCATAATTTCTTGTTTTGTCCTAAGCCGCTAATTAAATGCGTACTATGTAACAGAGTAGGTCACACAGAGAATTCGTGCTTCTCTAAAAGGGATAATAGACCTGCGGAAAATGTCAATGTACCTTAAAATATTTTCGTCTTGCAATGAGTCAAGAACATAATTATCTTCCGAATTCAAAATTTATGAAGGACGTAGAAATAAATGGCATGATACGATGAAGTTAGGCTGACTAAATCGTTTGACCAACATTATAACCTAAACTTCTTGAATGTTATTGCAACAAATCTAATGTTGTTAATTTAACGTTATAAATTATTAAAAACATAACATTTATTATGATCATGTTATAAAATACTATTCAGATAAACTAAATGACAGTTCTGACATCACTTTTACACGTCAATCTACTCAAATCTGATCACCTCACATTAGTGAGGAGGTAATAATCCAATTATGAATTAAAGTTACACATGAAATACAATATGTAATTATATTGATATATTTATTAATTTGCATTCTACTTCTTAAACTATAATATTATGTTCTCGGCGAGAATATAGTAGACCCTAACAGAAGTTAGACGACCCTGTTTTTAAAGGGATTTCGCTAGGAGAATTATCACGTTACTACGTAAGGTTATGCTAGATATTTTGTTAGAAAAGCCCATCTCTATTGGTCAGTCGTACACAGAATAGCCTCGTATCATTTTGTATAAAGATGCAACTAGGCTCCTGTGTGTTGCGACATCGGCCAAGAAATGTCACTTTTTGATTCAGGTTTATTAGTCTTCGACTAGGATTAGAACTGCAGGAGTGATGGAACTAAATGTTGGAGCATCAGTCAGGGCAAGCCGAGCAAACAGTATTTTGTTTGTCTAGGTCTCTATCGCTGAATTGAATGAAATTGGGCATATCAATATAACAGTAATCCCTTGTTCCGGTTGTTGTTGAATTACTGATTGCTCACTGCAACCTTGTGCAGGGCCAAACCAGTAGAAGTTGTAAGTAGGATCAATTTTGAGCCACCTGAGATACTAGATAGAGAAAATGATACGTGTCAGTAATCAGGTACCGGAGAACATTAAACGGAGGTTGTTTGAGTTGCTCAAACGTCACATTGTTAAGAGTCTTCACTTAAAGATCTAGGCTACACGAATTCAGCCACGATGAATATAAATCTCAACAGCCAACGTCTTGTTGTTAATTGACCTGACATATTATCACACCACGGGCGTTAAAAAGTACGTGTGATAGTAAAAGGAAGTTATTGGTGATGATACGGGAATAATTAGTCTTCTTTTGAGTACGCTAGTTCAATTATACTTGCGTAAAAAAGGATGAATCTCTTAGAATGTCCGTCGATTATCAGATGTTAATACAGTTATGGTAAAAGAGCGCTATCCTATGTCCATTATTGAGGGTGAAATAGCTCGTGTTACAGGCTAAGCTTGTTTTATTCTACTCGAATTGACGTCCGGATACTATCGAGTCCCTATTTCGGAACATGTATTAGTGGTGTCAGTTGAACAGTATCAGTTAAATCGGGCGTCATTTGGATTGGCAAAGCGCACCAGTCGTTCTCCAGCGCAGGACGAACTCTACCTTAGTCTGTTAGTTCGGTAACCGCGTGTCTCGATGTTCTCATATTCGGGCGGGACTCCACAGAATGCTTAGAACGCCCTGAATAAGTGTTGCGGGTACATGAAAAGCCAATCTCACTTTAAATCTTTCAAATTGTGAATCTTTAAGAGATAAAATTGATCATGTATTAATGTTATTAGTGCGGCTGTAGTAAGAACTAGTCAGGAAAAGATCCTCATCGTCACTTCCCACGACCTGAGAACGTACACAATATCCGGTAATTCTTTCGATTAGCCAGGTGTATTCGCAAATTTATTAAATTGGGTATTTGACTCTATATATTTGATTACTTTATTATAAACTAAGATGAAAATATTAACGTAATAAAAATCCAATAAACATCTGCAAAGTTACAGCCATTTAAATGTTTGGAGTAGGGGTCTTCTGTCCTTTTCTCGCAAAACGAATATTTGTACCTACTAAGCCAATATGGCGATACTGTGGTGAGACGTCGCATCACAGTATGGCTGTCTCTGTCAACTAAAACTTTTTATTTAGGTATTTTAACAATTTAATTAGTTTTATTATATTATATTTGTTGTAGAATCAATTTACAAAAATTAAAAAATAAAAAATTAAATTCTTATATTTTGATTAGTCTCAAATAGCTAAAACTTCAAAGATGATGTGTGGACATGGAATGATGATTAAGAGGAAGTTTTTGTAAACTTGAAAGCAAGGTAGTTATAAGCCCATTCTAGCAATATAAAATTTGAGGAGGGGATGCTTAGACGGTTTAGGCATGTAGAGAAAATGGATGAAGGAAGTATGCAAGGACCGTGGCAAGTGGAGGGATGTGGTCTTTGCCTACACCTACGGGTATAAGGCGTGATGTTTTGTATGTATGTTTGTAGCAAAGTAGATTAGACATTGGGGGAATATTATTACAGCGCCCCAAAGATACTTTTGCTCAGTGGCATGTTATAGCAGACAAACGTCCCCTAAAGTAAAGAATTTCCTCTTGAGGTGTAATCTCTTGCGGTTATTTTGTTTTTATGGAAACCCAGGGTCAACTTGTTAGGAAGCGCATTTAAGATCATCACAGATTGTGGTGCTCTTTGCTCCACATTTTCAAAAAAAAAAACAAGATTTAATCTCGAGGATAATACGCTGGTGGCTCTTGCTGTTAGAATTTTAATATTCGGTATAATATAGGGCAGGCGCGAAGATATATGACGTAGATGCATTGTCCCGTAAACACGTTGTAGATCCAGAGGGGTCTTTCGAAAACTTGTCCGCCGTTGGTTCGACTAGCCGTGAGGTGATACAAAGTTTTGTAGAATAAAAAAAAAATATTCTAATTGATTAACTTAACATGTAAACGCTTCGAGTGTATGTTCGAGTGTATGACCAAAATGTTCCAATAATGACGGACAGAGCAAAACAAAAAATAAATAAATAGAAAAAAAAAAAACGTACATAGGGACCCTGTCGCGTCACTAAGGTTTTGAAGTTAGATATCGGGTAGGACATGCATTAGCATTAGCAAATCAAAACTACCCACAACATGGTGCCGTACATGTTGCTGCTTTAGAGTTGAACGGTACAGACACCAGCAATAATTCCGGTAATGAGGATTGATTTAAACCACATGTTCTTTAAGTTTGAATGCTATTTTCCGATGTATGTTCAAGTCGTATTTTGTGTGTTTTTTGTGTAGACTTAGAGACATTAAACTACAGGAAGCCATTTTCGTTGTTACAGATTAGACACGAGAATCGATCGGATGGTGTCATGATGCAGCTGGAATCAGGCACGAGAAGAATCGATCGGATCGTGACCTGATTTAGCTAAAACCCTAGTACCCGGCACGAGAATCGATGGTTCGTGTCGTGGTACCTACGTAGATGTTGATGTTGATGTTGCTCAATGGGCTGCCACAAGTAAATCGATCGTCTTGTAGGCATGTCTGTTGGGTTTTCCCTCGATAAATCGATCGTTCGAGGGAAATATTGATGATGAGTTATCCGATTAATCGATCGTTCGGATACACAGTAAATGGTTAAGAGATAAGAAAACATTAATCGATCGTTGTTTTCTTATATAACCAATGTTATGAAGTAATATTAATCTGCTGAATGATGGAATAATGTATTACAAGATTACTTATGCAAAAATAATGTTGTATTTTTGGATGATGATAATAATGTTGCAATTTATGTATATATATTATTTTTTTTTGACATTTTATGGCGTTATTCAGTTGTTAAATAGATCTCATTTTGTCACAGTTAAACAATTGAAGTATCGCTTTCATTTCATTGTAATTTGAAGTAGCTTAACAGTATAATGAGAATAAAAGTTATTGTAAAGTGCGAACATCTAGCCAAATTCCGATTGTTAGGATGCCTCCTGGCGACGTGTGCGAGGACTCACACATTGTCAGGACGGTCGATTGTTAGGATCATGATTGAATTTGCGTTAATCGTTAATTTTTTTAAGTTTTTATATCGTTTTTATTTTTTTAAGTTGGCAACACAACTCTTCGTACAGAATAGTCAACTGTCATTTTGTGATTGGTTAACGCAAAAAGGCGGCAACCAATCAGAGTTCACTTTCCCTTCCACGTCAAAAAGAGATGTAAGGACTTTGGCTACGTGGCGCGCTCATTGTGTTTTCTAATTTTGAAGGAATCGTAACGTTCAAGTAGATACTGTCTGTGTAATTTCTGTAATGTAATAAAGTAAATTAATACAAGTTTGAGTATTCCTTGCTACCAACGCTCCCTGCTGCTGAGGTTATATTAAGGCGGTTTCTTTTCTACCCAAACCCCCTACGTTACAATTATTGTGGTCATAACTATCTTGTTATTCATTACTGTATCTGTTTTCATCATTAACACCGATTTTTGACACTTTCTTAGTATCCACCATAATCTCCAGTTTCTTCGTTGTCACGATTAAAGTCACCACGATAATCATGATTGTAATTATCTCTGTACATTGCGCTTTTCTTTACTATAGAAAGGTGAGGATCGAAATGTTCCTGAGCACATTCTCCTAAATATATTATATGGAAAACCGTGAGACAGGCAACTTTCCAACGATAATCTAGTGTTCGCAATTTTGCTTTGCATAACTCCTCAATTCCAATAATCCATAGTAGTAATGAAGCAAGATGGCATTTAGCTGAATCGTCTAATGAATAGGAGCTTCACTCCATACACAAGGGAACGCGGCGTGGTGTACCTATATAGACCAGGCTTTAACAGATCATTTATGTGCAGCATGAAAAGAGCAGCCGAGAGAACTGATCCATAAAGAACTCCAGCTTTACTGGCCATTGAATCTGACGAGAGGCAAACAAAGCTAACGGCAAGGTACTTTTGGTTTCGGGAGCGTTTGTCGATTAGAATTTGATAATCTCATTTTAAAAAAATGAGAAATAAAAGACGTGTGTACGATTTGAGGATCACTTTTATTCTAACTTTAATGGCCGACCGTGACGCAGAACGGTCTAAAAATGCTTACGTCTAGTTTAAGGCGGAGGGACACATAACTAGGTTCTGCCGGTTTTGTATTATCACCTTCATAAATAAATAAGCACTGCCCAGTACCACTCGTCATCTGGAAGCGCTCTACGCTCGTCAGTATTCCATTCGTGATTGGCCAAATTAGCAGACATAGATACCGAATCTCAAAACCCAACTTAATTTATGCTCTAGAAAGATAGCCATACATTTTACATCATAACAATATCGTTCATATGCAATATTACAACTGTTTTCCTTTGATCATTGATCACGAACTTATTGCAGCAGCTATTGTAGGAATAAGAACATTGTTGCAATTTCGGATAGGGAATCACTTTAGTTTATGCCGGTTAGAAATTAATTGTTATAGCTTTGACATTGTTTTTTATACAATAAATATGTGGACTATTATGTCTAGTTTAACTGATTAAATTGTACATTAATAGACGCTATGAAGCTAAATAAAACATTATTGTACCTAATTTTTAACCGACTTCAAAAAAAGGAGGTTATCAATTCGACCCGTATGTATGTAATATTTCCAGAAATACCCAGTTTTCGCATATGTTAGTCTATATCAGCGTCTGAACAAATGTGCCAAATTTCAAAAGTGTATGTATGTATATATCTCCGGAATCACAAGTCCGATTTAAGTAATTATTTTTTTGTTGTACTAGGTATTGTTCAACTTAGGGAGTATTACAAGTTTCATTAAAATTGGTTGAGTACTTTTTGCGATAGGGATTTTTTGCGCATGACTACGCATAACTTTTCACAGAATAATTCGATTTTGAAAATTCTTTTTTTTCTAAACACTTCCAAAATGGTCTCATAGTCATCATGTTAGGATCTGATGATGAGATCTTGGTTAAATCGAAGGAACTCTTTAAACTTCATAGGCACATTTGCAGCGATGTTGGTAGTTTATAAGTGGCTGGCGAATATTGGTACTCATAGTTTAGAACGAGTAGGTTTTACATATGTTCGTTGTCGATAAACCACTAAAAAGTATGAAAAAAAAAATTAAACCGACTTTAAAACACACTAAAAACTAAAAAATAAATGCGTCATTTAGTTACTTTCATTTACTTAACCATATCTATGAAGTCGGTGCCACCTGTAAGCTTTCTACTTTAAAGACGATACTTAATTCACACAGTGAAGCTACTTTGTTGAATAAACTTTCCTTAAACTTGGATGGCACCGAGTTTATAGATGTAGTTAAGTAAATTAAAGTAACTAAATGACGCATTTATTTTTAAGTTTTCAGTGTGTTTTGAAGTCGGTTTAATTTTTTATTAAAATTTTTTTTTAATGATATAATCTACTTGACTTTAGCGATTGGTCGCAATCAGAAAAAACAGACGGATAGAGGAACCTCGTCATCAATTTATCGCCAATGACACTAACAGATATGTATGTTGTTGTTTTGCAGCTGTACTTACACCTTACAAAATGGTTCTAGTATTAGTTTAATACTTTGGAACACTGTCGACTGTAATGATAATAATTTTAATGCAAAAAACAAAAAACAGAAAATGACACATATTGATTTTTTGCCTACCTTAGGATTACTTTAAACAGACAAAAGAGAGATCAAACTTAAGTAACTTAACGAGTAAAAGCTATTTTAAGCGTTTTTTTTCTATTTTGCGCAATTTGTGTCCTTGATGTTGTGTTCCGTTCCGATCTAGGGTCAATTTTCGACATTTAATATTTCCTGAGTAAAAATAATGTCCAGATATCGACAGCAATCCCGTTACATACAAAATGAATGGAGTAATGTTTTTTTTTTCGTTATATTTTTAAATATTTTAACACATACTCGGTTATTTGGGATGGGATAGATGAGAGAGAAAAGAACAAAAGTTAACGAGTAAATAAATTATTTATTCTTCACTTGCTGTACTTACTTATTTTAAATGCTATTACAATATCATATCTAAAATTTCCGAAATGGCAAATTCAAATATTTAAGCATAAATTAGTATGAGCAATTATTGAATCGGAGTTTTAAATACATTTTTGCCATACTGATAAAATCAATTTACGTTTTGCTCGTCATTTTCTTGACTATAACCCTCTTTATTAGAAATCTCTCGATTATAAATTTGAGTGGAATTATGAGTAGAACTCCCCAAATAATTTTGCTTAGAATTCCCTTAATGATAAGCCTCTTGATTAGAAAACTCTTGGTTAGTGCCTTCTGGTTTAGGAACCTTTTGATTAGAAACTTCTAGATTAGAAACCTCTTGATTAGAAATCCCTTGATTATAAAATCCTTGATTAGAAACCTCTCGATTAGAAACATCTAGATAAGAAAGCTCTTGATTAGAAACTTTCAAACTAGAAATCTCTTGATTAGTAAACCCTTGATTGGGAACTTCTTGATTAGAAATTTCAAGATTAATAACCCCTTCGTTATAAATCTCTTTATTAGATGGGTGTTTACATTTAGATATAGATCGCCTAAAACGTATATCGTTTTTGTTGTTGCAACCAGTTCCGTAGTTATTTGTGATGATACAATTATAGCAATATTTCGGATTGCCAGATCCAGCTCTGAAAAAAAAACATTGAAATCGATTATTTTTTGTGAAATACAACGTAATCGGAATCAAACGTACTTCAGAGTAATCGTTGTTGCTGACCCTTAGTAAAGCAAAAACAATTCCATATTAGATACCTACTATCCATTATTGATTTATAAGGGATATTATTAGGCATATTAATCCTTACATAAAAAAGTTTACAAAGATATACTATTTCCTTTGAAACCTGTTATTAGGACGCGTACTTTAGGAGTTAATGAAAAGTCAATAATGAGAATTGCTGAAACTAGTGTCAAGTGATAAAAAAACTATATCCTCTAAGCTCACAATCCTGCTTCGCTTATAAATTCCATACCGATGTCATCGCTAAAGATCATGACTTTAAATCATAGTCAAAGTCAAAATATCTTTATTCAGTGAAATATTTATGATTATTTTGAATTGTCAATTATAGATTACATAAAAGGGTTCTCAAAAAAAAGAGCACAGGGTTGTATCGACCTTGTACCTTATCCTACCTATAACTTTTCAGTAACTGTGGGGATGTATGGTACTTCCGGATTTGTGTAATAGGAACGTGACACCAGTTGTTATGAATGCCGGTAACGATCCAATGTCAATGGCGTTTTGAAATATAATTGCCACGAAAGAATGCGCACTACGGAACTATTTCAAACAGAAGTTATGCAATCTATCCGGACCTGGACAATTCCAGTTAATCAGTTGGTTCGCATGTTATTATTAGTTCCTAAGCAGAAATACAGGTTCCACTTTCAAAAATAAAAAAACACATTAAATATGTGTACCTGATCACTTCACGACTATCGCCGCGTTTGCGATTGTAATCCCTTTCGCGACTGTAATCTCTTTTGCGACTGTGGTCCCTTTCGCGACTATAATCCCTTTCGCGACTATAATCCCTTTCGCGACTATAATCCTTTTCGCGACTATAATACCTTTCGCGACTGTGATCTCTTTCCCGACTGTCAACATACTCGCGACTATTACGTTCTTCACTTTGACATCTTCGGCGACTACCAAATCTACGAAGACATTTGGAATGCTTCCTGGATTGAGATCCGATCCTATTTCCATATATATTATTACTTCCGTAATTATCATCACTTCTATATCTGCTTTCTTCTATGCTATTTTCCTCCTCATTTTCATTTTCTTCTTCGCTTCCATCCATATCCACATCACCGTATCCACTGGTTTCATATTCATTAAAATTGTTATGTGTTCTACTATATTGATATCTCCTAGAAATTTCAGATGTGTATTCAGTGTCACCCGTATTCTTCGCATTCCATGCATCTACGATTGTTTGAATACCCCTGAAACTGGCGGGATCCCTGTGTAAAGTATTAAAAGAAATTTAGTTATGTAGTGGAAATAAAATCAATTAGTTCTTTATACATAATTTCAATGTCTAATGAAGTCTTGTGATGATATAAATAATAGATTAAACTAATTTATAATTATTTATTTCTATAACGATTAAGATGAAAACGTTTGGAAAGCTGTTCTTAACAATTCTTACATAAAAGTAATGATAAATTTAGCTGTTCCAGTTTTGGAAAAGTTAACTTACACTTAAATTTTATACATATTACAAGTATAAAATAATTGAATAGTTTTTAAAATCTTTGAAAATTGAAGTAATTTTATTTACTGACTGTACTTGATGCCTTTAAGTGTTAAGATTAATTAACTGAATGAAGCTATCACCCATTACACTTATTTCTCACATTCTATAACATAATTATAATAAATAATTTATAAACGACTATAAAATATTTAACAGTGTGTTGTACAAAGCCTGTAACAAATTATAAAATTAGAAGTTTGAAAGCAGGAAACATTTTTCTCGTTGTTTATTTTTTTTATCAACTACAAGTTGGCCCTTGACTGCTATCACACCTGATGTTAAGTGATGATGCAATCTAAGATGGAAGCGGGCTAACTTGTTAGGAGTAGGATGACATTCCACACCCCCTTTCGGTTTCTACACGACATCGTACCGGAACGCTAAATCGCTTGGCGATTACATTGGAAATACAATTTATTACACATTTCAAAGGTAAAAAAATAACATAATATACTTACCATGATGGTATTGGTATCCCATAAACTACAGCAATTAAACTTATAGTACAGAGCCATGAAATGAAAAAACATCTCATTTTTAAACTCTCAACAATATTTGTGACAGTCGCGTAAAATTTTCGCATCTAAAAGACAAACGATACCTAGCGTGAGGAGGTTTATACGTCTCGTCCTGCAAATGATAAGAAATGTTAATTACATATTGTTATGTATTTGAGGTTAAAAAGGTCACACCTTGATGATTTGTATCAAATGTGCAAGATAAATTTCAGGGAATGACAATAACAATTTTAAAATCAATTGTAAATCATTTTTTTCTGTTTAACACCTATTATTCTATCGGTTTTGTATTGTCTTTCAAGATGTAGACCCCTTTCTTTTGTATCTGACATAATTTGAAAATAAGTACATACAAATAATAAGTACGGTACATCATTCTGAGTCCCTCTGCGTTGGATTTGTTCGTTGGTCAATTCATAATTTTGAAAAATATTTCTACTGTTTTATTAGCTAACTAGGGGATGCTAGCGACTTCGTCCGCGTGAAATTAAAATGAATAAAATTACTAAAATAAGAATACCCTAAGTTACTTATAACGTTAGTAAATGAGTGTCTGAAAGTCTAAATCTAAACAGTCCAGCTGCTTCAGAGATTAGCCGGAACAAAGAGATAGACAGACAAAAATAGCTTGCCGATGTATATTCAGTAATTTTTATAAATATATTTTGATTTGAATATTTAAATTAAGAACACTTAGAAGGAATTTTCCATGTAAACCTTCAAACCCTATTCAACCCGATAGGGATGAAATTTTTAAAAATCCTTGGATCACATTATGTTTCATATTAATTCATTAGTTTTTATACAATTTTACACAAACATAAATTAAACTGCTCGTTGGTCTAGTGGTTAGCCTTTGCTTCGATCACGAGGTCCTGGTTTCGAATCCTGGGTCGTGTCACAGAATAATTCTGACTTTTCATTTTATGATTTCATTCTATGAAATTTTCAGGTCCCTCCCAAGACCGAAGTCGGGTAGTTGATGGTGTTACACCCCCGTGCCTCGGAGAGCACGTAAAGCCGTCGGTCCCGGTCACTATCGTTAACATCTGATAGTGATCGTTAATAAATGAAACATTATCACCCTAAGCCCACCAATAGCATTGGAGCATCGTGGCGGGTCTACGCTCTATATCCCCCTCCTATAAGGAGGGAGGCCTGGCCCTGTAGTGGGCCGTTAATAGGCTGATAATGATGATGATGATGTTGATGATTAATTTAACAATCAAGGACTCTCTATACAAACTACCTAAACCTATTTCAATTCCTTCTTCCTTAATTTTCCCGGCAAAAAGTAGTCTATGTCCTAATTCAACATATGAACTACAATAGTGCCATGTTTTATTTTAATCTTCTTCACGAAATTTTTGCTATCATGCCCCTTACAACCGGCAATAAACGTAATTCGAAACCGTAAATGATTAGTGAAATGAATCTAGAAATGCAAAATGAGTGTTTAAACTAAAGTGAGTTCTGCAGCTCTAAAGTGACGCGCCCTGCTATATGACTGGTCTCCTGCCTTATTGAAATTCTAATCTGTCTTAATGTTTACCAAGTGACTCTCTCAAAACAAAGAAACTTAGTAAGACGGGGGAAAGCCTCCAAAAATTTTGCTATAGTTGTGGTAAGGCAGCAGTGATAGAATACTTCAAATCATACGTGAAGCTATAAGCATTTCAGTAGCTAGAGCTAAATAAAAATTGAATACAAATAAAAGACAAATTAAATTCGAAAAAGCAGGTTCCAGCACAAAATCCACAAGCAAGCAGTATTCAATCTTAAGCACGGCACCTGATTGGACTATATTAATGGATGCGTATAAAATCCGAGAAGATTTCGACATCTAGACCTGACATTTTCCTTTTATCAGAACAAATTAAACGTATAGTACTTGTTGAGCTTATAGTTTTTTTTTTATCGACTACAAGTTAGCTCTTGACTGCTATCACACCCGATGTTAAGTGATGATGCAATCTAAGATGGAAGCGGGCTAATTTGTTAGGAGTGGGATGAAATCCACACCCCTTTCGGTTTCTCTACGATATCGTACCGGCACGCTAAATCGCTTGGCGGTACGTCTTTTTGTCGGTAGGGTGGTAACTAGCCACGGCGAAAGCCTCCCACCAGCCAAACCAAGACAAATTAAGATAAATCTCAATCTGCCCGCCCCGCCGAGAATCGAACCCAGGACCTCCGTCTTATAAATCCACCGCGCATACCACTGCGCTACGGAGGTTGTCAAACTTCCGTACCGTGGGAAACAAATATCCCTAAAGAGCATTACAGGTGAATAAGTACTATAACCTCACAAATAAAGTAACAAAAATTGCTACTTGATTAATTTATATGCAGTAGAAGTGGGTACGAGAGGTATACCAGCAAAATTTGTCTACAATCTGCTCAAAGACCTTCGCTTGATTTGTACTACAGTAAGCTTTATTGTATAACGAATATCCAAAGCTGCTCTAGCAGGATCCTTCCAGATTTGGTTGGGTAGGGAGAATAATTCGAGCAGAGAAGGTGAGCGTTGACAAGGAGTGCTCTGACTCTATTTGGCGTGTTTCTCTCTACCACACGTTGGACCCGGCACCCGCACGATGAATCCATGGTATGCTAAGATATTCTTCTCTCTTTATTATTTGCAGTTAGGAACAACTACACTAACATACAAATTAATAGGAGGTCTATTCGATCTTTCTGTATTTTTTTCAAAAATTCCAAAAAAATGGAAATACTGACAAAATCACAAAAAATGTAAAACATTTTACATTTAGTGAGTAATTATAGTGCCCATTTTAGGATAACTTAAAACAGACAAAAAGAAAACAATCTTAAGTAACTTATTGGTCGTCAGCTATTTTTAACGTCAGTGTAATTTGTGCCTTGATCTTGTGTTCCGTTCCGATCTAAGGTCAGTTTTATAAATTTGATATTTCCAAACAATTATGTTAACATATCGATAACGATCCCTTTGCTTATAAAATGTATGAAGCAATGATTTTTCATCATGTCTTTTTTGGCTAAATTGTTAGATATTTTAATACTTACTCTGCTATTTGGGATAGTGATAAATGTAATAAATCATATTATCATAGATGAGAGAGAAAAGAACAAAACATAACGAGTAAATTATTTATTCTTCACTTGCCTAATATTTTTTATTGTGTTACAATATCATAATATCTAAAATTTCCAAAATGGCAAATTCAAATAAATTAATAGGAGTAATTAATCAGAGTATTTCAGCAATTTTAAATAGGAACGTATTTGCAATAGTGATAAAATCATTTTATTTTTTGCTCGTAAATTCCCTGATTATTAACCCCTTTATTAGAAATACCTTGATGATAAATTTTTTGATTAGCACTCCCTTGATGATAAGTCTCTTGATTAGAGACCTCTTTGTTAGTAACCCCTTGATTAGGAACCTCTTGATTAGAAACTTCTAGATTAGAAACCTCTTGATTAAAAATCCCTTGATTAGAAACCTCTTGATTGGGAACTTCTAGATAAGAAAGCTCTTGATTTAGAATCTTTTTATTAGTAATCTCTTGATTGGGCACTTTTTGAGTAGAAATTTCAAGATTAGAAATCCCTTCATTAGATGGGAGTATAGATTTCTTGGATCGCCCAAAATATAACTTGTTTTTGTTGTGGCTGCCAGTTGCGTAGTTATTAGTGATGTGGCATCCGCCGCAGGGCTTCGGAATATCAGACCCATTTCTGAAAAGAAAACATTAACTATGATTGATTCACTCAAAATGCTGTGCCCTTCGTTTTTACCCTCCAAAACCCGTTTCTGTGGGAATAAATACAGCATATGCGTTACCACACTGTAAATCTTCTCTATACTTATAATATCTTGAACTTGCCACAAAAAATGCAATCTAACTAAAAAACCAAATTTATGTCTATTTGGACCTTTTGAGTAAGACTTGCTCTAACTCTGTAGATGATAGTTTTAGATTATTACTTAATCTATTGTTTGTTCTGGTGGAATCTTTGAACTCGATTTTGAAATAGATTTCTTCAACTGAATTTTTGTATACAAGTTTAATTTGGATGATAATGCACGATATGGTGTGAGTTCAATATGGCGGACCATCCAAATATATATTTTTAACGCATTTCTACATTATGGATATAAAAATAAAGGCCTTGGTGAGAGTAACTCGCAAAATAATGCGACATCATTCTAAATCTAATATGGCGGACAATCCAAGATGGCGGAACAGATATTTTAATGCATTTCTACAATATAGATTTCAAACGAAAGGCCTTGTTGAGATTGAACTTTGATTTGAATTGAACTCCAAAAATAATGTGGTGTCATTCCACCAATTCCAATATGGATGACCATTAAAGATGTATCAAATGAAAGAGATGATAGAGAGTAAATTGATAGTATGCTCCTAGCTAAACTAAGTTTGACTTGTGTAATTTGGCGAGTTAGGCGTCATCAGCATTGGTCTGCAACCGATCTAGAAGAGGGACAACTCCAAAATCAAACTCGGAACTGTATTTTGTCAGATAAAATAAGGTCCAAGCTGAAATAAGTGGCGCATTCTCCCAAATACCTAAGTGAAAGTAAGGCACTGCCGAGGTCTGCCACCAAACGACCTGACCGACCAGAAACCTAGCCAGCGAGTTGATAGTTAAAAGTTTTAAGAAGAAATTTATTTTCTTCTTTTTAGAGCGTTTAAAAAAAGCTTTTTTAAAAAAAACTTTTGCTTTTAATTTATTAAAACGACTAAATTGATATTTTTGTCTTCGAGTACTTTATTGGCCATAGCTTTCTTTCTATTTCTATTTGTGCTATATTACGTCACTTAGTACCAAATTTCAAAATTCTAAGTTTACTTGAACTACCTTACTAGTTAAATATGCGACTTATATTTCTGTAGCCTTTGATTGCATTGACATAGAAGTTGGAAATCGTTACAACGGACGGACAACAAAGTAAGGGTTTTCTCTTTTTAGGTACGGAACCACACATTTAAATTTATAAAAAACAACCTGCTCCTCCACTTGCGGAGCAATTGAATGCTGAAGCAACTGTATGAAGAACCTCCTGAACGCGCCGTTTCAAGAACTACTGCCTTCTATATCGGACCCTTGATCCAGCAGTCAAGCGAAAGCTTCTAAAGATTGATCAAAGCTTTTTGCAAAAATACTATTGACTGAAATAACCATTGAAATGATAATAGTTAACTTTGATACTTCTTCTTTTTCTGCTTTCACGAAATTATCGTCATGTGGAACAGTAATCGACTATGATGTCAAATGTATGTAATGATATGAAATAATGTAACCTCCACGAACCATGAATAAGGCAGTAATTCATGGGCTTTCTTAGTAGCAAATCCGAGCAGCCGTAAGATTTTATCTGTTTCGCTGAACCTGCTGGCAAATAGCAATGACAATGAGAAGCAGTTCCTTTGTACCACAAGACTGGGCTTTACATCCATTTTGAGTTGGGGAAAGAAAATAATATTTCCAAGAATGGATGTAAGGAGCTTATATATTGTTGGTAAGCATGTGCATACATGGTAATCGGTCGCTACTTTTTCTACTCTGTGGTACTTTCGGTTTTATGTAATAGGAACGTGACACCAGTTTTTCTGAATGTCAATCCAATGTCAATGGAGTTTTGGAATTGCATTGCCACGAAACGATGCCCAGTTCAGAAACATTTCAACCAGAATTTATGCAAACCACCCGGACCTACTAGTACTAGTACTAGTAGGTACCTACTAGTACTAGTTAGTTGGTTCGCATGTTATTATTAGTTTCTAAGTTGAAATGCCGATTCCCCTTCCTTGTTTCTTAACGAAAATCGAAAACATTTTAAATATGTGTACCTGATATGTTTACGACTACCGCCACGTTTGCGTTCGTAATTGCTTTCGCGACTGTGATCCGTTTCGCGACTGTGATCCGTTTCACGACTGTGATCCGTTTCGCGACTGTTATCCCTTTCGCGACTGCGATCCTCTTCGCGACTGTGACCCCTTTCACAACTGTTATCATACTCGTGACTATTACCTCCTGTGTATTGTTTTTCTATTTCACATTTTGGACGACGGCCGGGTCTATCACGACAACTCGATCCGATGTTATCTCTAAATCTACTACGACTTGCAAAATTATTATGACTTCTATATCTGCTTCCAACTTCCTCTTCACTTCCATTTACTTCTTCGCTTCTATCCATATCCCCCTGACCGTATTCACCACTTTCATATTCGTTAACATTGTCATATGTTCTTCTATATTCATATGTTTCGTAGTTACTACCCGCATTCCAGGTTTCAACACCTCCGTAACTGGAATCATCCCTGTATAATATATTCAAAAAATTTAGTCATATAGTGGAATTAAAATTAATTACTTCATTATACATAATTTTAGTTTATTAAACTCGTTCAATAAGATGATGATATAAATAATAGACTAAGCTAATTAATAATAACATATTTCTATGACAATGTAAACAGGAACGTTTGGAAATTATTAAGAACAGCTTAAAAAGTTGTAATTAAAATAATTCGCACTTAAAATACAATAATGAATTTAGCTATTCCTTGATTGGTTATTTCCAAAATTGACTACAACCTATACAATGTATTATTACAAGTACGTAAACATTGAATAGTTTTTAAAATATTAACTTAAATGAGCTTAATCCATTATATTTTTTCTTACATTATTACCACATCTTTTGAAAATAATACCTATACTACAGAGTCCGATTCCAAAGAACAATGGTAAGATTATACTCGTACCTGAGTGATTTCGGAGGCGTCTACAAAAGTGACTTATACAAAACTTTGATTCGTTATTATTTTATACTAAATTAATTTTACATGTTATAGCTGAGATTAAATTAATAATTAGGAGTATACACGTCGTCTCTACTAGATGGCACTATATATATATATATACAATATTATTTATTTTATACAAAAATAAAACAAAGTAATAAAGTAATATAGTTATTAACAGCAGCACATCCAGAGTCCAGAAAACAAGCAAAGTAAGCCAATATGGCAATCACTACTACTAGTGACATCTAGTATTGTTTTAGAGCTGCTATTTAGTATGCTATTTAGTTGACACGCCTTGTAAACTAGTTGGCACTACTTTCCATACAAAAATGAATGAGCTTTTATGTCATAACTTACTGAACTTGCCTATTCGTATTATGTTAATATATTTTTTTTGTAGCCTCGTCAAACTAAAAATCTTGGTGATTATGTTTCTATAATAGAACCACTATGGTTTTTACATTTTTTCCTTTATGGACGCTTCAAATATATTTCAGGTATAATGTTGTATGGGCTCTTGTCATTGTTCTTTCGATACATATAGCGAATAAACCTAACTGTATATGTTTGTTAATCACTCACGCCTAAACTGCAGAACCGATTTAAATGAAATTTGGTACAAAGAGAGAGACGAATATCTTAGCATTCCATGGATTCACCGTGCGGGTGCCGGGTCCATCGCGTGGCTGAGAGAAAAACTCCGAACAGAGCCCGAGACTTGTGACACGGGTGTAGGTTTAAGGGTACCCTTAGTGACGGCCGTCAACACTCACCTCCTCTGTTCAAGTTATTCTCCCTGCCCAACCATATTCGGAAGGACCCTACTAGTGCAGCTTTGGACACTCGTTCTAATATGGAGCTTACTGCACTTCTAGTAAGGCCAAGGTCTTTTAGCAGGTTGTAGAGAGACTTCGCTGGTATACCCCTCGCACCCACTTCTACCGCGTATAAACTAACCACATAGCCATTTTTGGTTAGTTCATTAGTAAGGTCATAGTATTTATTTACTTTGAATACATGGTCTTTAGGGATGTTTGTTTCCCACGGCACTGTAAGCTCAACAAGTACTATACGTTTGATTTGTTTGGAAAAAAGAAATATGTCCGGTCTAGATGTCGTAATAGCTAAGTCTTCCGGGATTTTATAGTGCTTTTCATACGTGTCCATTAATATAGTCCAATCAGGAGCAGAGCCCAGAATTGAATAAGGCTTGCTGGTGGAATTTGTACTTGAGCCTGCTTTAACGAAGTTAGTTTGTCTTTTATTCGTCGTCAACCCTTTTTGAGCCCTAGCTACTGAAAGGCTTATAGCTTCACGTATGATTTCTAGTACTCTGTCGTGGCGGCGTGAGTAGAGACCCCTGTCCAGGAGCACCTTGCATCCTACCAATAAGTGCCTTGCAGTGCCCACTGCCTCACCACAGGTATAGCAAGATTTTTCCGAGGCTTTTCCCCATCTTACTAGGTTACTCTGATCTGGGAGAGTCAGTTGAAAGGCATTAAGATAAAATTTCAATAAGGCAGGAGACCAATCGTACAGCAAGGCGCGCCACTTCAGAGCCAGAGGGATGCAGAACTCGCCTAAGTTTAACCACTCGTTTTGCATTTCTAGGTTCATGGCATGCACTTTGTAGTTGTCGTCCTCATCTTGTTTAAGAAAAGATTTTATTATGTCTTGGTCTTCCTTTTTACGTCTTGCACCCAACCCGGTTCTATTTACCTGAGCCCCTGCCATAAATTGTTTGTAAAATTGAAGCCTAGAGTCAAGTTTTCCAGCACCCTCGTCTTTAGGAAGTGATGCAACTAGTTCGTCCTGGGACTTAACTAGAATGTGCGTTCTGGTAACCCTGAGGTGTTTATAGAGTTCCGATGGCCTTTTTAGTTTTAACCCAAAATTATTGTAATCTCTGAATAGAGTTGAAGGGTCAGCCGAGAGTGTTAGACCAAACCAAGACTTCAATGTTTTTATGACATTTGCATCTAGTTTTGCCAGATGGGTTCTGCCAATATCATAAACGAGGAATGGCCAAGTCAGACGTGAAGTGAGATAGTTGTCATAGACCCACGCTTTTTTATATTGTTAATGGGCTGTTGGTCTACCTTATTAAGGTCATTTATGAAGTTATCGACGACTACCTCAAGGGATGGTGTGCGTCCTTTGTAATCAATCTTTCTACCGAGGAACTTAAAAGGCAATGCTTCAGCAATGGTGGTTACACTCTGGCCACTAATAGAGAGACCCGGATCATAAGATGTAAATTTAGTATTTCGTCTCCCCAGACATAGACAGTGACATTTGCTTGGCTTTACCCTCAGCCCACCAGTCCATGAGCAGAACTCATCCACTACATTCAATAGCTCCTGACAATGTTTTGGGTTTCGTGTCGGTAAAGCAAGGTCATCTGCAAAAGCTAAGATGGACTCTGTATATTTATTGTTAATTTTAAACCGATAGCCCCATTTCTTTTCTTGAACAATTAATTTATCTATTAGAATATTGATGACTACATTAAAAGCTATTGGGGATAAGCAGCAACCTTGAAACAGCCCCACTTTGTAATGTAGGGGTTTTGAGTACTCATTGTTTACTGCTATGGTGAAATTCAATTTTGAATAGTAAGAAGTGATTAAATCAATAACTAGATCAGGAAAATTGTACCACCTCAAGGCGAAAGTCAATAGATCATGCTGCACAGAACCAAACGCATTTTCTAGGTCTATCCAGCAGATCGTAATTTGCCTTTCATATTTTCTAGCATCCTTGAGACTTTCGCCTAGAAGTGAATTGTGTTCCAGGCAACCAGAAATTCCGGGCAAAAACCCTTTCTGGTGATTAGGCCTGAAATACCTATTGTTTATCATGTGCTTTGTCATTTTTGTTTGCAATATACTGAAAAATAATTTAGAAATAGTATTAGTTAGAGCTATCGGTCTAGTGTCCTTTGGATGAGTTACTTCGACTTTTTTTGGGATGAGGACAAAAATCGCTTCGCCAAATGTCGCTGGTATTTGTTGTCCTAGCCAGATCTTATTAAATATGTTTAAGAGATGTTTACGGACTGAAGCACATTTTTTGTACACAATATAGGGGATGCCATCAGGGCCTGGTGCAGATTTAGATGTTTTCTTCCTGATAGTATTGTTTATTTCCTCTATGGTGGGTGGAATACTTTGAAAGTTTGCTAGAGGATTGCTAGGCCTTAGTGTATGAGGATCTGAATATAGCCTCCCCTGTCTTGGTACCTCATATGTGCTTTTAAAGTGGTCGTAAATCTGCTCATTGGTTAGGACAAGTTTTCCCTTTTTTTCCTTGAAAATGCTTTTTGAGTACTCAAAGGGGTTTTTATCAAAATTGACTTCGTGTTTAGCCCTGTATAAGTTATCGCGGCTTTCTGATATTTGAAGAGATATTCCTTGAATGAGTTTAAGGATTGATCGTAAAGCTCTGGACAGTTGATGACTAAGATGGTTGTCGCCCGTAGACTTTGCTTTACGAAGCTTCTTTATTAACTCCCTTTTCTTCCTCCGCATTCTCAAGTTTAGAGACTTAAAAAAGACGTAGGCTATTTGATTTAACTATCACAACACAGAATTGCTCGTGGACGGAATCGCGGGCGTCCGCTAGTATTTTATAAATTAATTCAATGCATGACATTAGTTAGTTTATTCACAAAAAAATAAAAATAATTATAAAATACTGTAATAATTATATTTATTATAACTATAGTTCGCTCGTAATTTCAACCGCGTAGTTCCCGTTCCAGTAAATAATCAGGATAAAGGCCTAAGTGTTATTCTTATTTTTAAGCTGTATTATTGTAAACTTTTATCAAATCCATTCAGTAGTTTTTGCGAAAAAGTGTAACAAACATCCATCCATCCAAACTTACAAATTTCGCGTTTAAAATATTAATAGGTTATAATTATAAATAATTTAGAAATTACTATAATTTTTTTAACTGTGTTATAAAATCTGTACATAACATTGTACAATTAGAGTTTTGAATTAAGTTTTGAGTTAACATTTTATTGTCTTTTTTTTCTGTTTTTTAAACGACTTCAAAAAAAAGGAGTTTCTCAATTCGACCGTTTTTTTTTTATGTGTGTTCGCGCATAACTTCGTCGTTTATGAACCGATTTTGATAATTCTTTTTTTGATGGAAAGGAGATAGTCCGGTGGTGGTACCATGATAAGGAAACCAGGTTCTGATGATGGGATCCTGGAGAAACCGAGGGGACCTTTCAAAAATTGTAGGGACAACAAGTACGTTTGTTGATTTTTCCGATAAGTATTTAAAAGCACTACAATTTGATGAAGGTCTGGAGTCGATCTGATGATGGAGCCGATCTACATATAAGAGAATTCCTTGACGATTTACTGCATTTACCTTGTGTTTGGGCTCGATCAATTTGTCTTGATAAGAACTTTACATTTAGATGGGCTGTGACTGTCATTGAGGGTCTGGTGACGAAGACAAAGTACAGTTAAGGGAGCTCCGTAACGGCTTACAGTAGCTACCTTGTGTTTGGGCTTGATTAATTTGTCTCGATGAGAAATTTACATTTAGATGGACTGTGACTCTCATTGAGGGTCTGGTGGTGAAGACAAAGTACAGTTAAGGGAGCTCTTTATCGGTTTACAGTAGCTACCTTGTGTTTGGGCTCAATTAATTTGTCTTAATGAGAACTTTACATTTAGATGGGCTGTGACTGTCATCAAGGGTCTAGCGATGAAGACGAAGGACAGCTGAGGGAGCTCTTTAACGGTTTGCAGTAACTACCTTGTGTTTGGGCTCGATTAATTTGTCTCAATGAGAACTTTACATTTAGATGGGCTGTGACTGTCATTATGGGTCTAGCTATGAAGACGAAGGACAGCTGAGGGAGCTCTTTAACGGTTTACAGTAGCTACCTTGTGTTTGGGCTCAATTAATTTGTCTTAATGAGAACTTTACATTTAGATGGGCTGTGACTGTCATCAAGGGTCTAGCGATGAAGACGAAGGACAGCTGAGGGAGCTCTTTAACGGTTTGCAGTAACTACCTTGTGTTTGGGCTCGATTAATTTGTCTCAATGAGAACTTTACATTTAGATGGGCTGTGACTGTCATTAAGGGTCTAGCTATGAAGACGAAGGACAGCTGCGGGAGCTCTTTAACGGTTTACAGTAGCTACCTTGTGATTGGGCTCGATTAATATGTCTCAATGAGAAGTTTGTAAGGTTATAGATTCCAGTTGGTTTAATGTTAACTAAGTCATGATCTGATGATGAGATCTACGAAAACTCGAGGAAACTCTTCAAACTTTATAGGCACATTTGTAGGGATGTTGGAATGTTGTAACTAGCTGGTGAATATTAGTACTTATGGTTTAGTTCGAGTAGGTTCTTTAGTATTTTCGTTGTTGATAAATCACTAAAAAGTATGAAATAAAAAAATTTTAACAAAAAATAAAAACGCCTTCAAAACGCACTAAAAAGTAAAAAATAACTACGTCATTTACTTACTTTAATTTACTTAATAACATCTATGAAGTCGGTGCCACCCGAGCTTTTTACTTTAAAGACTACCTAAACTTGGATGGCACCGACTTCATAGATGTGATTAAGTAAATTAAAGTAAGTAAATGACGTAGTTATTTTTTACTTTTTAGTGCGTTTTGAAGGCGTTTTTATTTTTTGTTAAATTTTTTTTATCTAAAATACATTTTATTTCATTTTATCGGTAAAATAATAAGATAATACTTACCATGATGGTATTGGTATCCCATAGACTACAGCAATGAAACTTATAGTACAGAGCAATGAAATTAAAAAACATCTCATTTTTAAACTCTTAACAATATTTGTAACAATCGCTTAGAATTTTTGCATTTAAATGACAAACGATGCCTCAGCATGAAAGGTTTTATACGTCTCGTCCTGCAAGTGATAAGAAAGGTTAATTTCATATTGTTATGTATTTGAGGTTAAAAAGGTTACACCTTGATGAATTGTATCAAACGTGCAAGATAAAAAATTAAATATAAAACTGTTTTTTTCTATTTACCACCATTCTATCCGTTTTTAATCTTTTAAGACCTATACCTCTTTCTTTGTGTTTTTGAAATTATTTGAAAACTAGCCCGCCCGCGACTTCGTCCGCTTGAAAACCTCTTAGGTACCCTTCTAATTTTAAAGGCAGACTTTCATACAAAGTGTGCTCATTCCCCGCTACACCTCTCAATTTAAATTTTTTTATAGTTTCCCGTGAAGCAATATCCTCCGTCCCGTCCCGTCCCGTGTACTAAAGATCTACATTTTTGTTAAGCATTGTACGACATTTCAGTACAATATATAATATTTATGGCTAGCTGATGGGTATAAATTTATATTAAATAGTATATTACACTCTTAAGTCTAGCCTTCAGAATAAACAAAAATAATTTTACAATCCGACACGCAGATCTAGAGATTAGCCCGTTTAAACAAACGAACAAACTCTTTCGTGTACTATATAGATGTTTGAACAAAGATCGAATTCTAAATCCATCACCGTATTAACGTTTCGATCATGAAACCATATCAGTACCAAAATGCTGAGCTCTATTCAGTACGTAACACGAAGGAGATCAACTAAATTTAGACGCCATAGCGGCATTTTCGCACTTTTTAGAAATTTTGTAATATTTCCGAAAATATATAACTAATTAACATACTGTAAAATACAAATCTTATCTCAATAATATCCTTAAGATTATTAAATAATTTATTTTGATAAGGATTTAAGTTTGGTTGTAAAAATAATAATGTAAACTTAAGCATATGAATTAAATGATTTATTACAGTGTCGCACTTTTTAGAAATTTTGTAATATCTCCGAAACTATATAACTAATTAACATACTGTAAAAGGCAAATCGTATCTCTATAATATTCTTATGATTACTAAATAATTTGTTTTGATAAGGATTTAATTTTAGTTGTATAAATGATGACGTAAACGTAAGCATATGAATTAAATGATTTTTTAAAACACAAAAAGTTCGATATCTGTCAAAATATAAAAGATAGATATATATTGTCACGGGCTTTTTGTAGAACTTTTTAAGATACATAAAGTTCCCGTACATTGATTTCAATTATTATCAATAGTTAAGGCAGCGTACGCGCATAAAACCGATTTAAGAGATTTTTGCGATCCGACTTGCGCGACAAAAACTTTGATAACTCGAGTAATATATACAATACAAAAATGTAGCATTCTACTGGTGAAAGAATTTTTAAAATCGGATCAGTAGTTCCGAAAATTAGTCCCGACAGAACTTTATTTACAAACTTACAAACTTTACCTCTTTATAATATTAAAATACATATAGGTGTTACAGTCAATTTTGCCGGGTATTAGCGGCACGTTAATGAAAGCTTAAACCAGTCATTCAGTACATGATTCAGAATCGCTCAGCGTTGGAATTTTTCGACGCTCATTTCATGATTTTGAAAATTATTTCTACAGTATCATTAAGTTACACGAATGAGTCACTTATGTAGTCCATCTCATTATAGCTTTAAATTAAAAACCAATAAATAAGAATTTTAAACTGAAACTAGCAATGTAAATGTAATTATAACTTCTAGAATATACCTGTCAGTGACAATCGTTCGATACCAGTAGAGCAACACACTGCTATTTTCAAGAACTGGCGCTGGATCATAAATAAGGTATTTCAAAATCGACAACGCCATATTTACCATTACAGATTATCCTGGCGACTTAATTATGTCTGTACAATTCTTCGCTGTGAGCAAGATGAGAATACCCGGAAATTATATGCCTAAGGCACTCCCCAGGACGATGACATGCTCAACATATATGTCAAGAGTGCCTTCTTTCATAATATTTTTCCGATAGCTTCTTGTCTTGATAACCTCGTCCATAATTGCATAGACAAACCCACGGTTTCCCCAAAGAGGTCACCGAATTGCAACCAAGATACAAATGTTATTTGATCTACATCTGGCCCCGTAAGGGACTTGTAGAATCGTCCATGCAACTCCTTATTGTTTCACACTGCCACACGATTTTTATAGTTGAAATAATAGTTATATATTCCGTAAATGTTCTTTAAAACATAACTTCTAGCATTATTCTTTAATAACATATTCTTAAAGATAAACGAATATAAAATAATTTATAATATTTATAGATGGATTCGCATGATCCCAACCAAACTGAAACTTACTGTATTAAATGGTTTAGTCGAAATAAAAAGTGTTTTTATTTCCTGTAACATTTCCTTTATTCATAAAACTGATACAAATAGTACTAATATTAAGCATATTGTTCATATCCACTTATAATATAGTCAAATGTAAAAAAGGGAACCCTGGTATGCCAGTTACGGGGTCTCCTTCCCTACTTCCTTCCCAGACAATTTGTAGTGACTCTACCATTGGTTCGAAAACGGTATTACAACAGAAAAGTGATAAACATTAGATACATTCACGAGTTCGAATCCCGGGTCGGGTCACGGAATAAACCTGAGTTTTTCATTCTTCTATGAAATTCTCAGTACGTTCCAAGCCCGAAGTCGGAAAGTTGGTGGTGTTACACCCTCGTGCCGCGGAGAGCACGTTAAGCCGTCGGTCCCGGTCACTATCATCAACACCTAATGGCAATCGTTAATAAGTGACACATTATCACCCTAAGCCCGCCAACCCGCAAAGGAGCAGCGTGGCAGGTCTACGCTCCATATCCCCCTCCTGTAAGGAGGGAGGCCTGACCCTGTAGTAGGCCGTTAATAGGCTGATAATGATGATGATGATAATGATGGTACATTGTTAGTGTGAAAGAGACATTAAATAATTAAATAATAGTCGAAAATGAATTGGCATGGTTTTGTAATACTTTATTTTCATATAATTATCATAACATATAAAATGTTAATATATTTTATATGATTAAATTATTCTTACTATATTTGCTTAAAATATATGAGATTACTATTTAAGTATTTATTTAGTTTTAGTAGTATACATATTACTTAGATGTAATTTCGATATTTTTCTATTTAATGACATCGAATACAAATTCCTAACAGGTTATGTTAGATATTTTTAATTTTCGTGTATAAATACTCTATTACTATTAGTAGAACCATTTCCAATATTATTTATTCTGCACCTCCTGCAACTGTGCTTGGGTTTCTTCTTAGTATATTCATACGAATCATCTTCACTGTCACTATCTTCCTCACGTCTGAAAAACAATTTAGCTATTACGTCAATTATCCCTTTTTATTTATTTATTTTTCATTATTTTTATATTAGTACATAATATTATAAAAGTAAATTATTACATATTAATTTATTTACAAGTACAATTGGCGTTAAGATCTTATTCTTACTCTATGTAATTGTCGATATAAAAAAATCGTTTATTGAATATTATTAGAAAACTTTTTATCCCTATTTTTTTTATTCATTACGAGTTAACCCTAGACTGTAATCACGCCTAATAGTAAGTGATGATTCAATCTTAGATAGAAGTGGACTAACTTGTTAGGAGTAGGATGAAAATCCACCCCTTTTTCGTTTGTTACGTGCAAGAATTTAAAATTTTAAGTTTACATTTGAGTTATTAATCAAATATGACAAAGACATGACCACGAATATGTAACATATAACAATTAGCTATTAGTCAGAAACTACATATTGTGTTTTAATAATGTTGGTATTAAATTTTGTTTTCATTACCACAATTAGAATTACGTGTGTATTTTAAATATTCCCCCTATTTTAAATACAGTCTCTTTTCAGCCAGTCAGTTTGTATTTAATGATTCATGTAACAAGTATTACCTATGGCCACCACCGTTTTGGTTCCATCTGCCACCAGAGTTTCCTCCTGATGGATATCTACGGCCATCTAAATCTCCGAGACTGTCGGAATTTTCAAAGCCACCTTGAGATCCACGACTTCCTTGGTCCCCGCGACCGCCTTGATATCCTCGGCCACCTTGGGATCCACGACCACCTTCATATTCAGGAACATTTTGGAATCCACGACCACCTTCATATTCAGGAACATTTTGGAATCCACGACCACCATGTCCATCGGCTTGTTTATTATCTTGTTCTATATCATCTCCACCATTCTCTTTATTTTCACCAAAATTTTGGTTACCACGATTTAAGCTTTTGAAACCAGTTTCACTAAAATGTAAAAAGTACTTATTTAGTTTTTTGCATGCATTTATTTTAAAAAATAATGTCTCCCAGGTTATTTTATCAAACATGCGTGGAGCAAAATACCCGAAAACATCACCCGGGTGCCTCCTGATTTCAGACTCACTACATAAATTTCCCTACAAAATTAACTAACTAGTTCGAATGTTGCTGTGACAATTATATAGGCGTTTAAGTCGCGTGGATCATAAAGCAAATTTTATGTTTTATATTCTATTTAACGATGTAACCTAATCAAAAATATATTTAAATATGTTTTCACCTCTCAGTTCCAGCATCTCCAGCATTGACATCAAACGTTTCAACACCGAAATCGGTTGCGTCTCGATTGTCACTAAAAATTTTTTTAAAAAATAATGAAAAATTATCCTAAAAATAAAGTAAATAAATTTTAGCGCAGAGCCACCTCCTTTTTCCAGTAGATTATCCAAAAGAAAAAATTAGCAAGAGAAGATAAATTACTTAGAACAAAACACACCTTTCTACTATCTCTTCTCGTCTTTTTGTAGGATTCTTCTTGTACCTGTAAAGAAAAATTTCATTAGTGCCATTATTCCATACCGTTTTTCTCTATATATTGCGCGTGTATAAAATAGAACTTACCAAGGTGTAGCTTCTATAACAGCTATGGAAGCTACGCAGATAATAAAAAACAGAGGCTTCTGCATTTTGCGTCAGTTCAGTCGCCTCTGCATTTACCTACTGACCACAAGAGCAATAAAAAGCACTCATCTTATATAACCTTTTGAGATGATAAACATGGTTTAACTTTAGACGGCTATGGGTAAACACGTAACCTCAGATGAACAACAACAATTTTAAATTCGAATCGCATTGTCCTCATAAATTCCTAAGTCATGTATTATTAAGTATGTTAGTTATTATAGGATGAATCTTCCTCGTTGATCCATTGGTTACCCACGGTGACTTCAGATCACGACATTCTGAGTTCAGATCTGGACTATGAAATAATGAGTTTTTCTTTCTTCGAAATAATCATTGCTAAAGAAAACTTCTCCGCCGGGAGTTCATACATTAGTAGCGTTACATCCCCATGCCTCAGAAAACTCGTTAGGCTGTCGATCTCGGTCGTTATCATTAATAGATATTAATGATAACGACCGAGATCGACACTATCAGATGATAGTGATTGATAATAAATCAAACACTCTAAGTTCGCCCACCCACATTGAAGTAACATGGTGAATCTGAGCTCCAGTACAGGAGGGACTATTCCTGTAATCTGCTGTTAAGCTAATAATGATGATGATAATTGATTTAATTATGTCTGTCTGGTCGCGCTTATCTTTGGAACTATTATTAAAACAATAGTCGTATGAACAACAACGTTGTAAGGTAAATCAGGCTTTATAAAGTAGTTACGTAAAGTAGGCTCTATAAGGTCGATAATTAATATATATAAATAAATAAAGAAAACAATTCAAATTAACAAAATGCGAAACAACAAACAAGTACGTATTCATTTGTGGTTATGTAGATAATGTGTATTGTTATGGTGAATAATGATTTGTTTTGTTTATTAAGACGCTTTATAGGTATCGGGCTTTACGGTTATGTATTTTATCGCATTTGGATTTGCCGTATGGAAACCGCAAGTGCAAAATACAATAATATGACAATAAAAAAAATAATGGGCTACCTTTTCACCCCGAACTCTGATCTTAAAATGTAACCGATAATAATATAATTATATTTACCAGAGTATGATGTATTACAAATCTTATCTTTTTAAAAAGCTTTTGAGTAGTATAGTTTGTGAGACAGAGGTCGTCCGAGGAAGTAATACCAACCATGCTTATTTCTTATGCCAAGCATCATTGCTAACTTCTGCTCCTAGAATTGCACCTTTCAAGCTAGACGAATTAATGAAAAAGAAATCTGCACTAGAGTCATTTGCCCAGTTTGCCAGCTACGTCCTAAACGAATTAAAATCTTTTAACAATTGTATCCCATAATCTGCGGCATTCATTAAATTAATTTTAGTTTGCAAGCTAGTTAAATTTATGTAAGCACTAGTTTTAAGTAGGTACTAACTAGTTTTAAGTATGTGTTAGTCCTAATTAATTAATTATTAGTCTTAAGCACTTAGCATAAGGTATCGTATCAAATAGCGAAACCTTAATGCTCGCGTCCTATTAAGATAGTATTATTGTTTATGTTTGTCAACCTTTCTTTTTCTTTATTTTGCGCTAAAGGGCTATTGTGAATAAACTAAAATTAAAAAAAAAACCTCAATGGTCTAGTAGTTAGCCTATGTGACATCGAAGTACGATATCTTTAGTTCCGTTAGTAGATTTTCTTTCTTCTCAAAAATTTTTATTACAATTTCTAAGTTGTTACATATCCGTGCCTCGGTGAGATGTTAAGCCATCGGTCTTAATCATTGTCATCAACATCTGTTAGATATCGTGAAAGAATCAAACATTGCCCATTGTTAAAGAATCAACTCTGTGCCCAATGACCTACATAGGAACAGCATCGTGGGTGTTAACTCACCTCCGTGGCGCAGTGGTATGCACAGTGGATTTATAAGACGGAGGTCCTGGGTTCGATTCCCGGCGGGGCAGATTGAGATTTTTCTTAACTTGTCTTGGTCTGGCTGGTGGAAGGCTTTCGCCGTGGCTAGTTACCACCCTACCGACAAAGACGTATCGCCAAGCGATTTAGCGTTCCGGTATGATGTCGTGTAGAAACCGAAAGGGGTGTGGATTTTCGTCCCACTCCTAACAAGTTAGCCCGCGTCCATCTTAGACTACATCATCACTTAACATCTGGTGTGATAGCAGTCAAGGGCCAACTTGTAGTCGATAAAAAAAGAACTCCATATCCCTTCTCAAAAAGGAAGGCCTGGTATCGCGTGTCATTTATAAGCTGATAGTGATGATGGTAATGACATCTATTTTAATTTGAATAATGATAGTTCAAAAAATATATTGCTTGCCTAATCTTGTAACGATAACCTCAAGTGATATGATAATCAGAGAAAATTTTTAAACAGAACAATTAGGGAATTTTTTCATACTAAAAAAAATGTATATTTAATTGCCATTCTCTCCTTTTTTTAATAGAACTGTATCCGAAGCAGACGAATTCATCTAGCAAGGTTTCCCACAGTATTTCACATACTAGTGTGATTATAAAAAAGTATTTTAGCTTATACAGATTTTACTAATTGTTAATAAAAAATACGGATTTTATTAACTAACTGTTAATAAAATTTAAAGATTTTGTAAACTATTACAAGTGTTATTTACCTAATATGTTTTTCACTGTATGTTTTTTACGATTGAATATTTAGCATTAATCCTAAATATTTCAATAAGATTTGAGCAAGAATTATTTTCTCTTGTAAGTATTTTATGAAGATCTTAGTTACGTCGCTTCTTGAAATATTGAAAAATTTCGATTTCCGTTAAATCCGCTTTCCAGCCGTTGTACATTGACTTCAAAAGTGACTTTTTTTCAAGAATTGACATACTGATTTCAATAAAAAATACTTAGGGATTATTATTTTTCAAAAGTAACGAGTACATAAGAAGTTGTATATAAACAATTTAAGTTGTAACTGGCCCAGATTGTAACAAAATTATTATTATATTCTCTGTAAATGTTGTTACTTCTTATCTCAGTAACTCGACTCATAACCACAGGGTACGTATAAAATAAGCAACACATCTTTAAACATCCAGTCATTTATTACATTTGCTTTGATAGGATACATTTATGTTTCGAGCAAATTGTAACAAAAATATATTTGTTTAGTCTGTTAGTGATATTAGTTGCCTAAAAATACTCAAAATGAACAAATCTTTTCTATTTATACTCTGTCTACTCGTTCTGGTGTTTTTGAGCGAAGCCAAGCCCAGGTAGGAAGAAGTGTAATTTACTTACAACCTCATATATATACATAATTCCCCGTAAGTTTTCGCTATGTTAAATATACGATAGGATATAAAACAAATAATAGAAAGAAGAATTAAGTTTTATAAGACGGCCGAGTGGCGCAGTGGGTAGTGAACCTGCTTCTGTGTCCTAGGCTGTGGGTTCGATTCCCACACCTGGAAAATTCTTGTGTGATGAGCATGAATGTTTTCCAGTGTCTGGGTGTTTATCTATATAATATAAGTATTTATGTATAATATATATAAAAATATTCATCAGTTATCATAGCACCCATAACACAAGCTACTTACGAGTACGCTTACTTTGTAGTCCAGGGTCGATAATTTTTAAAACCAAAAAAAATCACAGTAGGATGAAACCCATTTCAAAAGGAAGAGAATGCCATAAAAATAAAAGGAAAAATAAATTACGGGCGATTTGAGGTCGGGAAGGGGTAGGGGTTGAGGGTTTAGGGGTAAAACACGGATTTTCTCGATTTCCGGCAAAACTAAAAGTCCTATGGAAAAGACTTGAATGGCAAAGTTGTAGATAATAAAAAGATCTAAAACTTTTGTTTCTACACTTTTTTCACATAACCTCAAAATTTGTGTGAAAAATACAAAAACCAAGTTTTTGGTTTTATATTTTTATCTTTTACAAATAAAGTTTTATTTTCATAAAATTTGGTGAAACCTTGCCTTCTTATGTCTCAAACACGCTATAATTTATTTGATTTGAAATATTTATTTTTACATCTTATTTTGAATGAATATCGAAAAAATAACCTAATTTTCAACCGAGAAATTGTCCGTCAAAATATTCTTTTTTTTTTCAAAAAATTATTGTGCTTTCTGTTCGTTAAAATCTCTACTTTCCGATGGGGAAATAATATATATATGTTACCATAGTAAACCTTCTCAGAAAAGGCAAAAACTAGGCTAACGGTTTTTACTGCTGCTACGTAATAGCAGGTATGTAGTAAGGCCCAGTTGAGGGTCTGGCTCGGTGGACTCTGCTAATTAGGTTACGGAAGATTTACGATGCTCCCGGCACCCAATCACCAGACGATTGGAAGGAACATCGCTTGGTTTTAGCAGGTATTCCGGTTGGTTCTCAGCCGATGAGTCCTACATACCCTCTGAGAAGTTAGCTGCCCTATATCTTTGCATAAACACATTTCTCAGTGTTAAAAAAAAAGTATGTAGACCCAACAAAGCTCAGATCTGCCTAGCCCCGTCTCCACTTTTCTATGTTGACATTGTAATGTGACCTTTTAGTGGGCTAAAATGTTTCGTAGGTCACTTAGGTATATACCTGAGCGACCTACATTATCTTAAAATAGTAATAAATAGGCATCTACGCCTGCATTTTCATTGCAGCTGTAAAAACCGTTAGCCTAGGTTTTGCCTTTTCTGAGAAGGTTTACTATAGTAACATATACATATTTTTTCACCTTCGGAAAGTAGAGATTTCAACAAACAGAAACCATACCAACTTTTTGAAAAAAGCTGATATTTTGACGGGTGAATTTTCGATTGAAAATTAGGGTGTTTTTTCGATATTAATTCAAAATAAGGTGAAAAAATAAATATTTTTAATCAAATAAATTACAGCGTATTTGGGACATAAAAAGGTAAATTTTCACAAAATTTCGTTAAAAAAAAAATTTTTTTTGTAAAAGATAAAAATAAAAAACCAAAAACTTGGTTTTTTGAATTTTTCACATAAATTTTGAGGTTATGTGAAAAAAGTGTAAGAACAAAAGTTTTAGATCTTATTATTACCTACAACTTTGCCATATAACTCTTTCCCATAGGACTTTTAGTTTTGCCAGAAATCGAGAAAATCCGTGTTTTACCCCTAAACCCTCACCCTCTACCCCTTCCCGACCTCAGATCGCCCGTAATTTATTTTTCCATTAATTTTTATGGCATTCTCTTCCTTTTGAAATGGGTTTCATCCTACTGTGATTTTCTTTTACTTTTTATTATGTTTGAGGCTATCTGCACTGGGCTATTGGGGCTATATAGCGATATGAGTAATTGTCCTATAATATTTATTTATTTATATTTATTTAATATTCCTTGTATAATAGTTAAAAGGATCATGATCACGAACTTAAAAATATTGATAATCCTTACTAATACTGTAAAGGCGGAAATTTGTATGTTTGTTACTATTTCACGTAAAAACTACTCAATGGATTTTGATGGAACTACAGAATAATATAGCTTACACATCAGAATAACACATAGACATTTTATGCCGAAATTCCTACGGAAACGAGAACCGCGGGCGTCCTAGTCTTATGACATAAATTATTTTTTTTTACTTTGCCATATCTTTATTCGAAATAATAAATTTCTGTTATGACATTAATCCACTAATGACTTTGACGGCCATGGTGCAGCGGATTTAAAAGACGGAGGTCCCGGGTTTGATTGAGATTTTCTTAATTGGTAGGAGGCTTCGGCTGAAGCTAGTTGCAACCTTGCTGGCAAAGACTTACCATGCAATTAAACGTTTCGACTTGATGTTGTGCAGTAATCGAAATTGTTGTGAATTTTATCTTAGACTGCATCAACACTTACTCGTACCAAGGTATGATTGCAAGTGTCTAACGTGTATTGAATAAAAACTTATTTGAATAAACTATTAAATACGTCTCAGATATAAGTTTGCGGGATTTGTTAAATGTTATCTATGCTTGCACACTCCAGAGCTCTGAAAGGGCTTTACATAACAATTCACGTCAGTCAAAAGTTATTTTAGGCTGTGTTAAAGTACGTCCTGATTCACCTCATGTTTGCGTACTCAGAGTTACAATAACTTTCTCCAAAAGCTTAATCTCTGTATATTTAAGAGACTGACTGATATATCAAAAACCAACTAAAAACATTGAAGCTAGCTATGGTTCTTTTTGTCACGTAGAAATTTCATATTTGAGGCGTAGGGAATCTTTGTTGGAAAGTTTGTTTTTTGAAGTTTGAGGATTCACAGATTTCCAAACATACCAAGTCAAATTTGATATGTAATAGTACTGATAGTATTGATAGTAATGATTTTAAAACACAAACAATAGCACTTACATAAATTGACGGCTAAGTGGTGCATTGAGTAGTGACCCTGCTTCTGCGTCGTAGGCTGGGTTCAATTCCCACACTTGAAAAAATTTTTGTGTGTTGTTTGTTTGCATGTTTTCCAGGCGTATAATATACAACCAAACGAATAATATATAGATATTATACGTATAAAAGTATAAAAAATAAATATTCATCAGTTATCATAGTACCCGTAAAAATAGCTACCTACGTTAACTTTGGGGCTATATAGTGATGTGTGTAATTGTCCTATAATATTTATTTAATTATATTTATTTTAATCTATTTTATTTATGCCCATTTATTAAACCCTGATGTACTACAGACCTCATGTCATACAAAATTTAAAAAAAAATTTTAACCTACTAATCAATCCGAGCTACTTTGACATAATTATGTGAAGGTGTATTGAACTCAAAATATGCTAAATATAAACTGTATTTTAACTTTATAGCTACAAAAACGGCAGAATGGGACGTTTTCGATTCCCCATTAGTGAAGAGAGTAAGGAAAGCGAAGAAAACTCTAAAGAAAATTCTCCGTGCGACGGCTGTATGACAAACAACATCGGAAACGGCTACAAAAACCACAATGAAGTTCACATCTATGAAAGACGATTTCCGAAATAGAACTTAATCAAGTCACATACAACAAACTATGACACTTAAGTGACAAACGTACCTCATTATTTACAAATGGCGACGAAATAAACCATAAATCCTAATAATAAAACAATAGAATTGCGTTGTTGCGAGGAAAGTGGCATATAAGTACGCTTCAAAAATTAACTTTAAGCTTTCTATGTATACTCTTTGGAAAATAAGAAAAATACTAATAAAAAAAACTAATAATTTAGTAATACTTTAAAATTGGAGTGGGACCAACTAATGTAATTAAATTTCCATATTTCTGTCGAACTATATCTCCATTCTAGAACGAAAATCTAAAAGTCAAAAGCTACTCTAGCAGGCTCCTACCAGATTTGGTTGGGCAGAGAGAATAATTTCATTTTTTTTATCGACTACAAGTTGGCCCTTGACTGCTATCACACCTGATGTTAAGTGATGATGCAGCCTAAGATGGAAGCAGGCTAACTTGTTAGGAGTGGGACGAAAATCCACACCCCTTTCGGTTTCTACACGACATCGTACTGGAACGCTAATTCGCTTGGCGATATGTCTTTGCCGGTAGGGTGGTAACTAGCCACGACGAAAACCTCCCACCAGCAAGACCAAGACAAATTAAGAAAAATCTCAATCTGCCCCGCCGGGAATTGAACCCAGGACCTCCGTCTTATAAATCCAAAATTCGAGCAGAGAAGGTGAGCGTTGACCGGGCAAAAGGGGAACTCTTAAGCCTACATCCGTGCCGCAAGTCTTGGACTTTGTTCGGCGTTTTTCTCTCAGCCACACGATGAATCCGGCACCCGCACGGTAATTCCATAGAATACTAAGATATTCGTCTCTCTGTTATACTTTGCATTCGTACACACCTAATACCTACTTAAGTAAATATTAAATGTAAATAATAAGTATAAATGATTTTGTAACGAAATGAAATACGATTTGAATTCTAAGTACCTTAACATTTAATGTCATAATAATTATTTGGTCTCTAGAATGTAATCTTATATCGGCCTATATCAACTTCAATTAGGGAAAACTGCAATAGAATGTGAGCAGTCTCCTCCCAAAATTTCACTGAAAAAGTTGACACAATACAATTCAAAACTATAATAAAATATTAAAATTAAGAAACAGATAAAATTACCAAAAATGGCCACGAGTTAATTAAAAAAAATTACTACCATTTTAAATATGTTTGTCAGTTTGTCTATTCTAATATAATCTATAATCATTAAGATGAACCGATTTTCATGAAATTTCGTTTGTAATTTTGGAGGGAATAGATCGGTCTAGCCTAGTCTTAAAAAAAATATTTTTTTTTAAATACTACTGATTGATAACCTTTAAAAAAAATACCGAGCGATAATTCTGAGCCATAAGTACTATATTATAATGTACCTATATGAAAGCTTTACCAAAAAAATGAAATGAAATTAATCTACTGAACGAATATACCGTTGCTTTATTGATAGATTCCAGCATAATTCTGCCTTCTCAACCAGTGGTAGAGTCACTATGTGGATGATGATACATTTTTTTAAGTGCTTGGTTTAAATAGTATCTATTTAAAAAAATTATTTGCAAAGAATACTTATTTTTAATGCAACTAAATACGTACTTGTATAAAACATAGTTTTTTTTTATCGACTACAAGTTAGCCCTTGACTGCTATCACACCTGATGTTAAATGATGATGCAGTCTAAGATGGAAGCGGACTAACTTGATAGGAGTGGGACAAATATCCACACCCCTTTCAGTTTCTACGCGACATCGTACCGGAACGATAAATCGCTTGGCGATACGTCTTTGTCGGTAGGGTGGTAACTAGCCACGGCGAAAGCCTCCCACCAGCAAGACCAAGACAAATTAGGAAAAATCATAATCTGCCCCGCCGGGAATCGAACCCAAGACCTCCGTTTTTTAAATCCACCGCACATATCGCCACGGAGATCGTCAAACACAAACTAACACAAATTAATGCAATCAAAATTCTAGGCAGGTGATACAAATATTTGAAACCGTAGTACGAGGACAAGTTACAAAACGAAGCAAAGCTGTTTTCGCCAACTCAATTTTCTGTATTGATACAGAGTCGAAAAAGCCGAAAGAAAAAAATATCTGATAAAATTCTTATTCATGAAGCCGTATTTACATTTACCTTAACAAGATTGTCCTGAACCACCCCCAAAGTTTGTAGACTCTAAGTGGATGGGTAAATATTATTTTTACCGCGGGCCCGGCTTTGTTGGTGACGGTGAACTCTGTTTACATGACCTTGGTTGCTGAAAGCGCAAAATAGCGCAACTCGAAAATATTTCGTATATGCTATCTATACTTATTGGTTAACCGATGAAAAAAATGGAGGAGTATCTCAATTCGATATGTATATTTTTTTTCCGATTTTGATAATTCTTTTTTTATTAGAAAATGTTAAAATCTGATGATGATATCCTGGAAAAATTGAAGGAGCTCTTTAAATTTTATAGGCACACTTGCGATAGCGATTTCGGTTTTTATCGGTAAGTATCGGTAGCTACAAGTGTCGTATAATATACTATGACAGTATAGTACGAGTACGTCACGTGGCGATAAATCACTAAAAAGTAAGAAATAAAAAATTTTATCAAAAAAATAGAACCGATTCAAAACGCACTAAAAAGTAAATAATAATTGTGTCATTTATACTAAAGCCAAACTCGATTTAGAATGCTTGTCAACAAACAAATTAAAAATGAAGGTAGAAATCACTAGTCATTTTACACCTATTTTTTTTAATTAACTAGTTAATGATGAATTCATGACAATAAATTAGATTAGTAAGCTTAAAACTAATTAATATATTCAATAGCATTTAAATAAGATTTTTTAATATAACAAATATAAAATAACAAAACATAATTTTAAATTAATTAGGCATAAAACATGTTGAATTTTCTACCTTCATTTTTAATTTTTGTTTGTTGACAATCATTCTCAATCGAGTTTGGCTTTAGTATAGTTGCTTTAATTAACTTAAGCATATCTAGGAGTCGGTGCCAGCCAAGGTTTCTACTTTAAGGACATTACCTAGAACCCACAAACAGCTTTACTACGTTAAATAAATGTTCCTTGAACTTGCTGGCACCGACTTCATAGATATGTTTAAGTAAATTAAAGCAACTAAATTACACAGTTATTTTTTACTTTTTAGTGCGTTTAGAGTCGGTTCTATTTTTTGTTATAAAATTTTTTTGTTACGCATTTACTAGTAGAACGAGCGGAATGCTTTAGTAGAGTTGTATTTAGGGAGGACAAGGGTACCAGTACAAAATATCAAAAAGAATCAAAGTGAATGCTCTACGGCGGGCCTCACCGTTTATTTTGTTTATCATGTACAAGTCAGCCCTTGACTGTTATCACACCTGATGGTAAATAATGACGCAATCTAAAGTGGAATTAGGCTAACTTGTCAGGAGTAGGATGCAATCCACACTCCTTTCCGTTTCTACACGACATCGTACCGGAACGCCAAATTGCTTGGCTGTACGTCTTTGGTGGAGTGGTATCTAACCACGGCCAAAACCTCCCACCAGCTAGGTCAGGAACACTTTAGAAAATCTTAATTGGCCCATCTGGGAATCGGACCCAGGGCCTCCTTCTTATAAATCCACATGATTGACTGCAGTCAAGGCCTTACTTGTAATAAATATATACCTACTCCTCTAGTAGCCTTAACTGGGTGGTACTTTGGTGCTGTTTCTCTGCTTGGCCCTTCAATTATTACTACATTTCACACTATAAACTATAAAATTACCACGAGGTACAAGGCCGCAGAAATTTTATGACTAAGAAAGAAATATTTAAATAAAATGAGTTTTATAAGTAAAAAATTTCTTTTTTTTTTTTTTTATCGACTACAAGTTGGCCCTTGACTGCTATCGCACCTGATGTTAAGTGATGATGCAATCTAAGATGGAAGCGGGCTCACATGTTAGGAGTGGGACGAAAATCCACACCCCTTTCGGTTTCTACACGACATCGTACCGGAACGCTAAATCGCTTGGCGGTACGTCTTTGTCGGTAGGGTGGTAACTAGCCACGGCGAAAGCCTCCCACCAGCCAGACCAAGACAAATTAAGAAAAATCTCAATCTGCCCCGCAGGGAATCGAACCCAGGACCTCCGTCTTATAAATCCACCGCGCATACCACTGCGCCACATAGGTCGTCAGAACCATACCAACTGTAACTTAAAGTAAGACCGTTAGTAGTAACTTTTGAAGTTTACAACAACTTCAGCGTTTACTACTAACTACAACATTAACTACAATATTAGTAGGAGCTACCTACTGGTTAAATAAAATTTGTAATTCGCATAGGTGCCGCTGAGACTTGCCTGGAGCGTTCTCAACATTCTTTGGAATCAGAAAAATTACTGTACGTGGGAAGTTGCGGGCAATAACCAGTTTATATATACTACAAAAAATTAGCTATATAGCAGAAGCAAAAAGCAATTAAAAAATACCTAACCTTAACCTAAAAAATAAAGTCGGGTGTAACTAACATCCTTTTAATCCTCAAACAACAAGACTACTTTTTGTACTTAATATATGTACAGAAATTTGTATTTGTACACATTTCTTCAGTTCTACGCGAGTGAAACATCGCGGCACAGGAAGCGTAGTATAGCATTACAAGGTAAGGCAGAACTACAAGAATTTGAATAAAATATGATTTTAATAAAGCCCAAATAAGAGCACCGGCTTCATTTAAAATTCTATACCAATTTGCGAAACACAAGTTTCTCGTTAAAAGTATAAGATATTTTTAAGTGCTTTGTTCCATATCCGACTGAGATTGTTGTGGGGTTTTTCAAAACGGGGTCGCGTTTATTCACTTACTAGCAGTTCCCCATGGTTTCACTTGCATATATTCGTGGGAAATTAATATAATTAAGATAAAAAGATGTTTAATTTCCTAACCTGACTATAATCTATATCTATGCTTAATTACATCGAAATCTGTTCAGCCTTTGAACTGTGATTAAGTAACCAACATGTCGAGACTCGAGATATCTACAACGAAGCCTTTGCATACAACATTTATGAAGAAATTATTTTTTCATTTTTTTTATTAACTTTACAATATTTTATTAGCTAGTATTTTGTTTGCTATTCGCGATTTGGTAATTGCTAAGAAATCAAATGCCTTGAAAACAGTTCGAGCCGCTCTCGGTGTTGTTCTATATTTAATAGTAAGAAATTGTTAAAATAATTATTATTATTTTTAATTTCTATACCACACACTTAAGAAAAATACAGATACAAACACAAAATACATAAAGGATATGTAGAATACAAAAGGCGGCCTTATCGCTTAGCAGCGATCTCTGCCAGGCAACCTTAGGCTTAGGAAAAAATTAAAGAAAGGTCTGCAGGTGGTGTACTTTTAAAATATACATACATACAAATAGTTACATATTAATACATAAACCAGACTACACAGATAATACATATGATAAATACAATATGTCATAAAATAAACTAATATATATTCCTACATTAACATGTCATAAGAAGAACATAAACAGATAGTCATCTTTAATGTTTAAAATAATGACTTTTAACTGCTTTTTTGAAAATATAAAGCGATTCCGACTCACGTATGCCTACTGGGAGTGCATTCCATAGCTCTATAGCACGCACAGCAAATAATGCAGATGTATCTAAGGAGGAAGAGCGGGTATCCTGAGACACAGGTTTTAAAAACTTACTTCAGGATCCCCAATACAATTGTAAAATTACTTATTTTAACAATTTTCATTTAAATTAATCCGACATTATGTTTTTAGGTTTAATTAACTCAAATACAGATAATAAATACTACTAGTTTGTACTCGTAACAAGACAGAAAAGTCGACAAGTTTTTGTCACATTTGGAATTGTCGTAGACTGCACATAATCAGAGCTCGATTTAAATATAACTAATCTAAAAAAACACTGCCTCAACGTATAATGTATTAAATCGGCTTTATGCGCGTGCGCTGCCTTAGCTATTGGATATAATTGAAAACATTGTATAAAAACTTTATATATCTTAAAAAGTTCTCTTATATTTTGGCAGATATAGAACTTTTTGTGTTTTAAAAAATCATTTAATTCATATGCTTACGTTTACATCATTATATATACACGTAACTTAAATCCTTATCAAAATAAATTATTTAATAATCACAAAGATATTACAGAGATAAGATATGCCTTTTACAGTATGTTAATTAGTTACATAGTTTAGGAGATAGTACAAAATTTCTAAATAGCGCGACTGCCGCTATGAAGTCCAAATCAAGTTGAACTCTATGAACGTACGAGTACGTGAATAGGCGTCAGCATTTTGGTAAGTATGCTGTTTCATAGAAACGATAATACGATAACGGGGTTAAGAATTCGATCTTTGTTCAATTTATTTGCCATAAAAGATCATATTAATACTATTAATATAAAGCGGAAGAGTTTGTTAGTTTGTTTCAACGGGCTAATCTCTATATCTGCGTATCGGATTGTAAAATTATTTTTGTTTATTTTGAAAGCCAAGCTTAAAAGCATAATAGACTATTTAATATTAAGCTATACATATCAGCTTGCCATAACATAACATAAACGTACAATGTTGAACAAAAATGTAGATCTTAAGTACACGGGACGGGACGGAGGATATTGCTTCATGGGAAATTATAAAATAATTAAATTGAGAGGGTGAGCGAGGAATGAGCATTTTTCATATGAAAGTCTGTCTTTAAAATTAGAAGGGTACCTAGAGGTTTTCACGCGGACGAAGTCGCGGGCGACTGCTAGTTAATAATAAATAGAAAAGTACCTTACATTTTCATGTATTTACATAAAGATATTAAAACTATTATGTATTCCGTGTTAAAACTTAAAGATATTATATAAAAGATGCGAGAATTCACACCAGCCTGATTCCACCCTAACTGAAAGTCAACTTTGTGGCATAGTGGTGCCTACAATATTCAGGATACAGTCGCTGAAAAGCTTTCCAATTTTCAGTGTGATCGCGGCCGCGGCGGTGAACGCACGTCTCTACGCCGTCGCATTTCTCGGGAATAAATACGATAAAAATAAACAGTGATCGAATATTAGAGGGTATTATGATATTTAAACCGGCATTATTTTCTACATCAAAAAAGACGCAAAGGTGAATATTACAAAAGTTTTAGTCGAAAAAAATGCAATGTTTGAAAATTTTCGTTACAGGATTATTAGTTATCAAACAAAATATTCTGGCAATAATTACATTAAAAATGCAGCGCGATGTTGCTTAGATTTCAAGTAATTTATAAGGGTCATATTCAAGTGTAACAAATTCTATTCAGCGGAATACCTTTTCTAACGTGAAAAGGACGTCATTCGAAAAGTTTGAGGCTGGGAAATTCGTGAAACATTAAATTTTCATTGCTTCGGGTCTTGCTGCTGGCTCTATATTTAAGCAGAGTACTGAACTTTTCATTACTTTCATTCGCATACAATATTGACCTGCGTTGTTTTCAGGTGTTCTTGTTTGTTACCTGTTCAATTGGATATCTTTTGATTGAACCATTTCAAATACTCTTGAATTCTTGCAATTGAAATCTGATTTTTAAATGAGAAATATTTGATGAAAAGTTATTAGTATCAAATATTTTTCCTATAATTTTAATCTACATGCTCTTATTATGAGTTGTTGTTTTATTTTTAAATAGCACTGACACCAATTGAAAATCATAAAAAAGGTAAATTTGCATACACGTAAAAGTAATTTTATTTCTTTAATAACGAGCAATACGAGTATATGGGTCACTCGATGTTAAGTTATTACTTGTGTCTAAAACAATTCTCCACAATATTACTCAAAAGATGTTAGGAAATTAAATTCATTTTCAATTCCTTTAAAATCTGAAACTATATTATTGAAATATACTATAATCGCAAAATCAATACGGCCTTGAAGGCAAGTTACCACGACGTTGTTGATATGTGAACCAAAAAGTACAATAGACAAATGTTAGCAATCAAACTACTCCAATAATCTCGAAAAGATCAATGTCTAAAAAAATATTATTATTTTTAAATTGACTAAAAATATGATTATTTTTCTTTTTTATGTCTACAATTCGATTCGATTACAATACAAATAGAAAAAAAAATAAGAAATATTTGTAGAGAAAAATTCACCATCAAATTAGACTTATATTACAAGAAAGTATTTAGTCATACCAAATCTTCTAACTTAACCTGAATATGATCTATATATAACAATAAAAATATGTTAACAAGACTTCGATCAAAAGCGCCACTGATAATGATGATTCTAAGAATTATAAACACAGTGACATAAACAAAATATGACATTTACAGATGAAAGCGTGGACTGCCCACGAGCAAGACACGACCCTGTCTTGCTGCAGATCGCTGCACGTCAAACACGCTGCTTATGCGAGTGCCCTCTACACACTGGTGAGTCGGTGTATCATTCTATAAAAATAAAGCTAAACGATCTTTGTACCACAACAGTGCATATAGACCCCGTAAGCTAATTCACGTAGTATTTATTTCTAACTTGTTGAATGGAGCCCACCGTATTACTTTTAAATTGCCAAACTATTCACCTCCAAAGATATTATTATTATTTCCAAATCCTAACATAGACTTCAAACATAAATATTTGTAGATAACTATAGGACGCCCGCGGGTTTACTGGCGCAGTTATTTTATCCGTGAAACTTCACATATAGCTTACATATCAGAATAATAAGGCCACATTTTATTCCGCAATCCCCATGGGAAAGAGAACGTCCTTTAGTTAAAAAATATTTTTACAAGCGAGCAAATCCTAATCCTGAAATAGTTACTAAATAAATTTAAGTATACATATCCAGTACGAAAGATTAATTTAATACATACATACAATTTCTTATAACTAGAAACAACTTTGCCCTTGTGTAAAAGCAACTTTGGATTAATATGTTTCAAATAGCGTTACTCAAAACGGAATTGTTTGTTTTTGAACTCAGTTACAACAATCAAATGTTTCCGTACACCGTCAATGTTTATCGAACACAAACTAAAACCAAACAAACAACGCGTGAAGAAACAACATACACAAATACCGTAGGTTCTATCGTAATCTTAACCGAACAACTTTTTGGATTACATTAAAATTTTGCCGTATAATATTGTAATTTGAGATAACGAAGTTACCCACAGTTACAAAGCGAAACCAAAGATGAACCGGGTTTCGACAATTAAGATTCTGCACTCACGAGTCTTCGCGAGTAATTAGTTTTGATGACTGATGTAACGATACTAAGATCCTACGCGTTTCTTACTGAGTAAGAATTTATTTTGTAAGTATTCTCAAAAACCATTTAAGTTCAATACAATTGTAGCTATTTCAAATAATTTTACGGCGTGTTGTAATCGAAGGTTTTTCGGAGAAGTATGCTCGTTCGGAGAAGTATGAGTACGGTTTTGAATAAAATTATTATTATAAAAACAAAAACCCGACTGCTTAGAAGTTATGAACTGAGCAGTCAGGTTTTTGTTTTTATAATAATAGTTTTATTTCAGACTTTTTAGTTTTAGTTTATGGTATAGAAATGAGACGGTACACTTAGAACACTTTTTGCCATTTTTTGTTAAAAAAGTAATATGAACATGATATGATATTTACATTTTTGAAATGGTCTTTTTACGACGTTTCAATTGGTACCCATATTGCTAAGATAAAAGAAAAAAATACATACATCCCCCCTTTTTTCCCCCATTTACAGCCGCCATTTTGAAAATTTATATAGCCTATGTCACTACCACAATTTTGACAATTTCAACGACACCCCACATGTCAAAATCCGTTCAGCCGTTTAGGCTGTAGCGCCGAAGAAATGGACATACATACATACATACATACATACGCTCGAAAAACATAACCCTCCTTCTGACGCAGTCGGGTAAAAAGGGTATGAAAGTTTGCATGGAAACTATGTAATTTTAAAAGTTAAAAGGCTTATGATGACTTATAAATACATACTTCGTCCATAAAAGGCATAACTTGGGAATATTTTATTAATTAAAAAAAATTGTGACTAACAGGCAGGCAATGAAGTCGAGAGCGACTGCTATTATACCAATATGTTTTAAAGATTTGATTACGAGTAAGTAAAAGAGGCCTAAGGGAAAATAGGGCTTCATAAGGTTGAATGACGCAATCTGAGGTACACAATAAAGGACGTCATGTACATATGTAATTTTATTATGTACCTATGTGTTTTTATTTCAAAATTACTTCGTTTGATTTGGCACCAATTTCTCTTGTCAAAAGGTATTTCATAAACACGTAAAACGGCGAAAATGTTTTTCTTTACCCATTTCTTTCAACAAAGGAATAAATATTTGAAGTTGATGGACTCAATTTTGAATTAATTGACAAGTCTGTGTTTCGAGGAAAAATATATTTGCTGGGCCTGTTATCGAGTTTGTAAAGCAATGACATTATATTATAGTAGATTTCTTTTTATAACTTTTGTACCGATAGAAGTTGAGATTTTTTTTTCAATAATTCTATCAAAATTGGAAACACGGAACTCACTGTAATCCTTAATGTGTACTGACGTATTCAATTGTAAAAATATTTCGTAAAACCCCTAAACTAAATACTCTTCCGGATTATATACCTACATTTTGACGACCTCCGTGGCGCAGTAGTATGCGCGGTGGATTTATATGACGGAGGTCCTGGGTTCGATTCCCGGCGGGGCAGATTGGGATTTTTCTTAATTTGTCTTGGTCTGGCTGGTGGGAGGCTTTCGCCGTGGCTAGTTACCACCCTACCGACAAAGACGTCCCGCCAAGCGATTTAGCGTTCCGGTACAATGTCGTGTAGAAACTGAAAGGGGTGTGGATTTTCGTCCCACTCCTAACAAGTTAGCCCGCTTCCATCTTATACTGCATCATCACTTAACATCAGGTGTAATAGCAGTCAAGGGCCAACTTGCAGTTGATATAAAAAAAAAACATTCGATATAATACATTGTCTTGCACGATCTCTATTCTAATTATTACATAATTATTTGACGGCCTCCGTGGCGCAGTGGTATGTGCGGCCGATTGTGATTTTCTGAATTGGTCCGGGTCTGGTTGGTGGGAGGCTTTGGTCGTGGCTAGTTATCACCCTGCCGGCCAAAGACATACCGCCCAGCGATTTTGTGTCCCGGTACGATGTCCTGCAGAAACCAAATAGGGTATACGAGTAGATGTTCATCCTATTCCTAACAAGTTATACTGCTTCCATATTATATTGTATATTCACTAACCTTCAGGTATGATTGCAGTCAAGGGTCAACTTGTATGACCCTAACGCATTTGTTTAACTAATTGGCACCGGGATTAAATAATTTTGCCTTCAATTAAAACAGAGCTAAAACTAATGCACTAAAACTTGTTAACATAGTGCAAGATATTAATTTCCAGTTCCATATACTCCAAGCAAACTAATTTTCAAAATAACAAATTAAACATTGCTTTCGCGGGGATCGCCGAAGTTTGTACGTTATGGCGACACCCAATATGATACCCAATTCATGTACAAAGTTCAGAGCCCGAGCTTTAATCATAGGAACAAAACACAAGCATACTCGTACATTGTATTGGTATTAATAAAACGACATATTGTTTTGAAGGTTGGATCCCACATTAGAACTTTTGCTGTGTGTTTTAGCTTTAGTATTAGTTATTGCATCAGTCCTTTACAAGGCCTGATATGGAGCCCACCAATGCGGATTAGCAATAAAGTTTATAATTGTCAGCTGGTGTTAATTAAACAGACCTACTATATTATAAACTATAGGACGCCCACAGTTTCACCCGCGTAGTTCTCGTGCCCATAGGAATTTCGGGATAAAAGATGTTTTTTTTTATCAACTACAAGTTGGCCCTTGACTGCTGTCACACCTGATGTTAAGTGATGATGCAATCTAAGATGGAAGCGGGCTTACTTGTTAGTAGTTGAATGAAATCCACACCCCTTTTGGTTTCTACACGACGTCGTATCGGAACACTAAATCGCTTGGCGGTACATCTTTGTCGGTAGGGTGGTAACAGGACACGGCGAAAGCCTCCCACCAGCCAGACCAAGACAAATTAAGAAAAATCTTAATCTGCCCCGCAAGCAATCGAACCCAGGACCTCCGTCTTATAAATCCACCGCGCATACCACTGCGCCACGGAGATCGTCAATTCTATATATGTAAGCTATATTATTGTGAACTGAGAGTAACAACCATCCATCCATCCACACATACAAACTGTAGCCTTTATTATATTAGTAAGGATCATTATTCAAAAATTGAAAACTTTCAAGTAAAAGTGCGATATCATGAAAGAAAGAAAAGCAACAACAAAGTCAAAGTTTTCGCTAGCCGTCTCGAGTCGAGAATATTAACCTATTTATCAATGTCAGTGATGGAAAGTTACTGTTTCCCATCTACAGACGTTGTGCAGCTGTGCAACATGTATTGTACACAGTTGCATACACTTCATCAAAAGTAGATAATTTATAGTACCTCATAGTGTGTTTAACCTTAATTATTCACTCGGGCGAAAGCGAAAAATAACTGAGAACGACAGCTGGATGCTTTCGGGGTTAGACACACAACGAAATTACAAAAGTATCATATCGACCTAAATTACTTACCTACTACGTAAGTATGTAGGTATATAATATGCTTTGTACTATAAAATAGTTAAAATATAGTACAACTTTTCTTAACAGAAGTGTTATTTCATTCTTGGATTTTACAGAATTAGGGGATTAATCAAGCAATTTTTAACTTTCACTACACCCACTCTTAATATCATAAATACAAATATATATCAGTTATCATAGTACCCATAACACAAGCTGCCTACGCTTACCTACTTTGGGGCTATTTAACTATGTATATATTGTCCTGTATACATAGTTATATATTGTCCTATATACTGACTACCTCGTTGGTCTAGTGGTTAGCCTATATGGCTTCGATCACGAGGTCCTGGTTTCGATTCCCGGGTCGGGTCACGGAATAATTCTGAGCTTTTTCATTCTTCTGTGAAATGTTCAGTACATTCCGGGCCCGGAGTCTGGAAGTTGGCGGTGTTACACGCCCGTGCCTCGGAGAGCATGATAAGCCGTCGGTCCCGGTTACTATCACCAACATCTAATAGCGATCGTTAACAAATGAAACATTATCAACCTAAGCCCGCAAACCCGCATTGGAGCAGCGAGGTGGGTGTACGCTCCATATCCCATCTCCTATATGGAGGGTGGTCATCATCATATAAGGAGGGTGGTCTGGCCCTGTAGTGGGCCGTTAATAGGCTGATAATGATATATTGTCCTATAATATTTATTCATTTATTAACTTTAACTTTGGCCGTTAGAAACGTTCTCATTTTAACGCAAAGTTGATGTATTTGGACCGTTTGTGATTACCAAATCCAACGTAGATAACGCACCATCGATAAAATATCGTTGAATACAGAAATTTCCGATCATTTTGGCGGTCTTTGTTTTGTTTCCAATCAGCTGAATCGACGTTGTTCGTAATGAGCCTTTGTGGCGTCCAAAGGGCAGTAAAATTGAACAAAACAAACAACACTTCGGAATTCCGCAAATGTTACCGTGTACGAAACGAATTGTAAATGAAATTGTATCGATTTCCTACAAGCTTTTATCTCCGGTATCGTATCTCGATTAGATTTACTTTCCACGCGGCACGCTTTGGCTTTGTTATGAATTCCTGTACATACGAGTACGTGTAAACAATATTTCACCGTCTCTCAAACCATTCATACTTACATACATAACATGACGCCTCATTCCCACTGAAGTAGGCAGGAATCAGTGACTACATCCTTCCATTTGCCCCGGTCCTTGCATACTTCTTTAGCTTCTTCCACTCTCATTTAACGTTTCATACAAGTTCGTCGGTACTCCACAAGTACTCTTGACCTGTCCATTTAAAATGACCTGAATTAGGTCCAGGAACAGAGCTTTCCCTTCTAACATTGCCATTCGCCTAAGCCTCATACTTACTAATTAAACAAATACAAAAATAATGCCTATACATACCGACAAAGATACGTCTCATTATAAATAATATTATTTTACTTTTTTTATCAAAAAATTCAAATCAACGAGTCGCAAAGCAGAAGTGTCAATAGGCGAGGTACATAGTGAGAATAACTGATAGACGTTGGGGCCCGAGATCTGACAATGTGAGGGAAGCGCAGTGTTTTGGATAACCCCCCAAGAGGTGGACCAATACATCAAGCAGGCTACAGGAAGGTGCTGGTGTTTGGAAGTCTAGCTTCGAAGAATAGAATTTCAAACAAAAATCCCCGTCCCATTTCTCCCTTCAAAGTTGAAATCTCCAAGAAATATTTTTAATTAATTAAAAAAACACTTACCACAAAAGAAAACTACTACTTACTTAAGCTTGCTAGTTTCAGTAGTTTGAACTGCCCTGTACTCGTGCACATTCATAAATATATAATTAAGTTCCGAGAATATGCTCCATGTACATTTAAAGTACTTATGTATTTTGTGTCGAGATCAACAGTTTCATGAATAATTCCAATCAACGTAAACTAATTTAAACTACCCTTTGTATAACACAAGGCGTTAATATTGCGAACAACAAACAATACGTTGAAATTCTATTAATATTGATTCCCGGCTGAAAATGAAATCCCATCGATTTCCTCTAAGCTTTGATCCCTTGATTTACGTTTGAATCGGCAAATTTCCGGCAAAAACTATTTTGGTATGCGTTTTTAGTGAAAATAAATTGAAACGACTATTTCCTTTATCAGAGGCATTTGTGCGCCGTTTGTTACTTTCTGTAAAAAAATTAAATTATTCTGTAATATGTAACAATGAAAATTTAAATATTTCCTGTATAAATTATAATATACAGATGCAATATTACCATATTTAAAATTATTATATATTACATCGATAACCACGATAAACCTACAAATAAATACGGTTAAATACTGTTAGGAAAAAAATGTTCAGTAATTTTATGTTTTAGAGTTTGTATAGGAAAGAGAAGGATAAAGATCATATTAAAAGCTTTACTCATTACATACATACGTTCCTAATATTATACAACAATGTGCACAGGAGAGAGCGAAGCCAAGTATATTTTACAACTAACTTACTGAAATTGTTAAAACACTATACATACCTACTTGTAATAAGTGTACTAACTTATGTTGACTATTAGAAGTAGAGAATTCGATTAAATACAGGTGAAGTGACCTGTATTCTACTTTCCAAAAACATATTTTATTAATAAAAATATAATTACTAAATAGAAGAATTAATATATTTTCTATTTATTATTCATATCAAATCAAATCAAACCATTAGTTGAACTGAAATTGACCAGGACTTATAACAATTATTATTATATACATTTAAGCTATTTTATACAATATATCTTCTTGCACAAAACTACACATAAATAAATATTATCCAGTATAATAGATGAGGAAAACATCCTTTAAATCCCTTTTATCCTTAGTTGAAATATTGATTGAATAGCTAGCAAGAAAAATATCCAAAATACCATTTTTTCTACCCCGGCTGTCGATTCAAACGTTCTTCTACTCTTTTATTACGTAAAAAGCCGTTCAAAAAACATTATAGCCATTTCAGGATTCATACAAATATTATCTATATCCAATGATCAAGGTAAGGAGCATCTTTATGGAAAAATACCTGTTTCATTGTCAAGTTCAACGCTCTGCCTCAAAACAACTTTTCTTAACGTTAATGTTTTCCTCTTAATGGAGTATCTATGACAAGCATTTTTACTTATTTTCTTCTACGTAACAAATTATTTCAACAAGAGATTTTTGTAAAAACTCTTTTTGTTGAGATTGAAACTCTTGTCAGCTCTCCTAGAAACCGTTTCTCTTTGAGTCGAGTTAAATTTTAGCGAGCTTAATAATTTCGAAGGGAACGTTCGTTGATCGAAAGCTAATTGGTTTATTGTTGATTAGTGATTGGTTAATAAGAGATACTCCATTGCCCAATCAAATCAAACTCAACGGACATTAAACGTCCATCACTAATCATCAATTAATTATATCAGAACATGCGTTTACTAATTTCCTATATTAGTAGTTATATTAGGTTAACAGAAAACCGATATCTTATAGGCAAATTATTAAAAGGATATTCGATAAAATACAAATTTAAACTTTAATGCTCAATTTACAATCACCAAAAGAACCTCTACCCAACCAAGGTTTCTACTCTAAGGACGTTACCTAGAACCCACAAGCTGCTTTACTACGTAAAATAAATGTTCCTTAAACTTGACTGGCACCGACTTCATAGATATGCTTAAGAAAATTAAAGCAACTAAATGACACAGTTATTTTTTACTTTTTAGTGCGTTTTGAGTCGGTTCTATTTTTTGTTAACTTTATAGTAATTTATCGCCACGTAACGTACTTGTACTATACTGTCATAGTATATTATATGGCCGTATATCGTGGTCATACATAAAAAAATAAAAAAATATACGTGTCGAATTGAGAACCTCCTCCGTTTTTTTTCCTCGTTTAAAAAGACAGATTTTGTACACTTGTTCCCACTTAATGAAACAACCTGCCAGACTTTGGTGGCTTCGGCCTGTTACTACCCTACCGATTAAGACGTACCGCCAAACAACTTAGCGTTCCGATACGATGTCACGTAGAAACTGAAAGAGGTGTGGACTTAATTCTACTCCTAACAAGTAACCCGCTTCCATCTTAGATTGCATCATCATTTACCATCAGGTGTAATTGCAGTCAAGGATCAAATTTACAAAAGATAACTAATATTTAATAAAAAAAGTACCGTGACAGATATAGCTTCATTGTACCATTTAATTTTTCAAATGTTTAAAGCGACATCTGGCACTGGCTTTACCACTAATAAATAGGGTAGTTTCCGCTGAGTAAACTTATCTAATACTTGATGAGAGTCTCTGGAAGGATCTTTAATATTAGCATCGAGCCTGCATAATCAAATTCACGCCACGACCTTCTATGCTAATAGGCGCGCCCTCACAACCCTCATGTCTTTTGTTTATTGATTATTCGCTGCCTACTTGTTGAACTTTACTATATGATACATCTAATTTATTACTCGTCAAGGCGTAAAACGGCAGCCGGGTTCCGCTTTTATTTTTTTTAATTACAAGTTAGCCCTTGATTGCAATCATAAATCATTGTAAGTGATGATGCAATCTAAGATGGGGCGGGTTAACTTTTTAGGAGTAAGATGAAATCCACACCCCTTCGGTTTCTACACGACATCGTACCGTGACGCTAAATCGCTTGGCGATACGCCTTTGAACCACGGCCGAAGCCTCCCAGCCAAAAGCAGCCGCTTTCACGTATTATATATTTTTGTCACTGCTGCGCTTGGAGTGATCAAACAGCTATTCTTGAATATTCATTTCATGTTTATTTTTCGATGATCATGTCATCAGGTCATGTGGTGTACAAATAAAGTATAAAATTGTACGAGAAATAATTTTGTTTTAACATTCCCATACTTACTTTTTCTAATATAGGTACCTACATTTAGGTACCAACATTCGTAAAGGTAGAATTTTCGACATTCCTGGAACACATTTGAATTATCCCAGCACCAACTTTTATGAATGAACTTGACCAATGAAGAAGATTCATATAATTTTTCATACCTTATTCAATTCCCTAATGATGAAATTTTTCCGAAACAATTATTCTATTTTTCTAACGTCATATACCTTTCTATTAAAGAAAATTTAGCAAAATCATATTAGTAGTTTATTTGTAAAAACATAACTTACAGGAAGGCTACACAACAAATAAATAACGAGATATCGGGCGTTGTCCAAAGCGTAGTTGGATCAAACACGCACTGCTCTCGATGTCAAAATACACGAGGCTCTACATGTCGCGACATACCGCGCCTCATCACGTTACATCGTCCGCAAACGAGTAATTAGTTTAAGGGGTCACGACCTTCAGTATCGATGTGCTTACACGGAAAATTCGTGAAGCAATTATATAGCTCGGCAACACTTGTTGTTCAATCTAGAACCAGAAGCACTTTCAATAAAATCGGACAATGTTTCAGCAATGTTGTTTCATATTGCTCTTTATATTCCATATTGATTCTTGAAGTGCCTCTTCTTACGAAGGTCGGCGATCATTCTGGCAACTACAATTTTAAACATAGCAGCCCTGAATAGTGACCGATTGTTTTTTTTTGAACTACTGGAGCTCCAGCCACGATATTTTCTCATTCCCACGCTCCGTTTGCCCTGGATAAATAATTAATTAACTAGGTCATATTTTTGTCCTCCAATTATATGCCCCAGGTTCCATACTTCCATATGGATTAAAGTTATTAAATGCGCTTATTACTTCTGTGTTTTAATCTATAATTTTGTCAACTTTCTTTCATCCCGGCATTGCGCTTTAGATTTTCCATATTATTGTCATGGCCTAAACCTTGGTGTTTACAGGTGTGGAAGAAAATTGTTTTCCTTGACAACGGCGTCAAGACCGATTCACCGATGTTCGAATGCAACAATTAATTGCCCTTATAAGCGCAACTTAGAGTGAAAGCTTCAACACAATCCATATTTATATGAGTAGAATAGTAAAACAGTCTGCACGTTGCAAATAAACTTGTGTGAGTGAATGTATAAGACGGAAAGCTAATGTCGTAAGGTGCCACAGTAACACGTGAGTCGGGCGTACGCCATCACGAGTGGAGTCCTCACGTTTTGTAGGAAAGTTGAATATGTAGCGACGCCGTCACGTTGTTTGGTGGACGTGTGCATTAACGTAACTGTGAATAGAAATTCTCAAAGTGTCTTTATATTATATTCTCATTTTATATCCCCTACCTAGATATTTCTCGCCCCTTATAGCTTACTTGAGGACGCCCGCGGTTTGACCCGCGTAGTTCTTGTTTCCGTGGGAATTTTGGGGATAAAATGTTGTCTATGTGTTACTCTGATATGTAAGCTATATTAATGTAAAGTTTTATCAAAATCTATCCAATAGTTTTTGTGTGAAAAAGTAATAAACATCCATCCATCCACGCAAACTTTCACCTTAATTATAATATTAGTAAGAATTGCAATGTTTTTGCATAAAGTATGCTACTGTCATAAATTTTATCATATAGTAGAAAATAAATAGTTCTATACGTTAGTCTGGCTGTAATATTTTATTGCACGGAGTATCACAATTTGACTTAAACAGACTGGAGAACATAAGGAGTAAAATAGGTAGAGAAAGAGTAATAAGAACCACTTCTTATATTGGTTTTACATCAATATTACAAAAGCGAGAGTTAGTATATGTGTATGTTGGTTACCCTTTGAACTGCAACCAATTGTCGTAACCAATAACCGAATACTTAAACCAATTTTAAAATGGAGATAGATTACTTATTATTATGTACTCGATTATTTTATTGTATTGATTATTATTATATTGTATTGTATTCGATATTATTATATTGTACTCGATCCCACTTCTGACACCAATTATTACAAATTCCAATTGTCCCAATCTAATTGGAAGAACAACCACAACAAGATAACAGTCTTTTATTAAACCATAGAAGAATCACGAGAGCATGTTGTGACGCCGTCGATTTGTACTCCCAGGCCTGAAGGAACCCATTAACCGCGACGATGATCTGCCCGGGCATCTCATAGCCCTCCCCATCAAACAAACACTGGGAGACGATTTAAGATTCACCGTTGATAAACCCGAACTAACTCGTAGGGAACATCTCCCTATGTTCCTTCTGCCGTTTTCACTGTTGGACGACTCGCTGTGAACTCTCACTGTCATTCCATCATCCACCTCTACAGGTCAAGTGTTTGAGTTGTACTACTCGTGATCAGAAGCCCATCGCCCAGCCTTAGCTTGTGGGTCAAAACCTTGAAAAAGAGTGCACGCATCTTCCTCTCCAAGCAGCGGTAATTGTAGCACTCTTAGACACGTTATAGTTCAATGTGATTTTTTTTATTAAGTGTGAGAAGGCATTATGACTGCGAGACAATGTTATGCTACTAACGAGTTTACTACTAAAGTAAGAAGTAAGTAAGAAAACTAAAGAGTTCTCGCGGGATTGTGAAAATTCTAAATCTTCGTAAACGAAGTAAACTAAAGTAGCATTTATAAAATAATTTCAGTACTAGAAAATTATATTCCCCTTCTATTTTATTAACTATGCCACGATTTTGGATGTTAAAGCAAACCGGTTCAATTTAATTTTTTAAATTTGCTGCCAATGTATAAAACAATGACTAACAAAGAAAAGAAATTTAAGTAAGAAATAATGTAGACTTTGCCTATAGAACGTGCGTACAGGCTTTCGTAGTAGCTTAAGTGTTTTCACATACAAGTACGTAACGAGCTTTGATACATATCTTTTTGAGAGCGGTTCTAATTAAAACTTATGAAACTATATGGGAGCTTCCAAATTGGATCTGATTACGATTAATCACATTTGTTATCGTTACTTTAGTAATGTTACATTTGAATTATCACTGATGTCACCTGTTAAATATTGCTTTCTAATCGCAGATTATTATTCATCGGATGGACATTCGCCAAAATAAATAACATTTCATAAATAATATTTGCAATTTTAGATTTGAATTATATGTTTTACTGCGAAGACTAATGCAAAATCTTCCTAATTTATCATTTTTGGACCCTTGGACTTCCTTCCCCTACATGAGAAAGGTCATTTATTGGCCTTTGACCATGAGATACCTGTGCCTGTGTAGCAGCGCGATATCTATGAGCTTCACATCGCCTCCCCTAAACGGAGGGAGGTCTGTTTTTGTATTGTTAGTTAATACAAGCTGATAATGATAACTGCTGATGACTTCAGTATTTTTAGAAAGATACCTACGTGTATAAAGCCTTTTTATTTCCAATATCCAATTTTTACAAGTGTTGTTAGTAGGATTACAAAACTTAATATCTAGTGTTAGTTAAATTTAGATTAGGTAATATTTTAAATTAGGTAGTTTTAACTTAGGTATTTTGGATATGGACCCCATATTGGGTATAGGCCTCCCCCAAAGATTTCCATTTTTTCTGTCTTTGCCTAGATTGAGCCAGTCTTTCCCCACCACTTGCACAATATCATCTTCCCATCGCTGCTTTGGCCTACCGGATTTTCTTTTGCCTGCAGGCCCTTTCCATTTAGTAGTCTCTATTGTCCACCGTCTATCTGAGCAGCGTGCGACGTGACCGGCCCATTGCCACTTCAGTGTTAGAGCGTGTCTCAGTACATCTGTAACCTTTATTCTTTTCCTTATCTCTTCGCTTCGTACTATATGTATTTTTCTAATTAGTAATATGCTTCTTTCCATTGCTTTTTGTGTATTCGCAATTTTTTCTTTTTCGAAAAAATTGCGAATACATCTACGTGTATATACTTTTATAAAGGTATGCATATAGCAGTGTGAAAATTCTATACTATATTCCCCGTATCATTTTACCAAAATGAATATAGCATAGGTATATATAATGAGGTAGCTTAAAGCGAGTTTATGTATTTTATATCATAATATTAATTTTGAAATTATGTAAGAATAACAGAAAGGATAAAATTTTTAACAAAATTTCGTATGAGTTAATTATATTTGAAATTATATAAAAACGAAATGTGAGCGGAAAACAGTACTTATTTGCTTTAAAAATCTCTTTTATACGTTTGGTTCTTTGTTCGTTTACCCTTTATGGGGGTAGATTTATTTTACTTACCCGTGTTTTACAAATAGCTCTATTTGGAAAACATTAACATTACCTAAGGGTCGTGCTAACCTCTGTTGTATAGGCTTTACGAAACAATTTATGTTGACTCAGAAGGAGTAATTTACAAGTACGTTTAGTCAACCGTATATTGGTTTTCCACTTCTAATTACAAATTACATTTGATTTGGTAATACCGAACTTATTACATAATCCCAGCTGATATAGACGCTATTTTAAAACATATAGGCCTATTTTAACGGCCTATCACACAATTATCATCATCATTATCACCCTATAGTAAACGGGCCACTACAGGGTCAGGCCTACCTCTTTATAGGAGAGACGATATGGAGCGTAGACCCACCACGCTTCTCCAATGCAAGTTGGCGGGCTTACAGTGATAATGTTTCATTTATTAATGATAACTATCTGATGTTGATGATAGTGACCAGAACCGACGGTTTAACGTGCTCTCTGAGGCACGGTGGTATATCACCACCAATAAATGAAAAACTCAAAATTATTTCGTAACCCAACCCAGGATTCGAACCCAGGAATCTGCTGCTGCTCCAATGCGGATTGACTAGTTAATCGTTTTAGATCGGTAACGGTCACTATTAGATGTTGATCACAATGACCGGAACCGACGGCTTACTTGCTCTCCGAGACAAGGGGATGGATCCATTACCATTAAGTTCCTTACTCTTAATGTGTTTCAAAAATCGTTAAACTTTCCCCCTAAAGCATTAATATGGATTAAAAGTTTTCATTAAAATCTGCCATATTTTTTTACTAAAATTGACACGTTGACTATCGCTAATATGTAAAAACTAGCGAACGCCCGCGACTTCGTCCGCATGAAACTTGGTGTAGACTTGAACTCCCGTTTGACCCCTTAAGGAGGTGACCTTCAGAAAAAAACGTTTTTGAGCGCTCTCCTACGTCATTATAGCTATATGAAAACTTTTTAGCGCGACGCATGCGAGGCGTAGCTAAGATGACGAATGCGGTTAGTTTGGGTAGCAAGTACGGTTTGTTTGTCAGTGTCAGTAGAATTTACCGAAATTTTCCTTAATCCGAATTTTTCGCATATATGTTGTCGACTCGAAATCAATATTTTTTTATGTTTTGTTATTCATCTAAGGTTTCATTCGAGTCTACCGTACCCCTTGACGAAATAATTAATATAGGAGGTAATGGAATTAAAAAAGGTATGAGCATCCTTACTAATATTATAAAAGCGAAAGTGTGTATGTATGGATTCATGTTTGTTACTCTTTCCAGCAAAAAATACTAAATAGATTTCAATGTAACTTCACAATAATATAGCTTACAAATCATAATAACACACAGGCCACATTTTATCCCGAAACTCCCACGAGAACGAGAAGTACGCGGGTGAAACCACGGGCGTCCTCTAGCTTATACTAATTTTCCCGCGGGCGAAGTTGCGAGCGTCCGCTAGTACTGCAATAATAATTAAGCTCTACATAGACTAATAGAAATAACGAAAATTTTGCTATAACGTGACTAGACAGCTTAATATAACGACGTGTCTTTATTACTGCCCAGGTATTTACGTCAATTCTAATTAATCCTTATTGCTAATTGTTACTGTTTTTATGAACGTTCGATCGTTATTATTTACGTTGGTATCTTTTGTTATACAGTAATAGATAATAAAATGGGTTTATTAAATCTCAAGTGCATTTCATAAAACAAACGAAGTGAGTTTGTACTAAAGACGCGAAAATTTTAAAACCAAGTTATGCATGTTTCATACGCTATCGTTGAGCGAAACCAAAGAAAACAAATGAATAATACTAGAAAATAACTGACAATATTTTTGTTTACGAAAAATAAAGACAGAGGTAATACTCGTCTGCTTTTCCCTTCTTATCTTCGATCTTTTGTTTACGATTATTATATTGATGCCTAATAACTAAATATCAATAACTAAAACCTAATAAGCTAAATTCAAAGTTTAAGTCAGATCATGGAATTAGGCTAAGCCCTTAAAATTAAAGAATAAAAAAATGGAATTGAGCAATATAATAGGCATCGTTTGGACCTCGATTATGAATGGTTTGACTTCAAAATGTCGTTACTCACAAAATATCTATAATTATTTAAGTTGATAATATCTATATTTTACATCATTACTATTTATTCCATTATCAAGTCAACATCCTGAAATTGTGCTAGACCGATGCTCTAAGTTTTAATTATTTTTCCTTGTTACAGAATATATCAATACTAGTGGTGCTCCTGTACAGTTGGAGGATAGGAGTCAATGCAAAGAGGTACAAAGAACTCGACGATGTATATTACGGTTAGTATTAAAAAGTGGTATGATATTACTTAGTAGTCTTTAATTATTGCTTTATGACAAATAATTAGTATTCTTTTTCTCTTTTCCACGAAAACTGGACAAATACAAATGGCAAAGTCGCCCAGACAATACGGAAAACCCTAGTTTGCAATTAAACATTGTAAAGTCAACATTTCCTAAGGATGCTCCGGTTTCTGAGTTAATAAAGTTTTTAATAACAATTTTAAGAATCTTTTGTTTAATCCGTAGCTTAAAGTTGAATTTGTTAGCAGACTCTTTTACATTGGTATCCTAAGGGCAATTCAACATCGTTGATTTTTTACAAAACGAACATATTTCGAACTAATTTTAAAAAATATTTTAATTATCAAAATATGTATTTCGAGTAGCTGGAGTTACGATACGATATACAACTAATCTTTGTAGCGTCGTATTGGGAGCGACCAATATTTGTCAAGTTGGCTTAGTCACAAGTTTCACTACAAAAGCTGTTGGTCTGATTGGGAATCGTTAACTATCTGTCGGATTTCTCAACCGTCTTCATCTAATCCAGTTATAAATTAATTATTAACTAAAGTTTGGAATTAATAAATTTTCGAAATCAGACGTGCATTTACGTACTTGTTGTAATTTCTAATGCCCTTACGTAATCTAAGTTTTTTTTACATGTACATTGTACATACATATCATCATGCCTCATGCTGATAAGGGCAAGCAGAGACCACGTCTTTCCACTTCCCACGATCCTTGCCGGTCAGTTCCGATTCCGACTTATTATAGTTGTATAAAATATACAGAACCTTTTTATATAATAACTAGCAGTCGCCCGCAACTTCGTTCGCGTGAAAGCCTCTTGGGTACTCTTCTAATTTTAAAGACAGACTATCATATGAAGTGTGCTTATTCCCCGCTCCTCAATTTAATTTTTTTATAGTTTCCCGTCAAATAGGGTTGCCAACCGTCCGGGTTTCCCGGATTTGTCCTAGTTTAGAGGGCATCCGGGGAGCGTCCGGGGAAGGTTTCATTTGTAGACCGGGTTTTAAAAAAAAAATAAATAAAAAACATTTGGGCCGCCTGCGAGACACGCACTATGCTCGCACGGCGCACCACACCACGATCAACCGATGAACCAAGTATATTCACCGTTCCAAATAAAAAAGGTGATTTATAATATTTTTAACTATTTTTTATTACATTGAATATGTTTAAAAGATCTTGGTGACATGTCCGGCTTTCGGACTCTTAAATCCGGGGACCTAGTTAAAGGACCTGTTTTCCAAATTTTACCGTCAAGCAATATCATCCGTCCCGTCAAGTATACTAAAGATCTACATTTTTATTAAACACGAACAAAGTCTGAGAACCTCCGAGCTACGCGCTCAAATCTAAACTCCCCTCCCGCACCCCCGCCTCGGTGACGCTCACTTCGCAACGCAGAAATAGTAATATTTTAATTTCGCCATTACTTCGAAACCAAACGTCTAATTTCAATCTTTTAAATACGAAATATTATCTACATAAACTGTACTTAGTGATGAAATAATTTATTTTGATAAGGATTAATAGCATGAGTAAAATAAATGCGTTTAAATGTAGTCCAAAAAAAATTAAGATTTTTAAATAAAAAAATGGTTGTTGTGCCTCACTCGAGATAGGTATAGTGTGTTGCGGACTTTTTTGTAGATATTTATAAGATCTCCAATTAATTAGAACATTTTATGGTTCTATCTTTTATAGTTTAGACAGCGTACGCAAAATAAGTAACTTTTCTGGTTGATTTTTTACACCTTGTGTCCGAAAAACCCAAATATTTTACGGAACCCTATTTTTTCCAAAATAAAATTTAGTCTATGTTACTCGTGGATAATGTAGCTTTCGAATGGTGAAAGAATTTTTAAAAACGGTTCAGTAGTTTTAGAGCCTATTCATTACAACCAAACAAACAAAGTTTTCCTCTTTATAATATCAGTTGTCTCTTAGAGTCTCAGAATTATTATATCACGAGTATGACTCATAGCACGTCATGTTACGTGGCTATTTAGTGTCCATGCATTTTGAAATCGTACGTGCTAAATTGGTAAGAAGGAAGAATATAGTATTTTTTTTAATTCTACTCTTTTGCAGTATTTCTTTTCTGAAAGGGTGGAAATAAACTATGTCTACTTGTCTAGTGGCTTCGATTATGAGGTCCTGAGTTCGAATCCTGGGAAGAATCGCCGAAATGTTTCGGAGGTTTTCTTTTATGCGTCTATGAAATTTTTAATACATTCCAAGTCCGCAGTCAGGAAGTTGGTGGTTTTACACACCAGTGTCCCGGAGAGCACGTTAAGTCGTTAGTCTCGGTCACTATCATCAACATTTGATAGTGATCGGTAATGAACAATTAATCATTATCACCCTAAGCCCACGTTGAAGCAGCGTGGTGGGTCTACGCTCGGTCTACGGGGCCGTTATTAGTTTCCAAATTGAGTCGAACTTGAAATCAAACTAAAGACCAGTCATTTATAAAGCAGCGTATTCCATCTATAGGGATAAATATATATTGAACATGAAGCCTTGGATATAATCAGTCTTGCTGAAAGCTCTAAGATTTTTTGGTCACTCAAGTGTCCCTAAGTATTACTAAGTAGTGGCCAAGACTTAAGAAATTTGTTTGTGTTACACCAAAGGCACTCCTCAAACATGTAAAGCCTTGTGACTAATCTCTCGGGTCGTGGAGATTACCGCCCCATCGTATTATAACAAAGTAGAGAGGGTACCAGTGTTTGTACACAGTTTAATCGATTTCTAACAAGGACAAGTTTCTTTAAACATAAGCACAGCTAAACTGCATCGTCAGTGTAGTGGTTTTTGTGAACTCAATTCATGGAATAAGTTTTTCTTTCTTTCAAGACAGAAGAAGTAAGATTTTCTTTCTTTAAAAAAAATTTCATTATCAAGACCGGAGTCGAAAAGTTGGTGATTTTAATTAAACCCGCGTGCCTCGAAGAGCATGTGAAATTGTCGGTCCTGGTCACTATCATTGACATGTGATAGGGATATCACTCATATAAGGAGAAAGGCCTGGCTCTGTAGTGTAGTAGCCCACACTTTAATTTTTATCAGATATTTACTTGTAAATAACAACGCCTTGTCACAGTGCAAGCTAATCTTATGAATGATATAATTTTAATAATTTTAATCACAAGACATAAATCTACGAACATAACTTAATAAGAAAGATCATACATATGTAAGTATCAAAAAGTTTCAATATTGTTGCCTAAAGATCTTCATGTATAATATTAAACCAGTAGTAATTAATTTTATTTTAACTTATTAAATCTATTCTCTAAATATTAACATTAAACTTAAAGTATAACTAATAACCTTAATTATTTTTAGCCTACTTTATTCAACAATATCACTCCACAAGTCAATTATTAACCGAGGCCTTTTAGAATTGGTGTATTTAGTGATCCCTTTAATTTAATTTTGGGGGAAGAAAATTCTGCAATTTACCGAGAGATCTTGAACGTAATTCCTCCATATATTTTATCGCGCTGATAGGTAAACAGCTCGGGGCAATCGATGTGATCGATTCAGCTCGATTTGTTGGTACACTTCAGAATCGATTACGTGCCTGTTACCGATTTGTAGGAAAATCACTGTTTGTTCTATAGATTGTATAATCAGGTAAATGTTCTCTTGAACTCACTTTTCTTATCATAACTTCCCGTGGTTCATAAAAGTCATCCGAAATTACTTTTTTTGTATTTTCACTCCAAATTAGGCCTTGACTACAATCACACCTAAAGTGATAATTTGACGCCCGAGTGGCGCAGTGAGTAGTGATCCTGCTTCTGCGTCCTAGGCTGTGGGTTCGATTCCCACATCTGGAAAAATATCTGTGAGATGAGCATGGATGATTTCCAGTATCTCGGTGTTTGTCTAAATATTATAAGTATTTATGTATAGTATATATAAAAATATTCATCAGTTATCATAGCACCCATAACACAAGCTACTTACGAGTATGCTTACTTTAGTGCTATATAGCGTTGTGTGTAATTGTCCTATAATATTTATTTATTTTTTAATTAAAGATGGAAGTGGACTAACCTGTTAAGAGTAGGATCAAATTCACACTTCTTTTGTTTTCTATGCGACATCGTACCACATATTAAATCAATTGGCGGTACACCTTTTTCGGTATTCTGGTAACTAGCCACGGCCTAAGGATCTCACCAGCCAGACCTGGAACAATTAAATCTCAATCGGCCTCGCCTACAATCGAATCCAGGACCGTCGGTCTTATAAGTCAACCGCGAATACCACTGCACTATGAAGTGTCAAAATAATATCTCCCATCTTCCCTGATAATTACTAAAACTGAATAGGTTTTTATTAATTTGACTTCTCTCATTGTTCCAGGTGTACAGATAGCATATTTTGCAATCATAGGAACGCAAATGTTTATGATTGTACTGAGCATATTCCTGTTTTACGGGATTTATAAAGTAAGTACCTATATTAAGTTACGCAAGTGGTCTAACTAATGTTTACAGGACTTTATATAACCATTTCTATATTATTTTCACTCTATTATTAAACAAAAAACGATACAAATTGGAAATGAAAGCTACATTTTATCCCGGGATTCCCACGAAAACAAGAAATACGCGGGTAAAACCGCGGGCGTTCTCTAGTTATTTATATTTTATATTGAAGTTGCATGTTTCGTGAACACAACTCGTATTGAGATTCATCTTTAAACGAATAAGAAAAATTTATTTTCATTTTTAAATTGTACAACGGCTGAAATACTCCGATTCCGCTACAAATGAGGTGTATGCATTTTTATTGTGAAAAATAGGACGTAAAGTTTAAAATTTTCATCTCTCAGCCAAGTTTATTTTATAGAAATGTAGTATTTATTTAATTTCAATGACGTTGAATTCAACTTATATATATGCTCAGATATCTCTGCCCCCAATCTGTCCAAAGAAGTTTTCTCCGTAATCCAGATAGGTAGAATTTACAGATATCTAAAACTTTTTCGGCTTGAGTCAGTCAGTTTACGTCAGTAAATACGCCATCAACCACACCTTTCAAACCGTACACAGCTATACTGTGTGAAAGCATAAATATTGCAATAGTAATTATTTGTTGAGTTTATTGTTAGAGTAAAAAATACTGAATTACTTCGTATATTTGATTTTAAAAGGTCACTAAAGGGTCAGGTCACCATTCAATTGCCGCTATAGAAAAATAAACTCAATATTCCATAGTTATTTTTGCTAATATTTCTTATGGAAATATAATGTAGTTCAAACGTTCACTTGGTCACTTGGAAAGACATAGAAATATTACTTTATTCTAACAATAGTACCACTCCGTGCTGTCTTACATAGAACCCGCGCCTATTGAATTTCACATCTCATAAAGGTGTGACTACGCTTTGGAACCCCGCAGGAGCCAAGCACAAGCCATACACAATGTCATGTTGTGTGATCTGACCTACAAACTTCGAACCAGAACGCGTAGAGCGTTAGGCGTTAATGCTTTTCTGTGCTTTGTCAGTGTTTGATACAAGGCCGTTTAGGACGGTGCTCATTGCTTGCTCGTTGTACTTGGCTTGAGGCCGCCAACTATGACGAGCAAAACAGCTCCACTCGTGCTCGGCTCCTAAACATAAACGCAACTTAACAGTAGGTATATCGATGTAAATGCTTCGAGTCATATGCGTACAAATATTTGGGTTTTATGCATACACTTAACGCGATAAAAGTGTTCTAAAATAAGATTGAGTGTCAAGTAGGGTTTTACGAGGGGCTTCCACTTTATTTTATAACTTTATCGCAGTGTTATGGCAGTTATAAAGAGCTTATCTTAACTGCTTTCGCAAGCTTTATCCAGTTTCAGAGCACGCATTACGTTAATTTCTTTGTTGCAAAACTTTTACAAACATGAATTTATTTTAAACAAACAACCAGCCACTCAGCGTTATGATACGATTGAAGGGATTGCTAAATTAATGTGAATTGCCAAAATACTTTTATCATAATCGTCTACAGCTGGACATGGGCCTTTTTAGGTACTTTCAAACAACGATCCTATCCGTCTGTGACCAGCGGCTCCCCGCAACACGTTTAATGTCGTCAATCCACCTAGTGCAGGGTCGTCCAACACTGCGCTTTCCGGTGCGGGGTCGCCAATCTAGCATCTTGGGCGCCCAACGTCCTACAGCTGTTCGATTGCGACTGTGGTTCTGTAGTTATTCTACGGATCTCCTAATTTCTGATTCGATCACTTTAACTTGAAAAAAATAACTCTGATCTTCAAATTTTTCTGAATATTTTTTTAAAGACTTGAGTTTTCTAAAGAATATAATCCAGATTTTCATACATCTTTAAATTGTCTCGTTAGTCCAGTTAACTATGACTTCATACACGAGATGTTAGCGACGAATTCTGAGAAATTCTCGGTAAAATCTCTCATTAACATCTAATGTTACAAAATGCTAACATTATAACCCTAATTGTAGCAGAGATGTAGATTTAATTACCACTACTATAACTTGCTGTGAAATACTTTAAAATACATACAAAATGATACTTTAGAGGTACAATAAACTCACTATTATAGTCCGTTCGCAGTATATATATGTATATAGTGTATATAGTAATCTCGCAGTATATAGTGTATAATCTTTTCAAATTACAAGGTCAAATTCACTGTGACCAGTTGAAACGTGACGCGCGTAATTTGAAAAGATTTGATTGGTAAGGGCGCGGCGTCAACAATGATGAGACATTCAACAATTAATCCTTTTGACAGGAGAACATCGCATTCCTGGTGCCATGGGTCGTCGGCTGCATGACGTTTATGGCGTTGGAAGCGATGGCCATGGTCTACTCCAACATACTCCGAGATCACGTCAACAAGGTACGTTATAATAGACATATCCCTGATAAATTAATCTTATCTATAAAAGTCCACAAATGGAGCACATTCACAGCTTTTCATTGAATGCATATAAAGTATACAGTACTTACAAAAAATCAAAAAGGAAAAACAGTTTTTAATAGTTTTGTCTGTTGTTTTACCGGTCTCTGAAACAACTAGACTAATTTGGTAACCGCAGTTGAATAATGTAACTTAGGCTACTTTTATTTTATAAAAAATTGTTTTATTTTATTTCCACGCGGATAAAGAAGAGGGCGGCCGCTAGTGCTAACTATAATCATAATTATAAGAGAAGAAAAGCTTTTTGTGACACAGCTTTTCTAGAAAAATACCTGCCTATATACTAACAATACATTGCTGTATCGCGATCGGAAGGGCACAGTTGCAGTTGTAAATACATCCACATGATGCTTAACAGCTACGCCTCAATATGTCGATTCTTGAAAAAAACTTCAGTGTTGAAGCGGATGTACAACGGTTGCAAGGCGAATGCAACAGAAATTGGAATTCTTCAATGACATTTTCGTCGTATTGACTTACAGTCGAACTGAAGATGGGTTGATCGACGAGATGCTCGATGATTTTTAACCGACGAAAAAAAACGGAGGAGGTTCTCAATTCGACACGTATATATATTTTTTTTTATGTATGACCAGGACCACGCATAACTTTTAACAGAGTTTTCCGATTTTGATAATTCTTTTTTTATTAGAAAGGGCATACTTCCAAGGTGGTCCCATTATCATCATGTTAGGATCTGTTGTGGATATCCTGGGGAAATTGAAGGAACTCTTAAAATTTTGGAGACACGCTTACAGCGATTTCGATTTTTGTCTCGGTATCGGTAGCTTTTTGGCTACTAGTGCCATATAATATACTATGACAGTATATTACGAGTACGATACGTGGCGATAAATCACTAAAAAGTAAGAAATAAAAATTTTTAAATAAAAAAAAATATACGTGTCGAATTGTGAACCTCCTCCGTTTTTTTCGTCGGTTAAAAATAGAACCGACTCAAAACGCACTAAAAAGTAAAAAATAACTGTGTCATTTAGTTGCTTTAATTTACTTAAGCATATATAGGAGTCGGTGCCAGCCCAGGTTTCTACTTTAAGGACGTTACCTAGAACCCACAAAATGCTTTACTACGTAAAAGAAAGGTTCCTTAAACTTCGATGGCACCGACTTCATAGATATGCTTAAGTAATTTAAAGCAACTAAATGACACAGTTATTTTTAATCGACATATTGGTTGATAGATACAGAGCGTTCTTGTAGGACGTGGTTTTACACGCAATGTATTATTCTGAAAATAGATTTTTTGCTTGGTCCGTCAATTTTTATTAGGTACTATAGTTTACCAGTGTAGACTTCAATCAGCAAACATAACGTTCAGAACAGTTTTATTTCTCTTTCATATCCTCGTAAAGTGTGAAACTTTAGATTGCACGCTGAAGGCGAGGGTTTTATTAAATTAAAAACACATCAGCAATTTTGATCATTAAAGTAATGAAACAATTAAGAAGAGTGGGAGTCGCCCGACGCATTACTGTGTTAGTGAAAGTTGTCGGTCATTTGGTAATGGATTCGTAATGGAAAATCGGTAGTGCGTAGTAAACTTCGAGCGACGCATTAGGTATGCAGGGTAGGTAAGTTTCAAGGGCGGTTAGTTTTTTTATCAATACTAATGCTTACTATCCAGTACTACTCGTATTATGACGACCTTGTAGTAGTATAGTTTTTAAAGTATTTCAGTTTTTTTTTTTATATTAATTATCGTTAGCATTTGACTACAATTACTCCAGATGGTAAGTGATGATGCAATCTAAGATGGAAGCGGACTAAATTGTTGGGAGTTCCGTTTCGACAGAACATCGTGCCGGAACAATAAATAAGCCAGACTATTTTAGAAAATCTTAACCAGCCCAGCTGGGAATCGAACTCAGGACTTCCGTTACATAAATCCAATTTGCCACGGATACCATCAAAATAAAAAAAATCAGACTAATATTATAGAGCGACAGATTGTGTGTTTGTGTGTTTGTTATTCCTTCACAATGCTACTTAAATGATTATACTGTTTGGAATGGAGAATATACCCATGATTAAAACAGGCGATTTTTAACCGACGAAAAAAAACGGAGGAGGTTCTCAATTCGACACGTATATTTTTTTTATGTATAACCACGCATAACTTTTTACAGAGTTGTCCGATTTTGATAATCCTTTATTTATTAGAAAGGGCACACTTCCAAGGTGGTCCCATTATCATCTTGTTAGGATCTGGTGATGATATCCTGGGGAAATTGAACTGGAACTCTTAAAACTTTGGAGGCTTCGAATCTCAAATTTTGGAGGATTTCGGTTTTTGTCTCGGTATCGGTAGCTTTTTGGCTACTAGTGTCGTATGTTAGACTATGACAGTATAGTACGAGTACGTTACGTGGAGATAAAGCACTAAAAAGTAAAAAATAACTGTGTTATTTAGTTGGTTTAATTTACTTAAGCATATCTAGGAGTCGGTGTCAGCCAAGGTTTCTACTTTAAAGACGTTACCTAGAACGCACAAATTGCTTTACTACGTAAAATAAATATTACTTAAGTAAATTAAAGCAACTAAATGACACAGTTATTTTTTACTTTTTAGTGCGTTTTGAGTCGGTTCTATTTTTATTTAAAAAAATTTTTACCACGGAAAACAAAATAGTTAAAATTCTAAATTCACGTAGATGCAGACAAATAATATTTTTATTAACTACTAGACACCAACAAAATAAGCTGTAATCAAAAATGAAGTCATTGTGAAGAAACGTTTTCCTTTGACGGCGTTATTGAGTTTGCCGACAGTGCGTACCTACTATTCAAAAATTAATTTTCTTTTGCTTGTCTGTGAAATTAGATTAGCTTTATCGAAAACATTGTAAACGAAAAAACTCAGAATATAAAATCAATCTTTTTGTTGATTAAAATATTTTTAAACATTACACAGTAACTCGCTACTGAATTGATTGATGTCAAAAGTAATTTGGATAATTAAAAATCGACAAAAATTTATGAAAAATTCAATTTTTATATAACCAAGTTTTCAGCGCCTGTAATACTTTCTCAGGAGATTTTCTCAACAAATATATTTTGATCATGGTTGAAACTGCCTCGTTGATCTAGTGGTTAGCCAATGTGACTTCGATCAACGAGGTCCCGGGTCGGGTCACGGAATAATTCTGAGATTGTCATTCTTCTATGAACATTCTAAGCCCGAAGTCGAGAAGTTGGTCATGTAACATCCCCATGCCTCGAAGATCATATACGAGTACAGCCGTTGGTCACTATCATCAACATCTGATCATCATTCATCATTATCAGCCTATTAACGCACTACAGGCCCAGGCCTCCCTCCTTATAGGAGAGGGGATATAGAGCGTAGACCCACCACGCTGCACCAGTGCGGGTTGGCAGGCTTAGGTTGATAATGTTTTATTTATTAACGATCACTATCAGATGTTAATGATGTCATCTGATAGTGATACCTAATATAATAATACCTAATAGATAGTATAACCTTCCCGTATAAACAGTGTACACAAAGTACCGCCATGTGTAAATGAATCAAAAGCGTGTGTGTTAAGCCTCGGGTGCCTGTAATTACACGGGCAGCCGTTTCCTTCCGACTGAAGCACATCAATACTGACGGCTGAAATAAGCACGACAGTATATTCCTTGATGAGCACATCACAAAATTTTCTACTACCTACTTAAATATTATCATCATCTTTGTCAGCCAATTAACGGCCCACTACAGGATCAGGCCTCCTTGTAGGAGAGGGGGTATGAAGCATAAACCCACTACGCTGCTCCAATGCAGGTTAGGCTTAGGGTGATGTTTCATTTATTAACGACTATTATCAGATGTTGATGATAGTAACCGGGATCGACGGCTTAACCAGCTCTACGAGGCACGTCGGTGTAACACCACCAATTTCCTGACTCCAGCTTGAATGTACAGAGCTTGGAATGTACTGAAAATTTCATAGAAGAATGAAAAGGCTTACAATTATACCGTGACCCGACCCAGAATTCGAAACTCAGAACCTCGTGATCAACGAGGCAGTCACTTAAAGAATATATTTGTTTATTATTGTAACATTTTATTTATTTTTATCATATTTTTAGGGTTCCGTACCTAAAAAGGAAAAAAACGGAACCCTTATAGTATCACTTCGTTGTCCGTCCTTTTTCTCAGGAACGCCTGGAAGTATCAAGCTGAAATTTATATCAAATACTCAAGTCTGTACCTTAGAGTCGTGAAAAAGTCAAGCTTCTAGGCCAAGGCAATCAAAAGATGCCGTTTATGCCAAAAATTTTCCCAATTTTCAACACGGTCAAGTAAACCTAACGGATAGTTTCTGTAAGTTTAGGATCTTGTAATTTGGTACGAAGTAAGGTTATATAGTATAGATAATGGAAAAATTACGAAAATCGCAAATTTTTAGTTGCATTGTATAATAATAATGCTTTTAATAATTCTAAGCTTACCCCCTTTTCTCATAGACCCGTAAAAGTATTAAATTGAAATTCATATAAAATACTTGGCTCTATAATACCTTTAAGCTATAACAAAATAAAACTTCTATGTCAACACAGTCAAAGGATATAACAATATAAGCCGCATATTTAACTCACAACTAGACGGAACCAAACTAAAACCTAACGGGTAGTTTCCGTAAACTTAGAATCTTGAAATTTGGTACAAAGCAACATCATATAGCACACATAATGGAAAAATTACGAACTCTGTAAATTTTTAGTTACATCATGTAATAAAAATATTTTTAATAATTTACACTTACCCCCTTTGCTTAGAGATATTCAATTGAAATTTATCAAACTTCTATGTCAACGCAATCAAAAGATGCACCATAAGCCGCATATTTAACTCTCTAGTACTCGCAGCTAGCCCTGGAATCTTCAAATTTCGCATGAAGTAATGTTTAGGAATAATTCCGAAAACCTTAAAATTACGGAACCCTCGGTGCGCGAGTCCGACTCGCACTTGGCCGGTTGTTTATATTTATTTACTTAAATATACAGATAGTATATAATCATTTGAAATTCTCGTCAAATTACCCAGGACACACCCTCCCTAGCGCCACGTGAAACGACCTTTGTCAAGGTCCAATCAAATATTACTGAGTGGCTTTCAAGGTTACACGCTTATTAATTTTTTATTCGATAACAAAGTGACCTTTGACCTCGATCTTTAACCTCGTAAGTCCCAGCTAAGATGGAAGCGTGTTGACCGCTAAAGGTTATATCAGTTTAATAAACCCATACCCCTAAACGATTTGTATGATACGTGTCATAGAACTAAAACTCTTGCTTATAGCTAACATCATACACTAGCATGTATTCATTTAGTTTTCACCAAACTGGTAACGATTTTCGAGCGCATGTATGCATTTACTTGGCACGCGTTACAGCCCAAACGCCTGAATGCATGTTGACATATGAGGTGTCCCTACTTTGCTCGCAGGTAGCAAATTATTATTTTGTCAACGCCTGCTGTGGTCCTTGTCCTTCTATTTTCAGTTCATTACTTCTAAGTAGTCGGGTTTTTTGTTTTTATAATAATAATTTTATAGATCGTATCTTTTATCTTTATTTTTTTTTATCTTTTATCTTACGCTCGTTCCTTTCGTGAAACGAAGCTACGTTTCATTTTCTTTTGTCATCAGCCTATTTTTGTGACTTACTAGTAAGCTCAGGTCTCCTTTCTCGTATAGGACTCACTATCACTATGCTGTTCAATGCCTCTTAAAAGCCTTGAGATTATAATATTCTATGATTCTACCGGTTCCTATCAGATATTAATGCTGGTCTAGCTAGTGGGCTTCATTATTTGATCTCGAATTCTGGTATTTTAATTATATACATATTTTTTAATTCATTGGAAGCTACCTCTTGACTGAAATCATATCTGACAGTAAATGATGATGCAAACTAAGATGGAAGCGGGCTAACCTTTAGGAGTAGGATGAAATCCATATCGCTTTCGGTTTCTACACGACATCGTACCAGAACACTAAATTGCTTAGCCGTACGTCGTTACCAGTATGGTGGTAACTAGCCACGCCCAAAGCCTCCCACCAGCCAAACCTAGAATTTATAAAATATTATACTAGCCGGAATTCGAACCCAGGACCTTATTAATACTGTGGCGCAGGGGCCGTCAAACATAAATCATAAATTGACAAAAAAAAATTACAATAATCTAAGTTAGCATCGAAACTTCTAATTTATAATACCTACTGATAACTAATGTTATAATAAAGGTCGCACTATACACAAAAACTTAATTCAGACGTATAAAAACCAAAAAGGGTTTCCTTAAAGCTCAGAAAAATAATACTGGTGTAAAAATCCCGGCTTCGGTATAATAACAGCCAGAACTAGAACACAGTACCTAAGTGTAAAATCTTTCTTTTTGTTTCAGCAATTCGACGCGATATGCAAAGCGGAGGTATTATTTTTAATACCCAGAGTACTTTTAAATGTAAGTACACCATTACAGCGTGCCTTGAGAGTACGATAATTCTTTAATCCCTTTCATTTATGCTGGAAATTTAGAATTTTACTCGTATTTTTCCTATTTTCCTTTTGTACTTTTACTACGCACTTTCACTGGCGAGATAAACAGGATTAAGAAAATAAAATCTGAAGAGCTTTTTTTTGGAATAATTAAATCAGCTATGCAACTAGGTCGTGTAATTGTGTGTAAGATTGTGGAAATAAAAAAGGTTTATGGAAATAAAATAAACTAAAAATCAAAAAATAAATATTATTGACGCTCAAATAATAGAGCTATATAAACCATTTACCAGTTTAAATAAGTAACATACGTCTATTCGTAATAATATATCTGCCAGTTTCCTAACAATACTGTTATTTCATCTATTAACTGTATTTTTTTCTCAAAACAACATTTCTCTCTGACTCATCTACCAATTACACAAAGATGTTGTTGTTAAATCGACCGACGGATAGATGGTTGTGGAGCAATGTGTCACCATGGCTACACCCACACCTAAACCATGATATTGTTGGTGATTATAATCGGCTCGGGACCGTAGCGTGTAAAAATTCTTACACAAATAAATTTGAATTTAAATCACATCATCCGATAGAATTCTAAATCTGGATATTATGTATATCCAGTTTTAGAAATCTATCTGGATATTATGTATATCCAGTTTTAGAAATCTATCAGAAATGCTGCCAGCCTTCTGGGCACTTTACCGCTTTAGGCGTCATAATATTCGGAGGAATATTATGACGCCTAAGTTTTTTACTGTTTTTTTATTTTTATTGTTTAATATATTATATATAGTTTAGGATATTGTAGTGTTTAAGCTTTTACTTTTTTATTTATTTAATTGTAAATATTTAATTCAATGTACATATTTAACTGTAAATAAATAATCTATCATAGTCATTTAAATTCAAATTTATTTGTTCGTACAAGTTATACTTGTTATAATGAGAGTGTTAAAGATTTGCACACCAGAAGTTAAATATACATGAGTATTATGACATTTCCCTCGGGTATTTTGCAGGGTATTTGCCTTGTTAGGGGACTTGTCTATTGCAGGATAGAGCATTTGTGATAACGTATTCGTAGCGATTGATAACGTCTATAGAGGATGGTTTACATACCATCACGTCATCTTACATTTGCTTCGTTGACGCAAGATGGAAGCGAGCTAACATGTTAGGATAGTAGGATAAAATCCATACCCCTCTCACAAACAGCCAAGCCGAGAAATGAACCCAGGGCTCCCATCAAGGCTGTTAAAAAATGATGAAAATTTTGTTACAGTGTCTATGCATATGGTGCGTTCTACGGCTCTACCACTTGTTGCGGGCCGGCATCACGTGGAAGGGGTCAGCGGCTATAGAGCTGTGACTAATGCCGCGGCCAGACGTGCGACCCGCCTCGCCGACCAACCGCCCCCCGTGTGAAACGAGCCTGCTGCTAGGCGGCGCCGAAAGCGACACAGATGCCAGCCTGCATTCACTATGACAAATCTTCCGATTGCTATTATTAGATTAATATTTACTGTTTAGTTAGTCAGTGTTGTATTTTATGTTCGAGGTCGATCGTTATAATAAGGCATTATTATACATACATACATTTTGTAATCTTGTCATACATTTTAAGGTAGGTACATGAGTAAGTGGAATTCTCAGAGCGTTTAGACTAATAGATACATTTTTTCGTATCTTGTTCCAAAAACGTAATATTTTTGTAGGGTCTACGTGAGTTGCAATCAAGTTATTTACTCTATCTATTTCTGATAACGCGCTCCAAAAATATATTTATGACCTTTGCATAAATTCCCAAAAAGCTGAGTTTTTTTATGAATACCTATAAAATGTTGGTAAATTCCAACAATTACGATTTCTAGGTATTACAACTAGAACGACAATGGAGTGTTATCTAATAAATAATTCGCAAAATTTCCGAAATATAATACCCACGAAATAATTTCTGTAGTTGACCGTCTCCATTTGCCACGTTATCTAAACCGTTGCACAATTTAATTTCTTAACAATTGGTAATAAGAAAAAACTATTATATAAAATACTTTTCTAAAACTGGATTAATTGTCAAATAAAATCATGAAAAAGCTAATTAAATTGATCAAGTAATAAAAATGTTACATTAAGACTTAGATATAGACGGCCTTACAATGGCGTGATATCGTACCTAACTAACAGCATTGTAGATCAGTACAAATTTTAATTTTGCAAGAAAGGGAAGGAGGACCCCTGCATAATTAAAATATCTATATCTTTAAATATGTTTTTCGGATTTTAATTTATTTTTACAGTACGTCATTACTTTTATTCCAGTTTATAATAAAGTAATGAAAATTAAAAAAAAATTACATCTTTTATAACATAGATATACACAAATTAGTATCTAACTAATTATAATCTAAAGCAGAACATAATTATATAAGCATAAAGCGAATTTAATTCCAAACTTCAACTAATAACATCACAATGTTTGTCTTGACATACCAACTAGCTTCAATCTTATGTTTGAATTAGTATAATGGAGAGTACCAATCTCATATTTCTGTTAGTAGAACTGTGTATGCGGCCTCGGCGGCACACTCGCGCCTTGCCAAATTATACAAAGTGTCTTGCGGATTGCAATGCATTCAGATTATACGAAACTCTAACTACAAATTTCGTACACACTTACTGCAGGGTGTTGGAATAATTTGAGCTAGCAACATTCGCGTTAACTCGATTTCACGTGATTACATAGTATTGAACAAAGACGCTTTTTTATGTCTGTCCGGATGTATGCTTTAATCTTTAAAACTACGTAAACTATTTTCATGCGGTTTTTTTATCAGATAGAGTGGTTCAACAGAAAGGTTTATGTGTATAATAAATGCACAATGTAGTAGAGAAAAACTGATAATTTTAGAGGTTTCTAATGTGGTGTCGTAAATTACCGCATTTTTTGCGCTTACATTGCAAACGCTGGCTAAACCCTAGGAGATATATCAAAATAATTTTCTCCAGTATTACACAACTTAAAAAGGTCAACAAAAATTCTGCGATGGTATATGTCTATCTCTTAGGGATAACCCAAAATAACCACTTTTTATCGTTTACTTTCAACCAAAAGTAATGGCTTATTTACGAAGCGATTTTAAGCAATACTGTATTAATCCTTATCCAATTGAGTATCTTATGTACTTTGTGTATTGAATATAGATCACTCTACAGCGTGAAATTTAAGTAAATATTTTCCAAGATTTGTAAGATTCAAAATGCAGGGACGAGGGTTCGGCGGTCGCGGGGCCTGCGTGCGCCTCCGTTGGTACATACCAGCAGTACACCCGAGCGAAGCTGGGGCGGGCCGCTAGTTATTACGTAAATCAAAATAATGCGCAACATAGTTAAACAAATGTAGCGATTTGTTTTAGAGTTAAATTAATTTTGCGCGACTAACGCTTACGAAGACGCAATTTTTTCAAACATTGCGAAATCAAGCTAATAATATCAATCATTCTTTCTTTGCGGACACAAGAATGACGTTTCTATTTGTCATATTTGTATCAGAAAAGAATAAACAGATGTGGAAATTGTATGGCCATTTTTTCTTTATGTACACAAGAATGACATTTTTAGTAGACATTTTTGTGTCCGTAAAGAAATAATGAAGTAAAGGCATGGCCGAAAGAAAAGCTCCATACCTGGGACTGACAAAACGCGTCAACACTCTTTTTCACTAATCGCGCTGTTCTCCCTGCCCAGCCAAATTTGGTAAAATGCACTTTTAGCATCTTTGGCTACCCCATATATTATTGAACTTATTTTTGTATTCATGACTATTTCTACCGCATAATATAAACTAATATATTACATCGCATAAAAACAAACTACTTTTAATTAGTTCTTTTGTTAGTGCATAATATTCATTCACTTTTTATCTGAATTGTAATAAGTTTATGTAAATATGCCTTATTATACTGATCACTGAATTAACCTAAGCATAGTAATTCATTTATTTGATCTTCGATGTTATTAGATGATTATAATTGTACAAACGCTTAAATTATAATGTAAAATAGATATTGTAAATAACATAGCTAAAATAATTCCGAAAATTCCATATAATAAAATTAAAATTGTTTACATTTCAATGTATGTAAACAAAAGAGGACGCAAAGTGAGACAGAGGCATCGCAGTTGTTTATTAAAAAGCTGTTATAAAGGAAAATGTAAATATTAGCTTCACTTTCTGTATATAAATTAGAATTATAAGAGCGTTTTCACATTATGCAATGAGAAGCGTAAGACGTAGAGACGTCAAATGAGTTTTGTTTCCATTAACGGCAGCAGACAATACTTGTATTAAGATATTCGTTAATTACAGATAGATGGACCTCATACATTATCCGTCAAACGGTGGACCCGGGTAAAGATTACAAATACGCAATTTGGAACTGTCAACCTTGATCTTTCTAAATATTATATTACATACAAGCCAAAATTAATATTTTACAAAATCTCCGATAATAACGTTAAGTAAGTTTATGTTAACATTTTTTTCCATCATATATTAATTTTAAATTTACTCATCATATAGTCGAGTATAGCTAAATATAAAACACCGGCATCGTGATTAGATGCCGCAGACAGACATTCGGACACACTGATACTCTAGAAGGACAAGTCAAACTTATGACAACCGCCTTTTTTAAATAGTCTGTCAAAAATTGTTGAAAAAGTAAGAGTCTTAAATAGCAAAATATGAGAGGAGAAATTGTTGAAAAAGAAAATTATTTATATCTAAAAGAGCAAAATAATGAGGCAAGTCAGACTCATCTTTGATATGTATAATAGTAACAAACAATCTAACTTTTGAATTGTCTATTTTTTTACGTCAAGCGGTTGTCGGGTTTGCCATCGCTTTCTTCCACACTAAATTAATGATTTTAACGAAAGTGCTCTCAAGTCGTAGAGTGAAGGTCAACTTTTCCAATTAGGTTATTACAGCAAAAAATTGCTACAGAAATATAATATAACTCCTAAAAGGAATGTAGAAATACTTATCTTACACAAGCTACGCTTACTTTGAGGAAAATTGGGTAAAGTCCTAATGTGATATCTAATTTTAATTATCCATTTAATAGTTACTTTTTGGTAAAATTTTGATCGAAATACTGGATGAGAATAATAAGCAAGTTTTTTTTAAATAATAACGACATTTGTAAATTACCATTATGTTCGAGAAAAATAAATGAAAATTATTTTAGAGCCATATCAAAATCAACAATCAATGTATGAACAAACTTATAAAATATATAATTGAATGTTGCTACAACTTGTTTTATTCCTTAATCCGAAACACCTAAAAACCTTAACATAGACAGTTGAAAGAAAGTAGCTTCTTAGAACCTTGTGACACGAGTGTAGGCTTAAGGGTACCCTTTGTACTGCTTCCCTTCTCTGCTCGAATTATTCTCCCTGCCCAAGCAAATCTGGTAGAATCCTGCTAGAGCAGCTTAGGCCACTCATTCTAAAATGGCAGCTCCTGCACTTCTAGTCAGGCCAAGGTCTTTGAGCAGGTTGTAGAGAGATATTGCTGGTATACATATTGTATATAAACTTACCAAATAGCCACATTGCATAGCCACGTAATGGAAATATATTATGTAGTTTTATCATTAAATATACCTAATGATAACAAAAAATAAGTACTATATGTTTTCTTTCAATAATTTCCACCCGAGCACTATTACCTCACATATCCCGGTCACATTTTTAGTAAAAATCGTTACTTACTCAATCATTTGTAAACGAGTACGTTACGTGTCGATAAATCACTAAAAAGTAAGAAATAAAAATTTTTAACAAAAAATAGAACCGAAGTAGAAGTCGGTGCCAGCCAAGGTTTCTTCTTTAAGGACGTTACCAAGAACCCACATACTGCTTTACTACGTAAAATAAATGTTCCTTAAACTTGGCTGGCACCGACTTCTAGATATGCTTAAGTAAATTAAAGCAACTAAATGACACAGTTATTTTTTACTTTTTCATGCGTTTTGAGCCGGTTCTATTTTTTGTTAAAAATTTTTATTTCTTACTTTTTAGTGATTTATCGACACGTAATGTACTCGTTTACATATGATTGAGTAAGTAACGATTTTTACTAAAAATGTGACCGGGGTATGTGAGGTAATAGTGCTCGGGTGGAAATTATTGAAAGAAAACATATAGTAGTTACTAGTTCGACCCAGGATTCGAACCTAGAACGTCTTAATACAACCTAACAGAATAACCACGTCACCAAGATGGCAGTATAAAAAATAGGTTATGAGAAAACACCGCATTTGAATAGTAAGAGAAAGTATGAAATGAAAAGACAAAAAGAAAGGAAAGTTTAGCAAGCCCTCTACAGTGACTGAAAATTTCGCATAAGATTTAAAGTTTCTCAGCTCGAGCGTAATATACATTTGGACGACTGCCAACAGACAAAGCGCTTCTCAACATTTTGAAATATATCCATACAACTTGTCACCACTTGTGCTATACGTAAACAAAAGTTTCGAATGTAAAAATCGTTTTCTTCATGAACAATAGATAAAGTCGGTGTTCGTGGCACAGCGGTATGCGCTGCGGATTAAAAGGATTCGAATACCGGCTGGGCAGATTGAGATTTCTGAATTGGTTCAAGGTTGATAGGAGGCTTCGGCCATTACTAAGTAGTTAGCACTCTGTCGGCAAAGTCCTGCGTCTACCCTCAAGCGATTAAGCGTTCAGCTGCGATGCGATATCTTGTAAAAACCGAAAGAAATATGATTTCATCCAAATAAGTCCACTTCCATCAAATTGCAACACCAAGATGCGATTGCTGTCATAGGATAACTTGTAGTGAATAAACATTAAATTAAAAATTTAAAAATCCCCCGACCCAAATTAGAAACATGAAAAGAACCAGTCAAGACAAATTCAACGAGCCCACACTCGATGGGTTTACTAAAAAGGTAGACCAGGGTTACGTCTCCTACCTTCGAGCCTTATCATCAGACCAGCTCAGTGGTTCCAGAAGACATTAGTGTTTCAAATGTCAGATCACACACATGCTTTCAAGCAAATTGAGCGTGTAATATTTCTATCACCTAACAAACGACCTGATAACCTTGAAGACCTGAACCAATTCCATCAAACGTAGCTAAGAACACTCTCGACTGATATACACAAAAAACCGCATTAAAATCGGATCATCCGTTTGGGACTTACGATGCCACAGACAGACACATACACATTCATACACACAGACACGTCAAACTTATTATAACACCCCGTCGTTTTTGCGTCGGGGTTAAAAAAAAACAATAATTAAGGGTAAAAAAAGTTAATTGACATAATCTAATATATAAAATTCTCGTGTCACAGTTTTCGTTGCCATACTCCTCCGAAACGGCTTGACCGATTTTTACCAAATTTTGTATGCGTATTCAGCAGGTCTGAGAATCGGCTACTATCTAATTTTTTTTTAATTTTTAATGCAAAACAACGTTTGCCGGGTCAGCTAGTATTATAGATAAAATAAACCAATGATAGTTATTATTTTTCAAATAATGATATTACTGTTATCGTCATCGCTAAAAATGTATATATTTTTATATAATAAAATGCACTAGTTAGCATTTACCTCTTATATCTTTGCTCTGAAATCACAACACAATGATCCGGCGCCGCCTGTAGCCAGCTACTTCCAGATACAAAATATCATAAATTCAGCTAGACAAGGATAAACCAACACGGCGCTTTCTGATGCGAGGTGGCTATCCAACATCTTTTTGCTCGCTGTAACTTAACCAACAACAACAATCGGATCTTATATCCACATAACGGATTTCATTGCATCTTAACGATAACAGGGACCCTAAAACGTTTGACTGTCATATTTGTATATGAAGATGAATTTTGTCACTAATATTTTTTCAACCCATACTCATCCTTACTGTAAAGGCAAAAGTTTGCAAGTATGGATGGATGAATGTTTGTTACCCTTTCACGCAAAAGCTACTAAATGAATTTTTTTTTAATCGACTACAAGTTGGCCCTTGACTGCTATCACACCAGATGTTAAGTGATGATGCAAACTAAGATGAAAGCGGGCTAACATGTTAGGAGTAGGATGAAATCCACACCCTATCGGTTTCTACACGGCATCGTACCGGTACGCTTAATCGCTTGGCGGTACGTCTTTGTCGGTAGGGTGGTAACTAGCCACCAAGACCAAGACAAATTATAAAAAATCTCAATCTGCCCCGCCGGGAATCGAACCCAGGACCTCCGTCTTATAAATCCACCGCGCATACCACTGCGCCACGGAGATCGTCAGAACTTTGTTTGATGAAACTTCGCAATAATAAAGCTTACTTATCAGAATAGCACATACTACATTTTATTTCGAAATTCTCACGCGAACGAGAACTATGCAGGCAAAACCGCGGACTTCCTCTAGTTAAATAATACATTATAAACATTGACTGCTAAACTTACAGCTTTTATAAATTGACGTGTATTCATCAAAGGCTCTCGCTGTATGGAAAATATAGCAAGATAAAAATATTTATCAACCTTACTACAGACGGCACATAAATACCTCGGGCACGCTTGGATGGATGGATAGCTCCCGGTATCTAACAATATAGGTCACTGGTCACGTTTATTCAAAAATTCCATTATTGTTGCCAAGACGTCGTAGAGATCAACCCACCACTGATCTGGGTCCGAGGCTTACTCATAAATCTTCATATCTAAACCATCTCCATAACATTTGGAGCATTTAAAGCACCTGTAACACGCTTGTATGAAAAAATAAAAATAAAAGTACTCTTAAAGATTTCCCTCGGAACGTTTCGGTGCTTATGTGTTCACATAAATTTCTCTACAATGTCACACCGCACCCTTGCACGGGTACCCTCGTATCTTTTGTTAAATGCTCCCCAAATATCACAGGCTTTAGTGAAATGCCCCGCCAAGATTCAATATCAGAAGAAGGGTCTCGGGGAACATAAACGAATAAATTACTGCTATTCTTAAGGATGCGAGTTTTACTTTGATTTTGTAATGATTTTGTAATACTTTCAAATAACACTTTACATAAGAAATTACGTACGTAAAATTTCTCATGACTTGGTTAAACTGTAGGTACATGTTTAATTACTGTTTAAGACCCGCTTTGGCGTTTTTGTGTGCTATGTGTAATTAGAAGTTTTGGCTTCGATAGAAGTTAATTTATGGATTTCTAGTTTTAATAGCGCCCAATCTTTATACGAGTACAATTGTGCAGCCTATGCAGATTTAGTCCTGGATTCGAGTCCGGGATCAAGCTGAGCAATTTCCACTTAATAAGAAAAACTAGAGGACGCCCACTGTTTCTCCCGCGCAGTTCGCTTTCCTGTGGGAATTTCAGGATAAAGTATTGACCATGTGTTATGTTGTTCTGATATGTAAGCTATATTATTATCAAGTTTCATTACAATCCATTCAGTAGTTTTTGCGCTAAAGAGTAACAACCATTCATCCATTCGTACATACAAACTTTCGCATTTTTAATAATAGTAATTAATTACTAAGTAAAATATATTAAGATCAAAAGACTTGCCTAACAATGATCATGGTGACGACGAAGTGATTGAGATACCCCCGTTATTACGTCAAAAAACGTACTGTAAAATTATATAAATGTGAGTATGTATATAATTGTATATATACGAGCATCATTTCGATCATTCACCCCCCCAAGAAACGCTCGAACGATTTTCATCGCACAATCTTGTAAACGTCAACGCTTTGAAGCCTGATAACGAATAACAGGCGTGAATCAAAGAGCTTCATTAACCCCGTTACGGTACGCTTTGTTGCTTTTTATTGCTGACTCTTTTGCTTTTTATTGCTGACTAACAGTGTTCTTCTGTGTGGAATCTTTCTTTAAGGATAAATAAATATTGGGCTGAGTTTGTTGTGGGTTTCTTCTCGGACTTGACGCGTTTTACAACTTAAAATTAGAGCTATGAGGGTAGTTTAATTTTCAAATTTCGACGTTACTTATCGAGACGAATTTTCAAAGATTTTTTCCCTTTGTGGCCAATCAACGCTGCCCTGCTTTGCTCAAATTATTCTCCCTGTCTAACCAAATAACTTTTAAAACCGAAATCTGAATCAATAAGAAATAAATGCGAATGTGACTCTGTCTGTTTGTTACTCCGACACGCCCAAACTACAGAACCGATTTAAATAAAATTTGGTATAGTCTAGAGCCTGAGAAAAGACATAGGCTACTTTTTGTCGAACTATCTTACTTATTTACTTACTTCCTTCGGCTCTATAACCCTTTGTGGGTCTTGACCTTCCCTACCACTTTTCTCCATTTGGTTCTATTCTCAACTTCTTTAGTAAACGTTTAAAACTTTGTCGAGCTATCACAAAACAAAATTTCTCGTAGACGACCGCTAAATCCTATATAAAACAAAAAAAAAGGAGGGGTGTGCCCTTCAGTCAAAAAAGGCAGATCATCCCTATATTTTAATTTTTATCTCGTTTATAAATAAAGCAAGTCAAAATATCATCACGAAACATTTCAGCATACAAACAGACCAGCCGCCTGCATATTCCATCAGTCGCAATCCATCCGAATACCTAAATCCATTGAAAAGTCCAATATCCGAAAAACAAGTGCCCTCGATACTCGTCGCATCCCGTTCGTTTGTAGGGATAACGTTTGTGTCACAACTTTGCGAATCAGACTTGGCGTAACTGTACCGAATATCAAACGATACTTGTTTTATTTGTATCCACGTTCCTGTTGCAAATTTTTTGTTCAAATAAATTCAAATAGCTTTTTTCGTGTCACAACTTTGCAAATCAAACTTCATGTTTAACTGTCTTGAATGTCAAACGTTGCTTATTTATACCTCTCTGCTACTCATAGTTTGTTGGAGAGATAAAAGCCCGACATTTCATGCCCAGAACTGCAAACCAAAAACCCACAACCACAAGGCTTTGCCAAGGCCACTGTACTCAAAAGTCGGTTTTTTTATGGACTATTTTAAAATTTATAGAGCTTGGTCGTAGCCAACCCCAGACAATACTGGTTTGAATTTATATGAAATAATCTACTTCTCTTTCTTCTCTTCTTTCTTTTCGTAGCTGACACGTAGATTCTATATCATAGTACTATCACAAAGGCAAAATTTTGTGAGTGTATAAATTTGTCTGTTTGTTATTACTCTACGACTAAACGCCTGGAGCGATTTTAATAGGCTGGTCTAAGGCTGGTCCCAGTACCATCAAATTGATCTACAGCTAACCCATGTAGATTCAGACTAAAATGTAAAATAGTTATCAAATAATAATATAATGTAAATTAACTTACACTGATGTAGATCTGGCAGCTTATAAATATGTAATCTCCTTAATGTAATGTAAATCAACTGAATGAAATTAACAATATTATTTATTTATTTATAATAAAATTTGGCATAGAGTAGCTAACACCCTGGGTTAACTTATAGATTATGTTTTATCCCAAAATTCCCACGCGAGCGAGAATAACGCAGGTGAAGCCGCGGGCAGCAGCAGTTACATAAAAATCACTAGTGTCGGTGCGACACGTCGTCTGCGTCTGCGCACTAGAGCATTTACCTTCGCTCACTTCAGTCATACGAGTAAGTAAGTACTCGCCTGTAATAAATTAAAATCAAATTCATTTATTTCTAGTAGGATTAGTGTACAATCACTTTTGAACGACCGTTTTTGACGACCTCCGTTGCGCAGTGGTATGCGTGGTGGATTTATAAGACGGAGGTCCTGGGTTCGATTCCCGGCGGGGCAGATTGAGATTTTTCTTAATTTGTCTTGGTCTGGCTGGTGGGAGGCTTTCGCCGTGGCTAGTTACCACCCTACCGACAAAGACGTATCGCCAAGCGATTTAGCGTTCCGGTACGATGTCGTGTAGAAACCGAAAGGGGTGTGGATTTTCGTCCCACTCCTAACAAGTTAGCCCGCTTCCATCTTCACTTAACATCAGGTGTGATAGCAGTCAAGGGCCAACTTATAGTCGATAAAAAAAAAAAAAAACTTCATGTAAGACTATTTGTCGTGACTACCACTGGCTCGCAAGGCAGGATAACCATACCAACCGCTTATTTTCCAAGAAGACTATATATATTTCCTTGGCAGACCTACGATTCTCAAGGGACCTACACAAAACAAATAAACTTTTACTTATAAATCACCCTGACACAATTTACCATTGTCCTATAAACCTATGTCCCGGGTTATATAGGTTTTATACGAGCGAAGCAAAAGAACTGTTTGATAGAGAGTCGTAACCAACGCATCAAGCTTTTACGATGTCAGTCTGATATTTCAGCTTACGTTTTCAATTTAATGTGGTCTGGAGAATTGGGATGATTTTACTTAGAGCCATCTTATTTATATGACCCAGACGGTTATTTATTATCTTTTTATGGTGTGGTCACGGTTGAATATGCTCCCTGTTTTTTTATTATTTCAAGTTAACCCTTGACTGCTATTAAGCTTGACGTAGCACCCTATCGACAAAGACGTACAGCCATTCGATATAGCGTTCGGTCCAATATTTTGTAGAGACCAAAAGGGTTGAGGATTTCATTCTACTCCTTACAAGTGAGCCCGCTTCCATCTAAGATTGCATCATCACTTACCTCAGATGTGATTGCTGTCAAGAGTTAACTTGTAATTAATAAAAAAGCTTACAGCTAGAATATTGAAAAATCTCTACTGAATATTATATTCTTGCTAGTATCTATTTGTGCACTCAGTGCTTGACTTAGAAATTGGAAGTTCGATGGAAATGAGCTTTATTAGCGATTGTTATTCTAAAGTTGCTCGTTGGTCTAGTGGTTAGCCTATATGGCTTCGATCACGAGGTCCTGGGTTCGATTCCTGGGTCGGGTCACGGAATAATTCTGAGCTTTTTCATTCTTCTATGAAATGTTCAGTACATTCCAAGCCCAGAGTCTGGAAGTTGGAGGTGTTACACCCCCGTGCCTCGGAGAGCACATTAAGCCGTCGGTCCCGGTCACTATCATCAACATCTGGTTGTGATCGTTAATAAATTAAACATTATCACCCTAAGCCCGCCAACCCGCATTGGAACAGCGTGGTGGGTGTACGCTCCATACCCCACTCCTATAAGGAGGGAGGCCTGGCCTTGTAGTGGGCCGTTAATAGGCTGATAATGATGATGATTCTAAAGTTTAATACACATCATCATCATCATCATCATTATCAGCCTATTAACGGCCCACTACAGGGCCAGGCCTCCCTGTGAGGTAGTCAAGTTAATACACATACAGACAATCCATATCTAATGAGCTTCTCTATTCCGAACTATATTCAACACGTCCTAACTCATCAGTGTCAGACATCCTATAATTAATTTTATTTCAAGAATAAAATAGTTATTTAAGCAGAAATGTGCATGTTTGGTTGTGCTACAGAGAATGGGAAAGCTAAAAGAGATTCTGCAGTGTATACAAAGAAGGAAACTTTACTAACTTTAAATACTTTTTTTTTTCTCGTGGGGAAATCCTCATAAATACCCGCTTGTTATGGTAGGTTATGTCGGACTCCTGCCGACTAAAACCCCACGGTTTAACAACCCTTTGCCTTGACACTGGACCATGGGAACGACCTCGCACACAACCGCAAAAACTTGAATACCTGAGCCATAGAATGAAAGAACTAAATTTGACGGCCGAGTGGCGCAGTGGGTAGTGATCCTGTCTCTGCGTCCTAGGCTGTGTGTTCGATTCCCACATCTGGAAAAATGTTTTTGTGATGAGCATGGATGTTTTCCAGTATCTGGGTGTTTATCTATATATTATAAGTATTTATGTATAGTATACATAAAAATATACATCAGTCATCATAGCACCCATAACACAAGCTACTTACAAGTACGCTTACTTTGGAGCTATGTAGCGATTTGTGTAATTGTCCTATAATATTAAAAAAAAGACATGCTCCAGCTTCAATAGGCTGATAATGGTGATGATCATGAAATTTTATGTGGGTACACTGTTTACATGTATTATTTTAAATTTAGCATAAAATTGTCTGGAAATAGAGCTCCAGAAATCGCTCCCATTGGTTTACGGGCCGACGCCAACAATTTGCTACAGCTATAATTGATTACTTTAATATTCATAGAAAACAAAAAAGGAAATCAAGCGGAAAAGAGGATTTATTATCAAAAGTCACACTCGTCGAAAATATCCATATTCATGAGATATAAAATACAATTTAAATTCATAATAACAATGAGCAATAAATATTAATAAGCGCCGTCGTCCTGTTGTTTTCCTGCACGATGAGTGACATATAGTTATTTATTTTTGCGATATATTAAACGAAAATCGAAATGTATCGTCGGCTTTGTCAATACTGCTTTATAGGCATGGAACGGGTGGCTAAATGTTTTGAAGTGTTTAATCATTACTTATATTATAAAGGCAAAAATTTTCATGTATAGATGGAATGTTACTTGTAACTCTTTCACGCAAAAACTATGAATGATTTTTTTTTATTTATTTATTTAAACAACTTTATTGCAGAACAAAAGGAAGGTACAACGTAACTTAGAGCTATGATAAAAAGCAAAGGGCGACCTTATCACTAAAAGTGATCTCTTCCAAGCTACCCACCTTTATATAAAAGCAATGTGATGAATGATAAGTCTAAACTCTAATCCGCATCTCTCCTTTAGGCGTTGCTCTGTAGTAGCCATGGAAATAGGCCGGTTTATGTAAATGATAAAATATTGTTTATTTCGAAACGCTTGACCGATATTAAATTATCTGTCAAAGCAGATTTGTTATATGAAGTGTTCGGTTGATTAACTGAAAGTTTTCCACTTAATATCATGTCATGTATTTTTTTGACAACTATTGCTAGAAAACCATTGCTAAAGTGTGAAAAACTTACTTATGTTTGCCGCTGCTAAATGTGCTAAACTTAATACCAACGTAACCATTTATGAAAACCGGAAAAAAGGTCATATACCAAAATAGCCACCAACTCTTTAACTACACCGATATAAATTAAAATATTGGTTTCAGCCCTGACGTGCCCAAGTTTCAACAGCGTTCCAATATCAAAAATATAATTTCAACGATTGATCAACGTTGCATCCAACGCGACAGTCACTTCAGAACTTGCTGAATTTTGCACTTGAAAGAATATCACCGACACGAAATATGTGACTATTATAGTCCGTGATCGAGAATATTTTACTTTACTTTGTGTTGCAAAGGATATTTCTTTTTTAATTTTTGTTCAATTCTATTAGAATATAAACTATTATTTTCCATGTTATTAAAATACCAAAGACTCAATGCTAAGCGATTTAGCGTTTTGGTGCGATGTCGTGTAGAACCGAGAGGAGAGTGGATTTTATCGTACTCCTAAAAAATTAGCCCGCTTCAATCTTTGATTGCATCACTTACCATCAGGTATGATTGCCGTCAAGTCACCTTGTAAAGAATAAAAAAATATATAAACGGCTGAAATTCACGCAACGCGGTGTTTGCTTCACGTCGCCTTACATTGTAATTTTAATAACATGTTTTAATCGTCAAGTCTTGGTACTCATTAGTCATTACTACCCCAATTATATTTATACACGTTAAGGTCCATGAGTTTCCAAATGCGGCTTTGGGCTCGACCTATATAAACAAAGCTATTGTGTCTTTTGTTATAACTCGGTATGTTATAAACCAAATATAAAATAAATAAGAATATTTATTTGTTGTGTATTTTCATTTTCAATGTAATTCACTCAACCGTTACACCCACGTTGATTCCAGTCCCGTGAGAGAATCGAAATCCGTTCTTAGTGAGCGTCTACATCGCGAAATAAGTTATAATGCTGAATTTCAAGCCAATCGAGTATATAGTACCAATAGCACTTAATTGCCACAACTAGTGACAGAAGGGCTGGCTCGTTTTTTGCGCATAGGATTACCCTGGCTATCCAGGAAATGCAACTAGTATTCTTCACCATTCCACGTGGGCATGAGTTGTCTAGTTATTGGGATAAGTTCAAAAAAGCGAACCGATTTGAACACTTTCGTATTTCGTTTGCTCTAATCTGCCTATCGTTATATATATATATAAATAAAGCTAAATGTTAAATATTGCTTTACTAGATTTCCCTTAATTTGGAATATCTCAAATCTATACATGTATATTGGATCTTTTGTACTTAATTTTTTAATAAATACATTTATGTAAATAAAAATCAAAGTCAATAAGAATATTAACGTTATTTATGATGAAATGATGTATTACAGCATCGACTATCGCCCTTCAGTCTAGACTCAATAATTTAACCGTAAAAAGGTCGGGCGAAAAGTCTAGAGTTCAATTTTGGACTATAGTCATATTGAGTTATAACACAAGCTTAATTAATAGGACAACAGAAAATATTAGTCACACGAAGAAATATTATAAAAACTAAAGCCTTTACTGCTGGTATTGGTTTTAAAATACATTTTAATTATGCCGAAACAATTTAGTTGATATAATACAATAGTGATTTCTTTAATTTTCTTCAATAACTTTCCCTTTTTTTTTTAAATAATTCTTCAATAACTATCGGCAAAACGGTCGTTAGTCTGTTGCAGCTTGTCTTCCGACTAAGGCCTCCTCTAAAGATTTCCATTCTATTTTGTTTTTTGCCTTTCGGGTCCATATTGGACCGGCTATATTCTTAATGTCATCTTCCCACCTCTTAGTCTGTCTGCCCCTGTTTCTCTTACGGACTCGGATACCATTCTGTTATTAGCCTCTTTCATTTTTCATTCTTCTCTCTTATCATGTGCCCTGTCCACCTCCAGTTTAGTTGTTTGTAAGTCGTGAATGCATTTTTAAATTTAGTTTTACGTTTTATGTCTTTTAATTTTACTCGGTCCTTTCTTTTAACTCCTATAGTGCTTCTCTCTATACCCTTCTGGCAACTTTTTTATTTTATTTTCCAGCTGTTCCGGCAATGCCCAAGTCTGACACCCATATAGCAAACATAGTAAAATACACATGTTATAAATTTTTCTTTTTTCTGTCATAGGCATGTCTTTACTTTTCATAACTTCATTGAATGACCAGTATTGTTTTCCAAGTATTGCCAGTTCTTCTTGCTTTTTCTTTTTGTATAAATTCTTCCGTAGATATCAGCTGTCCTAAGTATATATATTCAGTGACGTATTCTATTTCCTTATTATGTATTTTTATTATTTCTGTTCGTGATGAATTTGACATTACTTTTGTTTTTGCTAGATTCATTGTTTGACCTGCCTTGTTACTTTCGTCCGCCAGTTGTTGTAACATAATATATATAATTATAATACATATAATTTGCTCCTGGGTTATCAGCAAACAAGACTAAATCGTCTGCAAAACGTAGATGACTTAGATGTTCGCCGTTTACATTTGTGAAACTACAGGTGAAGAATTTTCTATAAAAAGAGGTGTGCGTCAAGGAGATCCTATTTCACCTAAATTGTTTACGGCCGTCTTAGAAATAATATTTAGGCACCTAGAATGGACCAATTAGAAAATAAATATAAACGGCGAAAAAATATTAACCAATTAAAAATTACGTCTAGAAATCTATGATTATCGGCTTCATTTCGATACTTTTACATATACATTTCTTCATTACCAAAGCATTACAAATAGCCTATTATTAAATATAAATATTAGATTCCTACAATTTACTCCATAGACAGACAAAAATAGGTTCGTTAACCACATACAATGTATCAAATAGTCTCTTGGGACTCAGTCGTTCCCATCCAATTCGTCTTGAAAGGTAGGGTCATTCCTCCTTGAAGATAAAGTGGCCACGTCATGAATATCAAGGATGAATCAAAAGTAAGCCTTCAAAGACCGGACCCGGGATAGTCCCATTGAGGAGACTTAAGAGCTTTTGTCATTACCAATTGGGACTGCAAATCCGTATATCTCTGATCACCGCTTTACGATTCGCTGGTTTTGTTTAGTGTTGCCAGATAAGAAATTCTATTGTTCTATCCTTTAATGCTGTTATATACCCCGTTCAATTTGTTTTCTTGTACACAGATCTAGGCTTGTTGAAAGAACAAGTATTTATGTACTACCAAGGTGTGTCATCACTCAGCGGGCGATAGAGAGAACTGCTTGTAGTATATTTACGTAATAAAATCAGAAATAAGGAGACCCGTAAAAATTAAATAAATAAAGTCTTTTATTTCTCCTTAAAGTTATTTACAGTTTTTCACTTTATTAAATCTAGAGTGCTTTATTAATTTTATTATTTTCTTTGAGTTGAAGAGTTCCATAAAAGAACCAAAATAAATGATATAACTCAACAACTCACAATACTGAAATGTTAAAGCGCAAGGCACGTAGTTCAAAGAGCCGATGACGTGGGGGTCCTGGGATGTTTGCATGACGATCGCGGGATTGTAAGCGCAGTTTTGGTCGACCTCTCACGAGGTGGTCATCAAGCGAGTCGCCAGAAGTAGGCGACCTAGAGCCGTATCCCTACAAATGGTCTAAACGGTTGAGGAAAAATTAAAAAAAAAAACAGTCAAAATAAAAGGAAAAAGTTTGAGAATATTTAAAAAAGTCATTAATTAGATTAAGCAAGTTTATCACAATGGAAAACACATTTCTCAATTGCTCTACTACATCGGGTTTTTTGTTGCTATTATGTTATCTTGGAGGTCAATACATTGCGGTCTGCAATACGATATAATAAGACCTACGCACTTCAGTCTTTGAGAGGCAGTTAAAACGGAAACATATTTTTCGGAGCACACAAATAATAAATCGCCGTCTTTTTGAGATTTCCATAAATGGTTTTATCAGTTTACATTGACCATGAAAGCATATCTTCTGTGCACTCTTATCTCGGTCGCTTTGTTTACAATAATAACCGCTAAACCTAAACCATGGTAAGCAAATAAAATATTAAATTTATTATTGCAGCAGAATATGAATACCAACATTTTTTTTAATTACCGATAAATAAACACCGATTATTATTTTTTAAATTTAAACCAAAAAAATAAACAGCAAGATCAATGATTCTTTTAAGCTGTACTTTTGTTCAGAGAGCTTTTACATTAACCACCACACAAATTACCCAAGAACTAATATAGTTGGCAAAATTAAATTTCTTTCTAAAAGAAATAATCCGGTTGTTTTGTCCCGCCCGGAGTAAGATTTTTAATTTTTATTTAACTGTTTTTACACAATATTAGACCTTTAATATCAAACACTACTTTCAGGAAGAAACAATTAATATATTTCCGTTTTCTTTTTACATTTATAACTAATTTAAATAGTTCTTTGTATAATAATATATTACCTAAATGATTCAAGTCAGAAATGTTATTCAGATGGTTGTTATTTGTATGTACATGTTATTTGTAAGTTATATGAGCAAAATACAAGAGTGAATCATTATTTTTCTGCATTCGATATAATCTATCATGTGGTTTGTCAATATACAAACGTCAAATGGATCAACAACAATAAAATGATAATAAATAATTGTGATTCAACTATAGTTTGTTCATTTTATTAAAATAATAAATGTAAATAAATGACCGGTAAGCGAAAGCGGACGAGTGTAATCTCTGTTTTGTTTATCTATCCTAGCAAAAATGATGTCAGATTTTCAAAAATGATTTATTTGTTCTTTTTGATGTACCACTTGCACGCTAACTATTAGTCGTTATGTCTAAGGATTTTAGTTATGACGCTCTACTTCTAACAAATATGTAATATGTATTATATTTAAACAGGCAACCATATAAATGTTTGTTTACATATATAAATTATACGACATCTCATCAAATGGGAAAGCTGTTTCGGATAAAATTATGCTAAATAAATATATTATAATAGACTTTATTTAAAACAAATTTAGTACAAAATAAGGTTTCAAAATATAAGACCCTATTAATACAATAATTTAACCACTGTTTCCCTGGTTATAGAGCATAATTTATTTGTTCTCTTTCGCTTAAAATGTTAATGACTTCTTTGCAGTGGCGCAGGCAACATGGGTATGACATTTTGTGGCAAACCGTGGGTAGACTATTTTGGTAGTGGCTTCACAAACAATGGCAATCAAAATACCTCTCCGTCAGGGGCGTCCGACCAACAACCGTTACACTGCGTTGGGTGTACTCTCAATTACATTGGAAACGGAGAAAACAACACAAATCAGGTGCACATTCATGAAAATAAAAATCCATTCGCACAACGGCGACCACCTTTTCCTAGCTGGAGTAACGGAGGAAACAGAGGCAGGAATAATGGTGAAAACAGAGGCATGAATAACAGCGGAAACGGAGGCACTAATAACAGCGGGAACGGAGGCATGAATAGCAGCGGGAAAGGGGGCACGAATAATACCGAGAACGGTGGCATGAATACCGGCGGAAATGGAGGTCCTAATAACGGCGGAGGCGGATCCTGGGATTACGGATACTGGGGCCCTTATAACGGCAGAGGCGGATCCTGGGATTACAGATACTGGGGCCCTTATAACGGCGGAGGCGGAGTCTGGAATAACGGTAGCCCAGGCCTCCAGAATAACGGTGGCCCAGGCCTCCAGAATAACGGTGGCCCTGGCCGCTGGAACAACGGTAGCCCTGGCCGTCGGAACAACGGTGGCCTTGGACCTTGGAACAACGGTGGCCCTGGCCGTTGGCCGGACTACGATTATTATAATAATTATGAATAGACTGTTGGATTCATTTATTTTTGTATATACTCCAGATTGGTATAAATGGTTCAATAAACCTGTCGCTTATTTAGGCCGACAATTAAATTATTTAAATATTTAATTTTAATAATTTTAGTCATTTTATTTATAAATTTCTTAAAATGTAGTACATATATGAATATTAAATACAAACTGAAATTCAATGAAAGCATAAATTTTAAGTATAACTTCAAGATAGGTTACTTATCTTTCGGTTTAACTCGAATAGAGACATTAATATAGGAATAATTAAATAAAATTTGTCCTATTATTATCACAGGCGATGGTATAATATTATCTGTACATATAAATGCAATATATCATTCAAATCTGTTAATTCGTTAAGACATGAATAAGTACAGATCGTTCAATCCACCAAGGCTCGCCGTTTTTTACGCTTACAGCGCAAGTGTGCAATAAAAACTGCAAGAATGTGAGTTCTATTACTACGTGACGAGTAGCAATGTGTGCACACTCACACATAGTGTCAAGTTAATTAAGTCAAGAAGAATGTCATGTTTAACTTCCAGTATGCTCTACTTCATTTTAACCTATTTTTTTAAATAAATATGTCGTGTTAGTCCGGCACAGCAAAATGATATTGCGACATATGTTAATATATATATATATATATATATATATATTATATATATATATATATATATATATATATATATATATATATATATATATATATATATATATATATATATATAGTTTGTACACGATACCGTACCGGAACGCCAAATCGCTTGACGGTACGTTTTAACTACCACTCTACAGACAAAAACTTGGCTCAAAGTCTCCCACCAGCCAGACTTGGACCAATCCAGAAAATTTTTATCGGCGGTAACAATCAAGGGACCTTTGCAGAAAAACGAAAGTCGAGTAGGTCAACCTTAAGGAATGGGCAAAGGAGCGATATTCTGGCTAGGTCATATTTAAATATGTACTTTATCATCATACTATATGTTTTTCTTGACATTATAAATATAATATTAGTAAAAAAAATTAAGTAGAGCATCATTCTGTTCGGTCATGACATGCAGCGACACAACCCACAACAGCCGTGTACACCGAGCGGTGGTCGACTCGAGACTGATGTTTGAACTGTACTCCCTGCACCTTTCGGTTACCTCTCGCGACAAATAGTGGATAACTAAAGATGATGTCAAGCGATTTAGCGTTCCGGTACGGTATCGTGTAGAAACTAAAGGAATGTAGATTTCATGCTACTTCTAATAGGTTAGCCCGCTTCCATCTTAGTTTACATAAACTAACTTGTAATGAATCAAAATAATAATAGATATCATGGGTTCACGCTTTACAAAAACACCAGGGGTATGGTAGACAAGACAGCGTGGAGTTGAGCTCAATCATTAAACTGTTTAAACAAAAGAAAAATAGATATACTAGGTACCTATCTGAGATGATTGTGGGTATGTGTGTTTTTAAGATATTGTTAAATTGGTTAATATATATGTCGAAGGAATTAGACTAGAGACTTAGAATAGATTGTTGTAATATTGTAATAGATGTCATTGTTTATGGAAATGTTACTGTCTGTGGATGTAATTATTTTTGGTATGTCACGAGTTTTTTTATGAAAGTAATCGAAATAGAACTAATTGTTAATCATTTAATGAGAGATATGAGATAGGTGCTTACTTAAAACTTTAACACAAAGTTAAATTCAATTTGATGTGATAAATGAATGAATGATTGATTTGTTTTAATACTCCAACCAATAAAAGAGTCGGGCGCCAAAGTCCTAGTAGAGTATTTACACCATCTTGAGGGGAATAAAGGAGTTGGGTAGTTAGTTTGTGTCTGGAGTGCGGTGAGGATATTTGGTCGAGTTGGACCAGTGTAAAAGTGTTCTTAAGAAGTAAATTAAATTAGGGAGTAAAGTAAGATGATTGTAAATAAACTACTGTTCTGAATCTTTATAATATGTCAGGAATTATAAAAATCTATTTCATGTATCAAAACATTGTGAACTTGCAATATATCTGTTCGTGAAGACAAAGTCTTTGTAACCCTAGAAAACGCCCAAGAGATTAAGAACCACTAAAGATGATGTCAAGGAGAATGGTGATACTCCGATATATATATTAACCTATATCACAATATAATTTTGCTATGCAGGACCAACACGACATATTCATTTTTAAAAATTGAGTTAAAATGAAGCTGAGCATACTGCTAGTCAAACATGACATTCTTGTTGACATAACCAACTTGACACTTTGTGTGAGTGTGCACACATTGCTACTCGTTACGTAGTAATGGAACTCACATTCTTGCAGTTTTTATTGCACACTTGCACTGTAAGCGTTTGAAAAACAAAAAACGACGAGCCATCATGGATTGACCTAGCTGTAGTTTATTTGATTTAAGTTTAGCGAGGTTATAGTTAGCTCTAAAGAAACAAGAACTGCGCTTGACAATGAGCGTGAATACAGCCTAACACTAGCCCCTACATATTATATGTACGTAGTACCTATAAAAACAAAAGAGCTACGTCACAAGAGTGTCTTTAAAATCTAGTGGCTAATCACACTTAACCTTTTTTCAATAATAACATTTTAAAAAACCAGGTTCAAGTGTTATCAGGACAGTCAAGGACGATATTCAATCGCATTACTAATTGAAATGTTATCATATTATTTATTTATAGTCATAAACAAATCTCTTATTAATAATTTGTAGGTAATAATTGTTTACTTCCTAGAAAAGATTATTTAGCTCAAGGGAAAAAGATATTAATTGTTATATTTGGTCTGCTTAGTAAAACGAAAATTCTTTATTCAATACTAGAATAACCATGATAATAACTAGAATTTAATAAATTGTACATTTTAAATAAACTATTTAATATTGTATTGGATTATTTTCTTTCATTTTTTAAACAAAGGTAGTTAAAGTAAACGCTCATGTCATTAGCTCCAATTTTTTTAAGTTCCTCCAAACCGGGGGCTAAGCTTAAATACTACACAAGTCACCTGGTTCACCGAACTTTTCTTGGTATTTTTTTGAAAAATTTACGTTCTCTAAAACCTAATAAGATCGATTAAACTTCTTCGTGTCGTCGTCGATTAATCGTCATTACATAAGCCGATGGACGTTCACAGCTGGACATAAATCTTTTTAGGCACTTCCGAGTTAAACGATCCTAGTCAGCGACCCCCCTCGACACGTTGAATGTCGTCATTGCACAGAATTGAATGGAGGCGTATTATACACTATTTCAGTATTAAGTAAAACGCTCAAGTTAAAAGCCTAAAACAATCGACAGATGTAGTTTTTTTACCTTAAAACGGTAGAGCGGGCCTCGTCTGTGAAATATAGGGCGCTTCCACGCGTTAGTTCCGGTTCGTTTGCCCTGAAATATGGCGAGCTTTACAACTTAAAACTTACTTAACATTTTCCTACACCAAAAGGTACAAAAACTTTTTGTAAAGTATTATCCTTTTTGCCTCTCTTTTTTATAAAACTTTTTTTTTTTATAATTGAGCGTTTCAGTATTATTTTCTTCGAATCTGCAATATTTCAGGTAGTGGGAAGTTGGTATTGTTAAATCTTTGTAACCGGGAAAGTAAGTTAAACAGTCAGTTGTGGTCAATATCATTAATTTAATAGTGTTAGTTATAAGACTAACGAAGTATCCTCGTAATCCGGAGCTACATAGACACTGGAAAAATGTGCAATATTTTTTAGTTAATATACTTTATTTTTAGGTCAAATGACCAGCCCTTGTAGTGGGTTATTAAAAATGATAATGGAAAAATAAGGATTTCCATAATTAAGTGCCATAAGCCATAGGAAAAAACTTCCAAATATTACAGCCTTGAAAACATGCTTCCATTGCCTACATTATAATAATTTATAATGTTTTCTTATCTTTGCATCATCATCATTCACAGCCGCTGAGTCCACTGTTGGACAAAGGACTTTTCGAAGGACTTCCAAAAAGGCCTGTGATCGTGAGCCGTCTTTGGCCAGCTGCTCCCTGCGACACGTTTGATGTCGTCCTTGCACCTAGTGGGAGGCGAACAACACTGCGCTTCCGGTGAAGGGTCGCAATTGTACCACCTTGGGCTCCCAACGTCCATCAGGTCTTCAAACCACGTGCCATTTACCACGTATTTTTTTATATATGAGAATAACGTTACAACTTTATTTTTATTTTTTAACGACGATTCATCATTCAGATGGCAACTTTAACTGAGAAGATGGTATTCATATTACAAAATCAGAAACTGTATTTCTTTAAACTTTAATAACCCTCTTTTTTTTTAATGCACGTCTCTCGCCTATGCAATAACTTTTCTGTTATTCCCTGCAACGCGGCTCGCATATTAGATTTGATATTAATAAGTCGGCTCTTACGTACCCCGTGTCTATTCCCTCCCCCTAAGGCCGCATCACGTACCGTTTAACAAATAGCACCTCTTATTACTATACGACGAACAAATATTAATATCGTGTACGTAATATTACTCTTAGCATATTACGATTGTGATATTACGTTTAGATACTGTATATTCCTGCCCCGTTGGTCCAGTGGTTAGCCTGTGGCTACGATTACGAGGTCCTGGGTTCGAATCCTGGATCTGGTCATGGAATAATTCTCAGTTTTTCATTCTTTTATGAAATGTTCAGTACATTCTAAGCCCTGAGTAAGGAAGTTGGTGGCATTGAACTCCTGTGCCTCAGAGAGTACCTTCAGCCGTCTGTCTCGATTACTATAATCATCACCTGATTGTGATCGTTAATAACTGAAACATTATCACCTTAAGCCCGCCAACCCGCTTTGAAGCAGCGTGGGGGGTGTACGCTCCATATCCCCTCTCCTGTAAGGAGGCAGGCCTGGCCCTGTTGTAGGCCATTATAAGGCTGATAATGACAGTATATTTTAGGATGGTTTCCACGGGATGTAAAATAGGTTGTTTACAAAATCAGTCACATTTGTAGATTTATTTTATTGTCTTCAAAAAGTAAGTAAGTAAATTCGGTCGTTTCTGCATGCGTGCAGTTTTCTTTATTTTGACATTTTTAAATATGTTAAAAAACTGTATTTTTCCTGTGGTACTTGAAAATCAAAACTTTCCGACAAAGGAGAACATTCAGGCCCTATACAATGATCTCCTTTACTTCAGAAAATTGAAATAAAAACCAAGACCTACGTAATTATATTAACTTACATTACTATTGGCTTAGAAAACGAAAATTTTAGTGGAAAAAGCTTAGACATCCTTCAAATTATTTTAAAGATCTTTATATGATCTTTAGATGACCTCGTAACAGTTTAGCTATAGATCTAAATTTTTAGGTTTTACTGATTTCTTCATTTAATCACACAACGTCTGTCACGTCTGTTGATTCAGTGGTCTGGTGGTTGTCGTGACGCATGGCGTCGCGTACGTGCTTACGGGATGTCCTGCGTGAGCGATGAAGGCGACGCGACGCGTAGCTGCCAACACGACGAACGCGAACGAAACAACGGCATTCCCTACTTGCGTCCTATGTAGCAGTCTGCAGCGGGACGCAACGTAATGAGCACCCGTGTCTTCGCGTAGCATCGAGTTGCATGTGTCACTTACGCCACATGAGTAGATAAACGGAACAGAGACAAAGTTTCATACTACCGCGCGAATCGGTTGCACTACTACAAGCACGCGTGGCGTGTGTGAGTGACCACCAGCCGCTTGTCGCGTACGCGGCGAGACTGGTTTACGCTAGCACAGTTAGTTGACAATCTTAGGCTCATGTCAGTGCGACACGTTGTTTGTTGTCTATAAGTATGTTGAATTGTTAGTCGAATATACCTACCCTATTAAAGAAATGTATATAAATGTAAAAGATGCAGTAAAATACATGTTCTCTCAAACCTCTGTGGTTAATTAAGTGTATTTCAGTTGTACTTGTTTTTTGTGTTAATTTTAGTTGATAAATAAATGAAAAAGAAAAAACAAGTTGGAAGCAAACAACCTATTATACCTACCTACCCTACTAAAATAGGTAACAATTTTGCACATTCTTGAGTTTTCCCTCTGTTCCTTTTATATTCTCATGTGCTTACGCTATACACCCTATTACGCGTGACACCCTGTTAGTGTCAGATGTGATAGCAAACAAGAACCAATAAATAAAATAAGTAACAAACCGACCGTGTGTAAAGTCCCTCTTTACTATTCGCCGAGGACCGACAACATCTCGGGGAGAATAAAATGAAATTACACGTTCCTGTAAAGCACCTCTGCATTATTTATCGCCGACAATTACTCTTTTGACTTTGGTCCAGTCCTGTCTCGAAATATAAAAACGTCAGGAATGCTCAAGAGCGACGTTCTGTGCTCTCATTTAGTTGAATAAATTCAAATTTAACTTTAGAATGGTACCATCGTGGTAACATTTTTGAAGAATGCAAAATTTAAATTCACCGAGACCTACAACGAGAGCCTGCGATGCGATCTTCTCCTATACACAATATTATAATAATTATACAAATAAATCCCTTGGTCATAGCATTAAAGTGTGAAATGCCCTCCCAGCGTCAGTGTTTCCTGCCACCTTCAACCTGACCATCTTCAAGGCAAGAGTGAACAGGCATCTTCTAGATAAGCGCATTCCAACTTATACCTCATCACTGCTTTCCATCAGCCGTACCATTACCATAAAAAAATCAAGTTAAATAAACAATGTTTTGCATATAAGCGCATATAAGCCAATTGAAAAACAAAGCAGCTGTTTTCCCTTATCTCCGAAACTAGTTACAAATTTTTAAATAAAGGCTAACGGCCACTTTTCTTATATACACTCGATACTGAATATATAGTAACTTCACAGTACAGTCATTCCCTGTTTTCTCTTTTTTCCAATCCCTTCCTGTTTTAATGCAGTAAGTAAAGATACAAACAAATTAAATACATTGCAACATAGCATCTCCACACGACATCTTAACATCAAGCTATTTGGGGATATTCCCACACATCTCCCGTTTAAATGGATTACCTGCCACAAAGAGAGCCGCCTGAATTATTCATGGCCGCCTTCCGTCTTCCTGTCCGCGATATACAACATGAGGTTTCGAGCCTTGACGTGTGCTTACTAATATTTTGCACTTACCACGTATAAACTCTTTGGCTAAGCAATATGCATGAAATAAACAAATATATAGCGCTAAGCTAAAGGAGAAACTGAGAACAGTGTTTATGAAATAAGTTTTTTTATTTAATACAATTTAGCGCTTTACTGCAATAATATATGGTAGTAAGTGATGCAGTGTATGACGAAAGCGAGCTAACTTGTTAAAGACTTACTCTTTAACAAGTTAGGTCGCTTTCATCTCTCACTCACATCATGAAATGAAAAAAAATTTTAACAAAAAATAAAAACCGTGTCATTTAGTTGCTTTAATTTATTTAAGGATATCTAGGAGTCGGTTCCATTTTTTTTTTTAATTTTTATTTCTTACTTTTTAGTGATTTATATTCGTAACGTACTCGTACTATACTGTCATAGTAATATATATTATACGGCGCTTGTAGCCAAAAAGCTACCGAAACTTACACAAAAACCGAAATCGCTGCAAGTGTGCCTATAAAATTTTCAAAACCGGACAACTCTGTAAAAAGTTATGCGTGGTTATACATGAAAAAAAAAATATACGTGTCGAATTGAGAACCTCCTCCGTTTTTTTTCGTCGGTTAAAAATGGACAGTAAAAAGTAGATACTAAGTCCGGAAAATATAGTGGATGCAATGCAAGTAAAATAAATTTTAAAGTTTATTTTACTACTCTATTTCTCTAACGGGTACCTAAAATAGCACCTCGGGGTGCATCCCAGTAGTACCCCATACTGTAGTTCTATAGAACTGTTGGGATATTTTCCGTGCTGTCAAATTATATCCCAACAGTTCTATATAGTACTGTAGTATAGTTTTTGCTCTTGACTTCACTTAAAGCATATAAGTTATAAACTTTACATTATTTTAATTGATATTTCATTTTGTTTTTAACAAAAAAATGTCCCTTGCGACAAAAGCTAAGTTGTTAAAACCAAGTAGTAGTCGTGTCTAAAAAAATATTCTCTTATTTTAGAAGTTACAGGGGTAGACACATTTTATCACTTTGGAAGTATCTTCCGCGCAAACTATTCAGCTTAGAAACCACACGTATGGGTTTATTGAAAAAAAATTTTTAGTTCCAGTTCTAAGTATGGAGAACCCCCAATATTTATTGTTTTTTTTTATTTTTGTATAAAATGTTGTATGAAGGAATTTCAATTTCAATAGTATAGTTCTTATAGTTTCGGAAAAAAGTGGCTGTTACATACAGGCGGACAGAAAGACTTCACAAATTTATAAGGATTCCGTTTTTTGCCATTTGGCTACGGAATCCTCAAAAGATAATTCCGAATCCTCCACATCGATCGAATTGTTGCTTGTCGCCAAAAATCTTTGGTCATTCCCAAAAAAATCTTCAGCAATTACAGAAATAAATTGTTGCTGACGTTTTATGCAATTTAAGCAAGCTGTATTCAATGTAGTATATTTAGGGACTTCGAGACTATTAGAGATTTAGAGACATAATGCATTTCAGTTTGTGTGGATACTCTCAATTTTAAGTGGACATTTATTATTGCAATCAAAAGAGATTTCATATTATACTTATAAAAAACTAGGTAATTTATATGTAACGTACAAACAAGATGTTGACATCGACATTTCTTTAATTTTGTCCCATTAGTTCTATATAGAACTAATTCTAATATAGTGTGTCAACAGTTCTATAGAACTAAAATTACCCCCTAATTTTAGTTCTATTATATACTACTGGGATGCACCCGCACCTCGAACCATTTTCTGAATATCCATTCAATCAGAAACTTTACTTTCACCAAAAACTTGGTTGCCTGGGAGAAATTGCTTTAAGTCAGCCTCTTTGTAATGTATTGAGTTGCATTCATTTGGTGTGCTAATAAATTTAATAAATACTTTCAACAACTAGTGAAGACAAAATAAATAAACATCCTTAACGTTTCAAGACAGCTATGAAACTAACACTTATACATACTTCAAATAAACGAATTAGTATATATACCACCATTTAGTTTCTTGTTGTATTTTTTCATTATCAATAAAAACTGGAATCGATTGAATTTGTTATGACTTATTGATAAGCAACATAAATAAACCAAAAGTTGTTCAAATAATTACATAAATACGATATTAATAGAAGTGGAAACACGTAACCTTTAAGCGTACCCGCCTATAATTAATTAACTGAAAGCGTCCTTTACCTAGTTACCACACAAAAGGTTTGTCTCCCCATTTTAAATTAATTACAATACATTCACAGCTTGGCTTATTTGTAAAGCTACTTGGATTACACGTGTTAACAATATTTAATGAGATTATAATACGTGTATTAAAATATTTATATTTTCTAATTACTTTTTTAATTAACTCAGATCCTGTTGTGATAATTGCGGCTTAAAATAAATTCTTGTTAGGTGTGGAATTAGTTCTAATGTCCAAGTTCTAAACTCTGCAGTACTGCAGTTGTACCAGCAATAAAAAAAGAAAAATGATGATGAAAATGATGGTAAATTTTTGCCATAATATATGCTACATAAATTATTATATATTACTAGAGGACGCCCGCGGTTTCACCCGCGTAGTTCTCGTTCCCGTGGGAATTTCGGTATAAAATGTAGCCTATGTGTTATTCTGATATGTAACCTATATTATTGTGAAGTTTCATCAAAATCCATTCAGTAGTTTTTGCGTGAAACAGTAACAAACATCCATACATCCATACAAACTTTCCCCTTTATAATATTAGTAAGGATACGATAAGATATTTTATTAAAGCAATGTAACGATACACGTGAATTTGCTATTAACTTTCCCAGTTAATGACAAACTCAGGATACCGTTTTACATATTTGAGCACACACAACATATTAAGGGCACACGGAACTGTAGCTGCGGTGTAATTACTGAACTTTGAGTACCACCTGCCATGTGATGGAACTTTAATTAGTTGCTATTTAAATATTCTTCTTTTTGGTCTGTAATGTATAAGATTTTGTTGGTAATGTTGCTGATGTTTTATTTTTTATTAATCACACCTGATGGTAAGTGAGGATACAATCTAAGATGGAAGCGGGCTAACTTGTTAGGAGTAAATGAAACGCACACCCTTTTCGGTTTCTACACGACATCGTATCGAAACGCTAAGTTACTTGGCAGTACATCTTTGTCGGTAGCGTACTAACTATCCACGGTCAATGCCTCCCACCAGCCATGCCTGGACTAATTTAGAAAATCTCAATCGGCTCAGCCGGGAATTGTACCCAGGACCTCCGTCTTATACATCCATTGCGCATACAACTGCACCACGGAGGATGTCAAAATTACATGAAGTTACATGACTTTAAGTGGGAAACTATTGCCTTTTACAGAGCAACACTTTTAACGATGAACAAAATATATTACTTACCTACTCTGAGACGTATTAAAGCTTATTCATCAGGTCTGAAATTTTGCAGGCAGCGTATCTGAAAAGCTATTTATTTGGTTATTTTTTATCAATGATAAAAAACCGACTTTAAAACGCACTAAATGATTGCATCATTCAGTGCTAAATGATACAAACACTACACTAAAAAGTAACAAATAATCTTACTTTAACACACTAAGTGTTTTGAAGTCCTTTACATTTTTTATTAAAAAAAATATTTCTCACTTTTTAGTGATTTATTGACAGCGAACTTACTCGAATAGGTATACTTACTAAAGGACCATTATACAGCACTTAAAAAAAAACAATTGCTGCAATTTGAGCCTATCTATTTTAAAGAGTTCCTTCGATTTTTCCAAAATCCCACCATCAAAGGCAAAGAGCGGGATAGGTGCTTCGAACACCTTATGGACGGTGGATGCTAGAATTTCACCCTCGCACCGGAAAGCGGAGTGTGGGTTGTTCAGCAGTGGACATCCATCGGCTGTCAATGATGATGATAATGATAATGACATTAGAAAACTCTATTTAATACAATTTTGTGCGACATTACCATACAAAACCACTTATCACGACTACTCAGTAGCTCTATTTATAATCAAATCTCGAGTCACACAAATTTTGTCAACAATGTTAACAAAACTCGACGCGTCATTGTGAAAGGGTTGTCAGTATATTTGTAGTAGTTTGCAGAGGATGCCCGCGGTCTCACCTGCGTAGTTCTCGTTCCCGTGGGAATTTTGGGATAAAATTATATGTATTATTCTGATATGTAAGCTATATTATTGTGAAGTTTCAGGAGTAACGTCGACGACCTCCGTGGTGCAGTGGTATGCGCGGTGGATTTATAAGACGGAGGTCCCGGGTTCGATTCCCGGCGGGGCAGATTGAGATTTTTCATAATTTGTCTTGGTCTGGCTGGTGGGAGGCTTTCGCCGTGGCTAGTTACCACCCTAAGACGTATCGTCAAAGACGTATCGCCAAGCGATTTAGCGTTCCGGTACGATGTCATGTAGAAACCGAAAGGAGTGTAGATTTTCGTCCCACTTCTAACAAGTTAGCCCGCTTCCATCTTAGACTGCATCATCACTTAACATCAGGTGTGATAGCAGTCAAGGGCCAACTTGTAGTCGATAAAAAAAAAGTAACAAACAGCCATCCATACAAACTTTCGCATTTATAATATTAGTAAAGAGAAACAAATGCAATGTACCTAGGTTCTTCTGATATCACAACAACCAAAACTTCCATATCAAGTTATTTTCCTTCTATATTCTTGTTATTTTATCTTCAAAACAAAATTAACTGTTTTTAAAAGCAATGCCAATTAAAAATAATATGTTTTTAATTAAATGTCAATTTTTATAGAAAAAAATAGAAATGTTTAATGATTGAGTTTGTGATAAAGAAGAAAGTACATTTTATAGTTCCATCTACTGCACAAGAAATAACGCTTAAACATACGTCAATGTTTACTACTATACTGGTACAACTATATAATTCAATCATCTCCAAATTGCATTGGATCTTGACGAAATAAAGGCTAGGGAGACTAGCTTAAACAACGCATGTTGATCGAACTGCATGAATACGATCAAAGTTAATCCATTACTTCCTTAGTTTCTTTATAATTTTATTATTGTACGGATGTTATAAACAATTTACAACAATCATGCAGCATCTTACGGTCGTCAAATTAAAGAAATGATTTATGTTATTTAATCTACGCATTGTTTGATGGTGATAACATTTAAAACAATGTGTTATGGTGTTCCATTTATGTTATGTATTAGTAAGAAAGTTGCCTTTTATACAGTATCGTTCAAACACCGTCTATCTTGCTGATATTACAAAAATGTTTTTAAAAAAAATGTTGTTCATTATTTTGTTATCAAAATTTACAAATCAGTTAAATACTCCAGTAGAAGCTGTAAACTACTCGACGGAGGACGACTGTGATTTCAGCTGGTCTCGTGCTTACGATCTTGTTTTCTATAAGCCTGCTGTGAGATATATTACGAATATGATAAACTGGCAACCAATTGCTGGTGATTTCTACAAAAAGTAAGTACAGATCCTTCATTTCCTTAGGTTGCATGGCAAAGACCGCCACGCACCACCTTTCACTGTTTATTTTTATGAAACGTTAGTATAAATTCTTCTGATCGGAAGATCGTTCTTCTGATTCAAAGTTGCCTGACACAAACTGCTAAATCTCATCAACAACCAACGGCTTGGAGGCAGAGCCGTAACCAGCAATTTATGCGCCCTGTGCCAGCGTGCGTAACTGCGCCCTACTTGGAGAAATTCTATTAAAAGTGCAAGTTCTTTTATTCCTCATGGTAGAGACCTATGTCACCTGGTATTCTCATATTTAACACACAAGGTATCGATCTATTTATATACAAAAGCAAATGTTGTTCATGAACCCTACAAAATCTCAAATCAGTTGTGATTTAATAGCATTTTGCATGTTCGCTCTATTATACAAGGGATTTTTTTTAATTTGCGGTCCCTTAAAAGAGCAACTTGAAAATAGAATATTTGAAATTATTAGTTTTATTAGGGAATTGCTCCTTAATATTACTTTCAATAAATGTCGTTAGGTTTCAATGGTGCTTATGTACGGGTAAATTGGCATAAAGTTTAAATAAACTATTATTTTCAAAACAGGTACACAAAGTTTATCGATACATTTGGACCACGTCCGTCCGGAAGTCCGATATTAGAAAGAGCAATTGATCACATGGTCAATCTTACCTTGGATTGCGGTTTCAAAGATGTCTGGACGGAAAATGTTACGGTAAATCATTTTTTAATTTAAAATTATAAATTTCTCATTTTATGGAAATGATTTACTTCTTAATTTGTAACCAGGCCAGGAATTTGGGTCGTAACAAAAGGTTACTAGGTAAGTGGTTAAGTACCTTTTATAAGTACCTATGACATGTTCTGTTCTTTATAATTTCTTCAATTAAGCAATAGATGTTAAGGTTCTTTGATTCTAATATCATCTTCGGTATTCCTACACAATATCCAACTTCGAAACGATAATTGTTCAATATCAATGACTGGGATCGAAGGCTTGGTGCTTTCCGGCACAGGAAGCAAACTGTACCAATTTTCCAACTCCGGACTTCAATACAAATATTTTTATTATATGTTATTTGTTACAGGTCCCTTACTGGAAACGAGGATATGAATCATTAACAATGATATTACCATATGCTAGAAATATATCATTATTAGGGTTAGGACCCAGCGTGCCAACCCCTGCTGATGGTATAACAGCGCAATTAGTCGTAGTCGACAGCTTCGCAGAACTAGAATCAGCCCATACTGATGTATTAGGAAAAATTGTGTTATTCAATGTTCCTTTTACAAATTATGAAGAAACGGTGAAGTATCGACAGTATTGTGCTATAGCTGCAGCAAAGCAAGGAGCAGTTGCAGCTTTAGTTAGAAGTATCACACCTTTCTCTTTGTATACCCCGCATACAGGTGCCTTATTTTACGAGAACGATACACTAAAAATACCCGCAGCTGCTATTACTCTGGAAGATGCTGATTATTTTCAAAGAATTTACAGACGAGGAACTAAAATCTTAGTAAATTTAAAAATGTTAAATAATTTTAGTTTAAAAGAATCCCGAAATGTTATAATCGATTTGAAGGGAAAAGAGACTCCAGATAAAATGATCATAGTTTCCGGACATATTGATAGTTGGGATGTCGGTACGGGAGCCATAGATGACGGAGGAGGAATGATGATAAGTTGGTTCGTACCGGTGATTTTACATCATTTAAGCTTGCGACCTAAAAGAACCATAAGGTCTGTACTATGGACTTCCGAAGAACCCGGTTACGTAGGTGCAAGTTCATACTTAAAACGACATTCAAATGAAATAAATGATATTGAATTTATCATGGAATCTGATGCAGGAACGTTTGAACCGCTAGGATTAGAAGTCGCTGGTTCTTATAACTTAAAATGTTTAATAAAGGATATTTTGAAATTAATGGAACCAATAGACGAAGTTAAACATGTGAACACTATATTAGGAACTGATATAGAGCTCTTTATAAATTTGGGCATACCAGGTGCATCGCTACTTAATAAGAATGACCGGTACATGTGGTACCATCACACTGCAGCCGACACATTAACGGCTCAAAACAAAACTAATGTTGTAAAATGTGCTGCATTTTGGGCTGCAGTTGCATATGTGATCGCTGACTTACCTTTCGCAATTCCAACTTGATTTTTATTTAAACACTAGCAAATCCGGCAAACGTTGTTTTGCATCAAAAATTAAAAAAAAAATGAGCTGATTCTCAGACCTGCTGAATACGCATACAAAATTTGGTAAAAATCGGTAAAGCCTTTTCGGAGGAGTACGGTAAATAACATTGTGACAGGGAAATTTTATATATAAGATTATTGTTTAACTAAAACGGATATCATGTGAAATGTTATTTAAATAAAAAAATTTTTTTGTAAATCTTACTTAATAAATTATACTAGTAGTATAATTTTCGGCAATAAATTCAAAATTTATTTTATATTTTATTGTAGGTAATGAAAACGAAATAAACTTCACTGCCAGATGTCACACACACAACACAGCCAAGCCCGTACTAAGGATTTTTCTACTTTTCGGAGGCGATAAGCCAATATCGCTAACTTACGAGAATCTAGGATAGAAATAACGATTTACGGCCTCTTTGTGAGCTTAAGCTTAAGTCTTGGCTTTTTAAAAAATACTTTTTACAAATTTGTAGTTAGTACCTACAAAGTATAGTGAAGTACTCACATCAGATCTATAGTACCTACTAAAAAAATTTATGAATTCCCAAGATTGATTCTTGAAGGCAAGATAACCGGAAAACGTGCACAAAATAGATTGATGATATAAAGGAGTAGACCAAGCTTAGCTGCTACGCAAAGCTTGAAGTAATTCTTCCAAACTTCATTTTGAAAAAGGTACCTGATGACGATGATCATCTAGATAATGCACTGATTAAGCTTAGTAAGGACTACTAAGTATAAATAAGAGATTTGTTTAAGGCAGACTTAGAACGACAATTGAAAATGACATGTATTTGGATCTATGGGAACGTCGTAACGATCTAAACTAGAAGGGACGCTGCGACACGTCGTTTGCGATTGGCTACGAACGTCTGTCTGTTCGCAATAACCTCAAAAACTACTTTACATATCTTCATGCTGTTCATCTTTCACCGATAGATCACTCTTGAGGAAGATTTTCGAATTATTTATTAAATTGTTTAAAGTATGACGATAATAGGGGAAAGAGTCGCAACGCCTGGGAGCTTTATTTGAAAACGCTGCCTACTCTCTTTTCTTTTATAACAAAACAGTATATGAAATTGTTGATTCTCTTTATAAGAACTACAAAAAAGTCCGCGATCAGATATATCAAACTTACTAGCTTGCTATAACCATTCTTTCTTAACCTTAATGCTCACAAACAATTTCCTCGATGCTTTTGGAAGGTTGCATACACAAATTTTTCATGAGCGAAGTCACGAGCGTCTGCTCATACTACGATATAACATGTCTTTATTAAAGACGTATTTATATTACCAAGTAGTACGTAATATTGGCAACATTTCCGGGAATAATATTATTATTTACATAACAATGTTCGTAGAAGCGTAATATTAGCTTGGCATACATAAATACAGGATAATCCTTTTCCTAATAAACATCTCAAATTATGTGAACGAATCCATCTTTTGATTAATATTAGTGATACAGTGATGAACTACTCCCAACAGCGTTCTATTTCTCGGTATCATTCATATACAACCAGCTTATACGTGCCCGGGCATAATTTTCCTGAAATTAATCTCTTACATTTATGTCTACTCTCGGATATTACGTGAAATATTGAAAATTATAAGGGTTTTTATGTAGACACGGGAGTAGATTTATTACGTGTACACATCGACCGACAATATCCAATTGATAAACCAAGCAGATAACTTACCTAATGACAAGAGATAAACTGAACACTATGCTGAACATTCAAGGAACGCTTTCTAAAAAGTGCTGTCGACCAACCTGAGGCGAAGATGTAAGGCATCGTGTTCCTGTACTTACATCCATATTTTCAATGTAAGATAATTCAGAAGAGGTTTAGTGATAAAAATACCATACTATTTTCAAAACAATTTATTTACAAATGTAAACATAACGAGCTCTGGTTTCAACACTGAATTGCACGCAATGGAATGGCATCCAACACGTGGTTGCCTTTTTATGTACACACCAGACACCAGATTTAGTTGTATTCTTGATTTATTTATTTATTTCTTTATTCTTATTAACTTAACCCGGACAGACATTTCAGACAGTTTCCCAATTCGTCTCTCCAGGTTACAAAAAAAATACTAGTCCTTACTAATATTATAAAGGGGAAAGTTTGTATGGATGTTTGTTACTTTTTCAAGCAAAAACTACTGAATGGATTTTGATGAAACTTCACAATAATATAGGCTACATATCAGAATAACACATAGGCTACATTTTATACCGAAATTCTCACGGGAACGAGAACTACGCGGGTGAAACCGCGGGCGTCCTCTAGTTTTATATAATTACAAAAACATATCAAAAAAAGAAACACAATAAAAATAAAAGTTGACAAACAATATCAAAATAAAAATCTCCAAATCATACGAAACAAAAAAATAATTGTTTCGCTCTAGTAAAAACTTGAAGAAAAAGGTCTAATTCACATTGTAACCTGTGATGTACCAACATGTGCATCGGAGCACAGTAATGCTGCTTGTTTGCGAAAATAAACATGGCGGCAGTATTTCCCCAGAAGAATTCTGACACTTTTGTGTTCTTTAACCTAATCTACCTCCTAAGCACCATTTCATATTGTTTCTTTGACAGCTTCCGTGGCGCAGTCGTATGTGCAGTGAATTTATAACACGGAGCTCTTATGGTGGATTTATAAGTTGGATTCCCAGCTGAGCCGATTAAAATGTTATTCTACTAAATTGCTCCAGGTCTGGCTGGTGGGAGGCTTCGGCTTTGATTAGTTACCTCCCTACTTCCATTGTGTGACAAAGACGTACAGCCAAGCGATTTCGCGTTCCGGTAAGATGTCGTGTAGAAACTGAAAGCGGAGCGGATATTATTCCACTCCTAGCAAGTTAGCCCGCTTCCATCTTAGATTGCATCATCACTTAGCATCAAGTGAGATTGCAGTGAAGGGCTAACTTGTAATGAAACAAAATTCATATCTCAACAAGTTATTAATGAACAAATTCTCACCCACTACAGAAACAAGTTGAAATGATTTATGACTTCCCGCTATTTCAAATAACTAAGGGTAATAAATCAAGTGAACGGATTTATTGGTTGTTTTCAATGTGAAGCGCGAATTCTTGTGTTAATTGAACAAAAATGTTTATTGAACAAAAATTTAGCAAAATTTTATACAGTTTTTGATTAAATGGGATAAATTATTGACTTGAATTTTTAAATAGATCTTTAAAATATAGTAAGTAATTCATTAACGTCACCTGACTTCACGGACTTTATGGAAGACCAGCGCGGTGTCCTAACGAGCACTGCAAAATGCTGCTCAGAGCTATTTTATTTATATTTTATTTTTTAGGTGCTTTTCCTAAATAAACATTTATCTTTCATTCTTTTCTTTCTTTCTTAATTATTCTGTAGTTAAGTCTGTACTCATAAAGGACAAAAGTTACTTATTAATATATGAAAACCTGCTACGAACTTTTGTTGAGAGATGGAAAAGTTATCAAAGCGGTGAACTTTAGTGTTGCGCTTCTTATTTTTTTAAATTTTGTTACAGACTTGTAATTTTTTTTAGTGAGCCGTGTGTTTCATTACACGTGTTGTTTCCCTTCCAACTAAACGAAAATTCAGTTTTAAATAGATTAAGATTACAAATAATGAGAATACTTTATATAAAGGGTGCAGGTTTGTAATCGACTGCAGACGATAACTGCAGGCGACGTGTGAACTACTATGTGGCATGTACATACATGTTCTATGAAAAAAGATACGTGGCAAGTACACGTCATCCTCTAATTCTATTCTTATTGTAATCCTAACTAATATTATAAAGGCGATAGTAACTCTGTCTGTCTCGCTTTCAAATGAAAACTACTGAACCGATTTAAATGAAATTTATAACACAGGTCTAAAACCTGAAAAAGGACGTCAGCTACTTTTAATTGTAAAAAAAAGGTTGTACGAGGCGATGAAATGTTTTATGGAATTATCAACATTTTTCAAACTAGAAGCTTAAAACAAATTTTTTAGGCAGTTGATTTGATATTAATAAATATGACATTCAAAGGTTATAAAAATTAGGCTGCCGTAATAACTAATTCTACGTGGAGTCGCGGGAAAAGCTAGTTTTCATATAAATACATCAAAATCAGTAGTGTAACTGCGACACGTCGTATGCTGTTGTCGTCTGTGGTCGGCTACGAACTCACACCTTAACTATAATTGCCTGGGAATAGGAGTCCAAATAATTAAAAGCATTTCAAAGCAAACCTATCCAGTATTTTGATATTTTCCTAGTAAAGATCCAATAACCGGTTTTAGTCCGTAGATCTATTTCAATTCTAGGGTAGATTGGACCCCATCTCATATGTCCCGTGTAATGGGCGCTAAGTTCGAGTGATACCGACCATTAGTCCCTATTAATTCTCTCCTCACAAAATTACGCCTTTTTTGCTGTAGGTAGTACGAGTAAATGCCGGACGAAATTTTTTGTTAGCACTTAATTGAATTCCCCGCGAATTCCTTTTGCAGACGACAAATTTAAGTCATATTCAATCAATCGAAAAGAACAAACGATTAGGGAAATTATATAGAAAATGTTTTGCGCAAGTATTTATTAATTATGATAATATGTATAAATAATTACGCAAATCTATACTAATATTATAAAGAGGTAAAGTTTGTAAGTTTGTAAATAAAGTTCTGTCGGGGCTAATCTTCGGAACTACTGATCCGATTTAAAAAAATCTTTTTATCAGTAGAATGCTACGCTATTGGTGATTATCATAGGCTATATTATATATTTGTATTGTATATTTGTATTACCCGAGTTATCACAGTTTTTGACCCGCGAGTCGGACCGTGAAATTTATGATTTCAGTACGTTATTATTTATACAACTAAAGTTGAATCCTTATCAAAGTATATGATAGAGATAAGATTTGCCTTTTACAGTATGTTAATTATCGTCCAAATTAAGTTGACCTCCTCCGTGTGATGTTATACGTACTGAATAGGGGTCAACATTTTGGTACTGACATACTTTGATAATTCGATCTTTGATCTTTTCTTTCAATTTATTTGCTAATCTCTAGATCTGCATGTCGGATTGTAAATTATTTTGTTTATTATGAAAGCTAGACTCGAAAGTGAAATAGACTATTTAATACAAGCTATACACATCATTGCCATAAATATATATTGATAATGTTAATGTAATATCGTACAATGTTTAACAAAGATATAGATCTTTAGTACACGGAACGAGACGGAGGATATTGCTTCACGGGAAACTATAAAAAGATTAAATTGAGAGGGGTAGCGGGGAAAGACCAGACTTTATATGAAAGACTGTCTTTAAAAAATTAAAAGGGTACCTAAGAGGTTTTCACGCGGACGAAGTCGCGGGCGACTGCTAGTCATTAAAATCATTAACATATTACCATGATGATGATGATATCAGTCTATTTAATTGCCCACTACATAACCAGTAGCGCTATTACGAGTATGTGCGGTTGTTTTTATGACTATATGATTAACTCCGTTCAGTAAGTATCTTTTAATTAATCGCGAATAGACACTGACAAACTGACAAACGCGGCGGGGGGACTTATTTTATAATATGTAGTGGTTGCTAATGAGTTCAATTTTAGTTGCTTTTTTAACCGACGAAAAAAACGGAGGAGGTTCTCAATTCGACACGTATATTTTTTTTATGTATGACCACGCATAACTTTTAAAGAGTTGTCCGATTTTGATAACTATTTTTTTATTAAAAAGGGCATACTTCCAAGATGTTCCCATTGTCATCATATTAGGATCTGATGATATCCTGGGAAAATTGAAGGAACTCTTCAAATTTTATAGGCACACTTGCAGCGATTTCGGATTTTGTGTAAGTATCGGTAGCTTTTTTGCTGCAAGTGCCGTATATACTATGACAGTATAGTACGAGTACGTTACGTGTCGATAAATCACTAAAAATTAGGAAATAAATTTTTTAACAAAAATAACTGAGTCATTTAGTTGCTTTAATTTACTTAAGCATATCTATGAAGTCGGTGCCAGCAAGTTTAAGAAACATTTACTTAACGTAGTAAAGCAGTTTGTGGATTCTACGTAATGTCCTTAAAGAGACCTTGGCTGGCACCGACTCCTAGATATGCTTAAGCAAATTAAAGCAACTGAATGACACAGTTATTTTTTACTTTTTAGTGCGTTTTGAGTCGGTTCTATTTCTCTGTTCTGTCTGTCGGTTTCTATTTTTAGTTAAAATTTGTATTTTTTTTTTTATCGACTACAAGTTGGCATACTGCTATCACACCTGATGTGAAGTGATGATGCAGTCTAAGATGGAAGCGGGCTAACTTGTTAGGAGTGGGACGAAATCCACACCCCTTTCGGTTTCTACACGACATCGTATGTAACTTTAAAAGAAACAAAAAATAGATCAATGTCAGTTACCCTGTCTAATGGATATGAATTTTTACGCGCTTTATATGGAACTTTTGATTTCGAAAGAAGCTTTTTCTTATTCTTTTTCTCAATATATTTATGTTATTCGTTTTTATGTTAATAGCTACGGTTAATTTGACGGCCTCATGGTAAGCGAAGATTCAACTTCCGGAGGAATGCGCTTGCCTAGAGATGCATGATTGATGATGATTCACTGCATTTGCGTTGTAGGTGGTAGGAAAAACGGAAGCTGTGAGGGCATTCCATATCTTAGCCAAACCAAACCATAGAACGCGTCCAAGGTATATCAACTGCCTAACAGTCCTCATTAATTAAGGAAATTAATTTACGATACTGTTATCTGACTATGATTAAGTAAAAAATATTTCTATTTTTGTAACTTTATTTATTTAGACTACCTATAGCTCCGAAAAAAAATATGTTTTTCTCAACAGAATTTGCCTTCCGAACCGGTGGTAGAGTGCTTATAATCTAAGCCCACTAAATAAACGAATTTTAATATTTTTAAAACCTTGATTCACTTATAATTGTTTAAAAATAATAATCCTCAAATAATTAATTAAGGGAATTTGTCAACTTGAATTTTAATCATGAAATAATTATAATCCTTAAATAATATAACATTATCACAATGATCTTTACCCGGATAAAATAAATTGAATAGTTTTCAATATAATCCCTGAAGAATTTATATGAAAGTCAGTCAACCATAAAGTCTAAACAGGTTTTAACCCTCTGATCTCCCTTGCTGATAAAATACGAAAAGGATAATCCCAATATCTCTGAATACATTAAATTAAAGCCTCTATTCAAATAAATTCCACTCAGAAGGGAATAGACCGTGTAAATTCGATATTAACACATGACGGCCTTTTCAGCTTTTCCTTCAACCCTTGAGGGTTACAAAGCAATTATAAAATTGTAGAAGTTATATAGATCCTGGAATTTTCTTTAGGATTAACGTTAGAAAATTATATTTCCTAATCCTTGGCTCAGGTTTTATGGTATACCACGCGAAGAGCTCGTGGCTGTAGTGGGGCAGGACCTGTCTCTGCCGACTACCGTTAAGACTATGTTAGATAAAGAGAGGGCCTGGGATGCAGTTTTCTTCTACTGCATGACTGTAATGTCTTAGAAAGAGGCAGCGGAATGGTTAAGAGAGACTGATGAACCGTCACCCGATTCGCCACAGAAGAGGAACTCCGGGTGATAACCACGCGGGAAAAAGAACTACGCGTATAAAACCGCGGGCGTTTTCTAGTCCGGAATACTTCTATACGTAATAAGCCAGTTATTTTATGTGGGCCCCTATTTAAACACTTATGCTTTTAAAAGTCAAGTGTGTAGATGACGAGTGTCTCAATTTCTAAGCCCAGGTGAGAGGCGATGCCGTGCGGGTGCTGGGTCAATCGCGTGGCTGAGAGAAAAACTTCGAACAGAGCCCGAGACTTGTGACACGGGTGTAGGTTTAAAAGAGATCTCTTAGTGACGGACACTCACCTCCTCTATTCAAATTTTATACATTGTATAAGTTATAAAGAAAAATGAAAAATTTCGTAAGTGGTGAATTTTGGTTTAAAAAGAGTTTTAGGTCAGAAATTTTTCATTTTTCAATTATTATAAAAAAATATTATTGTCGATTACCTTTTTGAATCTTCACATATACTTATGAGGACTATCTCGTTTTCAAACTGCAAAAAATTGCATCTAAATCCAACCATTTGTAAAAAAACAGACAGACAAAGGAACTTAAAGACGTGAAAATTAAAAGGCCAGTATTTTTACATCGTTGATTAAAAATAGACATTTTCTAATACATATGTATGAATACATCTGTAACCGAGACCATTGCATCGCGGCTGCGATTATTTAAACCTACACCAAGGTCATGGATGTAGTTGAACGGACGCATGTCATTACGTTCCCGTTCTCCTCCGTACAGCGCAATACTGCTATCTACCGATCATTCAGCGACTGATAAGCTATTGTTTTCACACAAAAACATCCTCATAAAGTGCTTACTCATTGTGATAACGTTGTTTATGGAAAATGCAGTTTTATTCCGCTTTGTGAAGTGCAGAAATGCAGACCGTTAGGAGATCATCCTTTACGTTAGCAGCTGCGAGTAAGCAGTTCACAAGGTATGTGTCGATATAATTTATTATAGCAACTAGAACAAGTGTTTTTTTATTATTTAAAACACCGTTAACAATATTTTTAATTTTGCTAACCATTTGTGAAAACTGACATAATTTCATTCTGTAGTATAAAAATAATGTTATTTATTTATCAAAAACACTTACAGAAGTCAGAACAAATAAAAATAATTGAAGATATTTACAAGAAATAAATATGTAGCATCTAATTGTTCACTTAAAAGCAAGGTGCCCAAAACACTGCCGCTATTTTCCCTCTGGATAACAAGGCTGGTCCTTTTTAATTTAGTTTCATTTGTTTGTAAAATTTCATATTGAATATATGGTCTATTGTACAAAAATGATATTGCTTTTACTGTTTCATGTTACCCTATTGATTTATGTAAATTCTATTGAATACTGGATTTGAAGAATTAGTTCTATTTTAATTTGATAGACTTGATTACATATAGACGAAGGATGTTTGAAGCTAGTCTCAATCCCTAGTTTACAAGATCTAAGCATACATAGTTACATACAGAAAGAAGGGTATATTTATAGAGGAGTGGTACATACGAGACGTGCTTTCTAGATGCCGTGACCTTCATGTAAGGAGATGTTGATTAAAAAAATACTGGACAGTCCCTCAAACTGCCGATCGAAATTATAACGAAACCTTCATGAGAAGCGTGCGGTGACAATGATGCGTGTTTCACGCTTTTAACTCTTGAAGAGCGTTCATTGTGGATGATGAGAGTTCCAAGTTTTCTGTTTACCCCAAAAGTGCTTAACGCACCTAAATGATTTTTTATATACATAATCCATTCAAACAGAGAGACAGAAGGCGGAAATCCACATTATTTTTACTCTGTAGATAAAACGAGCATTTCTCATCATCATGATCATAATTAGCATATAGATATTTGCTCCTGGGCATAGACCTCTTGCAAGGACTTCCAAAGACGGTCTTGAGCAAACTTGCCCATAATCCCTATAAATATATTTTTTTTACAGATCGGTTGCAGTTAACAGCGCATCCGTCATAACAAACGAGGAGAGCAACCTGAAGTCATGGACGGAAATACCTGGACCTTCTTCGCTACCCATAATCGGGCAGTTGCACCATTTTCTGCCAGGAGGTAATTTTATTTTACCATAAAGTATCACATCGCAAGAAACGAAGGCTATTTACTCCCCAGTTCATTCCGTATGAAAATCCGTACAGTAAGTCCAAAGAATCTAATAGACATAGTTTATGTAATACTAACGGAAGCTCGCAACGCCGTTCGCGAAAAATTCTGATTTTGTGATAGTTTGACATTAGACTAAACTATATCTGTATCACATTTCATTTATATCGTTCAGTAGACTTGACTCAATAACAAACAGACTGAGTTACTTCCGCAATTATAATATTAATATAGATAAGACAAACAAAAAGATACTTGAAGACTGAGAAAAAAGAATTTTCTAAAGTGCTCTTTGTCTTACTCTTTTTTGGGCTACACTTGGTTTTTGGGTGCATTGAAGCGGGAATATTTTATTTGAATATTAAATATAAAAACTCTAGTGATTACGATAAGATTATAGATGAACAAATATATAATGTAAAGCTTTATAAAACGAAGGTCTCATTATCATGGGCTTCTACACCATAAAAATACTCAAAGTAAAGATACTCGATTTCTACTCTCTTATCTTATAATTTTATACCTATATACAATAATTAAATAAACAAATGTATAAATACAGTGTAATTGCATTAATTGCATAGATAAAAGACTCATTATAAAGCCATTTACCGTTATCTATGTTAAGTTGCGAATATAAATTATATTATCATTATTAAGAGGGTCTCCTTAGTCACGGAATATTTTTTTTCATTACTCTGTGAAATTTTTAGTAGGTAAATTCCAAGCTCAGAGTCGGAAAGTTGGTGGTGTTACACTCCCGTACCTCGGAGAGCACATTAAGCCGTCGGTCCCTGTCACTATCATAAACATCTGATAGTGATCGTTCAAAATGAAACATTATTATGGTAAGCCCGCCAACCCGTATTGGAGCAGCGTGGTGGGTCTACGTTCCATATCCCCTCTCCTAAATTTAAATTCAAATTCAAAAGCATGTATTTCAAGTAGGCTAATTATAAGCATTTTTGGAACGTCAAATTAGACTATTTGTACTCTACCGCCGGCTCGGATGGCAGATCCTGGTGAGAAGTGCCAATAAATAATATTAGTAAAAAATTATGTAATCTACTAAAACTTATTTCAGGTTCCTTATATAAAAATGAAGCTTTTTATATTAAAACTTTGTACGAACGATACGGGCCTATAGTGAGAATGGATGGATTTTTCGGATCGCCGTCGGTTATTATGCTTTACGACGCGGAAGCTGCATCACAGGTAAAGAAACACTTCAAAAACATCATTCACTGACAAACTAAACGTACTTTACGTTTAGCGTACGTAAGTACGTTAGAATCAGTTCGATTAAGCAACTATAGTAGGGGAAACCAAGACTTCTAATACGCGGGCTATTACTTCCACCAAATACAAGTCTTTTATTTAGGGAGAGCAAGGCAGGGTGGACTAGTTACTGACGACGACACTTTTAAATACGACGACACTTTTAAGTACGTACGTTACGACATTTTTTAATATTTTAACGGGTACCCTTTGTATTATAGGCTCATACTTGGTAAGTAACAATATAATAGGTATCCTCTCTTATATTGCTAAACCGCGCTCGACTTATTCAAAGCACCCTCTCTTGGGCTCACCTACCATTATACTATAATAACTTTTTTTAGGTACTTCGCGGTGAAAATTCGATGCCAATTCGTCCGGGTTTCCAATCCCTTGATTACTATCGACACAACTATTACAAACAAAAAGGAGCAGCACCCGACGAACCAACAGGTCTTATTTCAGAGTAAGTGTCTACGACAGTACATACATTAAGTACTTAACAAGATACAACACGTTTTATCCTTAGAGACTATAAATAACATTTTGATAGAGTTTTCGATACTTGTGATAAAAAGTAGGCTCTGAAAATGTATCCAAGATACATTGATCATTTTAGAAAATCCATATTAAAATTGTTACACATTTCACATAGTATCTACCTTTTACTAAAGTAAAATATATCAAATGTTACAGCCACGGCGAGGTATGGAAAAAATTCCGTTCGACCGTGAACCCAATTATGTTGCAACCCAAAACTATTAAACTTTACACCAACGCACTTATTGAAGTAGCAGAGGACATGATCGAAAGGTAATTAACGCTTTTTAATTACATGCTAAATACGTGGTTAATATTAAGAAATAGCTTAATTTTATGTAACGCTGTAGCTGTTGCTGTCTCACCCAAGCTTTTTACTTTAAGGTTACGTAGATTTTTTTTATCGACTACAAGTTGGTCCTTGACTGCTATCACACCTGATGTCAAGTGATGATGCAATCTAAGATGGAAGCGGGCTAACTTGTTAGGAGTTGGATGAATTCCACACGCCTTTCGGTTTCTACACGACATCGTACTGGAACGCTAAATCGCTTGGCGGTGCGTCTTTGCCGGTAGGGTGGTAATTAGCCACGGTGAAAGCCTCCCACCAACCAGACCAAGACAAATTAAGAAAAAATCTCAATCTTCCCCGCCGAGAATCAAACCCAGGACCTCCGTCTTAGAAATCCACAAAGTGCATTAAATAACTTTACTTAAACTGGGAAGGCACGGACTTTATAGAAAACGTAAATTATTAAAGGAACTAAATGACGCAATTATTATTTATTATATATTTTTTACTTTGTAGTACGTTATGAAAGTTTTGAAGTTTATTTTTTTATGATAACAATAACCATTACTCTATTATTTGAGTTCGGCATTAGAAATGTAGCGCTAAATTCATAATGCCTCTCATGTCAGTCAAGTTATGATACCCGAGCCAGGAACAAACTTAGTCGATCCTTCCCGATCGAAAACTTGTACAGTGCTTCACAGTGTTGTTTTGCAGAACCGTAAAACAGTCAGCTGCGAGTCGGATATTGGGTTGAAAAAAAAGCCTCTTAAACAGACGTAATCTATCTACAGATGCAAATATTCTGGTTTTACGAATTTCATACTAATTATTGTATGAGTATAGTTTCCCAAGATTTTTAAGACAACAATTTTAGTGGTATTTTAGACGATTTTACATACTATTTTTTTCCAGGATTAAATCAAAACGCAATGAGAAAAACATGATAGAGGGAAAATTCGATTTTGAGATGAATTTATGGGCACTAGAGTCTATTGGCGTGGTTGCTCTCGGCGGTCGCCTCAACTGCTTTGATCCAAACCTTCCAGAAGAATCTCCTACAAGAAAATTGATACAGACTGTTCACGATATATTTACCACCGCTCATGAACTGGACTTTCAACCGAGTCTTTGGAGATACATCACGACACCAACTTTCAAAAAGGCGATGAAGTTGTATGAGGACCAAATTAAGTAAATGTTCCTAATCCCAATTAAACTAAACTTAACACGTTTAACTCTTTGTAACTTTATTAACTTCAATTTGAATTATTTCAGTATAAGTCAACACTTTGTCGCAGGGGCCATAAAGAGACTGCAAAGTAAAAATCAGACTTCCGCTGAAGAAAAGGGCGTTTTGGAGAAACTGCTTGAAATTGACGAGAAAGTTGCCGTTATTATGGCGAGTGATATGTTATTTGCTGGTGTTGATACGGTAAGTAAATCTGTGAATGTGAAAAACATTATACATTTTCAACTTTTTATAATCGAGGGTTATTGTATACAACTAAAATACTGTACGTGTACAGTAAATCTTAGATTGCTAATCTTCATGAATATTTTAATGTTTTTTTTTATAATTAAGGTTAATAAATTACATTTATTTATGTTTCCCAGGCGTCTAACACCATGACTGCAACCTTATATCTATTGGCCAAGAATCCCGACAAACAGACAAAACTGAGAGAAAAGCTTCTCTCTGACACAGAAAAACGGCCCTATCTGAGAGCATGTATAAAGGAGTCAATGAGAATGCGGCCTGTTGTCGCTGGCAACGTAAGAAAAACTACGAGGGAGTACAATATTTTAGGCTATAAAATACCTGAAGGCGTAAGTATTACCAAATTTGGTATAGCCATTCGGTATTATAGAATGGCAACCCCGCAACGGAAAGCGCAGTGTAGGTCGACTCCCCATTAGGAGGACTGACGACATTAAACGTGTCGCAGGAAGCCGCTGGTCACAGAAGCCTCAGGATTATTGTGTTTGGTAATCCTTAAAAAAGCCCAGCCGTGGACGTCTATCGACTGTTAATTATGGTGATCATGATAATTCTAGTAGCAGTAGATAAAGCTTTTTGTAACTGCACTCGACTAGGTGTTTCCTATTCCGTGTTTTAATCTGAATAATACACATACAATCTAAATCCAGTACCGATGAATTAAAAGGCCCTGGAGGCTTATGGGGCTACGCCTCTGGTGGATGGATACTGTGCAGCATTTGTAGAATAATGTTACTTGCATTTGACGGCCGATTGGCACAGTGACCCTGCTTCTGCGTCCTAGGCTGTGGGTTCGATTCCCTCATCTGGAAAATATTTGTGTGATGAGCATCGATGTTTTCCATTGTCTGGGTGTTTGTCTATATATTATAAGTATTTATGTATAATAAATATGAAATATTCATCAGCACCCATAACACAAGCTACTTACGAGTATGTTTACTTTGGGGCTATATAGCGATGTGTGTAATTGTCATATAATATTTATTATAATTTATTTATTTATTATTATTCCCTCAAATGTAAAGTAGATTCCTACTTACCCTATTTCGGTAGGTCGGCAGTTGATAGTCTCACAACTTAAACCCTTGCTGAAATTGTACGTAAAAAATAAGGACATGTTTATTGGTTGGTATGTTTATTTTTAAATAAAAAATAATATTTTTTTAAATTTCAGACACATGTGTCATTTGTTCACCAAGCTCTATCAAACATGGATAAATATTTCCCCGAGCCTGAAAAGTACATACCCGAAAGATGGATCACGGAAAAAGATGATCCACTGTTTCATGGGAACGCACACCCTTTCGCATGGAATCCATTTGGATTTGGAGTCCGTATGTGCATAGGTAAATGATGATAATGATACTTTAGTTTAACGTTTGGTCAGGCTCCGGTACAACGAACGAACATGAGCGAAACCAATCTTTAATCAAAACGCACATTCAGACGTGGGGGAAACAATCGTTTACAAACATTAGAGTAACGAATCACACATGTCTGGAAGCGGTTTAAGGCATAAAAATTTAAGCTATAGATGTAAATACCGCCTGAAAAGTCCACAAATGGTATCAACAGCAAGTAAAATTGTCAAAGTAAGAGAGTGTGTCGCAGCGACAGTACGGAACATTTATATGGAAACGATGTATCTTTGGCCACAAATTTTATAACATTAAAAAACATAAAAAGCGATCAAGTGCGAGTCAGACTCGCCCATGCAGGGTTCCGTAGCAACAAGTAACATAATATAAGAGTTCTTGTAATTCTTTGTAACTTTGATAGATGTTTTATTAATAGTGTATTTTTTGTTTACGGTTTATGCATAAAGATTGAATTAAGAAATTTTTTATTGAATTAAAAGTAAATTAGTTTCACAATTTGTGAAGTATTAAAAAACTACTCACTAGATCTCGTTTGAACCAATTTTCGGTGGAAGTTTGCATGATAATATTTTTAACTAGAGGACGCCCGCGGTTTCACCCGCGTAGTTCTCGTTCCCGTGGGAATTTCGGTATAAAATGTAGCCTATGTGTTATTCTGCTGTATAAGCTATATTGTGGTAAAGTTTCATTCAAATCCATTCAGTAGTTTTTACGTGAAAGAGTAACAAACATCCATACATCCATACATCCATACAAACTTTCGCCTTTATAATAGTAATAGGATTTCATATTTACAAGTTATGGGGGGGGGACATTTTACAAATTTGGAAGAATCTCCAATATATGTTTTTTCGAAACTATTCAGTTTAAAAATGTTATAGGAAACCTCAATAACATTTTTGAAGACCTATCCATAAATACCCCACAAGTAAGGGTTGAAAAATATTTTTTAAGTTTCAGTTCTAAGTTTAATGTGTTTTTTTATTTTTGTGTATAAATATTGAAGCGGTTCACAGATTACATCCACTTCACATCGGTAGACATGACGAATCTATAAGGGTTCCGTTTTTTGCTATTTCGCTACGGAACCCTAAAAACCAGTAGTGTCGCTACGTCACGTCACCTACTCCTGTCATCCGCAGTCAGCTACTAAATTGTACTCTTACGTTTTCATTTAATAACTATTAGATAGATCATTGAATAATTTCAATGACACAATCTAGTTGTAAAAATATTAGTCAAATGAACAAAGTAAACTATTGGATGCACTCTTCTGTCAGCAGAATATATGTATCTCTACACGTATAGCTAACAATGTCTAAATAAATAATTTCCAAGTAAAATGATTTCTAAGCTTGATTTTAATAATGCTGAAATGTCAATGTTTCCAGGTCGACGAATAGCCGAATTGGAAATTGAAACCTTCCTTACTAAAGTGATCGAGAATTTCGAGGTGGAATGGTTCGGCCCGCCGCTGCAGACCCGACCAAGCTCTCTAAACTATACAGCCGGGCCTTACAATTTTATTTTTAAAGATGTAAAATAAATGATAGCTTATAAATATTACAGAGTTTGTGATATTTTTGCAAAATTAAAATTTTATGGGACCTTGTATTAATAAATTATTAAGAATTTTTTTATATAATTAAATGTATATTTTGAAACATAAATTATTTCATTTCAAAATCCGTTTCTATTTAATTATCGAATAAGGCCTGTGGCACCAAGATATCGGATATCATAACCAACGGTTAACATAACTTTACTATAAATTTACTACTTATAATAAACCCGTACGCCGCTTAAGGACGTAAAACGGGCGGCTATCTTAACCGAGCTTACGTCCTTAAGCGTCGGTAACTCGACCGGTGTACAGGTTGTTGTAACAGTAAATTTTACGTTTAGCTTATGTTAACCGTTGGTTATGATAACCGAAATCTTGGTACACACAGGCCTTAATGTCTTAAAAACTAAATTAATTAATTGTTGATAATGATAATAATACTTGTTTTTCTAGTGTAATAAACATTTTAATTACTTCGTCTTCACTTCGAGAAAACAAATTATAAACATGAAATATATTTTCTATTATAAATGATTTATATATTATTTAAGTCAATATAATTAATTATTAACAATGTCATGTTCTAATAACACAGAAACATGATATTACTATTTACTCATGGGACACCATTTATAGTCTATAGTTAAAATAAGCGAGCATTTGTAGCAAGCGAATAAATACAAGAAATACGTAGGCCGTGTAATATAACACCAACTTATTAGCTGACCTTTGATCCCGCAGCGGCCTTAATTGAATAATACTCCTTATACGACAAGCGACTGACTGCGAATGAGGGACGTTTCTGTATGTGTTTACTAATGTATTTAACGTACTTTATTAACCGACGAAAAAAACGGAGGAGGTTCTCAATTTGACATGTATATATTTTTTTTTGACGACGTCTTATAATTCGATAGAGCCGGCTGCACGCACGAAAAAACATGACGTCATGCGTCGTTACCTCGCTTTGAGGCGTTCCATGTTTGGCTTGAAGTGCAAGCGAGAGCGCAGAACGAGCGACAAAGAAGGACAATCGGTCTTTACGTTCGGCAGCGTTCGACATCCGTCTATTAAATATAATTATTAAATATATTAATTTTAAATTAAAAATTAATATATTTAAAAAATAATATATTTATTATAAATTTAAAATATAAATTTATAAAATCAAAATCAATTATTTTATTAATTTAAATTAATATTTATAAAAATATACTTAAATTAAAAATTTTACTTAAATTAAAGACTTTACAGACAACCAATTTTTTGTTTTATGTATGACCACGCATAACTTTTTATAGAGTTGTCCGATTTTGATAAATCTTTTTTTATTAGAAAGGGTACACTTCCAAGGTGGTCCCACTGTCATCATGTTAGGATCTGATGATGATATCCTGGGGAAATTGAAGGAATTCTTCAAATTTTGGAGGCACGCTTACAGCGATTTCGGTTTTTGTCTCGGTATCGGTAGCTTTTTGGCTACTAGTGCCGTACTATGACAGTATAGTACGAGTACGTCACGTGGCGATAAATCACTAAAAAGTAAGAAATAAAAATTTTTAACAAAAAAATAGAACCGAATCAAAACGCACTAAAAAGTAAAAAATAACTGTGTCATTTATTTGCTTTAATTTACTTAAGCATATCTAGGAGCCGGTTCCAGCCAAGGTTTCTACTTTAAGTACGTTACCCAGAACCCACAAACTGCTTTACTACGTAAAATAAATGTTCCTTAAACTTTTTGAGTCGGTTCTATTTTTTTGTTAAAAATTTTTATTACGAAGTCACAGAATTATATTTTAATGTTGGTACTAAATAAAATTATCACGTTTTTTGTTAATCATCGTTATCAGCCTATTAACGGTCCTCTACTACAGGGCCAGGCTTTCCCCTTATTAGGAGAGCGGATATGGAGCGTAGATCCACCACGCTGCTCCAATGCGGGTTGGCGGGCTCAGGGTGATAATGTTTAATTTATTAACGATCACTATCCGATGTTAATGACAGTGACCGGGACCGACGGCTTAACGTGCTCTCCGAGGCACAGGAGTGTAACACCGCCAACTTCCCGACTCCGGGCTCGGAATGTACTGAGAATTTCATAGAAGAATGAAAAACTCAGAATTATTCCATGACCCAACCCAGGATTAGAACCCAGGACCTCGTGATCGAAGCTAGAGAGGCTAACCACTAGACCAACGGGGCAGGCAGTATTCATTAATACATAAAATTAATCCTTTTAGTGTAAGATATTCAAAAAGTTCGAAAAACATATCTGAATCCAATAAACGAGTGACGAGTATTCTGCCAGTGCCTCTGTGGCGCAGTGGTATGCGTTGTGGGTCCATAAGATGAAGATCCTGAGTGCTATTCCCGGTCAGGCCGATTAAGATTTTCTAAACTGGTCCAGGTCCGGCCGATTTCAGCCGTGGCTAGATACCTTCCTACCGACAATGATATACTGCCAAGCGATGTAGCGTTCAGGTACGATGTCCCAACAAGTTAGCCCGCATCATCACTTACCATCGGGCGTGATAGCAGTTAAGATTTAACTAGTAATGAAATAAACCATTCGAATGCTGTAAAGTTGAGGGTATTTTGTCAGATTTGCGTGGCCTTGCTGAGTAGATTTGTTAGGTTTTCGCCAAAGATAGCATTTTTGATTTTATTATAGACTGAATCAAGTACCTAATCCTGCATTTATTTCTTCTCCATATTATCAATAATGTTGTGTAATTGGATAGAAGCCACGTTTTAGACAAATTTCAACTAATTAGCGCCTCAATATTGACACAGTGAAGCCTTAGAGTTTGAAATATTTGCTAACAAACAATTTTCCGTCACTCGATCTCTTTACAATGTCACCCACACTTGACGAGAGCTCCTTATGAGCTCGCTCTCGTCAAGACTTAAGACTGTTTCGAAATACTTTAAATGATTTGACGATAAATGCCTTTAGTTCTATCGTCATGTACCTACCGTAACCACCACAAAATTGCAACATGAATATTTTATATTAGCTGTTGCCCGCGACTTCGTCCGCGTGGACTTCGATTCAGTAACCAGTAGATACAATTAGTATTGACATAAATAAATAAAATTTGTATTGCTAAAAACTATTTACAAAGCTTTTATATACACTTAACACCGTTTGATGTAGTTCATTCGGAAGCCAGAATGTAGAGTGAATCTGGACTGGTGGCGCGAGAACGAGCAACATAGAGCTGTCCATGTGAGAAGCTGCTTGTCCTAAGGTCGACTCCAGCCAGTGGCGGATCCAGCTTTCAATTTAGAGGAGTCTCAGTTTTGGTATAGTCATTTCATGCTCCAAATTTTTCACGGGCTTTTTGGTTTTATTACAAGTGACAGTTACATTAAACATGAATATTTGAAATACTAAGAAAAACAAGAAATTAATATTTGCGTAGGTATAGCTTCCTTGGTTCACATTATTGAATGTGTTAATAGCTGCACAGTTAAGTCTAGCGTGTGGACTTAACACCGTGAGGACGTGGGTTCGATACGATGTTTTTGGATTGTTGTCGTATTTACTCTTATCAAGACATTTTTTCGACTAATTGTAGAGACAGGGAATTCTGGGCATATTTCAAGCCATTCAATTATTTTTTAATTAGGATCCTATGCGGTTGATATAGTATTGCTGAATAAGTCCCTGGAAATGTAGCAAGCCTGCAAACATAGCAAGTATCAAGAATTTCAATATATTTAAACATAAGTTGCAGGAGCATTTGATAGATAAAGCTTATTACACGATTCAGGAATATGCAAATAGGTACAGGATTTGACATTGACCTAACATGTATTTTCTTATTATGTTTTTTAATTTTATTTTTTTATCTTTGACAATAATTGTTTTGATATGATCCTTAAAATTTTTTATTTGACATATATTTTTTTATATTCTTAAATTCTCTTTGACATTTTATTAGTTTTTTTTTCATTGCTTTAATTATCTCATGTAGTTTAACATTTGCATGCCTGTTATCGGCGAGACATTGTATATTTTTAACTTAACAAGACCTATGTATATCTGATTCTGAAATTTTAAGGTAATAATAAAAAAGTTAAAAAATATGCCTTATATTCCTAATTTTTTTAAGGAAAAAAACTCTATAAACAACACTTCAAAGTACTATGAGTATATAAATCGATAACCAAAAACTTATCCGTCATCCGTGTCTAAGATCTCAAAATATAGTACATGTAAACATAAACAAGAAGTGGTCATTGGTTACGAAGAGATTACGTATGTGCGTAAATATTGATATCGCTTCTAACAGTGATTCAATGAATACAAAATATCTGTAACACATCAAATCGTGTGCGGGAGTCGGTGATAATTTAAACCTAGCCAAGGTTAGCACAACATTTGGACGCGCGTCTCTGTATCATTACGGTCATGTTCACGGACTATCGCTTACGTACAACGCAACACTATTATATCTAACGATAATTCTGTACTGATAAGCTTGTTTTCATACAAATACACGCGCATAGTTTCATAATGCTTATGGGATATATGTGACAAGTGTTTATGGCAAGAAAACCCAGTTTTATTTTGTGATTTTGAAGTGATAATTTTAAATTGACACAATGCAAACCGTTAGAAGATCAGCTTCAATATTAGTTTCTGGGAGTAAACAGTTTACCAGGTATATACTTATATGTTATATATTTATATGTTACTGTTATTTTTTTTATCAATACGAATTAAATACTGTATTGGTGAGAATCATTTATTTTGTTTTCAAATATCAATATTAACAAATTTTGTTAGGTACCTAAGTACTGGTGTACATTTGGCAAGTTAGTATGTTAATTGTGAATAACAATATCAGTGTTTTTCCACAGACTACATAGATAGAGTAAAATATCCGAGATACCGAGGTTTGCACAGTTTTTAATGGAATTTTACAATTTAATGTAAATATTAGTTCAACGTATTTTTATTTATACATGATTTTGATGTAGTCATTTACAATATATTATATATATGACTATAATAATATAAACATATATGTCTAATGTAAGAGTCAGCGATTTTATTAAAAAAATGCGTTTCTTATTTATTTATATTTTTGAGAAAAATATTAATTTCGAAATACATCAATTTTTGCTAATAATCCAATCCATCTCTGAAATCACTCAATATACTTGTGTATTCTTCCATATATACATTAACTTTTGATCAAAGTGTGCTTTGTATACGTCCTAGAATTTCTTGTTCGAGTATATAATATTTAGTTAAGGAAATGGACATAGCAACAGTCTATGTAACTAAAAATATCACTTACCTTGAAAAATTACAAAACAATTCGCAACTTTGAAGTTGAATAGGTATTAAAAGTATTAGGAAACGCCATAATTATTCCAACTAGAAGACACCCGCGGTTTCACTTTCTTAGTTCTCTTTCCCGTGAGAATATCTGAGTAAAATGTGACCTATGTGTTATTGTGATACATAAGCTATATTATTGTGAAGTTTCATCAAAATCCATTTAATAGTTTTTGCGTTAGGACCAACATCCATACATACAAACTTTCGCCTTTATAATATTAGTACGATCTTACTATAATTATGTCTTTTATCAACAGAAAAGAGTCAATGATCATAAAAAAACTAAATAAATCGGAATTAATTAATTAAATTCACAAAAAGAAAACACTCAAAATTGTTTCTACATGTCACTAATTCGTTTTTTTCGGATAACTTTTTCTATACCTAGTCTTGATATTAGACATACAGGTACGATACGAGATTCCTACTATAGTTAAAAACCCAAAAGAAAAAATAATCACTAATAATTAAATGAAGTTTTAACGACATTAGAAGACATGTACATACAATTAAATAATAAAGTGTATAGCAAATATAGCCTAAATTTCAGTGTCAAATCAATTCGGAAAATTCGTTAAAGTAATTCCTCTGAGATAAAATTGGCTCACATGCGTTTATAGTAATATCAACTGACCAGAATTCTAATTAAAATAAAATTTTAATCAAAAAAAGAATTTTCAAAGTCGGACTATTCTGTGTAAAGTTATGCGTAAAAATTACTGAATCGATTTTGATGAAACTTGCAGTATTCCCTAAGTTAAATAATACCTAGCACAACAAAAAAATCACTTAAATCGGACTTGTAGTTCCGGAGAAATACGAACTTAAAAACATAAAAATACCCTATCTCAAAAACTATTAAACTTATTTTGATAAAACTTGCAGTGTACCCTAATTTGAATAATACCTAGTACAACAATAAAAGAATTACTTAAATCGGACTAGTAGTTCCGGAGATATGCCTCTACAACATACATACATACATACACACATACATACATACATACATACATGCACTTATGAAAGGCACATTTGTTCAGACGCTGATATAGATTAACATATGCGAAAACTGGGCATATCTGGAAATGTTACATACATAAGCGGTAAGGCGCTCTAAGTGCCCGGATTGCCAGAGAGACGCGGGTTCGAATCCCGTCGGTTCCGCAATTTTTTGATATTATGTTTATTCTTAAATATAAATAATCCCAAAAGTGTGGATAAACACTTTTCAATAAAACTAAACGAGAATCTTTAGTATACTTTCTAAAATGTATGTAAGCATCTTATTTTAAGAGAGTATCTGTATTAGTCTTATCATCATTATGAACCTTTTAACGGCCTACTACAGGGCCAGGCTTCCCTCCTTGTAAAGAGGGGGATATGGAACCCACCACGCTGCTCCAATGCGGGTTAGCGGGGTATATTTTTTAGCGATTACTGTTAAATGTTGATGACAATAATCGGGGCCGACAAAACGTTCTCTCCGAGGCACGGGAGTAAACACCACCCGACTTCCCAACCCCGGGATTAGAATTTGAAAATTTCTCTGAATAAAGAAAATCTCAGAATGATTCCACAAACCGACCCAGGACGATATGATCGAAGCCACATAGCTTAATCACTAGACCAACAAGGCAGTCTTCGATACATCGATAGACATATTTAAAGCCCAATAATCCTATATCTGTATATCTTGATCTTTAACTCGTTTTAAACGATATACAGATCTATTTTTGTATTTAAATTTATTTCCACTCGTCTCAAGATATATGTTTTTCTCATAAAAATGTCAAAAAGTAATTTGCATATCGTTTATCGTAGAGCCAAATTATTGAGGTAGGTACCTACAGCGATTATTTCGTACAGGTTATATCTAAGTGTAATATATATTACAAATACCAATTTATTCTCTTTATTTTTTTTTTGTTTTTATTGAGAAAGAATACAATAAGAAACTTAAGCTAACTTTTCCTAATAACTATACAAATCATGCCGACGTGGAATGGTGGCAAGAATACTGGCTGCATTTCCGCGTTGGATAGCCAGGCCAGCCAGATTTTCCTTTGAGCAAACAAACGAGCGAGCCCTTCGGTCACCAGTTAAGGCAATTAGGCGCGGTGAAATATTATGAAAGAATTTTGTGGCACTGCGACTCCATGGCCCAAGGGTCTCCACGGCAAAAGGAACAAATATGTAACTCTCTGTTAGAGAAGCATACTTGCGCCACTTACCGGTTTCAGCCTTTTCTGTTGCGCCTCCCGGTCTTGATTCTGTCTCCCTGATATGACACGCAGCCAATGTGCGCAAACATCAATTAAGGTTAAGAACTTACAAGAAAGGCAATGTTTTGTAAGGAACATATCATATAATTATAATATATTAGATATGAGAAGTATAATTGCATAGTCATCATTATTTGATCGTTTCGTATCAGTATATAAACAATGATTCATCATATTAAGCATCTAATTACATCAAGTAATTAGAATGATATAATATGAAAGGTACGAATATGTTAATATGTGGAATTTCCTTCCGACGTCTGTTTCCTGCCACTTTATAAGGCAAGACTAAACAGGTATTTTCTACGCAAGCGTCTCCCATTTTATGCTATTAATATTTATCACTGCTTTTCATCAAGTATGATTAAAGATGAGTTCGGCATGTAGAGCGAATGAATGAAAGAAGATTAACAAAAGAGGTTTATGAGGCGAGGACAAATTCTGTAGGTATATTTTAAACAACAGCCTGGTTAAGAGCACCCTAAAACGACAAACTTGTATGAAAGGATTAATGAGGGTGGAGAAGCGAAGTATGCCAGGGCCGTGGTAAATGGAAGAAAGTAGTCTCTGCCTACCCACCCCTATGTGTGTGAGGTGTGATGTGATGTATGTATGTGTGTATGATTATAGTAAAGCGCGAGCATATTAACCATAAAAATTGCATTATCAAGAGATCTTTCACAGATCAGTCGCAGTTAACGGCGCATCTATAGTAACAAATGAGGACAGCAACCTGAAGTCATGGACGGAAATACCCGGACCATCATCACTGCCCATAATCGGGCAACTGCATCATTTCCTGCCTGGAGGTGAGTTTACCATCCCTGTACCTATCACGTCAATAAGATAAAAGTAAGTAGTTGTAATTTGTAAAAAAGTAAAAAGTAAGTATTTGACTTAACTCAGACTGAAAGCGAATCAAAGCTTGGCGTCTTGATTATTAATCCTAAGATTTAAATATAATATTTGAATCAAAATAATTTAACAATTTGTTATTAAAATCAATGTTTCAGGTTCTTTAAATAAATCAGAGGACTTTATTACTAAAGTAATGTATGAGCGTTATGGACCCATTATAAGAATGGACGGATTTTTCGGATCACCATCGATTGTTATGCTTTACGACGCTGAAGCAGCTGCACAGGTGAAAAAATCTTTTAGTAAAACTACACTTTTAACGAATTCGATAAAGAAACTACAAATGGTACCTACACTCACAATACTAACTAAAGTTAAACAGATTTAACTTAAAAAGATAATAAAGTTGAAATCCAAAAGCGAGCGAGTAATTTTTCTCATCTCTACTTATCGATAGAGTATTGTAATATAATTGTTATAGGTACTTCGCGGTGAAAATTGGATGCCAATTCGTCCGGGTTTCGCATCCCTTAGCTATTTCCGAGAAAAATATTACAAACAAAATAGTGCTGACCCCGACGCTCCAACTGGTCTGATTTCAGAGTAAGTTTTCAAAAATGTTCAAATGTTGTTACGTAAATACTTTACTTAATTAAAGTTTTTTTTAAATATGGGGTTTATACTTTCTACATTTTATTCATTTTTTTTATTTTTTTATTATAGTCATCTATATTATATCAGAATACAATCTGTACCTATCTGTTTATGGGTTTGTTTATGTTAAACTCGGGAGCAGCTTAATGACTTTTTGCAAACTTCCAATTATTTTTATGTTAAAGTTATGTTTAAAAAAAATACCCGTTATTCCAAAAAGGCGCTTTGATTTTGCCGTAACATTGGTGAACTGTAGTTTTAAAAACTATGTTTGGAAGTTGACATGAAATTGAACACAGTAATGTAACTTTTAAAAAATTCTACTAACTGCATATAGCAAACAAGGTTGTGGATCAACCTAGTATACCGTTATAGTGCTCGGTTTTCGGTGTTTCGGTATCTATTGATTGGTTGAAATGTGGTTTAATATGTTACAGTCACGGTGAGGTATGGAAGAAATTCAGATCAACCGTGAACCCAATTTTGCTACAACCCAAAACCATTAAACTATACACCAACGCACTTACAGAAGTAGCAGAGGACATGGTTGAAAGGTAACACATGTTTTATAATCACATCATTGATAAATAGATGATTTCATACTACTAAAGTTTTGAGCTCAATGCAAAAAATGCTGATCTAGCAGTAAACAAGAAGTTTTGGATGGAATAGAAAGCATAGAAACCCTTATGTTGAGACAACCTTGGGCTAAACTATGGCTCGCAAAAATACAAATACAAAGTATGGTGTATCTCAGCATACTTTACTATACCATATTCAAATATTTGAAAATATAATGTTGTAACTTTTGCAGGATGAGATCGATTCGCAACGAAAAAAATATGTTAGAGGGTAATTTCGATGTTCAGATGAATCTTTGGGCACTAGAGTCTATCGGTGTCGTAGCCCTCGGCGGCCGGTTGAACTGTTTTGATCCTAACCTTCCTGAAGGATCTCCTGCGAGGAAACTTATACAGATGGTTCACGACATATTCAAAATCTCTGATGAACTGGACTTCAAACCGAGTCTTTGGAGATACATTTCGACACCAACCTTCAAAAAGGCGATGAAGTTGTACGAGGACCAAATTGAGTAGGTATTCCTAATCCTAAATTAATATTAAAACGTGTTATTCATTGTACCTTTCTGAACTTTTTTAATTTAAATTATTTCAGTATAAGTAAATATTTTATCGCAGAGGCCATTAAAAAGCTTAAATCTAAAAAATCGTCCACAGAAGAAAAGGGCGTTTTAGAAAAACTGCTTGATATTGATGAAAACGTCGCTGTTATTATGGCAAGTGATATGTTGTTTGCTGGTGTTGATACAGTAAGTCTCTCTTAAAATATACCTAAATAAAATAACTGATGGACCAAGAACTCGTGATAGCCAGTCTAGACCCTTAAAAGTGCTACTTTGTAAACCCTTTAAAATTTAAAATTTAAAATTGTTTATCTCAACATCAATTATAATTATATGATATCTTCCTGGCAAAACATTGCCTTTCTTGTAAATTCTTAACCTTAATTGATGTTTGCGCACATTGGCTCCGTGTCATATCAGGGAGACAGAATCAAGACCGGGAGCCGCACCAGAAAAGGCTGAAACCGGTAAGTGGCACATGTATGCATCTCTAACAGAGAGTTACATATTTCTTCCTTTTGCCGTGGAGACCCTTGGGTCATGGAGTCGCAGTGCCATAAAATTCTTTTATAATATTTCACCGCGCCTAATTGCCTCAACTAGTGACAGAAAGGCTGGCTCGTTCTTTGCGCAAAGGATAAGCCTGGCTATCCAACCCGGAAGTGCAACCATTCCACGAAGACATGATTTGTATAGTTATTAGGATAAGTTAACTGTAGTTCGTTATTGTATTCTTTCTCAATAAAAGATATAGTAGACTTAGTTTACAAGCACGAAACGTGAAGTTAGACTATTTGTAGTGACTCTACCACTAGACTCGACTAGTTACTGTACTTAACTATGCTAGAAGCACAAGCTAGCAAACATTCAACTTTTATAAAATGACAAAGATCAGCATACCTACCATCAACTATAATAGCAACTCAACTGTAGATCTAAACCGAATTGCAGTTAGCTTTCAGCAAAACAAAAAATGTCAGTGTCATATAAAATTTGCGTTTACCGTTCTCGATATCGACGCGGTAAAATCTTACACTAGCCACACTGGTCGGTTTTGGTCTACAGTTGAGTCGCTATTATAGTTGATGGTAGGTATCCTGGCACTCACAGGCTCTTGATCTATTACAACTAATACAGAAAACATTTATTTTTAAATATATCTATAAATTTTTTGATCTATGGTTATGTAATAATAGTTTTTCATATTTACCAGGCTGCGAATACAATAACTGCGACTTTATATTTACTGGCCAATAATCCAGACAAACAGAAAAAATTAAGAGAAGAGATTCTTTCGGATAAAGAGAAACGACCCTACCTGAGGGCGTGTATAAAAGAATCGATGAGGATTCTGCCCGTTGTGGCTGGCAACATGAGGCTTACTACGAAGGAGTACAGTATTTTAGGCTACAAAATACCTAAAGGCGTAAGTACTTACTAATACACTGCAAGCATAGTCGTGGGTTGACACATCAGCGATGTAGCGGCGTACTTATGCACTACGCTATCTATGCACCTAAGCATGACACGTGTAGCATCAAGTCTGTGCAACTATACCAGCATACCTACCTATCAACTATAATAGCGACTCAACTGTAGATCTAAACTGAATTGCAGTTTAGGTTATTATTACGCAATAACGTCAGCTGAGTGCCTAGTGTGAGTTTTCACCAAAACAAATCGAAAACTTCACATTCGCGTAAAGGCAAATTTTATATGGAATTGAAGAAGCGCCCCTGGCAGTATCGAGAGAAAACTCAAATGGGTGAGTGTCAGTGCCATTTAAAAATTTGCGTTTACCGTTCTCGATATCGACGCGGTAAATTCTTACACTAGCCACACTGGTCGGTTTTGGTCTTCAGTTGAGTCGCTATTATAGTTGATGGTAGGTATCTAGCCCATGTTGATAATGGATCAAATAGTTAGCGGTATTAATAAACTACACCTAAGCGGCGTGCACAGGCAGGCATTTGTAGCATCAAGTCTGTACTGACTCAGCCAATAAGGCTCAAATAGTTAGCATTATAGGAGAAGCTACTCAGAATAAATGTAAGAATGCTATTATTTACTGACGTATTCTTGTTGCTTGTTATCTATTAATAAATCACACATCTTGAAACAAATAATACAAAATAAGAATTACACTGCACACAAAAAGACAAAATGCCTTGGCCAAAATTTAAAATTGTATGCAAATCTTACGGTTTAATTTGTTACACTACACATTTCCGATAGTTCTAATTATTAGTTATTTATTCTCTTAATATTTCAGACATATGTGACATTCATACACCAAGCATTATCCAAAATGGAAAAACATTTCCCGGAGCCTGAAAAGTACATACCCGAAAGATGGATCACTGATAAAGATGATCCACTGTTTCACGGACACGCACACCCCTTCGCTTGGAATCCATTTGGATTTGGAGTCCGTAGTTGCATAGGTAAAAGAATTAATTACTTGAATTAAATTTTGATTAAATATTCTAAATAAATAAATACGTCAATGGCAAGAAATTCTTATCAGCAGGGCAATTATGTAATGACACTACAGTTTACATTAAATTGCACACCGTCGAGTGTCATTACAGTTAACACATAATATGAGCCTTTGATTATGTAAACACATGTCATAAGTTTCCAAGAAGATATACCGTAAAGAGAAATAGTTTCTTTCAAATCCTACTACACAGTCAAATAAACTTTATTTTATTGCTTAAATCAAGTTGTGTACATATTTAATTACTCGTTAGTATAAGTAAGTCTGAATAGTGATAAGAAGTACGTATTTCATAAGTAAAATTCATCAGTGAAACAAATAGGTCAAGAAAATATTAATTGGTCAATTTTTACTTTTTGCCGATTGACAATTCCTAATGAAATAATTTCTTTACAAACCGATTTATAAGTTTGATTTTAATAATGCTGAAATGTCAATATTTCCAGGTCGACGAATAGCTGAATTGGAAATGGAAACCTTCCTCGCTAAGGTGATCGAAAATTTTGAGGTGGAATGGTTCGGACCACCGCTGCAGACCCGACAAAGCTCTCTAAACTATACCATCGGACCTTACAATTTTATTTTCAAAGATGTAAAATAAATAATATTTATATTATTTGAAGTAAAATTTAAATATTTAAGAATTAAAATGTAACTGTTGCTATCAAATTAAACGATTTGATTTATGTACTCTTACACGTGACTGTTAGTAAAATGTATTATCTATACTAATATTATAAAGCTGAATATTTTGTTTGTTTGAACGCTTCTTTCTTAGGAACAACTGGATTTAATTGAAAAATTATTTTTGGGTTGGGCAGTCCATTTATCGAGGAAGGCTTTGGGCTATATAACATCACGCTGCAAAAGAAACGAAGAATCGATGGAAAATGTGGAAAAACGGGGAAAATTATTTATCGTTGACGTAGTTGTGGGCAACAGCTAGTTAAAGCTAATAGGTTGTTTTATAGAACGCTCTAAGGAATTTCAACCAAACCTGCATTTAATGATTATTTTAATTTTATTAAGTGATATATGGTGGTACTATTGTAAGGCTAAGCTAAGTTAGAGATCAATAAAATTACGTAAAAATAGCAATATTTTTTATTACTGAATGCAGATTGCCCTTTTGTAGACCTGAAAACACGAATTTAAACACGAAAAACGTATAGAAAAGATCCTTTCAAAAGGTACGAATGCCTGCAAACCTACTTTCATTGTATAGCCTTTTATTAAGTGGCAGTAGCTTTGCATTCAATGAAAAAAGGGAAAAGGTAACTATGACGCGGGTCCTTTTGAAAACATCTTAATATGAGAACAACTGCTTTTACTATTTTGAAGAATAATTTAACCTCTTTTTAACCGAGGAAAAAAACGGAGGAGGTTCTCAATTCGACACGTATATTTTTTTTTATGCCATGCATAACTTTTTACAGTGTTGTCCGATTTTGATAATTCTTTTTTTATTATAAAGGGCACACTTCCAAGGTGGCCCCATTGTCATCATGTTAGGGTCTGATGATGATATCCTGGGAAAATTGAAGGAACTCTTGAAATTGTAAAGGCACACTTGCAGCGAATTCGGTTTTTGTGTAAGTATCGGTAGCTTTTTAGCTACAAGTGCCATATAATATACTGTAACAGTATATTACGAATACGTTACGTGGCGATAAATCACTAAAAAGTAAGTTGATGGCAGCTAAGGTTTCTACTTTAAGGACATTACCTAGAACCCGCAAACTGCTTTACTACGTTAAATAAATGTTCCTTATACTTGCTGGCACCGGCAACATAGATATGCTTAAGTAAATTAAAGCAACTAAATGACACAGTTATTTTTTACTTCTAAGTGCGTTTTGAGTCGGTTCTATTTTTTGTTGTTCTTAATATAAATGACAAACACTATAAAAATTAAATTAATAAAAAAACTACAAAAATACTCATCTTTCCCAAAATATGCAAATAAAAGCGCCAAAAATAGGTGTAATATTAAAAAATAAAGCGACGTTATAATAAAAAAGATTTCGGATAATAGGAGAACAAGTTAGAAAAATAATATACGTAGACGAATAAATGGCCTTCATTACGGCGAACGATACATATTACGTATTTTCGGTACTCAGTAGTAGAGATAAAATGAGATTGAAAAATTATGCGTCGTAAATGTTTTCTTGATGTACCCAACTTATTTAGTACATAATTTATGATGATAACGGACTCACTTTATATGTTATGCTGGTAGGAGGCCTCGACTGTGGCTAGTTACCACCCTACCTACAAAGACGTACCGCCAAACGATGTAGCGTTCCGGTACGATGTCGTGTAGAAACTAAAGAGGTGAGGATATTATCCTACTACTAACAAGTTAGTTTCCATCTTAGAGTGCATCATCACTTACCATCAGGTGTGATAGCAGTCAAGGGCTAACTTGTAATGAATAAAAAAATAAAAAATTCAATACGAATTTTTGATTTTTGAATGATTTCAAATACTGTTTGTTGATCAGGGAAAATTAAATTGTCATAAACACAAACCTTTGCTTTTGCCAATGAGGCAAGTAAATATTAATATCAAACCAGATGCCGACTCTTTATAAATTTTTGTTCACTAGTCCGTATGATGTTTGAGATAACATAGGTATTTATGTGAAGAGTAAATAACCGTAGCTGTAGTTTGAGTTCTTTTCTCATATGATTTTTTCGGGCTCCACACCGGAGAGAAATAAAACCTCCTTGAGCCCGCAGGCCGGCTCCAGTGCGAATCCAATTTATTCATTTTTTCTCCTGATTGTGTAATTGCCGTAGGCTCCATACGGAACCACAGCAGTGTCACCGGGGGGGTTGGGCGAGCGCAAAACTCGGTTATATACATACAAGGCATAAGAACAAACATTAGCGTGAGGTAATTTTCTAATAACGCCATCTACCAGTACATTAGAAAACTAATCTACATTAGGCGATACCCATGACAATTATACAGATTAAAATACCTTTCAGAACAGTAATATTTTCATACCGAGTAAAATACACGGGACTCTATTTAATAAAGTAAAACGAAAATGACTTGGGAAACGCAAGCAAAGGATAGGGTTAGGGATAAGTTTCAGCTAAGGTCAGCCAAATATTTTATTGAAAAAAGGAGAAAATCATTCCACGTAGAGATAGGTTGAAATATTACACGGGCGGGAACAAATCACCCGGTTAATATTGACATTGACGGCGTTTCCGATGTCAAGGGCGGCCTTACCTCGCCGTACAAATAAGTGGTAGACGCACGCGATCCCATTACTGATATTACCTACTGATATTGAGGCATAACCTTGCCCTTTCACTAATATAAATCTTTGCTTGCTTATTCACGCGACTATGGTACGTTTTTTTAAACATACATGGCATTGAATTACTTGGCATTTTTTAATATATTATTTATTAGCTATGACTATAAACATTTTTTATATGTAACACTCGAATGATTTTTTTTTATATATATTTTTATATTATAATATTATGTATGGCCCTTTAACCTTTTAAGCAAATCTTATAAACCTGTTCTCTCGACAGAGTGAACTTGACATTCTGGCACTTGTACTTAAGATAAGTAAATGAGACGACTGATAATCCAATATTGACAGTTAAGCTATTTGTAAGTGAGAACTGCTACTTCTGCGGCAAGGTAGACACTCTTAGCCACGCACTTTTTGAGTGCGTGGGTGTCGCAGACCTAAAAGTAGTGGCCCAGGGATCAAAGAAAAGTGTAGATGCTCATATTCTCGTGATAAGATACTCCGAGATGCTCCGAGCCATGACGGTAAGAAGAGAGAAGAGGGAACAGGCGGAAAAGAAGGGATATAAATGCAAAGAATGACTACTTAATAATTGCTAGAAATATGTAGTTTTATAATAAAGCAGCTTAAAGCACAAAGGCATTGTTCACACATCCACTTCCGGAACTTTTAAGTGGCGAACGATGTAAAAGCAAAGGTAAAGCGGTGAGGAACACACGTAATATTGCGGACAATATGTATTGAATATGATTCTAAAGAGCGGTCCGTGTTTTCTTTGATGTATACAGAAAGGGAGAAAAGGGTTTTCGTTTTTAATACGCATACGACATTTGATAAGCTAATAGATGTTTATTTCATATCAGATTATGTGACATTTCCAAAAACCACGCCAAATATATAAGAGAATTTAAAATATATTTATATCAAGCCCTTTTTATTATTCATGACCAGTTACCCCTTGACTGCAATCACACTTGATGGTAAGTGATGATGCAATCTAATATAAAAGCGGACTAATTTGTTGGGAGTGGGATGAAATCCATACCCTCTCGGTTCCTAAGGTAACTACCCACCAGGATAGGGTGGTAACTAGCCACGGTCGATGCCTTCCACCAGCCAAATGCCTCCCACCACCAGTTCTTTTATAGTGACTACAAAGTACCAACCGATGAAATAGACATTTCAAAAGAGCTTGTAAACTAAGCTTACCTAAAATAAGCGAATTTTAATTTTGATTGATTGGTTAAAATGATTTTTATGGCAAGATTTTTACTTTAATATTGCAAGTTAAATAAAATACTGTAAAGGATATGTACTGTGCAAATTATTTCAAAACCTCCAAATACGAAACGAAAAGAGAACATTCTTCCAACTTCCTAAATTAACCGTATCCAATATCTGAGATTGCCGGCAAGGTAAATCTCAATTTATTAAATCGCCGACGAGCTCGCCGCAGTAAAGGAACCCGCATCACTTTATTAAAACACTCGATGGATTTTAAAGTAATTTCTACGCTATCAAATAATGGAACACGGTATTTTGTTATATTTGAAAGCTACGTTTATTTTAGTAGCTTCAAAGGAAAATTCTGTAAATGAGAAATTTGAAGTTATCACTTTTATTTACACATTTTAATAAGGTTGAATTTTAAATTATAGTTAATTATTAGATATTTTTATACAATCCTATTAAGCTATTGACTCCAATTACATCTGATTATGCAATCGAAGGTGGAACCAGGCTAACTCGTTAGGAGTAAGTAGAATGAAATTTACAGCACTTTTGCTCTCAGGGGGACATTGTATCTTAACTTTAAGTCGCTTGGTCTTTGCTGGCAGGGTGGTGATCTGCCACGGTCGAATTCTCCAGCAGCACAAGCCAGACGTGGACCCATTATCATTAAGAAACCTCAATTCCCAGGACGTCCTTTAAATCCTCCGTGCATACCGCTGAAACCTATTTTGTTTATTTAAAAAAAACGAGATTTTCTTTTATCGTACGTAAAGGCAAAGTTTAATAAAAACTTATATAACAAAAAGCTTTCTAAAGTTAAGTCTTAAACACATAGTGTCTGAGTCGTTCTTGGAATAGATCTTGTTTAAGATTTTATAAAAATCCTTTTCCAAGAAATTAAAAACAAACATGTCCTCTTCAACATCGAGTATAATAGGATTCGCGAAAAGCCTCTTTGATATCCTGAGACATGAAGTGATTCTGATGTAGGTACAGTGAAATTGTTCACAAACAAAAAAGGAAAATCACTTTTAGACCGCTACCTTTTCCCGTCTATCTTGAGTCTCATACACCCAATGTGACGAAAATAAATTTTTTGAGTTATTTATAGTAACTAAAATAATTTTAATGTTATTTTATCTTTGTATTCATGTTCGTTGATCTTAAATTAGGTTCGGCTGGTGAAAGGCTTCGGCAAAGATGAACTGCCAAGCGATTTAACATTCCAGTACGATGTCGTGTAGAAATCAAAGGGATGTGGATATTGTCCTACTCCTAACAAGTTACCTCGCTTCCATCTTAGAGCATCATCACTTACCACCTGATGATTGCAGTCAAGGGCTAACTTGAAATTAATAAAAAAACTACTTAAGGAATCTACTTTTTTAAAGAAAGGCGTAATCTTAATCGATATACCATATCTTAATACATTGACCTAATAAAAAAACACAATATAAAGCTAAGTTTTGCTTAGTTGGTTCTTATAAGGTAATGAAGTAAGGTGTCAGCAAAATAACTCTTTTGCACAAACCCCACGTCCGTAGCGTCTAAATTGCAAACAGTTGAGAGACGTGACTCTTAACTAGAATCTTTCGCACAGCTTCGATATTCTCCGTCGCAATTTTTAACGTTGCCCACTTCAAAGGAGAATTAAGTAGCAATATTCTTTTATTATCAATATTTACCCAGGTTATTTTATCGGATTAATTAGTATCTGTATAATTACCCTAAAGTTGTAATAAAATAATTAGCCATAATTCTCATTTTATTTTTTTACATAGCAAGTATTTGCTACTTCTTGCACGTCAGTTTTTTGGGACAAACAACACTAAAAATTTAATAGACTGTTACTTACTAGTAGAACAGTTTATGTCATCGAGATCGATCGACAAGTTGACAAAGTGGCGGACTTCCGCCTTTAAACATCCGCATATCCATCGTGTCTATCCGCACGTAATAGTAGCTATCTCCAAACCATAATTTATCTTCAGCGATAACGGTTTCATTTTGGATTACGGTTGACTACGATTGGAAGTGTACTTGGATCTTTGTGCTAACGAACTGAACTAAACCGACGAACTTGTATGAAAGGACCGTGGCAAATGGAAGGATGTAGTCTCTGCCTACGTCTATTGGAATGTTAAGTATGTATGTACGTTTTATAATATTCGTCTAATAATTGCTCTCTGTTTGTATAGTACACGAGTATTTAGCTTAGGAATATTTAAAAAATCACACCAATATAATCTTTATGCCCATGGAATAAAGTGCAAAGATTTAAATCGGTTTAACTTCGCAACGTTCCTTTTCTCCAGCTGCGGCAGAGCTATCTGAATTGTAAATAGCCGGCCACTGGAGGACGCCGCCGGTTGACAAACAAGCTTTGTGCAACGACTATTTGCATTGAGATTAAGAAAGGATACATGAAAGTTTTTCTGCAATTAATAACAAGCGTTTTAACTAACCTTGTTGGATCAGTAACTGTAACGTTGGTCCAGTGGCTAGTGGTTTTGAATCACAAGGTTACTAAATCCTAAGATTTTCTTCCTTCCCAGAAATTGTCAGTAAATAATCTCAGCCAGGATTTACTCATAGGAAAATGATAGTGATATCCGCCAAACCGCATTAGAGTAGCGTGGTAGGTACATGCTCCGTATCCCTTCTGCTATGAGGAGGAAGGCCGAGCCCTGTAGTGGGCGGTTAATAGGCTAATAATGTTGAAGATGAACATGTCATTATGATTATTCAATTAATAATTTGAACTGATGATAAAATGAGATTAAATGAAAGTAGGTTAACATTATAATAAAATTGTAGTTAGTATTTTGTTAAATCCTTTGCAGTTACCTATGGACAGTAAGCATTCCAGGAAACTAAATAACAGCACCAAAGTAAACTTACCGTGATAATTTACCCTCACGAATTCCTCGAAAATGCAGACGATACGAGTAACAAGTTAGGTCGAGAAATACAGACCACTGGCTACAGGAAGCGGGCATTTATTTGCGCTGCAAAAGCCATTTGAATTTAAACAGCGGAAGATGGCCACCGAGCGGACTAACAAATGGGTTTCGCATGCACATTTCTCGACCGGCAATTCAATTTCTATAAAGCGATTGCTGATGTTGACAAATGTATCCAAGAAGACTTAGAGTCACTTAGCAGGCGATAGAGAGAGCTATGCTCGGAGTATCTCTGCGTGATCAAATCAGAAATGAAAAGATCCGCAGAAGAACCAAAGTAACCAAAGTAGCAGAAGAACTAAAGTTGCAATGAGCAGGGATGTGCACATTTCTCGATTGGCAATTCAATTTCAATTGCTGATGTTGACAAATGTGGTTATTGTGTACCAGAAAACAAAGATGTTGTGGAACAGCACTACCATCTAATAAACCAGATCTTTGTGCCATTTCTAAGCTGTGGAATCAGCTTATACCCTCGATGTTTTCACACAGTTTTATTAAAGCAATAATGAGATTTACAACTATATTTTAGTAATGTTGTGTTAGTGTTTTTTTTTTATTCTTTAAAAGTGAGCCTTTGACTGCAATTACACCTGATGGTAAGTGACGATGTAATCTAAGATAGAAGCGTAATCTTAACTTGTTAGGAGCAGGATGAAATCCACACCCCTTTCGCTTTCTACACGACATCGTACCGGAACGCTTAATCGCTTAGCGATACGTCTTCGCCTGTAGCATTATCACAATATAGGCCAAGAGGAAGCCACAATCGAAGCCTCCTACCAGCCAAAACTGGAACAATCCAGAAAATCTCTATCGGCCCTGGAATTGAACCTGGGACCTCCGTCTTATAAATCCATCGCGCATACCACTGCGCCACGACCACGTTGTTTGTTTGTTCAGCTTGTACATTATAACTACTGAACCATGAAATTAGGCAGTAGAATTAGTAGAAAAACAGAATAAAGATATCTTCTAGGAAGAACTGTTTCCGAGAATAGATAAAAACATTTAGCGTAAACGAACCCACGGGCCATGGTTTGTTAACAATAAGAATAGGCGTAAAGTATTTTCGTAGTGTAAATTGAATCAGAAAAGCATTTCCCATCCCACAAATCCTTGGATATATCGAGGATAACATTATCTATTCAAACTTGTACATCCCAAAAGCGCGGTTCCAATAATACATACATTTCAGATTTCAAGCTTCTATACTTCTTAGTGTAAATTCAATCTGAAGAAGTATTAGCTTCTGTCTCGCAAATCCCTGGATAAACGTGGATAACATTAGCGATTCCAAATTTCAAATATATTTTTCCATTACGATAGAGATTGCAAACAGTTCCCTCAGATTGTCGGAATGATCTCATTTCCTTCTCAAGGCGATATACGAACATTTCAGGCGACAATTTTAGACACTCGTTTGGTGAAGTTCTTTATCTAGTTAAGTAAATAGTAAATATTTTGTTATAAAAAGATTAAAGGCTTATAATTAATACACACATTTATTAGCTACTTGTTTTACTTCCTAATACTAGTATGTAAACTAGCTGTAAGTCTAGAAAGTTCGATGTAAAAAAAAATTAATGCACCTTCAAGTTATTTTACTTCTACGTGTCTGATTAACAATGACGAGTTTAGTGAATAAGACTGTCTATGTTTATGTTTGGGAGCTAATGACTATAACCCGATAAAGCTGGGAGCTGAGTTATCAGCTTTTTTGATTTAAAAACTTCAGTATCTCTCTGCAACCGATGTATATCCGTTTTATATACAACGGTTGCAGAGCGGATATAACTAAAATCCGAATTCTCCATTGAAATTATGCCATTTTTGCGAACTGAAGGTGTGATAATTGTCGAGAGGTTCGTACGAAGTACTTATTTAAAAAAATTGACGTACTGAAATTTAATATAACACGTTTCCTTTGTAGGGGTCTTTATTAGGTGTTTATTTCAATGGGAGTAACTATATTTAAAAATATTCAAAATTACAAAAATTATTCTTGCTAATTCATTATTTTTTTTGTCAACATTTTAAACGCAATTATTAAATGTTGAACGAAAGGCTGAACAATTTCATAAATTTAATATTTCCTGGAACACTTTCCCTTTGAATGAAAAATATGCAAATATATAGAGTTACATAAAAGTTTCAAAAGCAATTGAAACTTGCGTCCACTTTTTGCACGTGTTGCAAAGCCTTCACTGAAACACTCCACAGGTTTTATTGACAATTTTGTTTGAAAACTTTTACTTTATGCGTACATTTTATTATCGTTCTTTTTCGGAATCAGAATAAATGAAAATGAAATCACGTTTATACTTTTTAATTATTTTATTTATAAAAAATTTATTTAAAAAAAATAATACATTACTGCTTTTGTTGCTAAGCGCAAATCTCGTGAAGAGCTAAACCGACTTTCTGTAGTTTTCTATCAGAAGAAGGTTCCTATGACGGAAAAATATCAAGAAAATCACGCGGAAAATTAGAAAATTTAGAAAATAGTCGTAAAATTTTATTGGTATTTGTTACTCAACCAAGGCTTAATCGCCGAGCGTATTTGAATGAAATACAGCACAGAGGGAATATCATCTATAGCAAATAGGCTATTTTACCGCATACTTTTACATAAACGGGAACTAGGCGGATGAAATCGCGGGGCACAGGTATTTAATCATAAATGCGATAGTAATTGTTAAATGTTTACACGCCAAATCCGCCGCACATAATTCACATAATCTAAATAAACTTAATAAGTCTATAAAAAGCATAACTTCAAGCCTGGCCTAAACGACCTGCGTGGCGCAGTGGTATGCGCGGTGGTATTATAAGACGGAGGTCCTGGGTTCGATTCCCGGCGGGGCATATTGAGATTTTTCTTAATTTGTCTTGGTCTGGCTGGTGGGAGGCTTTCGCCGTGACTAGTTACCACCCTACCCACAAGGATGTATCGCCAAACGATTTAGCGTTCCGGTACGATGTCGTGTAGAGACCGTAAGGGGTGTGGATTTTCGTCCCACTGCTAACAAGTTAGTCCGCTTCCATCTTAGACTGCATCATCACTTAACATCAGGTGTAATAGCTGTTAAGGGCCAACTTGTAGTCGATAAAAAAAACTTGAGAAAATAGTAAAAAACAATATCACAGGAACTGAACTCCTGTCGATTGCGAAGCGAGGCGCCACAGACGTCGTCAATAATTCCACAAAGGCAGGCCACAAGTAGTTTATTCTATTATATTTATGATATTTTGGCAACGAGTCGCAAATGCTTTAGACGTGCGCACTCAAGCGATTTAACAACACAGCTTTCGAGCTTTTATCTAAAGTTATGTGATGGGTATAAAAGCAAAGATGTTCTCGTAATAATATAATCGAGGCTCTACTTATTTCTTTAATATCTTTCATTGTTATATATTAAAACTTTTCCCTCTATTTGTCGGTTACTATTACATAAAAATCTATTATGTTGTCTTGAAGTTTACACGAACAGACAGACAGGCAGAAGTGACGGAGGACTTTGTTTTATATGTAGAGATAATTAAAATATTTTATGATTCGGTTCTGTCAATCAGTTTTCTGAAATTTATACTGCATGAAGGTATAAATTGAATAAATCACATCCTTTATAAATTGCTTCATTAAAATTTATTGTCGTTATCACATAATATTAAATTTAATCGAACCTTTTCGTTGCGTTAAATATTTATATTGGAGAACTTTAGTAATATGCCATCATTTTCCAAAAGTGTTAAAGTATTATAGTATAAAATTAAACTTTAACAAAAGTTGCCAGTCTGTTTCTCCTTAACAGACGCTGTCTCTATGAGATATTCACGCTATCCTTTAGAAGCTTGTTTATTTTAGTGCAACGACCTCTGCGGAACACTAAATACCATCTACATTTTGGATGACATAATTTAGGACAAAACTATTAGGTAGGTATATGTTTTTTTTTTGTTATCAATATTTCAGAATGACTTTATAAATACTTACCCACATACGTCACACAACAACAACTATATCTTATATATAGTTCAATCGTTCTTTGTTCCGCGTTTACTTGTAACATCACAGAATCCACGTAACTTTATAACACCACGCAGATAGTTGTTATTTAAAACGCATTACCTTGAAATCATTGAATGTAGCTTCACGTACCTTATAGCACAATAAAATCAGTGTACAGCGCGAGTCGGTCCCTTGACCGTCCGTTTGTGTTTGTTCCATTAACTTTAAAGCCCGCGCAGACGGAAATCAGCCGTTCTGCGTTCCACATAAAAACTAATTAGTAGGTGTGTAACAAAGAATATAATGTATAAGTAGTTTTAACTCTACAGCACCGCGGAGATAAATGGCGCTATTTATTGCTATTTGCGTGGACGTATAAACTTGTAAAGCGATACACAACGCAAAACTAAAAAAACTAGAACAATTTCAGTCTGCGTGGGTCTTACCTTTTTTCAATATCGTCTGAGCCTAATTTAGCTGATGTTGATGAAGGTTTAAAGTCGTCAGCAAAATCTCTTTAAAGTCTCAATTGAACTTAAGGATACTTTATAAAATCTGAGGTGTTTTAATTAACAGTGTAATATCACGCTCGGCGCCGGCTAAAAGGGGTTGTAAAATGCAAATGCTAATATAATTTCTGGGTTAAACGGAGCTAAGCGGAACACTTTTGCAATTAACTAAAACTACCGTTTTAGCTCTACGGGCCACTTTATAAATTGTGTTGAAATTTTAAATATTTATGTCCTACGATAACTACTTAGCTTGCATATGTTGCAAAGATTACGAAGAAAACAAGGTTTTGTATAATATTCCTTCATTATTCTAGATTCCAAAATTCCAAAAGTTTAAATTAAACTTTTAAAAGGTCTAGGTACCTGAGAAAATCGAAGGAATTCTTGAAATTTTAGTATTGTGTGTTGTTTAGCAAGTGTTGCAGCTATTATTATAGCTACAAATAGTACTCTTCTAGTTTAGTCGAGTCTAGTATGAATGTTTATCAATACAAGGTGAAAAAAAACGAAGTGAGAATTATTTAGATAAAATTTGAGATATATTTTGACGCTAAAGAATTCTTTAACGTCAAAATATTGCTTTTCTCATTGCTATCCTTTCTAGGGTTCAAAGCAATCAAGATTTATATTCTCGATATCGAAATTTTAGTAATATAACGTTGATTTGAAATCGTATATTCTTACATTTTTTCTTTTTCTCTAAATTGCTCAAAGCGTCATTATTTTCTGGATATTTTATATGCTCGAGCTTCAACTTAATAAGAAAAAAAGTAATGAATCAATTTAATATTTGAAATGACAATATTTGTTTAAATGTATGGATTCTGTTTCTTATGTTATTGACATTTTATAATCAAATTCATTTATATATCAATTACGCTGTTATATAAACACTTTTGAAATGTCAAGTCTGTCAGTACGTAGTGACTCTATCACCGGTTTAAAGAGCAGATTCTGCCGAGAAGAGCCGGCAAGAAATTCTTTAGTCAAACATTATTTTTTTTTGGTATCGTGGGGGAAATCTCTTCGGAGATATACTCGTCTTCTAGGAGGAGAAGACAGGTTATGTAGAACTGTCGTGGCCACTCTCACCTCAGTGAACTCGCCGGTGAAGAAGAAAGGCCTAATAATCCTATAATAGGTCATTTAAGAAAATTATAATGATTTAAATGATTATAGTAATTACTCTTTCAGCGATGCGACTTCGTTATTAATAGATCTAATGAGTTAAAGATTTTAATTTAATTAATGTTGATTAAATCCATATAAAACATCCTAAAACTACTACTACTACTAAAAATTAATAAATAATGTCAACAAGCAAGTTACTTATTAATTATCTTGTCCTCTCTCCAACATAAAGAAATATTGTATCGTAAAATTTTGTTACTGCAGGGTCATTTAGTTAAAGGGCGAGCTTAAAAGTAATGGTTTACACATAAACACGGTAATGGGAGGTAGGTGGGTTTTATTAAGTTGATCTGCCCCCGGCTTAGCATTAACTTAACCGGGATAGGTCAGATTCCAACCCTCGGCGTGATGGCGCGCGAGCTGAAAGTTTACGCTTTAATTGGAATTATTAATCTTGTTTGTTGTGTAGTTGTGTATGCCACGTGATCTTCAGTAATCCTCTTTTACATGGGAAAATATTAATACCTTTACATTCCAATCGAACGTTATTATGTTAAAAAAGGTTGTAAAATTGGGGTATTAACACTGGAGTGAATTTTATAAACCGAACAAAGTGAGATAATAGTTGCATGATGTTAGATTAGATAGTCTCATTTAATAAGTAACAGTTGTACGATTTTGGTAGTTCTTTTTTTAATAGAAAGGGCACACTTCCAAGGTGGTCCCATTGTCATCATGTTAGGATCTGATGATGATATCTCAAACTTAGGCTCTTCAAATTTTATAGGCACACTTGCAGCGATTTCGGTTTTTGTGTAAGTATCAGTAGCCTTTTGGCTACAAGTGCCGTATAATATACTATGACAGTATAGTACGAGTACGTTATGTGACGATAAATCACTAAAAAGTAAGAAATAATAATTTTTAACAAAAAAAGAACCGACTCAAAACGCACTAAAAAGTAAAAAATAACTGTGTCATTTAGTTGCTTTAATTTACTTAAGCTTATCTAGGAGTCGGTGCTAGACAAGGTTTCTACTTTAAGGATAATACCTAGAACCAACAAACTATTTTACTACGTTAAATAAATGTTCCTTAAACTTGCTGGCACCGACTTCATAGATATACTTAAGTAAATTAAAGCAACTAAATGACGCAGTTATTTTTTACTTTTTAGCGCGTTTTGAGTGGGTTCTATTTTTTGTTAAAAATTTTTATTATTGTAATTCGAAATTAGCTATATAAATGCAGTGGGACAGAAGATTTTTCCTGAAATCTTATTTCTAGTTCAAGAAACAATTACAGTAAGTAATGTTAATTGATTCTAAGGTATGCTATTTACAAATGTTTTGAGTAACGTTGCACAAAATTAAGAATAAGAATGTTTTTATTTGAGAAGTTAAATATTAGCTTGTACCTGGCCCCTGAACAAGGTAAGACCGTATCTTAGGGGCCAGAATTAATAAAAATTAATTCATCATCAACATCATTATCAGCCGGTGGACGTCCACTGCTGGACATAGACCTTTTTTAGGGACTTCCAAACACAACGATCCTGAGCCGCATGTGCCCAGCGGCTCCCTGCGACCCGTTTGATATCATCAGTCCACCTGGTGGGGGGTCGACCAACACTGCGCTTTACGGTGCGGGGTCGCCTTCGGCCCCCAACGTCCATCAGCTGTTCGAACCACGTGCCTGCCCGTTGCCACTTCAGTTCTGCGACTCGCTGAGCTATGTCGGTTATTTTGGTTCTTCTGCGGATCTCCTCATTTCTGATTCGATCACGCAGAGATACTCCGAGCATTGCTCTTTCCATCGCCTGCTGAGTGACTCTGAGCTTTCTCATGAAGCCCGCAGTTAGCGACCAAGTCTCGGATCCGTATGTCATCACTGGCAACACGCACTGTTCAAAGACCTTCGTCTTCAGGCACTGAGGAATTTTGGAAAAAATTGTAAAAGAAATTAATTCTTTGTAAAATTTGCGTTTTTAGGAAATTTATCGTTATAAATTAGTAATAGAACCTTGCCAAAACACAATGTTGTGTATCCAGGTAGTACAATAATGTGAGAAAAATGTTTCATTATCAACAAAGAGAGAAATAAATAAGTATACATTGTATTTACGAGTACAACTCTCTGTAGTCATGTTTATCGATAAGGCTTCGAGCAAGAACAAACTTTAATTGGGTCTCGAGTTTGGGCCACGCGCGCCTCTGGCGGGGCTGGTCTTCTCGGAATTATTGAACTTCTACGTTTCCTATATTACTACGTTATACATATTTGTATCATTTGTAAACTGCGTCCTTGCTAGCGGCTTAAAGCACGAGGCCCTGGGTTTGAGTCCCTGGGCTGGACTATGGAATAATACGGTGTTTTAGAAGCGAAGCGTCGCGTCAATTACGTCGACTCCAAATTATAACATTCATGTCTATTTTAAAATAATTAATGTAAAAAGTTATATGGTTCAAAGTATGGAAAATTGAAAAATGGAGCGACGCATAGTAGTGTGAGTCGGTACTTGATTTCATTTTTGTATAATACAACTTTGTACTTTATTGATGGAAAAATAGACATACCTTTTTACACGCTGTTGGCAAAAATAAAGATGCGACGCTGCGCTTCGACGCCAGTCTGATTTAAGCCTAATTGTACAGACTGACGAGCGTTGATTGCTTTTAGATTTTTACCACTACATTTTTGATCACATTACTGTTGCCTTTGACGTACAATCAACCGAAACCTTGCACCCAGGAAATCTATGAACAAACTTAAGGCAAATTTTAAATATACTTTTGCCTTTTGAAACATCAAATTATTATACATATATTACTAAAGAACGCCCGCGGTTTCACCTGCGTAATTCTCTTTCACGTGGCCTATGTGTTATTCTAATATGAAAGCTATATTTTATAAAGTTTCATTAAAATCCATTCAACAGTTTTTGCGTAAAAGAGTAACAATCATCCATCCATACATACAACCTTTCGCGTTTATAACATTAGTAAGGATCATCATTACATTATTTTAATTTCATGTTTTTCATTATTTCCGTATTTAATGATGTTACTGTTTCCTTATTTCTAATGCTATGCACATATTATAGCACTCTTATATATATATTTTTTTTATTGACTACAAGTTGGCCCTTGACTGCTATCACACCTGATGTTAAGTGATGATGCAATCTAATCTGGAAGCGGGCTAACTTGTTAGAAGTAGAATGAAATCCACACTCCTTTCGGTTTCTACACGACATCGTACCGGAACGCTAAATCGCTTGGCGGTACGTCTTTGTCGGTAGGGTGGTAACTAGCCACGGCGAAAAGCCTCCCACCAGCCAGACAAAGAGAAATAAAAAAAATCTCATTCTGCCCCGCCGGGAAACGAACCCAGGACCTCCGTCTTATAAATCCACCGCGCATACCACTGCGCCACGAAGGCCGTTAAAAATATATCTCTCTATAATCGTTCCTTCATGTCTAAAGATCGTGGTCCTGGTAGGATCCAAGTCTCGAACGGCTCTCCACCTGCTTCTATTGCTAACCATCTTCGATAACGATTTGTCAGTGCTTCTATCTCAATCAAGATTTTTAAGCTATTGAATAGCTTTTATCGCAGTTCTTGAAATTCCGTAACGAAAAAACCTAACACCCCCTGAGTATCAAAAACATAATATCAAAAGCACAATTTCGGCAACGACGTCATCGAGGAACGCGGCTTAGCGGTAAGGCGCTCTAATTGCCCGTATTGCCAGATAGACACGGGTTCAAATCCCGTCGGTTCCGCAATTTTTTTTTTTTTTTCAATCGTGAGATTTCAAAAAGTCGTTTTTTTTTAATTAATGACTTTTTGCAATATCACGTTTAAAAAAAAAATTGCGGAGCCGACGGGATTCGAACCCGCGTCTCTCTGGCAATCTCTGGCAATCCACTAGGCCACGGTCCCGATGACGTCGGTAGGTAAACATAAGTTGATAAAAAATGCTATGCAACAGCTTTACCGCGGCAGTCTCCGAGTGCCACACGTCTTTTTTTTTATTTGAAGTATATAACTAAAAGAAATGTACCTACAACATAGAACAATACTGTAAGAATATAAACAAAGTTGGAAGTTAATTCCCATTGTTTATCTCGTATCGTCGGTTTTACTTCACCCGACAACAAATACAATATAACAAGAACAATAAATGTAAAGGCAGCATTATCTTGTTTGATAAATTGTGTTTATATTAAAGGAGAAACTGTAGAGCAGGCATAATCCTAATTACACAGAACGAACAGAGCTGGTTTATATTTTTAAAATGTTGACATGGATCTACGTCGTCACTTTTTCATACAAGAACAAAGGATACAGGAAAGCCTCGCTGTTGCTGTTTAAAGCTGTAGTCTGTACCCTAAAGGCATTTAAGGCCCGTGTCTAGGTCGACCGATGTAACAGGTGATACAATGTTTTGAACTCCAGTTTTTCAGTATTTTATGTTAAATAATTTAACTACATAACTAAAGTAACTTATTAATTGATTTACACACTCGATTTACTTACAAGGAAAATGGTCAATTTTATATGGAAATAAACATAATCTCCAAAAATTGCGGAACTGAAGAGATTCAAACCGCGCGTCTCTCTGGCAATCTGAGCTTGAGCGCCTTATCCCTAGGCTACGCTGGCACAACGTAGCTGGCATATTACAATGTAGCTATAGTATTGTAACAAACTAAGTTCATACTAAGATGTCATTACAGGTCTTATACCTGGACATAAAAACATAATATCAATCATAATTTCGGCACCGACGTCGGCAGATACCGTTAGGCGACAAGGGTGAGTGTGTACATGTTTCTAACACTTTCACGCAAAAACTACTCAATGGATTTTGATGAAACTTCACAATAATATAGCTTATATATCAGAATAACACAGACCTCATTTTATCCCGAAATTACCACGGTAACGAGGACTACGCAGGTGATACCGAGGGCGTCGTCTAGTAAAAGATGCGTCTGGTTAAACATTCATACATTCACATTCACAACATTCACGAAACGCCAGTGGCAAACGCCCTAAATCGGCTTTAGCACAAAGTGTTCCATAACAAAGTTAACATGAGGACATCTCGCACTGTTTTAGCGCCAGCATCCCAACCATTAGAGCCAGGTTAAATACGGCAGGTCGACTTAATAAAACCCACCTACCTCCATTACAGCATTAATGTGTAGAGATCTACTTTTACGATTTTGCTCTCGCAATTTACGACTGCGAGGCTGTCCTGTATCCTTCTAAATTGCTCCGCTGGGGGCAACAAACTGTTATGGAAATTATATTTATTAATAGTTACATCATTAAATTTTCGAGTTTGTGTTTTAGTACTAAGTAGGTTTTGACTTTCCTTTTTCTTCCTAATACAGTATTAGATTTTTTTTTTTTATATTCTAGCAGCTTCATATTATAAAAATTTTAATTGAATAAAGGTTAATGGAATTTTTACTGACCCGCGATACAATAGCTAAACTTTATAAAGTTTTATTTTTTTTACCGACCTCCGTATGGTATGCGCGGTGCTTTTATAAGACGGAGGTCCTGAGTTGGATTCCCGGCGGGGCAGATTAAGATTTTTCTTAATTTGTCTTGGTCTGGCTAGTTATCACCCTACCGACAAAGACGCCAAGCGATTTAACGTTCCGGTACGATGTCGTGTAGAAACCGAAAGGAGAGTGAATTTCCTCCTACTCCTAACAAGTTAGTCCGCTTCCAACTTAGATTGCATCATTACTTAACATCAGGTGTGATAGCAGTCAAGGGCCAACTTGAGGTCGATAAAAAAAAAACAAATATTTTATATATACTTAACCGCATTTTTAGTTTAATTCCCATTCCTAACCCTAACCATTGTAACCGCACCAGAACTTCATATTATATGCATTATTTAAAAAAATATGCATTATAAAAATCGACAGTGATTTCGCTAGGATACTGTGAATAGAAATTCGTAAAATATAAGTACCTACTGAACTGAAATGTAACATCGTTTAAATAAATTAAAATATCCATACGAACAGGTAAACAAAAATTCATGAAAAAACAAAGCGCCCCGTTGTTATTCTGTACTTCACTTTTACGGGGAACCAAATTATTATAAAGGTAATACGTTCGAACACTTTCAATACGAGAAGGCTCAGTATTTTCTAACAACATTTTCTTTTTCGATCGGAGAACAAAGACGGTAAACGAAATAAGAGACATTTCAATATAAATGTTAATTAGAATGCAATTGCCAATATCACGCTCTCGACGCTGTTTTTTTTAAATAGTGGACTAATTATACATACATCTAAGTTTGGACGGTGTCTTGCCTATTATATGTCATTTATTTAACACATCCCTTTTAACTAACGTCTTTCCCAGTGCATGGCGTGTGGCTCATGTAATACCCATACCAAAAACCAATAACCCCACTTTGTTTTCCCATTTTCGACCTATTTCTATTCTTCCATTCTTATCCAAAGTCCTTGAGCGTATTGTCCATTCCCAACTTACACTATTCCTCTCTAAGTATAACATTCTCAGCCCTTTTCAGTCTGGTTTTCGTCGTGGGTACAGTACGGTTACGGCTTTAACTAAAGTCTGCGATGATGTTCGTTTTGGAGTTGACAACAAGCAAGTTACAATTTTAACCTTGCTCGATTTTTCTAACGCGTTCAACACTGTTGATTTTGAAATTCTTCTAGCGATACTAAAGTCTATTAATATTTCTCCTCCTGTTGTCAGCTGGTTTCATTCTTACCTGTACGATCGCACTCAGTGCATCCGTGTTGGGGAGAAGTTATCCTCTTACTGCTCTCTTAACGCTGGTGTCCCACAGGGTGGTGTGCTATCACCTTTGCTTTTTTCTATTTTTATCAATACAGTTACTAGTCTCCTGTCAATATCTTATCACCTGTATGCTGACGATTTTCAATTATATATTAAAACCCCTGTTCTTGGCATTTCAGAGGCCATAAATCGTCTCAACAATGAGCTTAAGGCTGTCTGCGACTGGAGCAAGTCTTATGGATTATTAGTGAATGCTAACAAATCCCAAGTTATTATACTGGGTAATTCCAGGCAGATATCTAAAATTAACTTTCCCGTTTTACCCCCAGTTGTCTTTGATGGCGCCGTGCTACCCTATAGCAAGACTGTAAAAAACCTTGGCCTTATCATGGATTGCAATCTATCGTGGAGGCCACAAGTTGCTCAAGTAAGCAAGAAATTTTTTAGCGCATTTGGGTCCTTAAAAAGATGGAGTAATCTGCTGCCCATTAGAACTAAAACTTTACTGGTGAATGCTCTTCTTCTTCCTATCTTAGATTATGCTGATGCCTGTTACCTGGACTTGACCGAAGACCTCCTGAACAAACTCGAACGGTTGCAAAACTTGGGCATTAGGTTTATATTTGGCCTTAGAAAATACGATCATGTGTCCGAGTTTCGCAATAAACTTCAATGGCTTCCTATCAGGCATCGGCGCAATCTTCATGTCCTTTCACTTTTATATTCTATCCTTTTCCATCCTTGGACACCGCCTTACCTTAAGGAGCGATTTAATTTTCTTGGACCCTGCACTTCTCAGGGCTCACAACGGTCTTTAAGAGAGAATGTGCTTGCTATGTCTAAAGGTGACTCAGATTCTTTTACCATTAAGGCTGCTACATTATGGAACGCGCTTCCGGATGATATTAGACGCTCAAAATCACTGGCTGTATTTAAGAATCGTGTTAAGAGGCATTATCTATCATTATAATTGTCATCAATTTGTAATGGTAGATAATGTTTCTTATGCTATGTGTATATATTATTGTGTTATTATTTATGTTTTTAAAATATATTATTTGTAATTATATGTCTTAGTATCATTATATAATAAGTATTTATGATAGTATTTATTAAATATATATATGTATATATAATAGGTATTTATATTTATCGATATATGTAGTATGTATATTATTATTGTTAGTTTATTTAATTAGTTGCATGTATGTTTTGATTATGTAGTTTATTGCAATCCCGTCTCACATAATTATTCTTCTTTAGGATGGGTTGCCTGGAAGAGATCACTTTTAGTGATAAGGTCGCCCTTTGCTTTTTCGATATCTTGTTCTATTGTACCGTTCTTGTTTTTGTTTTTGCAATAAAGTTATTTATTATTATTATTATTATTATTTTATTTGAAACTAAATGAAACCAATCCGAGCGAGTTTCGTTTAAGTTTTTAATAGTTTAAATGGACGCTCTAGCACTCTAACATGGTCTTTTTTTCTGGATTTTATACAAATTACAAATTTAAACATTTCTTAACGGATATATTTATTGATACAACTACAAATATTTTTGGGTTGGACAACGTTTTATCATCATTATTAATCGGAGAAGGGATTTGGAGCATTGGCCCACTACACTGCCCTAGTCCTTTAGTTAATTATAAAATAAAAAACATACATTAATTAATGTAAGTACTTACACACCATTTCGAAAAGTATTACGAAAACTATAGCTTAGATAGTACTGAAGTTATAAACATAATGTTTTGAGAAAACTAAGCACCCTAACTAATTAAACAAGTCATCATAAATAACGTGGTAAAAAAGAGAGTTGGGTACATTCGTGTAAGCCTCACTAAGTTCTTATGGAACAGGGTTTCCCAATCCTGTGGATCCAAGGCCCAAAAGAGGTCCGCAAAAGATAATATTCTAACTACTATTACATACAACTTACTGAAAATCCCATTAATATTATAAACGCGAAAGTTTGTAACTTTGGATGCATGGGTGTTTGTTATTCTTTCACGAATAACTACTAAATGGATATTAATGAAACTATACATCCAGAATAACATATGCCGAAATTTTAACGGGAACTACGCGAGTAAAACTGCGTGCGACCTATATTATGTGTATAACACAATACGCGAATCTCTCGGAAAAGTTATAATGTAAAAAAAAATTCGTTCACTAAAATTCGAGAAATTGCTTTCTGCAATCTTGAACAATAGGTTATTTATGGAAACAATTTTCTAACCTGGGATTAATAATTAAATCCAGGTAAAATGCGATATGTATAGATTTGAGTAAAAATGTTACAAGGACATGTTTAGAAGATGCAAGCTCAAAATATCATCAACACTAAATGAATTGTCGGTCTAAAATATCCATATAGATTATTTTCACAACACTGTAAATTTTGTTATTTTTGTTTATTAACGCTTAAAAGTGTTGAATAAAAGAGTTGAGTGTGATTGAAAATTGGACCTACTAGTCCTTGTTAACAACAACGAAGTTAAAAAAAGATGCCTAGTCATAAAAGGTTCAGAACCTCTGTTACAAAACGTATAGCTGCTTCCCAAGAGGACATCCGAACGTGGGATTACATTGTAAACGTTTTAGGAGTCATTAAATAGCCGTATTCGCAAGTGTTTTATTACGAGTAGTCGAGTACGCTTCAAGTTATCTCTTAAAACGAATATCGATCCTATCCTAATGTAAAAGATTTCATGTGTGAATGTTACAAATATTATTCTTTGGATATAAGGTTTGGCTATGGTTGTACATTGTAATAATAAGAACAACAGATACGCGTTTGACTTTGACATGCGACTTAGTTTATGAAACTTTTTGTTTGCAAAGCAAAAATATGTTTTTAAACTGTTGTTACGGACGATCCCTCAGAGGAATTAGGAAGTAAAAGAGATTTTTAATTGGAAAACTCATTTGATTTAAAAAAAATGCAATTATAAAAAGTGGAAAAAATTAAAAGAACATGGAAGATATCAAATTATTTTGTATGCAGAACAAAGAAAATGTTGGAACTTTCTATGGAGTCCACAGCGTGTCGTTGAACAGTGAAGACGGCAGAAGGATCGTAGGGAGATGTTCCCTACGAGTTAGGGTGGGTTTATGGACGGTGAATCTGGACTCGTCTCCCAGTGTTGTTGGGATGGGTAGATAATGCCCAGGCAGATCATCGTCGCGGTTGTTGGGTTCTTTCAGGCCTGGGAGCACTAATAGACGGCGTCGCAACGCACTGTGGTGACTGTTCTATAGATTAATAAAAAACTGTACTCCTGTTGTGGCTGTTCTTCCCATCCCTAGATTGTAATACTATTTTCATCTGTCTGTATGTACTAAGCAACGGTTTTTTGGCATTCCATGATATATGATACATCCCTGGGTAAAGTACCAGGGAAAATGTTCTTTTGATGCGCTGATGTTACTTTAGTTATATAGCAGTTATTTAATAAAGTATACGTATTTACAATGTTTATGCTTTCACACAAAAACCTCTGAACATAGAGTTTTGTACGCAGATGTTGCTTAAACAGGACAATTTGTACTGAAAATTATTTTGAAAATAATTCCCATGCCATGAAAAATTTTAAATGAAAGTCACGTTAATGTAACTGGGAAATGTAGATATTTACAACATTTTGAGGCACTCTGATTTTTTTTTAATATGGGGTTCGATTTGTATTAACAATGTGTGTTTTTACGCACGCCAACGAGGATGACGGTTATGACAATAAATGATGATGTTGAATCATTATTTTTTGTGATAATGATTTTATGTTTTGACGGCCTTCGTGGCGCAGTAGTATGCGCTGTGACATATAAAAGATGGAGATCCCGGGTTCGATTGCCAACAGGGCTGATTGAAATTTCCTAAATTGGTATCGGCCGTGGTTAGTTACCACCATTCTTACAAAGACGTACCGCCGAAACTAATAAATGGTATGGAGATGTTATCCTACTCCTAACAATGTCATCCATCTTAGATTGCTTTATCACTTGCCATCAAGTGTGATTGCAGTCAAGGGCAAACATGTGATAAATAAAAATAGGATATTAAAGAGAATAAATGTCTTGTCTAAAAGCGGAGTTAACGCTTAAGTATCTTAAATATACATTACAATGATATTTAGAAGCAATTTCGTGAACCGGTGTTTCATGAATTTTATAGTGGTTAGAGAAAAAGCTCTAGCGTTTCATAACAATTATTTATTAAGGTGATTTACTGCTTTAAATGTTATAAGGCAACCGACCTCATGTATAATGAAAAAAAATATAACTTGTAAAACCTCGTAATTGTTTCTTATGATGAAAAGGACATCATTCACGGCCCATACAAAAAATACCAAAATTTTAAAAAAAAAGAAGTAGTTATTTAGATTGAAGCTGTTATTTTGAACCTTTTTTACTATCACAGCAATGCTGTGAAACTAATACTTTGATTGATATTGAAGTTTAAAAGTGCAGAATTTTATACCCTTAATCCAAATAACTACTATTTTCTTTGGCACTACAACATTTTGGTACGTTTTACATGATCTCCTTTAACGTCATAATTTTGAATTAAGTGTACTAAGATTTAAAGATATTTAAAATAAATTATATTCTACTACTTTGTGAGTGTTTGATTAAAATATGCATGCTCAATTACGTATAACAATCGAGCCGATTTAGTGAAATTTGTCGCAAATTAACTTGGTAACAAAACTATCCAAAACAATCAATTGTACTTGGTCAAATGCTCTGCTGATAATCTTTGTATAAAAAAAAATCATTTTATATTTACATAAGTTTATAAATAAAGTAGCATACGACTCTTAATTACAAATCGAACAAAATACCATTTCCCTTTAAAATTCGCAATTCTTTTCGAGATTTACTTTTATCAATTCTTTTTTCTCCGAAGCGTAAAAAATATCGTGGAATTTTAAGGCGGCGCGCCGTTTTTTTAATAAGAAGATATTCTTTTTCTCGTGGGTTTTCCGACAGCTTAATAGATTGAGATTAACCTTCCCCGCAATCTTGGAAATTGGATACAGTTAATTTAGACGGATAAACGGAAATACTTTTTATATTTAAGTATCGGCTGATGTGAAGATTCGTTGAAAAAATAAGCTTTATTATGAATCTACATATAATAATAACAATTATAGCCTTTATTTAAGAATTATCTTAGGTTTTAAAATGTAAAATACATTTTAAATTTTTAATTATATACTTAGTACGTTATGACACCGGTTACTTGCCGTGGTTTTAAGCATAGGCCTTCCGTAAGACCTTCCGTACTTTGGGATCATGAACATTTTGCTACCGAGGCTTTCTCGCTGTATTGTTTAGATCATCTTCTCATCTTTTGAATGATCTGCTACGTCTTTTCATGAAAATTTAAAGGGAATTTAAACGCGAATTTAAACCTATTGTCAATTTAAAGGATGTGGATTAATAGATATTATAAAAACTTTCAACACATTCTGCTTCAAAGGGAATTGTCGTAACGAAAGAAAGGGAAGACAAATTTCACTCTTTTAAGTAGAACAAAAGACAATAGAGGGAAAAATCGACTTAATATTTATTTTATCATTTATTTTTAAGTACCGTAAAAAACTACATGTAGACACAGATATTAGCAAACTGGTTTTTTATAATGGAGAATGATATTTAAGATGCGTTGGAAAAAAATTATCGACTTGTTTTCTATTTCATTTACAGAAGGTATGCTACATACATAGGTGAACATGGTTGCTCTAAAGCCTATTTCTCTGTCTTTTGTTATGTATATGGGTTATTATTATGGGCTTAAATATAATGTTATAAATATTAAAACTTAAGCAATATTTTAGCATCTTTAATTGAAATTAACTTCAATCTAGTAATAAGTTTTTTACTGTTTTTTTTTTAATTGTTTTATACATTTTATATACTTTAGGTTATTGTAGTGTTTAAGCTTTTACTTTTTTATTTATATAATTGTAAATATTTAATTAAACGTACAAATTCAACTGTAAATAAATATCTAGTAATTAAAAAAATAACTAAGCTAATAAAAGGAAAAGGGCAAAATATTTTTTTAAACAAGTTATTATTTCTCTATTCCTGGCGAGCTTTTGTTGTATTCCTGAGAGGTAAGATGCTTAGCTTACGTACATCTGCGAAGCTAACGAACGGGTCAAAGCGGACTAAGCCTGTTCAAGCCAAAGGTCTAGCCGCAGAGCCCTCTATGCCAACGTTTAACCGCAAAAGCTTGTGAATTTACTGATTCTATTTGAATTAGAGTAAATTCTTTACATTTACCGTACTCAGGTCGCAAATTGGTGCAAGTTTTATGACAAAATGAAAATTTGTTTATTTTTGTGTACGTAATATACAATTGGGGTGTAAGGGGGATGATAGTTCCAGTCGGCCTCCCCAAATGTCAACCTCACCTGCTCGCGGTGCACCCTGCAGATGGACCAACGAGGCTCTGGCGACCGATGAATGGCGGTATAACCATTCCAAATAGGCTGGACTACAAAATGAGGCCAGTGTCAGGCAGCAGTGACACTGGTTCGAATAGTCCAGCTCTGCGGTGACCAACCCGCCTGCCCAGCGTGGTCACTATAGGGCATTTCTTTTATGGGAGACGGTCCAAGAAAACAGCCCCTAGTCCCCGGCAGCCCCGCTATTCCTGGCTCTGGCAGCGGTCATGGTAACGGCGGGGCAAGGGGTGTCAAGAATCTCCGGAAGAGATTCCGCTGCCAACCCCGACGACTGGACCTGGCAACATTCAACGCACGCACTTTGAGGACTGACGAAAAGGTGATCGAACTGGAAGAAGTATTAAGTAAGTTGCGCTGGAGCATTATAGGATTGTCTGAAGTCCGAAGAGAGGGCGAGGACTCGATAATCCTGAATTCCGGCAATTTACTATACTACCGGGAGGGCGAACATCTGTCCCAAGGTGGTGTTGGGTTTATCGTTCACAAGTCCCTCGTTAACAATGTTGTACGAGTCGAGAGTGTGTCGAGCAGGGTAGCGTTCCTTGTCCTCCGAATTACTAAACGGTATTCGTTGAAGGTTATACAGGTTTACGCACCGACCTCGGCACAACCCGACGAGGAGGTAGAGGTATTGTATGAGGATATTTCAAGAGCCCTGCATGCTTCGAACTCCTACTACAATGTTGTTATGGGGGATTTCAATGCAAAGCTGGGCGAGAGGAGTGGTTCAGAGTTGAGAGTGGGGCAATTTGGCTATGGGCAACGGAACCACAGGGGCCAAATGTTGGCTGACTTCATGGAGAAGGAGGGCCTCTTTATGATGAACTCCTTCTTCAAGAAGCCACCACATAGGAAATGGACCTGGTTGAGCCCCGATGGTTCCACGAGAAATGAGATTGACTTCATCTTGTCGACCAGACGGCATATATTCAACGATGTCTCTGTGATCAATAGGGTCAAAACCGGCAGTGATCACCGACTGGTAAGAGGCACGTTGAATATCAATGTACAGCTTGAACGGTACCGACTGGTGAAGTCAACGCTCCGACCTACTCGTGCCCACATCCAAAACCCCGAAAGCTTTCAACTGGAACTCCAGAACCGTTTCGATTGCCTAGCACTTTGTGTTGATGTGGACGATCTGAACAACAGGCTAGTGGAAACTGTCCATTCGGTTGGGTCTAAGTTTTATAAGACCCACCGCCCAAAAACCAACAAGAAATTCTCTGACCAAACACTCAAGCTCATGGAGGAAAGACAAGGAATGCGATTACAGTCTTCAGGGGACGCTCTGAACTACCGACGTATCAATAGACAGATCTCTAAGTCGCAGAAATGTGACTTACGCCGCTACAACACCGAGCGTATCATAGATACAATAAAACACAACCGTGGCTCGAAAGTGTTCGCGAAAGATCTGTCTATTGGACGCAGTCAGTTGACGCGTCTGAAGACCGATGACGGTAATCTCATTTCTTCCAAGCCCGAGATCTTGGGTGAGGTCGAGAAGTTCTATGGACAGTTATACACTTCAACTCAAAAGCCTGTTGACAATTTGGCTGAAGACCCCAGAGCCAAATTGACCCGACACTATACCGAAGATATCCCGGACGTCAGCCTAGACGAGATTAGTATGGCTCTCGAACACCTAAAGAACAACAAGGCGCCAGGTGATGACGGAATCACAGCAGAACTCCTGAAAGCGGGTGGTAAACCGATACTTGAAGTCCTTCAGCGATTGTTCAATTCCGTCATTCACGAGGGCAAGACGCCTCAGGCGTGGCACAGGAGCGTGGTTGTTCTGTTCTTCAAAAAGGGTGACAATACCTTGCTGAAGAATTACAGACCAATCTCGCTGCTGAGTCATGTCTACAAGTTGTTCTCCAGAGTCATCACGAATCGTCTCGCTCGTAGGTTTGATGACTTCCAGCCTCCCGAACAAGCCGGTTTCCGACAAGGCTTTAGTACCATAGATCACATCCATACGCTGCGGCAGGTTATACAAAAGACCGAAGAGTATAACCGGCCACTTTGCTTGGCGTTTGTGGACTATGAGAAAGCCTTTGATTCGGTGGAAACCTGGGCTGTGTTAAGGTCATTGCAGAGGTGCCGAATCGACTACCGGTACATCCAAGCGTTGCAGTGCCTGTACGAAAACGCCACCATGTCAGTCCGTATACAGGATGAGACTACGAGGCCAATCCAATTGCAGCGAGGAGTGCGACAGGGAGATGTTATCTCCCCGAAGCTATTTACCGCCGCATTGGAAGACGTCTTTAAGCTCTTGGACTGGAACGGACTTGGCATCAACATCAATGGCGAGTACCTCACTCAACTGCGGTTTGCCGACGATGTAGTGATAATGGCAGAATCTCTAGATGACCTTAATAATATGCTCAATGACCTCAGCAGAGTTTCTCAACAGGTGGGCCTTAAAATGAACATGAGCAAGACAAAGATCATGTGTAATGCTCATGTTTCGCTCCACCCAGTTATTGTTGAAAATTCTGCACTCGAAATTGTAGACGAGTATATATACCTAGGGCATATGGTCCAGTTAGGTAGGTCCAATTTCGAGAAAGAGGTGAACCGCCGAATCCAACTCGGTTGGGCAGCGTTCGGGAAACTGCGTGACATCTTTTCGTCCAAAATTCCTCAGTGCCTGAAGACGAAGGTCTTCGAACAGTGCGTGTTGCCAGTGATGACATACGGATCCGAGACTTGGTCGCTAACTGCGGGCTTCATAAGAAGGCTCAGAGTCACTCAGCGGGCGATGGAAAGAGCAATGCTCGGAGTATCTCTGCGTGATCGAATCAGAAATGAGGAGATCCGCAGAAGAACCAAAATAACCGACATAGCTCAGCGAGTCGCAGAACTGAAGTGGCAATGGGCGGGGCACGTAGTCCGAACAGCTGATGGACGTTGGGGGCCGAAGGTGCTAGAATGGCGACCCCGCACCGGAAAGCGCAGTGTTGGTCGACCCCCCACCAGGTGGACTGATGACATCAAACGGGTCGCAGGGAGCCGCTGGGCACATGCGGCTCAGGATCGTTGTGTTTGGAAGTCCCTAAAAAAAGGCCTATGTCCAGCAGTGGACGTCCATTGGCTGATAATGATGATGATGATGATGAATATACAATTTCATTTTAAAGAACCTGATCTGTGAGTGATATGGTGCACTTACGGTACAATATTGCGTTTCTGCGAAATTATCTAAGTTCTGTGTGTCCGCACTATTTATATGTTCTCTTACAACTCCCAAACGGCTAGCCTAATCCCCGATTTGATGATATATTGCTGTATAGGAAAAAGTCTGAGGAGTGTTCTTAGCTACTTCCGGCTGACATAGGCCAACCGGAAATGGGTGTAAATTGCCAAAAACACCCTAACAATGCATATTTTTGATCGTATTGTTAAAACGAAAATGTTACTAGACAAAATTGTTTAGAATATGCACTTCCGGTTCAAATTTTCAAACCTAAAAAAAGAAAAATCCAAGTAAAGTATAACGTTGAGTTCGTTATCGGGTGTAGCAGAAATGCAGGAGTGTGAACGGCTGAAAACCGTTCTCCGATCTGAGCTTATTTTATTTTCAATATTTTAAAATTATATACCATTGAACAAGTAATTTCAAGTTTAAGTAAAAGCTAGGAAGATTATTAGCATTAAAGCTCATAGGCGACTAAAGATTACACTGGGCGACAATTTTATTCAAGAAAAGAAAGCAGAAAACACTTCCGAACGAAGTAATTTTTATGTATGAGGTGCAATCTTTGTTCACTGCACATTAACATAAAGTCAATGCAAATTGTTCGTCGGACAAGTCCGCGCTGCTGCAATTACCTACAACGCTCGAATAATTACAATTATTTAAATACTGCTTTCGTTCTTTGTAAGATTAAAACATCTGCTTTATGCAAAGTCTTTTCGAAGTTCCGTAGATAGATAAATTTCTTAATTAATTCATCTTTTGTTTAAATCACATTATGTGATATGAAATATGATATTTCATACCCTTTACATGAGTGAGCTTGTGCTTAAGTAGATTCTCTGTAAAAGATAGTAAACCCCTTAGGATTATATAATATTTGCGAAAAAGTGTCTTTTTAACGTACCTATTAAAAGCGTAGGTAGAGGCATAATTAATACACAGTTATAACAAATTATTTACATACTTTTAAATCATATAAAACATTCTAATGTAATCTGAAATTCTATTGAAATCATCAATTTTATTTATTAGATAACTCTTCATTTTCGCTAACGTTTAGAAAATTCGAGATATACATTTTTCAATAAACAATCTCTGATAAAAATTTCTGGTAATATTTTCTATTCTATCAATTTCCCTTATTTGTTATACTTTAAACAATATTAGCCGACCATAGGCAACCGCTTAGACATAATAGAGATATAATAGACACTATAGAGATGAAGATTCGTTTCGACTAGGACGTGCCTCGAGCTATCGAGGAAGAATTTCAACACAAGATCTATTTCAATTCACAGCCAAGCGGTTTTGTTTATATTTAATCACAGTGTTAGATTGTTATTTCACTCGAAATTATATTTTGCACTGTACTCGAGTCCGTAGTATATCAGAAAGCAATTTCCATAGTGCTTAAGAGGTGAGAATACATAAAACTCATTCTGGCTAAAAACATTCTATTTCTATTCTGTTATTTAGATCTATGAAAACTTTTTCATTAACAAATCAAACAGAAGTCAAATGTTGGAATTAAGTGGACTTCACGTTGAATATTTGAAGTGGTAATTTGAGCTTTACCTTTATCCTACTTGCCGATCCGACAAAGTGCCTATTATGCCTATAGTAAAGTAGTAGTAGATTTGCTAAAATTAAGACATTTTAGCAAATCCGTTTTTTTAATGTGAACAGAATGTTCACAGATATTTTAAAACCACCCGGGAACTAGCTAAAATGTTCAAACGAATTATCAGTTAAAATTTCATCTAAACCTATTAAATCAGTGTAGTATAAGTTATATGAATGCGGTCGTGGTTAAAAATGAAAGTTATAATGAAGTCGGTGCCAGCCAAGTTTAAGGAACATTTATTTAACGTAGTAAAAGTAGTTAGTGGGTTCTAGGTAACGTCCTTAAATTAGAAACCTTGGCTGGCACTGACTTATAGATACGCTTAAGTAAATTAAAGCAACTAAATGACGGAGTTATTTCTTACTTTTTAGTGCGTTTTGAGTCGGTTCTATTTTTTGGTAACATTTTTTATTTCTTACTTTTTAGTGATTTATCGACACGTACCCTACTCGTACGTATATTATACGGCACTATTAGCCAAAAAGCTACCGATACGTACACTGAAACCGAAATCGCTGCAAGTGTGCCTATAAAATTTGAAGAGTTCCTTAATTTTTCCCTGGATATCATCATCAGATCCTAACATGATGACTATGGGACCATATTGGAAGTGTGCCCTTTCTAATACAAATCATTATCAAAATCAGACAAATCTGTAAAAAGTTAAGTTAAAAAGTAGCTTAAGTTCCAGACCACTGCAAAAGCTTTTAAATTAAAAGTAATAATAATTAATAATAAATGATATCTCCTTTTCACCCTCCGTTGACTGATCCTCATTCGGTCAATATTTCACGTGAACGTTGTAATATCATTAATCATTGACCGAAGCTCGCCTCAGTGTACGTTGTCCGTCAAAGTATTCACATTATACAATCATGGGGATGAAGGGGCCTCTCCACATCTTGCGGTTTTTTGCGAATTGGTACGGTTAAGTTCTCAGACGCAGTAAGGCATATTCCAAACAATTATTATTTTTTAAATATGAAAATATACCTATGTAACAATATGCCTATGTAGCACTATATCCATGCAACAATGTGATAATAACTGTCCTGGTGTTTCTACCACTGGAGCATTTTGTTGCCAGAAACCCTAGAATAATACTTTGCATAATAAAGTGTATACAAGTGTGTTAGTATGTACAACTTATAATGCATATTACAAAGTAGCCTTTTCTTTAATATAAATGGCCTATGTAATAATAATTATCCTGGCATTTTGTTGCTAGACTATACATTATTTTTTATTATTTACTACAAGTCTTAAGTTAGTTTGCTTGCAATAGCACCTGATGGTAAGTGACGATGCTATCTAAGATGTAAGCAAACTAACTTGTTAGGAGTAGAATGAAATTCACTCCTCTTTCGGTTTATTCATATTGTACCGAAATGCTAAATGGCTTGGCCGTACTTCTTTACCGGTTTAGAAAATCTGAATTGACACAACCGGGAATCGAACCCGGGACCTCCGTCTTATAAATTCATCTCGAAACCACTGCGCCACAAAGGCATACAAGATAAGGATTATTTTCTTTCTTCCATTCTATGATATTTTTCATCATTTTAAAAGCTACTTATATTCTCTCTCACCCTCGCTATTGAGCGAAAAGCAGTGCCCTGTTAGTACAGGATTTACTTTTAGCCGTTTAGCTATTGAACCTTAGCGTGCATTTTCTTTTGTCACGTTTTCTTCACAGATTCATTTTATTATCTTGACAACAGCAAGTAAACAAGTCGTGACGGTCCATGACAGATAAAAGCATTAAATTTTAGAGTAAGAAGCAAGTTCGGAAAATATCTTTCTTGTAGATTTTGGCTTGCAGAACCGTTAGTAGAATCACTACAAATAAACACATTTGACGATTTGATAATGTGTGTAAACTAAGTTTAATAAATACAAACCAATAAATCTGTGATTTGTTTGAGATAAACTAGTAGAGCGACAGAAAACTTTGTCAACATGATTCCAATTTTGCAAATGTAATTCAATTAGATTTTTAAAATAATATTAGAAAAATTATATTTTAAACGACACACTGTAACAAACACTGTTACAACGGTGAATTAATAGAAAGCTTATAATACGCTGTATAGATGTGGTAGAGTCCTAATTTGGACGCCATTTTAATATGTAGGAAGGAAAATTCAATATAACCTGTCATCGCCCAAGCCTCATCCGATAAAGAGCATATATAAGTAGAGGAAATTAAAAAATGACAACTATTTTAACCCATTTCAATGTCCCAATCAAGATCGGCCGCATATTGTTAGAATACTTCAGTTTCCAGTCAGAAAATTTTAGTACGCTCGACGGACGCACTGTGTTCATATATTTTTTAGACCCCGCATATTATCATAATTCTGACGTGTCTGACCTCAGCTTTTGATGAGCGCCGGATGCAAATAATCGGACGTCGGAATTTTTTCTGATTTGATTTTTTTTTAACTAAGTAGAACGCTAATGATAGTAACTAATCGTCATCCATTGTGTTTCTTATTTTCTTACTTTTTGTAAGCCCAATTATGCTGCCCGGAAGGAATTTTCTGATAAGTGTACGGCGTGGTACCAACCGACGGGCGTCAGAAATTTTCTAACAGAAAACTTCTTACAATATGCGGCAGGTCTAAATGTCTTTTTATGTATTTTCTTCATTAAATAGCGGGTGCATCCCAGTAGTACCCCCTAATTTTAGTTCTATAGAACTGTTGATACACCATATTAGTGCTTAGTGTCCCATTAGTTCTATATAGAAGTATAGAGACAAAATTAAAGAAATGTCGATATCAACATCTTGTTTGTACGTTACATATAAAATATCTATAGTTTTTATAAATATAATATGGAATCTCTTTTGATTGCAATAATAAATGTCCACTTAAATTTGAGAGTCTCTGTAAACATACTATATCGAATACAGCTTTGCTTAAATTGCACAAAACGTCTTTAAAATGGAATTGAGGTTTTTAATATAATTTTTTTCTAAACTGAATAGTTTGTGCAAAAGATACTTCCAAAGTGGTAAAATGTGTCCCTCCTGTAACTTCTAAAATAAGAGAATATTTTTTTAGACACAACTACTACTTGGTTTTAACAACTTAGCTTTTGTCGCAAGGGACATTTTTTTGTTAAAAACAAAATGAAATATCAATCAAAATAATATAAAGTTTATAACTTATATGCTATAAGTAAAGTCAAGAGTAAAGACTATACTACAGTTCTATATAGAACTATTGGGATATAATTTGACAGCCCGGAAAGTATCCCAACAGTTCTACCGAACTACGGTATGGGGTACTACTAGGATGCACCCAATTTGTCATGCATTGTCTTAAACGTCAAAGTGTAAAGACGCCGCACCAACCATTAATTTAATTGTAATTAAAAATATGAAAACCGAGGAAGTGCTGACCGTTGAATGGGTCGAGAGAAGTTAAAAGTAATTAAGAAACATTTCAGAACTTTTCATAAAATATGAAACATTCGACCGAATAAATAAAGTCATTTGTCGTCAACTTGCTTAGTTTTTGGAAAACTGTTATAGATATTCTATTTTCGGAATAACTGATTATATCTAAGATAGCAGTTTTACACATAATCAGTTTGTACCCGGTCAAACAGAGGGTGTTGGTGTACTTATACCTTCCATTGGACCGAGTTCAAATGCGGGCTGTTCGACTTGTTGACAATCCTAAGTTAACTTATAGTTTTCAATCCTTAGAACGCCGAAGGGCTTTTTTTCTTATATCGTTAAATGCCTCGCTTTGCTTCTTCAGAAAACCAATTTTTAATCTAAGATTTTTTTATTAATCTATAAAAAAATATTATAAATGTAATTACTAGTTACCAAATTATTAATATTTTTTTGATTCCTTATTTACGACTATGCGTAGGCAATTGATTGTGTTAAATGAAAATACCCAATTACGTCGAGTGGAGCTCTAGGTACGCGAGATGGCATTATTATTCGGCAATTCGGAGACTCTCCTCGGATCTCCTAATGTATCTCATTAGCCGAAGTGCCCTCATTAACAAGCGCCGAGAAAATAATTATCTGGAAATTAAAATCTTAACATTCCAGAGCATAACCGCAACACCCTTTTAATTAAAGCCGACGCCACGCGGCTAAATATTGCTCGTACTCATAAAATAACCTAAGATCGGACTAAAGACTTTATGTTTGGATAACTTTTTGTCTGGGCAAAGACTATTCTAAGCTGCATCAACTTACCACTGTACCAAAAAATTTTTAACAAAAAATAGAACCGAGCGGACATTACCTAGAACCCACAAACTGCTTTAAATAAATGTTCCTTAAACTTGCTGGCACCGACTTCATAGATATGCTTAAGTAAATTAAAGCAACTAAATGACACAGTTATTTTTTACTTTTTAGTGCATTTTGAGTCGGTTCTATTTTTACCCAACTGCGTCAGAAGGAGGGCTATGTTTTTCGAGCGTGTGTATGTATGTATGTATGTCCATTTCTTCGGGACGCGCTACAGCCTAAATGGCTTAACGGATTTTGACATATGAGATGTCGTTGAATTTGTTAAAATTGTGGTAGTGACATAGGCTATATTAATTTTCAAAATGGCGTCTGTAAATGGGGGAAAAAAGGGGGGATGTGTGTATTTTTTTCTCTTATCTTAGCAATATGGGTACTAATTGAAAGGTAGTAAAAAGACCATTTCAAAAATATAAATATCATATCATGTTCATATTACTTTTTTAACAAAAAACGGCAAAAAGTGTACTAAGTGTACCGTCTCATTTCTATACCATAAACTAAAACTAAGTCTCAAATAAAATTATTATTATAAAAACAAAAAACCCGACTGCTTAGGGACAAAATATTTTAACCTGCGAGGAAAGAAAGATCTACCAAAACTACGTTTGTCCCCGCCTGCAGCACCATAAAGTATTTAGAATTTTATACAGATATAGTGATCCTTGTTTTTCTCTTTTCAGTTCATAACTTCTAAGCAGTCGGGTTTTTTGTTTTTATAATAATAATTTTTTTGTTAAAAATTTTTTATCTACTAATATTTGCACCATATCTGTATTAGTGTAGGTTTCAAATTGAAATTCATTTATTTTATTATTGTGCTAGTACTGACTCTACCACTAATAGTGTCATGCAACTAGTAGTTTGATTTACGATACGATGGAGATCTCTTTTACGATACACTCAAATTACTTGAAATACAGAAATATACTCTACTGAATATAAATACAGCGATACGCCTACCACATTCAGACAAATACAGTGTAATTTCTTTTAAAAAATACAAACATAATTTGTATACGATAAAGAGCTTCTTAAAACTACATCTGTTTCCAAATCTCAGACACTGTTCGTAGTTTTTCTTTCTCTCTCACGATGGACCAGGAACCCGCACGTTGAATCCATGGAATGCTAAGATATTCGTTACAATACTTCCAGCAATGTCGTTCGTGTGGTCTAACTTTAATTCAAAGGTGACATAAGCCGCACAGGTGTTAAGAGCACTGTTTATCAGATCGGGTGTTCTCATTATCGCGCGCTGACGGAATAATGATCTTGGATATGGGCCCGCAGCCGCAGGGCCCTTTTAATTAAAACCTACGATGATACCACGCCAGCAAGATGTACTTGTATGCTTAGCAAGTACCTATTCTTACTGTGAGCTCGTATGTCTATCACGTGGGGATAGAGTTGCCAGGCGTCAAAATAAAACAGGATATAGTAGGTGAGACTGCCTCGTTGGTCTAGTGGTTGGCCTATTTGGCTTCGATCACAAGACCCTGGGTTCGAATCCCGGGTGAGGTCACTGAATAATTCTGGTTTTTCAGTCTTCTATAAAATTTTCAGTACATACCAACCCCCCAGTCGGGAAATTGGTATTGTTATACCCCCGTGCCTCGCAGAGCACGTTAAACCATCGGTACCGGTCACTGTCATCTACATCTGATTGTGATGATTAATAGATGAAACATTATCACCCCAAGCCCGCCAACCCGCATTCGAGCAGCGTGGTGAGTCTGCGCTCCATATCCCCTCTCCTATAAGGAAGGGAGGCCTGGCTCAGTAGTGGGTCGTTAATAGGCTGATAACGAGGATGATGTGTATATTTTATGATTGCGTGTCCATTAAAAATAAACGGTGTCAGTCTTGTCCGGTTTTTGTTAAGCTTTTTATATTTTGCAAACACGAGTGCAATTAGAACTTAAAAAGATTTGTGGTAATAATCAAATAGTTTAGGGTGTCCGGTCTTTTAACCCAAATGTCCGGCCAAACTGGTCTGTCCGGTAATAAGGTTTGCTAACCTGGTGACACTACGTGAGGATAACCTTATGAAAACATTAGTTTGATGTAGCCATCTCTACGTCGCCATCATTGTATGCCTAGGCAGCTCGAGTACTATTAAAGACTACGCCCACATTTTGGGTCTCAGTTAAATTATTTTGTAAGGTTTTGCTTAACCAAATTGAATTTAATATATATAAGTATATATTTTTTAATTTATATTTTTTTTAGAAGAAGATTAACAAAAGAGATTTATGAGGCGAGGGTAAATGGAAATAAACTCGGGACATTTGAAAGAATAGCTAGGTCAAGAGTGCCTTAAACCGATAACTTATATGAAAGGATGTTAATGAGAGTGGAAGAAGCGAAAGATGTATGCAAGGACCGTGGCAAATGGAGGGACGTGGCTATGGTCGCTGCCTAACCCTATAGAAAATGAAGTGTGATGTCATGTTTGTATATAATTTTATTAATTTATATCGTCATCATTGCCAGCTTATTAATGGCCCAGTACAGAGCTTTCTCTCCCTCCTTTTAGGGTATGAATATTTTTATAAACTATAAGTTGGCCCTTGACTGCTATCACACCGAATGTCATCGTCAGATTGCATCATCCGCTTCCATCTTAGATTGCATCATCACTTAGATGTTGCAATCTAAGATGTAAGCGGGCTATCTTGTTAGGAGTAGGATAAAATCCACACCCCTTTTGGTTTCTACACGACACCGTACCGGAACGCTTAATCGCTTAGCAGTACGTCTTTGTCGGTAGGGTGGTAACTAGCTACGAAAACCTCCCACAAGCCAGTGGATATGGCCAGCTTATACGCAGCTCCAATGCGGGTCGCCGGGCTTAGGGTGACAATTTGACATTATAAGGATCACTATCAGGTGCTGATAATAATCATATTATTGGCATCATCCAAGAATCCAGTGGAACGTCAATAAATATTTCTTAATTAACTTCCAAAATTTATCCCACACATACTTGTACATATTAACAGAGCAAATTCAAATAAAAGCTTACACAAAAAAATATCTTATCTTTCATAAAAAAATTCTTTGCTCGCATTTCTACAAAAAATTTTGTGAGATATTTTGTAAAATGTTCCACGCTTTTCTGTTGACAATTGTAAATTGATTTAAATGTTTGCTATGCCCGCGTAATGAAATTGTTATAACTTCGAATGCCTTTATTTACAGAGTTGTAAGAGCAAGCAATTTTACGAGTCGTACTGTAATAATTATTTTGTAATGACTGTAATAGTAGACGCTAATAATTCTTGCTAAACTTTACAATTAATACGTCTCCGTAACGCGGCGGAATGCGCTGAGGATTTATAAGACGGAGGTCCGAAGTTCGATTTCTTGTTGGACGGGTTTTAATTAGTCTAGGTTTGTTTGGTGGCATTCCCGTGGTTTAGTTATCAGGAACATCATGGGGTTCTGGTCGTTGAAAATCCAACATAACCTCTTCGCCACCCTGAGGCAATAAAATATCCATGAGGATTTCCCCACGAAAAAAAGGTCGGTCTAATTACCTACCTACCACCCTGTCACCTAAGACGCCACGCGACTTAGCGTTCCTCTACGATGACATGCAGAGACTGAAAGGGGTGTAAATTTCATCCTTCTCCTGATCTTCTCGCTACCATCTTAGATTTCATCATCGCTTACCATCAGATGTGATCGCAGACCAGGGCTAGATAGTACTGAAGAAATACGGCTGTACTACTAAAGGGCTATTGCCTCTCCTAAGATAAGGCGTAATAAAAAGATAAGCCAAAAAGTTATAGTCGCCAATTTGTTACATCGATAGAAGTGATTTCAGAGGGTAAAAGAACACGTATTAAACCCGTAAAAAGGGTAGATGCAATCGTAAAACTTTACGATTTACACATAAACGCTGTAATGGAGGATAGGTATCGTAAGGTAAAAGGAACATATTCCAATAAGACTATCGCCCTTCACCGCGCTCCAAATATTCGAGATTCCTAGACGTCTATGTCGCGGCGAAGTGGCATACATTCGAATTTTAATTAAAATCCATCTTTAGGAAGCGTACACACTTGATAAAAACGATTTTTTTTTAGATGAGACGAATATCTGGTTCAGTCCACTTTCGTTACCGAAGTTCCGTAACCAGTTACGAACGTGGAATTTTTTTCTTCCTTTGATAACCAGCTACGAAAACGGAATTTATTTGTCGTTTTGTGGTTCAGTCCACTTTCATAACCGAAGTTTCGTAGCTAGTTACGAACGTGGAATTGTTTTCTTCCTTTGATAACCAGCTACGAAAACAGAATTCATTTTTCGTTTTCGTAACCAAGTTTCGTAACCAGTTATGAAAGAAGATTTTACTTCATGGTTGCCGGGCCTGGTCATCGCGTAAACCCGGCATCCATAAACCAGAGAACCATAAAAATCTTAAAAACAAGACACTGTTATCAAGTATTATATGCGTCGAAGAGAGCCCAAGACAAGTCTTGTGTATTGATTTACTTGAAGTGTTTTAATTGAAATCTTGTAAAATAGATTCTACACCTGTGCCAGATTTTGTGATGCCTCAACACAAGCCTTTTCAGCCATGTTGTTCTTCCTGTCCATTCAAGATCCTACTATAGCAGTTTTGGCTACCCGTTTCATTTTAGAACTAAAAATAAAATTAGAGTGAATAGGCATCTTCTAAGCAAGTGCGTATCCCAACTTAGACCACATCTACACTTACCATCAGGTATGATCGTGGCGATCGCGCGAGTTTATTTCGTATAAAAAAAGTAGAACTTAATCAGACCAATGTTACATAGATGAGCAGGTCATTGTGTGATTTTGCGGATATACCGCTCTCCCGCACTTCTATTAATCCCTTTTATAGGTTTTTAGCTACAACAGTGTCTGCCCACATATAAAATAACTACGAGTGTAGCCATTTTTACTGTATCCTCTCTCATCACTTGTCACTTTTATTGCATACCCTTAACGAAAGTTTGTCACCCACAGAAGTGTAAGCTAAAAAGTGCTCATACATTTAAATGGTTTAGAGAAAAGGATAATTTAAAACTCAAAAAGTTTGCATAAACCTAGTCTACGACGACAGTGAAAGATACTTTCACCTCTTGTATGTGAACCTCTTTAGATATACGAGAATAAGTTGAAAGCGATAAATGAAATTAGCATTTAACCACCCTTATATTAAGTGGGTACTGAGACATGGTTTTATTATTACAAAAACAGTCATTTTAAGGGAGTGGTACATCTTACACGCTATTAACTTGTTTAAGCTAGATAAGTATATTTATATTATTCGTCTATAAAATTACTTAATAATAATACTTAATAGGAATATTCCAAGCCCGAAGACTGGAACTTTATGATGATATACCCGCGTGCCTCGAAAAGCACGGTAAGCCGTCGGTCCCGGTAACTATCATCAACATCTGATAGTGATTTTTTTGACGACCTCCGTGGCGCAGTGGTATGCGCGGTGGATTTATAAGACGGAGGTCCTGGGTTCGATTCCCGGCGGGGCAGATTGAGATTTTTCTTAATTTGTCTTGGTCTGGCTGGTGGGAGGCTTTCGCCTTGGCTAGTTACCACCCTTCCGATAAAGACGTATCGCCAAGCAATTTAGCGTTCCGATAAAATGTCGTGTAGAAACCGAAAGGGGTGTGGATTTTCGTCCCACTCCTAAGAAGTTAGTCCGCTTCCATCTTAGACTGCATTATCACTTAACATCAGGTGTGATAGCAGTCAAGGGCCAACTTGTAGTCGATACAAAAAAAAGTGATCGTTAATAAATGAAATATTATCACTCTAATCCCGCCAACCCGCCAACCCGCATTGGAGTAGCGTGGTGGGTCTACGCTCCGAACCCTCTGCCTGGAGGCCTAGCCATGTATTGGGCTGTTAAGAGGCTGATAATTATGATTAATGATATTTAGATGGGTTTAAAGAAGTATCGGGTTAAACAAACATGCGTCCATAACAATTATTCCGATCGAGGGACTTACTTATCCTTTATTTATTTTAATTTGCTACCTGTAGAGTACAATATCTTTAGTATCCATGTAATTTACATATCAGGCACTTTACAAAACACGTGAGCAAGCACGTCTTGCTATCGGAACTGCTTTAAAGATAAATCCTTGATTGATAATGTCCCATTGCTGGACAAGCCTCGTAAATTAGACAATTGAACATAATTCGGCAGGCTTTCGAGAAATATTTCTTACAGGGTCATCAACTCAACTCCAAACTCGAACCATGCCCTGAACCCATAGCCGATCAGCCACTACTAAGTAGACGTACGAAGTAGCTGAATTAATTATGTTCATTAAAATTCATAATAAAGAAACTGATCCAATCTGCATTTAAATTTCAAACACGGGTAACAAATCAAAGTTGCTACTTAGTAGTAGGAGAAACAGACGTGACTTTGTTTTATAGTTTGAGAACTTATTAAGGAAGGTTTCACCTGGGCTATGAATCTGTAACCGCTTAATTCTTACCGCTACTAGTCTCAGCATTTGTCTGTACCGTCAAAGCGCGTGGTCTAGCCGTGTTCTGGACGCTGTAGAGCTTTTATCGTACATTTTGTAGCGACTACGTAAAAACATAATCACTCGTAACGTCAAATTATATATAAAAAAAGCGTTTGCCCTCGCTACAACTAGATGGCGTTACATCAATTCCTTACAATTTTGCGTTACTTTTTTACGCAGTCGCTCGGTAAGAAACTCACACTCGACACTGTGGACGCTGTAGAGCTTTTATAGCACATTTTGTGTTCGATGCATAAAAACGCGCGTAAGACTACTCAACGTTAGTACGTAACAGCTACAAATATATTGCTACAACTTGTAGCACACTTTCGTAGCCTTCCTCGTAGAACAGGTAGTAGCACTGCAAAGGAAGGCTTGTCTACATTTTAAAGATTGTATACCACTCAAATAAAAATTTAATGGCAGCGGGTGTTTCTTTGCAGAAAGTTATCATGTACAGCGATTTGCTTTACTTTGCTAATTATCGCTAATCCTTCTTCTTCTCTAGAATGTTCTATAGTGACTTTCGAATATACCAAAACAAATTGATACTTTTTTATAATAATATTTCGTTAAATATTTTGATTTTTAATTCGTAAAAACATTAACCGTCAAATATGAAGAATATTACTCATTTTTCCAAAGCTCTAAGTGTAGAGAATTCTTCAAGCGTTACGGCGCATGGCCCTGGGTTTACTCGTTAAATTTATCGATAACGCGCTTCACCGATGTTGGAACAAAGTTTAATTGGATCTTCGACATGCCTCTGCCCTCAAGACTCATGAACCAATAGTGTATTAACTTGGACATCTTGACTGTTATTCTTAACTTTATTGGTCCTTTTAATATTGAAGGAGGCTGTGAATGATTGACTGCAGCAATCGAAATTATAATAAAAAGGCATCATCCGCTTCAAAATTAGTAGATCAGAACCGCCGCCAAGATTTCTAGTCTCGAGTGCGATTACACGGCTGCCATTCTATGATGACCCCAAGATGGCCACTGCATTAACACCAACGAACATAAGAACAACCAGGCTGACGGTAAATATTGATGCAGGCATTTGAATATTAAAAAATTAGCTAATACATTTTATATTTTACATTACAACTGCATGTTTGGTTCTGTATTTAATAGCATATGCAGCTTCTTATTGTTACCAGCAAAAGATCGAAGAAGTTTAATGATCATTGTCAAGTGAAAAGAAATCCAGACTAATATTATAACGGCGAAAGTCTGTATGTATGGATGGATGTTTGTTACTCTTTCGAGAAAAAACTACTAGATGGATTTTGACGAAACTTCACAATACTATAGTTCACATATCAGAGTAGCACAGAGGCCACATTTTATCCCGAAATTCCCACGGGAATGAGGACTATGCAGTACAGACCAGAATAAAGTCTTAAATTAAAAGTAGGACACAAAAGGAGGCCTTAACGCTTAGGAAAACTACAAAATAAGAGACTGAGGCAGCAAAGTATCCGAGCACGACAAAATTATTATGACAAAAATAATATAAGTAAACTGTAGGTAGATCTATTATTTCATCCCTGTAGTAAGTTTGTACATTCATTGCACTTTTAAATTAACACATTAATATACCGTTAATAAGCTTTGAAATTAACATAATTTATCTAAACGCCACAATTCTGAAACAATGTTACCAGTAACACCTGGGGAAGAGTATTTAAGTTTAAATTACTTTTAAACTTTAAATTATTTTATTAAACGTATTTACATAATGAGACTCGGGGTGCCAGATTATTTAAATCTTAAATTAATTGGGATAAGAAAGTGTGGAGATAGACTCCGGCCCGTAGGGTGTTGTGGGGGTCGTAGCACTCGAGAGCTATCGTAAATCTGTCTTTGTTTCACTAATGACCACCAGGAGCTACGGTGGGAATGGGCGTAGCCTGTTACAGGTATAAGTTATAGGTACATACTGAAATAGTACTTTCTAATGCGTTTAGAAAATAGAAACAGAAAAGTTAAGTTTAATTTGAGCCTTAAATGAAAAATATACTATTGTCTTCTGTATCAATAAATCTTTGTTATATTCTCTCTTTCTCAGTAAGTAGCAGTCTTAGTAACTAACATTAACATCTTATACAAAGAAATCTTTACAAAATCAAACAAATATATAGCACGCCAAGCCGCCGTTAAGCAGGTAGGCGAGTGTGACTATGAGTTCTAAAATTGTAAAAGAGGAGGCATAATGATGATAGTGACGATAAACTTTGTTTAATTTTTTTTTAATTTAATTTAAAATCTGGTACTAAAAAAATTTACTGAAGCATATCTATGAAGTCGGTGCCAGCCAAGTTTAAGGAACATTTATTTTACGTAGTAAAGCAGTTTGTGGGTTCTAGGTAACGCCCTTGAAAGTAGAAACCTTGGCTGGCACCGACTAAGTAAATTAAAGCAACTAAATTACACAGTTATTTTTTACTTTTTAGTGCGTTTGGAGTCGGTTCTATTTTTTGTTAAAAATTTTTATTTCTTACTTTTTAGCGCCACGTAGCGTACTCGTACTATACTGTCATAGTATATTATATAGCACTAGTAGCCAAAAAGCTACCGATACCGAGTCAAAAACCGAAATCGCTGCAAGCGTGCCTCCAAAATTTGAAGAGTTCCTTCAATTTCCCCAGGATATCATCAGCAGATCCTAACAAGCGGACAATGGGACCACCTTGGATGTATGCCCTTTCTAATAAAAAAAGAATTATCAAAATCGGACAACACTGTAAAAAGTTATGCGTGGTCATACATAAAAAAAAAAAAAAAAAAAAAAAATAAAAATATACGTGTCGAATTGAGAACCTCCTCCGTTTTTTTTCGTCGGTTAAAAAGAAAGTAGAACTGATCACTTGGCAACTTGTCCCACTTAAATGTTTCAGCATTGAAAAGAAAATGAATCCTAAATGTTTCATTTCGTTAAACTTCTATAATTTAAATATGCCAAAAGTAAGAGAACACGACGATTTTAAGAGAGTACAAATTACAAGGACAGATTATAAAGTCGCAGGGAACCTACATGCATCGTAAACTGTATTTTAATAAGATATAAGTACTTGTCCAGCTTTCAAAGTCTATCGTAGTCTCGTAGTAGTAGTATCGTAGTAGTAGTTTAAAATCATATAAAAACTAACAACTTTAACGCATCGTTTTATGTAGGAAGCGATGAAGTTACGTCGATGACTATAGACTTGAGACTCGCACTTTTCCATCCAATTTTCTTAGCGAAGTATTACTATTATCGGGACGTATTCAGAAATAAATTGGCTTTTCGATAAAGCTGATGTAAATCCGATATATCCAAGGATTCCCAACGTAAAAGCATACCATATAAAGCCTTTTTACATACAAAAGAAATGGAACATCAAAACCTTCTGAAAGCTCTACTCTTTATGCAAATAAAGACTAACAATGGTTAGTAATTGGGGTCTCTGAATCTCCATATTTTAATAAAGGTTGCTAACACCTGATAAATAATTAATTATAGGTACAAGACTTAATTGTTCGAGTTAAGCAAACCAGCAAGTAAACCAGCAAAACGCCCTGTAGCGATCCGTACTCTATGCCACGTCCTTACTAATAATATAAAGGTGCAAGTTTGTATGTATGGATGGATGTTTGTTACTCTTTCCAGCAAATATAGCTTAAATATCAAAATAAACACATTTTACCCCGAAATTCCCACGAGACCGAGAACTATGCGGGTGTAAACACGGCCGTCCTCTGGTGGGGTATAATTTACACTCTGTTGACGGTAACGATGATCCATCACCAGATCGAGGCAATAACGATATAATGCACGTACGTACTGCTAGCTGCATTCAATGATTCTCTACGTGCAGGGAATTTTGACCTGGTGTCATTTTGACTTCGATCAGCACAGTAGCATCAATATCTTGATGAAAATGATGTCCTCAACAGCTGATGTTAGCTGTGTGTTACTAGTGTACTTAATTAGGATCAAAACATCGATCACCGCGCCAACCGGTGGTTTAAATTACATTTTTTTATTGTTACGCAACTTTTACTCATACTTGTATAAGAAGATTCAAACAATATTACAATAATAAGACTTGCACAATGAGATTTGCATACAGTAACCCAAGAAACCCCATTTAGCTTTACTGACCAACAAACCAATAGCCAAAGGAGACTTCAATAAATAATTAATTGAAGCGACATTATAAAAAGTTTCTCATTGATGTTAAATAATGAAATATTCAAGGATCCCAAACTCCAAGGGTCCGTTGAAGTACGTTAGGCACATCCGAAACCGTTTCACATTTTGCCGTTTTGAATTATATTCAAATGGAGGTTAAACACTAAGACAAGAGGCTTTTAAATTAAGCCGCGAGATGGAAGAGTTTTGTCAAGTTTAATTGCCGCTGGCATTTCGAGAATTGTTGGAAACTTTCTAACATTATAACTGAAGCGACCTCGCCGATGGCTTTTGATAGTCATTGAGCTAATGTTTTATGGATATAAAACGGGATAATTTTTTAGGAATATAAAAAATATAAATTTTTACCGGCCTCCGAAGCGCGGTGCGCAGTAGATTTATAAAACAGAAGTCTCGGGTTCGATTCCCGGCAGGGTCGATTAAGATTTTCTGAATTGGTCCAGATCTGACTGATGGGACGCTTTGGCCGTGGCTAGTTACCACCCTACCGACAAAAACGTACAACCAAGCAGTTTCGCGTTTCGGTACAACGTCATGTAGAAACCGAGAGGGGTGGTAAGACGGCCTCCGTGGCGCAGTGGTATGCACGGTGGATTTATAAGACGGAGGTCCTGGGTTCGATTCCCGGCGGGGCAGATTGAGATTTTTCTTGTGGGAGGCTTTCGCCGTGACTAGTTACCGCCCTACCGACAAAGACGTACCGCCAAGCGCTTTAGCGTTCCGGTACGATGTCGTGTAGAAACCGCTAGGGGTGTGGATTTCCTCCTACACCTAACAAAGTAAGGAAGCTTCCAGATTGCATCATCACTTAACATCAGGTGTGACAGCAGTCAGGGGCTAACTTGTAATCGATAAATAAAATATATAAAAGTTAATTATTATTACTTCATAATCACAATAACAGCCTCCTTAGTCTAATAGCTTTTTTAGCTGTTGGTCCGAATTTGAGTTATCAAGTCCATTTTCAATATTTGTCTGTTTGCCTGTCTATCTATTCACGCTTATCTCCGTAAACAATGAACTAACTTTTAGGCGGTTTTCATATGGGGTTCACTTAAATTAAATAATAGGATAAACAAAAAACAATGTAACGTAACTAACACTACTCAACAAATACTTTAAGTAAATAAATGGAATATATATATTTAATAATAAACTAATTATCTAATAAATAAAACTACGTTTAAATATAAATATGAGTTTAATCTTTTTCGTATGAACATGATGAACCCTGAAACGTCGCTGATAATGTTTCCTTTCAACCCCTAATCATTTTTAAAAGCAATATGGGGATAATAAAACTGGACCGAACTGTCGCCGTGACGAGGGTTAATGTTATACTGAACTGAACTGGTGAGGCGGCACGAATATACTAAACGATTTTAAAATAGATTCCTAACATGAGAAAATTTTAACAATTTCTCTAATAAAAATGTGTGACATCACGCGATAAGAATGAAAAATGTTTAAAAAATTCAAACGTCCACTTAGTACTCGTTAGTATTCTTATACCTACCTAGGTTATCATAATAATCAGACCCACTATAGGAGAGGGGAGCGTAGACCCACTATGGTGCTCCAATGCGGGTTGGCGGCCTTATGGTGATAATGTTATATTTATTAACAATCACTATCAGATGTTGATGATAGTGACCGGGACCGACGGCTTAACGTGCTTAGGGGGTGTAACCCCACCAACTTTACGACTCCAGGCTTGGAATGTACCTAACGAAAATTTGATAGAAGGATGAAATCTCAGAATTATTCCGTGACCCCACCCAGGATTCGTACCCAACACCTCGTGATCGAAGCCACATAAGCTAACCACTAGACCAACGAGGCAGTCTTCCTATATATCCATTTCATAAGTAAATAAGCATCTTAAAAAACCTGATTCCAGATCACTAAAACAACAGATAAACTACTCGTATATGTACAGTATTGCACTATTGTAGGTAGTATGTTTTAAACGCATACTCAGAGCAAAATAATTTACTGTAATAAACAACAACAATTACAAGAAGCGTTGCTCTAATTTACTAACTGTACTGAAATGAATGCTCCTACAAATTTATTGCTCGAAGTAATTAGATACACCACAGCTCAGGCTGCTTCACTTTAGAGGGAAATGAGTGCGCCATGTGATCGTTGTGATATAAATTACACTGTGGCGTCTGTTACAGTGAAGTAAATTTTCAAAGCCTTAGAGAAAATTTATGTGATTCTTACTTTATTTTCGTATAGATACTGCTTTTATCGAATCAGAAAGGAGATCCGCAGAAGAACCAAAGTAACCGACATAGCTCAGCTACTCTCAGAACTGAAGTGGCAATGGGCGGGGCACGTGGTTAGACGAGCTACGACCGAACGTCGAACGATTAACGGCGACTAATCACCAGACAGCGCAGTGATGGTCGACCCAGCTGTCAACTGACGACATCAAACGAGTCGCAAGGAACCGCTGGCTACAGGCGGCTCAAGATCGTCGTGTTTGGCAGACCCTAAAAAAGCCTATGTCCAATAGTGGACGTCCATTGGCTGATGGACTGGCAGATGATGAGGTGCTGGCTCACTATTGCAGTACTTAGCCTCTTCGGTTACTCTTCATAGACAGTCAGAGTGCTGAATCAGCCATGAAGCTTTCATTCTTTCATGGTATTCCATGGAAAATGATGTCACACCCTGTGCCTCAGAGAGCACCTTAATTATAATTTGTAACAGAGTCAAACATTGTTACGCTATACCGGCCAGCCTGTTTTGTCAATTGTCACACCGTGGTGGGTGTAAGCTCCAAATTCCCCTCTCATACAAGAGAGTGGAGGTCAGTGCCCTAAAGTGTGCCATTGATATGGCTAGTTCATACGAAATGGACGGTGTTGATGTCTGTATTTGACTGTTTTCAGTTTTTACTGCACTATTATTGTTGGGCTTTAAAAATACAAACAATTCAATTCTGAAATAAAATGTAAGGACCTTAAAATCGGATTAAACCTTTGATTAGGTATATGATTAAACGTTCAATCGAAAAACCATAAAGGGCCTTTTAAACGATCAAATATGTTCGTCTACGGAAGTAGTAAGCAATTTGATCGTGTATGGCATTTTTCGTTAAACCTACGCGTTTGATGTTTTAATTATTCATTGACTTTACCGTCTAACTCTAAGCGGTCTAAAAGCTTGTCTGATAAAAACGTAATGTTTGACAAATATGTTTGTTTCGTCTTTGTTTGATTGTATAAAGAGAATATAACAGGGTCTGTGGTTAACATTGATTGTCAAGTCAAAATAACCCGAATCCAAAGCAAAACAGTCTTGAGTCTGCAAAAAAATGCAAATTGCAAAACATCAAAACAATACCGTGCCGCTGAAATAGAATTTTTGCAAATGCTTTGGAATATTTTTTGTAACTTATTTATTTTAAATACGACTGTTGTGGTTTTGTGAATATTGTGGTTTATAAAGTTAATTCACTTGTAATTTCCTACGGAGTATCTAGTTATTTTTTAATAATGAAAATTTCTGAGGTATTGTAAACATCTCCATTTAGAACAGTAATTACTAATTTTAATTTATGGCTGTTGAATACTTTTCATTTGTTACAGCTGCCAGGTGATGAGGATACGGGAGCGACATGTCGGACGTACGTCTTCCAAAATGAGAGTCACACTTTAGGAAACGCATTAAAATGCATTATTAATAGATAGTGAGTACATTCAAAACTTCCAAACACTGCTGTTGTACACACCTGAACCCCCTTCTAATTTTAAGACTAGCAGATTTGACTAAAGCGAAACCATATCATGGCCACTGGCAGCAAATGAAAAAGGTTATAACTATGTTCTTGACTGATTTCACAGCTGATAGATATGATCTATAAAACACACAGCCCTACACCTACTAACCTTAAAACATGTGTTAAGCATAATTTGGCCAAAATTATATTTAACCATACCCTTTATTTAGAAATGCAAGTGCACATTGCTTTTAATGTCTAGTACCACATATTAACCTCCATGCTGTTTTACAGCTTGTAATGTATTATATTTCTAGAGCTGCCAAGGCAAGATTGACTAGGGCCTGCCCAGTTTATTTGTTATGCGACACGCAATCTACATGAATGTATCTATCCCCTATATGACAGGTGAGGAACCTCATTAGTTCTTAACATGTCATCATCTTCTTCATTATCAGCTGATGGACATCCACTGCTGAACATAGACCTTTTGCAGGGCCATCCAAATACAATGCTCCTGAGCCAATGTTCGCCTGTGGCTTCCTGTCACAAGTTTGATGTTGTCAGTCCACCTAGTGTCGGCTAACACTGCGCTTAACAGTGCAGTGCCCCTAATGTCCACCAGCTCGTCATACCATGTGCTCTACTCATAGCCACTTCAGTTCTGCGACTTGCTGAGCTATGTCTGTCACTTTGGTTCTTCTGTGGATCTCAACTCTCTTTGATCAAGCAGAAATACTCTGAGCATTTCTTCTTATGAGGTCCACAGTTAGTCTCCAAGTCTTGAATCCACAGGTCAGCATCTTCACATATCAGTTTTATCAAGTAAAAGACCTAGAATGTGGACTAATATTAAACCTTACATTAATGGAGGTACATAATTATTATTATCTACTGAAATGATTCCTTATGCATAATTTATTTGTATAATTTATTATTTAACCTGTGTGCCTTTAGATCAGATTCAGGGGTTGAGTTCTGGGATGTACTAGGAAAAATTCACATTTTTTCTCCTCAAAGAGCATGTCTGTCCCTGCTCAAAATTATCTGATACTGATATGAATAAAAAATTTACCATCCTAACCCCACCAATCTACATTGGAATGATGTGGTGGATCACATAGTTGAAATCTCCATATTTTATTCAGACAGCACCTGCTATTTATGACTCCAGTATGCAGTTTATCTTATCGTTCCAGCGAGGATGTCCAGTTTTGTGGATACACAGTGCCACACCCTGCAGAAGCTAAAATGCATTTTAGAATACAGACATATGAAACACCTGCACTAGAAGTATTAAAACGAGGACTCAAAGATTTACAAAAAGTATGTGATCACACAATAGATTTGTTTGAAAAAGAAGTCAAAGAGTTTAATAAAACATGAAAAACTTAATTTTTTATTTATATTAAAACTTATCCTCATCCTACCTACTTTGGATTCAATCCACACAGGATTGAAACTGAGTGACAAAGCTAACAACAATAGTATGATTAGATAGTGTACTTGTAGGCCATAAAAAAAAAAATAGGTAAGCTTAGATTGGGCATGTAGTGAGAATGGATGAAAAAAGTTTAACAAGAGATTTATGAGACAAGGTTGAAAGGGGAATACCTATACTAAAGCCAAACTCGATTGAGAATGCTTGTCAACCAACAAATTAAAAATGAAGGTAGAAATCACTAGTCATTTTACACCTATTTTTTTTTAATTAACTAGTTAATGACGAATTCATAACATTAAATTAGATTAGTAAGTTTAAAACTAATTAATGTATTCATTGTCTTTCAAATAAGATTTTTAGAATAACAAAATATAATTTTAAATTTATTAAGCATAAAATGTGTTGCATTTTCTACCTCCATTTCAAATTTGTTTGTTGACAAGTATTCTTAATCGAGTTTGGCTTTAGTATAGGTAAATGTTCCTGGACATATTAAAGTATGGCCAGGTCAAGAGAACCATAAACTGATGAACATTTTAAAAAAGGATTATTGAGAGTGGAAGTATACAAGGTCAGTGGCAAATGGAAGGATATAGTCTGCCTACCCCTATGGGAATGAGGCGTGATGTTATGTATGTATGTTTATTAATTTCTGCACTATTAACATCACTTATTGCCCTCTTGGCCCAGTAGAACCTTGGCCTCTCCATCCCAGATATGGATATGTAGCTGCTCCAATTGCAGGTCAGCGGGCTATTCGTTAATTTTACATTTTAACGATCACTATCCGATGTACATTAGAATAACACGTGGCATTATATTCCTTGCTTATATCAAAGGCGAAGTAGCTTGTTGCTCAGTCAAGGTAAGCTTCAAAAGTACCTACTGTAAATGAATTTTCACTAATAGAAAAGGGATTCTCTGGATGGCACTCATGTGACGTCATTAATTTCAGTTTTTCTTTTTCAATAAAAAAAAGCTAATGCATTTGTTTCAGACTGCTATGTCAAAGTTAAAATTAGGTATAGAACTTAACCTAAAAATATTGTATTTTGAGGTAAATTAATCTTTCTAAATGAGAGTAAGTATTCTGTATGTAATTGTAAAATACTGTAATTTATGAAAAGACATTAATTTGACATTATAGAAACTTCCGATTTTATTTATGCCTGAGGTAATTAAATAAAAACAATGCTCTATTTTATAATCAAAACATTTATTCAATGTTTAGACTTTGAATTCAGAGTATGGAGACTTGGTTAGTGGGATGTCCCTCCACAAGTCGGGAGTAAGGTAGGCGTAGGTCTTGGCAATGGCTGCATAAGTAGCCTTAGCAAAGTTTCCTAGCGTGCCAGTGGAACCACGAGCCGATGTGTAGCAATCCTGAACTCCAGCCATCTGAAGCAACTTCTTGGGAACTGGGGCAGACACAATGCCAGTACCACGGGGAGCTGGGATCAGCCTTACAGTTACTGAACCACACTTGCCAGTGACCTGCGAATAAAATGTGTAGTATTAATACAAGTGAATAGGCAATCAAATCATTGAAAGATAATATAATTGAAAATCAGACGCAACAGAGCTTCATTGGACAAGCCTCAAGAGGATACCACGAATGAATTGATTGTTAAATTCTCATCATTAAGTAAATATCTGAAATAAATAACGATGTATAATATATGAATAGTTGTTACCTTGCATGGTACAGTATGGGGCTTGCCGATCTTGTTACCCCAGTAACCTCTTCGGACAGGCAGGACTGATAGTTTGGCCAAGATGATAGCACCTCTAATCGCAGTCGCGACTTCCTTGCTGCACTTGACGCCGAGACCAATGTGGCCATTATTGTCTCCAATAGCCACGAAGGCCTTGAAACGTGTACGCTGACCTGCCCGGGTTTGCTTCTGTACTGGCATAATTTTCAGTACTTCGTCATTCAGTGATGCGCCAAGGAAGAAGTCGATGATTTCGAACTCTTTGATGGGCAGAGAGAACAGGTAGATACTCTCGAGTTTGTCGATCTTTCCTTCGCGCACCAGGCGTCCTAGTTTAGTCACTGGCACCCACTCCTTTTGGTCTTCCTTTCCGCGTCCGCGGCCACGACCACGTCCTCGGCCGCGTCCACGTGGCCCGCCACGGCCCCTGTCGCCACCACGAGAACCAAAGCCACCGCGAAAACCGCCACGTCCACCGGCTGGAGCTGCGTCCGCCATCCTGAAAATCAATTTTAGAATAATGAGCCATTGTAACAATACAAACAATAGTATAATATAAATCCTTTAAAAATCAGACGCGTTAAGGCCATCACCGCGTAAACACTATGGAGGATACCACGAATGAATTAGTTTTGAATTCTCATCATGAAATTTTTATAAACCACGTGTTCGTGATAGATTACAAACTTATTTCATTATCCTTTGTAAATGAATCCTAGTAATCGTTAATATAAATTAGTCTAGAAAACTCTCAAATACTCATGCAAAGAAAATTAAAATTTATTATAAATTGAAATATTAAACTTAAAATAAACACTTACGTTGAACCGTGAGCTTGCAGAGACGGTCAAATTCAAAATGGCCGAAGCCAAAAAATCTACGGATGTTGATCGATTAATGAATGAATGATTGAATGGTAGTCAGTACATATTATCTATGGATAGAGACATGTCCATGTAACAAAGATCTTTAGAGTAGGAACTTACGCAGCTTTCTCCAATCTGAACGAAAATTATTTGCAAGTTAAAGTTTGGCTTTTATTAAAAGTAGACTAAATTTACTCGGCAAATTAGGAAAAAACATTTTCAAAATTGTGGTGCCGATATTGAAATGGTTTTATACTAGCAATTTAATTTAATTTATGTTTTTGCAAAAAAAAAAAACAATTTTTTAAATTTTACTGGGCGATTTCAATCTACTTTCAGAAGAATAATCTATATATTAATTTATCTGATATATATCTATTAGTAAAACTTTATGATTACGGTATTTAATAAAATCATAAAATTAATGACTTCGATTTCATCCTGTTTGAATGAATGCATATAATGCGTAGATTAGGTACATAGAGTGATCTAATAAGTTCAAGTAATAAAAAACGCTTGTAATCTGTGGAGTAATGTGCGTCACAGAGTATATGTAACTTTTGTAAGGTACTAAATATATCTACAGATTATAAATTTCTTATTTTATGTAAATGAATTCTAAGATTTTTACAATTTAATTTACATACGACACATACGACAAATTATATTTTATTATTTTCTATCCATTTTAATTTTCATCAAAGTCACATTTGAATAATAAATAAATAATTACAAAACAAATCTCATTTCCAGTGTGGTTAGTTAGTCCAGTGTCTTAGTTCAAAGTTATAAGTATTCTAACACTACCTGGTGTTATATTTTCGAATCTGGTGTTATCTATTTCCAAAAAAAGGTCTTACCTATACAATCTTTATCTTCCGAAAGAAAACAAAAAATATTGAATATTAGACAGCTCTTTTAATCGCTCTCTCTATAGATGACTAGTTAAATAAATTTCACATCAATTTTTTTTCTTAAAGAGAATCAATTTAAGGGCCAGGAACAATTGACCGTTTCTATTTTATATTGATCCATGGAGACGTCTTGAACCACGAAGGGGAATGGCACATCTCCAAGGCCGTGGCAGGCCGCGCCATAAACACCGTCCATATTCATTGCTATTACAGCGCCCATGAAGTTAGGATAGTGGGTAGCTATCCGGTTAATCACCGTTCTTGCCGCTTCCGTGGGCGATGCACCGCGACGCATTTCTTCGACGGCTAGGAAACTAAAAAGTTCATAAATTAATATGATTGGCTACATTCAATAAGTAGAGCTTTTGTGTCAAAATTATAGAAAAATCCTAAACATAATTTTAATTATAACTTTTATCAAAGCCTTCCCGCTCGTTCCTTTATTCCCCGAATTTTTTTAAATAATTATATTAATTGATTAACTAAGTTAACACTATAAACCGATCAACAAGAAATCTTGCATACATATTGGTAGCAGTACGACTTTTTATACTTCCTGAGGAATAATCCTGGATGAATATATTTTTTTGAAAATTGCTCCAAAAACAAGTGTCAAAGAATGACAGTAGTGTTACCAAGGTATAGAAATAATATACTTTTATTTTCATCATTTAGGTTTTGTTTCATTTAGATTCAACATTATGAAAGAAGGTAACAATTGTATCATTAATTTCCAATAAGGAAATTAATGATACAATTGTTACCTTCCAAGATTATAATTAATACCATTAAGTACAGATTTGTATCAACAAATAAACAATTTGATTTGATTTTAAATTTTCAGGGACAAAATCACAGGCTTTTACTAGGTGCTTAAAAATTATTCACCTGGGTAAAAATCTGAGCATTACATCTCCATCGCCAGTAGCAGAGGCGCCACCTACAGTGTTGTCTGCATAAGCTCCCGAGCCTGGGATCGGAGAATCTCCAACCCTCCTGAAAAAATGGTTTTAACTGTAAGCTATTGAAGCTTTAAACCTAAACATTATTAATTGTAGAGTAGATCGTACAGCTATTTATTTATTTTATCTGCATGCTATGCTCACTTTGGTCAAAAACCTGTGCACACGAAAATACTTACCCGGGTATTTTAAATTTGGCACCATTTGTTGATGTACCTGCGGCCACATCACCCTTATTGTCAATGGCGACCATTCCAATCGTGTCGTGGTTGAATCTGTCGATCTTTGTCATGGGCAGCCAGTCATAATTCTTGTGTCCAAAATCATCGGATGACCTATATGGTCCACAAAATTTACTCGGATCTGGTGACACATTCTGTGAATAAGATAAAATCATCTATTAAAATTATTAATATCAGTGTACAGTAGAGAAAGGCTGGGACTGATATTAATGACATTCATGAATGGTTTCATCTTGGCTTAGAACTTTAAATAATCTATATTTTTTTTTTTTTTAGATACTCTTTATTTTATGTTTTTTTTACACATTAGATTTTTTTTTTACACATTAGATATGAACCACTAACTTCCACCTAATCCCCCGACCGTACTTAGACACAGTTGACGAGAGATCATCAGTGTTCAGATGCCTAATTCCACTAATGAATTCCTTTTGACATGTTTCATGTTTTTAGATAAGATAAAATATACTTCATCGATTATTATTTCACTAGCGGTACTTGAGATAAACATTTGAATTATGTCAAGGAAATTTTAAATAATCATTGATCTTATACTGACAATAAACCATATTTTCAGAATACAGCATGAAAACAACAGTTCCAATAAAAGGTTTTTCTGCTTTCTCATCTCAATTTTCAGTCATTTTATTTAATGTAGAAATTGCATTCAAGTAAAAACCACTCATTGAGCTAATAGATATCTCTGACTCGGTCTATGAGGAACGGATGAACATGAATAATTTGACACAAAATCTAGAACAAGTGTAGGTATGTAAATGATGTACTACATACCATCCAAAAATTTGGTTGACAGTGATCCCTGTAGTACCATTTCATCCAAAGCCTTTTAGAAGTTGAAGTTGTCAAGGTTTCCTCTTGGAATCCCATTTGCACAGCAAACTTGGTGGCCAACTCCCCAACTAGTATGGAATGCTTTGTGTGTTCCAACACACGCCGCGCAACAGAGGCAGCATGTTTCACTCGTCTCATACCTGCAACTGCGCCTACATTCATTGTTCTCCTGCAAAAATAAAAATTACAAGTTTTATTTAACTTCTTAATTACAAATTTTTATCCGATGAAAAGAAACGGAGTAGGTTCTCAATTTGACACATATATATTTTTATTTTATATGGCTGGCACTGACTTCATAGATATGCTTAAGTAAATTAAAGCAACTAAATGACACAGTTATTTTTTACCTTTTAGTGTGTTGTGAGTCGGTTATATTTTTTGTTAAAGATTTTCATTTATTGTTAAGGTTCAATATTTTTATTTTTTTTATTCTCGCCTGTTTTATCTAAAATTTTGCATACATGTTTAGTTTAAATGCAAAAAAATGCAAGTGAAAATTTGCTAGACCATTACAAAGTCAAGGTGTTAAAGGAGTATGTACCATAGTAGTACAACTATTACCCATATCATTTGTACCTTAAATTTTGAGCTATTTTAATGTTACTTCTCAAGATTATAAAGACTTTGAAGCAATACATCAAACATTAGCAAGTTTTGAACCCACCCATCCATTATAAGGGCATCAAGCGTAGTTTCACCATCTTCATCAGGGCTTCCTCCATAGCCAACAGTTCCATCACACTGCTGCTCTTCACATATTGATGTTCCTCTTTCAATTGCATCTAGGGAATAGCCTCCTTGCTTCAGAACATTCCAAGCTAAAAAATGCATTATCTCCACTATATAGAAGTAAAATTGTTATATTACTTTCAATCTACTACTTCTTTAGGAGGTAAGTAAGGAGGCTTAGACTATATCAAACAGAGCCATATAAATTATTAAGAATTGGTCTTTCTTAAAATAAAATTTATCGGCTTTATTTAACAATAGAATAGGATACTATTTAATTTATAAATTGTTTTATTATTCTTACCGGCAATAGTAGAATTGACGAAATTCCATGTTGTTATGACTACTGGCGTTTTTTGTTCACTATTAACTAATACAGATAGAGTAAGAGATAGAAATATATATATTTTTGCCGACATACTTTTTAATTCGCTCTTATAATCTCAAAGGAAAAAGGGCTTTTAACCCGCTTTTAGCAAATTAGCATTACTTATGGTTTCATAACGGTCCGTTGCCTGCTATAATTATGCTAGAGACAGATACTACCTTCACACACAAACACTTATTACTTATTGTTTGTTATTAGAGCGTTTCCATTCGAGTTTTGTTGTTAAAATTGATAATATGCACTTATCCTGTTAGTGATAACGTTTGACAAACTAAAGTTTATTGACAGTGACACTTGATTTTTGACATACACCAATCAGTTATATTTGGACTCTGTGGATAAAAACCATATAAAGACCCAACACGGCACAAATGCACAGAATTTAATTATCAGAGGTTTATAAACCACCAAATATTATCCCGCGCACTACTCAAGAGCTCTTAAAGAACATTGAAGCTTGCAAGATTATATACGAGTATATTACATCAACAGTCGCTGACATTTGAATTACCCGGATCTGAAAAAGAAAAAATTAACTATTTTGACCTTTGAATAGATTTTGACACTGAAGACATGGCTGTTATGCCTTACAATTCAACTGGATATGTATATGTATTACTATAGACATGGATTACGATCAATACGAGATTGAATGTGATTTAAGCATGGCTACATGCCTTATTGAAAATTGAATAAAATATACTAAAGACATGGCTGTACGGTGTTATTATACCTTTGCCTTTTCCCAACGGAAAAGAATCAAGCAAAAAAAAAATGCACATAATTTAAATTTAATAACTAGTATATTATCTGTGGCAATTAAATACGTCTCCGTCCCAGACTTAAAATTTAAAAATAAAACAACTCTAACACTCATAGATTAAAGACTACTAGATGGAGTCATAACGCGGTTGTAGGTTCAAGAGCGTGACAGACTTATTTCATTCGGCCTTTATTAGAAAGTAACACAAGATTATTTTTTGCCCCTTTCAGCGTGTTCGTTTTTATTGTTTGTCAAGAGTGGAGTTTGTGACAAGCAAGGGACATATCTGAGCAATTATTAGCTTTTTATTAAATTTGCTGATAAATAATATAACTTTGCGGTTACGATATTAATTTAAACGTTATCGTGCTATGGTGGGTTGTAATATTTTCGGCTGCAACAGTCGCAGCGAACAGAAAATCGAAGGAATTACGTTTCATACGAAAGTAGGCATAAACTTCATTGATTGATGATTTAAAGCTTAGATATGTTATTTTTTAGCAAATTTCATGTATTATGCGTTTACTAAACTATCTTATATAAAGTAATATTTCGTATTTTACGATATTTTAAAACATAACGTTTTATGATGTACTTTAAATGTTGACATGTCATGTCAATAAGGCTGATTTGCTGTCTCACGAGTGGACACGCTATGGGCTCTATCTAGTTGTCTTTAATCTATGCTAACACTAAATTCAAATGTAGATTGTAGACTGCGCCAGTGTTGCCAACGTAGGCGATTTTCCGCCATTTAGGCTACTCAGACCGAGAATCGGCGACGAAAAAATCTAAACGGCGACTGGTCGCCTATTAGGCCACTTCAAGGGACAAGTTATTTAAATCAGGCGAATCACACACATTCAAGAGAAAAAAAATGTTCACGCAAATGTAAATGTTTGTGTCTGTAATGTAGGTAAAATTTGATATTGACATGGTCACCCTATTTGTTTACGACCCATGCTGATCGCCATTCTTAGACTTCGTACACATAATTATGAATGTAAGAGGTATGTGTTGCAACAACTTTCAACCAAGCAATCACATGGTTAGTTTACACGCTGGTAGAAAAATGTATGTCTCCGGCGAATCTTGCGCCAGTACTAGCACAGCAACTACATCTAATGCTACTGACGACGGCGAAAGTCTTGATGATGCCTTATTATTGCTACCAGAAGACGAATCGAAAACTTCATTTTTGTTTATTTATTTTTTAATTTTCTTTTTAAAATGCTTATTACTTTTTTTTTTAAATCTTTTAAGATACATTAAGGTATTTTATAGTAGGCTTATGCCTATTTATCAATACATCATAATTATGTTATAAATAAATTGATGAAAATTACATTTTATTTTATTCATATTGATATTTTGGCGTTTGGGCTACTTTAGGCTACTTTATGCATGAGAAACGGCGACATTAGTCCAACCGCTGTTGGCAACACTGGACTGCGCTGTGGTTCAAATTTTTAAATAAGTCCTCAGCCATAGATAATACACTTATACCTGATATAGATGCGCAACGCTATAATAGTTTGCAGTGATTCTATCCACCGTCTAAAGATGGCGTTAAATATTTCTGCACAGTACTAGAAACGCCAAAAGATGGCGCTTTTTAGAAATACCGAACCATGGTTCATATTTAGCATGGGGGTGAAACAGACGTACAAATTTCGATTTTAAAATTTACAAATAAACTAGCGACATCTAGCATCGGTGGTGTTAAAACTTACTTTATGTTTTTCCAAAGAGTATAGATAGATGGCAGGAATAAGGCTTTACGCGCATAATAATTATAGAATAGTCTATGATCTCGTTCTCTTGTCAATTTGTTTAAAATTTTAAATCATTTAACGTTTACGTTGGATAACTTGGTGGTTAGTGGTAACGCGATTTTCCGTATTTTAGTGTTTTTAAGTGATTTCTTTTGAAAACGACGACTTGGACTGTATTTGGACTCCGTAATTCTTCTAATTCCTTCACAAAACGACTTTACCTGGCTTTTCATATTGATTTTTGTCTTCTGCTTATTTCGACGTACCTGGCATTCGTTACCGGATTAAAAACAAAATGCCTCAAAAATCACAATTGAAATGTTATTTTGGATGTGTTGTTGATGGTAAGTTTATTTCTGTAATATAGTTTTAAGACTACTTTTATTGTCTGTCTAGCCACTACTTGAAATTGTGATCAGTATCGAACTGTTGTACTCAATAAAGCGGTCTATGAAAGAGTTGCAATTTCAAGCCTCGTAAGCCAATATAATCAATATAATTCTTCATATTTTCAGGTCCATTACATAGATTTCCTAAGTGGCAGTACCCACATGAGGAAAAATTTAATTCTTGGAAAGGTATTTTAAGTTCAAGAACTCAAGGATATGGCAATGAGTATATATATAATAATGTCAGACTCTGCTACAGACATTTTGAAAAATATTTTCAATTGCCAAGTCACCAGCTCACCAGAAATGCAGTGCCTACATTGTATTTAAGTAAGTCAAAAAATAATGCTACAGTAGAACTTATATAATTTAAATTAAAGGGAAAAGCAAAAACAAAATCATTCATAAAGGCCATTGGGCAAAATCTGACCTAATTATAAAAGTATGCCTACAAAAACTAAATTAGATTTAATTTCTTAAGTAGTTTTCCACTTACCATTTTAAGTATTTATTTATTTTTTAACCATGGGAATAAAATATGACAGATTAATAAGAAATACAATATTAATTGAAGATATTTATTATTTATAACACAATTTAATTATTGAATCCTGTTAAAACAGCACTCATGTGCATGGTGAATCCAACAGGGCATGGTAGTAATAGTATCAATAGTTACCTATTACTGCTTGTTTATCCATAGCCATCTCACCATTGGAAATTGTGCTACTTTTTTATAAAAAATAGATAATATATTCATTCCTATAAATGGAAATACTCATTAAAACATTATTATTTTATTTTAATCATTTTTGGCCTGTTTCCTGTTGTCTACAGTAATGCGACCCATAGTATAGTAAGCTAAAGGCATTTATCTAGATATTATTATATCCTATTTTATTTTTATAGGCTGTTAGTATAGTTTCTATACATAAATCCCAATGACCTTTTCGACTTCTGACACTGGATTTGAATGATTTTAATTTAATTTATAGAGGTTAACTTTGAACTAATCACCATGCCAACAAAATTAATTGATCAAATTCTTTTTATTTTTAGGGTACTATTTGTATGATAAGCATGTAGTTATGTGCTCAAGCTCTGATTGCAATTACATTTTTACAGATATCCCAGAAGGTCTTCAAGATGAAGGTGTGGAAACTATTATGGCATCTACAAGCACTTTGTCATTTAGAGAGTCAGAAGGTATTTCACTTATAAAATATATGTAGATTCTATAAATAAGGTCGGTCAAATATGACTTGAAAGTGTTCATTGTTGCGAATTTTCTCTCTGCGAAAAAATACTTAATTTTTTAGAAACCAATTGCAGCTATTATGATATTTTTTTGAAGCAGGCTGATTAAAAAAATAATAATTGCTAAATACCCTTATGTACTAAGTGCTACTATTCATTTTGTTTTAATCTGTTTTACTGCTTAAGTTTCAGTCCTTTTTAAGCTTAAAACTAAACACTGACTCTAATTTCAAACATTATTACTGTCATAAGTCCTATACCTACCTACCTGCTTGTGTATAATTACAAGGATATTGTTTATATCCTTGTATATAAAGAATATCTTTCCTTGTATATAATATAAAGATAAATTAAAATATAAGCTTAATTATTACAACATATAATAGATGAAGAGATTATTTTAATAATGCGAAATTCAATTACACTCTCTATGTTCAGTCCTAACCTCAAAACAAAAGATGAATTATATTCACATTCTCCGCTCTTCTGCTTAGAAAGAAAATAAGTTTAATTATATATGATTTATAATAATTTAGCTACAGATAAGGCTATGGAGCATTTATAAACACAACAAGTGACTATCAAGTCATAACATTAAAAGTGACCGACCTCCTTTACAAAGATAGTAAATTTACTAACTTTTATCAAGATAACTTGAAAAATTAAAGATTTTATTAGTATTGAGTTCTAATTTCTTTGTACATAAATATCTTCAAAGTTCTTAAAATGAAATGGTGTGTTTATTATTTTTCAGTTTCTAAAGAGAAGCAGAAAAATCGAGCTATAAGTGGAGCCTCACTGGTGACATCACATAAATCAAGAGGTGAATACTTATATTTTTAAACTCTAACCCAATAAAAAATTCACAGCTGCCCAGGTGGCAGACCTGGTCTGATCATTTCTTTGGCCTGTGCCTGGGCATTGCTGGCACCAAACTAGTTACAGCACTGGTCATGTACTTGTTGTAGTTATATTCTCAGCTAAACTTCAGACCAACAGACATGATGAATTATCAATTCGACAATTCATTATTCATCATTATCAGCCTATAAAAACTCTTAGCAACTCTCTCTGAGAAGATTGTTTGCTTATTATTGTCTTATAAAACTTGAGACCCTTATTTAATTTTTGTATTTCAGGTCTTGTAAAGAAAATTGAATTGCTCAAACAAACTATTACAAAACTTAAAAACAAATGTAAATCGCAAACACAGGAGATTAGAATGGCAGAGAGAATTTCAAAATCAAAAGCATTTTTAAAAATTTTTGAACAATTTCCAGAACCTATGAAAATTTTCATGACCATGCAATTAAAACATGGGAGAAAACCAAGCGGACGAAAATATTCATTAAAAGAAAAAATACTTAGTTTGACGATCTTGAAACAAAGTCCCAAGGGCAATAATTTTCTCAAAAATCTTTTTGTCCTACCATCTAAGAGAACCTTACAAAAACTTTTAAGCTATGTAACTATGAAGCCTGGAATAAATTCACACATTATAGATAATTTGAAGAAATCTATAAGAAAACTACCAATGGAGAAAAGGTTGTGCAGTCTCATCTTTGATGAGGTTGCATTGGCACCAGGTCTGTATTACAATCATTCTTGTAAAGAAATCGTAGGATTTGAAGACTTTGGTTATAAAAAAACTAAGAAAATAGCAGATCATGCATTAGTAATAATGATAAAAAGCATAAAAGGAAAATTCAAACAGCCAATTTCTTTTACTTTTTGCCAAAGTGCAACTAAAAAGGAAGATTTAAAAATTCTTATTAAAGAGTCCATTCGAGCAGTAGCTTCCACTGGTTTAAAAATAATCTGTACAGTATGTGACCAATCAACCACAAATATGAGCACAATTAAAAGCTTGTGTGATGAAACAGTACAAGAATATGTCAAGAAAGGTTTAGAATTTAAAAGTAAGAGCTTCGAGGTTGATGGTTTCAAAATTTTTCCTTTATTTGACCCACCACATCTGTTGAAGGGAATTAGAAATAACATTTTAGTAAAAAATTTAAGATTTACTGAAAACGGTGTGGTTAAAGTAGCTAAATGGAAGCACTTACTTATGTTTATGGAGAAAGACAATGAAGAGGATGAACTGAGGCTAGTAAATAAATTAACTGAGTCACATATCGTTAAAGAAAAGATCCCGAAGATGAAAGTCAAATATGCTGCACAGGTGTTCAGCCAAAGATTATCAAATGCTATTAAATTTTGCACAAGTAAGTATATAATAATTGATGTTATTAAACTAAATGCTTTGGTATGTCTCGTTCACATGATTAGCCCTGCTCAAGAAGATTTTCCTCCATTTGTGAAAAAACAGTAATAGTCTAGACGACAAGTTGAAAATGGTACACAATAGAGATAATTCTCTCTAATCTAACTCTTTTAATTAAATTGAGCCACTATGGCATTAAAAATGTTGCACTTAATCTCATTGCCTCTTATCTCAGTGATAGAACTCAAAAGGTATGCATTAATGACATAAAGTCGCGTGGCTCATCTCCTTTTCAATCGTGGTTAAATTTTGGGTCCTTTTCTATTTCTAGTGTATATTAACGATTTACCATACCATGTTAGCGACATTTGTGAGATCGTACTGTTTGCTGATGACACATCTTTAATTTTTAAGACTGATAGAAATAAAACAAACTTTGACGATGTAAACTGTGCCATATCGCATGTGTCGCATTGGTTTACTGCAAATAACTTACTGTTAAATGCAAAGAAAACTAAATGTGTTGAGTTTTCATTACTAAATGTGAAAAAAAATAGATAAGTCTTTATTGATAAATGGTGAAACACTAAAGATGGAAAGTTCCACAGTCTTTTTAGGAGTAACCTTGGACTGTAAACTTCAGTGGAGCGCTCATATAGAGTCACTAACAGGTAAATTTAGCTCAGCAGCATTTGCAGTGAGAAAAATAAGACAGTTTACCGATGTAGAAACTGCTAGACTAGTTTATTTTGCGTACTTCCACAGTGTGATGTCTTATGGCATTTTATTGTGGGGCAAGGCTGCTGACTTAAATTCTGTATTTATACTTCCAAAACGAGCAATTCGGTCGATATATAAACTAAAACCCCGTGAGTCCCTTCGTGATAAATTTAAAGAAATAGGAATCCTTACAGTAGCCTGTCAGTATATATATAATAACCTAGTCTTTGTCAAACAAAATATAAATATGTTAATAATTTTTTTTCTATACTTTGTTATTGTATGTAATTTTAGAAGTTTAGTTAATATCTTGTATTAATAAAAAAACGATAATATGATGATCTATAAAATAAAAATTTTTTTAACATTACTCTGATTTTTAAGTTTTTGTTCAAGTAAAAAAATTGTTATAAACAAAGTATCAATATTTTTTTAACTTTTATGGCTCGATCTTGTTAAGTATGTATGTAAGAAAGGCTCTACGAAGCGAAAATTTTTTACGACCATTATTTAAACATTTTTTTTCACTTATAATTAAGACGATAGTTCGAGAAAATTTCGTTAGTCAACAATTGTTTAACTCGTTGAAAAATTTACTTTAAGTAAAATTTCCAACGGGAATAAATTATTTATAGTGTTTAGAACACACCATAATTTTTTCAAATTAAAAAAAAAAATTTAATACTTTAAATAAATTAATTAATGCGCCATACTCGCTTTTGACGCCACGCGCCCATCCTAAAAATGTCACGCGTAGACCTATCTTCAGCGTTAAATTAAAATTATAAATAATGGAGATAGAGTTCCGAGAGTTAGGAGTTTTTTATTGGAAATTTCCTCTTCTTTCAGAATCTTTTTTTCAAATTTCTTAAATATTAATAGTTTATGAAATATTGGTAAAAAACGAAATGCCATTTTTTTTTCATCTTTAATTGTTTATAACTTTTGCAATTTTTTATGTGCTAATACACGCTTTTAGCACATTTTTCTAGACGTCATTCCGAATCCAATGAGCTATCGCACGTAATTTTAAGAGCAGTATCTCTATTTTGTACCATTTTCAACTTGTCGTTTAGACTATAAAGTTTAAGTGTGAAACTAGCATTAGGCCCCCTCTCATATACGGTTGAATATTGGGAAATATTCCTCTCTAGTATGGCAAAAACAGAATTTTTTTATCAAACACTAATGCTACATAATATGTTGTGTTCTATAAGTGTTATTAAAATGTTTCTCTGGTATTAGAGAGTAGTAAAAAATTATCATATTGTTGTTTCATTTTACAGAACATGAAATTCTTCCTAACGAATGTAACGACACAGCAGATTTTCTACGCATAATGGACCAGCTTTTTGACTCCTTCAACGGTCATAATTACAAAGAAAGCAGTAAAAAGTTTAGGTGTTGCCTTAAATATGGGTCCCCACATTTCAAATTGTGGGAGCAGGTCTTGCCCATTTTAAGATCTATGGGATTTGAAAAAAAAAAAAAAGATGGTACTACCATATTTCAGAAAGTTCCTTCCATTAAAAATTTCATCCACAATATAGGCATAATTCGCGAAATGTGGTCGTTTTTGGAAAAAGCTCATGGTATTACAAGCCTGCTCCCAAGAAATTTAAATCAAGACCCTCTTGAAAACTTTTTCTCTAAAATTCGAAGTAATGGTGTAAGAAACACAAACCCGACTTGTGACCAATTTATAAATGCTTACAAAACACTCCTTATAAATAGTTTTGCAACACCCCATTCTGGAAACGCCAATTGTGAGGACGATAATAATGTTTTATTACAATCCATGGAACAATTCTTAGAGAAAGAAACTTGCGCTGGTATCGAAAATAATGAAAATGTGCAAAATATAAATGTTTTATTGGAAGCATTAGAGACTCCTACTCCTCCCAGCCCAGGTACCGATAAAGATTTTATTAATTTGGAAACTAAAAAATATGTGGCGGGCTGGGTACTAAAAAAAGCAAGAACAGTTTTCAAAAAATGTCCTGTATGCACCGAGGTATTAATATCAAAAGAAAAACCAGCTAAATCTTATACATATGAGAGGGATTATACAAAAAAATCTTTAACCTACCCAAGTAACGAATTTTCATTAATGATGAAGGATATTTTTCGTTCAATCAGTCGGTGCATGCAGGAATCACCAGAGTCTCGACTGTTATCCAATGAAATACAATTTCACATTGAAATGTATTGTGAATTTAATGTAATTTCAAAATGTCAAGCACATTTTTCAAAACTCAAAGAATTTATCATTGCTTTGTCAATAAAACTTATTCTCAACAGTTGGTGTATGGGGGTTAATAAAATATTAAGGGGTAAGATTTCAAAGTTTAATGAAAATGATATAATTAAAAAGCGGGCATACGATTATTATAAAATTCATGCCAAATATAAAATTAAATAAATCTTTAGTGTTTTATTTTATAAAAATAAGATATCCTATGTTTTATTGTTTTATTTTATAAAATTATAAGGTAGTTAATGAACTAATAAATAATAATTATTAAAGTACAATAATTATTATTTATTAGTTCATTAACTACCTTATAATTTTAAAATAAAAAATATTTAAAAGATTAACCTAAATATGAACCATGGTTCGGTATTTCTAAAAAGCGCCATCTTTTGGCGTTTCTAGTACTGTGCAGAAATATTTAACGCCATCTTTAGACGGTGGATAGAATCACTGCAAACTATTATAGCGTTGCGCATCTATATCAGGTATAAGTGTATTATCTATGTATTTAGGTTAATCTTTTAAATATTTTTTATTTTAAAATTATAAGGTAGTTAATGAACTAATAAATAATAATTATTGTACTTTAATAATTATTATTTATTAGTTCATTAACTACCTTATAATTTTATAAAATAAAACAATAAAACATAGGATATCTTATTTTTATAAAATAAAACACTAAAGATTTATTTAATTTTATATTTGGCATGAATTTTATAATAATCGTATGCCCGCTTTTTAATTATATCATTTTCATTAAACTTTGAAATCTTACCCCTTAATATTTTATTAACCCCCATACACCAACTGTTGAGAATAAGTTTTATTGACAAAGCAATGATAAATTCTTTGAGTTTTGAAAAATGTGCTTGACATTTTGAAATTACATTAAATTCACAATACATTTCAATGTGAAATTGTATTTCATTGGATAACAGTCGAGACTCTGGTGATTCCTGCATGCACCGACTGATTGAACGAAAAATATCCTTCATCATTAATGAAAATTCGTTACTTGGGTAGGTTAAAGATTTTTTTGTATAATCCCTCTCATATGTATAAGATTTAGCTGGTTTTTCTTTTGATATTAATACCTCGGTGCATACAGGACATTTTTTGAAAACTGTTCTTGCTTTTTTTAGTACCCAGCCCGCCACATATTTTTTAGTTTCCAAATTAATAAAATCTTTATCGGTACCTGGGCTGGGAGGAGTAGGAGTCTCTAATGCTTCCAATAAAACATTTATATTTTGCACATTTTCATTATTTTCGATACCAGCGCAAGTTTCTTTCTCTAAGAATTGTTCCATGGATTGTAATAAAACATTATTATCGTCCTCACAATTGGCGTTTCCAGAATGGGGTGTTGCAAAACTATTTATAAGGAGTGTTTTGTAAGCATTTATAAATTGGTCACAAGTCGGGTTTGTGTTTCTTACACCATTACTTCGAATTTTAGAGAAAAAGTTTTCAAGAGGGTCTTGATTTAAATTTCTTGGGAGCAGGCTTGTAATACCATGAGCTTTTTCCAAAAACGACCACATTTCGCGAATTATGCCTATATTGTGGATGAAATTTTTAATGGAAGGAACTTTCTGAAATATGGTAGTACCATCTTTTTTTTTTTTTCAAATCCCATAGATCTTAAAATGGGCAAGACCTGCTCCCACAATTTGAAATGTGGGGACCCATATTTAAGGCAACACCTAAACTTTTTACTGCTTTCTTTGTAATTATGACCGTTGAAGGAGTCAAAAAGCTGGTCCATTATGCGTAGAAAATCTGCTGTGTCGTTACATTCGTTAGGAAGAATTTCATGTTCTGTAAAATGAAACAACAATATGATAATTTTTTACTACTCTCTAATACCAGAGAAACATTTTAATAACACTTATAGAACACAACATATTATGTAGCATTAGTGTTTGATAAAAAAATTCTGTTTTTGCCATACTAGAGAGGAATATTTCCCAATATTCAACCGTATATGAGAGGGGGCCTAATGCTAGTTTCACACTTAAACTTTATAGTCTAAACGACAAGTTGAAAATGGTACAAAATAGAGATACTGCTCTTAAAATTACGTGCGATAGCTCATTGGATTCGGAATGACGTCTAGAAAAATGTGCTAAAAGCGTGTATTAGCACATAAAAAATTGCAAAAGTTATAAACAATTAAAGATGAAAAAAAAATGGCATTTCGTTTTTTACCAATATTTCATAAACTATTAATATTTAAGAAATTTGAAAAAAAGATTCTGAAAGAAGAGGAAATTTCCAATAAAAAACTCCTAACTCTCGGAACTCTATCTCCATTATTTATAATTTTAATTTAACGCTGAAGATATGTCTACGCGTGACATTTTTAGGATGGGCGCGTGGCGTCAAAAGCGAGTATGGCGCATTAATTAATTTATTTAAAGTATTAAATTTTTTTTTTTAATTTGAAAAAATTATGGTGTGTTCTAAACACTATAAATAATTTATTCCCGTTGGAAATTTTACTTAAAGTAAATTTTTCAACGAGTTAAACAATTGTTGACTAACGAAATTTTCTCGAACTATCGTCTTAATTATAAGTGAAAAAAAATGTTTAAATAATGGTCGTAAAAAATTTTCGCTTCGTAGAGCCTTTCTTACATACATACTTAACAAGATCGAGCCATAAAAGTTAAAAAAATATTGATACTTTGTTTATAACAATTTTTTTACTTGAACAAAAACTTAAAAATCAGAGTAATGTTAAAAAAATTTTTATTTTATAGATCATCATATTATCGTTTTTTTATTAATACAAGATATTAACTAAACTTCTAAAATTACATACAATAACAAAGTATAGAAAAAAAATTATTAACATATTTATATTTTGTTTGACAAAGACTAGGTTATTATATATATACTGACAGGCTACTGTAAGGATTCCTATTTCTTTAAATTTATCACGAAGGGACTCACGGGGTTTTAGTTTATATATCGACCGAATTGCTCGTTTTGGAAGTATAAATACAGAATTTAAGTCAGCAGCCTTGCCCCACAATAAAATGCCATAAGACATCACACTGTGGAAGTACGCAAAATAAACTAGTCTAGCAGTTTCTACATCGGTAAACTGTCTTATTTTTCTCACTGCAAATGCTGCTGAGCTAAATTTACCTGTTAGTGACTCTATATGAGCGCTCCACTGAAGTTTACAGTCCAAGGTTACTCCTAAAAAGACTGTGGAACTTTCCATCTTTAGTGTTTCACCATTTATCAATAAAGACTTATCTATTTTTTTTCACATTTAGTAATGAAAACTCAACACATTTAGTTTTCTTTGCATTTAACAGTAAGTTATTTGCAGTAAACCAATGCGACACATGCGATATGGCACAGTTTACATCGTCAAAGTTTGTTTTATTTCTATCAGTCTTAAAAATTAAAGATGTGTCATCAGCAAACAGTACGATCTCACAAATGTCGCTAACATGGTATGGTAAATCGTTAATATACACTAGAAATAGAAAAGGACCCAAAATTTAACCACGATTGAAAAGGAGATGAGCCACGCGACTTTATGTCATTAATGCATACCTTTTGAGTTCTATCACTGAGATAAGAGGCAATGAGATTAAGTGCAACATTTTTAATGCCATAGTGGCTCAATTTAATTAAAAGAGTTAGATTAGAGAGAATTATCTCTATTGTGTACCATTTTCAACTTGTCGTCTAGACTATTACTGTTTTTTCACAAATGGAGGAAAATCTTCTTGAGCAGGGCTAATCATGTGAACGAGACATACCAAAGCATTTAGTTTAATAACATCAATTATTATATACTTACTTGTGCAAAATTTAATAGCATTTGATAATCTTTGGCTGAACACCTGTGCAGCATATTTGACTTTCATCTTCGGGATCTTTTCTTTAACGATATGTGACTCAGTTAATTTATTTACTAGCCTCAGTTCATCCTCTTCATTGTCTTTCTCCATAAACATAAGTAAGTGCTTCCATTTAGCTACTTTAACAAATTATATTCAATATTTCTGGGTTTTATAGGAAAAGAAATAAACCGTTTCAGATTATTATTACAGCAAAATTATTGAAGCCCTGAGATTAGACAAAACTGAAATTAGATTAATCAACCAAATGTCATGATTCTGAAGAATTCAATTAGTACTTTATTATATGTTATTACAGTTATTTTATTTTTATTATAGTTATAATACTTGTATAACAATAGATAATAACTTACCCTACTACTCTGTAATAATAATTTAATAATAATAAATAGGTAGGATTTAAATGAATAGCATTTAGCGAAAAAAGATTCTTTGATATCATATAACAATTTTATAGATTATTAGATAATTTTAATTGTTATAAGAAGTGTATAGTATATTAATATATTTGGTTCATTTTATTTAATGTAGAAATTGCATTCAAGTAAAAACCACTCATTGAGCTAATAGATATCTCTGACTCGGTCTATGAGGAACGGATGAACATGAATAATTTGACACAAAATCTAGAACAAGTGTAGGTATGTAAATGATGTACTACATACCATCCAAAAATTTGGTTGACAGTGATCCCTGTAGTACCATTTCAGCCAAAGCCTTTTAGAAGTTGAAGTTGTCAAGGTTTCCTCTTGGAATCCCATTTGCACAGCAAACTTGGTGGCCAACTCCCCAACTAGTATGGAATGCTTTGTGTGTTCCAACACACGCCGCGCAACAGAGGCAGCATGTTTCACTCGTCTCATACCTGCAACTGCGCCTACATTCATTGTTCTCCTGCAAAAATAAAAATTACAAGTTTTATTTAACTTCTTAATTACAAATTTTTATCCGATGAAAAGAAACGGAGTAGGTTCTCAATTTGACACATATATATTTTTATTTTATATGGCTGGCACTGACTTCATAGATATGCTTAAGTAAATTAAAGCAACTAAATGACACAGTTATTTTTTACCTTTTAGTGTGTTGTGAGTCGGTTATATTTTTTGTTAAAGATTTTCATTTATTGTTAAGGTTCAATATTTTTATTTTTTTTATTCTCGCCTGTTTTATCTAAAATTTTGCATACATGTTTAGTTTAAATGCAAAAAAATGCAAGTGAAAATTTGCTAGACCATTACAAAGTCAAGGTGTTAAAGGAGTATGTACCATAGTAGTACAACTATTACCCATATCATTTGTACCTTAAATTTTGAGCTATTTTAATGTTACTTCTCAAGATTATAAAGACTTTGAAGCAATACATCAAACATTAGCAAGTTTTGAACCCACCCATCCATTATAAGGGCATCAAGCGTAGTTTCACCATCTTCATCAGGGCTTCCTCCATAGCCAACAGTTCCATCACACTGCTGCTCTTCACATATTGATGTTCCTCTTTCAATTGCATCTAGGGAATAGCCTCCTTGCTTCAGAACATTCCAAGCTAAAAAATGCATTATCTCCACTATATAGAAGTAAAATTGTTATATTACTTTCAATCTACTACTTCTTTAGGAGGTAAGTAAGGAGGCTTAGACTATATCAAACAGAGCCATATAAATTATTAAGAATTGGTCTTTCTTAAAATAAAATTTATCGGCTTTATTTAACAATAGAATAGGATACTATTTAATTTATAAATTGTTTTATTATTCTTACCGGCAATAGTAGAATTGACGAAATTCCATGTTGTTATGACTACTGGCGTTTTTTGTTCACTATTAACTAATACAGATAGAGTAAGAGATAGAAATATATATATTTTTGCCGACATTATTATACTTTTTAATTCGCTCTTATAATCTCAAAGGAAAAAGGGCTTTTAACCCGCTTTTAGCAAATTAGCATTACTTATGGTTTCATAACGGTCCGTTGCCTGCTATAATTATGCTAGAGACAGATACTACCTTCACACACAAACACTTATTACTTATTGTTTGTTATTAGAGCGTTTCCATTCGAGTTTTGTTGTTAAAATTGATAATATGCACTTATCCTGTTAGTGATAACGTTTGACAAACTAAAGTTTATTGACAGTGACACTTGATTTTTGACATACACCAATCAGTTATATTTGGACTCTGTGGATAAAAACCATATAAAGACCCAACACGGCACAAATGCACAGAATTTAATTATCAGAGGTTTATAAACCACCAAATATTATCCCGCGCACTACTCAAGAGCTCTTAAAGAACATTGAAGCTTGCAAGATTATATACGAGTATATTACATCAACAGTCGCTGACATTTGAATTACCCGGATCTGAAAAAGAAAAAATTAACTATTTTGACCTTTGAATAGATTTTGACACTGAAGACATGGCTGTTATGCCTTACAATTCAACTGGATATGTATATGTATTACTATAGACATGGATTACGATCAATACGAGATTGAATGTGATTTAAGCATGGCTACATGCCTTATTGAAAATTGAATAAAATATACTAAAGACATGGCTGTACGGTGTTATTATACCTTTGCCTTTTCCCAACGGAAAAGAATCAAGCAAAAAAAAAATGCACATAATTTAAATTTAATAACTAGTATATTATCTGTGGCAATTAAATACGTCTCCGTCCCAGACTTAAAATTTAAAAATAAAACAACTCTAACACTCATAGATTAAAGACTACTAGATGGAGTCATAACGCGGTTGTAGGTTCAAGAGCGTGACAGACTTATTTCATTCGGCCTTTATTAGAAAGTAACACAAGATTATTTTTTGCCCCTTTCAGCGTGTTCGTTTTTATTGTTTGTCAAGAGTGGAGTTTGTGACAAGCAAGGGACATATCTGAGCAATTATTAGCTTTTTATTAAATTTGCTGATAAATAATATAACTTTGCGGTTACGATATTAATTTAAACGTTATCGTGCTATGGTGGGTTGTAATATTTTCGGCTGCAACAGTCGCAGCGAACAGAAAATCGAAGGAATTACGTTTCATACGAAAGTAGGCATAAACTTCATTGATTGATGATTTAAAGCTTAGATATGTTATTTTTTAGCAAATTTCATGTATTATGCGTTTACTAAACTATCTTATATAAAGTAATATTTCGTATTTTACGATATTTTAAAACATAACGTTTTATGATGTACTTTAAATGTTGACATGTCATGTCAATAAGGCTGATTTGCTGTCTCACGAGTGGACACGCTATGGGCTCTATCTAGTTGTCTTTAATCTATGCTAACACTAAATTCAAATGTAGATTGTAGACTGCGCCAGTGTTGCCAACGTAGGCGATTTTCCGCCATTTAGGCTACTCAGACCGAGAATCGGCGACGAAAAAATCTAAACGGCGACTGGTCGCCTATTAGGCCACTTCAAGGGACAAGTTATTTAAATCAGGCGAATCACACACATTCAAGAGAAAAAAAATGTTCACGCAAATGTAAATGTTTGTGTCTGTAATGTAGGTAAAATTTGATATTGACATGGTCACCCTATTTGTTTACGACCCATGCTGATCGCCATTCTTAGACTTCGTACACATAATTATGAATGTAAGAGGTATGTGTTGCAACAACTTTCAACCAAGCAATCACATGGTTAGTTTACACGCTGGTAGAAAAATGTATGTCTCCGGCGAATCTTGCGCCAGTACTAGCACAGCAACTACATCTAATGCTACTGACGACGGCGAAAGTCTTGATGATGCCTTATTATTGCTACCAGAAGACGAATCGAAAACTTCATTTTTGTTTATTTATTTTTTAATTTTCTTTTTAAAATGCTTATTACTTTTTTTTTTAAATCTTTTAAGATACATTAAGGTATTTTATAGTAGGCTTATGCCTATTTATCAATACATCATAATTATGTTATAAATAAATTGATGAAAATTACATTTTATTTTATTCATATTGATATTTTGGCGTTTGGGCTACTTTAGGCTACTTTATGCATGAGAAACGGCGACATTAGTCCAACCGCTGTTGGCAACACTGGACTGCGCTGTGGTTCAAATTTTTAAATAAGTCCTCAGCCATAGATAATACACTTATACCTGATATAGATGCGCAACGCTATAATAGTTTGCAGTGATTCTATCCACCGTCTAAAGATGGCGTTAAATATTTCTGCACAGTACTAGAAACGCCAAAAGATGGCGCTTTTTAGAAATACCGAACCATGGTTCATATTTAGGTTAATCTTTTAAATATTTTTTATTTTAAAATTATAAGGTAGTTAATGAACTAATAAATAATAATTATTGTACTTTAATAATTATTATTTATTAGTTCATTAACTACCTTATAATTTTATAAAATAAAACAATAAAACATAGGATATCTTATTTTTATAAAATAAAACACTAAAGATTTATTTAATTTTATATTTGGCATGAATTTTATAATAATCGTATGCCCGCTTTTTAATTATATCATTTTCATTAAACTTTGAAATCTTACCCCTTAATATTTTATTAACCCCCATACACCAACTGTTGAGAATAAGTTTTATTGACAAAGCAATGATAAATTCTTTGAGTTTTGAAAAATGTGCTTGACATTTTGAAATTACATTAAATTCACAATACATTTCAATGTGAAATTGTATTTCATTGGATAACAGTCGAGACTCTGGTGATTCCTGCATGCACCGACTGATTGAACGAAAAATATCCTTCATCATTAATGAAAATTCGTTACTTGGGTAGGTTAAAGATTTTTTTGTATAATCCCTCTCATATGTATAAGATTTAGCTGGTTTTTCTTTTGATATTAATACCTCGGTGCATACAGGACATTTTTTGAAAACTGTTCTTGCTTTTTTTAGTACCCAGCCCGCCACATATTTTTTAGTTTCCAAATTAATAAAATCTTTATCGGTACCTGGGCTGGGAGGAGTAGGAGTCTCTAATGCTTCCAATAAAACATTTATATTTTGCACATTTTCATTATTTTCGATACCAGCGCAAGTTTCTTTCTCTAAGAATTGTTCCATGGATTGTAATAAAACATTATTATCGTCCTCACAATTGGCGTTTCCAGAATGGGGTGTTGCAAAACTATTTATAAGGAGTGTTTTGTAAGCATTTATAAATTGGTCACAAGTCGGGTTTGTGTTTCTTACACCATTACTTCGAATTTTAGAGAAAAAGTTTTCAAGAGGGTCTTGATTTAAATTTCTTGGGAGCAGGCTTGTAATACCATGAGCTTTTTCCAAAAACGACCACATTTCGCGAATTATGCCTATATTGTGGATGAAATTTTTAATGGAAGGAACTTTCTGAAATATGGTAGTACCATCTTTTTTTTTTTTTTCAAATCCCATAGATCTTAAAATGGGCAAGACCTGCTCCCACAATTTGAAATGTGGGGACCCATATTTAAGGCAACACCTAAACTTTTTACTGCTTTCTTTGTAATTATGACCGTTGAAGGAGTCAAAAAGCTGGTCCATTATGCGTAGAAAATCTGCTGTGTCGTTACATTCGTTAGGAAGAATTTCATGTTCTGTAAAATGAAACAACAATATGATAATTTTTTACTACTCTCTAATACCAGAGAAACATTTTAATAACACTTATAGAACACAACATATTATGTAGCATTAGTGTTTGATAAAAAAATTCTGTTTTTGCCATACTAGAGAGGAATATTTCCCAATATTCAACCGTATATGAGAGGGGGCCTAATGCTAGTTTCACACTTAAACTTTATAGTCTAAACGACAAGTTGAAAATGGTACAAAATAGAGATACTGCTCTTAAAATTACGTGCGATAGCTCATTGGATTCGGAATGACGTCTAGAAAAATGTGCTAAAAGCGTGTATTAGCACATAAAAAATTGCAAAAGTTATAAACAATTAAAGATGAAAAAAAAATGGCATTTCGTTTTTTACCAATATTTCATAAACTATTAATATTTAAGAAATTTGAAAAAAAGATTCTGAAAGAAGAGGAAATTTCCAATAAAAAACTCCTAACTCTCGGAACTCTATCTCCATTATTTATAATTTTAATTTAACGCTGAAGATAGGTCTACGCGTGACATTTTTAGGATGGGCGCGTGGCGTCAAAAGCGAGTATGGCGCATTAATTAATTTATTTAAAGTATTAAATTTTTTTTTTTAATTTGAAAAAATTATGGTGTGTTCTAAACACTATAAATAATTTATTCCCGTTGGAAATTTTACTTAAAGTAAATTTTTCAACGAGTTAAACAATTGTTGACTAACGAAATTTTCTCGAACTATCGTCTTAATTATAAGTGAAAAAAAATGTTTAAATAATGGTCGTAAAAAATTTTCGCTTCGTAGAGCCTTTCTTACATACATACTTAACAAGATCGAGCCATAAAAGTTAAAAAAATATTGATACTTTGTTTATAACAATTTTTTTACTTGAACAAAAACTTAAAAATCAGAGTAATGTTAAAAAAATTTTTATTTTATAGATCATCATATTATCGTTTTTTTATTAATACAAGATATTAACTAAACTTCTAAAATTACATACAATAACAAAGTATAGAAAAAAAATTATTAACATATTTATATTTTGTTTGACAAAGACTAGGTTATTATATATATACTGACAGGCTACTGTAAGGATTCCTATTTCTTTAAATTTATCACGAAGGGACTCACGGGGTTTTAGTTTATATATCGACCGAATTGCTCGTTTTGGAAGTATAAATACAGAATTTAAGTCAGCAGCCTTGCCCCACAATAAAATGCCATAAGACATCACACTGTGGAAGTACGCAAAATAAACTAGTCTAGCAGTTTCTACATCGGTAAACTGTCTTATTTTTCTCACTGCAAATGCTGCTGAGCTAAATTTACCTGTTAGTGACTCTATATGAGCGCTCCACTGAAGTTTACAGTCCAAGGTTACTCCTAAAAAGACTGTGGAACTTTCCATCTTTAGTGTTTCACCATTTATCAATAAAGACTTATCTATTTTTTTTCACATTTAGTAATGAAAACTCAACACATTTAGTTTTCTTTGCATTTAACAGTAAGTTATTTGCAGTAAACCAATGCGACACATGCGATATGGCACAGTTTACATCGTCAAAGTTTGTTTTATTTCTATCAGTCTTAAAAATTAAAGATGTGTCATCAGCAAACAGTACGATCTCACAAATGTCGCTAACATGGTATGGTAAATCGTTAATATACACTAGAAATAGAAAAGGACCCAAAATTTAACCACGATTGAAAAGGAGATGAGCCACGCGACTTTATGTCATTAATGCATACCTTTTGAGTTCTATCACTGAGATAAGAGGCAATGAGATTAAGTGCAACATTTTTAATGCCATAGTGGCTCAATTTAATTAAAAGAGTTAGATTAGAGAGAATTATCTCTATTGTGTACCATTTTCAACTTGTCGTCTAGACTATTACTGTTTTTTCACAAATGGAGGAAAATCTTCTTGAGCAGGGCTAATCATGTGAACGAGACATACCAAAGCATTTAGTTTAATAACATCAATTATTATATACTTACTTGTGCAAAATTTAATAGCATTTGATAATCTTTGGCTGAACACCTGTGCAGCATATTTGACTTTCATCTTCGGGATCTTTTCTTTAACGATATGTGACTCAGTTAATTTATTTACTAGCCTCAGTTCATCCTCTTCATTGTCTTTCTCCATAAACATAAGTAAGTGCTTCCATTTAGCTACTTTAACCACACCGTTTTCAGTAAATCTTAAATTTTTTACTAAAATGTTATTTCTAATTCCCTTCAACAGATGTGGTGGGTCAAATAAAGGAAAAATTTTGAAACCATCAACCTCGAAGCTCTTACTTTTAAATTCTAAACCTTTCTTGACATATTCTTGTACTGTTTCATCACACAAGCTTTTAATTGTGCTCATATTTGTGGTTGATTGGTCACATACTGTACAGATTATTTTTAAACCAGTGGAAGCTACTGCTCGAATGGACTCTTTAATAAGAATTTTTAAATCTTCCTTTTTAGTTGCACTTTGGCAAAAAGTAAAAGAAATTGGCTGTTTGAATTTTCCTTTTATGCTTTTTATCATTATTACTAATGCATGATCTGCTATTTTCTTAGTTTTTTTATAACCAAAGTCTTCAAATCCTACGATTTCTTTACAAGAATGATTGTAATACAGACCTGGTGCCAATGCAACCTCATCAAAGATGAGACTGCACAACCTTTTCTCCATTGGTAGTTTTCTTATAGATTTCTTCAAATTATCTATAATGTGTGAATTTATTCCAGGCTTCATAGTTACATAGCTTAAAAGTTTTTGTAAGGTTCTCTTAGATGGTAGGACAAAAAGATTTTTGAGAAAATTATTGCCCTTGGGACTTTGTTTCAAGATCGTCAAACTAAGTATTTTTTCTTTTAATGAATATTTTCGTCCGCTTGGTTTTCTCCCATGTTTTAATTGCATGGTCATGAAAATTTTCATAGGTTCTGGAAATTGTTCAAAAATTTTTAAAAATGCTTTTGATTTTGAAATTCTCTCTGCCATTCTAATCTCCTGTGTTTGCGATTTACATTTGTTTTTAAGTTTTGTAATAGTTTGTTTGAGCAATTCAATTTTCTTTACAAGACCTGAAATACAAAAATTAAATAAGGGTCTCAAGTTTTATAAGACAATAATAAGCAAACAATCTTCTCAGAGAGAGTTGCTAAGAGTTTTTATAGGCTGATAATGATGAATAATGAATTGTCGAATTGATAATTCATCATGTCTGTTGGTCTGAAGTTTAGCTGAGAATATAACTACAACAAGTACATGACCAGTGCTGTAACTAGTTTGGTGCCAGCAATGCCCAGGCACAGGCCAAAGAAATGATCAGACCAGGTCTGCCACCTGGGCAGCTGTGAATTTTTTATTGGGTTAGAGTTTAAAAATATAAGTATTCACCTCTTGATTTATGTGATGTCACCAGTGAGGCTCCACTTATAGCTCGATTTTTCTGCTTCTCTTTAGAAACTGAAAAATAATAAACACACCATTTCATTTTAAGAACTTTGAAGATATTTATGTACAAAGAAATTAGAACTCAATACTAATAAAATCTTTAATTTTTCAAGTTATCTTGATAAAAGTTAGTAAATTTACTATCTTTGTAAAGGAGGTCGGTCACTTTTAATGTTATGACTTGATAGTCACTTGTTGTGTTTATAAATGCTCCATAGCCTTATCTGTAGCTAAATTATTATAAATCATATATAATTAAACTTATTTTCTTTCTAAGCAGAAGAGCGGAGAATGTGAATATAATTCATCTTTTGTTTTGAGGTTAGGACTGAACATAGAGAGTGTAATTGAATTTCGCATTATTAAAATAATCTCTTCATCTATTATATGTTGTAATAATTAAGCTTATATTTTAATTTATCTTTATATTATATACAAGGAAAGATATTCTTTATATACAAGGATATAAACAATATCCTTGTAATTATACACAAGCAGGTAGGTAGGTATAGGACTTATGACAGTAATAATGTTTGAAATTAGAGTCAGTGTTTAGTTTTAAGCTTAAAAAGGACTGAAACTTAAGCAGTAAAACAGATTAAAACAAAATGAATAGTAGCACTTAGTACATAAGGGTATTTAGCAATTATTATTTTTTTAATCAGCCTGCTTCAAAAAAATATCATAATAGCTGCAATTGGTTTCTAAAAAATTAAGTATTTTTTCGCAGAGAGAAAATTCGCAACAATGAACACTTTCAAGTCATATTTGACCGACCTTATTTATAGAATCTACATATATTTTATAAGTGAAATACCTTCTGACTCTCTAAATGACAAAGTGCTTGTAGATGCCATAATAGTTTCCACACCTTCATCTTGAAGACCTTCTGGGATATCTGTAAAAATGTAATTGCAATCAGAGCTTGAGCACATAACTACATGCTTATCATACAAATAGTACCCTAAAAATAAAAAGAATTTGATCAATTAATTTTGTTGGCATGGTGATTAGTTCAAAGTTAACCTCTATAAATTAAATTAAAATCATTCAAATCCAGTGTCAGAAGTCGAAAAGGTCATTGGGATTTATGTATAGAAACTATACTAACAGCCTATAAAAATAAAATAGGATATAATAATATCTAGATAAATGCCTTTAGCTTACTATACTATGGGTCGCATTACTGTAGACAACAGGAAACAGGCCAAAAATGATTAAAATAAAATAATAATGTTTTAATGAGTATTTCCATTTATAGGAATGAATATATTATCTATTTTTTATAAAAAAGTAGCACAATTTCCAATGGTGAGATGGCTATGGATAAACAAGCAGTAATAGGTAACTATTGATACTATTACTACCATGCCCTGTTGGATTCACCATGCACATGAGTGCTGTTTTAACAGGATTCAATAATTAAATTGTGTTATAAATAATAAATATCTTCAATTAATATTGTATTTCTTATTAATCTGTCATATTTTATTCCCATGGTTAAAAAATAAATAAATACTTAAAATGGTAAGTGGAAAACTACTTAAGAAATTAAATCTAATTTAGTTTTTGTAGGCATACTTTTATAATTAGGTCAGATTTTGCCCAATGGCCTTTATGAATGATTTTGTTTTTGCTTTTCCCTTTAATTTAAATTATATAAGTTCTACTGTAGCATTATTTTTTGACTTACTTAAATACAATGTAGGCACTGCATTTCTGGTGAGCTGGTGACTTGGCAATTGAAAATATTTTTCAAAATGTCTGTAGCAGAGTCTGACATTATTATATATATACTCATTGCCATATCCTTGAGTTCTTGAACTTAAAATACCTTTCCAAGAATTAAATTTTTCCTCATGTGGGTACTGCCACTTAGGAAATCTATGTAATGGACCTGAAAATATGAAGAATTATATTGATTATATTGGCTTACGAGGCTTGAAATTGCAACTCTTTCATAGACCGCTTTATTGAGTACAACAGTTCGATACTGATCACAATTTCAAGTAGTGGCTAGACAGACAATAAAAGTAGTCTTAAAACTATATTACAGAAATAAACTTACCATCAACAACACATCCAAAATAACATTTCAATTGTGATTTTTGAGGCATTTTGTTTTTAATCCGGTAACGAATGCCAGGTACGTCGAAATAAGCAGAAGACAAAAATCAATATGAAAAGCCAGGTAAAGTCGTTTTGTGAAGGAATTAGAAGAATTACGGAGTCCAAATACAGTCCAAGTCGTCGTTTTCAAAAGAAATCACTTAAAAACACTAAAATACGGAAAATCGCGTTACCACTAACCACCAAGTTATCCAACGTAAACGTTAAATGATTTAAAATTTTAAACAAATTGACAAGAGAACGAGATCATAGACTATTCTATAATTATTATGCGCGTAAAGCCTTATTCCTGCCATCTATCTATACTCTTTGGAAAAACATAAAGTAAGTTTTAACACCACCGATGCTAGATGTCGCTAGTTTATTTGTAAATTTTAAAATCGAAATTTGTACGTCTGTTTCACCCCCATGTCCTCAGCCCTGTGATTCAAATCAAAAATTAAATCCTTTACAGCATTTTGCAGTTTCTTTTTTATATATTAATATTTTTATGATATTTACATTCTTAAAGTGCTTAAAATGGATATTGATACATTTTGTCGACAACTGCCCAAACTGGTAAAAAATAATTTAGAAAACTTATCTCTACATATAAACAAAAATATCAGATTTTTAATCCGTAATGTATTCTTCCCCACCAGGAGCTTCATGCTCATTTAAATGGTTCATTGAGTCGCTCCACAATGCTAGAACTACAACGATATCTAGCTGATAATGGGATGGCAGATAAATCTAACGTTTTCTTGGATGAATTTCAAATAGGCGCAGGCGACACAAGAAACTTGTCAGAGTAAGTTCACTTTTTATAATAAAAACGGCAGACTTTTTAGGCGTAAATAAAATGTCTTTAATTTATTTACTTACAGTTGTTTTCAAGTATTTAATATTGCACATGCACTTACAAGCACTAAAAACACTCTTTCCATGGCTACAGCATTAACACTTAAAGAATTTGAGGAAGACGGATGTTGTTACATTGAGTTACGGAGCACTCCACGAAACACTCCTCATATGACAATCAGTGAATATATTGAAACAATTGTTCAAGCTATGAGGTGAGATACCCTTCTACCTTTGAATTCATATTTGTATTCTAATCCCAATGTCAGCATTAAATTTCTATTCTGCTCTAAAGTTTAACTAATAGGTATTTCCTGTGAGTTGAAGTAGTCAAAAGTAATCATTTGTTGTTGACTATGCCTTAGAGTGGACCAAAAGCTTCTAAATTCATTCCTATTTTTAATAAGCTATATAGGCATTATAATTAAATACCATCTTCCTCTTGAATGATAATTTTTATTTCCCTATCTTTAGTTGTCTTTTTGTGTTATTGGTTAATGATTATTCTATAAAATTATACATATTGAAATATGAAGAGTAAGCAAATTGCAGGTCCTCTGCAGACTTGTCAATCATATCCTGTCTCATAATATCAATAAATAGAAGCAGTACTCAAAGAGATGCCAACATAATAGCAGATCATGCAATTGAATATCATGCAAAGTATCCAGACACTGTGGTTGGCATTGAATTGAGTGGTAATCCTGCAGTTGGGAAGTTCCAGGATTTTGTGCCTGCATTAGAAAGAGCAAGAAAAGCTGGATTGAAAGTAATTATTTTATATGATTATTATTTATTTTGTATTTTAAGCTCCCACATATTTTTTATTTATGGTTGACGGTTATTTTGTTGATATTGAAGAATTGAATTGACATGATAGAAACTTTCAAACTTTCATTAACATTAACATTGAGTTAAATCTCCGAAAAGCCTGCTTTAACTGGTGACTAAGCAAAAACCCGTATTTTTTTCTTTTAGTACAAGTTAGCTCTTGACTGCAATCTCACCTCTTTCGGTTTCTACACAACATCATACTGGAATGCTAAATCACTTGTTGGTATGTCTTTGAGTAGTGTGGTAACTAGTCACGCCTGAAGTCTTCCATCAGCCAGACCTGATCAATTTAGAAAATCTAATTGCAGTCAGGAATCAAACCCGGGGCCTCTGTCTATTTAATCCATCTTGCATACCACTGCACCATGCAGGCCGTCAAAAGTGTGTAATTAAAAAAGTTAAAAATCTGTAATATTATAATTATGTTTACAAATGCATACATTTTTTTCCAGGTGACATTACACTGTGGGGAAATATGCAATCCACAGGAAGTAACAGAAATGTTGAATTTTAAACCTGATCGCATTGGCCATGGAGTCTGTATACATCCACTGTTTGGTGGTAATGATGCTACGTGGGAATTACTGAGCAAATTGCAAATACCTGTTGGTATGTCTTCTTTAATTCATGTTATCCTTGCTAATATTATAAAGGCGAAAATTTATATGTATGTATGTATGTATCGATGGATGTTTGTTAGTCTTTCATGCAGAAACTACATGAAGCTTACATATCAGAATCGGAGAGAGACGAATATCTTAGCATTTCATGGATTCACTGTGCGGGTGCCGAGTTCATCGTGTGGCTGAGAGAAAAACTCCGAACAAAGCCCGAGACTTGTGTGCATGTCACAAGTTTCAGGCTCTATTCGGAGTGTATGGTGTAGGTTTAAAAGAGATCTCTTAGTGATGGCCATCTACAGTCACCTTTGTTCAAGTTATTCTCCTGCCCAGCCAAATTCGGAAGGACCTTACAAGAGCAGCTTTTGATATACAGGCTACATTTCATTCCGAAATTCCCCATGTAGTTCACAGGACAGAGAACTACACAGGTGAAACCGTGGACATTCTCTAGCGATGGATATTTTGGAGCACATTATTACAATATCATTTTCAATTTGCTACTTTTATTATAATACTATGTTAATTATTTTTTCCACCTATGAAAGAAAGCAACATAATATCATTTATAGTAGAAAATACTGCATTATTTCATAGACAATACACAAGCACAATTTCTAAGATAATAAATTAAGTATAGCACATAATGTTGAAATAAATGTCACATTACAATTTATCTGACTAAATATTATTGCAGAAATATGCTTAACAAGTAATGTGAACACAAAATCAACACAAGATTATAGTTGTCATCACTTTAAGGAGTTGTATAACGCAAAAGTGCCTATTGTATTGTGTGTAAGTATTTTTGTAAATTCTGTTTAAAAGAATTTTACAGGGACAAGTAAAACAATTTGTAGGAGAGAAAATTTTGAAGATGAAGAGAAAACATACTCTTTTAAATTTAATTTTAAATTATGTAATATCTAAACCTGCATATTATCATCTGATGATGATAATATGCAGGTGCATGCATTTAAATATTAAAATAATATAAATAAATAATTGGAAAAATTTGTATATGTTAATGATAATCTTTAACAATGTTTATTATAAACAAACAACAAAACAAATCTGCATCAATTTTTCTTTTTATATTGCCATAAAATATGCAAACATGTATACATTTTTCAGACTGATGACAAAGGAGTTTTTGCGACGTCGCTTACACAGGAATACCGAATATGCGCTGAAACATTTAGCATTGATCAATCAAAACTTGCCAGACTTAGTCTTAACGCTTGTAATTACATATTTGCTGAAGAGAAACGAAAGATACTTAGAGATAAATTACTAAATTTTATTAATAAATATGAACTTTAATATAAAGCAATGTATATTTTTTAGAAAGATCGTTTTAATTTCGACCTTTTGTAGCAATGGAACAACCCGTTTTGAGGAATTTGTAAAAGAGGATGATGTTTTACTAGTATTATCCACTAAAATCATTTCTTTTTTTTTTATCAACTACAAGTTGGCCCTTGACTGCTATCACACCTGATGCTAAGTGATGATGCAGTCTAAGATGGAAGCGGGCTAACTTGTTAGGAGTAGGATGAAATCCACACCCTTATCGGTTTCTACACGACATCGCACCGGAACGCTAAATCGCTTGGCGGTACGTCTTTGTCCGTAGGGTGGTAACTAGCCACGGCGAAAGCCTCCCACCAGCCAGACCAAGACAAATTAAGAAAAATCTCAATCTGCACCGCCGGGAATCGAACCCAGGACTTCGTCTTATAAATCCACCGCGCATACAACTGCGCCGTGGAGGTTCTTCCTAAGCTTATGTGGAAAATCCACATAAGTTTACGAAGGTTTTAGTTTCAAGACCTATTTATACATGCAAAATTCTAAAGTTTTCAATGTTTTAGTAGAAGTAATAATCAAAAACCTGCAAAAAAACAAATTTGGTTTGTTTCCTTTTTTTACATTGGTTTTAAATTGTAAAATATTTAAAAAATAATAATATTTAAATTTGCGTAAATGTTATTTCTGTAGATTGTACCTACCTAAGGAAGAAATAACTAAGTTGGTTGGATATATAACTTTTTGTGTCAAATAGAACCAACCAACTCATTCTTGATTGTATAATACGATGGCTTTGACTTCGTGGCTTTATTCTTTTCATTAAAGTTAACTAAAAGTGCGTTGGTTCCGTAAGTGTCCCCTGAAAACTGCGAATTTTTCAGGGAAGAAAGAAGATAGAAAAACTATATATATATATATATATATATATATATATATATATATATATATATATATAAACTCGATTTCGCTCCGTTTGTGCGTTGGTTCCTTTTTCCATAATATAGTCGAAGTCGATTAAGGGCTCCCATAGCTTTAAACCTAGGTTTTTTGTTACGTGAATGAATAAATTTAATTTCGTTCCTGAGTAATATATTCTTTGGTTCAGTGTAAGAGAAATCCTAGGATTTTTAGTGCCCTAAGCACTCTACTATTGAGAATCGTTTAAATTTTATCCAAAATTAGTTTGTCATACCAATTTGCTAATAACTAAAATTGGTTGTCTGTAAAGTCGGTTTACTGACGATAGTTGAACGTGACAATGTCTTAAGAAAATACTGATGGAATGGTAGCATTTAATTGGTTATTAAAATTTTTAATTTAAGTATATTTTTATAAATATTAATTTAAATAAATAAAATAATCGATTTTGATTTTATAAACTTATATTTTAAATTTATAATAAATATATTAATTTTTAATTTAAAATTAATACATTTAATATACGGATGTTGAACGCTGCCGAACGCAAAGGCCGATTGTGCTTCTTTGTCGCTCGTTCCGCGCTCTCGCCTGCACTTCAAGCCTTACATGGAACGCCTCAAAGCGAGATAATGACGCATGACGTCATGTTTTTTCGTGCGTGCAGCCGGCTCTATCGAATTACAAGACGTTGTCACGTCAAAATATTTGTCTCTGGAATAATATGTGAAGCAGAATCATAGATTAAAGACTAATAGATAGAGCCCATAGCGTGTCCACTCGTGAGACAGCAAATCAGCCTTATTGACATGACATGTCAACATTTAAAGTACATCATAAAACGTTATGTTTTAAAATATCGTAAAATACGAAATATTACTTTATATAATATAGTTTAGTAAACGCATAATATATGAAATTTGCTAAAAAATAACATATCTAATCATCAATCAATGAAGTTTATGCCTACTTACGTATGAAACGTAATTCCTTCGATTTTCTGTTCGCTGCGACTGTTGCAGCCGAAAATATTACAACCCACCATAGCACGATAACGTTTAAATTAATATCGTAACCGCAAAGTTGTATTATTTATCAGCAAATTTAATAAAAAGCTACTAATTACTCAGATATGTCCTTTGCTTGTCACCAACTTCATTCTTGACAAATAATAAAAACGAACACGCTGAAAGGGACAAAAAATAATCTTGTGTCACTTTCTAATAAAGGCTGAATGAAATAAGTCTGTCACGCTCTTGAACCTGCAGCCGCGTTATGACTCCATCTATGAGCAGAATCGATAAAAATGATAAAAAATAATAAATCTGTGCCCGGATTGCAGATGGCCAAAATTCTATGCCCTTCATATACAAAAATGCTAGTATCGAAAGCTGTAAATTTGAATAAGAGACGACACCATCGCCATAAATCATAGAATAATGAGTGAACGATTGGTGTTACTTTCTTAAGCTAGCTATCTAGCTCTGAGCTCTTATCTATTTGATTTCGCCGATTTTACTCTCGTACTCGTAGTCTATGTTATAACCTAAAACTAAAAGTCAAAGAATAAAACAAGTTTTTTTTTAAATAAAATATTGGAAATTTACTAAATAAAGAAATCCAGTTAAAACAATGACTGACCTACCGGACTTTTCTTCAAGTGGTAAAGCAGGCGATTCTGAATTACAAGATTTTCTAATGGTAGAAAAGCAGAAGGCACAATTTCATGCTCAAGTAAATATAATATAATTAATATATAAAGAAATCGTATCTAATGATAAATAGTTTGTGGCACTCCATGAAATGCAATATACTTTTTATTAAATAACTATATTGTTACCCTTACTTATATGTAATGATGAAATTCCTTTAGTAGTTTGGCAACTAACAGAACAACTTCTTCCTAATCCCTATATTATACTAAAAAAACCTTTTATTTCAGATTCACGAGTTCAATGATTTCTGTTGGGACAAATGTGTTGACAAGCCTGGTGCTAAGCTTGATTCTAGAACTGAAACCTGCATTTCCAACTGTGTGGAGCGATTCATTGATGTCTCATTATTAATCACGAACAGATTTGCCCAGATGCTTGAAAAGGGTGGTGGAATGCATTAAAGTCCAAACCAATCTTATGTTCTGCTCTGAAGTTGCAATATGCTGAACTGGTCAGGTTTATTAGGCCTGCTGCGATTTATTTTTAGAGCGGACTAGAACTTTGGGGACAGTTAAAATACTTTTAAAATAACCTTGCACAGTGAGATACAATGTACTGAAATGATATTATAAAAATATTGAGATCAGTTTGACTTTCATCATCCTTGCATTTTGATTAAAAATTAATTTTATTTCATATTTTCTTATATAAAGAAAAAAATCTATTTTTCATTAAAAAGAAATGCTAATCTAAATGATTAGCATTTTATTTTAATATGATTAAGTAATTTAAATCCAATAACACTGACTCCTGGTGATACACTCCCGTGCCTCTGAGAGTACGTTAAGCTGTCAGTCATTATCATCAACATCTGTTAGTGATCATTAATAAATGAAAAATTAACACCCCCAAGGCTGCCAATCCCCATTAGAGCAGCGTATCCCTCTCCTATAAGGAAGGAGGCCTCGCTTTATAGTGTTTTGTTAGTAGGCTAATAATAATAATGATGTAACACTTAAGCATTTCTGTTTTTTTAGATACTACAAATACTTTTCAGTACTCTGTAACTGGACTGTTTTAGTAGTTATAGAAATAATTTTATTTAGTTGAAATCTTAGTTTTACCTAATCTGGTATTGTATAGATTACTTATTTTCTTTGAAATTGTTAAAAATATTGAGGTATATTACCAACTTTTAGAACTTGATGTACAGTGTACATTGGTAATTAATGCAAATATGTATTATAATTCCTGTCATAAAGGACTTGATTCCAGGCCTTTAAATAAATTTAAAAAAATAATGTATACTAATACATGAATATTAATTGTAGCTTTGTAATGTTGCATTTTTTGTTGTGTTTAGGAAGTAGTAATAAAGAAAACTAGAAACAAATTGTTATAATTTATTTATTACTTAATTAATGTTTATAAAACAATGATTTAAACAGACCAAGATTCTTTAGCAAATGTTTTAAATCAATTTCAAATGAAGAAAAATCACAATACTAATGATCAACATAAAATTAATTTTGCTGTACACAAATTAAAATTAATTGATTGAATTGACTGAATTATGCAGTTATAATAAAATTAAGTTTAGTGATGAATACCAATGCATGGATGGATGTTACTCTTTCAAGCAAAAAGTACTGAATGGATTTTAATGAAACTTTACAATAATATATCTTACATAATTATCAATTTAAGACATTTAATCCCAAAATTACCACGGGAATGTGGAACAACTGGGAAACCTCTAGTTAAATAATAATTAAATTTAATAATGACACTGATTCCTGATAACTTATTGTTGAATTAACTGTTCATTTAATTGAATTCTAATACAAGTAATTTTTATGATCAAATATAAAAATAACATGATGTTTGTATTTTAGTTACATGTATGCACAAAATATTAACCAACATAATTTTAGCTCGTACTAATTTTATTTTGCATACAACACAATAGAACCCCTTGATAACATTGTCAATGATGTTTTTTTTTTATTGACTGTGGATTCTAGCTAATTTGATCAAAAGCTGATACATCAAATTATCTGCCCACACGGCCCAAGGTGGTATCAGTGCGTGGATCAGCTGTCACACATTGTACAGCTACTAAAGCTTCATTGATTTTTGTTTGAAGGTCTCTCAGATCTTGTATAAAGAGCAGTTTCGTTACATCCATCGGCTGGTTGACGACATTCACTTCACTTCTCGGTTGATCAGGGTGTGGGGCCGTTTTCAATATCTTAGCAACGGCAGCTAGTCGGAATTTGGGGTCTACGTGAGGTCCCACCCCTGCTATTGCACAAACCCTGTCAACTCCCGCCTTGAAAGCTGGACTGCTGACTGCAAAACAAATACATACATATAGCAAAATAATTCTTTTCAAAAATTCCGTTGTAAGCCTCAAAATCTCAGTAGCATCAAAAATTTAAAAAACAGTAAATAGCAGATAATACTTACAGTCAAGATTATCCAAAGGATTTGAAGACACGACATTGGGTGCAGCTTTTTTTGGCTCTTCTATTTTTGCATTCTTATATTTAGTAACTGGAAGGAAAAATTATAATCAAATAATTTATTTTTATTTAATAAATTTATTTAATTAATTAATTATAGCGCGACGTGCGTTGGCCTGACAACACAAGTGACACAGTATGCAGTTTGTATGTATTACATTCATCATAGAGCAGCAGGGAAAGTGTTAATAACTGCTCTTCATATCCTAAAACTTTACATTTTAATTGGACATACACATCAAGATCATTAAATATGGTCATGTGTTGTCTATTACAATGATTTTCTCACACAAATAAGGCAAGGATTTAAGGGTTTACAGTTGCATCAAAATTGAAGGTAGCCTCATAATTCCTATACCCTTCAGTGCATATATAAGTTCTTTGTCTGATTGAGTAGCTGCTGTAGGCTCCATACGGCACCACAGCAACATCACTAAGGGGTTCGAGCGAAAGCAGCATTGTCAGAATATAAAACATGGTCACATAAATACATTTATACAATAAACAAACAAAAAATTTAAAACACACCAAATAGATATTACCAAATTTTGACATACAATTAGCTGAAAAATCTCTCCCATTTTACTTATGTGAGAATGGTTGTAGGACTGATTATGAGACACTGACCACTAAACAAACACCTCTCAAGTCTAGGTATGACACCGACAGCCCCCTTTGAAGGGCATGTATCACCAATGACAAGACACAGATACATGTTATGCTCAGTTGCAGCAGAGTACCTGAATAACATGAAGCATACATTCTCCTCTCACTCCAAAAGGCAAGGTAACCAGGGCGGTCTTGAAGCTTCTCAAGTGAGCTTAGCTGGCTAGAGTAAGCCAGTTAGGACCAATGGGACTCATGCACAATAGCCAAAGGCACAATAGGCTAAGTGTGGAATAACCCAGGAAAAAAGAAGAAGAAGGGTGCATAAAAGTTTACGGTCTTGAGGTTAATAACTTACCATTATCAGCATACTCTAATCTGACTGCATAGCTTAGAAGCCAATTCAGCTGCTCATTAGGTGTTCCCTGGACTACCGGACTTACTAAATCAGTTTGATAAGTATTATATGCCTTCTTCCATTGGTCGCTGTCAATGTTTCTCAAACCCTCTCTCTCTTCTATTTTATAATGTCTGATTTTTTGATCTTCCAGCCAAAGTATAACGCTTCTATATTCTTTCTCATCTGCAATAGTATAATAGATACAAAAAATTTAATTCAGTACCAAGAAACACTGCCTTTTCTTAACAGTTTACTTAATCAGGATCATACTTCTAATATATGAAATTTCCCTGTCACAATGCTTGTTTCCGTACTCCTCTAAAACGACTTATCGATTTTTACCAAATTTTGTATGCATATTCAGCATGAAAATTAGATAGTGGTCTGAGAATCGGCTACTATCTAATTTTCATCTAAATTTTTTTTAATTTTTAATGCAAAACAATGTTTGCCGGGTCAGCTAGCAGTTTTATAAAATTACTTAGATGGAATAGGTAATTAATTTACCTATATTTTTAACAACAATATATAAAATTATGTAAATGGTCTCTTATGTTTATCACTCGAAAACCAATAACAGATTTTGATGAATTTAGAAACATAAGAGTTAGGAGACCATACAAAAATGGCTGTCGCGAAAATTACAATTTACAGGGGTTAAATAAGGAAAGCCAAAAAACAGATTATTTGAATGTTCTCAATTTTCATCAAAATTGGGACATTCTCTTAATAAAGTTACTAGCAGCTCCCGGTTTCAAAGGGAGAAATTCGAAGAAATCTTTCGTGATATAAATTACCTTCGCAATTGAAGCCGTCTGGGTTAGGATGACCAAGCGCAGTTAGTTTTAGCTTGAATATATTGCTCATTTTAAGAAATAAATAAAATTGCAAGAGCACTGGTCCTGCTTGCTTGGTTTTTGTGTTTTTTTTTCAACCACAGAAAAATGATGCTAATTCACAAATCAGCATCAATGAAACTTGTGTTAAAAAAATCCATAAAGAGAGACAGGAAAACGGATAATATCTATGGTTGATAAATTGGTGAGTGTTCTGCGGTGACAAATGACAGCTGTTATTTAAATACCTATCCTACCCTTCTGTGATTATATTAAGCCGCGCTGCCGACAGTCATATGTTTGGTCATACGTAACTTGACGTAACCATTGATCAACAAAATTTTAAAAACTTGTTTATCTAATTAGCAATCTTCGCAAAAAGTTATAAATCAAATAATTATTCATTTAGAAGTTTGTGGTTACCTTGTATTATATTATTAGTCAGTAACGCACTATCGTCAGTATTGGTCGAAATGTCCTGGGTAAAAGAGAATTGTTTATCATTTTTTCAACTGTTTTGTATTAAAGTTATAAAGACTGGAAGAATACCGCAACATTTAGCTTTAATTATGGACGGAAACCGCCGTTTCGCTAGAAAAGCTAGCATGGCATGTAAGGATGGACACAATAGGGGCTTCGATAAACTTTCCGAAGTTTTGAAGGTGCGTACAAACATTTTTGTTATTAATTATTAAGTTAACGCTGAATATAAGATTATTTTCAGTCTATTCAGTCCATTTCAGCAGAGAGACAACATAGCATACAAATATACCTGAGAGAGATCAACATCTATTTCGGCTTTAGTATTGGCAAGAAATATTACAGTGCATAAGTCTGTGCAAACACAGAAGCATTCTCTATTTCTTCACACTTATTGTCTGACAGGACTCAACCAGGGGCAAATCAGGTGCAGGATAATTAGTTTTGTATGTAAGTCATGAGTGGCTAGGGACACCACCAAATTCTCAGTTACTGGCAGCTATTTGGATTTGTACTTTAGGACTGCCTCATTGAGCTAGTGGTTATATGGCTTCCTGGCGTCTGGCGTCCTGGGTTCGAATCCTAGGTCCAGACATGGAATAATTCTGATTTTTTCATTCTTCTAGAAAATTTCAGTGCATTTCAAGCCTCAAGTCAGAAAGTTTGTGGTGTTAAATCACCATACTCAAAGAGCATGTTAAGCTGTTGGTCCTGGTAACTATCACCAACATCTGAAAGTGATAATCACTTAATAAAATTATCATCCTAAGCCTGCAAACCCTTATTTGGAGTTGTGTGGTGGGTCTAAGCTCCATACCTCATCTCCTACAAGAAGAGAAGCCTGGCCATGTAGTGGGTGAGTAAATAGGCTGATAATGATGATGATTAGGATTTGACAAGACCTTATTATTTTTGGCCTCAATCCTCAAACCCTGGACTTTATTTGTAACTGGCAAACCACATGAGAAATGAGGCAGTTAATTAACCTGACTATTAAGAGGAATAGGAAATCTGCCTAGCTGTATTTGCAAGACAAATTACAGTAATTAATCTCTATAATGTTGCTACTATAGAAGGATTATTAATCATGTAACAGAGTTAGAAACAATTTTTTCCTTGTGTTAATTTGATGGCCGAGTAGTCCAGTGGATAGTGACCCTGCTTCTGCGTCCTTGGCTGTGGGTTCGATTCCCACATCTCGAAAAATGTTTGTGTGATGAGCATGGATGTTTTTCAGTGTCTGGGTGTTTATCTATATATTATAAGTATTTAAGTATTTATGTATAGTATATATAAAAATATTCATCAGTTATCATAGCACCCATAACACAAGCTACTTACGAGTATGCTTACTTTGGGGCTATATAGCAATGTGTGTAATTGTCCTATAATATTTATTTATTTATTTATAATATTTAATGTTAGATATTTACATATTGTTTTTTGTATCATCACTACATACAGAATATTTAGAATTATTATGGTAGGCTGTCTAGAAGAGATCAAACTTATACACATGTGATAAGGCAGCCTTTTGCCAATGAATGGTTTTCTGTTTATTTTATTATTTACAATAAAGTTATTAAAATAAAATAAAAACATACTATAAAATAAAGTCCCTGTCCCATCTGTCCTGTCTGCTTATTCACAATAAACTGAGACTTAAATTAATTTTTAAGCAGTTTTTGCCAATAGATTCTAATTCCTTGGGAAAGGAAGGGAAGAATTTGTTAATGTTTTGTGTATATTAAACCTATTGATATATAAAAAAAATAATATATTGGAAGTATTATTCTGTTTATATAAGACTACAAAAATGCCTGCGATGTCGTTTCTCATCTATTGTTTTTAAGGATAACTTACTATACCCTTTTTTTAAATTTATTTTCCTCTCATGCAAAGTCACGGGCATCTACTAGTATAGAATAATTAATAGCACTGGTGATTTGCAATTTCATATTGTGTATAGCTTCACAGTAATAACAAAGTTGCTTCGTAATGATTTACCCAGCTTAACAAAGGTCATCACAGCAGGTTCCCATGTGGTCGAACTTCATAATTATCAGTCTATTTTGCAGTCCACTATTTACAGGCCTCCCTCTTTGTAGAAGGGGATATGGAGCTTAGACCCACCATGCTGCATGCTTAGAAAGATAATGTTTAGTTCATTAAAGATCACTCATCATCATATGTTGATGAGTGACCTGGTTTGACGGCTTGACATGCTCTCTGAGGTACTGAACTACATCACTGACTTCCTGATTTAGGGCTGAGAATTTACCAAGAAATATTACATACTACATTAACTGAACCAGGATTAGAACCCAGGACTGTTAATCTAAGACCCTCGAGGCAGTCCAAACTAAAATATTCTGAGAATTCCACATAAAAACAAATGTGTGAAGAGCTTTTATTATTTTATTAATTAATGGAAATGGTTAGGTAATTTAAAGTTTGCGTTTGTTTTATTTGATAAGTATATAAAACTACTAGCAACATCATAAGATTAAAGTACAAACTTAAACTGGTTATTATAAATAACAAGAATGTGGCAAAACAGGAAAATATTAAAGTGAACATGAATCTAACTGTCTGTAGGAAGGATGGTACAATAGGTGTACATTTAACCTTAAGCCATAGAACTAAAAGGTAAATCTTACTTAAACAAAGCTTAAATTAAAGCATATAATTTATTCCAATGAGATCACAGGGATTCAATTATTTTTTATTCATTATAGCCTAGTAAACTTTTGACTGCAATTACACCTGATGGTAAGTGATGATACCGTCTAAGATAGAAGCTATCTAACTTGTTAGGACATCGTACCGGATCACTAAATCACTTGGCCGAATGGCTTTGTCGGTAGGGTGGTAACTAGCCGGGAATCGAACCCATGACCTTTGTCTTATGTGTATGAGCCGTGGAGGTCATAAAAAACAGTACTTACTTTAGGTAAGAATTCTGTATTAGTGCCTGAAGGCATGTGTGCAGAAGAAAAATAAACATAGGTTATTTTTCTATTATTCATGCCTTAGGTTGACATACCTAGTACATAAGTTGACATGATTAGGACATAAGTTGGCACATTTTTTCCACATTCTCTGCTTAATCTAATGGTCCATACTTATTCAATCAACATCTGCTTACTTACGAAAATAATTCATTTTAGTTTTTTTAATGTTTCCAGTGGTGCTTAGACCTTGGTATTCCTGAAGTAACTGTGTATGCATTCAGCATTGAAAACTTCAAACGAAGCCAGGAAGAAGTAGATGGTCTGATGGAGCTGGCGAGTGACAAGTTCAAGCGACTGTTGGATGAACTGTAAGTATTGTATGTTGACACGGAGCACTTTGTAGGACATGCTTGTAGCATGCCCTGCTGCTATTGGTCTGTTGTATATGTGACTACTAGAAGGCGCCCGTAGTTCTACCCGCATAGTTCCCGTATAAATTTCGGGATAGAAAATAGCCTAGAATTTTATTAAAATCGCTGCAGCCTACTCACAAACTATCGCCTTTATTATAGTATCATGATGTATTCTGAGCCAGTTTTCTGCTTAACATCAGCTTGGCTAATTAAATATTTGGTTTAAAATATTTATTTACAAATTACATTGACTGTTAAAACAACAGAGAACCATTTTAAAGCACGTCTTTTTCTCTGACTATTTTTGGAAATATTGTACGATTTAGGTAATAAAAACTATTTTTGTTACATCTATATTTTATTATTATTTTAAAATATCAAATGAAAAGTTGTTTTTATTATATTTGTTGTTGTTAAAAAATTAAAATTATTTTTTAACGCTAATGTACGTGGACGCGCTCGCACGTCGGCGTGGGAGCAATTGTGTGCCGCAAGATCGCTAGTCGTTGTCCTACAGGACGCAGGAATTACCAGTCCATATAAACCATATAGAACAATACCTTATTTAGAGTCAGTTAGAAGTCTGTAGGGCGCAGTTACGCACGCTAGCACAGGTCGCATAAATTGTTGGTTGCAGCTCTACAACCCCCATCCCCTGTCCATCAATCATTTATGTATGAGTAGCTAGTATTATAAACGTAATTTTAAAACAAACGTTAATAAACTCAATGCCGTACTGAGGACGTGATCAGCGATTCGGAGACGATCCCATCCGTCCATCCAGTATAGTGTTAATTAATTAGCAATGTTAGAAATAAAAGAATATGACGAGCATAAAGTACATAGTAGTCAGTGTGAAGTTCAAAATAATTAACATGTTCAAAATGATACCACTACCTCAAACCTCTTCAAAGATATATAATTACATAATTACTCATAACATTTTATTTTCCTCATTTTCAAACAAACAAGGTTAAAACACAAGGTGATTTCTAGAAAAGAAAAAAAAACTATGCAACTTTTTGTGCTAGTTTTGTTTGTTTTTATGATTTCCGAAGAGATTAAATTTTAATAGGTTTTCCTATCAACTCAAACCTTATGCTTCTTTAAGGTAGGTGTACTATAGTCCCCCCTTCTTTTTTTCTCTGTGAAGTGTGCAGATTGGATGTCTATAAATCATTAATATTTTTAAATTCTTAACATAGCTCAAAAATATCAGGATTTTTTTTTTCTCAAGTAGGCTGTTTTACAAGCACGTCAAGTATGTCAATACGTAGTGACTATACTACCGGTTCGCAAAGCAGATTCTGCGGAGAAGAGCAGGCAAGAGATTTAGCAGTTGCTCTTTTAAAAATCAATGTTACAATTTGTATTCCATATATTACAATTTTGGTTATCCCGTCTTGAATGTAGAAAGATTACTTGATTGATTCCAACAATCTTTGTCGTTAATAAAGTCATTAATTTTATAGTAATCTCTACTTAGTAAATGACTTTAACACTTTTTTTTAACTTTTGTAAAGGCGAGTCCAGTACTTTCTTTGGAATGGGATTATAAAATCGTGTACGTAGCCTCACAAATGATTTCTGTACTCTGTTCAAGCGCAGTACCTGGGAAACGAATTTATGACAATGTCTATAATTTTGTTAGTATCAATTTTCTGTTTATATGAATGGCTGATATTCTGATTTTATAATAGCTGATATTATTTTTTTGTCACTTTCAACATAAAAGGCCGGGCGCCCACTGTGACTTTTTGTCGCCGTGACTTTAAGTGACCTAATCGAGTGCAATGAAGATATTAGAGAGTGCGCTCACTAAGGTGACGTGACAATACGGTGACAAATAGTTTCGTCTGCTGGCGACGTGACTGTCACTCGACTTATGCATCGCTATGCGAGTTCGCTCAATGGGCGACTTTTCGCCATTGGGCTGCTGAAAGTCCCGATTAGAGGTATGCTACACATAAAAATTAATCACTTTTTGTTTGAAAGGAGGTGCCTCAAAATGTTATAAAATTATTCATATTTTTAAGCAGACTAAAAGTAACAAAGAAAACAAATTATTGTATGGAAATTTATAATTTTCTGTTTTTTAATTTATAAATTTTGCCCCATTAATTAGTAAAATATTTTTTTTTGGCTTCTTATGTTATCCCTTGCCTACAATAAACCATATATAATTAAAAAAATGTATGCATAAGTGTTCAGTTTAATTCAGAATAAAAAAAAATTTTAGTAATCTTTCAGTGTACATATAGGATGCACCCTTTAGCGTCTTTTTCGTTTAATTTATTTTCGTGTATTCTGAGAGAACATATTACAGCAACCTAATTGAAATCGATCTAGAACTCAAATAAGCTCACTTTGTCACCCGGTGACAGTTACCTACAGTGGGCGCCTTGATGGTAACAGAGGGTGACGGCAACAAAATGTTACCGTGACAAAAAATCACAATGGGCGCCCGGTCAAAATGTTTTTGATAATCTTTCGGAATTTGACTTTCTGTATGTTTCCTTGTACATTTACCTGTATTTTTATACTGTGACGCGACAATCTGTCTATGTGTAAATGATAAAATAAAATAATTATAAGACTTTTAATATTAACGTGACGTCATAGTTAAGTAACGCTAAGTATATTTGTACTGAGCACAAATTTCCATTTTTGAGCCCTACTTCTAAAACAAGTGCCTAAAAGTTTTTTCTTGGATTTTACTTTTATTTTCACCTAACGTCATTATTTTAATTCTAGTTCATGATAAAGTAATAATTTTTTTTAGTCATATATCCTATAGTATGTTTTGTGTGTAGTGATCAAATAAACGAGTGGGGTGTTCGGGTGAATGTGGCCGGAAGACTCTCCCTCCTGCCGATGGATCTGCAAGCGCTCATATCGAAAGCAATGCTGGCCACGAGACGAAACAATAAGCTACAACTTAATATAGCCTATGGGTATACAGGTACATATGTTAGATTTTCTTGGAAAAAAAAAATTATATTATTTTCATCAAGAAACCTGTGCATCTATTTTAAAGGATAACAGGGGTTGGGCGATATGGAAATAACGAAAGATACTATTTAAAGCACATAAAACCTTCGTTTTCCTTTTTTGGTAGATACCAGACCGTAATCACTACTAAAATTAGTTTTAAAATTGCATTTCATTCTTCAGTCCAGCTGTAATACGTTTTGCAAATAATATTTCTGTCAGTTATTAATCAAACAAAGATGATCACTTGTATGTATTCACGTACATAGAAACGTCGATCTACAAGAATCAATTAAAAGCCCCGACGACTACCTAGACTGCCTTGTTGATTTAGTGGTTAGCCCATCTGGCTTCGATCACGAGGTCCTGGGTTCGAATCCCGGATCCGGTCCCGGAATAATTCTGAGTTTGTCATTCTTCTATGAAATTCTCGGTAAATTCCAAGCCCCGAGTCGGGAAGTTGGTGGTGTTACAACCCCGTGCCTCGGAGGGCTCGTTAAGCCGTCGGTCCCGGTCACTATCATCAACATCTGATAGTGATCGTTAATAAATGAAACATTATCACCCTAACCCCGCCAACCCGCATTGGAGCAGCGTGGTGGGTGTACGCTCCATATTCCTCCTATAAGGAGGGAGGCCTGGGCCGTTAATAGGGTGATAATGATGATGAAGCCACGACGAAATTGTAATTAGCTATTTTTCCGTGGCGGTCTGTTTAGATTTGAAACTATAGAGTATAGTATTTTATTAGTCAAGCCTTTTTATTTGATACCCATATTGAGGGAGCTGTAAAAAAATATGTTGATCAAAAAATTGTCTAACAAGGGTTTTTTGTGTTAATTCGTCTCGTAACTTTTTAGGGCGTGATGAAATAAGCAGAGCCGCATCACACATTGTCGACAGCGTCAGAAATGAAGAACTAACAGCAGACGAAGTGGACGAGGAGCTCATATCGCAGAGTCTGGATCTCGGAGAGCCAGAGCTACTAGTCAGAACATCAGGAGAAGTCAGGCTTTCCGATTTTATGCTATGGCAGGTTAGTAATGAAATTGTAAAATCACATAAATCATAAAAATCCTTTATCCCATTATACATTATATTTATTTAATAGTTCTTATACCAATTTTGATAAACAGAACTTAAAAAATGAACTACACAAACTTTCAACCCCTTTTAACTTTCGTGACAAAAGGTATCTTATGTAATAACCATTGACATATTAATACTATGGACTTCGGGTCAGCGATAAAAAGTGTCCGAACCAAAAGTAAGCCAAAACGCGAAATGACTTCCAATCGCAATTCAGTCTCATATTAGCTGACTGACAGAATACACGTCAATAATGCCGTAATGTGTTATAAAAAACTTGTAAGAACTACCCGAGTAAGGTGAGAAAAGAAGACGGTGTACCATATTTTCAGTAAGTAAATATTTACTGATGATTTTAAAGTATTATTTTGCTTAGAAACAGGCCATTTTATTACAATTTTAATAAACTATAGAAACGAATTGCATAACCAACCAAAATGAACAAAAGTATCTATCTGTCCTTTTCTCATACGCTACCCGCGTATAGGATGAAAGGAGTGCAATATGTTTATCTAATTAACCACATTTAGTTCGGATCTGCCGTGAGCAATAGAATGTTTTAGAACAACGACTGCATAGAGTTATTTTGTTGTTTAACATTTGAATTATTTAATTACTTAATTTTTGAATGAAAATAATTTGATTATTTTCAATTCAAAAATTTTCATTTTTTATGTCAACTTTTATTTTTTATGTCATGAATATTAATCAAATAACTTTTACCATAATGGTATATTAATTTGATAACTATAAGAATTATCTACATGAAATTAAGAACAGTATTTAAAAAAGTTATCTAACGTCATTGAAGTAAAAAAATATATTTTCAGTTTAATTAAAAAGGGGAAAATATCGAGAACTTAAAATTTCAAAGTAAAGAACTATGTCGAGTGGCATATCATTTTGTACATTAATGGATTTGGTTTGTAATTAATTATTATTATAACTAATTATTTTATACAAGATAATTACAACAATTATTATTTGGTACAAGATTTATCCCAGCATATAGAGGTCAGGGATATGTAAATATAAATTAAAATTTGCTGTAAATATAATATATAAATATAAGATACCAAAAAAATTTGAAAGCTACCGACTCCACACCATTTATGTTGTCCTATGTTCACGAGAAGCTGTCATGTCAAAAAAAGGCTGCCATGGTAACCGTCAATCGAAGCTGATTAATTATTGCCGTTGCAAATCAGACTGTATAACAATACGATAAGACATACATTACAATGTTATTTTGTGTATAAAAACATAAATACATCCTAGTGTGTATAAAATATCTTGGGACACTTTTGACGTAAATTTTGCATTAGACCCGAAGTCCATAGTATTAATATGTCAATGGTAATAACCTACAATATGAACTTAGATCGTGTTAAGTTTCATTTAAATCGCGGCTGACAAAAATACTGACAGGCAGACAAAATCTTCAATATACAGAATAGAATCTGTTACAGTTTTATTATGATAGTTTATTTTTTTTAAGGTCCAATAAAACTTATGACGTTATTCCAGGTGGACAGGACAGTCCTGTATTTCTCCAACGTGTTGTGGCCCGAGTTCACGATATGGAACCTCCTGGCTGCGATCATACACTTCCAGCGTCACGCGCCGCCCGCGCTGCAGGACAAGCGCAACACGCCGGCGCAGCAAGAGTTCCTGGACAAATACGAAACGAGGAAGTGGAGGAAACTAGAGGAGATTGTTGCCTGTTCATAAATATACACGTGTACCAGGACGCCCGTGCAGTTCCCGTTCCCATTGGAACATTGAACCGACTTCAAAACGCACGATAAAGTAAAAAAAACTAATTCCGAATCTGTTCTACTTATGATCCGATATCGGTAGTTGACATCCATTGCAATGTCGCCAAAAGCTTTCTTGAAAATAAATTTTAATTTTTTTATTTCTGATACCAAAAGATATAGGGCTAACGCTAAAACTCGCGCGGGTGCGGGCGCGGGCGCCCGTCGCGTGCGCCCGTCTCAGTTAGCGCTGCTAGTCGCAGTACTAGCAATTTTGATGTCGAACGTGTACAGTTGTGTGGAGTAGATTACCATGGATTATTTACTAATTTATTATTTGGCATAAAGACATAAATGGAAAAAACGTCAACTGCATAACCCGTTCTTGACAAGTAGGTTACTTAGCGGAGAATTCGATAATTCATTCGCCATATCCCATAATACTGGCCGAAATTGCACCTCAATTATTACGCGCTCTGTATCGATGTTTACGATTGTACCTAAACTCCGACGCGTGTAACCGTAGCATCTAGTGGCGCCTGTCTGATTTGTAGAAACAAACCCGCTCGCGTGTGCCCGTCGCGGGCGCCCGCGCCGTGTACCCGCCGCCCGCCGCGCGGGTGAGAATCCGCCACCCGCGCCCGCGCTACGTCGCACGCGCCTGCGCTGTCCATACTATTTTTCATTATACACCCGCGAGCGTGCACCCGCGCGAGTTTTAGCGTTAGCCCATAATCTTCAGCAATCTAAGTAATAAATTATTGCTGACACTTTGTTCTATACAGGTATGGGATACTACCGGGATGCACGTGAACTTTTATTTATTACTAAAGGCCCCCGTTTCGGGATAAAATGTGGCCTGTTATTTTGATGTGTAAGCTATATTATTTTGTTTGGTCAAAATCATCATCAAGAGTAACAAACATCCATCTATACATACATACAAAATAATATTAGTAAGGATGTTACCATGATTAAACCTCATTACTGTATACAGATATACAGTATAGTATAGTACAGTATATATACCTATGTACAGTACTGTATATAGTTCAAATAGTAATAATATGTAATAATTATTTATTTTCTCTTATTTTTGTACACCTCAAAGAATTTATATCATAATAGTTTTATTAATATTAAGGTACTTAGTTAAATATTATGGTACTAGATAAAATGTAAAAAGCCACATTGTACATTACTATTTTATTATGAAATAAAGTTAAAAATAACTATTGCTAATTATTGCATTATTCACAACAATAATGCTGCTAATTCGATTTTACGTAAAACTATAAAAACATTAACAGTCATGTGATGATTTCATGTTAAAAATAAACAAGAACCTGAGTTAATTTACATGTGCTTTTTTATTCTACAAAAAATATCAACATTTATACTAGAACCAAACTCGATGGAGAATGCTTATCAACAAACAAATTAAAAATGAAGGTTACAATAAATAAATAAATAAAATTAAAATCACATAATTTTTTTTATTAACTTGTTAATGATGAATAACAATAAATTAGATTAGTAAGCTTAAAACTGATTAATATGTTCAATATCTTTTAAATAAGGTTTTATAAAAAACATAATTTTAAATTTATTAGGCAATAGGCAATTTATGTGTTGCATTTTCTATCTTCATTTTAAATTTGTTTGTTAATATGCTTTCCGCATTGATTTTGGCTCTAGTATAAATTAATAATTATTTATTCACATTGAATTTTAGTGTACAAACGAATTATCACTTGTACAATAGAAATAAGAAAGAATTTAATATATTTGACGTTACCAATATCAGTTAAGTCAGAGCAATTCTCCAATGCCCCAATAATTAATCGCTCAATCAAAGGAGATTATTCAAAACGTAAAAGATCAGTGTGCCGGCAAAAAAAGCAGATTGAGGGTAAAACTTATAGTTCTGTTGATATTGAAGATAAAAAGTTTTTTTTATCGACTACAAGTTGGCCCTTGACTGCTATCACATTTGATGTTAAGTGATGATGCAATCTAAGATGGAAGCGGGCTAACTTGTTAAGAGTAGTATGAAAATTCACACCCCTTTCGATTTCTACACGACATCGTACTGGAACGCTAAATCGCTTGGCAGTACGTCTTTGTCGGTAGGGAGGTAACTAGTGTCCCACGTCAAACAAGACAAATTAAGAAAAATCTCAATCTGCCCCGCCGGGAATCGAACCCAGGGCCACGGAGGTCGTCACTTGCGAAAACGAAAAGTGCAGAATTCTTCCAATGATTTTGTTTTTTTTTTAAACCGACCAAATTATTATAAACATTATTAGTATAACAGCAATGCTGAGAAACCTTTACTTTCGTTGATATTAAAATTGTTATGAAAAAAAGTATTTTTTGAACTTTCATAGATTACAAGTTACCACAAAGAGTTCCTACTGTATTAATGATATATTTGTATTTATTTTCCCTTCACAGTATACTTAGAGTATGTTTTGGTCGGATCGTAGGGCTCCCATCTAGACGCAGGGAATATGTGCTTATTCCTCTCATACCAAGACCTAGAATGGAAACACATTTTATTATTACTTATTGTATGGTCATGTAACTAATAAATGAAAAATCACAAAAATATGCCGCTTTATTAAGCATTCGCTTCACGTGCAGCTGCTTATAGTTGTCAGTTTTTACCTGATTGCGTTTAGAAAGAGAGTAATGTTTTTCAAGCATATGTATGTCTCCTTGTGACTTAGGTTATATATATAAATTATAATCGAGCCAGTCGGAAATTGAACACACTGCACATACCACCACGGAGGCCGTCAACATCTGAAGGGCTGTTAGATGTTAAACCCAGTATATGGCAACAAAACAGAACACTGAAAAACTCTACTATTAGAAGAATTTAAATAAGTATTAAGGTAACACAACCTTAGAAGCACCTTCCCAGCGTGCGAATCTTGCTTTTCTTGTGTGGCGTCATTCACTAATCTTATATCATCAGATGCGTCAAATTGGAACAGAGGGCCACTCTTACCCCTCGCCTAAAATAACACAAGAAATTTTATTAGACAATAAAATCCGAGAAATTTTCTGATAAAATATATAGTAATGTAGAAAATTCAACAAGTTTATCTTACAGTACTGCAATATATAACACTTAGGACTATAACAAAAACTAAAAGTTATTCAGGAATGAATACATAAGTTCTGCACAACTAAAACTCAAGAGCTATCCAGTAAATATTACATACACTTCTGTGTAACTAAAACTCAGAGCTATCCAAAAAATAATACATACAGTTCTGTGTAACTAAAACTCAAGATCTACCCAGTAAATATTACATATAGTTCTGTGTAAATAAAACTCGAGAGCTATCCAGTAAATATTACACAGTTATGTGTAACTAAAACTCAGAGCTATCCAGGAAATAATAGATATAGTTCTGCACAACTAAAACTCGAGAGCTATCCAGTAAATATTACATACAGTTCTGTGTAATTAAACTCCAGAGCTATCTAGTAAGTAATACATACAGTTCTGCATAACTAAAACTCGAGAGCTATCCAGTAAATATTACATACAGTTCTGTGTAACTAAAACTCTAGAGCCTATCTAGTAAATAATACATACAGTTCTGCACAACTAAAACTCGAGAGCTATCCAGGAAATATTACATACAGTTCTGTGTAACTAAAACTCCAGAGCTATCTAGTAAGTAATACATACAGTTCTGCACAACTAAAACTCGAGAGCTATCCAGTAAATATTACATACAGTTCTGTGTAACTAAAACTCCAGAGCTATCTAGTAAGTAATACATACAGTTCTGCACAACTAAAACTCTAGAGCTATCCAGTAAATATTACACAGTTCTGTGTAACTAAAACTCGAGAGCTATCCAGTAAATATTACATACAGTTCTGTGTAACTAAAACTCAGAGCTATCCAGGAATTAATACATACAGTTCTGCACAACTAAAACTCGAGAGCTATCCAGTAAATATTACATACAGTTCTGTGTAACTAAAACTCAGAGCTATCCAGGAATTAATACATACAGTTCTGCACAACTAAAACTCAAGAGCTATCCAGTAAATATTACACAGTTCTGTGTAACTAAAACTCGAGAGCTATCCAGTAAATATTACATACAGTTCTGTGTAACTAAAACTCTAGAGCTATCTAGTAAATAATACATACAGTTCTGCACAACTAAAACTCGAGAGCTATCCAGTAAATATTACATACAGTTCTGTGTAACTAAAACTCTAGAGCTTTCTAGTAAATAATACATACAGTTCTGCACAACTAAAACTCGAGAGCTATCCAGTAAATATTACATACAGTTCTGTGTAACTATAAAAATTTTTAACAAAAAATAGAACCGACTCAAAACGCACTAAAAAGTAAAAAATAACTGTGTCATTTAGTTGCTTTAATTTACTTAAACATATCTATGAAGTCGGTGCCAGCCAAGTTCAAGGAACATTTATTTTACGTAGTAAAGCAGTTTGTGGGTTCTAGGTAACGTCCTTGAAAGTAGAAACCTTGGCACCGACTCCTAGATATGTTTAAGTAAATTAAAGCAACTAAATGACACAGTTATTTTTTACTTTTTAGTGCGTTTTGAGTCGGTTCTATTTTTTGTTAAAAATTTTTATTTCTTACTTTTTAGTGATTTATCGTCACGTACCGTACTCGTACTATACTGTAATAGTATATAATATGGCACTAGTAGCCAAAAAGCTACCGATACCGAGTCAAAAACCGAAATCGCTGTAAGCGTGCCTCCAAAATTTGAAGAGTTCCTTCAATTTCCCCAGGATATCATCAGCAGATCCTAACATGAGGACAATGGGACCACCTTGGATGTATGCCCTTTCTAATAAAAAAAGAATTATCAAAATCGGACAACACTGTAAAAAGTTATGCGTGGTCATACATTAAAAAAAAAAAACAAATATACGTGTCGAATTGAGAACCTTCTCCGTTTTTTTTCGTCGGTTAAAAACTCTAGAGCTATCTAGTAAATAATACATACAGTTCTGCACAACTAAAACTCGAGAGCTATCCAGTAAATATTACATACAGTTCTGTGTAACTAAAACTCTAGAGCTATCTAGTAAATAATACATACAGTTCAACTAAAACTCGAGAGCTATCCAGTAAATATTACATACAGTTCTGTGTAACTAAAACTCTAGAGCTATCTAGTAAATAATACATACATTTCCGCGTAACTAAAACTCGACAGCTATCCAGGGAATAATACATACACTACAACACAAATTGATATCTTTATAATTACTAATTAAATTTTGACTCTTTGCGAAATTGATGTTCTTTCTTTAAAATAACCTATATTTGTCCATGCATTTCAATTGAATGAATTGATTGGTAGAACATAAGATTCATGTTACATACCTTGGTTACTATGAAATCATAAAAAGTGTAGTGATGTGGGAGTATCAAGTCTTCTTTCACATACATGAGTTGATCAGCTGACACTGTTTTGAGTTCACTAAATTCTGGCCTCAATGTATCAAGGCATCTTTGAAGAAATTGATATATAGAATTTCCTGCAGATAAATGAAGTTTTTCATTACTTATATTTATATAATACACTAACTCTGAACTATAAGGGGTGTACCACCAAATTCTCAACTTACGGCTGCTACTGAGACTTCTACAGAAGAAGAGCTCAATATTTCATAGTGTGACCCAGAAGTTCAGAATTATTTTTTATAGAACCATATTATTATATTATTATTATTAAGACACAGGCTAAACATGGGCCTAACAAAGCTGTATTAAATATATTGAAAAAAAAATTATAATCATTTATTTCAAGTAAGCTGTTTTATAAGCCCTTTTGAAACATCAATTCTGTCAGTACACAGTGACTCTACCACTGGTTCGGAAGGGTAGATCTGGCATTTACCACCAAACGATTTGTGTTCTGGTATGATGTCATGTAGAAAACAAAGGGGTGTGGATTTTATCCTACTCCTAACAAACTAGTCTGCCATCTTGGATTGCATTATCAGTTACTATCAGGTGTGATTGCAGTCAAGGGTTAACTTGAAAAAAAAAATCATTACCTTTCTTCAATGTGACATTACGCCTGTGTCCAGAGCCATCCCAGTAACTGAAGGTGACAGTAATAGGTTCATCCTTGAGACTGGCCTGTGTCATGACCCATTCTAGCCTCAGCTCTTCTCTTAACTTCAAGTCTGCTTCTTCCCTCTCTCTATCTGGTAGGAATGATGTGTCAACATCTGGGTTTTTTTTAATTTTTTTACATACCTGCAATCAAACTATTTCAATTTATTTGCTGTATTATAGTTTACTAGCAGTCGCCCGCGACTTCGTCCGCATGAAAACCTCTTAGGTACCCTTTTAATTTTAAAGACAGACTTTCATATAAAGTGTGCTCTTTCCCCTCTCTTCTTCCTCTTAATTTAATTTTTTTATGGTTTCCCGTAAAGCAATATACTCCGTCCCGTTCCGTGTACTAAAGATCTACATTTTTGGTAAACATTGTACGATATTACAGTACATTAACATTAACAATATATATTTATGGCAAGTTGATGAGTATAGCTTGTATTAAATAGTCTATTTCACTTTTGAGTCTAGCTTTCATAATAAACAAAATAATTTACAATGCAGATATAGAGATTCGCCTGTTTAAACAAACCAATAAACTTTTTCGTGTATTATATAAATATGGTCTGCCATTCCAAATAAATTGAAAGAAAAAATCAGAGATCGAATTCTCAAGAAATATCAGTACCAAAATCCAGACCCCTATTCAGAACGGAGGAGGTCAACTCGATTTGGACGATATAGCGGCAGTGTTGTTTTTTAGAAATTTTGTAATATCTTCGAAACTATATAACCAATTAATACACTGTAAAAGGCAAATCATTTCTCTATAATATCCTTGTAATTATTAAATAATTTATTTTGATAAGGATTTAAGTTTAGTAGTATAAATAATGACGTAAACGTAAGTATATGAATTGCATGATTTTTTAAAACACAAAAAGTTATATATCTGCTAAAATATAACAGATAGATATATGCTATCGCGGACTTTTTTGTAGAACTTTTTCAGATGCATAAAGTTTTCATACAATGTTTTCAATTGCTAAGGCAGCGTACGCGATTTACGCCGATTTAATAAATTTCACGGTCAGACTCGCGCGACAAAAACTGTGACAATTCGGGTAATATATACAATACAAATATAAAATATAGCCTATAACAGTAGTTCCGAATATTAGCCCCGACAGAACTTTATTTACTAACTTTCAAACATTACCTCTTTATAATATTAGTATAGACTATAACTGCATTGTTGGTGAATTCAAAGGACTAAAAGCCACACAGGCTACCCACTAGGTGGTCTACCTATGTTGCTTCTAATCATGAGGTCCTAGGTTCAGGTGAAGAAATTTTTTCTCATTCTCAGCAGTTGGGAAGTTGGTAATAATTTTCAGGGTAAGTTAAGCCATCAGTCCTAATCACTGTCATTAAAATTTGTTAGCATTAGTTACAATATTTGAACATAAAACTAAGTTCGATATCACCTTTTCTGTAAAAGGTATGAGAATAGGTTGTAAAGCTTTCTTAACTTAGTATTCCCACCCCCAACTTAATTTTGGCTTAGTTTAGAAAGGTTGCAATGGTTTGAATAATAAAACATGACGAAAAATATAACTGTATTAAAATATGGTTACAAAGAATAAAAGTGGCGCTAGTAAATAATCTCTGACAATTTTAATCGTGAAAATTTATGTTCTATTGTTCAATATTTGAATAAAAAACATTCATACATATATAACATCACGCCTTATTCTCATAGGGGTAGGCAGAGACCACATCCCTCCACTTGCCACGGTCCTTGCATACTTCCTTAGCTTCTTCCACTCTCACAAATCTTTTCATAAATTCAAATTCAAATTCAAAATCATTTATTTCAAGTAGGCTTATTACAAGCACTTTTGAAACGTCAAATTGGACTATTTGTAGTGACTCTACCACCGGCTCGGAAGGCAGGCCCTGTTGAGAAGAGCCGGCAAGAAACTCAACAGTTGCTCTTTTTATAATATTATCAATTTTACAAAATTAAGTGTGTTGTTACATAAAGTTATTTATTTTACTTCCTGTGTGAAGTTGAAAGCCTATCCAATTGGATTTGAACATCTTTGTCATTTAAAAATTCATCGATAGTATAATAACCCTGACTCAGTAAGTGAGTTTTAATACATTGTTTAAACTTATGCAATGGCAGATCTAAAACTGAATTGGGCATCTTGTTGTAGAAGAGTACACCCAATCCTACGAAAGATTTTACATACAAGTTCATTAGTAGGGTAGACCTGGCCATTATTTAAAATATCCAGAATTTCATCCAGGAACATTCGCCTCGGTCTTCCCCTTCCAACATTTCCATTCACCCTGCCTCATAAATCTCTTATATAATCTTTCATCCATTATCTCTACATGCCCCAACCATCTAAGCATCTACTTCTCAATTTTAGTCACTACATCTTCTTTTACACCACACTTTTCTCTTTTCAACTCTGTCACTCAGTTTTAACCCACACATACTCCTCAAAAATATTATTCTTAATGTTGAGTTAGATGTTGCCAGCCTTGTTACAAGACTTAGTACTTTTTTAAAGTTTAATCTGTCCACATTTAAAATGTCTGTTGTATAAACAACATCAATACTTACAACTTCACTCTGGTCTTGCCAGGCAGTTTCTGGTTTCTCCTCCACTTCATCATCACAGTCATCTTCATCTCCATTCATGTCAAAAGAGAGAGCTTGGATCTACAATCAAAAAAAAATGTTTAATAAACATTGAAACAATATTTGTCCACACCCAAATGTATATTGTATTACCGTTTTGTGCATCCATTTGTGCCTATTTCCAAATGAGCTTTTATATAGGTATAGCGAGGTACAGGCAAACGCCCCTAGAAGAGAGGCTGATCTCTAGTAATTTGTAATGCTTATGAGCTCCATAGCTATTGCAAAGAATGGAATACAAGATGAGAGGTAAAGCCACTGTTGCACTGTGTGCGCATCATGGGTTTCAGGAGTTAGGGTCAGTCTATAATATATATAAAGAAATTTCCAAACAAAAACTATTACAAATTAATTAGTAGAAATTTAAATGCATGAGTTATTTAGGAGATGAGAGATATATTAAGAGAAGAAACCTGGTCCTGAGATGGGCCGTACAAACTAGGCTAATTATAATGGTCATTTTAAAAAGTATTAGTTTTAAATTGTAGATACCTGTCTCTTTTGTTTATTTTTCTGCGCCTGTTTAGCTTCAATTTCTTTCTGTCGCTCCTTCTCTTTCTCCGCTTTCTTTTGTGCCAACTTCTTCTCTCTTTCTCGGACTATGTGCTCCTGTTTAGCTTTCATTTCGTCCAGTGTCACCAAACCAATGGTGGAACTCTTGAGTTGCTGTTCCACTGCATCGTAATGAGTGGCGAATTTGTTCTCAATGTTGTCAATCTTAAGGTCCTCTTCTATTTTCTTCTTTCGAAGTTCTATTTCCTGCTGGGCTTTCTCACGTTTCTTCATCAGATGCATTGCTCTGCCAGCTTCTGACGCTGCACCCTTGTAGTGAGCCATCTTCACTTCTTTTCAATTTATTTATCGATATAAATTATGGAATTTGTTTAAATATTACAAATCAACCTTAATTAACAAACCCAAATAGCCTTTTATTGTACTGTATTAAATAATATAAGAATCACAACAAACACATTACAATTCATTCACAGAACACTATCTATCCAATTATGAATTAACCATAGAGAAAGCAGAGACGGCTAAATAGGAGAGTGTCAGAGTAATATTTTCTAATCATTGAATATTTTACACTGACATAACAAATGTCAAAGTCAAAATGAGTTAGAGAAAGTAGAAAGTATTCATTTAATTAAAAATTAATCGAAGTACTCATACAACAGCTTTTTGATTAGGGAATAGCTTATCTAAGGCTTTGATTCAATCTAATAAAAAATAATCAAAAAGAGTAATGCGGTAATGAAGGCCAAATTAACGATCACCTCGTGGACTTTAATTTAATCTATGGTACAGTCGTTTTTTCTCATCAGATTTGAAGGCTGACAGCTGATTTGAAATTTTCAAATCTCACGACATGTGATTGTGGCGCCATTTCGCATTTTTAATTCAATTTTGTTGTAAATAGGTCCGTTGCAGTTTTATTGAAAGGAGCATAAATATACTTTACCGCCATTTAAAAATATTTTATTGTAAATATGGATGAAACAATAATATTGCCTTCTCCAAACTGGTTCCAAGTGTCTGGAATAGCAGTATCCAGTGATGGTTGGTTGATTTACGGAGGACCCAGCAAATGCGTTTGTGTTTTACAACCAAATAATAAGGGACCAGGAAACGAGATTTCTTATCAAGCCCATGTTGTAAACAGAGCTAATCCGGAAAAGTAAGTAAGAAAGCAACAATTTCATTCGTTAAATGTTGTACATGTACAATGTGTTTCAGGGCTAAGTACCGCCCGGCGTTTAATAAATATTTAAATAAAACTATTAATGAATAATCTTAAATGTTTAATCTTGGTCTTGGGTTTTATTTTATTTTGCAAAGATTTAATAGCTTGAATTGATAAACTATTAGTAGTAAACGAAAATGACAAAATGACAAATTGTAAAAACAAAAATTCTGCTGCTGTAAGTTTAACAAAAAACCAAAAAAGACCAAAGGATTAGACTTCTTTGTCCAATAATTCAATAAACATGGGGAGTCACTGGATACAGGCGGCTCAGGATCGTTATGTTTGGAAGTCCCTAAAAAGGCCTATGTTCAGCAGTGGATGTCCACCTGCTGTTAATGATGATGATGATGATAATGATATCATAGGAAAAAGAAATTATATTTTTTTTTTGAGTAAGTCTTATATTAATATTACTGTTGTACCAATTTAAATCAGTAGCCTCGCCTGCGTCATTTAGACATCTTTTGTAGAAAGAGTGACATAATATTATCCACAAATAGTGATGAAGTTGAAAATATTGCTCTGTCCCATTTTAGCAGATGTGATGCAAGAGCCATTCATCATCATCATCATTAGGAGTCTGCGCTCATTTGGTCACTTGTGGCTCCAACTGTCCAAGTCCAGTGTATGTTTTTGTGATAATGTTGGGTGATTGCAAAGTCTCTCCTTATAAGAGAGACTACAAAAGATAATGTTTTGTAATTTGTAATTAAAATGTATGTATTTGTATTTATTTTACAAAAGAAAAAATACCAAGAATGGTCAACCAGGTATTAAAAAAGGTAACCAGCTAAAATTAAGTGGAAAGTTTTGGATGTGCCATACTAAATTAATTTAGATATACATTTGTGCTCTATTAGGATAGTCAGTGTAGACATTAGCCGAGAATGGCCGAAGAAGAAATTCTTCTTAACGGGCAGTGCGGATGGCAGCGTGAAGCAGTGGAAGATAGAAGAAGACAAGGGTAATGTAGTCATCAAGTCTACTCACTGTCTTGACATCCATCAAATTGAGAAGGAGGTGAGTTTTATTACCCAACTATGGAATATATATATTTTTAGATAAAAATAACTTATTAAATATAATGGTGTTTTTGTGAAACCAATTATTGCATGACCTGATTCATGAGAAATAGCAGAATTTATTGGGGTTATATGTGTTCTCATGAAACTGTTAATAATCATATCAGTATTAATCAAAAGCATTATTATCAGTCTTATTTGTTAATAATTTTGAATGGTCTACTGTAGAGTCAGGTCTCGCCTTGTGTGTAAGTTAATATGGAAATAAGACCCAGCATATACTGCTTTCTGAAGCAGGGAATGGCACTAATTTCCTATCTAACTTGAAAATTCTCATCTTTATTTTAATTAAATAGTCTGACCCTGAGAGACAGCTGGCTTGAGCAAGTTCCTCTTCACTGAATGTCTGGAAGGCAATGCTATGTAACTAGGTCAGTGCCAGCGGTCCCTGGCACTGAAATTACCAGACTATATACAAACAATATCTTGTTTAGAGTCAGTTACTAGTCAGTAGAGCGCAGTTATCCCGCTGGCACAGGATGCAATATCAGCTAGTCACGGCTTTGTTGGCAGGAGTCAAAATATAGATATATTTTGTGATGTAATATTAATTAATTCTTTTATTTTTATTAAAGGAAGTGGCAGGTGTAGGATATACCAGTGAATCCTTTGCAATAACAGTCGGAACACTTGGCAATGTTGTTAAATGGGATCTGAAGTCAAATGTGGCTAAAAGTAGTAACAAATACTTTAAGAAGTTTAGACCAAGTTGCATGTCAGTCTCTCCCCATGTGCCGTTCAATGTTGCTGTGGGCACCAAACAAGGTGTTGTGTTTGTTTTAAACTTGACTGGTAAGTCATTCCTTTATATTTTAATCTATTTATTTATATTTACATTTATTTTAATTTGTTTGCTAAGAAATTAAAAATCGAATAATGTGTAAAAAAAACTAATAAAACTTTGTAAAAGTCAAAAACATCTCTATTTCTCTATATTATACTGGGTGTAGGATGCATGTTGGCATAAACTTAAACCAGTGATTGAATTGGTATTTGATTCCCTTAATGTTAGAATTTTTCATCGCCCTTTTCATGTTTTTGTGTAAATTAACAGAATTAAGATTTAATCTAATATATAAAATTTCCCTGTCACAATGTTAGTTACCGTACTCCTCTGAAACGGCTTTACCGATTTTTACCAAATTTTGTATGCATATTCAGCACGTCTGAGAATCGGCTACTATCACATTTTCATCTTAATTTTTTTAAAATTTTTAATGCAAAAAAAACGTTTGCCGGGTCAGCTATTCAATATATAATAAAACAATGGAATCTGTCTAAATCCATTTAGTACATTACTATTACAAATTTTAATTAAAAACTAACAAAATAGGATTTTTAACAAAAACTAGCTAACTAAAATATTATTTATATATATATACATGATCTTGGAAATGGCTCCAACGATTTTCATCAAATTTTGCATGCAGGGGGTTTCAGGGATGAATAACCAATCTAGCTAGGTTTCTTTTTAGAAAATGTGTAATTTCCAAAAAAAAATCTAGCAAAGCAAAACCAACAATAAAGGTCAACTAGGAACTAATAAACAAACTTACATTATGCTCACATAATATTATTTACTTCTATGACAATTTATTTGAAATATATTTTAATATTCTAAGTATACAATTATATTTATACTAGTGGACGCCCGCGACTTCGTCCGCGTGAAACTTGGTGTAGACTTGAACTCCCGTTTGACTTCTTAAGGAGGTGAGCATTAGAAAAAGCGTTTCTTAGCGCTCGCCTTCTTCACGTCATTATAGCTATATGAAAACTTTTTAAGCGCGACGTACGTAAGGCGTAGCTAAGATAGCGACAGCGGTTTGTTTGGGTAGCAACTACGATTTGTTTGTCAGTGGCATTAGAATTTAGCGAAATTCTCCTTAATCCGAATTTTTTGCATATATATATAAAAATATTAATTTTGGATATGTATATATGTTGTCGACTCAAAATTAATATTTTTTTTATGTTTTGTTCTTCTTCTAAGGTTTCGATCGAGTCTACTGTAAGGCAAGTTTGAGTTTTCACCGAGCGACTGCGTAAAAACGTAACCACTCGATTATATAGAAAAAAAAAAGCGTTTACTCTCACTATAACTAGATGGCGCTACTCCAATTCCATATAAAATTTACGTTTACTGTTCTCGATATCGACGCGGTAAACTCTTACACTAGGCACACAGTACCCCTTGACGAAATTATTAATATAGATTAATATAGTTAAATGAATAAGTAATATACGGTTTATATTCTTTTTAGGTCCAGGTACCATTTTGTATAAAATCAGAGCCCATGACGATGATATTGTCAATGTCTCATGGTGTCCACAATATGAGGTACTCCTTAAAAAATTATTTAATGAATCTGTTAAAATTAAAAAATCTAATAAAACGCAAAAATCAAAAATCAAATCTGCAACAAATCCAAATGACTCTGGAGTGGGAAAAAAATTACCAGACGACAGTTTTGATGAGTCAATTGTACAGGAGGATGACACATTTGATATATATAAAGATCATGAGGCAGATGAGTTTGGTCACAAAAAGTATGAACCGCAAGAGATATTAGTTAGAGTTGTAGAAGAGAAGGAGCCTGATGACTTTCTAACAGAATGTATGAGGCTTAAAGAAGATATATTGAAGATTAAAAATGAATCTGAACAGTCTGTTGATAATCTTGTGGAAGCGCTTGATAAAACACATGTCGATGATGATGGTGATGATAATTCTGATTTATCATTGGACAATAAGGATGATAATAGGGATGAGGCACAGAATGATAAGGATGAAGTATGTGATAGTAGCGCCCATGTACAGAAACATCTTTTAGCTAGTATTGGAAAATATGGGTTAGTAGTAAAAATAACTTTGTTTTTATATAGAACTTTTTTTTATCGACTCCAAGTTGGCCCTTGACTGCTATCACACCTGATGTTAAGTGATGATGCAGTCTAAGATGGAAGCAGGCTAACTTGTTAGGAGTGGGACGAAAATCCACACCCTTTTCGGTTTCTACACGACATCGTACCGGAACGGTAAATCGCTTGGCGATACGTCTTTGTCGGCAGGGTGGTAAGTAGCCACGGCCGAAAATTCCCAACTGCCACACCCGGACCCACTTGGAGTCGACAAAAAAAAAGAATGTTGTTTTTAAGAAATTTTTACACCAGACTGTATTTTGTATTTGGAATACAAATCGTTAAAATGCTGTATTTTGTATTTTAAATACATTAGATAAATTTTGTAATTTGTATTCTAATAAAATCAAAGCATGTATTTCGCCCAAACCTATGTACATGCCATATCTATTGTTATCTAGAAGTCTATGGGCACTGCTGACAGACAGTGTCCTGTCTAAATATTATTAATTAGTCATGAAATGGATAAACTGGATTTTTTAGGGGTTACAAAATAGTTTTTATAATTATTTTTCCAGGGCTGTTAAAATATGGTCCAAAACAGGAAAGCTGTTGGGCGGCTGCGTGGTCCCGAGCAACATAGGGAATAAGAAAGCTAAAGGCCCCAACTCGTTCACCATACTGTGGTACAAGGCTGACGTCCTTCTCATGGCCGATGGAAAGGGCCATCTGTTAAAATCCAACCCATTAAATATTAATAGGCAAGTGAAATGTTATATTTACCTTGTAATGTTATTATCTGTTCTAATAGATACTTACAGTACTAAATTGTTGATTTTTCAGGATTTGGTAGATTTTTCACTAAGTCTTGGGCTACATAACAATATTATTACCTTTAGATGCAGCTCTGTTCAGTTAGCTTGTCAATTTAAACCCGAAAATGCCTTAATATTTTTTTATTACTCAGGAAGTCAGGAAAAGTAATATTTTTTGTATAATTTTGGTTTTTTTTTTTGGATTTTTGATGGCATATATTTAGATGCGTATTTTCATCTCGATCAGTAAAATAGTTCAACCATAAAAAAATAACCTATAAAGTATTTACAATATCAGTGAGAATTTCTGAATTTAAAATATTGATTAATTATTTGCAGTAAAAAGAAATTAGACTGGACTATAGTCCATTCTTTACACAAGCGCGGCTTGTTTTGTATAGCGTCGAACGCGCCGCGCGTGCAGTCGCCGGATAAGTCGGGCGACGGGTCGGGCGACGGGTCGGGCGACGGGTCGGGCCACGGGTCGGGCCACGGGTCGGGCGACGGGTCGAGCTGCCCGCCCGACCAGTGGAGGGTCTGGACCACCGGGCAGGACCGATATCTCATTTGCTATTCAATGGTGGAAAGTAAAAAAGTCGCCATTTACAACACATGCGGAGGATTCCTATACAATGTACAGACATGCCCGTATGATGCTAAAAGGTAATTAAATAACGTATTTATTAATTTGTTACGTAAACTAATATAATATATAAAAAAAAATTGAACATGGCGCAGTGGTGTGCGCACTCAATTTATAAGACTGAGGTCACGGGTTCGATTCCTGGCTGGGCCGATTAAGATTTTCTGGCTGGTGGAGGCTTCGACCGTATCTTTGTTGTCATGTGATTTAGCGTTCCGGTACGATGTCGTGTAGACACAAAAAATGTTTAAAATAAAAAATGTTTTGCAAATTGAATCAATTTCAACAACTCACTAAAAATTCATTTATTAACTTTCTTTAATTTACCGAAGCATATCTATGTAGTCAGTGCCATCCAAGTTTAAGGAACGTTTATTTGACGAAGTAGCAAAGCATTTTGTGGGTTATAGGTAACATCCTAAAAGAAACTTTGAGAACGGATTGTCATGCGGTCACCGATAGATAGAGTGGTTGCTGAAGAAGGTTTTAGTATATTTGATTTGTTAAGGTTTTATGTTAATATGACGATATTTATTGGACAAGTCGGAGAAATTTAAGATGCCTGGGACCTTCCATCGAAAACGCTGCTTTATCTATTTGATATATAACGAAACAATGGGTGGAAGAATTGTTCGTCTTTATTAGGAATACAAAAAAATCCGCTATTCGTACTATCAGTAGTTCGCAATATTTGATAATACGTTTATTTCCAAAAATTATAGAACAGTTTTTCAAAATTAATCATCATGCCTACTGTACAGTATAGCGATAAGTGTTGGAGACGGGGCAGTGAGGGTTTGGGAGACGGACACTTCGGAGGACGACAACAGGTTGACCTTGGGACACGTCACCTCCTACTGGCACAACGTGCAAGGCAAAGTGCTGACCGTGGCGTGGCATCCTACCAAAGAGAACTTGCTGGCCTTCTCCACTGGAGAATCAAGGGTGAGGCTTTCTATTTTGTTCTACAAATGATGTTTGTAAACTATTGTGCATAACTACAGTAATATTTGTCAATACTCTCAGCTATATATAAGTACTACATTAAAGCCAAAACCGATGCGCAATGATTATCAACTTCTTCATGTGCCATCTCCTTTACGGAGCATAGCGACCATTACTGTCAAGTTACTTGTGGTGTAACTTGTCAGTGTGTTTCAGACAGCAAATGGCGTCGTCCGCCGATAGACTGTCGAAAACCAAATTGTGCGTCTTTTATTTTCAAATTCAAATTGATTGCCAAATACCTTGGCTGCAAAGGTCGCAAGTGTAATGGGTCGGTAATTATTAATCTCGGATGTGTCTCCAGTTTTATTTATGACTAGCAGTCGCCCGCGACTTCGTCCGCGTGAAAACCTCTTAGGTACCCTTCTAATTTTAAAGACAGACTTTCATACAAAATATGTAAAGGCACATATAGTGTGCTCTTTCCCCGCTCTCCCTCTCAATTTAGTTTTTTTATAGTTTCCCGTGAAGCAATATTCTCCGTCCCGTCCCGTGTACTAAAGATCTACATTTTTGTTAAACATTGTATGACATTTCAGTACATTAACATTAAAAATATATATTTATGGCAAGCTGATGGGTATAAATTGATATTAAATAGTATATTTCACTCTTGAGTCTAGCCTTCAGAATAAACAAAAATAATTTTACAATCCGACACGCAGATAGAGATTAGCCCGTTTAAACAAACGAACAAACTTTTCCGTGTACTAAATAGACATTTGAACAAAGATCGAATTCTTAATTCATCATCGTGTATATAACATAGATCTAAAGTCTAAACTCCCTTCCCGCACGCGCGCCGCTTTAGTGACGCTCACTTGGCAGAAATAGTAATATTTTAATTTCGCCATAACTTCAAAACCAAACGTCCAATTTTAATCTTTTAAATACCAAATATTATCTACATAAACTGTACTTAGTGATGAAATAATTTATTTTGATAAGGATTAATAGCATGAGTAAAATAAATGCGTTTAAATGTAGTCCAAAAAAAAAATTAAGATTTTTAAATAAAAAAATGGTTGTTGTGCCGCACTCGACATAGATAGGTATAGTGTGTCGCGGACTTTTTAGTAGATATTTATAAGATCTCCAATTAATTAGAACATTTTATGGTTCTATCTTTTATAGTTTAGGCAGCGTACGCAAAATAAGTAACTTTTCTGGTTGATTTTTTACACCTTGTGTCCGAAAAACCCAAATATTTTACGGAACCCTATTTTTTTCCAAAATAAAATTTAGCCTATGTTACTCGTGGATAATGTAGCTTTCGAATGGTGAAAGAATTTTTAAAAACGGTCCAGTAGTTTTTGAGCCTATTCATTACAACCAAACAAACAAATAAACAAACAAACAAAGTTTTCCTCTTTATAATATTAGTATAGACAATGGATACAACAGTCTACGTTGGCGGTTCCGGTAAAAAGTGTGACCCAAACACAAGCTGTAAAACATCGAAAGAGCTCTCGGAAGAGTTACTCCAGCATGTCTGAAATGTTAGATGCTGAGATCAACATGAACTGGCGATTTTCCTATTACTACATTTTTAACTATTTTTTCTATGCGGTAGCCGGTATCTCATCATTACGTTCAGTCATGATAATCTCAGTCCCGATATCAATCTGAAGTGACCATTAAGGCTAAGTTTATAGTGAAAATTATTATGTGCAAAATGACTAGCGATTTCTACCTAATTTTTAATTTATTTGTTTATAAGCATTCCACATCGAGTTTGGCTTTAGTTTACAATATACAATAGACTGCCTCGTTGGTCTAGTGGTTAGCCTATGTGGCTTCGATCACGAGGTCCTGGGTTCGATCCCTGGGTCGGGTCATGGAATAATTCTGAGCTTTTTCATTCTTCTATGAAATGTTCAGTACATTCCAAGCCCGGAGTCTGGAAGTTGGTGGTGTTACACCCCCGTGCCTCGGAGAGCACGTTAAGCCGTCGGTCCCGGTCACTATCATCAACATCTGATAGTGATCGTTAATAAATGAAACATTATCACCCTAAGCCCGCCAACCCGCATTGGAGCAGCGTGGTGGGTGTACGCTCCATATCCCCTCTCCTATAAGGAGGGAGGCCTGGCCCTGTAGTGGGCCGTTAATAGGCTGATAATGATGATACAATATTCAAACGACGGTGATGCGTATCCGAATGTCTTTGTCACTAACACATTTCCTTTAGATCGGGTTGCTAGATGTGGGCGGCAAGTTGGAGCGGCCGGCGCGCACGCTGCCGCCATCGTTGTGCGGCGCCATCTACTCGCTGTGCTGGGGCGACAACTACGACTTGTACGTGGCGGGTGGCGGACAGCTGCTCAAATATCGCGTCGACAAACCCGACGAAGGTATTATCATCATCATATCAGCCGATGCACAAGATTGTACTGTACCGCGCACGCTGCCGCCATCGTTGCGCGGCGCCATCTACTCGCTGTGCTGGGGCGACAACTACGACTTGTACGTGGCGGGTGGCGGACAGCTGCTCAAATATCGCGTCGACAAACCCGACGAAGGTATTATCATCATCATATCAGCCGATGCACAAGATTGTACTGTACCGCGCACGCTGCCGCCATCGTTGCGCGGCGCCATCTACTCGCTGTGCTGGGGCGACAACTACGACTTGTACGTGGCGGGTGGCGGACAGCTGCTCAAATATCGCGTCGACAAACCCGACGAAGGTATTATCATCATCATATCAGCCGATGCACAAGATTGTACTGTACCGCGCACGCTGCCGCCATCGTTGCGCGGCGCCATCTACTCGCTGTGCTGGGGCGACAACTACGACTTGTACGTGGCGGGTGGCGGACAGCTGCTCAAATATCGCGTCGACAAACCCGACGAAGGTATTATCATCATCATATCAGCCGATGCACAAGATTGTACTGTACCGCGCACGCTGCCGCCATCGTTGCGCGGCGCCATCTACTCGCTGTGCTGGGGCGACAACTACGACTTGTACGTGGCGGGTGGCGGACAGCTGCTCAAATATCGCGTCGACAAACCCGACGAAGGTATTATCATCATCATATCAGCCGATGCACAAGATTGTACTGTACCGCGCACGCTGCCGCCATCGTTGCGCGGCGCCATCTACTCGCTGTGCTGGGGCGACAACTACGACTTGTACGTGGCGGGTGGCGGACAGCTGCTCAAATATCGCGTCGACAAACCCGACGAAGGTATTATCATCATCATATCAGCCGATGCACAAGATTGTACTGTACCGCGCACGCTGCCGCCATCGTTGCGCGGCGCCATCTACTCGCTGTGCTGGGGCGACAACTACGACTTGTACGTGGCGGGTGGCGGACAGCTGCTCAAATATCGCGTCGACAAACCCGACGAAGGTATTATCATCATCATATCAGCCGATGAATTGCTTAGGAAAAATTAAAGCAACTAAATGATGCAATTATTTTCAGTTGCGTCAATTATTCAGGCCTTTTAGTGCGTTTTGAAGCCCATGAATTTTTTTTATTATACTCTTTCAACAGATCCACTACCAATAAATGTGGAGTTCGAGGGTCAGAAGTGGGAGCTCAGTGCCGCCACCTGGTATCCGCAGGGTCTGATGTGTGGCAGCTACAGCGGCGGGGTCGCGCTGCTGGAGCCCTGCACTAATGAACTCGTCGCCGCTGTTTTTCTGTTCAGGTACGTTAACACAATATTAAATAATTGAACTCGTATACAATCAATATTTAAATGGTATATACACCTAAAAGAACAAATTTATAAAAGCAAAATTACAATATTACAATATGCTTAACATTAAAATATGCTTTAAACGAGCAGTTCTTGCTAATAAGTCTTCAAAGTGTATGTTATTTGGATCTCGAAATCGGCTCCAATCATTTTTGAATATTTTAGAAATCGTTATTATAATTGTTTTCAAGCAAAGAAAAAATGGTACTAAAAAATCAGAAATATCAAAAAAAGTTCTTTTTAATTTGGCGACGCTTCGACAGTTTTTGCGAGGTCATTTTCAAGCCTTAAACAACTTACGTACTTAGTTTTAATTTTATGATTGGTCAAAATACCTAAAACGTTTTGATACTTTAAAAATAATTTGAATGTCGAAAACGGCTGCTATCATTTTTGAATATTTTAGAAAACGTAGTTGCAATCGTGTTTTCAGGCGAGGAAAAATTGTACCGATACAGCAATACAATAGAAGGCGTTGTTATGTAATTCGTACCTGAATATTACAATTTCCGAAAACAAATACCGAGCTATGAACGGTCGGTACTAATAATTAAATTGCTAGAGATTTTGAAGCAGTCAGGTATTTTTTCAGCAAAATGATATATGGCCTGGACTGGCATCCGCAACAAACCTCCGGCTCTAGCGAAGAGTCGCCTTACAAGAATCTGATCGCGGTCTCCTCTCAGGACAAGAGTTGGGATATTGCTGTCGTGGAATTTGCCGATAAAGGCGGTACGTTTTACCTGTTGTAAACATTTTAGTTGTAATAATGATTTTTTGCAAAATCAGTATGTTTATAATTATTCTTTATTTGTATTCCACAGCACAATAAAAATACAGTATACAAATAAGTTTTAAAAAATAAATAGGACACAAAAATATATAATAGGATAGTGGCCTTATTGCTTGGCAGCGATCTCTACCAGGCAACCTTAGGTCTAGGAAAACAATTTTTTTATAAACTATTTTTTTCTCACAAAACTGCTAATTCTGATTAATGTACATTAAATAAATGATTTTAGTATATTTCATGATAGGAGACATTTCCATCAAAAGTTGTTTTGATTGAGTCATATTTCTAGATGGTCCAAAATTACATAAATGGAAAACGCTGAGCGGCCACGTGAACGCAGTGCTGACGTTGGCTTGGAACCCGCACAAGGATGCGCAGCTGCTCTCTACGTCACACGACAGTACGATAAGGGTGAGTGTAGGAAAATATGAGCGAGGTTTTACCCGACTGCGTCAGAAGGAGGGTTATGTTTTTCGAGCGTATGTATGTATGTATGTCCACTTCTTCGGCACGCGCTACAGTCTAAACGGCTAAACGGATTTTCACATGTGAGGTGTCGTTGAATTTGTCAAAATTGTGGTAGTGACATAGGCTATATAAATTTTAAAAATGGCGGCTTTAAATGGGGGAAAAAAGGGGTATGTGTGAATTTTTTTTCTCTTATCTTAGCTATATGGGTACCAATTGAAAGGTCGTAAAAAGACCATTTCAAAAATATAAATATCATATCATGTTCATATTACTTTTTTAACAAAAAATGTAAAAAAGTGTACTAAGTGTTCCGTCTCATTTCTATACCATAAACTAAAACTAAAAAGTCTCAAATAAAGTTATTATTATAAAAACAAAAAACCCGACTGCTTAGAAGTTATGAACTGAAAAGAGAAAAACAAGGATCACTATATCTGTATAAAATAATAAATACTTTACTATACTAAATATTTTATTATACAATTTAATTATTCCTTTCATTGTAACAATGTTCTGCTCGTTCGTTAAACGAATCGATATTTTCACAATTCCAAGTCAAGTTTAATGGCTATTATATACTTTCTACTGATATTCATTCGATCGATAGAGCAATGCATTATTTTATTAATTGATGCGTGGTCATAGCTATAAGTTGGGCAAAATACTTGTTTTGATGTAATCAAAGTACTAATTACAAAATATAATCTCGCATGTATATAAAATACCAAATACAAAATATTTCTAAAACTTGTATTAGAAATACAAAATACAGAATTTTTTGGTGGACATTCTGATTTCTTGATTATGCCAGTACAAAATGGAGATACCCGGTGAATATGTATCTGGCGATGACACGCTCGACACGTCTGAAATGCCAATATATTTCTAGTTATAGTTCTTGTAGTAGAGAACTTGACCTTGTATTTTTTGTACCTTGTAATTTGGTAAGATTTGATTGGTTAGGGGACGGGGCTTGGCCAGCACTCACTGCATTCTTAACGCGAACGAGACAAATATCTTAGCATTCCATGGATTCACCGTGCGGGTGCCGGGTCCATCGCGTGGCTGAGAGAAAACCTCCAAACAGAGCCCGAGACTTGTGACTCGGGTGTAGGTTTAAGGGTACCCTTAGTGACGCGCGTCAACGCTCACCTCCTCTGTTCAAGTTATTTTCCCTGCCCAACCAAATTCGGAAGGACCCTACTAGAGGAGCTTTGGATACTCGTTCCAATATGGAGCTTACTGCACTTCTAGTAAGGTCAAGGTCTTTTAGCAGGTTATAGAGAGACTACGCTGGTATACCTCTCGCACCCACTTCTACCGCGTATAAACTAACCACATAGCCTTTTTAGTTACTTCAATAGTAAGGTCATAATATTTATTCACTTTGAATACATTATCTTTAGGGATGTTAGTTTCCCACGGCACTGTAAGCTCAACAAGTACTGTACGTTTGATTCGTTTTGAAAAAAGAAAACTGTCCGGTCTAGACATCGAAATAAATGTCTTGCGGAATTTTAAAGTGCTTTTCATACGTGTCCATTAATATAGTCCAATCAGGTGCGGGGCCTAGAATTCAATAAGGCTTGCTGGTGGAATTCGTACTTGAGCCTGCTTTAACGAAGTTAGTTTGTCTTTTATTCGTCGTCAACCCTTCTTGAGCTCTAGCTACTGAAAGGCTTATAGCTTCACGTATGATTTCTAGTAATCTATTATGGCGGCGTGAGTAAAGACCCCCTGTCCAGGAGAACTTTGCATCCGACCAGTAAGCGCCTTGCAGTGCCCACTGCCTCACCACTCGTATAACAAGATTTTTCCGTGGCTTTTCCACATCTTACTAAGTTACTCTGATCTGGGAGAGTCAGTTGAAAGGCATTACGATAAAATTTTAATAAGGCAGGAGACCAATCGTACAGCAAATCGCCCCACTTCAGAGGTAGAGATCCCTCTAAGAACTCATCTAAGTTTAACCACTCATTTTGCATTTCTAAATTCTTAGCATGCACTTTATAGTTGTCGTCCTCATCTTGCTTAAGAAAATATTTTAAGCTATTGTATAGCTTCTATCGCGGGCCTTGAGCGTGGAGACCGAATCCAGAAATTCCGTAACGAAAAAACCTAACACCCCCCACCCTTTTTAGTTTTTACAGATTGTTTTATTCGCGCCTTTGTTCGCCGACGTCCATACCATGTTGAATACACCGGTTCTTGTCCGATCACCGAAGTTAAGCAACATCGGGCGCCTTCAGTACTTGGATGGGTGACCGCCTGGGATGTTGGCTTTTTTAAATTTTTATTTTTTTTACTTTGTTTTATTTTTTTATTTATTGCTTTTTTTAATATATAATTATAATTGCATGAGTTGATAAAAAACTAAAAGAAAATAAAAAAATAAAAATTAAAAAAGCCAACATCACGGGGTGTTCCCAGGCGGTCACCCATCCAAGTACTGACCGCGCCCGATGTTGCTAACTTCTATGCAATAGCTTTACCGCGGCAGTCTCCGAGTGCCACACGTCTTTTTTTTTATTATGTCTTGGTCTTCCTTCTTCTGTCTTGCACCAATCCGGTTCTATTCGCCTGAGTCCCTGCCATAAATTGTTTGTAAAATTGAAGCCTAGAGTTCAGTTTACTGGCACCCTCATCTTTTGGAAGTAATGCAACTAGTTCGACTTCACTAGAATACTTAATATTTAATAGTTTCTTGTGAAATTTGTATGTTTATTATGTGCAGATATGGAATGCAGTGGAAGGCACATGTATCGCTATATACGGACGCCACGAGCAGTCGTCGCTGGGAGTGACGTGGAGCGCGCTGCCGCAGCTGTCGTCCACCGTGCTGTCGGGCGGCGCGGACTGCTGCCTCCGGGCCTGGAGGGTGGAGGACTACCCGCCTGAGGCATACAAAGGTACGTCATATATACAAAAATGCGGGTTTCCAGAACCTACAAGTGTTTTTCAGTCTTCATTTAGCCTGATACATTCAGCCGGTGAAAGTTTTCCTCCGACTAATCGTAATCCCTGTAGTAAACCAGTCCCGACCGTTGTCCATCCCACACGCTTGTTGCGTCGAGAAAATTGAAAAATTTAAATTAGGAACTAATTAAACTATTTTAAAAAAAGTTGAGAGGTGTCAAGGGACACCCGGATGGAACGAAGTTCCTTTCGATTAATTAGTGAAGGAATTGTAATAAAATTTTATTTTTTTTAAGTAATAATAATATTTGTTGTTGTACACCGAAACACCAGAGGGCGCCACGAGAGCGCGAGACAGCATACAGCGCGGGCGCCCCCCGCCGCTCGCGCGCACACACATCAAAGGCGGCGGCCAGATCCTTTGATCAAAAAGTGTCGTGACAACTTTTCGTACGATTTTTTTCCGTCTAGCCCCCTTTCACAACGCGCGATAAGGAACTTCGTTCCAATAAACAATATCAAAAATTTCGGAACCGTCGGTATTCGAACCTGCGTCTCTCTGGCAATTCGGGCCTGAGCGCAGTACCGCTAGGCTACAGTGTCGGCTGAAGTAGGTGCTGCAATTAGGAATATTATGTTTTGATATCCAGGCCTATAATGTAAGCTCATATTACAGTGAAGCTTTATTTAAAGATTTTCAGTTCAAAAACAGAAATATAAAGACTAATTAAACCCGTTTTTGATTGCAGAAATCAAACATGTAATAGCGCCAAAGAAGGGCAAAAAGAAAAGGGTAAAAGCAGCAGAAGAAGTGACAGAAGAGGAAGCAAATGAAGAAGACACCGCACAGATGGCCATGATCGCTACGAACATCGACAGGAAACTTAAGCCTCCCAAGGAGTTCCTGCTGCCCTCTCTACATAGATTCTTAAGTAACTGCTCCGCTCTGTGTTTACGAAAAATGGCTGAGAGATTAATTAAATCAGAAAGTTTACAAGAAAATCCAATAAACTATTCTCAAAAAACGGATACATTGAAAATGGTCGAAGTGAAAACAAATGGCGTTTTGAAATCTGAAGAAATCAAAGGCAGTGATAATGAAGATGATGAAATGGATAATAGTCAAGATAAAGAGTATGAGAATATTCCTGTGGAATATTGGAAGGTTTTCGGTAACACGAATGATTTGAACGAGATGTTAGATTTAGAAAGTAAGTAAGCATGTTTACTATGAATAATAACGAGTATATGTATAGTGATTTATTTAGGGCTAAAACTGAAGGTTCTAGCATTGCTGATTAAGAATGCAGTGAGTCATCATTGTTCGCCGGCCTAGCGCCACACCCTAACCAATCAACTCGCGCGTCGCGTTCGAAGCTTGCCTTCACTGTAACGTCAACTTGACCTTGTAATTTGAAAAGATTTGATTGGTTTAGGGGCGGGGTTTAGCCGGCGCTCACTGCAGTCTTACCGCGAACGAAGTATAGGTCCTTTGTATCAGTACCTTTTAACGAATGGCAATTGTTTGTTTGCAGTGCAGCGCCACTTGGAGCAGGAGCGGTTCGACTCTTACATCATCCTGGGTATATTCCGCGGTCACATCGACTCGATGATGCAGTTCGCGAGCAAGACGGACCTGCTGTGCCCCTTGCTGGTCAGCATAGCGCCCAGTGTGTCTTTCAAGTGAGTGTTTAGCAGCTCATTAAAGAGCAAGACGGACCTGCTGTGCCCCTTGCTGGTCAGCATAGCGCCCAGTGTGTCTTTCAAGTGAGTGTTTAGCAGCTCATTAAAGAGCAAGACGGACCTGCTGTGCCCCTTGCTGGTCAGCATAGCGCCCAGTGTGTCTTTCAAGTGAGTGTTTAGCAGCTCATTAAAGAGCAAGACGGACCTGCTGTGCCCCTTGCTGGTCAGCATAGCGCCCAGTGTGTCTTTCAAGTGAGTGTTTAGCAGCTCATTAAAGAGCAAGACGGACCTGCTGTGCCCCTTGCTGGTCAGCATAGCGCCCAGTGTGTCTTTCAAGTGAGTGTTTAGCAGCTCATTAAAGAGCAAGACGGACCTGCTGTGCCCCTTGCTGGTCAGCATAGCGCCCAGTGTGTCTTTCAAGTGAGTGTTTAGCAGCTCATTAAAGAGCAAGACGGACCTGCTGTGCCCCTTGCTGGTCAGCATAGCGCCCAGTGTGTCTTTCAAGTGAGTGTTTAGCAGCTCATTAAAGAGCAAGACGGACCTGCTGTGCCCCTTGCTGGTCAGCATAGCGCCCAGTGTGTCTTTCAAGTGAGTGTTTAGCAGCTCATTAAAGAGCAAGACGGACCTGCTGTGCCCCTTGCTGGTCAGCATAGCGCCCAGTGTGTCTTTCAAGTGAGTGTTTAGCAGCTCATTAAAGAGCAAGACGGACCTGCTGTGCCCCTTGCTGGTCAGCATAGCGCCCAGTGTGTCTTTCAAGTGAGTGTTTAGCAGCTCATTAAAGAGCAAGACGGACCTGCTGTGCCCCTTGCTGGTCAGCATAGCGCCCAGTGTGTCTTTCAAGTGAGTGTTTAGCAGCTCATTAAAGAGCAAGACGGACCTGCTGTGCCCCTTGCTGGTCAGCATAGCGCCCAGTGTGTCTTTCAAGTGAGTGTTTAGCAGCTCATTAAAGAGCAAGACGGACCTGCTGTGCCCCTTGCTGGTCAGCATAGCGCCCAGTGTGTCTTTCAAGTGAGTGTTTAGCAGCTCATTAAAGAGCAAGACGGACCTGCTGTGCCCCTTGCTGGTCAGCATAGCGCCCAGTGTGTCTTTCAAGTGAGTGTTTAGCAGCTCATTAAAGAGCAAGACGGACCTGCTGTGCCCCTTGCTGGTCAGCATAGCGCCCAGTGTGTCTTTCAAGTGAGTGTTTAGCAGCTCATTAAAGAGCAAGACGGACCTGCTGTGCCCCTTGCTGGTCAGCATAGCGCCCAGTGTGTCTTTCAAGTGAGTGTTTAGCAGCTCATTAAAGAGCAAGACGGACCTGCTGTGCCCCTTGCTGGTCAGCATAGCGCCCAGTGTGTCTTTCAAGTGAGTGTTTAGCAGCTCATTAAAGAGCAAGACGGACCTGCTGTGCCCCTTGCTGGTCAGCATAGCGCCCAGTGTGTCTTTCAAGTGAGTGTTTAGCAGCTCATTAAAGAGCAAGACGGACCTGCTGTGCCCCTTGCTGGTCAGCATAGCGCCCAGTGTGTCTTTCAAGTGAGTGTTTAGCAGCTCATTAAAGAGCAAGACGGACCTGCTGTGCCCCTTGCTGGTCAGCATAGCGCCCAGTGTGTCTTTCAAGTGAGTGTTTAGCAGCTCATTAAAGAGCAAGACGGACCTGCTGTGCCCCTTGCTGGTCAGCATAGCGCCCAGTGTGTCTTTCAAGTGAGTGTTTAGCAGCTCATTAAAGAGCAAGACGGACCTGCTGTGCCCCTTGCTGGTCAGCATAGCGCCCAGTGTGTCTTTCAAGTGAGTGTTTAGCAGCTCATTAAAGAGCAAGACGGACCTGCTGTGCCCCTTGCTGGTCAGCATAGCGCCCAGTGTGTCTTTCAAGTGAGTGTTTAGCAGCTCATTAAAGAGCAAGACGGACCTGCTGTGCCCCCTGCTGGTCAGCATAGCGCCCAGTGTGTCTTTCAAGTGAGTGTTTATCTTTTACTGTCGACCCACTGCAGGGCCAGGCTTCCTTCCATAGAGGAGAGGGAAGTGGAGCTCAGGCCAACCACGCTTTTTCAATGCGAGTTGGCGGTAATGTTTTATTATATTATTTTGATGATAGTGACCGCTACCGTCTGCTTAACGTGCTCTCCGAGGCACGTCCTTTCTGTTGACCAATTGCGAAAAACACCCTAACAATGAATATTTTGATGGTATTGTTGAAACGAAAATTTTTCTAGACATTTTTCTGGTTCAAATTTTCAAACCGAAAGAAAGAAAAACCAAGTAAAGTTGTTACGGGTTAATTTAAAAGTCTTATTTTATCGCAAAGTTTTGGGTTGAATACCGGGCGTAGCAGAAATACAGAAGTGTGAACGGCTCGGAATCCGTTCTATGACCCGAGCTTGTATAATATGATAGCTAGACTGATGAGAACTGACAGGCTAATTTGAATAACGGTAGCTACGCGGGTAAAAGCGCGGGCGTCCGCTAGTTATTCAATAAATCATAATTATTTTATGTTTCAGATATTGGAAAGACGTGACACAGCTGTACTTGGCTCAAATCGATAGGCAGGTGGCTAAAGGGCTGAAGTATAAACTTGGGGGTGAGTACAAAATATATACGGCGGTTTTTACTTTTTTTCATTTTTTTTATTAAGAAATAAGCTCGCGCTTGACCACGATCTCATCTGATGGTAAGTGTGATCTAAGGTGGGATGCTTAGGAAGATACTTATTCATACTTGTTTTAAAGATACCCAAGTTGTAGGTGTAAGGAAAAACTGAACTTGGAAGGGCATTTCAGACCTTAGCTATGCGTATAACGAAAGATAACGCAAAAAGCTTTGTACGAGTCCTGGGAACATCAACGACGTAGGTGATTTTTACTTAGTCCAGATATTATTTATAGCAACTATCACACCTGATGTTAAGTGATGATGCAATCTAAGATGGAAGCGAGCTAACTTGTTAGGAATACGATGAAATCCACATTCCTTTCGGTTTCTACACGACATCGTACCGGAACGCTAAATCGCTTGGCGGTACGTCTTTGTCGGTAGGGTGGTAACTAGCTACGGCGAAAGCCTCCCACCAGCCAGACCAAGACAAATAAAGAAAAATCTCAATCTGCCCCGCCGGGAATCGACCCCAGGACTTCTGTCCACCGCGCATACCACTGCACCATGGAGGTCGTCAAATTATAATAGATCGATATTCCACTAACTAACCATTTTATGAAATACATTTTTTTTTCAATTTCTGAACTAAATGATTGGATAATTATGGTTAAAAAATAAATAGTAGTGAACGATAATTTAATTAATTAATATTAATTAGAAAAATTAATTAAGTTAATTTTGAGTTGAAAAAGAAATAAAAAATACGTCATTCTGAAATTTTGTTTATGGCTAGAACTTTCGATGATGCGGGGTAAGTACGATCTATTCTCAGACCTATCAAATACTAGCTGTGCCCGCGACTTCGTCCGCGTGGAATAGTTATTTTGGGCATCATTTATTTTTGCAAACAACCTCCTCAGCTTTATAAATTATTAATATTATTACGTTGATACAACTCTTAACAAATGTATTAATTTCGAGCAAATTTGATTACCATAAAAACGGTTTTAGTGAGTTAATCTTAAAAGATAGACATATACTATCGTGGTATTTTTTTAGATCATTTCAAGTGGAATAATTCTTTCATGCATATATTTTTGGTATCTCCGTTTTCGCAGCGCATGCAACGGAAGCCCTCAAGGATGAATAATTTTCCCCGTTTTTTTCACATTTTCCATTATTTCTACGCTCGTAATAGTTGCGGCGTGATGTTATATAGCCTAAAGCCTTCCTCGATAAATGGACTATTCAACACAAAAATAATTTTTCAATTCGAACCAGTTGTTCCTGAGATTAGCGCGTTCAAACAAACAAACAAACAAACAAACAAACTCTTCAGCTTTATAATATTAGTATAGATTACTTATAAAGTTAGTATTGGAGGCTAATTGGGTATTTTACTCATTTAATAAAATATTGGTGTTTTAAATACTTTTCTAAAATTTGATTTGATAACAAACAAAATTCTGGAAAACTAATTAGATTTATTGAATAATAAAAAAGTTAAGTTATAAAGTGCTTAAATATTTGTAATTAGACAGAGACGGCCGCGCAGTCTTATGGCGTCACACTGACTGTAACGTCGTAGTATGACGTAAACACATTCTCGTTTTGCGAGAAAAGGACACAAGACACCTAATCGTAAAATACTTTGACGGCCCAGTGGCGCAGTGGGTAGTGACCCTGTTTCTGCGTCCTAGGCTGTGGGTTCGATTCCCCCACCTGGAAAGTGTTTGTGTGATGAGCATGGATGTTTTCCAGTGTCTGGGTATTTATCTATATATTATAAGTATTTATGTATAATATATATAAAAATATTCATCAGTTATCATAGCACCCATAACACAAGCTACTTACGAGTATGCTTACTTTGGGGCTATATAGCGATGTGTGTAATTGTATATTTATATATATATATATATATATATATACAATTACTATAATATTTATTTATTTATTATTTAATTCTACTTGTATTTTTTTCGGGATTTTAATTCCGTCTTCAGTGTACCTCATTATTTTTATCCTCGTTCACAACAATGTAATATTGTTTGTAATATTATGTAGAAGCGAAAGCGTACGGCGGCAACGTGTACCGGAGGGTGGTGCTGCTGCTGAGCCTGCACGACCTGCGCGGCGCCGTCAGGACGCTCGTGGATGCGCAGCTCTTCCCGGAGGCCTACATGCTGGCCAGGGCGAGGTAAATCTATGTATTATTCATAATAAAACTAACACATACAATTTATTTTTTTTATTGGAGGTCACAATACAGGATGATTTTAATTTAAGTGCAGATATTATTTTTTACGGTTCTATATCATTAATACATCGAAAATCCACTAACAGTTCTGTACATTTTATAAAATACATTTTTTCTCGATTTCCGACTAAATAACAAAAAATAGAACCGACTCAAAACGCACTAAAAGTAAAAAATAACTGTGTCATTTAGTTGCTTTAATTTACTTAAGCATATCTATGAAGTCGGTGCTACTGAAATGAAAATAAAATAAATAAATACTGGTTTGGAATAAAATTTGGTAAGATTTTCAAAATATAAACCTTTGTGCCCGTCGGTGCCAGATCATGCGTAAAAAAAGGAATATTGTCGGCGAAGTGAAAAATATTCTGTCCTTATACTAAAATTTTTAGTTCATTCATACGATATTACAATATATACAGCTAACTTGCCTACAATGCCAAATATTACAACAGCAGATGATACAGCTGTACTAGCAAGCCATAAAAATGCTACTTCAGCTTCAGAAGTATTACAACAAGGGCTCAATCAGATAACCACATGGCTTCAGAACTGGAGGATTAAAGTGCTAATAAATCTGTACAGGTGACTTTTGCATTAAGAAAAGGTAACTGCCCGACAGTATATCTGGGTGACAACGCATTACCTCACAATGACCACGTCAGATACCTAGGCCTACATCTAGACCGAAGACTCACTTGGTAAAAGCATATAAAAAGCAAGAGAGAAGAGCTGAATATCAGATTTAAAACCTTCCACTGGCTGTTGGGCAGAAACTCTGAACTGTCAGTCGAAAACAAGCTCCTGATATACACAAGCATCTTGAAGCCAGCGTGGGCCTCCGGCGCACAACTGTGGGGTAGTGCATGCAACTCTAGTCTTGAAATCCTACAGAGAATGCAAAATATCATTCTGCGTACTATCGCCAACTCGCGGTGAATCTTCAAATTAGTACAATAAAGGATGAAGTGCGGGAGTTATCGCAAAAATACAAGAAAAGACTCCGCAATCGAAATATCAAAAAAGAATCGCAAAAAAAACTTTGGCTAATAGACTGTTAACAGACACTTCTCTGAGGCGTCTTAAACGTAAACGTATACTCGACCTGGACAGCTGAAGCCAGGAGTATCCAAACGAAGGCCGACTCCTAATGAGGTTCGACTTCCACAAGACAATGACTCTCGCAACAGATTTGCTTAAAGTCTTGGGACTGGTCGCAGATTAGACGTGCAAGAGAAAAAAAATTCATACGATATTAATTCGAATACTTTATAACTATCAATTACAATTAATTAGTGTTACAATTACAATTAATTAATTAGTGTTGTTATTTCACTTCGTACTTCCACTTGAATTTCATAGATTACAATCATATTTTAAGCGCTAATTATTAATGCTAATAATTGTTGCACAGTAGTGCCAACCGTTTCGTTAATAAGACGCCAAACGCCTCAATGTTGCCGCTAAAAAACTGCGCTCCCACAGATAACGCGTGCCTTCCATAGAAAATTCTAGATAAATTTTTATTTAATTGCAGACACGTGGACAGCTTGGCGGAGGAAGTGTTGGCCGCGTGGACCAACGACAACGCGCGCAACGGGCGGCATGAAGGGGTCGCTATGTGGTAAGACATAAGCAATTTTACTATCACAAGGTTTTTTAATGAAAGGCCATAAACAAAATGCTTCCAGACCTTTAAATAAATTAAAAAAAAAACTATCATAAGGTTGCCGCACACGGGCAATACGCTACAGTCCTTTTCGCCAAACAAAATAAACTGACGCTGATTAAATAAGAAATATTAGAGAATTTTTAATAAGTAATAATTAAAATCGTTGATAGACTCTTACGTAATTTGATTGTTCTTTTTTATATACCCATTATCTCAGCACAATTGCAATCAATTAGACCGTGATTTGGTATTATCATTAACTTAAATAATTAAAGTGACATTTACTTACAATACTTATGACAAATACTGACATTAATAATTTATTTATTGTATTAATTTTTTTTTTGTTTTGTTGGTATCTTTAAATAATCACTATGTAAATAATTATCATTAAGTGTTACTATTCAGTCTGACATATCTAATGAAAACTGTAAACTATATCCCACCAAAAACATTCTGTAAAAAAAGCTAAGTCTCGATGGAGCTGCTTGTTTATCTCTAAAAAGTAATGAAATATAGTCAAAGTCGTGCCAAGTCTAAGGTTCCTTACTGCGATTTCTTTATTATTATAGTTAATGTTGTGTGACTTGGCCGTTGAACATTCTTTATACGTTACTTTATACTCTTCAACGGCCAAGGCGAAAGCCTCCCACGAGCCAGACCAAGACAAATTAAGAAAAATCTCAATCCCACGGAGGCCGTCAAGTTTCTATTCATATTCAATGGCTTATATCAGTGGACGTCCATTGACTGATGTGATAACATATTTTGTATTATTTCCCGGATTTCGCATTACTTTTAATGCATGATTGTAATGATTTAATAAATAGGTTTTTGTAACTTCCAGTTATTTGGCGGCGGGAGACCTGTACAAGGCGGCGACTGCGCTGGCGAGCTCCAGCGACCAGGAGTTCCTGAGCGTGGCCGCGGACTTGGCCAAGGCGGTGGGGCAGCGCGCGCTCGCGACGCACCTCGAAGACAAGAAGTCGCACATGGTCAGCGACACCCCGGAGCAAGACGTCGACGAATTGAAACCGTTGCCCAGAAAAATCGATGTGATGAAATACAGCATTGAGTTAGACCAGGGTGCTTCTGAAACTGAAGACTGATATTGTTAAGGAATCTTGAATCTACAAAGGAGAACACTGGTTCCCATATAAACTTGAGTCTGACGTTACGGAAATTTGAACATCTAAAGAGATTTCAGAAAGCCAGTTTTCACAAAAACTTCTGAAATGGCCAAATCATTATATTATTTGTTACTTATTTGCTTTTTTGTGAAAATCTTGTTTGTAGATGTTTGCACGCGAATATTTAGATATATTTCAATTTATATGTAAAATAATTATTTAGTTTATTGTAAAAGTAACAGCCATAGATCTTACATTCGAGTTAAAAAATAACTCTAGCTCTACTTTGTCTAAAAGTCTTTGCAAATATAATTTTAGAGAAAGAAGAGTTAGTTGTCTGTTGAACTGTCAATATTGACAACTGATGTCTGATGTCCAATCAAATCAGAGTTCAAAATCGATTACTCTAGTAATGCGCGCTGTCAATGTTGACACGCAATGTCAAATCGATGGAAAAAGCATTTACAAAGCCAGATAGATAGCTATAATAATATTGAAACTATTTTTTGTTGGCTATTGCAATTTCAGCTATTATTTTATTTTATTATTAAAATGGGGTAATCCAGTAAAATATACAATTTTTTTTAATATATTTTTCATTTCTGTAACGTTGGGCCCAATTTCTGGTTTCTCCTTTATCACTCTTGTAATAATCATGCGATGTACTGGCGATGTATGACTTTTGTCTTTATAAGATTAAAAGTATTTGTTTCTTCAGTCTTTTTGTTTTAGAAAATTCAATTTTAATTCCTCTTCCCTCATCTCGGATCTCGGATTACAAGTAGACGTACAGACATAGTGTTGTTATATATAGTAAACTAACGGACACCCTCGACTCCGTCCGCAAGAAATTCTGTTTTGTCTATCACAAATTTCGAAATAAAAGTATTCTATGTCCTTTCTCAGACTAAACTATCTCTGTACCAAATTTCATTCAAATCGGTTCAGTAGTTAAGGCGTGATTACATAACAAACAGACAAAGTTACTTTCGCGTTTATAATATTAGTCTAGAGACTAATATCAGCTCAGTATTTCATAGACTCACCATGCGGGTGCCAGGTCTATGTGTGGCAGAGAGAAAAACACCGAACAGAATCACGAGATCGGTCAACGCTCGCCTTTTCTGCTTGAATTATTCTCCTTGCTCAACCAAATCTGGAAAGATCTGCTAGAACAGCTTTGAATACTTGTTCTAGACTGAAGCTTGCTGCAGTTCTATCAGGCTATGGTCTTTGAGTAGGTTGTTGAGAGATTTCGCTGGTATACCTCGTATCCATTTGTACTGCAAATAAACTAACGAAATATTTCACTTTTAATGGTCTTTAGGGATATTTTTTTCCCACGGCAGGTTACAGAACCTTAACAAGTACTGTACGTTAAATTTGCTTAAAAAAAGGAAAATGTCTTGATGTCGAAATAGCTAAAATTCTAGGAATATGGAATGTTAGGGCTAACGCTAAAACTCGCGCGGGTGCGGGCGCGGGCGCACGCGGCGGGCGACCGCCGCGGGCCACAAATCCGACGCGTGTGACCGTAGCATCTAGCGATGCCTGTCTGATTTGTAGAAACAAACCCGCTCGCGTGTGCCCGTCGCGGGCGCCCGCACCGTGTACCCGCCGCCTGCCGCGCGGGTGACAATCCGCCAACCGCGCCCGCGCTCCGTCGCACGCGCCTCTGTTGTCCATACTATTTTTCATTATACACCCGCGTGCGTGCACCCGCGCGAGTTCTAGCGTTTTAGCCCTTAGTGTTTTTCATACGTGAACATTAACACAGTCCAATCAGGTGCTTAAGATTTATTACGTATTGCTTGTGGATTTTGTACTTGAGCCTCCATTTACAGAGTAAAATTAGTCTTTTGTTCGTAGTCAATCCTTTTTTAACTCTAACTACTGAAAGGCTTATGAATAAAGTTGAAGAATCAGCCGAAGTGCCAGTCCCAACCAACCCTTCAATGTGTTTCACATTTGCATTTAATTCGCCAGAAGGGTTCTACCAATACCATAAACAAGGAAAGGCCAAATCAGACGTGAAGTGAGAGAGTTGTCGTAAGTCCACACTTGTTTTTAATAGTGCTCATGGGCGTACCCAGGTGGGGGCAGGGGAGGGCAGCTGCCCCCCCCCCCCTGGATAATGTTGACGTCCCTACTAAGTATCTTATTTATAGTTAGTACTTTTATCGATAAAAATTAAGAAAACGAATATTAGCCATTTGTTTGCAATACAATATTTTTACAACTAAAAATTACGCGCCGCGTTCGGAAGTTACATATTATAACAGCTCAGCTCGCTAGCGAACTTGCGAAGCCCGTTCGCGCCTCTACGACACGATTATTACCGAACCTAACCGAGCGACATCGAGCGCCGCGAAATCGGAAGAGAGTACGAGCAAGCGGCTTACAATTATTTGGCATGTTTTTTCGAAGTGCACAACGAGATTTGGTTAAATTAAAAAAATAAATAAGGTTTTTGTTGAAGATTGTTTGGTTTAATTTAGTTTTATTAACACAATGTAGTACATAATGTACTACATTGTGTTAATAAAGGTTAAGGAATGCGAGTGCTTGAAATCTTATATAATAACGGCCTAAATAGGCAAACGAACGCACTTCACTCTGAACGCCTGTAGTACTCGCATCTCCACTATATTTTACTAGGTACGTGTTTTATTTTCTACGCGTCTCCCCTGTTGGTTGGATCAAATATTCACCACAGTTTTGTTACTGATTGTAGTATTGTGATATAATTAGGACCTAAGTGCATATTTCGATTTATATCCTGTTAAACAATAATAAAACTGAATGAAAATGGATATTCGGAACTTTTTTTGTAAGTATTTTCTATTAATTATTTTCTATAATTTTAATGTTTTAATAAAACAAGATAAAATCATGATTGTTTATAGGATTTCGTGTTTATCTACTCTTATTTTTTTCATTAACCTTTAGCAATCTATGAAATAAGATTTTAGAATTTGAGACTTCCAACGTATTTTGTTACTTATGTCATTTGTTACTAACACATGCATTGTAAAACTGGACGTCAATTGTTTCTAGTTTCGTAACCTAAATTCGGCTTAATTAATAGGCATGATGCACAAATGTAATGTTTCCCGAAAAGGAGGAATAACTCAATTATTTAATTTGATTTAGTGCCGATGACAGGATCCATGAGAAATTGTTAAATAATTAAATAAAAACCACCTTCAGAATCCAACAGCCACCAAAGTCAGTCAAAAGAAAGGACAATATTCCTATGGTCTTGAATGATCTTTCGCGGCTCTTAGTTGTCTGAAGGCGGTTTTAACTTTTTTTTACAGTTATGCCGAAGAAATAAAATTTTTTTTTCGTCTTTACTGAACGTATATCGCATTTTATTTTTGCAGCAAAAAAACGGAAAATTACAAGTTCAGAGGATGATGATGCCAGTTGCAGCAAGCAGTTGCAGCAGTCTAGTGAGTTGGATTCAGCGCCAATAACACAATTTTATTCTGCTGACAAACCATTATGTAACTCATTTGTAAACCAGCACAATTCAGAATCGGAAACCGTATATTGTTATAATATTGTTAATGAGGTAGCTTCTGAATCTCGTGCATCTACATCTAAGTCCATTCTGGATGATGGAGAAAATTCTCATGACAACGATATCGGTCGATGGGTTGGACGGTCTTTCGAATTGACATCCGAGAAGCGAATGGCAATGTTAAAGCGATGCTGGGTACCTTCAGAAACTTATGATTTTGCTGGTGAAGCTACTCATTTAAAACGCAAATTTAACCACTCTTGGTTAGAAATGTACAAACCATGGCTTGCTTACTTAAAGAGATTGAAAGGTGCGTTTTGTTTGTTTTGTGTTTTGTTTCCGCCGAAAGTTGCACGTGGTGTACAGGGATCTCTAATTGTTCGACCATTTACCAATTATAAAGATATACATAGTTATTGTAAAGCTCATGTAGATACTCAATGGCATAGAGAGTCGAGTGCATCTGCCAATTCTTTTAGCAACCTTAAAACAAATGTACAAGTTGCTTTGCAAACAGGCCACGAAAAAATGATTAAAGATAATAGAAATGCATTGCAACCAATAATCAGTACAATAGTTTTTTGTGGAACACATGATTTGCCATTGAGAGGATAAGAAAAAGATGGCGACGTTTTTCAAGATTTGCTTCAATTAAAAATTAAATCTGGTGACGAAATATTGCGGCAACATTTAGAGAAGGGTCAAAAGAATGCTCAATATACGTCCCCGAAAATACAAAATGAAATTTTAAACATATGCGGTATCCTAATAAGAGAAAAACTGGTCGATAATATTAGAGCCGCAAGTGCTTTCAGTATTCTGGCTGATGAATCAGCAGATATATCTGGTAAGGAACAACTAGCAATAGGTCTTCGATATTACGATCAAAAGGAAAAAAATGTTAAAGAAGAATTTATGGGTTTTGTGGAGTTGGAAAAAATGGATGCCCAAACGATAGCTGCTGAAATTAATAGATTTATTAATACGCTAAATATTGACGCTAATAAATGTGTAGGACAGGGCTATGACGGTTGTGCTACTATGGCGGGAAAAGATGGTGGAGTCCAAAAAATATTGAGAGAAACATATAAAAAGGGTTTATATTTTCACTGCGCTTGCCACAGATTAAACCTCGTGGTAAACGATTTAAATAATGTTTCTGAGATCCGCAACTGCATTGGTACCGTAAAAGATGTGATACATTTTTTCAGGGAATCGGTTCTTCGACAAAAATGTGCACCAAAAATACCATTGCTGTGTGAAACAAGATGGTCCCATAAATATCAAAGTATTTCGATCTTTAAAAAATATTTTGTCGAAATAGCAGAAGGCTTAGAAAAACTTTCTAGGGAAGGTAATGCTGCGACAAGGAAAGTAGCTTTCCAGTTGCTATCTGCTGTCAGCCAAACCACATTCATATTTGCGCTTTGTATTATAGACAAATATAATTCTATGTTGCAACCCGTCGCTTACATATTGCAATCTAAAACGCTGGACATATTAAGATGTGCAGAACATATACAAACAATAACTACTACAGTTGCAGAACACCGGCGTTTCGCGGAAGAAGGGAGCGAAGATTTAATCAAATCAGCTGAAGAAATTGCTACGGCTTTAAACATTGAGCTACGTTTACCAAGAACAGCAAGCCGCCAACAACATAGGGCAAATCCACCAGCTGCTTCCCTTAGCGAGTACTTTCGTCGCTCGTTATATGTACCTTATTTGGATTCGGCGTTTACTCTTTCTTTGTTACACCCTACTCGAATAATTAAAATTACAGTTCCCAAATTACAAAAATGTATGGAGGAAGTATGTGATTTTTATGAATTAGAAGGGCTCACTTTAGAAGCTGAACTATGGCGCACTTTTTGGATAAATAAGCAGCAGCAGGATTTTGAAAATATTGGTATAGCGGAGTTGATACAAAAAGCAGATTCTTTTTACCCGAAGGTGAAGATAGCCCTAGAAATTTTGCTGGCAATGCCTTATTCCACTGCTACGATTGAAAGGTCGTTCAGCACACTTAGACGTGTGAAAACGTGGCTAAGATCGACTATGAACGAAGATAGATTAAATGGGCTTTGTATGCTCAGTGTTCATAGAAAATTTGTTAAAGATATGAGCGATTCTTTCACGGAAGACGTCATAAATCGTTTTGCTGAAGACCCTCGAAAATTACTTTTACAATAGCTACTTATTTATACTACCAGATACTTATACAATAAAAAATATATATTTTATTTTTTTTTTATTCTTTATAAGCACCTAGCTTATTTGATCTGATCTGAAATCTGATTTGCCCCCCCCTGGCCCACAACCTGGGTACGCCCATGATAGTGCTTATAGGCTGCTGGTCAGAGATGTACAAAATAGTTCCATAAAAGCATTTAAATACAAAATGCAAAATACTTTTCAGATTTACTATTTCAAATGCAAAATGCAAAATAGGTATTTTCAAAATGCTTTTTCAAAGTAAAATACATTTACTTACGACACTTATAACATTACTAAAATAAGATTACCCTAAGTTACTTATAACATTAGTAAATAAGTGTCGAAAGACTCGACTAAATAGGTCCAGCTATTTCAGAGATTAGCCGGAACAAACAGATTGACAAAAAATTGATTGTTGGTGTAGTATAATCAGTAGTTCTATAAAGATAATTTGATTTGAATATTTAAATTAAAAACATTTAAAAGGAATTTTACATACAAACTTTCAACCCCTATATAACCCAACAGGGATGAAATTTTGAAAAATCCTTGAATAACATATTTATTCAGTAGGTCTTTTACAAATTTTTATTAACATTGCTTCAAAAATTAAAGACTTTCCATAGAAACTTTCAACCCCTTCTACTTTAATTTTCGCGACAAAAACTATCCAATGCAATACCTCAAAATATGAATTAGAAACGTGCCAAGTTTAAACATTCAGTGTTTTAGCGTGAATCGCGGCCGACAAAAATCCACTATCGGCCAAATTCGGCAATACAAGCGCCATTTGTTCATTTCATTTCGTTTGACTGGTAATGTTGGCTAAACTTAATCACAAGTATTTAGTATTTTGAAATGAATTTTAAAAATTCAAAATACATCTCAAAAGGTATTTCAAATAAAATACAAAATGTTTTTGTTAAAAAGTATTTAAATGCAAAATACAAAATAGGTATTTTGCATTTTGTATTTGCGTTTTAAATAGAAGTATTTCAAATAAATCACATCTCTGCTGCTGGTCTATCTTTTTTGAGGTCATTTATAAAGTTATCGACATCTATAGCTTGGTCAATCCACGATGGCTCGTAGTGTTTTGTTTTTCAAACGCTTACAGTGCAAGTGTGCAATAAAAACTGCAAGAATGTGAGTTCTATTACTACGTAACGAGTAGCAATGTGTGCACACTCACACAAAGTGTCAAGTTAGTTATGTCAACAAGAATGTCATGTTTGACTAGCAGTATGCTCTACTTCATTTTAACTCATTTTTTAAAAATGAATATGTCGTGTTGGTCCTGCACAGCAAAATTATATTGTGATATAGGTTAATATATATATCGGAGTATAACAATTCTCCTTGACATCATCTTTAGTGGTTCTAATCTCTTGGGCGTTTTCTAGGGTTACAAAGACTTTGTCTTCACGAACAGATATATTGCAAGTTGACAATGTTTTGATACATGAAATAGATTTTTATAATTCCTGACGTATTATAAAGATTCCGAACAGTAGTTTATTTACACCAATCTTACTTTACTCCCTAATTTAATTTACTTCTTATGAATACTTTTACACTGGTCCAACTCGACCAAATATCCTCACCGCACTCCAGACACAAACTAACTACCCAACTCCTTTATTCCCCTCAAGATGGTGTAAATACTCTACTAGGACTTTGGCGCCCGACTCTTTTATTGGTTGGAGTATTAAAACAAATCAATCATTCATTCATTTATCAAATCAAATTGAATTTAACTTTGTGTTAAAGTTTTAAGTAAGCACCTATCTCATATCTCTCATTAAATAATTAACAATTAGTTCTATTTCGATTACTTTCATAAAAAAACTCCTGACATACGAAAAATAATTACATCCACAAACAGTAACATTTCCATAAACATTGACGTCTATTACAATATTACTACAATCTATTCTAAGTCTCTAGTCTAATTCCTTCGACATATATATTAACCCATTTAAAAATATCTTAAAAACACACACCCACAATCATCTCAGATAGGTACCTAGTATATCTATTTTTCTTTTGTTTAAACAGTTTAATGATTGAGCTCAACTCCACGCTGTCTTGTCTACCATACCCCTAGCGTTTTTGTAAAGCGTGAACCCATGATATCTATTATTATTTTGATTCATTACAAGTTAGTTTATGCAAACTAAGATGGAAGCGGGCTAACTTGTTAGGAGTAGCATGAAATCTACATTCCTTTAGTTTCTACACGATACCGTACCGGAACGCTAAATCGCTTGACGGTACGTCTTTTTAGTAGGATAGTGCCAATGTATATATAGTACAAATACCAAAGCTATTATGCTAAGCTAATTTGGAAAATCTATATTGGCAGTAACAAACCAATCAAGTGATCTTTGTAGAAAAATTAAAGTCGAGTCGGTCAACCTGAAGGAATGGGCAACGGAACGATTCTTCTGGCTAAGTCACATTTAAATGTGTAGTTTATCATCATACGATACGTTTTTTTGACATTATAAATATAATATTGGTAAATTAAGTAGAGCATCATTCCGTTCGGTCATGACACGCAGCGATACAACCTACAATAGCCCGTGTACACCGAGCCGTGGTCGACTCGAGACTGATGTTCGAACTGTACTCCCCGCACCCTTCGGTTTCCCCTCGCGAGAAATAGTGGGGCGCGTCTTAATGAATTGAACTATCAGTACCTCAAGGGATGAAATCCTGTGTAATCTATCTTTCTACCAAGGAACTTAAAACCCAATGCTTCAGCAATCGTAGTTACACTTTGACCACTAAGAGAGGCCCGGATCGTAAGTCTAAATTAAAATATCCCGAGATCCCATGGCTCCCGACAAATAGTGGGGCGCGCCTTGTTATTTTACTATACCTAGTTTTTAGAAGTATAATATGTAATCTCTAAATCTCAAATTATGCCTGCAGAATCGAACTGAAAGTCTGCTAAAACAGTAAAACAATAAATTACTTTGTTTAAATTACCAAGGATGAGGTGACAAAAATGAAACAAAATTTCAGTCAATATAATCATTTATATTCATTTCGTTTTCTATAATTTACTATAATTCTTTTCATGCATACAAATAATGAAATCAATTTTCATACAGTCAAATTAAGTGATAATTCGTTGAAATATAAAGTCGGTATTGATCTTTAATCATAAAATTATTAAATTCCCTTTGAGGTATAAATCACTCGTCAATTCTCGGGTACCTTAATATAAAACAAAGTTATAAAAATCGACGTACTCATTATTAATCATTCAAATTATTTTTAACGTAAGAAATAATTAAATGCTCTTGGAATGTCGAAAAAAAAAATTATCAAACAACTTTAGCAAAAGCTCCCTCCGAAGTTTCGTCTTAACTATTAACAGAGGAAAAGCTTAAAACAAATTAAGTACCTACTCATGTAATAATGCACTCGGTCAAAGAATCACTTTACAAATGGAAAAAAAATTAATCATTTTAAAAAATCAAAACATTAAGTCCAGCTTCTGTCATTGTTTACGTAAATCAAATTAAACTCCTAACACAATGAGCTTTAAGTCATTTAAACAAAATTATACACATAAATATTTCATTTCAAGTTGTCCTTGGGCTGCTCGTTCTCGCGGTTGCAGTCGGTGAGCGCTTTGCCGCGCTTCGAGCAGATGGTGACCAACTTGGCGTTCATTTTCTTCAGTTTCTGGTTCTCCTTTATAACGTCAGTGATTTGTTGGTTCTGAAAAATACGTGTTTTTTTAACAACATATTGTGTACATTTAAATGTTTGTACACTTATTGAAGAAGTCATATTTTTTATTATTTTTTTTAAATTTTATTTACTACAAGTAGGCCCTTGACTGCTATCACACCTGATGTTATGTGATGATGCACTGTAAGATGGAAGCGGGCTAACTTGTTGCACGACATGGTACCGTAACGCTAAATCACTTGGCGGAATGTCTACCGGCAGGCTATTAGCTAGCCACGGCCAAAGCCCACCAGCCAGACCAGGATAATTCAAGAAAAGAACCAGGACCTCCATCTTATAAATCCACTGCGCATACCTCTGCGGCAAGGAGGTGTACAAGTGTAATTTCGATGTTAATAAATAATTGTTTTGATTTTGATTTGGTACCTGTACGATGGCGCTGCCGGTGGCCACGTAGTGCGGCGCGGCGGACAGCTGCTGCTCCAGGTCGCTCTTCTGCTGCGACACCTTCTCCAACGCCTGCGTAGCGTCGTACATTATGTTATATGTTAGTTTGTACGCAGTAGAAGTGGGTGCTACAAGACCTTTGCCTTACTAGAAGTGCAGTAACCTTTCTATTAGAACGAATGTCCAAAGCTGCTCTAGTAGGGTCCTTCCGAATCTGGCTGGGCAGGGAGAACAACTTGAACAGAGGAGGTGAGTGTTGACGCGCGTCACTAAGAGATCTCTTTTAACCTACACCCGAGTCACAAGTCTCGGACTCTGTTCGGCGTTTTTCTCTCAGCCGCACGAGAAATCCATGGAATGCTAAGATATTCGTCTCTGTGAGAAAGTGAACGTTAGTTTTATCCTAAATAAAAGATAATATAGGCCCTCTCGCTTTAATCTCGTTATCCCCTCCATTGGTTGACATTCCTATCGACCAAAAGGACTTGCTCTAGTACAGCGAGAGGGCAGATTCCAAATAAGGACATCAGCATTTTATTTACTTGGAAGACGAAAAGACTTTTTTAAATTGCATTATTTTTGACCTCGACATAGTAGGAGTATATTTGTAAGAATGAATGGTTACTTGTAAAGCAAATACAATATTTACCATTTTAAGGCGTTGCACTTCAATCGCCAGCTTATCATCAGTTGCGTGTTTGGAAGTGTCTCTCTCCACTTGGTATGTTAGTAAGTCTGGAACAAATGGTGGCCCATTACTTAACAGTGTTGTTTATGACAAGTCTTGTTTAATATTATTGTAATAACTGAAACTAAAGTACTAAGTTGAAAATGTGAAATTGTTGAAAATCCTCCGAAAGTTATGAATTTACCTTAAGTTTCTTTCGATTCTTCGCTCCTATTGGTTGCAGCGTGATGTTTTATAGCCAAAAGCTTCTTCGATAAATGGAGTATTCAACACAAAAATAATTTTTAAATTAGATCCAGAAGTCCCGGAGATTAGCGCGTTCAAACGAATAAAAAAAACTCTTCAGCCTTTTAATATTAGTAATAAATGAAATGAAATGAAAATGTCTTTATTTATACCATTACATATAACATTTTAAGACGTGGATATCTTCCAAATAGCATATTGAAACATCATATACAGCATAGGACGTAGATCACGTCAGTTTTAGAATAACGAATAGAAAAAAACGCATAAGACTAGACCTATTTGAGATGAAGCTCGTTTGGGAACATACTACCGTCATTCATTCTTGATCCTGACACTAAACACAACTACCCTCAAGTTCATAAAAATGCCATTGCAATGAGTGCAGCACGCACATGACGGCGCCTGCATCATCGTACGCGACTAGAAAGAAGTCTGTGAACTGCACGTGCACCAGCTACGCCCTCTTGCGGCGACGCATCGTTCGATACCCCCACTCACCCCACTACTTGAGTCATTCTAACTTGTATAAAAGGAGCGGGTCTACAACTGGTGGGCAGTCTAGGCTCTGGCGTGGCGCGGTGCAGACGTTGTACTTCGTGCTTATCGCTTTACCTAGACAACTCGGATAGTTAATTTGTGCAAACGAATTAATTATTATTCTCTGCTTGAGTCGCAGTGTCTTGGGATTACATTATTTAACACGAGACGTTACGTATCATTGCAATACCATAATTTGCTAGTAGTAATTCAGTTAATTAAGTTGCTGTTAATTATTCTTTCAGTTATCTATTTGTGGTATAGTTATAATTACTCTAAAGCATTACCCTATTATCTTCTTTACTATGTCTGGCCCTCTTTCGACACACACATATATTATATTGGCTTGGCACTACGGAGGCAGTCAAAGATTTATATTATTATAGTTCATTCGCGTTAAAAATGCAGTGAGCCAATCAAATATTTTCAAATTACAAGGTCAAGTTCACAGTGAACAGTTTAAGGCATAGTTTCCAACGCGACGCACTATTTGATTGATTAGGGGGCGGGGTGTCGGCAAACAGTGATGACTGACTACTGCATTCTGAACGCGAACGAACTATAGTGTGATTAGAAACAACTGGTACCGTCGCTGGTGTCGGTGGCTATGTCGCACGTGGCCCGCGCCGCCCGCTGCTGGTCGTGCAGCGCCTGCCGCCGCCGCCGCAGCGCCGCCGGGCCCTCCACCTCGCCGCGCTCCAGCAGCTTCGCCTAAAGGACATTAAGGATGTCTTTACAATCGGCCTCGGAAAAGGTTGCTTTGCTCAACATTGTAACCTAGGAAGAAAATGAGTTGTACGGAGAAAAAAAATTGCATCTTGTGTAGTATCCCACCAAGCGTGATGAGCATGCCAAATATCTCGGTGTCAGCGGTAGAACGTGGCGGTGCGAGTAGAGCGACGCGCGGGGCGAGCGCACAGAACGCGCCGGGTAGGACGTCGTGCGCGCCACGATCCGTGGAGAGCTTGCGCGGGCAATTGGCCTTACCCGAGGGGGCGTGGCACGGCGGCGGCAATCTCTCTCAAACTCCACATGTCAGTTGCGCTAGCTTGCCCTCATTCGTCGCCAACGACACCCTCCGACTCTCTGCCGAGTGAGTTACAGCGCGACGAGGGACTGCTCCTCGCGCTCGCGCAGGTAGGCGGCGCACGTCTCGCACTCGTCGTCCAGCTCCTGGCAGCGCTGCCGCAGCTGCGCCAGCTCGCGCTCGCTCGCCGCCAGCGACACTCTCCGACTCTCTCCCGAGCGAGTTACAGTACCTCGAGCGCAGCCTTGGCCTCCTTGAGTGCGCGGCACTGCTCGTCGCGCTCGCGCAGGTAGGCGGCGCACGTCTCGCACTCGTCGTCCAGCTCCTGGCAGCGCTGCCGCAGCTGCGCCAGCTCGCGCTCGCTCGCCGCCAGCGACACTCTCCGACTCTCTCCCGAGCGAGTTACAGTACCTCGAGCGCAGCCTTGGCCTCCTTGAGTGCGCGGCACTGCTCGTCGCGCTCGCGCAGGTAGGCGGCGCACGTCTCGCACTCGTCGTCCAGCTCCTGGCAGCGCTGCCGCAGCTGCGCCAGCTCGCGCTCGCTCGCCGCCAGCGACACTCTCCGACTCTCTGCCGAGCGAGTTACAGTACCTCGAGCGCAGCCTTGGCCTCCTTGAGTGCGCGGCACTGCTCGTCGTGCTCGCGCAGGTAGGCGGCGCACGTCTCGCACTCGTCGTCCAGCTCCTGGCAGCGCTGCCGCAGCTGCGCCAGCTCGCGCTCGCTCGCCGCCAGCGACACTCTCCGACTCTCTGCCGAGCGAGTTACAGTACCTCGAGCGCAGCCTTGGCCTCCTTGAGTGCGCGGCACTGCTCGTCGCGCTCGCGCAGGTAGGCGGCGCACGTCTCGCACTCGTCGTCCAGCTCCTGGCAGCGCTGCCGCAGCTGCGCCAGCTCGCGCTCGCTCGCCGCCAGCGACACTCTCCGACTCTCTGCCGAGCGAGTTACAGTACCTCGAGCGCAGCCTTGGCCTCCTTGAGTGCGCGGCACTGCTCGTCGCGCTCGCGCAGGTAGGCGGCGCACGTCTCGCACTCGTCGTCCAGCTCCTGGCAGCGCTGCCGCAGCTGCGCCAGCTCGCGCTCGCTCGCCGCCAGCGACACTCTCCGACTCTCTGCCGAGTGAGTTACAGTACCTCGAGCGCAGCCTTGGCCTCCTTGAGTGCGCGGCACTGCTCGTCGCGCTCGCGCAGGTAGGCGGCGCACGTCTCGCACTCGTCGTCCAGCTCCTGGCAGCGCTGCCGCAGCTGCGCCAGCTCGCGCTCGCTCGCCGCCAGCGACACTCTCCGACTCTCTGCCGAGCGAGTTACAGTACCTCGAGCGCAGCCTTGGCCTCCTTGAGTGCGCGGCACTGCTCGTCGCGCTCGCGCAGGTAGGCGGCGCACGTCTCGCACTCGTCGTCCAGCTCCTGGCAGCGCTGCCGCAGCTGCGCCAGCTCGCGCTCGCTCGCCGCCAGCGACACTCTCCGACTCTCTGCCGAGCGAGTTACAGTACCTCGAGCGCAGCCTTGGCCTCCTTGAGTGCGCGGCACTGCTCGTCGCGCTCGCGCAGGTAGGCGGCGCACGTCTCGCACTCGTCGTCCAGCTCCTGGCAGCGCTGCCGCAGCTGCGCCAGCTCGCGCTCGCTCGCCGCCAGCGACACTCCGACTCTCTGCCGAGCGAGTTACAGTACCTCGAGCGCAGCCTTGGCCTCCTTGAGTGCGCGGCACTGCTCGTCGCGCTCGCGCAGGTAGGCGGCGCACGTCTCGCACTCGTCGTCCAGCTCCTGGCAGCGCTGCCGCAGCTGCGCCAGCTCGCGCTCGCTCGCCGCCAGCGACACTCTCCGACTCTCTGCCGAGCGAGTTACAGTACCTCGAGCGCAGCCTTGGCCTCCTTGAGTGCGCGGCACTGCTCGTCGCGCTCGCGCAGGTAGGCGGCGCACGTCTCGCACTCGTCGTCCAGCTCCTGGCAGCGCTGCCGCAGCTGCGTCAGCTCGCGCTCGCTTGCGGCCAGAGACGCAAGCGCAGTCTCCAATTCTCTGCCAAACATCACCGTAACTATTGATCACTTTTTATTTAATGTTATAGGGTAACGCTTGACTGCAATCACGCCTGATGATAAGCGAAGATTTAGTCTACGGTGGAACGTGCTTGCCTAGATGCTAATTTACTCTCGACTTGAAGATAACCAAATAATGGTGGATGAAGCTGGAAAGGCATTATATATTTTAGCAATGCATATAAGGATCGAGAAACCAAACCGCTTAGTACACGCCCAAGTAATATCCACTACATTGCAATGTAGATCTCTGCGAAGAATAGCAGTCCTATGATACAACGGAGATAGAACGAGATCAAACACACTCTCCAAAATATATCTTGTAGAACATTGACAGACAGGCAACATTTCGACGGTGCTCCAAACTTAGGGCTCGAGTCGCAGGATTGTCATTCTAGCCTTAGAAAATGCCACTCAATTAGCACTACGCCGGGGTCACGTGTAGGGTAAAAAGGATTTAAACCTAACTTTGGCATCGCCAACGAACGCGAGCGACTCTGAACCCCAAAAATGTGAGATGTTCAAAGTATACATAAATTAAAATTGCAGAATAATCATAAAGCGAGATCAACTGTTTTGTAGGTTTCTGTTGTTTATAAGTTCATGATTTTACAGTGGAATTAATGTCAAACATTTTAGGCGTTAATGTTATTTACCTTTCAGCTACGTTATCAAAGACTTAAACCCTTACCTATCTTTGCCGGATTGTTTGTCGAAAGCCTTTTGCATTTTGCTCAAAGTCAACTTAAGTTCCTGTTTCTTGAATCGTAGCTCTTCAATGGTTTTCAACAGTTTTTTGTTCTTCTCCACCTCAGCGTCGTAAGACATCCTGTCCACTACGACCGAGTGCAGGTTCGCCCAGTCTGAAGCAACATTTATATTATTCAGACCATAGATATTCAAGCAATTTGATCCAACAGGGTGCCTTAAACAGTTTTATCAAATTGGCTTGATCTGAAAAGTGACTTCACACTTCATGCAAACTGGAAGCATAGTCAGTTTCTCTGTCGATACAAGTTGTGTTTTTCTACAATGTCTACAGATGACACCTTAGCAATAGTCGGTTTAGTTTAAACAAAGAAAAATCGCACTATATCGTGTAAAAAGTGGCTCATAAAAGAGACGAATATTCGTATTTAAACTTGTTAACTGAATTGATATTTGCTCTTAAAGAGCATTATTATTTGCGAATGAATTAGGAAACATTTTTAAAGCTTTTATCGTTACTCAGTGCATTAATTAAAAAGAAAGACATTAATGTAATTGTCCATATCGCCAAGTGAAAGATTTTGCGAACACACGCTTAAATTATTTTATCAGTCAACGTTTAAACGGTTTAATCAAGTTGAAATGCCTAAATTCATATTGATTTATGCTATTTCAAAAATAATTATATTTGATCAAATTTTCAGACAGATCTTCATGCCAATTTGATAAAACTGTTCGTAGCAACCTGTCAAATTACTAGAATGCATTATAATTGGCGAAAAAAGATCACATTCGTTCATATTTTCCTGGTGTCCTACATTTCTACTAATTAATGAATACCATCTTAGTTACTACTTAATTCCAGTATGAATTTGTTTTCTCATGGCTTCCTCTTTAAGATAAAAGAAGTTATGGGTAATACATGCATACATACGCCTCATTCTCACATAGGCAAGTCCTTCCACTTGTCACGATCCTTGCATACGCTTCTTTTAATTTTATTAATCCTTTCATACAAGTACGTCGGTTTAGAGTACTTAACTAATAGCTAATAAGACATTGGACAAACTCAACTTACGCACATTAAAGCTTTTTAAAATGATGTACGACACATACCTTCATCAGTATTGACGGCTGCATGGGCAAAACTAGATTTGGTTCCTTGATGGCTCTTTCCACTGTCATTCTTTAACTTGTCCTGTAATTCAGCTAGAGTTTTCTGTAAAAAAAGTATTTCAACTTATTAGCTCAAAACGATGGCTTACTGTTATAAACTCGCAAGGTAGATCATCCATTTTTTTAAATTAAGAAGTTTTAAAAATTGTAACTTTTACTTTGTTCTTAATACTGAAGAGGAAAGTAATACGAAACGAACGCGTTGTAGATCGCAGGACCTTCAAAAAGTGATATAGTACGGTGAAATTTTTTTTTTGTCACAGTCTTCTTTGACTAACTTGTATGTTTTATTATTTATTTAATTTAATTAAAGAATTACTTTCTTGCAGCCTCTTTCGGGGATACTCCCAGTAGCAACTCTACTCTTACTTACTCTAAGGATTGCAATTAATAAAGTAAAAGAGGTCATTTATATTACTGGTCAGGCCTTCCTCAAGTTTTTCACTAGTGAATGAAAAGTTGTCACTTAAGCTATATATTAGTCTTGTTAATAAAAGAGGTCATTTATATTTCTGGTCAGGCCTTCCTCAAGTTTTTCACTAGTGAATGAAAAGTTGTCACTTAAGCTATATATTAGTCTTGTTAATAAAAGAGGTCATTTATATTTCTGGTCAGGCCTTCCTCAAGTTTTTCACTAGTGAATGAAAAGTTGTCACTTAAGCTATATATTAGTCTTGTTAATAAAAGAGGTCATTTATATTTCTGGTCAGGCCTTCCTCAAGTTTTTCACTAGTGAATGAAAAGTTGTCACTTAAGCTATATATTAGTCTTGTTAATAAAAGAGGTCATTTATATTTCTGGTCAGGCCTTCCTCAAGTTTTTCACTAGTGAATGAAAAGTTGTCACTTAAGCTATATATTAGTCTTGTTAATAAAAGAGGTCATTTATATTTCTGGTCAGGCCCTCCTCAAGTTTTTCACTAGTGAATGAAAAGTCGTCACTTAGGCTATATAGACTTGTTAAACGGCCTATTTAAGGTCATTTCACATCTGGCGGTACGTCAATATCTAATAAGAAAAAGAGATGATACTTTTTTATTGGCTTGCTTGCAATCCCGCCCGATGGTAAACGATGGTGCAGCCTACAGTGGAAAGCGCTTGCCTAGAAGCCTATTCACTCTTGACTTAAAGGCACCCTTAGGTAGGGAAAACGGAAGTTGGAACGGTATTCCCAATTTTAAGCGTGCGTATGAGGAATGAGGAACCAAATCGCTTAGTACGCGCTCATGGGATATCGACTACGTATTTAATTATAATTGTAATCATAGTAATTTTGTAATGGATACTCTATACTAAAGCCAAACTCGCTTGAGAATGCTTGTCAACAAACAACTTTAAAATGAAGGTAGAAAATGCAACACATTTTATGCCTAATAAATTTAAAATTATGTTTTGTTTTTTATAAAATCTTATTTAAAAGATATTGAATATATTTATTGGTTTTAAGTTTATTAATCTCATATATTATCATGAATTCGTCATTAACAAGTTAACCAAAAATTAGGTGTAAAATGACTAGTGATTTTTACCTTCATTATTAATTTGTTAGTTGACAAACATTCTCAATAGAGTTTGGCTTGAGTTTAGGTGATACATTTAGAACTAACCTCTAAATCTCGCTTTTCCTTCTTCAATTTCAAGCACTGTTCGTCCCTCTCTCGGAAGTACTGCGCGCAAGTCTCGCACTCGTCGTCTAGTTCTCGATACTTCTCCTTGAGTTCCTCCAGTTCCTTCTGACAGCACGCCAGTTGCTTTCTTAGTTGCGTAGCTTCACTGAAATATTAAGCAAACTTCTAAGTTTTATGCTAGCCTGGATCCAACCGGAATCGAATCCAGGGCCTTCGCCTTAAGCTGTTTGAATTAGCAGAAGTAACTAAGTTTTATATAAGAATTTCTTTTTAAAAGATTTTATAACTTGTTTTTGAGTAACTCACTTTTCAAAACTATTATTTCGTGAAGATTCACGCGAGTTATCTGTAACAAAACAAAATGAAATAATTGATACACAATAATATTGTTAATGGTGACTTGTCAAAAAATGGTATATGTTAATGGCTTCACTAGCTGACCTCTTTACATACAACAAATATTCCTACATTGCTCACTAAAAATAATTCCAAACATAATACTACAAATACTTAAAGTAATTATACATTTTTAAAAATTGTAAGTTTAATTTAATTTATAGTGAGTCTACAACGTATTTTTTTTCTTGTTCTCTTCTCTTTTTGTTGTTAATTTACAAATTATCAATTATTATTACTATTGGTTCGAACAGCTGATGGACGTTGGGGGCCTAAGAACCCCGCACCAGAAAGCGCAGTGTTAGTCGACCAGTCACTGGGTGGACTGATGACATTAAACGAGTTCGTAGGGAGCCGCTGGCCATAGGCTCATTGTTGTGTTTGAAAGTGCCAAAAAAAGGCATATGTCCAGCAGTGGACGTCCATCGGCTGTTGATGATGATGATGATGATGATGATGATGATGATGATAACTATTAGTTCTTATATGCGATGATAGCCGATAAAAATGCCTCTAAGCATCTGTCACTAAGAAACTAACAGTATAGTAACCTCAACATAATGTTTGAATTAAACTTATGCAACAGTAGGTTCAAGATTTGTTGATATTAAGTACAATTTTCGGAAAATATGCTACAGGCAGTTCCACTACTCGTACTAGACTATCATCAAATCAGTTCAATGCATACATAGCCGATGACGACGTAGCGCAGACGTAGGAGCGAATTTAACAGGACACAGGAAATCTAGACATACTTAGATCATTTAATTAAATAGAGTGGTCAGTGTTACGAGCACAAGTGATCAGTGGTCAGTGTTACGAGTACGAGTGGTCTGTGTTATGTGTACAAGTGGCCAGTGTTACGAGCACGAGTGGTCAGTGTTAGGTGCACGAGTGGACAGTGTTACGTGCACGAGTGGTCAGTGTTACGTGCACGAGTGGTCAGTGTTAGGACTATAAGTGGTCAGTGTTACCGCGGTCTGATGCGAGCTGCACGCTGCGGTGCATGTCGTGCACGCTTTGCCGGCGACGACGAATTGCCAGAACGCTGCTCGACCTGGACTGATCTTCATCCTTGTCACTCTGTGGACAATCACACTTACAGCATATAAACACACTAATTACACATCTCTTTTTATGCATGTATACAGTACAACGATTTTAATTATGTGCTTCCGAAATGTTAGCCTGTCATTAAAAATACGAACCGTTTTTGCTGGTACACATACGCCTACTACCAAAGCTGTTACAAATAATGTTTGTACTTTTATACGGGATATGTATCTGTTGCTAAAGCGTATCATAGCGTGATAGCAGCCCTATGTACTTCCAAATACATACATGCGTCGTATGTTTAGTTCCTCAAGCATCGGTCATATTAATGCAAGAATGGTTGGACATTGATTGTATGTTCGTTTTTCTACATAAGATGAGAACAGATGACACAACAAGAATAGGACTAATACATGGTTTTAGATGTTTGACGGCGAAGAAGCGCAGTGGATAGTGACCCTTGTTCTGCATCCTAGACTAATCTGGAAAAATAGTTGTGTGATGAGCATTGAAGGTTTCCAGTGTCTAGGTGTTTATCTATATAAGTATTAAGTTATCATAGTACACATAAGGACAAGCTAGCTACCTACGCTTACTTTGGGGCTATATAGCGATATGTGTATTGTCCTCTAATAATTATATTTATTTATTCATTTGCGTTGATGGGGATGATAATAAATGAAATCTCACCTGATCATGCTTCGATATGAAACTGTCACGTCTGTAAACAAAATAAATATTAAAATTTAGTATCTTTTTAATTTACTGCGATTTTCTTTTTTGAATAGTTTAGTAGTAATCTCCAGGTCGGAACAAGTTCCTGTTCTGGATAGGTTGCTTTGGATTTTCGGTAGAAATTAAAATCGTAGGTTACTTGTAGAATCAAATAATTAAACTTTGGAATAATCAATTCTCATTACTGCAACCATATCCTCAGGTAATAATTGATTTTTATATTTATAGTTAGCCATTTTCCGCGATAAGCCGACGAATTAAAAAATTACCTAGAAATAAATACTTAACACGATAGTTCAAACGGTGACTATGGTGCATCTTCTGAAAATGATTAATTGTGCATTTCTGTGGGGATCTTAGATGACACATGCCAAATGAGGCCTGTACAAGACAATATCTCCAACTGACCCTTTGTGCGCTTTTACTGGCGTACTCCTGCTGGAACTGCCTCCGTCCACGTCCATCAACGAGTCCTCTGCTATCGGATGAGTTTTCAGCGCCGCGTGTTCTGTCATTCAAAATAATGGAAGATATTTTTTAAACAGTATTTTATAATAATTAAGTAACAGAATTTGACGGTCATCCTATGACGCAATGTCGGCGTCGTACAAAACGTGCCGCTCTTTCAGTGAAGTGATACGCGGTTTGTTTGACAACTTTGAGACCGAAATTGAAAAAAAAGTGTATTTAAGAATAAACATAATATCAAAAATTGCGGAACCAGCGTCTCTCTGGCAATCCGGGCACTTAGAGCGCCTTACCGCTAGGCCACGATCCCGATGACGTCGGTGCCGAAATTGTTGAATATTATATCCTTGATATCCAGGTATACGGCCTGTAACGCCTTTTAGCACGAACTTCAGATGTTACAATACCACTGAAGGCTCATATTACATAAATAATCCCAAAAATGTGGGTAAACACTTTTCAATAAAACTAAAAAAGAATGAAAAAAAGTGCTTCATAAAATGTAGTGTTACTGTATTTTCGCCAAACAAAAACTTTGTACAAACTGTTAGTGGATTTTCGATCTAGTATCATATATAACCTCGAAAAAATATCCGCACTGAATTCACTCTGTACATGCACATAATGAAAACTAAAGGCACGTGATGTTTACAGTTCGATAGGTTGGTTTCTCCGCAACATCACCAAACCATATTCGTTACTTTAAATGTGCAGGGTGAGTGTCCTCAGTCTCTACTTTTAGTAGACAAAGTTTAACAATGATCTAGACTGCTCTTCATACAATTTCATTAGGCACCTTCAGTGTCGTCAGCGATGACTCGTTTAGAGTCGTGTATGCTCTGTCGGCGGCGCCGCGCCGTCTCAGCCGTCGCCTCCAGTGATGCGCGCCGCTTGCTCGACTGCACTTCCTCCTCTAAGTCGGCCACGCGAGTCTGTACATCAATAACAAAAAATAGAACCGACTCAAAACGCACTAAAAAGTAAATTAAAGCAAATAATTGACAGTTATTTTTTACTTTTTAGTGCGTTTTGAGTCGGTTATATTTTTTGTTAAAAAATTTCATTTCTTACTTTTTAGTGATTTATCGCCACGTAACGTACTCGTACTATACTGTCATAATATATTATACGGCACTTGTAGCCAAAAAACTACCGATACTTACACAAAAACCGAAATCAAAAATTTGAAGAGTTCCTTCAATGTTCCCAGGATATCATCATCAGACCCTAACATGATGACAATGGGACCACCTTGGAAGTGTGCTCTTTCTAATAAAAAAAGAATTATCAAAATCGGACAACTCTGTAAAAAGTTATGCGTGGTCATACATAAAAAAATATATACATATCGAATTGAGAACCTCCTCCGTTTTTTTTCGTCGGTTAATAAAATAATACAATCATCAAACATGTTCGATATACATTGCGAGTATTGTTTAATGAGGATAAATTCTTTCCGTAACAAACAGGCAGTGTGTTACCCGCATTGTCTTAGTAGAGAGCAACCTGACGCCTGTGACGGCCTCCGTGGCGCTGTGGATTTATAAGACGGAGATCCTGGGTTCGATTCCAGCTTGGGCCGATAGTTTTTATAAACTGGTCCGGGTCTGGATAGTTTCGGCTGTGACTTGTTGCAGTCAATGACTAATCTTCAAGCGACTTATCAATGATGATTAACAGTGGGTAACTTTTTTTCGACAGACCAGTAAGTCGAATGCTAACTAGTTGAAGCCAGACCTCCTGCCTAAAGCCCATTTAAAATCTTAAATTGACTCAAGCTGGGAATCGAACCCAAGACCTTCGAGTAAATATGTAATTACTCTAGAAAGATTAAAATTGATATTAACTAATATTATCAGTAATAGGTTACTTACCTCTAACAACAAATTCGAGCTTTTTAATGTAACAATTTCATCTCTCGATGATTTCAAATCACTGGACAACTTCTCACATTCAGCCTCTAATGATTTGTCCCTGTGAGCCATTTGCTCCAGAGCCATGTCTTTTTCACAAGTCAGTTTGTCGACTTCTTCTTTTTGTTTTTGTAATCTAAAATAAAAAAAAAATAATTTTAAATATTATTTTTATACGAATATATTCGGAAACAAAAATTAATTGATATAAAATCAGAGATAAAAATGAGTTACTTCTGACCTAGAACATATGGTTTTAAGGGTTCCACAACCCAACAGGAAATATAGAACCCTTATAGGATTACGCGTGTTTGTCTCTCCGTCCTTTTCTGTGAAACTACTAGACCACTTATGTAGAAATTTGATACACGTTAATTCCACTACTATTTGAAGATGGAAATGATTATTATAGTTGCATTTATACGAAAACTAGAAGTCACTTGCGGTATCCGCGTAGTTCCCGTAAAAATTTCGCGATAAAAAGTTGCTTGTGATATTCCGATGTATAAGCTGTATTATTTATTGTTTTTTATCAAAATCCATTCAGTAGTTTTTAGGTAAAAGAGTAACAAATAAACATAAAAACCTTAGCGTTTATAATATTAAGGATAGGATAATATGAATATGAAAGCACACTTACCTGATAATCATTCTGCTTTGAATCTCTGCAGTTTTTTCGTGCGTTTTTATGTTCATTTCCAAACGAGAACAAGTTTGAGATTTCTCTTGCATTTGCTCTTGTAACTGCTTATTCAATACAGCCAAGTGTTCTTTGGCTTGGCTCAACGCCTCAAATTCACTTCTCAATTTTTCTGTAGCTGCTGAGTTTTCCTTTACAGTTTTCTTTAACAAGAAAATGTCCTCAGTCATCTTTTCCAAATCAATCTTATTCTGTTTGATCACTTCACCCGCTTTCTCCAATTCAATCGAGTATTTGTCTTTTTCGTGTACAAGAATTTCGTTTACATATTTCAAATTCTCAACTTCTTTTTGTAACTCAGAAGATGATTTAAGAAGATTTGTAATCTTGGATTCATTTTCTTGTTCTTTATTGTAAGCTTCAAGTTTAGCTTCTAATGACGAAATAGCCGTGTCTTTAGTTAATAAGGTTGATTTCAATCCACTGACTTCCTCCCTTAATTGATTTATTATTCTAGTATTGATGTCATTTTCTTCATCTTTGTTTAAATTAATTGAAATTAAACTTTCTAATTGTACTTTAAACTCTTCTTCTTTTTGAGATAATTCTAACTGCATTTTGTTATTTATTTCGTTTACTTCTGTAAGCTTTTTAGCTGCCCTGCTTAATTCTATGTCCTTTTTGTTTGAGATAGTTTTTAATTTGTCTATTTCGTCAGTAAGTTCCTTTTGCAATAACTCATTGTTGTTAGTTTTGTTCGAGGCATGCTCAAATAATAGTTCTATAAGTGTATTCGTCGGCAAGGATAAATTTATTTTTGCATCAATTTTATTTTTATCGAAAAGTTCAAGAAAACCTTTTTCGATTTGTTTTCGCAGTTCTTCTTCCCTTTTAACAATATCTAGAGTAACGACCGCGTTAATTTCTTGTATCTTTTCTTTTTGCCTATGTAACAAAATGTATTCATTTTGTTTTTCATTAATTTCTGATTTTAAAGTTTCACAACTCTCGTTAACGGTCTTCAATTTTTCATGTATTTGTTGTAGGTCATCGTCTAATTTCGCGTTATCATTTCTTAGTTTATCCATTTCAGTAGTATGGTGTTGGTGCAACTCTTGTATTGCATATTCAAACACCATCGCACCAGAAAGTCCGAACTCTCTATCAATTACTTTCAAATAATTGTCTTTAAACCGAATAAGGATGTCAATGTCATTTCCATCGGTTAAATCAGAAAGATTACTTCTCACGAGGGAAACTACATTGGCCATGGTTTGTAAGTAGCTATTTTTTTCTTCCAATTCCTTTGTAATACTTGAATTTTTCTTTTTTATATCATCAAGAGTTATTTGCAAAGCATTTTTTGAGTCCTCAAAGTCTTTTAATTTATTTGTTAAATTCTCAATTTCGTTAGCGTGTTTGATTTGTATGTAATCGTATAATAGTTTCATGACATCTATTAGTTTTATATCACACGCAATGCTTTCTCTATCAGTTCCCGTTATTTCAGCATAATAGATGAGACATTTTTCTTTATCTAAGGTGAAGGTCGCCAAAGCTTCCCCTGTAACGTCTGGCATATTGCATTTAATTCCTTGGGGATTCATATTTTCGAAATCATCATAGGCATACATGTGCGAATTTTCGATATTATCATCCAAGTCCATGTTATGACCAATAGTAAGATTGCTGCGATCTAAATGATTCTTTATAGTTGTAACTTCTTCTTTTAATTCTATACAATCTTCTTTGCCTGCATGCAATTCGTTTTGTAAACTGCATATTTTGTTACAGCGTGAGGAACTATCCGAATCGCTATAACTGTGGTCTAATTTCATATGCGGCTCTGATGCTAACTTGTTTTCTAAATGTAATATGACTTCATTTTTTAATTCACACTGAGTACATGAAATTTCTTTTTCACTATAATGATTTAAGTCTTCTATTTTCTTCTCTAACAGTGCACAATTTTCGATGAGTTTAGAATAAACTTCTTTTAAAGAATCATGCTCTTTTTTGAGATCATCCAGCTCAGAAATACTTTCAAATACCTGATTCGATAAACAATCATTTTCCTCTTGTAAAAGCTTTAATTCATTGTTCTTGGTTTTTAAAGTCTGCGAAATATTCGTTATTTCAATTTGTTTAGTGGAAGATTCTTTCTCTAAAATACTCAATTTTTGCACAAGAATCTCAGTTGATGGTATTTCTAAAGCTAGATCTTGGTATTTCTGTTCAATATCTTTTTTTTGAGATTCAAGTTCGTGTATCACTGTCATTTTCATATTAATTTCTTCTTTATGTTTTTCAATGATTAAGCGAATCTCTTCTTCATGGTTGCAATTATAACATACATCAATGCCACTTTCGTTAGAAATAAGTTCATTTTGTATTTTAATAGGACTACTGATTGTATCAGTCGTTGGTACATAAGTTTTTTTATTTTTAGCATATTCATCCACAAGTTCACGCAACTTGCTATTTTCGTATTTTAGAGATTCTAATGAATCGTTTATTTTTTTATAATCGAAAGGTGACATTTCCATCTGAGAATGTAACAAATCATGATTGGTTATTTCACTCAAGCTAGTTTGACAGGCTACCTCATTATACGCACATGTTTGAGTTACATCTAAGCACGATTGATTGCCTACTAAAGTATTATCACAAGTTGTTAATGTGATATTGGTGTCTAACATTAAAAGATCACCGTCTAAAATTGAGTCGTTTTTGAATTTAGATGTAATATCTAGTGTATTAGGTAATGAAAACCGTTTAAAACTGTCGTTATGCCTGTGTATGTTTTCAGATTTGAGTACTGTCATCAGATATTGTAATTGATTTTTTAAGGCCGGTAAATCTTTTTGACATACATTATGAAAGCGATTGTGCATATGTTGCAAAAATTTTATTTGAGATGTTAAGGACTTATTCTCTGCATATGTAGTTGCGGTCAATGTGGACAGGTTAGTGCGATGATTAGCTACTTTTTTATGTAATTCCAGTGTATTTTCTATAAGTAACTGTACCTCTTTTTGAACCTCTTTTTGATCTTTAAGAAATTGATCGTTTTCGATTTCCAATTTGTCGATTCGGCTTTTTAAACTACAATTTGTTTTATGTAACATACAATTTTCTTCTTGTAATAAAGTTAGATCTGTCGACAGCTTCTTACATTGGCAAATATACTCCATATCTGTAGAAGAACTGAAACAACTTTCCAAGTTATCTTTTTCAACACGATTACTTTCAAGGATATGTTGCGATAGAATATCACAACAAATAGTTAAGAGACTAGGCGGAGAAGCTAATAATCGTTTTGTATTATCTATTTGGTCCCTATTTGCAAAATCAGTTTTTGAGAGTGGACCATTTTGTCTAAATTGCATCTCTAACTTGTAGCATTTTGTTTTGAGTTCGGATTTTTCAAGTTCTAGAGCTTTGATTTGTTCTATCATTGATAGTTCGTTCTCTCTAAATTTTTCCTTCCATTCTTTCGCTTTATTTTCAATTATTTCAATTTCATTTGTCTTAGATATTAAATCGTTTCGCAATTCTGTCAAAATTGTATTACTTGTATTTAAACTTTGTGTTAGTATTTTACCATCATTTTGAATAATTTTTATTTCGTCAGACAAATCACTCTTGCATTTTTCTAAATTTGAAATGTCCCGTAACAAGTTACCGTTTTCTTCGGTGAGTTTCTGGATTTCTTTCTTTGCGTCAGTCAATATTTGCTTAGTATTGTCGCGTTCCATATAATGTTGTGACTTTAACGACATTACGCTATCAACAATATGATTAAAAATTAAAGCTATTTGTTCAAATGTCACAGTTTCAATATTATTTTCGTTCAATTCACTTATTAAATTAGTTTCGATGTCAAGTCGTGAAACTAAAGCAGTAACTATTTGTACCAGATTTGTCAGGTCTATGTTACGGTTTTTTGTAATTTCTTCAATTTGTTGTAAATTTTGTATATTTGTTGATGTAAGTTTAGATTCAAATTCTTGTTTTAGATTATTTAATTCCATTTCTTTATTTTGCAAATTATTATTAAAATACTCTAGCGTTAGTTTTATTTTATTCACAAGACTGTCCATTTTCAATTTTACGTCTTGATGTGAATCCTCAAGCTTTGCCTCACTATGATTGTAAACATTATTTTCAACAAAGATATTGTTCAAACATTCGCTATCTTTATAAAACACATCTATGGTATTATTAAGATCATCGATTTGTGACTTTAATTGCAGACAAATTGTTTGTTGGTTATCAACTAGAGCACGTAAATCATTTTTTTCTTTTACTATATCTAAGGCAATATTTTCTAAAGATGTCAAATTTTCGGTTAACGTTCCAAACGCTGATACTAAACTGTCAATAATTTCGGGCACTTCTGATATTTTTCCGGAGAGTAATCTTATTAAATTTCGTAACTGTAAAGAGACTCTTGCCAAATTTTCTTGTGATGCTTTTTCGTCATTTCGTAACTGAGCTATTGTGTTATCTTTAGTTTTATTGTGCTTCTTAAGGGTTACAATTTCTTGGGACAAACTGTCTAATTTGAATTGGAGGTTTTCTTTATCTTGTTGTTTTTCCATTAATTCGGAAATTAAGTCTTCTTTAGATGTTGTTAAATTTGTTACATCATTTAAAAGTTTATCAATTTCCGCATCTTTTAATTTTTGAAGCTCTGATAGCTGTGTTTTCAGTTGTTGTTCCACATTCATGAAATTATTTTTAGTTACAATAAAATTATTGACCTCAGTTATATGATCTTCTTTCAAAGTTTCAATTTCTTTAATTAACATAGAAATTTCGTTTTTCTTAGTTTCAAGATCTTTCGCTATAAATTCATTATTTTGAACTTTGTCCTCATCAAGAGACGATTTTAATTTTTTCATTTCTTCATTACGTTGATCCAGGGCTGACTTGAGTGTATGAATAAAATTTTTCATGTTTTCATTGCTAGCAATAAAAAGTTTTTCATTAGTTATCATACTTTCTACGTCATAATCTGTTATATTTCTTGATGTATCTATCTTTGTAGATAGTTTTACATTTAATTCATTAATTATATCGTTGTACGATTCAATCTCAGCTTTTGCCATGTCAGTTAATAATTTTTGATTTTCAATGGCCTTATTTAAATTGTCTATCGTCAATTCGTGTAACTTGTTTTGGTTCTCCAAATATGAAACTTTTTCTTTGAAATCTGAAATCATATCTTGCAATTTCTTATTAATATTTTCTAAACTATCTATTTTAAGATTTTGTGCATGTAGTTTAGCTTCTAATTGTACAATAGTTTCTTCTTTGAGACACAACTTGGTTTCGTAATCATTATTTGTACATATCATAGGATTTATATTAGATTTTTCATTAATAATACTGTTTTCTGTAGATATATCCGTCAGTTGGGCGATATCTTTACCTATAGCTTTTGAAGAAATGTCACCTGAATAAAGAAAATAACTGTTAGTAAATAAGTAAGTAGAATGACATAAAGTAATAAAAAAGGTAAAGGATCGCAAACCTATTTTCTCATTTTTCTTTTTTGCTTCATGTTCTTTCAACAGGGACAGTAGTTCTTCTTCTCTCCTCTTGGCTTTTTTTTGTAATGTTTCATAGCTTACTTCCCAATCGGTTATTTTTGTTGCGGAATTTTTACATTCTGTTTCTAAACTAGACTAAAATAAAAAAAATGGTTTTATAGCTAGTGGTAATCGTAGCCTTTAAATTGACAGTGTGCTGATCCATGATAACCTTTGCCCTTCTGTACTAATCCGAAGATGAAATTAATCGAATTAATGTTACATAGGCTAAAAAGAATTCGTATAAAAAGTATGATCGTATAAATACTGATACATTAAATACCTTTAAGTGTAAAAAAAGTATTAGGATACCTATCATATAAAATTGTAATTAATACTAAGGTAGTATATTACCTTGGCAGAGGCAATATTTTGTATTTCTTTCTCAGCTTCTTTTATCCTATTTTTTAATCTTTCCATTTCTTGATCCTTTCCTTCACTGACTTTAGAGAGTGCTATTATATCATCTTTCAATTTAAAAATTTCCAATGATTTACTCTCTAAATTTTCCATTAATTCCACCTAAAAACAATGTAGTGTTTAATTGAAAGAATAAAATCGCGTAAATAATATAGTAGAGTTTTAAACTAATTTAGCGTTCCGGTACAATGTCGTGTAGAACCCGAAAGAGGTGGATATTACTCATAACAAGTTATCCCGCTTCCATCTTAGATTAGCATCATCACTTACTACCAGGTGTGTTTGTAGTCAAAGGCTAACTTATGGTAAATAAAAAAAAATACTTACAACATTAGGTGCATACAGTTTCTCTCTTTCTGTAAATTCTACAATATCTTTCAAATTCTTCTCGGCTACTAAAGCGTTCTTTCGTAATATACAAGGTGGAGTTTTTGAATCTGAAATGAGAATATTATGTTCAAGTTATGTCGTCATTGGGAAAGCTCTAGCAAACGAGTAGAAAGCTTCGCTTAACAAGCAAAATTGTTACCTATTTTGGTAGGGTTGTCACAATATAATACTTGCTACCAACTAACCAAGCAAATAACGTTTCGCACTGGCATGACTCTAAGATTGTCAACTAACTGTGCCAGCGTAAACCGGATTTTTCAATCTGAAGTGCAACCGATTCGCGCGGTAGTATGAAGCTTTGTCTCTGTTTCTCTTTCATGTGTACGCGACAAGCGGCTGGTGGTCACATGTCACACATGCCCCTTGTGCTTGTAGTAGTGCAACCGATTCAACCAGGGAATTATTTAAAAATGTATGAAGGCACTTCAAATTGTTTTTAAAAATAAAATAAAGTCTTCTTTCAGTATAATGTTCTATCTACAATAATTAAGGTACTTTCCGTCCACATGGCATAGCCGTGGGACGCCCTGTATAATAGCTACACACGCGCACGCGCACTCTCGCATGCCTATTTATTCCTACCTACGAGTACATATAGCTAACCCTAATCTACTATACTACTAGTTGCCAAAACATTCATCTCCTAGGAGCTTTCATCGAAAACGATGCTTTATCTATTTCAAATATAACGAAAAAATGTAAGGGTGAATTGTTCCTCTTTACTAGGACTAACTTAGGTACATTTTTTTATTACTGGTGATTTTTGAAAGTTGATACACGAGGGCGAAGTCGCGGCCGTCTACTAGTGGCGAATAAAATCATACTTACTAAAGCATCCATGAACTGGCGAGCAGGTTGGTGCATCTATCGAGTCATCGTCGCTATCTGGAAACAATTGAAATTGTGATTAAACTAAATACGATTAACGAGTTTTTCAATATTAGGAATATTGGAGTACAGTTAGTTTGAGATAAATAATTTTCAAAGGTCTTCAGTAAAGTATTTTGAAACAAAAATCTGAATTTTAAACGAAATCGGAAATATCTCTCTTTCATTGCGTTCGGATGAAAGAATAATCTTAATTCCAGCAGCAAGCCTTATTCAATTCTGGGCTCTGCACCTGATTGGACTATATTAATGGATACGTATGAAAAGCACTATAAAATCCCGGAAGACTTAGCTATTTCGACATCTAGACCGGACATATTTCTTTTTTCCAAACAAATCAAACGTACAGTACTTGTTGAGCTTACAGTGCCGTGGGAAACAAACATCATAATATTTATTCAAAGTTAATGAATATTATGACCTTACTATTGAACTAACTAAAAATGGCTATGTGGTTAGTTTATACGCGGTAGAAGTGGGTGCGAGGGGTATACCAGCGAAGTCTCTCTATAACCTGCTAAAAGACCTTGGCCTTACTATAAGTACAGTAAGCTCCATATTGAAACGAGTGTCCAAAGCTGCTCTAGTAAGGTCCTTCCGAATTTGGCTTGGCAGGGAGAATAACAGTGAAGTTGGCGCTGGCGTCAACACAACATACTTACATTGTATCCGTATTTTAACCTCGAAATATAATTAACATAACACAACTTTTCAGACTTCAAAGTGATATTTTCGGTGTTAATTGTGTAAATTCATAGATAAAAGTGTTAGATTTATCTAAACCTAACGTATAAAGAAGTTATTACGACTAAAAACTGTCTATTGTTTCGTGAATCAGCTGTGACCGGCAAGTGTAACTGTCATCTTTGATCTTATCACGCGATTTGCGTCCTAATAACTACTAAGTGACGGGTCAATTTCGCGTGATCAGTCCAAGCGTTGGGAAACGTCATAATTTAACTGCCAGTTTAAACGTATTTGTTACTGATTTTGTGAACTCCTGACTTACTATAACACCCAAAATGCCTCGAAATGTGGAGTGCGGCAGTGGGTGTGGACGTCCAGTGGTGAAACAGTCGCTTATGCAGTGCCATCTGTGGAAATCATCGTACCACTATGAATGTTTAAATATCAATATGCATCAGTTCGCTACACTGTCTAAAGAATACCTATCCTCCTGGCAGTGCCCCTCTTGCACCAATGTCTCTAATCGCCACAGAGGCAACCGAGAGAACACTCCAGTACGCAGTTCTTTGATTCCTTCTGAGGAAGAAACTATTGTACTACCACAACAAAACCGCACTCATACAGACCAAGATTGGCGTGCTTTCACACAGGAGCTCCAGGGAATGCTTAACGGGTGGCGTATTGAGATTGATAACTCTTTAAGCCAAATTAGCACTGATATAAAAAGCGCCTTATCCGATATGAAGCTGGAAATACAGTCTTTGAGGACAGACCAAAACAACTTGAAGAGCGGCTTCTCCAACATATCCCAAGACGTGGCTGAGCTAAAATCGTCTACTCAATACCTATCTAAGCAAAACGAAGACCTAGAAAAAAAAGTTCACACTCTTGTAGGTCTCAGGAAGGAAGCCGAGGAATCCCGTAGCCTTGTTTCAAGCCTCGAATATAAAATTGACTGTCTAGAACAACAAGCCCGGCAGTGCAACCTTGAGATCGTCAACGTTCCTGAGAAACGAAGCGAGAACCTCTTATCGATGGTGGATGCGATAGGCTCTGCTATTAAATACTGTGAGGTTATTAAATTAAACCAAGAGAAGATTTAATTATGCTATATTGGAACTAATTGAATTTACAATAACGAGTAACGACATCGAGGTTAGAATATTCGAGAGTCATCTGTCACAGTTAATTAATTTCGCTGAACCATAAAGAACGGCCACAGATACAGAATATATAACATTACAGGTTGCATTCAAAATTATAGATTACATACTAACACTCCCCCTAGAATGCAATCCCATATTTTTACAACAATATACATGTTTATCAAAAGGTGTACCTTTTGTAAATATATCTGCTAACATTTCACTACTACAAAGGAACTCAAATTTAATTTTACATTTGTTGACATAGTCCTTGATAAAATGAAATCTTATGTCTATATGCCTCGTTCTTTTATAACTATCATTTACAGAAAGCTTGATGGCACTTTGGTTGTCATTGAAGATTACGACAGGGTCCTCTTCATCTTCTCCAAGTTCACTCCTTAGTTGACGAAGCCATAGTGCCTCTTGTGTCGCTGCTGCCATTGCCATGTATTCGGCTTCAGCTGTGGATAGCGCCACCGTTGGCTGTCTACGGGAGACCCAAGATATTCCACCACCCTGAAACATAAAAATATAACCTGTGCAGGATTTTCTATCCTGCATATCATTTGCCCAGTCTGCATCGCAGTATCCCATCAGTCCAGAGCCATCTTTGCTATAAATCAGCTTGTAATCTTTAGTGCCTTGTAGGTATCTCATAATCCTTTTAATTGCAATCCAATGCTCCACATGGGGGTTTTTATTAAATCTGCTCAAAGTGTTGACAGCATATGCAATGTCTGGCCTTGTAGCTTGTGCGAGATATAATAAACAACCAACAGCCTGATGATAAGGAAATGATTCACGATTTTCCACAGTGCTCGGGTAAAATTTCTTCCCTGGTTCAATGGGGGTTTTAATTGGCTTGCACTCCAACATGTTGAATTTAGTTAAAACTTCTATTATATATTTTTGTTGATCAATCATTAATTTTCCATATTTTCTGTCTCTTGTAATGTTTAAACCTATACATTGTCTTATTTCTCCTAGATCCTTCATAGAAAATTTACTTTTTAATTTATCTTTTATTTGATTCATTGATTCACTATTAGCAGAAAACAAAATTAGGTCATCGACCCAGACTGCAATAAACATTTTAATGTTTCTATTATAATAGATGCAAGGGTCAACTTTTGACTGCTCAAATCCTATATCTTTTAGGACTCCATTTAACTTTTTGTTCCATAATCGACTTGCTTGTTTCAGCCCATATATAGATTTATGTAGTAAGCATACTTGTGTACCTTTCTCATACATTGGAGGTTGTTGCATATATATTTCTGTATCAATATCACCCTGCAGAAATGCAGAAACAGCATCCATTTGATCTATATACAAATCATACTTCACGGCTAGAGCAAGTAGGAATCTCACAGATGTGTAGCGTACAACTGGGGAGTAGATTTCATCATAGTCTATTCCCTTTCTTTGTTTAAAGCCTTTTATAACTAATCTAGCCTTATAACAAACTATTTTTCCATACTGGTCTGTCTTAGACTTGAATACCCATTTACAAGGAATTACCTTTTTGTCCGGAGGGTGATCCACTAGCGTCCAGGTTTGATTTTCACATAACGCATTGTATTCTTTCTTCATAGCTTCCTTCCAATAACTGGACTTATCGGAGGATAAAGCTTCTTCAACTGACTGTGGGTCATTCAGATTGCTATAGCAAAAATAACTAGATGAACTATCCTTGTTATCTTCTTCACATATTTGTTTCTTACGTGGCCTCAATGTAATATTGCGGACTTCTTCTAGAGGTGAAAGCCTGTGAGGTATGTATGTTTCATCAAGGTCCCCATGATCCGTCTCATATTCACTCGATGAACCAGAATCATTATGATCATTGTTCTTACTGGATTTGACAGGTGTTGTAGACCCTGCAGTACATGGAACAGACATGTGTTGACTGTTAGAAGATGACTGATCTGTAATTTTAAGGTTAATGATTTTTTCATCATGTTTATTATCTTGTTCTAAGAATGTGACGTCTCTGCTTTTAATAATTTTTCTAGAAGAGGAGTTCCAGAATCTATAACCTTTAGAGTCATCACAATATCCCAGGAATATCAGCTTCAATGCTTTGGGATCCCATTTAAAACGCTTTTCTTTGGGAACTTGTACCATTGCCTCACAACCAAATATCTTCATATGAGAAATATCAGGTTTTCTATCTGTCCACATTTCATATGGGGTTTTTCCACCTAATGATTGAGTAGGTGACCTATTTATAATATATGCTGCAGTTGCTATAGCTTCTGCCCAGAATTGCTTATTCAATTTTGAATCAAATATCATACAACGTGCTCGCTCAACTAAAGTTCTGTTCATACGCTCAGAAAGACCATTTTGCTGTGGTGTATAAGGTGTGCTTGTCTGATGGACAATCCCAGAATCTGTAAGATATTTCTCAAAGTCCCTGTTACAGAATTCTGTGCCGTTGTCAGTTCGGAGACATTTAATCTTCCTATCTAATTCATTCTCAACTCTATGTTTAAAATCTTTAAATATTTTTATCAGATTTAACTTATCCTTCATAAAGTACACATGAACTTGTCTACTGTAGTCATCTACAAAGTTAATGAAATATTTCATACCTCCAAGTGATAAAGTCTCCATCGGGCCACAAATATCGGAATGTATAAGTTCTAGCGGTTGTGTAGCTCTGGAACCCACATTTTTAAATGGCAGTCTGGATTGTTTACCTTCACTACATGTTGTGCAAGTTATGTTACTTTTATTTGTGTTGGTAGGCAGCATCACACCTTCAGTACAGCCCGGCAGCTTGTTGACATCATTAAAATTCAAATGTCCCATGCGGCGATGCCACAGGACAGACTCATCTGTAATTCCAGCACATATTAAATTGGCATGAACATTAGTGCTACAGTTTAATCGGTACAGATTGTTTATGAGCGTTGCTGAACAGACAAAATCATTTTGACTATTGTATATATCACATCCTTTACTGTGAAACATAATTTTACATCCACTTTTGCTCATTGCGCTAACTGAAAGTAGGTTAACAGCAATACCAGGAACATAAAGAACATTCCTCACCTGTATTTTCTTTTCCTCGCTTAAGTTTATATTAACATTACCAGAACTGTCAACAGGCAAAGGTGTCTTATTCGCCACAGTGATGTGTGATATCGGAGGCACCTTGACATCATACAGCCAATCACTCCTGTGAGTCATGTGCATTGCTGCACCGGAGTCAATGTACCATTGATCATCTGCTGTGGTGAAAGCTGAAAAAGCTGCAATAAAACCTGAGTTATCTTGCTTAGCAATATTATCTCTATCCTGCTTCCTCTTTTTGCAGAAGCGGCTTATATGGCCATAATGATTGCAAGTAAAGCAGCGCGGGCCTTTTGACTTAGGTTTATCATATTTTTTCTTGTTCATGTAAAATGCAGAGGGCTCAGGGCTCTTTATTTATTTATTTATTTATTCTTTATTTGTACACCACATAAGATAACATAAAAAAAAACACATACAGAAACAATATTATGGAGGAAGTATGTACAAAAGGCGGCCTTATCGCTTAATAGCGATTTCTTCCAGGCAACCTTGGGCTTAGGAAAATAACAGTAATAAGCTGCAGGTGGTGTAATTTAATAAGATACATACATTCAAATAATTACATACTAATACACAATAAATTACATAAATAACACAATAAACATTAAAATAAATATCATAAGATAAACTAATACATACATAATGAGACACACAGGAAATACAAACCAATAAGTCATCAAAAGTACTTACTCGCACTTGAGATAGTATGACTTAACAGCTTTTTTAAAAGTGTCCAGTGATTTTGACCGTCGTATGTCCAGTGGGAGAGCGTTCCATAGCCGAATTGCATGCACAGCAAACGAATGTTTATAGAACTTACTCCTATGTACCGGCATGCGCAAAGTAAGGGCACGACATGATCTTAAATCGGATTGCTCTCCCAAAAATGTGAACTTCTCCTTTAAATATGGTGGAGAGCTTTTATTAAATAGTACACAGTACAGAAGTGAAAGTACGTGCAGATCCCGGCGACGACGAATGGGAAGCCACTTGAGTTTATGACGAAATTCAGAAATGTGGTCATATTTGCGTAAGCCAAATATGAACCGTATAGCGAGATTTTGAAGTCGCTCAAGTTTATCTAGCTGGTCCTCAGTTAAATTAAGATAGCTTGCGTCAGCATAATCGAGAACAGAAAGAAGAAGAGAGTGTGCTAACATAACTTTGGTCGGAATTGGGAGAATAGATTTAAGACGTCGTAAGGAACTCAAGGTTGCAAACGTCTTTCTACTCAACTCCTTGACATGCACACACCACGATAACTCCTTATCCAAATGTATCCCAAGGTTTTTAACTGAGTCACAGTAAGGTATAGTAATACCATTATAAGAAATACGAGGAAGATTAACCCAATCAACCCTTGAGATAAAACCAGGACTGCCAACAATAATTGCTTTGGACTTGGTCGGATTAACCATAAGCCCGTACTGCCTACTCCATAAAGAAACTGCGTTGAGATCAAAATTAATCGCTGAAATAGTAGAACCTAAATTCTCAAGGGTAGAAAGCCGATATATTTGGATATCGTCTGCATACATGTGGTAGAAAGAAGTGATACAATGAGTGATTGCATTAATAAAAACAGCAAAAAGTAAGGGAGATAACACGCCACCCTGAGGAACCCCAGCCGTAACATCACACCAAGATGAGAATGAGTCATCAACCCGAATGCGCTGTCGACGACCATTGAGGTAACTCCGAAACCAGTCAATCGCTGATGGAGATATGTTAATAGAGCGTAACAAACCCAACAAAATGTCATAGTTAACAGTGTTGAAAGCACTGCTAAAGTCAAGTAAAACTAAGACAGTGAGTTGTCTATTATCCATCGCCCAGCGAATGTCATCAGTGACTTTAACCAATGCTGTAGCCGTACTATGACCATGGCGAAAGCCGGACTGTAAAGGACTCAGAAGGGAATGTTTATTAATAAATAGGCTTAATTGCTGGAAAACAAGCTTTTCGAGTACTTTAGAAAGGAAAGGTAAAATCGAAATAGGCCGAAAATCAGAGAAAGATGAAGGATTATTTTTTTTAGGAAGAGGAATTACTTGGGCATTTTTCCAAGCATCAGGAAATTCACCGGAGTTAATAGAAAAGTTGAGTATATGGGTTAGGACGGATAAGACAATATCAAGAATGGGAATAATCATATTACGGCTTATGCTGTCAGAGCCAACAGCACTTGAGGTGATGGACAATATGCTCTTTTTAACATCACATTCAGTGAATGACTCAAAAATAAATGGAGGGAAATCAGGAGTTGATGCAGAAGAAAGAATTTTAAGCGTATGCTCTTTTTCGACACTGTCAATTGTGTCAGAAGTAGAGAAATGTTTATTAAGAAGTTCAATGTCAATATTGAAAGGACAATTTAGTGAAGATTTACCAACTCCCAAAGATTCAAGAAACTTCCAAGTTTTGGCGGAATCGCCACTTTCAAGCGATTTATAAGTGTGGCGTCGTTGAGCATCTCTACACAATGTATTGCAGCGATTTCTAGCCTTGTGATATTTAATGCGATTTTCATCAGAGTCCTTTTTTTTAAATTTATGCTTTGCAGAATTCTTTTTCATCATGGAGAGTTTAATTTCTTCCGATAACCATGGAGCAGGTAAGTGCTTCATTTTAATAGGTCTTATCGGGGCATGCACATCAAAAAGCTGAGTTAACAGTGTGTTAAAAATGTTAACTTTGCAGTCGATCGTGTCAACATTTGCAACAGCAGACCAATCCAAATTCAAAGCATCATCAAAAAGCTTACTTTTATCAATTCCTGCAAAGTTACGCCGCAGAAGTATTTTCGATTTTGCTTTCGGAGGACGAAGTTTATAGGACAGATAAATCAAATCATGATAGGAGAAAGCTTCAGCTGGACATTGACCATGCTTAAAGACGAAGTCAGGGGATGACACAATAATAAGGTCAAGAAGGGAAGGAACACAGCCGGGAGAAAAATGTGTAGCAGTAAGAGGCAGGACAGAGAGACTACATGACTCAACTGTAGACAATAATTTCTTGCTACGGTAATCATCTTTAAGTAGGCACGTATTAAAATCGCCTAAAATAATGGAATGGCAATAAAAGGGAACTACGCGTTCTAAAACAGTTTCAAAGGAGGAAAAATAATTGGATATAGACGGAGGGCAGTAGAAAACGCCAAGAAGTATTTTTGTTTGTGAGAGTGTAACTTCAAGCAGTAGATGCTCAGCTGCATCGGGTGATGGGGGTTGTGGAGACGAACTAATAATTGAGAAAGGAATATAAGATCTTAAGTAGATCGCTACTCCACCACCTCCCCTACCCGCGCGATCATTACGTATAAGCCTAAACCCTGGCAGCGAAAACGACGTGGAAGGTAAACAAGATTTAAGCCAGGATTCAGAAACAAGGATTGCATGAATATTACGGGAGTCAAAAGAGGCAAGCATATCAGGGTAATGAGCCGGGATACTTTGTGCATTAATATGGATAACATTAAAATTTTTCACACAATCTGAGAAATGAGAATTAAGGGCGACATCGAGTGGAAGGAAGGATGTACTGTGAAAACTATCTTCACTAGATGACATAGACAGAAAAAGATCACTGTCCAAACTATTATCAGACATACCTAAAAAAAAATAAATACTATATAATTATAAATAGTAAGTAAATAAATAAAAATAAAAGTTATAATAAAATATAAAACAATTAAAAGTGTAAAACACCTATTCTTCCCAAGCCGCCAGCTGCCCAAAAAACAAAGCTAACAATAGTTAAAGGAAAACATCTACACAGAATTTCAGACAAATAATTAAAATCAAAATAAAGTACAAAGAAGTAAAATAAACAAGAAAGAAAACAATTACGAAAACTTACATAATAGCCAATTAATAAATAATCACAAAGAGCTGAATTGATTATCTATACCACACGGAAACGAATCTCGGAGGAATTCAGCAGTGAAATTTTGACAAAAACAGTTTGCAATTAATCTTTGACTGAAAGCTGACAATGTCAAGAGGGTCTGCGGACACAGCATGATTTCAGTTGTCAGTTTAGTGACATACTGTCAATGTTAATTTGTAAATAATTGTAAAAAGGAACAATAAAAGATTACCAGTTACCTACAATTTGCAAACTAAACGTAGAAAAGTTAGTAAAACATACCGCACGATGATTCAAACGATAAGTACACTTAAACTCAGTTCCGAATGAACGAACACAAACAGAGCAAAGACATAACCAAGTGACTATGTGGGAATTATCGCCTGACCACTCTTTTCACTCTGGAATTGACGCCTTTGATGTCCTTAGAAACTTCGGCTGCTGCAGCGGAAGGAGCAGCAGGCACAGACACAACCTGCGAAGGTGACGGAATTGCGTTCAACTCCTTCATGGAACAGATGCGGTGCCGCTTGCCATTCGAGTCAAGCACCATAATATTTCCATCTCTGGTCCAGCACTTCGTCACTCCAAATTTCTGTCGAGCCGCAAGAAACGTTGAATGACGACTCTTTATTAAGAACTCGGAAAGAGTCACTCCTGAACCTTTCAACTTCGTCTTTGCAGACCAGACAGCATCCCTCAGCGACCAATCTTTAAACTTAATTAATACAGCCCGGGGCTTGTCACTATCTGGTCGCCCTAAGCGATGGCTGCGACTTAGTGAACCAGGTTGTAGCTCTGGCACTTTAAGATGGTTTGATAAGAGCTGTGTAACTGTGACTCCAGGACTCTCCTTGTCCACTTCTGGAACACCATGAACTAGAAGAATCTTCCTCCGGGATCTCATCTCCAACTCGTCCTGTTGTCTTGCCAAGATCTCCATTTGGAGCTGCAGATTCTCGAGCGCGGTTAGAACAAATGTTCGAAATGCTGAAAACTGCGCATTCAAATTTGATGTTGGACTTGTAGCTGGGATTGCACCTTTCAGTTCCTTTTGGAATTCATCCATCCTCTTATTGAACAGCTCACTAATCTCTATAATGCTGCTTTTTAGAGACTCCATATTGCAACAGTGAAGTGATGACAGGAAAAAAGTGAGGTTAAATTTAGTGAATAAGCACACGGTCACAATAACACTTTAAATTCTGTGTAAATATAACTATAAGAAGCTGGCAGGCCTAGGCTATTTACAGGTACATAAATATGTATTTAAAATACTTGTAATTAATTAAAAACAATAAAAATATCACAGAGCACAAAATATACTTGTTACTTTTATGCCTACCCGCAGACTTTACTTCCTGAATTAATTTTGTTTTTATAGAGTCTGCACTAATATCAATTCCCGAGCTTTCTAAGGCCATTATCATGGGTTTGTAGGAATCAGGTAGCCCGGCAAGCATTAAAGTACCAATCCATTCATCGTCTATGTTGAAATTGATACTGCGGAGCTTGTGCGCAGTGCTCATAATTCGATTCACATACTCCTCAATGTTCCCGCAGCTTTCTAAGCTAGTGGTGACTAAATCTTTAAGCAATCCTACCTTTCTTGTTAGGCCGTTGTCGTCGAAGGCCTTTTCGAGACTTTTCCAGACATCTTTTGCTGTGCGTGCGTCTTGCACGTGCACGTAGTTAATAGGATCCAACAGCAAAATTATTTTTGTCCGCGCCTTGACGTCTTTGCTTGGATTTACCTTACTGTCGTTCTCTGGCTCGACGCAGTCCCACAACTCTTCATGTTGAAGATATGTTTTAACGCCGAACTTCCATGTCGCATAGTTCGACCTGCCGGTGAGCTTTTCAATATTGAATGTATGCGATGACATTTCAAATTCCAAACGGTAGCTTCTTTTCTTGGTGAACCACTAAGTAACCACGCTCTGCTACCATGTGAGGTTATTAAATTAAACCAAGAGAAGATTTAATTATGCTATATTGGAACTAATTGAATTTACAATAACGAGTAACGACATCGAGGTTAGAATATTCGAGAGTCATCTGTCACAGTTAATTAATTTCGCTGAACCATAAAGAACGGCCACAGATACAGAATATATAACATTACAGGTTGCATTCAAAATTATAGATTACATACTAACAAATACCCTATTCATCAAAAGGACATCGTCTCCATGCACCGGGTACCCCATGCCCATCATCAAAACAATAAACCGAAAAATATAATCATAAAATTTTCAGCTCGCTCGGTCAGAGATAATGTGTTAAGCGCATATCGTAAAATAAAAAAGGTTACAAGCGACCAATTGGGCATCTCGGGGCAGCCGCAAAACATACCTAAACGAACACCTCACTTTAAAAAACAAGACTCCTTTTCGTCAATGCCGCGAGGAAGCTAAGAAATGTAACTATAAATATGTATGGATTAAGAACGCAACAATACTCGTCAGACAAAACGACAATTCACCTGCGTTCGCTGTACGATCCTATAATGACTTTGTTAAGTTTAAATGCTCCCACACACAAATGGAAACCTAATAACCTACTATTTACGGACACTAGTTTTTCTTTATTTCATTTAATGTATTCTGTGAACGTAATTTTTTATTTTTTTCTTTTATATTTTTACAAACTCAGGATAATCAAACTTTTTAATGACACACACTCACTCATCTTTTGTATTTATACCTTTCCCATATCTGCAAATAAAGACTTTATTCGTATTATAATAAAGCTTGTTTTCATGTGTATCCGTAAACATGCAATACAACTGCCTACGTTATACAATCCTTCCACTTATACCTCAACACTGACAAGCATTGCAAATAAACTTGCTATAACCTTTAACATAAATTGTAAGACCTGCCACACACTTTGTAATGATAACTTACTGAAATGCTTTACTCATCTTAATACTATTTATTCACTAATATTTATTTATACTCGGTATCTTAACAGTGTGTAACAGTAATGTAATAATATACTATCAAAACTGTGGGGGTATACGTAGTAAGTTACAGACTCTGCACATGAATATTCTTTCAAATTCGTACGACATTATAATCCTAACTGAAACCTGGTTGGTGCCTGAGATCTATGACAGTGAATTTGTTGACCAGCGGTATGCGGTATTTCGCTGTGATCGCGACCGCGAGGCTACTAAAAAAGCGGACGGAGGAGGCGTCTTGGTAGCGGTGTTGAAGAGTTTGAGACCATCCGAAATTACTATGTCGAGTCATTGCGTCTTGCATAGCTACCTGGAATGTATTAACGTAGAAATTCCTAGTAATAGATTATTTGCGCGTTTTATTATCTCAGGCGTATATATTCCGCCTAGTTCGCCTATAGAAGCGTATAAAAACTATTTGGACATGTTCTCAAACCTATTAAGTGAATATAACATGGATATTTTTTACATAGTTGGAGACTTTAACCTACCTCACGCATCTTGGACTCAGAATTCACAAGGTATAGGGCTGTTATGTGATGATGCCACCCCTTACACCTCGGAAGTGTTGATCTTTCTGTCAATGTTAAATGCCTCTCAATTCAATACCATTCGTAATTCTTATAACGAAGGTAGAATTTTAGACTTAGTGGTTTCAACTAGTGAATGTACCGTTAACAAACCTGACATTCCCCTACTTAATGAATCAAGTCACCATCCACCGCTCATAATAATAACAACCGAATTAGGTCAACCTCTCATTCAAAATAATGCTCCCCGTTATAATTACCGACAGGCTGACTTTGAAGCTATCAACGTATGCATTAATACAATACAATGGGACGCCTTATTTCTTGACAAGAACGCAGAGGACATAATTGACATTTTTTATGAACATATTTATAGCATCATAAAATCACATGTACCCTTAAAAGTAATGCGTACCAAATATCCAATCTGGTTCACACCATCACTTATTCGCATTTTTAAAAATAAAAACAATGCGTGGATTAAATGGAAAAAGTACAATAATATTTCTGACTACGAATCATTTTCAACCTATAGAAAAAGATTTAGTATTCAGTGTGCGAAGTGCTTCGCCACATATAAAAAGTCGGTGGAGGACAGAGTACGTTCAAACGTTAAATATTTTTTTTCTTATGTTGCCAACCGAAAAGGTAAATCAGGAATACCTTCTTCAATGAAGTACAAGTCCAAACATTCTTCCGATCCGGAAATGATATGCAACATGTTCTCGGAGTTCTTTCAATCTGTCTACGAACCATCATCACTATGCTTGGAGAAGTGGTCCCCTCCACATGGCGATTCTTGTAACCAGTTTCTAATAGACAGTCTACAGTTCAGTCTTGAGCAAGTTTGTAAAGAATTAAAATCTCTGGACGCCTCTAAAGGAGCAGGTCCCGACCACCTCCCAGCTACATTCCTTAAAAACACACACAAATCCATCTGCAAGCCCTTAGTTCTCATATAGAATAAATGTCTTAAGGACTCCATCGTACCAGATATGTGGAAACGAGCAAATATAGTGCCTGTCCATAAAAGTGGTCCCAAGAATGATGTTGCTAACTACCGCCCCATATCCTTGCTCTGCATTTTGTCAAAGGTTTTTGAAAGATTAGTACACAACGCTTTATACCCACTCCTACAAAATATTATTATTCCCGAGCAACATGGATTCGTTAAGCGTAAATCTACCGTCACAAATTTACTAGAATTCACGAACCCCCTTTTTGAGAGCCTTGACAGAAATGCACAAGTTGATGCCGTCTATACGGACTTTTGCAAGGCTTTCGACAAGGTGGATCATGAACTCTTACTTCAAAAGATTTCTTTCAACGGCATCCGAGGAAATCTCTTGCGATGGTTTGCATCTTATATCACACGTAGAAGCCAACGCGTTGTGGTCAATGGTTTCCACTCTGTCTACCTACCCGTAACATCTGGTGTGCCCCAGGGCTCTATCTTAGGGCCCTTACTGTTCATTCTTTACATAAACGACATCAGTAACTGCTTTGAGCATACTAAGTTCTTCTTGTATGCTGACGACCTAAAAATATTCCTAGACATTAATAAACCATCTGATTGTCATTTAATTCAAGAAGACCTAAACCGTTTATCGGAATACTGCATACTGAATAAATTACATTTAAGTATACCTAAATATTACGCTATCACATTTACTAAAAAAAAAAATAAGTTTAATTTTTCTTATACCCTCAACAACGTAAATATAACCAAGACTTCTTCCGTTCGCGATCTCGGTATTCAGCTCGATTCTAAACTACACCTAGATGAACATATTAACAAAATTGTTAATAACGCCTACCGCTTATATGGATTTGTAATGCGTTCAACGAGGGACTTTACAAAACCGTCGACCTACTTGGCTTTATACAAGTCCCTGATTAGGCCCCAGTTGGAGTATGCGTGCTGTATTTGGAACCCTCTTTATAACAAATACAAGCACCAGCTTGAAATGGTCCAAAAAAAGTTCCTTCGTTCAATGCATTACAGATGCCATAGGTCAAGACTTCCTTACGTCGAACTACTAAAAAAATACAATCTTGTAACACTTGAATCTAGGCGCAAGTTGCTTGAGGCAATGGCATTGCATGGTCTCATTAATAACAAGCACGACTGTCCTGAGTTAGTCAGTAAAATATCGCTCAATGTACTGAAGTACGCAGGTCGACGGCATGTGCGTGCTTATAATCTATTCACCGTGAACTTCTGCAAAACTAAAACTGGAACACGTGCGCCTGTACGTCGACTTGTGGACACATATAATAAACACTTTGACGAGGTTGATATATTTGCCTTGTCAGCTTGCAAATATAAAAAGACTATATCGAATCTTTTACAAAAAACTAATTAGGCTTTTTCCTCGTTCACTTATTTAACTTCTTTTACTTATTTTACTAATTTTTGTTTACTTGCTTCTTATTTTAATAATTTTTGTTTTTATTTATGTTTTGTTATGTTTTTCCATATTTGTACTGTTCATTGTTGATTTATGTCTGTATGTTTTGTGACGTCATAATCTTTCTGTGTATTCGTGGATAGTGTTGTTGTTTACATATTTAACCCTTTTTGTGTATGTACCTTAGATTTAAGATTCCAATATGTAAATGTTTGCTGTCCCAAATAAAAATAAATAAATAAAAACTTGAACAGAGGAGGTGAGTGTTGACGCGCGTCACTAAGGGTACCCTTAAACCTACAACCGTGTCACAAGTCTCGGACTCTGTTCGGAGTTTTTCTCTCAGCCACGCGATGGACCCGGCACCCGTACGGTGAATCCATCCAATGCTAAGATATTCGTCTCTGAATTAAGTCGCTATCGCCATCGAGAGAATAAACTTAACTTAAACTTAGATTGCACCGACTTCATACATATGCTCAAGTCTATTAAAGTAATAAATGATACCATTATTTTTTACTTTTTAGTGTTTTGAAGTCGGTTATATTTTTTATTAAAATTATTTTTGGTGATTTATCGACAGTGAACAAACTGGAAAACTGGAAAACACTCCGATACAGAGTGCGTCGCTACTGCCGACCGTGTCTGAGGAGCGCCTCGTGACTCCGCCGCCGTACAACAGGAAGGTGACAATCAGCGACGAGATCATCGAACTGGGTAATATATCTCTTTTCCCACTTGTGTTATTAGTAATAGAGCAGCTGCTTGTCTTGCCCGAGTTCACTCCGATACAGAGTGCGTCGCTACTGCCGACCGTGTCTGAGGAGCGCCTCGTGACTCCGCCGCCGTACAACAGGAAGGTGACAATCAGCGACGACATCATCGAACTGGGTAATATATATCTTTTCCCACTTGTGTTATTAGTAATAGAGCAGCTGTTTATCTTGCCCGAGTTCACTCAGATACAGAGTGCGTCGCTACTGCCGACCGTGTCTGAGGAGCGCCTCGTGACTCCGCCGCCGTACAACAGGAAGGTGACAATCAGCGACGAGATCATCGAACTGGGTAATATATCTCTTTTCCCACTTGTGTTATTAGTAATAGAGCAGCTGTTTATCTTGCCCGAGTTCACTCCGATACAGAGTGCGTCGCTACTGCCGACCGTGTCTGAGGAGCGCCTCGTGACTCCGCCGCCGTACAACAGGAAGGTGACAATCAGCGACGAGATCATCGAACTGGGTAATATATCTCTTTTCCCACTTGTGTTATTAGTAATAGAGCAGCTGTTTATCTTGCCCGAGTTCACTCCGACCTACTCCGCCGCCGTACAACAGGAAGGTGACAATCAGCGACGAGATCATCGAACTGGGTAATATATCTCTTTTCCCACTTGTGTTATTAGTAATAGAGCAGCTGCTTGTCTTGCCCGAGTTCACTCCGATACAGAGTGCGTCGCTACTACCGACCGTGTCTGAGGAGCGCCTCGTGACTCCGCCGCCGTACAACAGGAAGGTGACAATCAGCGACGAGATCATCGAACTGGGCATCCCAGACACGGTCAGCAGTAGCTACGCACTCTGTATCGGAGTGAACTCGGGCAAGACAAGCAGCTGCTCTATTACTAATAACACAAGTGGGAAAAGAGATATTACCCAGTTCGATGATCTCGTCGCTGATTGTCACCTTCCTGTTGTACGGCGGCGGAGTCACGAGGCGCTCCTCAGACACGGTCGGCAGTAGCGACGCACTCTGTATCGGAGTGAACGCGGGCAAGACAAGCAGCTGCTCTATTACTAATAACACAAGTGGGAAAAGAGATTTATTACCCAGTTCGATGATCTCGTCGCTGATTGTCACCTTCCTGTTGTACGGCGGCGGAGTCACGAGGCGCTCCTCAGACACGGTCGGCAGTAGCGACGCACTCTGTACCGGAGTGAACTCGGGCAAGACAAGCAGCTGCTCTATTACTAATAACACAAGTGGGAAAAGAGATATATTACCCAGTTCGATGATCTCGTCGCTGATTGTCACCTTCCTGTTGTACGGCGGCGGAGTCACGAGGCGCTCCTCAGACACGGTCGGCAGTAGCGACGCACTCTGTATCGGAGTGAACTCGGGCAAGACAAGCAGCAGCTCTATTACTAATAACACAAGTGGGAAAAGAGATATATTACCCAGTTCGATGATCTCGTCGCTGATTGTCACCTTCCTGTTGTACGGCGGCGGAGTCACGAGGCGCTCCTCAGACACGGTCGGCAGTAGCGACGCACTCTGTATCGTAGTGAACTCGGGCAAGACAAGCAGCTGCTCTATTACTAATAACACAAGTGGGAAAAGAGATATATTACCCAGTTCGATGATCTCGTCGCTGATTGTCACCTTCCTGTTGTACGGCGGCGGAGTCACGAGGCGCTCCTCAGACACGGTCGGCAGTAGCGACGCACTCTGTATCGGAGTGAACTCGGGCAAGACAAGCAGCTGCTCTATTACTAATAACACAAGTGGGAAAAGAGATATATTACCCAGTTCGATGATCTCGTCGCTGATTCTCACCTTCCTGTTGTACGGCGGCGGAGTCACGAGGCGCTCCTCAGACACGGTCGGCAGTAGCGACGCACTCTGTATCGTAGTGAACTCGGGCAAGACAAGCAGCTGCTCTATTACTAATAACACAAGTGGGAAAAGAGATATATTACCCAGTTCGATGATCTCGTCGCTGATTGTCACCTTCCTGTTGTACGGCGGCGGAGTCACGAGGCGCTCCTCAGACACGGTCGGCAGTAGCGACGCACTCTGTATCGGAGTGAACTCGGGCAAGACAAGCAGCTGCTCTATTACTAATAACACAAGTGGGAAAAGAGATATATTACCCAGTTCGATGATCTCGTCGCTGATTGTCACCTTCCTGTTGTACGGCGGCGGAGTCACGAGGCGCTCCTCAGACACGGTCGGCAGTAGCGACGCACTCTGTATCGGAGTGAACTCGGGCAAGACAAGCAGCTGCTCTATTACTAATAACACAAGTGGGAAAAGAGATATATTACCCAGTTCGATGATCTCGTCGCTGATTGTCACCTTCCTGTTGTACGGCGGCGGAGTCACGAGGCGCTCCTCAGACACGGTCGGCAGTAGCGACGCACTCTGTATCGGAGTGAACTCGGGCAAGACAAGCAGCTGCTCTATTACTAATAACACAAGTGGGAAAAGAGATATATTACCCAGTTCGATGATCTCGTCGCTGATTGTCACCTTCCTGTTGTACGGCGGCGGAGTCACGAGGCGCTCCTCAGACACGGTCGGCAGTAGCGACGCACTCTGTATCGTAGTGAACTCGGGCAAGACAAGCAGCTGCTCTATTACTAATAACACAAGTGGGAAAAGAGATATATTATCCAGTTCGATGATCTCGTCGCTGATTGTCACCTTCCTGTTGTACGGCGGCGGAGTCACGAGGCGCTCCTCAGACACGGTCGGCAGTAGCGACGCACTCTGTATCGGAGTGAACTCGGGCAAGACAAGCAGCTGCTCTATTACTAATAACACAAGTGGGAAAAGAGATATATTACCCAGTTCGATGATCTCGTCGCTGATTGTCACCTTCCTGTTGTACGGCGGCGGAGTCACGAGGCGCTCCTCAGACACGGTCGGCAGTAGCGACGCACTCTGTATCGGAGTGAACTCGGGCAAGACAAGCAGCTGCTCTATTACTAATAACACAAGTGGGAAAAGAGATATATTACCCAGTTTGATGATCTCGTCGCTGATTGTCACCTTCCTGTTGTACGGCGGCGGAGTCACGAGGCGCTCCTCAGACACGGTCGGCAGTAGCGACGCACTCTGTATCGGAGTGAACTCGGGCAAGACAAGCAGCTGCTCTATTACTAATAACACAAGTGGGAAAAGAGATATATTACCCAGTTCGATGATCTCGTCGCTGATTGTCACCTTCCTGTTGTACGGCGGTGGAGTCACGAGGCGCTCCTCAGACACGGTCGGCAGTAGCGACGCACTCTGTATCGGAGTGAACTCGGGCAAGACAAGCAGCTGCTCTATTACTAATAACACAAGTGGGAAAAGAGATATATTACCCAGTTCGATGATCTCGTCGCTGATTGTCACCTTCCTGTTGTACGGCGGCGGAGTCACGAGGCGCTCCTCAGACACGGTCGGCAGTAGCGACGCACTCTGTATCGGAGTGAACTCGGGCAAGACAAGCAGCTGCTCTATTACTAATAACACAAGTGGGAAAAGAGATATATTACCCAGTTCGATGATCTCGTCGCTGATTGTCACCTTCCTGTTGTACGGCGGCGGAGTCACGAGGCGCTCCTCAGACACGGTCGGCAGTAGCGACGCACTCTGTATCGTAGTGAACTCGGGCAAGACAAGCAGCTGCTCTATTACTAATAACACAAGTGGGAAAAGAGATATATTACCCAGTTCGATGATCTCGTCGCTGATTGTCACCTTCCTGTTGTACGGCGGCGGAGTCACGAGGCGCTCCTCAGACACGGTCGGCAGTAGCGACGCACTCTGTATCGGAGTGAACTCGGGCAAGACAAGCAGCTGCTCTATTACTAATAACACAAGTGGGAAAAGAGATATATTACCCAGTTCGATGATCTCGTCGCTGATTGTCACCTTCCTGTTGTACGGCGGTGGAGTCACGAGGCGCTCCTCAGACACGGTCGGCAGTAGCGACGCACTCTGTATCGGAGTGAACTCGGGCAAGACAAGCAGCTGCTCTATTACTAATAACACAAGTGGGAAAAGAGATATATTACCCAGTTCGATGATCTCGTCGCTGATTGTCACCTTCCTGTTGTACGGCGGCGGAGTCACGAGGCGCTCCTCAGACACGGTCGGCAGTAGCGACGCACTCTGTATCGGAGTGAACTCGGGCAAGACAAGCAGCTGCTCTATTACTAATAACACAAGTGGGAAAAGAGATATATTACCCAGTTCGATGATCTCGTCGCTGATTGTCACCTTCCTGTTGTACGGCGGCGGAGTCACGAGGCGCTCCTCAGACACGGTCGGCAGTAGCGACGCACTCTGTATCGTAGTGAACTCGGGCAAGACAAGCAGCTGCTCTATTACTAATAACACAAGTGGGAAAAGAGATATATTACCCAGTTCGATGATCTCGTCGCTGATTGTCACCTTCCTGTTGTACGGCGGCGGAGTCACGAGGCGCTCCTCAGACACGGTCGGCAGTAGCAACGCACTCTGTATCGGAGTGAACTCGGGCAAGACAAGCAGCTGCTCTATTACTAATAACACAAGTGGGAAAAGAGATATATTACCCAGTTCGATGATCTCGTCGCTGATTGTCACCTTCCTGTTGTACGGCGGCGGAGTCACGAGGCGCTCCTCAGACACGGTCGGCAGTAGCGACGCACTCTGTATCGGAGTGAACTCGGGCAAGACAAGCAGCTGCTCTATTACTAATAACACAAGTGGGAAAAGAGATATATTACCCAGTTCGATGATCTCGTCGCTGATTGTCACCTTCCTGTTGTACGGCGGCGGAGTCACGAGGCGCTCCTCAGACACGGTCGGCAGTAGCGACGCACTCTGTATCGGAGTGAACTCGGGCAAGACAAGCAGCTGCTCTATTACTAATAACACAAGTGGGAAAAGAGATATATTACCCAGTTCGATGATCTCGTCGCTGATTGTCACCTTCCTGTTGTACGGCGGCGGAGTCACGAGGCGCTCCTCAGACACGGTCGGCAGTAGCGACGCACTCTGTATCGGAGTGAACTCGGGCAAGACAAGCAGCTGCTCTATTACTAATAACACAAGTGGGAAAAGAGATATATTACCCAGTTCGATGATCTCGTCGCTGATTGTCACCTTCCTGTTGTACGGCGGCGGAGTCACGAGGCGCTCCTCAGACACGGTCGGCAGTAGCGACGCACTCTGTATCGGCGTGAACTCGGGCAAGACAAGCAGCTGCTCTATTACTAATAACACAAGTGGGAAAAGAGATATATTACCCAGTTCGATGATCTCGTCGCTGATTGTCACCTTCCTGTTGTACGGCGGCGGAGTCACGAGGCGCTCCTCAGACACGGTCGGCAGTAGCGACGCACTCTGTATCGGAGTGAACTCGGGCAAGTTGTTGAGTGACAGGGGACTGAAATTAGAACCACACCGATGTTACAAATGCGAAAATGTATGTGTATATTATATGGAATAATGGGAAAAAATAGAAGATCTAAGACACCCAAAAAAGTTTATGAGTAATTTAAAGGTTTTCTAACGAAGGTAAGTCAACTGAGCAGGAAATAGCTACGGTATGTCTATAGTCAAGATAAGAGCGTTCATTGACAGCAAAATATAAAAATGTTTTTCAAACATCCTACTAATATCTGTTTGCAAGTGTGTTTGTTGCTAAAATAATGTTATTGACTGAATCATCACGAGAACTCTAAAACTATATACTTAACTGACGTGAAATTTTGCATTATTACACATTTCGTGATGTTCACGCTCAGTAAGAACCTTCCTGATACTCTCTCAGGCACATGATCTAAGCAGGTGAAACCGCTGGGCACAGCTAGTTATAAATAATTCCAAATGTTTCATACGAGAATAAATAAGCAACACATTTGCATCGTTTCGTAATGTTAGATGCAATCAAAATCGGAAAAGTAAACCAAAGCTTAACGGATTGCAATATACACGGAATTCTTATTTGAAACATAATTATTGTGCATTTTTACGCGCACAATACAATCAAATTAAATAACTACTTATTTAATTTTGTTCTTACCAATTAAAATATTTCAAATTGTCTTCTCTGTCTTAGCATAAGAAAATTTATATTTTCACTGTCACTTTTTGACGTTAAGATTTCTTCTTCTTTATAAAAAAGTAGATGAAAAAGTTTAGTGTGGTTTTAAAAATATATTTGAGTTTGTTACAACTTGAAGGTATTATTATTATTTTTTATCGATCAAGATGACCCTTGCTATCACACCTGATGCTAAGTGATGATGCAATCTAAGATGGAAGCGGGCTAACTTGTTAAGAGTAGGATGAAATCCACAACACTTTCGGTTTCTACACGCCATCGTACCGGAACGCTCAATCACTTGGCGGTACGTCTTTGTTGGTAAGGAGGTAATTAGCCACGGCGAAAGCCTCCCACTAGCCAAACCAAGACAAATTAAGAAAATTTCAATTTGCCCCGCCGGGAATCGAACTCAGGATTTCCGTCATATAAATCCATCGCGCATATCACTGCGCCACGGAGGCCGTCAAAAATTAATTAATTACAGACCTTAGCCTTTACCTTACGAGATATTTAGATATTAATTTCATTTTTTTTTTAATTTACTAGAAACTTCAATATTATTTTTGAAAACCTCCATCAATATCCATTCAATTTTTTATTCATGACGAAAAGAAAAAGAAATACTTATATAAAATTTTTTTTTAACAAAAAATAGAACCGACTCAAAACGCACTAAAAAGTAAAAAATAACTGGCCATTTAGTTGCTTTAATTTACTTAAGCATATCTATAAAGTCGGTGCCAGCAAGTTTAAGGAACATTTATTTTATGTAGTAAAGCAGTTTGTGGGTTCTACGTAATGTCCTTAAAATAGAAACCTTGGCTGGCACCGACTCCTATTTATGGCACTTGTAGCCAAAAAGCTACCAATACTTACACAAAAACCGAAATCGCTGCAAGTGTGCCTATACAATTTGAAGAGTTCCTTCAATTTTCCCAGGAGATCATCATCAGATCCTAACATACTACATATTTTAAAATATATATATATATATATATATATATATATATATATATATATATATATATATATATATATATATATATATATATATATATATATGTGACGAATTGCTAACTTCCTCCGTTTTTTTTTCGTCGGTTAAAAATACTGGAGATGGTTACTCTGCGCGGATTCATGAGCTTGCGCCGCGCGCAAAATTTGAAAAATATATAAAATAGAACTTTACTTGTATTTGAGGCTAGGAGTGCAGAACCTGGGCGCGGCGGGCACCGAGTCCTCTTGTATGGGATGCAGCGTGGAGATGGTGACTCTCCGCGGGTTCTTGAGCTTGCGCCGCGCGCCGCCCGCCGCGTCCGCGTCGCTAGTGTGCCCGAACCCGTTCAGTATGAGCTTCTGCAGCCCGCCTATCTGCTTCTGCAGTTTGAAGTTGTCTTGCTGCAATGACAAAAAAATATATAATTTGATATCGTCTTCCTAACTAGACGCGGCCGTGGATTTTGTTTTATTTATTTATCTATTATTGAATTTAAATTAAAAAGTTGTATTTCGAATATAAAATACTAACCTCAACATTTTTCTTACTCTCCAGCTGGGTCTTGAGTGCGGACAGCTGTTTGGTGAGCGTCTGGATCATGGTAGCGTTCACTGCCGGAGTGTTCTTGATAGTATAAAATACTAACCTCAACATTTTTCTTACTCTCCAGCTGGGTCTTGAGCGCGGACAGCTGTTTGGTGAGCGTCTGGATCATGGTAGCGTTCACTGCCGGAGTGTTCTTGATAGTATAAAATACTAACCTCAACATTTTTCTTACTCTCCAGCTGGGTCTTGAGCGCGGACAGCTGTTTGGTGAGCGTCTGGATCATGGTAGCGTTCACTGCCGGAGTGTTCTTGATAGTATAAAATACTAACCTCAACATTTTTCTTACTCTCCAGCTGGGTCTTGAGCGCGGACAGCTGTTTGGTGAGCGTCTGGATCATGGTAGCGTTCACTGCCGGAGTGTTCTTGATAGTATAAAATACTAACCTCAACATTTTTCTTACTCTCCAGCTGGGTCTTGAGTGCGGACAGCTGTTTGGTGAGCGTCTGGATCATGGTAGCGTTCACTGCCGGAGTGTTCTTGATAGTATAAAATACTAACCTCAACATTTTTCTTACTCTCCAGCTGGGTCTTGAGTGCGGACAGCTGTTTGGTGAGCGTCTGGATCATGGTAGCGTTGGTCGCCACAGCGTTCACTGCCGGAGTGTTCTTAATAGATTTCGCTCTGTTGGCAAATCTGAAATAAATTATATTCAACTTTAGTTAGTATATACACAGTAGAAGTGGGTGCCAGAGGTATACCAGCAACAATCTCTAACACCTGCTCAAAAACCTTTGCCTGACTAGAACTGCAGTAAGCCCCATTCTAGAATGAGTGTCACACACTTTAATCTTTAAATAAATTACTTATTTTATACCTTTCATACTATACAAGACAGGACCCACCCTCAAATGGAGGGAAATTGAGTTGTTTACATAATATATGAGGCTAAATTAGCGCCTTCTATCTTTTCTAAAAAAATTTAAGCTCTTCGACCACTTATTTACCTAACCAATAATACAGTAAAAAAATGTTTGTAAAATTCAATATTTCAGTAAAAAAATGTTTGAAATATTTCTTTCTTACATATTTTTTTTTAATCCTACCACATACTGTTAAAAGGAACCAAGCCACAAATATTTTTGGCTTTCTACGATTTTAAGATTTTTACTTGTACTAAAACTTAATTAAAATTTTATGAATTCAGTATTTTTACATAGACCCCGAGGTCTTACATAAACCTAGGAACGTTTTATTTTTCGAAAATGCTATAACTACATTTTGCACACTCTTTTAACAAAAGTCGCATTTACTCAAAATCGATTTTCTGTGGGTAGGTCCCTTGCTGCAAAGGATTCTAAATGTATGTGATATTACCACATAAAAAATGAAGATTAAAAAAGATTGTATCATAGTTTGAATACTATAAATTTATGACCAATATAAATTGGTATATCTGAAAGTGTTTTAAAAATACATACTGTAATGTTGATATCGTCTCCTCGATGGCAGCAGGAGTCACGGCGCATATGATACTCGTCTTGGCGTTGCCTCCGAGGGAATTTTGTAAAAGACGCGTCAGCTTACTGTCGCGGTAGTTCGCATGCCTGAAAAAGATCATTTTATAATTCATTTATTTTGTACCAAATATTAAATGTTACAACTTAATAGATTAAGAAAAAAAACCAAGTGACCAAGTAAACACTTATCTTAACTTAAGAGATCTCTTCCAGTAACCCTAAGCAGTGGGAGAAGATTAAAAAACGACGAATATTATAAGAAATAAAGAAGGAAACTGTACGAACGAACTTACTAACCTAACTTATTTACTTTTTTTTATTTTATGAAGATGAGAGTACATAGTCGACCGCATACGACAAATATAGACAGACACGTCGTTTCACATATAGATTAATAATTCGGCCGTGGCTATTACCATAAGTACCATCCTACCGACGAAGACGTGTCGAGCAATTTTACATTTCGGTTGGATGTCGTGTAGTAAATTAAAAAAAAAATACACCGAAATAGTGTCGCTGCGACACGTCGTCTACTGCTGTCGTTTGCGATCGGCTACAAACATGCAGCTTAATTTAAGTAGTAATTTCCTTCATTCAATCAAATGTGATTAAATTAAAAAAAACACTTACTTTATATAATTTGTATAATGAACTGTATTCGAAGCCAACTAATAACATAAAGATTAATCTAATTTTATAGGATTTTCGTAATTTATCTAAAATAGTTAACAAAGATAACAGAAAAATTATACAAGATAAGAATGTATGAAATATTGCTACTTATATCTAGTAAGCATTGGTCAGCTGGAAAAATCAAACCAATATATATTATTGACATATTTTTACAACTAGTAATATTTATATATTGCAATCCATGGTAATATTATAAATACGAAAGTAACTGTCTGTTTGTTACTCAATCACACCTAAACTACTGAACCGATTTATATGAAATTTGGATTTCTTGCGGGCGGAAGTAAAATATTTATTTTTACGGAATATAAGGAATTGAGTGCTTCCTTTGATTATTAGAACATATTTTAGGCTTTAATTGACCTAAATAATAAAATAAACAACTTCATTTCATGCTTATCACATATTGTATAAAAAAGTATTGTAAAAGGCAAGCCATACTTGTTAGGATCCTCGGAGAGCTGTTTGATGACCAGTGCCAACACTGACAGGGATCTGTTGATGTGCGTGCCCTCTTTGAACCGCAGGCCCGTGGCGCCCGTCTGGCCGGAGCGCTCGGAGCCGGCCAAGTCCACTAGATTGAGTTGCGACACATTCACTGAACCCACCTCCTCCTCGCCTTCTATGTGCTCTCGAGATTCTATTGTCTGGAAAGTTGTTGTTTGTACCTCTATTTAATCGCCTACAGACGACATATACAGAAAATAACACATAATCAATATATACAGGATTTCCGATATATTTTTTTTAATTTATTAATTACAAGTATTTTTTAGTAGTTTTTTTATTTATTACAAGTAAGCCCTTGACTGCAATCACACCTGATGGTAAGTGATAATCCAATCCGAAACGGAAGCGACTTAACTTGTTAGAAATAGGATGAAATCCACACCCTTTTCGGTTTTTATACGACATATAGTCTTTGTCGGTACGGTGGTTACTGGCCACGGTCAAAACTTTCCACCAACCATGAGCCAATTCAGAAATCGATCTTACCGGGTGTCGAACCCAGAACCTTTGTCTTATAAATCCACCGTGCTACGGAGGCGCAGCGCATGTCAATTAAAGATCCATTTAACGAAAATGGGAGATATGTAACCTAAAACTAATTTGACTAATTTTCAAAAATTATGGTCCACATTGTTTTTTCTGAGCACTGATTTAAAATTTCAAATCTGTTTCAAGTCTCATTTTTTTGTGAAACGAACAAACAAAATTTTTTTTTATATAGGTATACAGATGCATTGTACAGTAACTTGTACTTACAATTTGAAAGATGGAATGTGACCTGCTGCTTTCTTCATTCATATTAGTTGCGCCGGTTTGTCTGTTGGCCTTACCCTATAAACAAGAATAATTTGATATTTACTTGCTTACTTAAAGAAAGATGTTACCTATGCGCTGTCTTATGTATAGAAAAATAATTTAAACTAAGAACTCCTTGTTTTTGGTTTAAGCCTGCCCCTAAATGTAATAAATACTTTTTGTGTAGACGCATCAAAATCGATTCAGCCAAACGTGAGATATTCGCGTAATAGTTATATTATAGAGAAGTTTGTATATATTGTATGGATGGATGGAATGGTTACTCTTTCACGCAAAAATTACTGAATAAATTTTTATGTAACTTCACAATAAATCACTTACATATCAGAATAACACAGGCCACATTTTATCTAAAAAAATTCCTACAGGAACGAGAAGTACACAGGTGAACCCGTGGCCGTCCCCTAGTATGTACATGATGATGAAACGGAGAACCTTGTTCTTTTTTAAAGCCGGTTAAAAATCGGACAGATGTAGTTATAGTTAACAATATCAAAATAACTATTTTGTTTATTTTGATGCATGAATTGGCATTTATAGTGCACTGTGCCAGTGGCAAACAACTGCAAAAATGTGTCATTTAGTGATGTCATGCAGAAACATAATATGCAAATGCTATGCTTTTTAAGTAATGCTAGTATTGCTATACTTGCGATTGGATCAGATCAAATTACAAAGGTCAAAGTTGTGTAAAATAATATGACACTTAAGAATTCTCAATAGACCTTGAATATTTTGGAGTGAAATATCACAAACACACACACACATACTAATATTATAAAGGCGACAGCTTTTATATACATACATACATACATACATACATACATACATAAAATCACGCCTTATTTCCATAGGGGTAGGCAGAGACCATATCCCTCCACTTGCCACAGGCCTTGCATACTTCCTTAGCTTCTTCCACTCTCATTAATCCTTTCATTCAAGTTTGTTGGTTTAGGGTACTCTTGACCTGGCTATTATTTAAAATGTTCTGAGTTTGGTCCAGGAACATTCACCTAGGCCTTCCCCTTCCAACATTTCCATACACCCGCGCCTCATTAATCTCTTTTAATCTTCTGTTAATCTTATGTTGTGTAACAAACTTTTTTTAATAAGTCGTCAGGTCAGCACAGGAACGCTTAGCATTTCATTGTTATTTTTCCCCTGTTGCTCTTCTAACTATAATGGTCATGGGGGTCATGAGGCGCCCCTCGATCTGCGCTAACTAGATTCTTATATAATTACCATTAAATAAAATAATTTCCTTTTGAACTACAGTAAACAGCTCTTTATTCAAGGGGTCACACGAAATGCATACATTTTAAAATAATTTCTTACCTGTCTCATTACTTCCAGCACTTCTTCAGGGGATGTAGCCAATTTTTCTGTTGCATCCACTTTCACTCCTTGAAAAGTCTCATGAATTTTTATGCGTTTGGTTATGTCTAGCAAGTCTATTAGTGATTCATTGTATATCTCCACATATGACACTCTGAAAATAGCCATGCATTAATCCAAAGGCGTGAAAGTAAAGATTAAATCTTATCTTACATTGTGAAAGAGAAATTCGAGCCAGATGGTCCAATGACCTCAATAAGTGGGAACTGGCTGGATGAGGAAGGGCAGAGGATTGTGTTTGGTGGAGTGCTCACGGAAAGGCCTATGTCCAGCAGTGGACAGATACAGGCTGATGATGAACAAAATGAATGATAACACGCCATAGAAAAAAACATATTAATTTTTTTATGTTTCTACAGACACTAAAATGTTTTATAACTTATTCAATGCTTCTTTCAAGGCTAATATAAAACAGTGGATTTATAAGACAAAAGTCCTGGGTATGTTTCCCAGCTAGGCTATGTCTTGTAAAAACCGAAAAGGGTGTTTTTCATCCTACTCCCAACTTAACTCTCTTCCATCTTAGACTGCAACATTACTTACTAACAGATGTGATTGCAGTTAAGTTAACATTATTATGAAAAAAACAACAATGAATTAGAGTAACTTACCTAACTAAAAAATCTCTGTCAGGTACACTTTTAATTATATCAAATAGATTGATTACAGCCAGTGGAATAATTCCAGGTGATTCATCAGTTCCAGTCATGGTGTAAGTCTTGCCTGAAGAGGTTTGACCATAGGCAAAGATTGTGCCATTAAAGCCAGCGGTTGCAGCTTTAACAATTGGCTTAGCAATATCATTGTAGACATCTCTAGTTTTGGTGCTTTCATCATAAACTTTGTCTAAAACAAGTGAAATAATAAGAAAATATACTCACTTACATTGAAAATTAATACTGATATTTAAAAAAACATATGTTTATAAGATTCTTATTGAGAAATAGTTGATAAAGAAGAAACAAAGAGCAAGACTTAAAAGGAATCATTAGCTGAGGCACAGTTTTTCATAGATGGATGGGCCCACATCTAAGTATTTCTTCTTTATTAGTAGACTATTGTTTTAAATTGTCCTCTATGTCAACTCAAGGCCCCTTAATCTTTTCTAATTATTCTGCTTGACTAAGTTATAAATGCTCATTGCATTACACCCCACATAAAGACCCCATAAGTGTTAGATGAAACCTATGTTTCAGATCTTTGGCAGCTTTCATGAAATACACTTTGAAAAGCATTCTGAAATATTTGTCTGTTGTAGACCTAACTTATACAGGAGGTTGACATTTATCTATAAACATGACCAAAATTCAGAAAAAATTATTACTCTAAAATCTTAAGATAATACTTATCACTATGTATTACTTACATTATTTTACCATATAACAGGGAGATTAAAAGTTTAATAAATCAAAGCGGGAAAGATATACAATGTGATGCGTGTAAACTCGTATAGGGAGGTCCGAAAGCGAGCTATTTATCAATGTATTTCGGCTCATGGGTACCCTATACTGGATGACTTTTACATAATTTAGCTTTTCAGATCGTAATACTAAGTATACTTTTACTAGTTTATAAAAGGTTCGTGTGGCCTTGATAATGACGTGAAAAGTAAGCCGGAGGCTTTGTTTATACGCTACATATTCAGCACTTGCCGGCAACGAAATATTATAACCACAAAGACTTACCGAAAGTAAAAACTGGTCCACAGTCCCTGCCATTTTGATCTAGCTGATAAAGAGCGTTGTTTTTTACACGCCATTGAAGTAATAGCTTCTCTTCTATTTCGCGTCGAATCAAGGGCCGGACTTTTACAACTACTTGTATATTGTCACTCATATTAGAAAAATATTGTAGTTATCCGTTATAATCAATATATTTATATTTTTTAATCTAGAATATATCATCAATATGCTTAATTAACATTGTTTTAATACTTAAAATAAATATTATCAAATTCGCTATTCGCTCCACAGTCACATTTGCCAACGGATTTTAATTTTTAATTTTGATGACTGACCACAGGCAAGAAAAATAAAGACTGACATAGACAATCTAAATAAAAATACAGATTAATGATATAGATATGGATGTCTTTGGTGCTTTCGTTTTTGTTTTTTTAATAATGGAAAACTCATAACATGGGTATTTTTGTTATTTTGTTTATTAAACAAAAGTTTTTTTAAACATCTATGAATGTCTATTCCTGAAGCGCCTGAATTTTCAGTTTTTTGGTCTGTCTGTTCTTTAGCTGTCTATAGTATGGAGGGTAGAGGAAGGGAGAGTCATCTTATATGGGAGAAAAGTTGAAAAAGTGTCCAGTTGTATGCGTTAAATAACAGTTCAAAAATCCTCCACAATCGCGCTAGTGGATGCACAGGGTATGGTATGAATGTAGCAATCGTAGATGAATTGAAGTATGCTGTGTTAAAAAATTTAATGTCATTATCGACTAAAGTAGTTAATTATTGAAAACTTCAACAACTTACGTTGTACAAAATATTGTGGTAAATATAACCTCACAGAATTATAACCAAACGTGCGTTTAGAGTGATTTTAGTTCGTAAACAGTAAATAGTACGGTTATTGATATATAAACATTTAATTTTATGAAAAAGTGAGTGAATAACAGAACAGTTATATATAAATTTGTGTTGTGAAAAGTTGTCCAAGTGGACGTAAATCCCAAAACAAAAAAAATATACTCTAACAATATTTGGCGCTTCTTTTGAGAGTTACTTTGATGCAACTGTGGGGCCATCCTAATTTAATACATTTTGACGGACACTTTTTCATATACACAGATGATCCTCCTTTCCTCTACCCTCCATAGTCTATAGTAACGTCAAGATTGGTAAAAAAAATCTAATGTCATTGTCAAAGTTCGAACTTTATGTCAAACGTCGTGTCCATGTGTATAATGTGCATAGTGCATATTTATTCATTTAATAATTAATATTTACTGAGAAAATAAATAATTAAATTAAAATGCAGCACGACGATGTAAGTATATTTCTTTACGCTTACACTCTTAAGGATTTTAAATTACTTACTACATTAAACTTTTATGTTTATAGGTTGTATGGGCGATAATCAACAAAACACATTGTTCTCACAAAGTAACGTAAGTAAAGTTATTATCATCACATTTTGTGTAGATTGTATGAATTTACAGAGTGTTAAACATGTTTCAGAACTAAGACTCAACATTTTTGCCGAAATGAATATAACCTCACAGGTTTATGCAGTCGGGCGTCATGCCCTCTTGCAAACAGCAAATATGCCACTATCAGAGAAGAAAATGGTATTATTTATTTGTTCATGAAGACTGCAGAAAGGTATGCTACTCTTATATTATAATATGTGTATGTCATGTAGTTAATACCACAGAATTTGAAATGTTTCCAATTGTGTGGTAAATAATAAGTTGTAATATTTCCTTCAACCAAATCTCATCCTTACATATTTTCTGGCCTCTGCCCCATCTGTCTGTCTGTCAAAGTCTAGGAAATTTAACCGACCTGGAAGCTTTAATTGAAAATGCTACCTTTTCTATTTGGGATACAACAAAACAATGTCAAAACAAAAAGTTTGTGATGGCATTTATCTATCTTTTGAGGATTTCTTGATTGCTGTAATTATTTTTCTTAAAAAAAGGGTTACATCCATATTTTTTTTTTTGGTGTCTTCTAGTAGTAGTCTTCTTTTCACATAAGTAGGGGTTTGGTGTGGATGCATAGTGAGCCTTTCAAATGTAATTTTAAAATTTTCTTTAGTTGAACTTTGTTGGCATAATATTACAAACAACATTATGTGCAAATCAAAACAATATTAAGCAATGTGTTTTGTCTCTGATGACAAATAGTATTTAATTATATAAAGTTATACTAAGCTTTCCGGTGCGGGGTCGCCAATCTACCACCTTGGGCCCCCAATGTCCATCAGCATCAGTCCTGCACCGGAAAGCGCAGCGTTGGTCGACCCCCAACCAAGTGGACTGATGACATTAAACATGTCGCAGGGAGCCGCTGGCAACAGGCGGCTCGGGATCGTTGTGTTTGGAAGTCCCTAAAAAAGGCCTATGTCCAACAGTGGAGGTCTACAGGCTGGTAATGATGATGATGATGATGATACTAAGCTTGTGTGTGCTACATTCTAGTTTAAATCTTTTTTCAAATAAGCAGCCGACTCCTAATGAGGATTTAGCTCTAAAACAATAATTCATACATTTCATGCATTTCATGTTTTCATGATTTCAGCAGGAACAAAAATCTTCCTTCAAAGTTCTTGAAAGGTGGTGGGAAGCGACTCCATCCACAAGAATATCTGTTTTGTGATAGTATAATAAAAGTAGTCCAACAGAGTTATTTTGCATTAATAATAATAGTATATTTACATAATCATATACTTTATGTTTTTTTAGAGTAATGTTCCCTGCAAAACAATGGGAGAAGGTGAAGCTATCAAGAAATTTTGAGAAAGCCATATATCAAATAAATGAAAATCTTCTATACTGGCCTGGATTTATCAAAGCAAAATGCAAGCAAAGATTTGTGAAAATAACACAATATTTAATAAGGATGAGAAAATTGAAATTGAGGAGAGTGTAAGTAGTTTATTTCAAAAACATTTAGAAAAGGCAAAATATAGGTACTATACTCCAAACCATATAGATCAGCAATAAAAGGCGTTGAACCCTCGCTTCTAAATAATAATAATCCCAAATAATGGCAATGTTGCCAACTGGTAAAACTTATTATTTAGTAGTGAAACTCATACAGTGGAAGGGTATTTGCCATGCACAGTACCGTGCCATCCACACCGTACATATAAGTGAGTGGTTGATAGTAGTTTGTCTACTCTTTGTGACTTTTAAGCAATCTACTGTGAATCTACTAGTGAGTCTCACTAATAACTAAATAGGTTTTGTTGGTTGGCAATGTCGGCAAAGTTACCATTATTTGGAATTGTTATTATTTGGAAGTGAGGGTTCAATACCCTTTATTGCCAATCTATCCAACTTGGAGTATGTTATAAATGAGGAAGTATGTAAATTTTTTGTTGCTGTAAACCTTAAAGTTATCTTTTACAATCAAATATTAAAAACTTTTATAATTATATATAATTTGACAAATGACTAGTACTATTTTAAATTTTAATCTACCCCATTATCAACTTTAAATGAAATTTTGGGTATATGACAGGCTATGAAACTGTATCTTGGTATTACCTATGCTCGGTGGACAGGTAATGTTGATTTTTCTTGCACTCAAAACTTGTCAAAAAAGCTTGTTTCACTACTTGGTCAAAAATTATATTTAGAATGGCTTTCCTTTAAAAAGAGATTAATCTTTTTACTTTAATTTAATATTTCAACTATCAATATAACTATACATAATGTTAATCCAATGCTTTGAAAAAAGGAAAGAATTGGTACCCATACAACGCAAGATAGAGAGACGAGAGCGGCGTAGGGAAGAAAAAGCTTTAGTCGCAGCTAGAATTGATAATGCCATTGAGAAACAGTTGCTGGAGAGGTTAAAGAAGGGAAGTGTAAGTAGCAGAATTATAACATTATTTAGACTTTATTATTCATGGGAAATGTTGTATTTACTCATATGTATTAATTGAATTTGATAAAACAGTCTATATTTTGTTATGGATTCCATCTATGTAAAAACCTCATGAAAGTACATTGAAGGGGTATACTGTAAACAAACATATAAAGTAATATGTATTAATAAAGTTTGGGTTTCTTAAATATTTACCGAAGAAACTCAATTTGTTATTTTTTTCATGTTGTGTATTTTTCATGTTGTCACATTGCTATATAGCCCGAAAGTAAGCATACTTGTAAGTAGCTTGTGTTATGGGTGCTATGATAACTGATGAATATTTTTATATATAATATACATAAATACTTGTAATACATATATAAACACCCAGACACTGGAGAATATCCATGCACATCACATAAACATTTTCCAGATGTGGGAATTGAACCCACAATCTATGTATATATGGATGGATGTTTGTTACTCTTTCACGTTAAAGATACTGAATGTATTTTGATGAAACCTCAGAATAATATAATGCAAATAAATAATGTAATGATGGGGTCCACTCACTGACACTGGCAGTGATATAGTCCGGTCTGACGGTTTGATGGTGTTTGATGGCCGCTCAGCTTGCTGACATTGAGCTGTTCATTCCATATTTCAAAGAAACTATTCTAAAATTTTTAATAGGTGGCATATTAATAGAATATATTATTATTTGACCTCTTTAAACTGCTACATATTCATTACATTAGTAATTTTATTGAGAATTCCAATAAGCCACAGTGTAGCAGACTTACATAGAAATTGGTTTCCCATTAATTCTTTGAGAGCAAATAGAAACTATTTCCTATAACATTTAGTTTGTGTGTAATGCTCAACGCTCATTTTTTTTACAGTACAATGACATTTACAACTTCCCACAAATGGCCTTTGATGCTGCACTCAAAGCTGAGGAGGTTTCCAGTGAGAGTGAGAGGTCAGATGAAGAAGAAGAAGAAGTAGAGAAGGAGATGGAGCCGGAACTGGAAAGAGAACTGCAGAAGAATGTTGAGGAAGTTGATGAGTTTGTTGAAGCAGACAGTGATATGGAAAGTGATGTGGTAACGATTTTTTAATTTTATTGATAGAACTATTAAACGGTCATCGTCCACAGCTTCTCGTAGCAAAAATTAATGTAATTTGATGGCCTCTGTGGTGCAGTGGATATATAAGGTGAGTTTGAATTATTAGCCAGCGGTGAAACTGGAGCAAGTCTTATGCATATAGATTACAATAGAAAAAAAAATTTGTTCCCAGAACTCATAAATAAAAAATTATAAAGCATTACAAAATATCTATTCACTTACGAAAGTACGCATAACGCCATCCAATACATCCATAAATTACCCTAAGACCAGCCAGGCATTAACCTCAAGGCAGTTATGTACCTACTTACACACTAGAATTGATCAAAATAACAAATGTTTGGCTTTTCTTTCCGTATTTTATTTGGTAGTAATCGAATGTTTAAGACATACGTTCGTTCGGTATCTTGTGATTAATTTATGAATGCCATAGATGGTGCTATGTAAAATGTGCTAAGTGAGTAAACATTTTGTAGGTAATTTTTAAATTTTTTCTTACTGGTTCTTGAAATATTTTTATTCCGCTGTTGTAATCAGTATCCATTACACTTACTCCAGTTTCGCCGCTGGCTAATAATTCAAACTCACCTTATATAAGACGGAGTTCTCGGGTTCAATTCCCAGCAGGGCAGATTAAGATTTTGAAAATTGGTCCAGATTTGGCTGGTTTTTTGGTTTGGTTTCACAGCTCTAGAAACGCAGCGCAGCATAATGGCGCAGTGGTCGTGACAGTATACCAACTTCATTGACAGTTATCTAGTGGACATTAGTACGTTCAGCAATGGCGGTAAACTCAGAGCGATTACATCACTAGCTTCGCCGTGTGTATAGTTATATATAGTACAGTTTCCATTCCCGTGGGAATATTAGTATAAAAGTTAGCCTACATCCCAATCCAGGGAATTAGATATGTATAAAAATATTTCATTTCTATTTTCAATAACGAAATCATTTTCAAAGTTATGATAACATATCATTAAATTTATTTTAGTGTAGTTAGTATGAGCCATTTTAAGTGAAACTAATTGTATGTTCTCTTTTTCATTGTCACAGGATAGTGAATCTGGCAAGAGAGAGGACGCTGATGTGGGCAGCGATTTTGAATCCGACGCGTCTGATATTGAGGTAAGATTTGTTTTTTTTATAAATAACTACCTTCTTTTGAATCGGGAGTATAGAGCATAGTGTAAGAAGAGTTTCGGGATATATATGTTTTAAACCAGGACCCATCTAAAAAACCCAAGCCGGATTAAAAATGGCGCATATAATCTCGTAGTGTACTTTTATTGCTACTACCACATGCGCTACGTAAATGAATGAATAATTATAATTATACTAGTAACCCGCCCCGGCTTCGCACGGCTGCGATGCTGGTACTATTGTATATTTAAAAAGCACGCTCCGCGCGACCCCCAAACGCTCGCTATGGCCCTGCATTTTGAATCTTATATATCTTGGAAAATATTTACTTAAATTACATGCTGTAAAGGGCAATAGTGATCGATATTGAATGCACAAAGTATTTAAGATACTTAAACAAATAAGCATTAATGCAGTATTGCTTAAAATCGCTTCGTAAATAAAACATTAATTTTGACTAAAAGTAAAAGATAAAAAATGGATATTGTGTGTTATACCTAAGAGATACTTTTGTGTTGACCTTTTTAAGCTATGTTATACTGTAGTACATTATTTTGATATATCTCGTAGGGTTTAGCCAGCGTTTGCAATGTAAGCGCACAAAATGCGTTAATTTACATCACATCAGAAACCTCTAAAATTATCAGTGTTTCCCTACTATATTATGTATATTATACACATATATATTGTACACATATACCTTCCTGTTGAATCATTCTATCAGATTAAAAAAACGCATGAAAATCGGTTGCATAGTTTGAAAGATTAAAGCATACATCCGGACAAACATAAAAATGCGACTTTATTTTATACTATGTAATGAAATTTGTATTAAAACACTTGACCTGGCTCACGATATTACGGCCATGTGGAATGTTGAGTCGACGATTATTGTTTGTTATAGTACTTTCAGTCAATGATCATTTGCGAAAAGCTTCAAACAATGTCTTAAGAAGCTTTCATTTAGTTGTAGGATGAATGGTCGGATACAGAAGTCGGTAATTCTTGAGACGGCGCGTATTGTGAGTAGGTTGCTCACTATGGATCCCTGACCATAGGTTGTTTGGTTCCCCGAGTCCCGCAACCGGCGGACTGGATTTTGTTTTTTATAATTTGTTAATGGTGTTTTTATAATTATTTCAAACGTTGTTGAAAAAAAGTAAATAAATAAATGATAGGTATAAAAATTTTATATTTCTTAACTTTGAATATTTTTTTGACAGGATATACCGGCGAAGGTGGCAAAGAAGCCTCGCGTAGAGATCGAGTACGAGACAGAACCACTGGTTAGTGTGTCCAGAAAAAAAATAAAGAATTGATATTATAATTGAATTGGTGTTTTCTTTTGTACCTATATTATACCTATATTTAAATATGGGGTTTCTTAGAAGTTACGAGAATTATAGAGAATTATAAAATTTCTGAAAGATAGTATTTGATATGAAGTGTAATAGGGTTGATGAGAAATAACATCCAACCCATCGCCTGGCTCCCGTACTGCAGCACTTCTAGATACCTATATGGAGGCTACACCGAAAAGGGTGTAATAAGCTTTTTTTCCGACACTTGGGTAAGCGGTTGGGTGGGCACGAGTTAGCGAGTGGAGTTCGCTCCGACTAGGGCTAGGGGCTTTCTAAAGCCCGCAAAAGCCGGCAACGCGTTGGTAGCGTGTTTGTGGTGATTGGCCACCTAAGATCACCAGGGGGTGTTGAACGGGGCAATTACTCCTCTAATTATGAAATATATAGATTTTATAAGTATATTTAGTTTTTAAATTTTTAAAAATGTTTGTCTCATGTAATAAATGTCTATTAAAGAGATAAAATCAGGTAAATTGTGTAAATCTTTAAATGTAAAATATTTTAAAAATCAAATTTTAATTATTTGCATCTATCTATGAGTATAACTTTTATTTTCCGTTTAATATGATAAATACCTAAAAAAGGGTCACTTTCGCTTAACATTCTTTTCACGAAGGATAAAGGGCCTCGCAAAGAACTGCCGCCCGGAGCCTCGCAATCTTACATTAGATGCTCTTCTTTGTCGTCACACTCTTGACAGAGCGGTCGTGGTCGTCACATCAAGAGTGGTGGCAAGCTCCACAATCAGTCGCCATTGCTCCCGTACTGCCGCGCTTCTAGTGCACTCGTGAACACTTCGATTTTGGGCAATCTCAAACAATCAGATGAGTATACCTCGTTACGAGGTGTTATGCTTTCAAAAAGCTTTAACATAGATATAAATATAACAGTCGTATTTTATTGTGTAAATGCCTAAGCTGTCAAGGTATATTTATATGAAGATTTGTTAACATATTTATATAATTATGTGTCTTGCTATCACATAATTCAATAATTTATTTTATTAAATTCTATATTTGTTAGTAAGGGTGCATAGCCTTACTTGATGGATTATTGCTTACAAATCTCTTTCCATATATGCCTTCTCACACTATTTATAACCGACCTCTATGTATTATCGCTCGATGAAAACACAGAGTACCGCAATAAATCGGCGCCACGGTCGGAACACCGCATCCCCACATTAGTGACGAACGCGCATCACACAGACACAGACACAGCGCACTGCAATCCCGCATTCGATCGAACGTCACTTTTCGTCTCCGGTAGCCCTCAAGGCGTGTGTAACATACACTATGGATATCTATAAGTGCTGCAGTACGGGAGCCAGGCGATGGGTTGCCCGATGAGCTTGCCACAACTCCTGATGTGTGGATCACAACCGCTTTGTCAATACTGTGACGATGAAGAAGATTATTTCTCATCAACCCTATTACACTTCATATTACATACTATCTTTCAGAATGAAACTCAACATACGGGGATACTTATAACTTCCAAGGTGGTCCCATTGCCATCATATTAGGATCTGATGATATCCTGGGAAAAATTGAAGGAACTCTTCAAATTTTATAGGTACACTTGCAGCGATTTCGGTTTTTATGTAAGTATCGGTAGCTTTTTGGCTACAAGTGCTGTATAATATAATATGACAGTATAGTACGAGTACTTTACGTGGCGATAAATCACTAAAAAGTAAGAAATAAAAATTTTTAACAAAAAATAGAACCGACTCAAAACGCACTAAATAAGTAAAAAATAACGGTGTCATTTAGTTGCTTTAATCTACTTAAGCATATCTAGGAGTTGGTGCCAGCCAAGCCAAGGTTTCTACTTTAAGAACATTACCTAGAACCCACAAACTGCTTTACTACGTTAAATAAATTTCCTTAAACTTGCTGGCACCGACTTCATAGATATGCTTAAGTAAATTAAAGCAACTAAATGACGCAGTTACTTTTTACTTTTTAGTGCGTTTTGAGTCTGTTCTATTTTTTGTCAATTTTTTTTTTTACTTTTTAGTGCGTTTTGAGTCGGTTCTAGTTTTTGTTAAATTTTTTTTTGTTTCTATACCCTGACTTTTTGCACATCATACTAGTCGGAAGTTGTCGACCAATGCGGTCCAAGATGGCGCTAGCTTTTTGCCTATTGTTATTTGAATAGCATTATAGCATGATCGACAACCATAAACTGTTTCTTGCTCCCATTTATCTTTAGACCAAAATCACCGCTAACTTATTCCACTTTGCTCAGATATGATTTTATACGCTCGATGCTAGATACAAAAAAGGATTAATATATAATAAAGAAGCATGCATCTAAAAACATTAGATGATATGCATGCTATGCCACGTTCTATGTTGAGTAAGATGCAGACACTGTTAGCCTCGCTCAAACCAAATCAATGAAGCTACGAGTAGGTATTAAATCTACGAGTACGATTGTACCATTGTCTGTTCATAATTAATTTTGATTTGAAATTTAATTTGATTGGAAATTGCGAAGTTAGTTGGAACTCGCAGACGACTCTGTTATCGACTTATTACACTTATCCCTTAATTAAGAAAGTCGATCTTTAATATCTTGAATGGCTTTAGTATAAGAAAATTGAACTCGCGACCTTCGTAACGCAAGGCATTTTCAGTTGTACCAAAGATGTCCTTAATAATAAGTAGCCATATATTTTTTATTCACTACAAGTTTGCCCTTGACTGCAATCACAACTGATGATATAATTGGAATAATCGTTAACAAGCACTAGCTAACACTAAGGCCTGTGTGCACCAAGATTTCGGTTATCATAACCAACGGTTAACATATACTAAACGTAAAATTTACTGTTCATGACCCGTACGCCGGTTATGGACGTAAGCTCGGTTAAAATAACCGCCCGGTTTACGTCCTTAACCGGCGTGCGGGTTGTCGTGAACTGTAAGTCTATAGTAAAGTTATGTTAACCGTTGGTTATCATAACTGAAATATGGGTGCACACAGGCCTAACACGGCCGAAGCCTCCCACTTGTTAATTTTGACACAACTAAGAAAATCTCTAGCGCTTCGCCTTTCGAATCGAATTCAGGACCTTCGTCTTATAAATTACATATAGCTGTGCCACGGAGGACTCGATGGTATGCCTCCGTAGGATAAATATATTATGTCACTATCACTATTAAAATATGTATATTATTCAAAATACTATATATACATACAATATTATAATAAGTATAGTATTCGCGATAAAATTAGAAAACTACTATCAAGGATTTTCAAGTGGTTACAAAACAATGTATGAAAGGATTGTTTATCTTTATAATGGTTACAAAAATTCCGCGATGGCATGCATCTATCTTTTATGATAAAAATGGTAAAATGTATTGTAACATGTTCAGTTCATACTGTAGATGGCATTACAAGCCGTATACCTGGATCATCATCATCATCATCATTACCAGCCTGTAGACGTCCACTGTTGGACATAGGCCTTTTTTAGAGATTTCCAAACACAACGATCCCGAGCCGCCTGTTGCCAGCGGCTCCTTACGACACGTTTGATGTCGTCAGTCCACCTGGTTGGTGGTCGACCAACGATGCGCTTTCCGGTACGGGGTCGCCAATCTACCACCTTGGGCCCCCAACGTCCATCAGCTGTTGGAACTACGTGCCCCGCCCATTGCCACTTCAGTTCTGCGACTCGCTGAGCTATGTCGGTTACTTTGGTTCTTCTGCGGATCTCCTCATTTCTGATTCGATCACGCAGAAATACTCCGAGCTCTACTCTTTCCATCGCCCGCTGAGTGACTCTGAGCCTTCTTATGAAGTCCGCAGTCAGCGACCAAGATTCGGATCCGTAGGTCATCACTGGCAACACGCACTGTTCGAAGACTCTCGTCTTCAGGCACTGCGGAATTTTGGACAAAAAGATGTCACGGAGTTTCCTGAACGCTGCCCAGCCGAGTTGGATTCGGCGGTTCACCTCTTTCTCGAAATTGGACCTACCTAACTGGACCATATGCTCTAGGTATATATACTCGTCTACAATTTCGAGTGCAGAATTTTCAACAATTACTGGGTGGAGCGAAACGTGAGCATTACACATGATCTTTGTCTTGCTCATGTTCATTTTAAGGCCCACCTGTTGAGAAACTCTGTTGAGGTCATTGAGCATAATGTTAAGGTCATTTAGATATTCTGCCATGATCACTACATCGTCGGCGAACCGCAGATGAGTGAGGTACTCGCTATTGATGTCCGTTCCAGTCCAAGAATTTAAAGACGTCTTCCAATGCGGAGGAATACCTGGATATCAAAGACATAATATCAAAAGCACAGTTTCGGCACCGACGTCATCGGGATTGCCAGAGAGACGCGGGTTCGAATCCCGTCGGTCCCACAATCTTTGATATTATGTTTATTCTTAAATATAAACGGTAAAATACAATTTTTAGTGATCTTGGAAGATTGCAATACGTCATTTTCCTCGCGTCTGCTAGATAGTCCATAAATAACTTTGTTGATCAGTTAAAAATGAAATAAATCATACGTACGTAAGCAAGCACAGATAAGTGTAGGTATTTGGAAAGACGTAGACTCCGGGCGCGGTGTGAGGCGCATGATAACGACTGCATTCTGCCGGGAGCATAATAAATCAATGGCTTAATATTAATCGGGATTTACTGGTTACCAAGAGACTTTCCCTTCGCTCTATCTAGCTGTTGTCTGGAAGTAAAATATATTACCTATCTACTTATGATTTTAAACTTATTACAAAAATCAAAAAGAATAAACAATATTGAAAACATCGGAATATTATTTTAAAACCCAAGTCAATCCATTTTCATCAATTTTTTAGGTAAGTACCTAGGCACGTTGCAAGTAGATTAGTTTAATACTAATAGTATTTATCTAATACCTACAGTTTTTGAATTAATTTTGAAAGTTAAAGTAAAAGAGTTGTTCGATTTATTTACATAGCACCATCTACCTACTGAAACCCAGGTTGTGATATTCCTACCTACTCGTACATAGGCATAAAAAATACGAGTAAGAAGCGCTTTTTATCTTAACTATTAGTTAAGATAATTTTAACGAAGAAAAGTTAAGGTGCACACCTTATTTTGTATTGTTTGTGCCTATGAAGGCACTTAATACCTACCTCGGTAGATATATTGCAATAATTATTGGCAACTTTTACGTACTTTCGCGCCGGCAATTCTCTTAATGCCTCCCCAGGCGACTATACACCATTCCGGAATGCTTTATGTCCAACTGCAAACAAATCCGGCACTGGGAAGAGGAACATATGTTTATGCTTCTAGTATTACAATATTTTATTACAGCAAGTACATTCAGACACTGCATATTATATAATACTACTGGGCGTCCGCGGTTTCATCCGCGTAACTCTTGTTCTCGTGGGAATTTCGGGATAAATTGTAGCCTATGTGTTGACCAGGGTATCAGCTAACTCTATACCAAATTTTACTAAAATCGCTCCAGCCGTTTAGTCGTAAAGAAACAACAAACATACACTCACAAACTTTCGCCTTTCTAATATTAGTAAGGATAGCTTATTTAGGTACTTAAGTATGTAGTTACTAGAAACGATATTATCAGCTCATCTATCCCTCGGGTCGGAATTTTATTTGCTTTCCTAATTAATTACCTACTGTCGTTATCAACAGAGAGAAAATGACTTTCTTATAAATCAATGGACTCCTTGTTCGGTTGCTGTTCTTCGTGTGGCAGAGAGATAAGCTCCTGGAAGATCTCGAAACTGACTAAGACGTAAGTTTAAAGTGTCTCCCGTAAAGACGAGCGTAAAAACACTCATTCACTGCTCTGTTAAATTGAGCCTGCCAAAATACTGTAATCAGGTGATCTTCAATTTGATAGACTAACTGACAGCGTGTGGGAAATCATATAGGTAACAGTTGAATTATAGGTTGAGATAAAATAGCGCACAGAGGTACCTAGTACTTGCTCCAATACATCGGTACGTACTCTAACAATACATCGTATCTCATTCGCCGGAATCGGAACAAGAAACTGTAGTGGAGCATCGACAGCGGCGGATTAATGATGTTGTCACCTGCAGCCGTTCCGGAGGAGAGGCGGACTCGCGCTCGCGTCTTTTGTCTCCAACGAGTCGATACCCGTATGTCGTACCCACCCTATATATTAAACTTAGATCTATGTACATACGACATATGGAATTGGATCATAGCTCCGCCAATCTGTGTGAGACGGGTGAAGGCTTTCACATTTAGTGCCCTTCATGAGAAATGAGACATGCGTCGAAGCGCTAATGTTCAATAGTATTCCACTGGATCTTCATTCACGGTAGTGATATGCTATATTCGGTAAGGAACCTTCTAGGTGTCACCGAACCACTTAATTGAAAGCATGAAAACTTTTTAATTTTTTTCATTATTTACTGCTTTTCCATCTTCTGTCATAAAGTTAGAAGCTTTTTGCCAGAAACTTTAATTTTTCAAAATAAATCAAGCCTTTTCATCATTCCTAAGTATCTAATTCTTATAATAATGTAGGTAGATATAATAGTACAAGTACTTACACTTGTACTATTAAGTATTCCGTGGTAATTGCCAAAAAAGTTTGTTCAAGATTTCGTTCTTTGTTGTAGTTTTAATTACTCTTATTTAGCATCAAGAGAGAAAATACGACTGTAAAATATTGCCAATTGTCGTTATTGTCTGCTGCTGCAAAAGTGTGTTAGTTTACCTATTGTAAGATTAAACACCTCCATGGCGAAAATAAAGTGCGAGCAGGTAGTTGTTACGTACAGTATACGCACCCTCCATCTCACATTTACCTACTCATTAGTTAGTTCACGCACGCTTTACGGCGCCTTTATATTCCAGGTAGCCGAGGATGCTGTAAATTACGCCACCTGAGATCCAGCCACCCAGCCAGCCATTATTATTAAGACAGAGTGGAATGGAAACATAACGGCTGCGTCAGTGATACGCGGTGATACGAAACGCTTCTGCATTGAATACGAGATCATTTCATATTTTGAATTCATCCGATATTAACCGAATGTAACATTTGCATTATACTCGTAAAGATGAAAGCTTGTATGTATTGATGGATGCATGTTTGTTACTCTTTCACACAAACCTATTGAATGGATTTTGATGAAACTATACAATAATATAGCTGACATAATAGATAGGCTACATGTTATCCCGAAATTCTCACCAGAACAAGAACTATGCAGCAGTGCTGTAACTAACTGTGCCAGCGGTGCCCAGGCACAGGGCGCAGACCCTGAAGGTGCCCAGAAATGATCAGACCATATACAAACAAACCTTATTTAGAGTCAGTTACAAGTCTGTAGGGCTCAATTACGCTGGCACAAGGCGCACAAATTGTTGGTTACGTTTCTACTATGCAGGCGTTCTCTATTCGATTAATGGCAATGCCAGTGAAATCGAATAGTAATCGGTTTCTCCTACTTTCTTAGCATTTTCGTCAGACAAATGTTTATAGAGTGATAAAACTTAACCCTCAAATCAACAGACTAAACAACAAAGCAATTTTAGGTCTCGGATCCGAAGACACTAAACTTACAACCTCGTAAAAATCCGTTCAGTAGTGGTCGATTCGAATACTTTAGGTTATAACATTTTTAACAGTAGGGAGGTAGCTATAAAATGCCAATCCCATCTCTTTAAAGCATTAGATCTGTTGTAATAAAGAGCTATACGACATTGTACTAAGAGACTATTTTAAGCTATGTATTTCAAGCCGACTTCTGAAAGCTATACATCGCACCGGCGTGTTCGTGTAGGATCGTTTTTCCGATGGCAAGTGGCTAGGAATGAAAGCCTTTATTGGTCGTAAATAGAAAATTACTCTCTCGGTCGACTCGGAGTCATTTTCGCCGGACGCTCCCTTTTAATATTGGATGAAGACTGTTTTCCTCATCTGGGCGTCGAGTTTGTCGTGAAAATCGTTTTTTGAGAATACCAAAGGGCCCTGAGGTTATTTATTTGATGTAACTATAATTTAATTTAATGTTTTTCGTTCTAATACTAATAAGTGTATATTAATTATTTGTATTAATATTTTACCATAATATGACTAAGAGGGTCTAGTCTAGCTCTAGTAGATAGTTTATCGAAACTTCGAGAAAAAATTAGATAAAGAATGAACACACTTTAGTACTGGTAAACAATTGTAAAATGAAAAAAACTGAAGATTTGGCATAAAATACGTTATAGGTACAGGTAGCTAGGTTCGGTATACCTACGAGTTGAATAATTGGAAAGTTAACCAAAATATTATTTATTTTTACAAGTAGAAACACTTACTTGACCTTAAAAGCGAAAAACTACCGGCATACGTCGACGTGTATGGTAGGAACCTAGGTGTTACGTATCAAGTCTCTGTAATCACCTACTGTACATTATCCACTGTAGGTAAACCCTTCAGGCCGGAACCCAGCAATGCTAGTCGATAGAAATATAACGATTGTATTTTTGTAGACACGCTTTTCCATATTCATTATAAGTAAGTGCGTGACAAACAATCACACCTGATGGTAAGTGATGATGCAATCTAAGATGGAAGCGGGCTAATTTGTTAGGTTAAAATCCACACTCCTTTCGGTTTCTACATGACATCGCATTTAAATCGCTTGGCAGCACGTCTTTGTCGGTAGGGAGTTAACTAGCCACGACCGAAGCCTCCCATCAGCCGGACCTGGACTAATTTAGAAAATCTTAAATTTGAGGCTCAGCCGGGACCTCCATCTTTTAAATCCACTGCACACACTACTAAGCTACGAAAGCCATAAAAAAGCAAAGAGATAACAATAGAGCTGTCACAAAGAGCTCTATTTTTAACCGACGAAAAAAAACGGAGGAGGTTCTCAATTCGACACGTATATTTTTTTTATTATTTTTTTTATATGACCTAACTTTTTACAGAATTGTCCGATTATCAATTCTTTTTTTATTAGTTCCCATAGTCATCATGTTATCCATGGATCTGATGATGATATCCTGGGAAATATTTAAGGAACTCTTCAAATTGTATAGGAACACTTGCGGCGATTTCGGTTTTTGTGTAAGTATCGGTAGCTTTTTGTCTACTACTGCCGTATGTAATATACTATGAGAGTATAGTAGGAGTAAGTTCCGTGTCGATAAATCACTAAAAAGTAAGAAATAAATTTTTTTAACAAAAAATAGAACCGACTCATAACGCACTAAAAAGTAAGAAATAACTGCGTCATTTAGTTGCTTTAATTTACTTCATCATATTTAGGAGTCGATGCCAGCCAAGGTTTCTACTCTAAGGATGTTAACCGCAAACTACCTTACTACGTTAAATAAATATTCCTTAAACTTGGCTGGCACCGACTTCATAGATATGCTATATCTATAAGTAAATTAAAGCAACTAAATGACGCAGTTATTTCTTACTTTTTAGTGCGTTTTGAGTCGGTTCTATTTTTTGTTAATTTTTTTTTATCTGAATAAAAGAGTAAACAAACGGTTAGCTCTTGTATAGCCTAATTTCTAAGAGCCCGTAACATGTGTCCAAAGCTCGGAGATTAAAAGTGTAATTTCCGATGGCATGTCGGCACTTCCCTTGGACACTGTCGGACTATGATTTATTATCATGAAACCGCTGTAGCTGAAGATTATAGTCGCTTCATTGATCTACACTCTGCTGTAGTTTACTTACCTTTTAACAAGGAATCTATTTTAATAAATATTAGGTATAGCTATAGGAAAATCACACACATCGCTATATAGCCCCAAAGTAAGCTTAGGTAGCTTGTGTTATGGGTACTATGATAACTGATGAATATTTTTATATATATTATACATAAATACAAATAATACATAGATAAACACCCAGACACTGGAAAACATCCATGCTCATCACACAAAACATTTTTTAGATGTGGGAATCGAACCCACAGCCTGGGACGCAGAAGCTGGGTCACTACCCACTGCGCTACGGAGGCCGTCAATAGGACGGTCTTTAAGCAAATCTATTGTAAGTTTAAGCTAATTTTTTTTAATGTGTCGATGTAGATTTGAATGGAAATATGCTAATAAGATAATAAAAAGAATGTATATAAATTCTTATATAGTTGTAGTAGTAGTTATTACCGGTAGATATAGCTTAACTATTGGATCAATGAGGCAGTTGGAAGTCTATTAATTATTTTTTTATCTATCAGCTCATAATATAGGGCATGATCCAAAGAAACCGAAGACCTGGCTTAAAAATCTCTGCGAATGGCACGGAAAGGGTAGGTACAAAATCATTGTTCCAGGCTGCTGCATCCAAAATTCGAATAGCTGTAATAGTTGTTAACCTCCGTAAAGGAGATCACACTTAAAGAAGAAGAAGATCATATAATATGTACATATTTACAATATTTTTAAAAATTTTGAACAGCGCTCATACAAATTATAAAAATAATATTAAAATGTATAAAATATTTCGCCAACTGTATGTAATTTACAAAATATTTTAATTTTCATACGTACATGAGTCTATCTTAGAGGCCCAGCCGTGACCTCCATCTTTTAAATCCACTGCACACATCACTGAGCTACGGAGGCCATCAAAAAGCTAAGAGATAAAAGTAGAGCTGTCACAAAGAGCTCTATTTTTAACCGACGAAAAAATATGCATGCAAACCTTAGCGCATGCATGCATAAATCTGTGAAGTCTTAGACACACACAGATTTATGTGCGGTCTCTTAACCATGGAACTGTTAAGTTTAATTACGTATTTACGTAATTAAGTACGTCGTACTTAATTACGTAGACGTCGTTAATACCAACAAAAATAGAACTCCAAGAAAGACATTTAGGCAAAACCAAAAAAAAGAAAAGATAAAGTAATATTGAACGACGGCGGCGTGAAAATAGTTTTTTAAAAAGCTTTCGCAATGTCGTAACGGAGAGCTTAAGAAAAATATGAATACCTATTTGCATATTCTCGTAGTGAACCCCGGAGTGTCTGCTATAAAACAAGTGCAGGCTTTGTTCGATTTGCAGGCATCGCTTTATTTATGTTTGGCTCCCCCATTAGTACCGCCTCCCCTAGAGTGCACCTGTAAATTGCAATATATTCGCACTTTACGTTTTTGCGGCTGTATTTTGCCTTATTTTCAGTTCTTTTTTACTGATTCCTTTTTTTTGTGCCTATATTTTGCCACATTTTGAATTTTTGACGGCCAAGCCTTGTGTTTTTTAAGTCGGAGGTCCTAGGTTCGATTCCCGGCTAGACCGATTAAGATTTTCTATATTAGTCCAGGTCTGGCTAGTACGGCGGTACGTCTTTGTCGGTAGGGTGGTAACTACCTACCGACAAAGACGCACCGCCCAGCGATTTAGCGTTCTGATACGATGTTGTGTAGAAAACCGAAAGGGGTGTGGATTTCATCGCGCTCCTAATAAGTTAGTCCGCTTCTATTTTAGATTGCATCATCACTTACCATCATATGTGATTGCAGTCAACAACAAACAAACAAACAGGCTGGGCAAGAGCAATGAATAAAAAGAGAGTTATGTATTTTTGTTACGTGAACGGATGTTAGGTTCTCTGTTTACTATACTGATAGAATGGATCCCGATGATATTTGGTATACATATATGTAGTCTACAATTTTTAACAAAAAATAGAACCGACTGAAAACGCACAAAAAGGAAAAAATAACTGTGTCAATTAGTTGCTTTAATTTACTTAAGCATATCTATGAAGTCGGTGCCAGCAAGTATAAGGAACATTTATTTTACGTAGTTAAGCAGTTTGTGGGTTCTAGGTAACGTCCTTAAAGTAGAAACCTTGGCTGGCACCGACTCATAGATATGCTTAAGTAAATTAAAGCAACTAAATGACACAGTTATTTTTACTTTTCAGTGCATTTTGAGTTGGTTCTATTTTTTGCTAAAATGTGTATTTCTTACTTTTTAGTGGTTTATCGCCACGTAACGTACTCGTACTATACTGTCATAGTATATTATACGACACTTGTAGCCAAAAAGCTACCGATACTTACACAAAAACCGAAATCGCTGCAAGTGTGCCTATAAAATTTGAAGAGTTCCCTAAATTTTCCCAAGATATCATCATCCGATCCTAAAATGATGACAATGGGACCACCTTAGACGTATGTCCTTTCTAATAAAAAAAGAATTATCAAAATCGGACATCTCACGTGGTCACATATATAAAAAAAATATACGTGTCGAATTGACAATCTCCTCCGTTTTTTATCGTCGGTTAAAATGACGCTTGGGCTATTTCTTATCCCGGTGCTCCCACAGTAAGCGAATACACGAGCAAAACCGCAGGGTAGGTATATATTCTAAGTGAGTAGATTTCTACTTTAAGAAAACAATAGGCAAAGAATTTTCTTTTTTTTTTATTTTGAGAAAAAGAAAGAAACTTTGGTTTTGTCTTTAGCTCTAATGTTTTTACGTATTCGAGATCGACTATTAATTTGAAAATCACCCCACTCATTTGGACCCGTCAAGAACAGAAACCTAATTCATAGTTTACGGCGCAAAACTAGATGTCTAAGCGATTCCTTAAATATATGCTTTATGAAATATTTACAATAATGCCTGGAATACTACTACTATCATTATCAGCCTATTTAAAGCTCACTCCAGGGCCACTCTTGTAGGAGAGGGGATATTGAGCTTAGATCCACCACAATGATTTAAAGTGGGTAGATCTGCTATGTGTAATAATGTTTAATTCATTACCAAAGGTCAGTGTTCAAATGTCGCTACAAGTGACAGGGAAAAAATGGCTTGATGTGCTCTCCGAGGCATGGCGCATGGGGTTTAACACCATTAGGTAACATCCCAAACTTCACGCTGAGAAATTACTGAAAAATTCTAAGAAGAAAAAAAACTTATTATTCTTAGTTATTCTTCGACCCGACCGAGAATTCGAAACCAGGCCTCGTGATGAGGATATCGTGAAAATTATTGTGATCGTTAGGTTCATTCAGATAACTAATAATGATTTAAACTATAATTTCCGGAACAAGATAACTGTGTAAATATTTATCTAAATATACAAAACCATTATTTTATTATTATCAGTCAAAAATATTTTATTCTAGATATGCAACAGTCAATAGCGACAGTATTATAAAGCTGAAGAGTTTGTTTGTTTGAACGCGCTAATCTCAGTAACTACTGGTTCTAATTGAAAAACTATTTTTGTGTTACACAGTCCATTTATCGAGGAAGGCTTTAGGCAATATATCAAACACTGCAACCAATAGAAGCGAAGAATTAGTGGTAAATGTAAAAAAAGGAGCAAAATAATTCATCTTTGAGGGCCAATATAATATAATAAGTAATAAGGAGTAACATCGACTATTTTTATTTTCATAATCTTATTTATTTTAATACCACGCGTTCGAAGTCGCTGGCATCCACTAGTTTGAAATATTTTTAAATTGCTTAAAAGTTTGTTACCATACCTTAGTTAGCAAAGTAAAACATATAGCCATTTATATTTGAAATATTCTCTACGATGTCTAAAAGTGTAGTGTGGGATTCCCCAAAGGTTTCCCCTGACTAAACGGGAACTAAATAGAATTGTTTAACATTAGTTGTCTGCTCACGATCTTACACAGCAGCGGGGCAGTCCCGCATTGATGGAACACTTTTGCTTTCTTCCTCGCAGTTGCTTGCATCAATTTACGTACAGGTAAATGGGAGGTGAGTGAAATATATAGTCGATAGTTTTTGTACTAGTCAGTATTGTATCGTTACTAAGTGAGTGTGCATGTTATTTAGTTGTGAAATTGTTATATTTACGTAAAAAAAATGAATTTTTATTTATTCAATATTTTTTTAATGGTTATTGTTTTCACGATAATTGGTGTAAAAGGTAATTATTTTGTACTTCCTACCTTTTAATATTATAAGCGCTAATTTGTTAGTACTGATCGATGGAGTTCTGGTTTCCGTGAGAATTTCAGGATATTATTTTGATATGTAAGCTATATTATTGTGAGGTTTCATCAAAATCTGTTCAGTAGCTTTTGCGTGAAAGAGTAACATCCATCCATACATACATAGGCTATGGGTTCGATTCCCACATCTGGAAAAATGTTTGTGTGATGAGCATGGATGTTTTCCAGTGTCTGAGTGTTTATCTATTATAAGTATTTATGTATAAAATATATAAAATATTCATCAGTTATCATGGTACCCATAACACAAGCTACCTACGCTTACTTTGGGGCAATGTATGTAATTGTCGTATAATATTAATTTATTTATACAAATTTTCGCTTTTAAAATATTAGTAAAGACTGTACAAATCGCATGAAAATTGGCTTAGTAGATTGTTAAAAATTAATGAAATAAAAAAATATAAGCCGACTTGATTCTTATCAACTGCATAGTCACGGTAGAAACAAATTGCATTTGTATGCACAAGGAAAATATTATTTGAATGTTTTGATATTATTTCTTTGACGTGTGCTGTGCAGTTGTTGCTAGCAGCTGTAGGCATTTATGTGTTAATTCATATTGTCCTTGAAACTCATATTATCAAAGTCACGATTATTTTTCCTTTGTTCATTGATTTCACAATGCTTTGCGGTGAGGAATGTGAACCCATCATGCTGTTAATTAATAATATTTAATAATTATTGTCTTATTCGCGGCACGATACGTTGCTAATACATCTCTAACACAATTATTGTTCCTCTTCATTGAAGTGAGTAACTTCTTATGGGAGGGTAAACTGTTACGTTACAGTCTATTTGGCTTCTCTTATCTCATACATACGGCAGTGGTAGGTAGGCTCCTCCTCTCTCAATATAATCTACAGCGTTGGTCGTATTTAACCCTCCAGTTTCTATAGAATCGTATACGGTTCGGCACAATAAGTCTTAAAATTGATTATATACGGTTCCGCGCTAGCGAAACACTTCAAACTCTTTTTTGTAAGTAATAGAATAAAGTTTCGTTCATACGAGTTTGCACCATTAATAAGTAGACTAATTAAAAAAAAACTAATACGAATGACTTAGGTACATGGGTTTGAAGGGTTAAGTCAACACTTTTTCGTGCATATATTTATTTATTAATATTGACCTTCTTGTTTCAGATGTGGAGTCTAGGATTATTGAACGTCATAGATGTCGCTACGACTGCGTGTCGTATTGCCAGTCGCGCGGCAAGAACGACGGGTACTGCGGTCATCGATCCTGTTTATGTCGACACTCTATAGAACCGTAGACGTCATGTCTATCATCATGACTGTTTGTCATACTTGAAAACACTACTTAGTTGACGGGTGTCATGATGACTGTCAGTCATATTTATTTGAATGGACTGCAAGATGGATACATGTCATGACTTACTTCCATGAATACATTGTACGATAAGAAGAAAAGAATGTGCAGTCATTAATACTCAGTCGGTACTGTAAGCAGTGGTGTGCACTGCATAAATGCAAACAGGCACTGCCTATCCTAAAACACACATTGTAAAACAGTATTGGAGGAGGAATTTTCCATTTTGTGTAGATAGTAGGTACTCATAATGCCTACGCTAGTTAAAAACCTTGTGCACGCCACTGACTGTATGCCAATGATTATCGATAGAGGCAGTAATGTAGAATCGTGGAATGTTAGTTATCAATATGACTATTTAGTACTGAAAGATTTGTAATACCTATTACAGTTTTTAAGGTAGTAAAATTTATATGAAAGCACAGGAATCTGTCAGTGACAAGAGCAATGGATGCTTCAGTAATACATACAGCTTAATTCTACAATCGAATGTAACAACAGACGTGGAGTCTGCACAACAAGTGACAAATTAATATAATTCGTAGATCCTTTACCTCGACAAACTTAATTAAACTTTTCAATTTATTATTCATAAAATCAAAACATTTTAGATGAACACAGAACAGCCAGACAAATTAACTGCAATTGAATTTTATTAGGTAGGTACTTTATCATTTGTGAAATTGTAATAATAATTTTAATCTGCTTTTAATATTGAAGAAATATATATTTTAAGATACATACATTTTATTATAATTGTTTTATTTATTTAATTCCCATTTCACCACTAATGAAGTCTAAAGTACTAGTGGTTGATAACTTAACCTAATAATCGTTACAAATAATTAATGAGTCGTAGTGAAAAAAAATTACCTGGTGACTAGTAAACTGAGACCCAACTGCCAATCAACATAAAGGATGATCTACATTGAAAACTACGTAAATCGTTTGAAAAATATAAAACAATGTATGGACTATTATTAGGGCCACAAAAAGTCTGCTATGATATCATCTAACGTTAAAGGATAGCTTGCTGTACCAATATTTTTCATCTTGGAAGGATGTAATATGTTGTTTATCTCGAGGGCAAAGTCGCCGTCGTCTACTACGTCGTAAACCATACATATGTATAAGCTATCCTCTTTAATAGAAGATCAATTAATGGAAACCGCATTTAAACCGTTGCATATTTCTTATCACAACATCTAAGCGTACAGACTGCTATAAGCGTTTTTATTTTGTACTAAGATCACTCGCTTTGAGCAATAAAAAACATCATATCTTTGGCCTAGTTTAGTCGCTAGTGCTCATACTTAGTTGTATACAAAACTTGTCTAATATTTGTAAGTTCATAGTTTTAAGTACCTATTGTTTGTCTGGTGTCAATAAATGCATTTTTATTTTATTTTTTTTATTTATTTGGGAATCTTGATAATAGTGTAGGTTAGTAGGGCAACGTCGTGGTTCCTAGTTTTAGGGTAAACTCTGAACACGTTTTGTATGCTTTGATCGCAGCTGACGTGGGGATCAGGCTTCAGGCTTGGAATTGCAAATGTGCGGAGCGGCCGCAAGCGCTTGCTTCGTCCCGCTGTGTGCTTAGGTGCTTAGCTTCGGGAACATTCGGGACTTGCACTGGCTTTGCATACAATTTTTACCGACTACTCGTTATGATTTTTACCGGTATGACGTGGGAATGAGTTTTATGATCATTAGATACATTTTATAAACACCAAGTTCTCCGCCGCGTATCTCTGTCTTGACGCGAGAAACTCAACGGCTACTAAACGGATTTCCATGCGGTTTTTACCAACAGATAGAGTGGACATTGATTTCCTAGCGGCGAAATTGGAAATATTGCTCTTTCTTTTGCCACAATGTAACAAAAGAACGAGGAGTACTTTTCATTGCGCGATATTAATCGACGTTTTTCGTTATCTCTACTCAACGTATCTCTTACGAGTACATCGTGGGTCTACTGTGCATATAATTTTTCAAGGTTTCGAGATTTGTGCAAGTATGACAATAACAGAAGTGTCGGAATCTTAAAAAAATAGTGACGTATAATTTTATTTCGTGTTGTGTTGAATAAGTGTATTAGTTATATCTAGGTACATTTTTAGTGTTATAAAATTATTAAAAATATTCAAACCGATTCGTACGATACAAAGATGTACCTAATACACTTAAACGCGCAAAACATGATATTTGTCCAGTAAAATTAGGTCTGAAATTGTAGATTAACTTTGCGTTTTGGAAATAATGTCTTCTTAAATAAAAACAATGTGTACAATTTTTAGTGTCTGCAACCTTCGGCAAGAGTAGAAAAAATTTTAAGACGTATTTTTGCATATATGTACTAGAAAACGGTTAGAATTAGACAAAAAGTTACAAATAAAAATTGTAGAGCTTAAAGCTAAAATTTTTGTAAAAAGCAATTTCAGCAGAAAAATTGTTAAAATCAGACGTAAAAATATTTTGTGCTAGGTAGGTAGGTATTTCGTAAAATAGTCCATAGGTACTAAAATACCTACTAGTTAATTCTCTACTTAAAAAATATAAAATGACTAAACGAATTCCTGGAAGCTATTTGTTCATGACTTCCAGTTATCCTTGAAAATATTAGCTGTGCCAATATTAATTGTTGATACGACTGGGCCCGTTAGGGTATTGACCTCGGTGAATCCCCCGGCACGATAAACTTGTTCCGTTGCATACGATCACAATACAAAAAAATTGCGATTGTAGGCCAATGCGCGTTTATTTATGCTTTTTAGTTGTTCTTGTTAATAAATGTAGCAATAATGTGGAGCACATTAGGGTTTCACTCGTAACATATCTCTGATAGAGTTGGGCTTCTTCTGTTTTTTTTTAATTTGTGGGGTGAAGAAATAGTTCCTTCGGTACCCGGGACAGGGTATATACGGCTCGTACGGACTAAAAATAACCCACCACCACAGTTCCTTGGTCATCACGTAACCGCTGAGCATTTCTTCATGCTGACATTCCTTGTGTTATCTCGTTATTTTTTTATCTTTGTCCTTTTCTTCCCTTCTTTTAATTCTGACTTATGAGCATGATTTTGCAACTCGTCTTCGCTCGTCAGTTTACGCGCAATAATGTTTTTCGCGTTTACCCTGTCATTTGTTCTTTCGGATCTTAAGTCAGTTCCTACACCCTGAGGAGTCAAAATGCGTATCTTCAACGCAGAGGTAGTATCTCTTTTTCAAAGTATCTTTACGCTGATCAGGCCGAACATTAAACTTTAGCGATAAGACCGCCTTTGCATTCTATTGTTAACATTAAGTTTCCCTTGTTTAATATTTTGAAATCTGTTCATTCAATGTGTGCAACTACAATTTTTTAAGTAATAAATAAAATATTACGGGGCCAAGACCTTTTGCACTATCGTTGACAGACTTGTATCGTTTTTTAAAGCGTAGTTGATTTAAATTCAGATTTTTTAGCCATTTGTTAGTTGCTATTTAAATATAGTGGAATTATTTAAAATGAAAATATTTCCAATTTTCTGAATTTGAAGATTTCATTGCGAGCAGATTATTTTTTAACAATTAGCATAGACAAACAGATAGGCGGCAACCTTATACTTAAATGTAAGTAAATAATAAAACGAATGTTGCGTCAAACGGAACAGGCGTGTTATAAATAGCTTTAAGAACTACAGATCTTTCGTAGTACAATTCTGAGTTTCAAACATGAGAGCGTGTTTTGTGTTTGCGCTGCTTTTAGTCCTGACTTTAGTAGCAAGTGAGGAGTTACATGGTTAGTAGGTGTACTTTTTCCTTCTTTGGATGATTTATTGACTAGTGTAATTACGTGGAAGGAAGAAGATAAGTTATCTTCTTCTTTCCACCTTTTAGCCTCTCTTAAGTTAAAGTTAATGATGTTAGTCTTAGACACGTATCTAGTTAGTAAAGAGGTGGTTTAGGAAAAAAGATAATAAAGAAGACCCAAAAGAATAACGAGAATATCGAAAATATCCAAATAGATTTTTATTTGAATTTGAACTTCCACATATTTTGTGGTATGTAGTTAGTCAAATTATAATATTTATCTACTAACGATACATTAATAGCAATCTGTTTGTGTTAAGAAAACCACAAATGATTATAACTATTTATTGTCGGTGATACATATATTTACAAGATGACTAAAGTTAGAATTGACAAATGTATTTATAGTTCTTTAATGAGTTAAAAAAGGTGAAAAATGTTGCGATTTTAACTGAAATATTTCCTTTTTCAGGTTACCATAAAGTAGAAAAGAGACAAATAGTCAAACCCCAAACGATTATGGTGAAACCACCTCCTGGCTGTGTGTTTTACGAATGCATTGCGCGCTGCAGGCAGCGGGGTTACCGTAACGGTGGATACTGTACGATCAATGGATGCCAATGTCTTTGATACTGTGACTATAAAATAAGATAAAAAATAATGTGTTTCAAAAATTGTTTTATTTTATCTAAAAAATGATTAAAAACCATTAAAATCCTGAATTGGATACTTTCCAACAACTTTAACCTCATAAAAAATTAAATCTATATTACCATTTATAATTTCAGAACGGCTACACTGATCGGGATGAAGTTTGGCAAAGATATAGATTTGTTCGGTGGTAGAATTACATACCTATAGGCTTTTTTTTTTTTGGTATTCAATTGAAAACGGGATCAATGAGGGTAGAACGATTAATATTTTCCTTTATTAACCAAATTGTATGGACTTAAAAAATAATTTGGGATAGTAGTAGGTACAATGATTCGACCAATGAGCGAAAGGTCTCTAATAACTTTCTTTTTCCCCGTGCCGAAGTAATACGCTTGCACCACGAGCTTGGAACAGTAGCTGGGGTTTGTGGACCATATGTCAGTGGTTATTTTGTACGTGATGTGTTTAGTTTTCTTTATACCGCCGCTCGGGTTGTAGTACGTATGGTCAGCCCATGCCGCGGCACCGGACGCTGCAGCGGCGTTGTTACAACGATACACTGTCGTCCAATCTGAGCTGTGTTCGTCGAACCACTTATCTTTCTTCACCTGCCGGTTGTTGTCCTTTATCCCATTCTGCCATCCATCGCCACCTCTCATTTCCAGTACCCAGTTATCTGTAGTCATAATTGCTGCGTGTCCCACCAGCCCGCCTATACCACGCCCTGTTATAAGTATATCCCCTTTCTTAACGGTATTGATGAAACGTCGTTTGTTGTCTGCAACACTTCGTTTGCTTATTTTTCTTTCATACAAAGATTCTTGCGTATCGGGTAGAAGGCCAAAGTTATTCATTATGAGCCATTCTTCGTAGTTTAACACTTCAGTTTCGTTCATAGCGATGTACTCCGTGTAAATATTCCTAAAGATATTCCGTTCGTCCCTCTGGAATGCTTCCAGTGGATATTTTGCCGTATTGATTATTCCCAGGTCGACGCCGCTCATGTAGGCCCTGTAGGTTGTCTCGTTTGATGGGGAAAAATTTTCGCCTGCAATCATGAATGCGTTTAATTAAAGCCTGCATGTTTTTAAAATATACTTTCATTAATTTTTTACTGTATACCGACACGGTTTTTTAAAAGTTACATATTCTGGATGCTTTTGGTTGCTTCCTATTAATTAAAATTATTAGTACGTTAGGAACTCACTGAGTAGTTTTGACATACTCAACTCGTCAATTCTAAATCATGTAATGATAGAATTTGATGGTGTATTTTTGCTTGGTACATTTAGTTCATTTCAAGTTATCCTAGGTTCTAATGCCGGTGGTAGAGTCACTGGCTGGTGGTGGATAGTTACCACCCTATCAAGGAAGACATACCGCCAAGCGATTTAGCGTTCCGGTACGATGTCGTGTAGTAACCGGAAGGGGTGTGGATTTCATCATACTCCTAACTAGTAAGCCCGCTTCCATCTGAGACTGCATTATCACTTAACATCAGGTGTGATAGCAGTCAAGGGCCAACTTGTAGTTAATTAAAAAAAATGAAAGAAGTATGATGATATAATTATATTACTTACTACTCTGTAGTTCATTTTCACACCGAACAATCTGCCTCGTAAACAAAACTATTAATAAAAGATTTAGAAAGATCTTTTCAGACATGCTGAAGGAAACTCTACGAATGTCTTATCAAAATTAAGTCGCGCTTTATAAAGGAATATATTGTAGTAATATCGGCTTAAAACCAGACGGTTTATAGGGGATGTTTGTAGAGATAAGAACATCTGAATCATTTGCTCTATTCGCCTGATTACCTCACTTGACACATATTAGTATGAGTATGGAATGATTTCAACGATGTGTATGTAAATATTTAGATTAGATAAGAAGGAATTTATTTATTGACTTTTTCTACATAATAACGTAAGAGTCACTATGTATGAATAGTGTCTATTTTTTCATGTAGCCTGGATGTGGAACACTGTCCTTTACGAAATCAGACATTAAAAATGCTAATTTATTTTTCCAAATTGTCATTTATATTTCGTTATTTCTTTTTAAATGCAATTTGTTATTTATTTAGTACTAATACATTAAACTTAAATATTCTAAATAACCTGAGTTTTGTAAGTTCATAATCGTCACACGTCGTCTTTAGTCCCGTAGTGACCACGGTCCATGTAACTGGATCGGAATTTCGACAAAATAAAAACTGCGGTTTATCGTGGTACGTACCCGTTGAAATATATTATTATATCATAATCGTGAGCTGATGATCAACAGTAGCATTTTCCACTACGGCATTGTCCAAAGGGGTGGCCTGTTGACTGACAGTATCGGGTGCAATCCAGCCGACATGGGTGTCTTCCTTTGCGGGCGGCTTCGGATCCTGTACAGAGAAATATGAGATAAGATATTGAGTAAGTAATTAATATTAAATTGTGAAAGCGTGAATATTGATAACTGTAAGAATATTTGTTAAGAATAATGGTTCAGAACTATGTTTGTCCGCCTCCTTGGTGTAGTGATCAGCCTATGTAGATTCAATCCGGGGTTCAAATCCTGGGTGTCATCAAATCAAACCCAAAATGAAGATGAATATGAAGTTGAATGAAATTCTCTGTACATTTCAAGCCCGGAGTCGAAAATTCCGTGCCTCGAAGAGCATGTTAAGCCGTCGGTCTCGGTCACTAGCATCAACATCTGGTAGCGATCTTTAATTAATGATACAATATCACCGCATAGAATCAGCGTGGTGGGTCTGCGGTCCATATCCCTTCTCCTATAAAGAGGGAGGTCTGGTCCTGTAGTAGTGATGATGATGATGATAATGACTATGTTTATATACTATACTATGTTTATATGAATATCTTTTAATTTGATTAAAACCTCCTCAGTTAAGGAATATAAGAGCATTGCTCGCTAGACTGACGAATTCAAAGCAAATGATAAATGTACAAAAATATGCTAACACATTGCGGTTTTATAATTATCAGTATAATGCTACAATAACAATACAATGGGTACGTACTAGGTATTTAAGTTAGCGTAAGCGTGCGATATAAGAGCCCCTTCACACGTATCCGTTTTATCGCACGCGTTTTTTTTAATTCAGGCGAATGTTCTGGGATCGAATTTAGGACATTTTAAAATATGGCCAGGTTAAGAGTACTCTAACCGAACTTGTATGATAGGATTAATGAGAATGCAAGAAGCTAAGAAAGTATGCAAGGACCGTGGCAAATGGAAGGATGTAGTCACTTCATACCCCTATGGGATTAAGGTGTGATGTTATATATTATGTATGTTTTATTTTCATTGATGGCGTTTGTAATTGTATGAGCGACTTAACACATGATATTAATTTGTTTTGTGACAGTTGTGTGAACGGGCGGTAAAATATTATTAAGTGATGATAACTCCACCATTGCTACCTATGGTGGAGACCTTATGTTGGGAGAGATACAGTTTTTCAATTGTATTTGTTCTTAAATAGAACATTAACCATTTTGGAGTTTAAACTATCTCGAGTATTTTCCATAAAGGTGATAGAATGGCGACCCCGTACCGGAAAGCGTAGTGTTGGTGGACCTCCCATTATACTGAAGCCAAACTCGATTGAGAATACTTGTCAACAAACAAATTAAAAATGAGGGTAGAAATCACTAGTCATTTTACACCTAATTTTTTTAGTTAACTTGTTAATGACGAATTCATGACAATAAATTAGATTAGTAAGCTTAAAACTAATTAATATATTCAATATCTTTTAAATAAGATTTTAAAATGTGTTGCATTTTGTACCTTCATTTTGTTTGTTGACAAGTATTCTCAATCGAGTTTGGCTTTAGTATAGGTGGTGTCATTAAACGTGTTGCTGAGAACTGCTGGCCGGCAGGCAGCAGGCGGCTCAGGTTTGTTGTGAAATCCCTAAAAAGGCAGCAGTGGACATCCATCGGCTGCTAATGATGACGATGATGAGGATTTTCCATATTATTAAAATCACGTTGTCGGAGTATCCCCGGCTTGTTTCGGACCCTTATGGACCTTTTAGTTATAAGTGACAAGGGTCAGGACGGTGAAAAAAATATGACCAGACTTCAGCCTTTAGCTAAGTTACTATTAAACTTCCCTAATCCGAGGCAGCCGTTTCAAAGAATAGGATAACTGTCAGAAAGGTCATCGACTTTTGGGTAACGCACTGTCTGCCCTGAGGTCAAGAACTCGTCGGTCAAGAGTAGACACAGTCTCGTTAAGGCAGAATATTATTAAAAATAAAAAATTAAAATTCTCTCGCGACTGCAAACCTGGTAATTGGGGTCATCTTCAATTAATATTTACGTGCTTTGAAATATAACTCTTAATTTATAACGATGTTTTAAATGTAATTTGAATTTTAAATTTTTCAATTTTGTAAAAGTAATAAATATATTATATTCTTTGAGTAATTATGTTATCACTATATCACTATATATATATTATATTACGCATGTTGAGATAACCTATGACATAGCAACTCAAACTATCTTTATTTTATTAAACTGTATCTGATTTGTCATAACCTGTTTATTTATTTAAAAGATATGCCAACAAAGGCAGCAGTGTACATTTATGAACAAAAAATTAAGGCTAGTGCAGTAGTGCTGGTGTTGTCATCCTTTATAGGCAATAGACATATACAACATTTTCAACTGTTGGTTGGTTGGTTGGTAAAAATTTAGTATTTAGCTTTACTTAACGTCACTAACAATGGATTTTTCGACACGCTTTCGGGACCGCTGAGCACAGTTGGTTAAACTATACACATTTCAACATAACCTATTAACACAATATATAAAGCACATACCTTTAATTCCGAGTATAACGATAGTAAACAAGATAAGCACGTTGAAAATATAAAATTTCATTTTGTTTGACTTTTACAGCCCCAGTGAATTGTTATCGCAAGCGCCTTTACTTAGTAACAACACTAGCTTGACTGATAGCGAAATCTGTGTTATTCAGGCAGAATACTGTTACTTTATTTTAACTGTAGGGAGATTTCGGCTGCGGCTAGTTGCCACTCTACTGACAAAGACGTACCGTCAAGTGATTTAGTGTTCCGGTACGATATCGTGTAAAAACCAAAGGGGTGCGAATTTCATCCTATTACTTACCAGGTAGACCGATTGCTTCTTAGATTGCATCACCACAGATATGATTGCAGTCAAGGACTTTCTGTAGTTTAGATAAGTTTAAAATAAGCTCTGTGGTATCTCAAGTCAATAAAAAAATATTAACCTCTCGCTTTTCATACTATACATACCTTCAGGACTGTTGAGCTGTTGAGGTTTCAATTCATTGAGCAACAATTATTCACTATTTATAATTAGTTGTATGAAACGAGTTTTATTTGTAGTGGTTTTTATCTTAAGGGGTATTGTGTACTTGTAACTATCTATGGTCACGGTCATATCATACGATACCATGGCTGGTAGGTGGCTTAGCCCAAAAAAAACCACCAAGTGATTTTGCGTTCCGGTACAAAGTGAATTTCAAATGTTAACCCGCTTCTTACATTTAGTGTATTATCACTTAGATACCATCAGCTGTGTCATTAAGCTCAAGAGTTGACATGGCGTGAATACAAAAAAAAAAAAATTAAGGTGTTATTTTTAAGTTCTTCATAAAATACCTAATGGCTAAACGCGTAAAAGTTGCACTCTGCTAAGAATATAATAGGAAACCATAACCAGGATAGGTAGAACAAAATGGTTTAAAATCCCGTTGCTGAATGCTATCCAAGCTTTCTGCTTTAAGGACGTTAAACCCACAATCTTACTTCGTTAGATAAACTTTCCTTTAACTTGGATGACACCGACATTACAGATATGGTTAAGTAAATTAAACTAACTAATCGTCGCAAATATTTCTGACTTTTTAGTGCGTTTGTATGTAGGTTTTATTCCAATCCTTACATATTTTTCTATAAAATGACACACAATTGATTAAAAAACATGTAATTACAATTTAATTTTACTAATTTTCAAAATTTGTTACAGGTATTTCCGTTTAATATATATATTTATAAGCAATCTATTAGGCGCACTCCATCAACACTCACATAAATTAGTATGACTTGTTGAGTGCAGTGGCGAACGTCAGTGATTGAATGAATATACCTATTGATCAGAATGTTGTTGTTGAGTTCAAGTTCATTGAGGTGCTGATAAATACAATCTAATCAAACTGCTGACTGCATAAATAAGTGTTTAATAGGAAGGAATAACTACAGGATGAGTTTTTAACAGACTTTAATCGCACTATGCTCTTTGTGAGACACTAGAGGTCGCCCGCGGTTTCACCCGCGTAGTTTCCGTTGCCGTAAAAAATTCATAAAAAGTAGCCTATTGGATATTGTGACGTATAAGCTGTATTATTGTAAAGTTTTATTAAAATCCTTTCAGTTGTTTTTGGGTGACTACACTTTTGGTACAAGAAAATCTGAAGTATTCCACATATTTGTACCTTGTTTTTTTTTTGTGGGGAATGAATACCCTCTCAAAACGGGAAGGCGAGAAGGATAATATGTCTTAGTGAGGTTTAGTAGGATTCTTAGCGACTAAAACCTCGGTGTACCTTCTCTTCACCTGATAATTGGACCATGGGAACAAAATGCCTCTTTTATTTTTCTTTTATTAAATCCTTATGGGTACCTACTCACCAAGGAGCGGGAGCGAGAGGGTTATTTCGGACCCTTACCGACTAAAACCCCACGGTGTTCCTACACGCCACCTGGTAAACTGAGCTACGGGAACGAATGCACCGTAATAACTCAACTCCGGACCTCGGCTAACTACCAGATCAACGAGGCAGTCGGTTATACAGTCACACCCTGTATCTACACGTTATCTACAAATAGTAACAACACAGGATGTGTATGAGTAACTAACAATGTTGGACGATTCACAGCTTAGCTTAGTTCAGCTTAGTTAACCGCGCCCGGTGAAGTCCCGCCGATTTATCGCTCAATTTAAACAAGACAGGAACAAAAATTAATTCAGTATTACTCAATACATTGTGGTGCAAGCTTGTGAATTATGACAATGTTTCGTTTGGAAGTTATTGTTTTTATTGCGGCCATTGTTGCGGTTAACGCTGCTATTATTAATATTTATGAAGACGGTAAGTTTGTTATCCGTATGAAAAATAGTTAAAAAAGTAAAGACGTTAAAAGTCGAAACTCGCAATTGGCGAGTTCATTGTTGCAGTGCAGATTTTATTCATTACAAATTAGTCCTTGACTATAATTAAAACTGATGGTAAGTGATTATGCAATCTAAGATGAAGCGGGTTAACTTGTTACGAGTAGGATGGAATTCACACCCCTTTCGGTTTTTACACGACATCGTACCGGAACGCTAATTCGCTTGGCGGTACGTCTTTATCGGTAGGGTGGTAAATAACCAATACCGAAGGCTCCCACCCGCGAGACCTGGACCAATTTAGAAAACCTTAATCAGCACACCCAGGAATCGAAACCAGGGCCTCCCACTGCGCACACCTGCGCTACGAAGGCCGTCAAATATATTAGCGATAGGTATTATTAATTGTTTATTTTAAATTACAATACGATATCGTATAGAGACCGAAGGGGTGTGTGCGTTTTATTCTACTCCAGTACTCTACAAGTTAGCCCGCTTCCATCTTAGATTGTCATCATCATCACTTACCATTAGGTGTGATTATAGTCAAGGACTAACAAGTAATGAATAAAAAAAATTATAACTACAATGATGTCGTATGGCCGATTTGCCCTGATCGCTTTTGGCCTGAATTTTAAGACGATCTCTATTTATAGATGTGAAGACTTTAAAAACAAAATCGCATGGAGTAGAATATTGTAACGAAGCTGCGTGTAACAGCTTGTGCCGTTTCCTGGGCTTCAACAAGGGGACATGCGACGGCGATACTTGCGAATGTAGCAAAATCAGCAATCAAGGTAGGTATACGCTATCAAGGGGCCTCATAAGAAGGATTAGGTTATTCAGAGTGCGATAGAGCCAGCTATATCGAAACAGAAATGAGGAGATCCGCAGATGAACCAAAGTTGCCGACATAGCTCGACGAGTCGCAAACCTGAAGTGGCACATAGTTCGAAGAGCTACTTACGTTTAGGGGGCAGCTAGGGGCTCGGAAAGAAATGCAACGATACGTAATAATTATTTAATTAATAATTAATTACAATATAATTAAAGTACATGACTAAAGATCAACGATTGATCTTCTACATACTAAAGATCACGATTGATCTTTTACATCCTAGCTAAGCCTAAGGTGACTACCGATCGGCGATCGATTAAGAAGTGATTCTCGTAGGCTCCTAACTTTAGAGGTAGCAGCGGTTCACGTGAGACTTGCATGTAGATCTTGCTGTGTTAGCGCCTCGTGCGACTGGTTCAGTGTGTAGGTTTTTAGGCCATCGCTTACACGGCAGCGTCCTTGACTTGGCTGCACGTAACAAGCTGATGGACAGTGTTTGATGACCCAAAATCAGGTGGACGGACGACATCAAACGTGCCGCAGCGAGCCGCTGGCCACAGATGGCTCAGGATCGTTATTTTTGGAAATCCGTAAAAAAGGCCTATGTCCTGCAGTGGACCACCGCCGGCTGTTAATGATGATCATGTCATCATAGACATATACATAGATAGTAAAGATTGGCTATGTGGTTATTTCATATACAGTATAAGTGGGTGCAAAATTTCTCTATAACCTGCTTCTTTCTCTAAGACTTACTAAATATGCAGCAAGCTCTAAATAAGAACGGGTATCCAATGCTGCTGTAGTAGGATTTTTCCAAAGCAGGGTTTGTGGATCCACAATTAGGTGGACTAACGATATCTAGCGGGGTGTATGAGGACGCTGCATGCAGTTTACAAGACCGCGGTATTTGTAAATCCGTGCAATGTCTGAGTCCCGCACTGGACGTCATAATAGGCTGATAAGGATGATGAGGAATGTATGAAAGAATTCCCTGATGATGAACCGGCTCCCTGTAACCCGCTCAAGTCATCGGTCCATCTAGTGGGGTATCTAGTAGGTCCCATAACGGAAAGGTGTTTTGTGCTTTGTGTTTTAGTTTAACGATCGGACGAACGGAAGTTAATACTCACTAACATTTTCTTTCTGTTATAGAACAATTTCAAGAAAATACGATACCCAGTCTGGATGAAGTTAAAAGCGGTAAATATTTTCATATCTTTAAACTAATTAAGATTTTTAGCCTGACTAAAGAAAAAAAAATCGCGTTATGTTGCGGAGTGCTTGTAGCGCCTTTAATCCAAATTTTTATCTTTCGGGTCAGGCTATACTTTTAGCAGTAGTTAAAATAGTTTCCACATATTTTATAGAACAAATTGAAAATAACGAAGTGCCAAGTGTGGATGAGAATGAAATCGGCAAAGGGTTGACGGGTTGTGACCCCCTGGCGTGTGACCAGCTGTGTCGCCGCTTGCAGTTCCCCGGCGGTGTGTGCGTTAACGGCCGCTGCAAATGTGACAACTTCCGGCCACAATCAGGTACAGTTTGTCTACTTTTGGAAGTCTGTTTGGCTATTGATATAGTAGTAGCTTTTTTGGACACCTGCAGAAGGGTGCTCAGTTTGCCTTTCCAAAAGTAATATTGGAAGGAAAGATATTGGGCAAGAAAGCACCTGGTCATTAAAGGAGGAAATGGCTACACGACATAAGAGAGTAAATCAGACTCGATGGAAAGCTTTTCGCATATTGACCGCTAAACTTTGTTCGGAAGATGCCACCAAGTGATGATGATGATAGTTGGAGTGTGCAAACGGTTACACAGCTTTGGTATGTTAAACTGAAGTGTTATCAATGCCAACGTATTAATTATTTTAAAATATTAAAGCAAAGTCTGGTTAGTTACAACACTTATAACTCGAGAATGGCTGGACCGAACTTGTTACATTTATCCTTAGCCCGAATAACTGACTAAAGATCGAATAAGGCAACGATAAAAAAACGTGAAAAATATCAGTTCTTCATACTTTTTTATGCAGCGAGTATATTAGTATATATTTGGCTGGTGGGAGGCTTTTGGCTGGTGGAAGGCTGTTTGCCGTGGCTAGTTACCACCGTACCAACAAAGACGTACCGCCAAGTGATTTAGCGTTCCGGTGCGATGTCGTGTAAAAACCCAAAGGGGCTTGGATTTCATCCTACTCCTAACAAGCTTCTATCTTAGAATGCATCATCGCTTTGTAGTGGAGTAATATAAATAGAAGTACTGTAATAGCTTAAGAGTAGTAATAAACATACTTTAATCACGATCGGTTGTGTTATTATTTAAACGCCCGACACCACATGGCGACCGTGACAGGACGGTGTCCAATGTCCGGCGAATAATGCTGACGCGGGGCATTCGTGTGTGCCTCGGTGTTCGAATCTAGACTTTTACGATGAAAAAAATTAATAAGTCAATTGTCAGGGGTACATGTGCAGCGAAGGAAATATAAATTATAAAAATTATGGGCAACAAATGCGCAAAGTGTGAATGCCAAAACAAAGAGGTAGTGATACAAGACGGCAACAACACAGAGGTAACAACTAGCAACATATTGATAGCCTCAATTCTGGGAGTTTGTGCGCTAGCCATAATTTATATTGGCTTAAAAAAAAAATATAAAAAATGCCACACCGGGCTGGTGAGACAGGAGCTACGGGAGGAAGCTTTTAGAAGGATACGGGCGCGTTGGTCCGGGCATCAACCGGCGGTCCGCGACCCACCTAATCCAGAAGTACAACAGTGAAGTGAAAAAAAAAAAAGTGAGAAAAGAAAAAAGTGAAAGTGAAAATAAAAATAAAATAATGGGTATTGATGTATTAGTTATATTAGTATTGATGTATTAGTTATATAAATATAATAGTGTATGGATAGGTTACTAGAGATTTATAATTATCTTATATGTGAAAGTGAGAGCATTAGAAAGTTGGGACCTAAAAGGCGACAAGAAAAGTTAGGCCAGCAAAAATTTGAAAATGTTATTGCATTATATAAGGATTATAGATTACATATAAAAACTTTGCACTTAACAAAGTCATCAGATATAGAATTAACTTGTGAAGCGATTGAGGAAACTTATAAGAAAATTGTTAATTATATGCAAGTAGGTCCTATAGAAATTGTACAAAAAATGGATAACTTTGATTTAAAAACCGCGAGTACGTTGATTCCTTTAATGGATGGTAGGCAAGAAAATATTGAGCAAATTATAGATGGCATCGAGATGTATAGTAACTGTTTAAAAGGTGAGGAGAGCAAGAAATTGTTGATTTCATTTGTTTTGAAAACAAGATTATCTAAAACAGCTAAGTTGAAGCTGAATCCCGAATATTCTACAATTGAAAGTTTATTATTAGATATAAAGAAATATTTGCTAACTAAGAAATCAGCCAATTCCTTGCTATCACAGATAAATAACTTATCTCAAAATAATATGTCCATTAGCAAATATGGGGAAAAGTTGGAGGAACTTTTTATAGGGCTCACTATAACACAAGCTGGCGAAAATGAAAAAGCACGCGAAATATTGAGACCTTTAAACGAACAGTTGGCAATAAAAAGATTTTCAGATGGTCTTCGAAATCGGCGGCTGAGTACAATAATATCAGCTAGAAACTACAGCGCGCTGAAGGATGCTGTGCGCGCAGCGGAAGACGAGGAGCTGGCAAGCCCCGGGTCTTCGTCCCAAACAGCAGTATACTCCTACTCACAAGGTAACAGAAATCAATCATATTATCGTTACCCCAGGTACAATCGCGGACGACAGTTTTACCGCGGCTATACACCTTCGCGAGGAGGTACGTATCAACCCATATCCCAGGTTAAGAGAGGACACAATCAGCCCAATATAAGTCGCTATAATTATCAAAGTAATACGGCACCAACAAGGAATTACAATCAGTCCCGATATCCGAGGAATAACGTAAGATTTTATAGAGGTAACTCAAATAATAATTATTATCGCAAAGGCAATGCCTACGTCACAGAGTCCGAGCAGAAGGAAGAAGATCTAAATTTGGCAGAGTTTTTTCGAGCCTAACTATGCATTCATATGTGAAGGGTTGGATTTCATCTATCTGTTCTGCGGCAATCGAAAATGTAAGTTTTTATTAGATACTGGTGCATCTTTATCTATCATTAACAGTCAAATCATTCAAAGTAACATAATAAAATATGACAGTAATACAATCATAAAAGGTATAGGTGGAAAAATAAAATCGAAATGTTTCGCGTATATTCCATTGCAGTCAGCAAACGGTTTTACATTTCGTCACAAGTTATACCTATTCGATCACGTTCCATGCGGAGCGGACGGTATTATCGGTTTAGACTTTCTTAGAACTTATAATGCAAACATAGACTTACCTACGAACCGACTCACATTACATTTAGAGCATTATGAAACATGTACCTTACAAATAAGTAAATGTACTAGTAAAGATGTAGTATCAGAAGAATATTTAACGGTTCCATCACGTAGCGAATCAATTCATTATTTGAGTATCAGTAAAAATGTATATAAAGATAGTGTTATATATCCGAAACAGTTACATGAAAACATATTTTTAGCAGGTTGCATCGTAAAGCCAATTAGGGGAAAAATACCAGTAAAGATATTGAATACGGGCGAAAAACCAATGAACTATGACGAATGACTAAAGAATGTCAAAACAGCTTTGAAACTTTGAAACACAAATTAACTACACCCCCAATCTTACAATATCCAGATTTTTCACATACTAACACCTTTGTTCTCCAAACAGACGCGTCAGGCATAGCTATCGGATCAGTATTGTGTAATAAAAATTTAAAACCTGTAGCATATGCTAGCAGACCTCTAAATAAAGCGGAGCTAAATTATCCAATTATTCAGAAAGAACTTTTGGCAATAGTTTGGAGCATAAAACATTTTAGACCATACCTATACGGAAAACAATTTGTCATCAAGACCGATCATAAACCTTTAATTTATCTATTTAGTATGAAAGATCCGTCAACGAGACTTTTAAAGTTCAGATTACAGTTGGAAGAATACGACTTTAAAATCGAGTACATAAAAGGCAGTGATAACGTGGCAGATGCTTTAAGTAGGGTGACCATAAGTTCGGAAGAATTGAAATCATTAAATAGTAAAGTTAGTTTGGTTATGACGAGAGCACAGAAAGCTAAGTTATGCAAAGAGGAGGTGAATAAAAGCACAGACACAAGGGATCCTTGTATACCTGCCGAATCAAGGTCTGGCCAACCGAGAATCGCAGAGATACTAAGGAAACCGAGTGACTACGTAGAGTTGAAATTTATTCAAGGAAGTCAGTTAACTAAGAAAACTCTAACTTATGAAAAAGAATGTTTAGCGTATGAGGTCTCGACTCATTCAATTTACATAAACCTCAATTATATGTCGCATTTTACGCGAGTCGAATTTGCGAATTTATTGAAGGAATTTTGTAATGAATTGAATATTGAACGACTATGTATAATTAAAGATGAAAGAAACGTAGAATTTTTAAAGCAACTAATAAATGAAATAAAAAGTAGAGAAAAATGGTCCGGACCGCAATTAAATATATTAAAAGGTATAAAACGAGTCCTCAATGATGAAGAAAAGATATGCATACTACATGATTATCATCTACTACCTACGAGTGGGCATGCGGGTGTACAACGCATGATCAACAATATAAAAGGTAAGTACTTTTGGCCTGGTATGGAATCCGATGTGCGGAAATACGTAAGCAAGTGTGCCAAGTGCCAAACTAGTAAGTATTCTAGAAATATAGTGGAACCGATGGTCGTGACGACGACAGCATCGGAAGCTTTTGAAAAAATATACTTAGATATCATAGGTCCTTTAGATAAAGACATAGACAATAATGTTTATATTTTAAGTTTACAATGCGAGCTGAGTAAATACGTCGAGGCGTATCCCTTACAACGTAAAGACACGGTAAGTGTGGCAAAATCTTTTGTCAATAACTTCATATTAAGGTACGGACTTCCCAGAGTTATCGCGACAGATCGAGGAACGGAAGTTCAGTCAGAAACGATGAAAGAGGTGTGCAAGCTACTTAAAATTGAAAAGGTAAGCTCGACAGCTTATCATCATGAGTCGATAGGCTCCTTGGAAAATACTCATAAACACCTCGCTGCCTTCTTACGAACTTTATGTGATGGACATCAAGAGACATGGAGTCAGTGGCTTCAGTTTTGGTGTTTTTCATTCAACACTACTGTCCATACTCAGACTAAGTATACGCCGTACGAACTCGTATTTGGCAATAGTTGTAACTTGCCTAGTAATTTAAGAGATAATGTGGTAAAGCCACTCTACAATCCAGATAATTATGCACTAGAGCTTAGGTATAGGTTACAGTTAGCATGGAAGGAAGCGCATAAAAACTTAGTTTTAAGTAAATTGAAAAGGAAAGATGTATGGGATAAAAAGTGTAATTCGATCAAGTATCAAAGAGGTGATTTAATTTTAATCAAGAATGAAACTGGTAAAAAATTAGATATGCTATATAAAGGACCCTATAAAGTAATAAGTGAAAATGGACCTAACGTTACTGTTGAAAAAGACGGAAAAGTGGATAGTGTCCACAAAAACAGAACAAAACCATACGTAACCTAGTATTAAGTGTTTAGCGTTAGTTACGATAGATACCTATCCATTATTATAGCTAGCTACTACCTAGCGGTATTGTATTTCAAGCCTGTGTTAACAATATTATATTTCATTATCAAGGCACGATGACAGTGTCATTCCTTTAACTTGTAAACACTTTATACTTACACCTTAAAATATGATTATGATATGAATGTGTTAACTAATTAATTATAAGTTTTAGGAAATAAGAAATTTAAAAAAAAAAAAAAGTTTATCAGTAATATAATATTTTATTCGGCATTTTATGCAGATACATGTATGTTAAAAAAAAAAAAAAAAAAAAAAAAAAAAAAAAAAAAAAAAAAAATCGTATTTGACATTTTTTTTTTTAAATTTGCCCCGATGATGTAGTGGAGTAATATAAATAGAAGTACTGTAATAGCTTAAGAGTAGTAATAAACATACTTTAATCACGATCGGTTGTGTTATTATTTAAACGCCCGACACCACCCGTGTTTAAATAATAACACAACCGATCGTGATTAAAGTATGTTTATTACTACTCTTAAGCTATTACAGTACTTCTATTTATATTACTCCACTACACTTCATCATTGAGGACTCGTTTTATACCTTTTAATATATTTAATTGCGGTCCGGACCATTTTTCTCTACTTTTTATTTCATTTATTAGTTGCTTTAAAAATTCTACGTTTCTTTCATCTTTAATTATACATAGTCGTTCAATATTCAATTCATTACAAAATTCCTTCAATAAATTCGCAAATTCGACTCGCGTAAAATGCGACATATAATTGAGGTTTATGTAAATTGAATGAGTCGAGACCTCATACGCTAAACATTCTTTTTCATAAGTTAGAGTTTTCTTAGTTAACTGACTTCCTTGAATAAATTTCAACTCTACGTAGTCACTCGGTTTCCTTAGTATCTCTGCGATTCTCGGTTGGCCAGACCTTGATTCGGCAGGTATACAAGGATCCCTTGTGTCTGTGCTTTTATTCACCTCCTCTTTGCATAACTTAGCTTTCTGTGCTCTCGTCATAACCAAACTAACTTTACTATTTAATGATTTCAATTCTTCCGAACTTATGGTCACCCTACTTAAAGCATCTGCCACGTTATCACTGCCTTTTATGTACTCGATTTTAAAGTCGTATTCTTCCAACTGTAATCTGAACTTTAAAAGTCTCGTTGACGGATCTTTCATACTAAATAGATAAATTAAAGGTTTATGATCGGTCTTGATGACAAATTGTTTTCCGTATAGGTATGGTCTAAAATGTTTTATGCTCCAAACTATTGCCAAAAGTTCTTTCTGAATAATTGGATAATTTAGCTCCGCTTTATTTAGAGGTCTGCTAGCATATGCTACAGGTTTTAAATTTTTATTACACAATACTGATCCGATAGCTATGCCTGACGCGTCTGTTTGGAGAACAAAGGTGTTAGTATGTGAAAAATCTGGATATTGTAAGATTGGGGGTGTAGTTAATTTGTGTTTCAAAGTTTCAAAGCTGTTTTGACATTCTTTAGTCCATAAGAATTTTACATTTTTTCGACATAATTTATTCAATGGTAAAGTGATTTCGGAAAAATGAGGTATAAACTTTCTGTAATAGTTGCAGAACGCTACAAATCGCCTAACTTCGTCCGAATTTGTTGGTACCGGATAATGTTGTAATACTCTAGTTTTCTCTGGATCGGGCAGAACTCCATTAGCTGACACCACGTGTCCTAAATATAATAACTGTCTTTTCATAAATTCGCACTTATGTGGGTTGAGTTTAAGGTTCATTGTTCGAAGACGCTCAAAGACATCCATTAAATTTTTATTATGAATCTCCATATTTCTTCCAAAAACTATTAGATCATCGCAGTAAATAAAACATTTTTCATAGGTTAGACCTGACATTGCGATGGACATAACCCTCGAGAAGGCATTAGGACTAATTTTTAAACCCATGGCTAATCGCTTCATTCTGTATTGCCCAGTACTTGTGCCAAAGCTAGTGATATTCCTACATTCGGGTTTTAAACTAACTTGATAAAATCCTTGATACAATCCAAATGGGTGAAATAAATACTTCCGGACAGAGAGTCTAATATCTCAGTTATGTTGGGTAAGGGAAATTTATCGTCCTGTATCGAATCATTAACTTTTCTGTAATCTATTACTAAACGCCATTTTTTGTTACCTTCTGACTTTTTAGGCACTAATAGTATTGGACTATTCCATTCGCTATTAGAGGGTTCTATTATGTCGTCATCGAGCATCCGTTGCACTTGTTTATTAATTTCTTGTTTCGATGACTGTGGAAGCCGATAAGGTTTTGTATACACGGGTTTGGTATTAGGTTTCACCATAATCGACTGTTCTACGACGTTCGCTGTACCTAACCTGTCACCTTCCAAGAAAAATATGTCGGAATACTTGGCACATATTATTTGTAGTGATTTTCTATCGTTAGAATCTAAATGATTTAGTTTTAATTCTGTTAATAGTTTCTTTACACGACTAACATCTTTTTGAGACTGGCTAAATGAACATAAATCGTAGTTTTCTAAATAATCAATATCTCCCGACTGAATAATGTTAGATTTGAGAATTTTCATTGGTTTTTCGCCCGTATTCAATATCTTTACTGGTATTTTTCCCCTAATTGGCTTTACGATGCAACCTGCTAAAAATATGTTTTCATGTAACTGTTTCGGATATATAACACTATCTTTATATACATTTTTACTGATACTCAAATAATGAATTGATTCGCTACGTGATGGAACCGTTAAATATTCTTCTGATACTACATCTTTACTAGTACATTTACTTATTTGTAAGGTACATGTTTCATAATGCTCTAAATGTAATGTGAGTCGGTTCGTAGGTAAGTCTATGTTTGCATTATAAGTTCTAAGAAAGTCTAAACCGATAATACCGTCCGCTCCGCATGGAACGTGATCGAATAGGTATAACTTGTGACGAAATGTAAAACCGTTTGCTGACTGCAATGGAATATACGCGAAACATTTCGATTTTATTTTTCCACCTATACCTTTTATGATTGTATTACTGTCATATTTTATTATGTTACTTTGAATGATTTGACTGTTAATGATAGATAAAGATGCACCAGTATCTAATAAAAACTTACATTTTCGATTGCCGCAGAACAGATAGATGAAATCCAACCCTTCACATATGAATGCATAGTTAGGCTCGAAAAAACTCTGCCAAATTTAGATCTTCTTCCTTCTGCTCGGACTCTGTGACGTAGGCATTGCCTTTGCGATAATAATTATTATTTGAGTTACCTCTATAAAATCTTACGTTATTCCTCGGATATCGGGACTGATTGTAATTCCTTGTTGGTGCCGTATTACTTTGATAATTATAGCGACTTATATTGGGCTGATTGTGTCCTCCCTTAACCTGGGATATGGGTTGATACGTACCTCCTCGCGAAGGTGTATAGCCGCGGTAAAACTGTCGTCCGCGATTGTACCTGGGGTAACGATAATATGATTGATTTCTGTTACCTTGTGAGTAGGAGTATACTGCTGTTTGGGACGAAGACCCGGGGCTTGCCAGCTCCTCGTCTTCCGCTGCGCGCACAGCATCCTTCAGCGCGCTGTAGTTTCTAGCTGATATTATTGTACTCAGCCGCCGATTTCGAAGACCATCTGAAAATCTTTTTATTGCCAACTGTTCGTTTAAAGGTCTCAATATTTCGCGTGCTTTTTCATTTTCGCCAGCTTGTGTTATAGTGAGCCCTATAAAAAGTTCCTCCAACTTTTCCCCATATTTGCTAATGGACATATTATTTTGAGATAAGTTATTTATCTGTGATAGCAAGGAATTGGCTGATTTCTTAGTTAGCAAATATTTCTTTATATCTAATAATAAACTTTCAATTGTAGAATATTCGGGATTCAGCTTCAACTTAGCTGTTTTAGATAATCTTGTTTTCAAAACAAATGAAATCAACAATTTCTTGCTCTCCTCACCTTTTAAACAGTTACTATACATCTCGATGCCATCTATAATTTGCTCAATATTTTCTTGCCTACCATCCATTAAAGGAATCAACGTACTCGCGGTTTTTAAATCAAAGTTATCCATTTTTTGTACAATTTCTATAGGACCTACTTGCATATAATTAACAATTTTCTTATAAGTTTCCTCAATCGCTTCACAAGTTAATTCTATATCTGATGACTTTGTTAAGTGCAAAGTTTTTATATGTAATCTATAATCCTTATATAATGCAATAACATTTTTAAATTTTTGCTGGCCTAACTTTCCTTGTCGCCTTTTAGGTCCCAACTTTCTAATGCTCTCACTTTCACATATAAGATAATTATAAATCTCTAGTAACCTATCCATACACTATTATATCTATATAACTAATACATCAATACTAATATAACTAATACATCAATACCCATTATTTTATTTTTATTTTCACTTTCACTTTTTTCTTTTCTCACTTTTTTTTTTTTTTTTCACTTCACTGTTGTACTTCTGGATTAGGTGGGTCGCGGACCGCCGGTTGATGCCCGGACCAACGCGCCCGTATCCTTCTAAAAGCTTCCTCCCGTAGCTCCTGTCTCACCAGCCCGGTGTGGCATTTTTTATATTTTTTTTAAGCCAATATAAATTATGGCTAGCGCACAAACTCCCAGAATTGAGGCTATCAATATGTTGCTAGTTGTTACCTCTGTGTTGTTGCCGTCTTGTATCACTACCTCTTTGTTTTGGCATTCACACTTTGCGCATTTGTTGCCCATAATTTTTATAATTTATATTTCCTTCGCTGCACATGTACCCCTGACAATTGACTTATTAATTTTATTCATCGTAAAAGTCTAGATTCGAACACCGAGGCACACACGAATGCCCCGCGTCAGCATTATTCGCCGGACATTGGACACCTCGCTGTCACGGTCGCCATGTGGTGTCGGGCGTTTAAATAATAACACAACCGATCGTGATTAAAGTATGTTTATTACTACTCTTAAGCTATTACAGTACTTCTATTTATATTACTCCACTACAGAAGAAAAGATATGCATACTACATGATTATCATCTACTACCTACGAGTGGGCATGCGGGTGTACAACGCATGATCAACAATATAAAAGGTAAGTACTTTTGGCCTGGTATGGAATCCGATGTGCGGAAATACGTAAGCAAGTGTGCCAAGTGCCAAACTAGTAAGTATTCTAGAAATATAGTGGAACCGATGGTCGTGACGACGACAGCATCGGAAGCTTTTGAAAAAATATACTTAGATATCATAGGTCCTTTAGATAAAGACATAGACAATAATGTTTATATTTTAAGTTTACAATGCGAGCTGAGTAAATACGTCGAGGCGTATCCCTTACAACGTAAAGACACGGTAAGTGTGGCAAAATCTTTTGTCAATAACTTCATATTAAGGTACGGACTTCCCAGAGTTATCGCGACAGATCGAGGAACGGAATTTCAGTCAGAAACGATGAAAGAGGTGTGCAAGCTACTTAAAATTGAAAAGGTAAGCTCGACAGCTTATCATCATGAGTCGATAGGCTCCTTGGAAAATACTCATAAACACCTCGCTGCCTTCTTACGAACTTTATGTGATGGACATCAAGAGACATGGAGTCAGTGGCTTCAGTTTTGGTGTTTTTCATTCAACACTACTGTCCATACTCAGACTAAGTATACGCCGTACGAACTCGTATTTGGCAATAGTTGTAACTTGCCTAGTAATTTAAGAGATAATGTGGTAAAGCCACTCTACAATCCAGATAATTATGCACTAGAGCTTAGGTATAGGTTACAGTTAGCATGGAAGGAAGCGCATAAAAACTTAGTTTTAAGTAAATTGAAAAGGAAAGATGTATGGGATAAAAAGTGTAATTCGATCAAGTATCAAAGAGGTGATTTAATTTTAATCAAGAATGAAACTGGTAAAAAATTAGATATGCTATATAAAGGACCCTATAAAGTAATAAGTGAAAATGGACCTAACGTTACTGTTGAAAAAGACGGAAAAGTGGATAGTGTCCACAAAAACAGAACAAAACCATACGTAACCTAGTATTAAGTGTTTAGCGTTAGTTACGATAGATACCTATCCATTATTATAGCTAGCTACTACCTAGCGGTATTGTATTTCAAGCCTGTGTTAACAATATTATATTTCATTATCAAGGCACGATGACAGTGTCATTCCTTTAACTTGTAAACACTTTATACTTACACCTTAAAATATGATTATGATATGAATGTGTTAACTAATTAATTATAAGTTTTAGGAAATAAGAAATTTAAAAAAAAAAAAGTTTATCAGTAATATAATATTTTATTCGGCATTTTATGCAGATACATGTATGTTAAAAAAAAAAAAAAAAAAAAAAAAAAAAAAAAAAAAAAAATCGTATTTGACATTTTTTTTTTTTAAATTTACCCCGATGATGTAGTGGAGTAATATAAATAGAAGTACTGTAATAGCTTAAGAGTAGTAATAAACATACTTTAATCACGATCGGTTGTGTTATTATTTAAACGCCCGACACCACATGGCGACCGTGACAGCGAGGTGTCCAATGTCCGGCGAATAATGCTGACGCGGGGCATTCGTGTGTGCCTCGGTGTTCGAATCTAGACTTTTACGATGAATAAAATTAATAAGTCAATTGTCAGGGGTACATGTGCAGCGAAGGAAATATAAATTATAAAAATTATGGGCAACAAATGCGCAAAGTGTGAATGCCAAAACAAAGAGGTAGTGATACAAGACGGCAACAACACAGAGGTAACAACTAGCAACATATTGATAGCCTCAATTCTGGGAGTTTGTGCGCTAGCCATAATTTATATTGGCTTAAAAAAATATAAAAAATGCCACACCGGGCTGGTGAGACAGGAGCTACGGGAGGAAGCTTTTAGAAGGATACGGGCGCGTTGGTCCGGGCATCAACCGGCGGTCCGCGACCCACCTAATCCAGAAGTACAACAGTGAAGTGAAAAAAAAAAAGTGAGAAAAGAAAAAAGTGAAAGTGAAAATAAAAATAAAATAATGGGTATTGATGTATTAGTTATATTAGTATTGATGTATTAGTTATATAAATATAATAGTGTATGGATAGGTTACTAGAGATTTATAATTATCTTATATGTGAAAGTGAGAGCATTAGAAAGTTGGGACCTAAAAGGCGACAAGAAAAGTTAGGCCAGCAAAAATTTGAAAATGTTATTGCATTATATAAGGATTATAGATTACATATAAAAACTTTGCACTTAACAAAGTCATCAGATATAGAATTAACTTGTGAAGCGATTGAGGAAACTTATAAGAAAATTGTTAATTATATGCAAGTAGGTCCTATAGAAATTGTACAAAAAATGGATAACTTTGATTTAAAAACCGCGAGTA